>CM042539.1:21953754-23286254 GCA_023630585.1 Cranoglanis bouderius
GAGATGCATTTCTGTTGAAAAGAGTGCTTATTTGAGTTAATAAAGAGTTCCTATCAGCTCAAACCAGTCTGGTCATTCTCCCCCGATCTTTCTCATCAACCAGGTGTTTCAGCCTGTAGAACCTCCACTCACCATATGCTTTTTGTTTTTTGTGCCATTCTGTGTAAACTCTAGAGACTGTTGTGTGTGAAAAAGAGATCAGCAGTTTCTGAAATACTCAAACCATCTGGTACCAACAACCAAGCCACGGTTAAAGTCACAGAGATCACACTTTTTCTTCATCCTTATGTTTTATATGAACATTGCCTGAAGCTTTTGACATGTCTCTGCATGATTTTTTTCATTGCACTGCTGCTACATGATTGGTTGATTAGATAACAGCATGAATGTGCAGGTACGCAGTACATGATGGGTTTGACCATTGCTAGATTTTATTTCACATGAATGAACTCAAAACAGTCTCCATTTACTTTGACAGAAAGAGAGGAAGCAACATTTTTCAAACGGGAAAATCAAGTTGAGATGAAAGCACCAGAAAAACATTACTACATGTGAGCTGGGGGAAAGGGGAAGGGCTTCCAATGGTGTTGGTTATGCTACATTTGAATAGAGGTCGTAACGTTTAATTCCTGAGCTCCAACTAGGAAAATACAATGAAAACACCCCCTCAACTTGGAATTCCATACACTGGACCTTGGGATGTTCTCATCAACCAGCAAATGATGTAAACAAATGACATCAAATAAAAATGGCTATGCACCGCATCGGCAATAAACAAAGTAGCACTTTTTACCTTTAATATAATACGTATTATGCTGTATATATAATTACTATTTGCTTTAGATCAATCAAAATACAGATATATTCACTTGTTAAATCTATCAAATTGACTATATGTTTTATAGGGGGAAATATACATCACTCAGTACAGTTAGCTGGCTTGATTGTTGCTAACAAAAGATGAACATAGAGGCATCCATGTTTTTTTCCCCCACTTTGTATGTCAAATGTACAGAGGTCGAAAATGATGTAATTCCAATCAATGACTTCCCACTTTCAAGATAAATTGAATAAAGCATAAATATCAGAGAGTTCAAAACACCTGTGCAACTGTCAGTCATTTCAGTTTTATATGCTGCTTGGATCGTCTGTCATTCTTATTGCAGGAAAAAAGAAGACCCTTTTTACATAACGTGAGTGATAACTCATACAGCATACTCCATTGTTAAAATGTGGAGCAACTACACAGTATGCGTATTGCATTTGCAGTCCCTGAGGAACCTCAATGGTAAGGTAATGTCTTTCTCTTCCAAATGCCTCCTCTCCTGTTAGGATCAAGCACAGAAAGTGCGCAATATTTTTACACAGCAGACATTAGCATGTAGCATGTACTAACATCCTAATCAGCCTGAAATGGAAAAAGAATGCAGATTGCATACAGAGTTATAATTGATTTCCTATCAGTGCACAAACATACTGTATTCAATTTATAAGCATGTGTGTGTTTCTGTGCTTCCCTCCCCATGTGAGGTCATTAGCTTTCTCTTTCTTGAGATTTATTATGTAGTCAAAATCAATTATACTGTCACTTACTGCATGCTCCAGTAGTGCTTATAAACCCAGTAAAAGTAGCAAATGTTGTATTAATTGTTTATGCATAATCACCATCCAATACTCACTACTTGTGCAGAGAAAGTAGGATTTGAAGTAATAATTATTTTTTACGGGCAATCAGCATGAGATGTTGCACATTTCCTGGAATAACTGTTAGCGGTTAATGTAATCCCATGGAACTGGTGACTCACCCCATATTCATATTATCCACAATAAAAGCTGTTGTTCTGTTTTTTTATTGGAGTGATGTAAGCTAGCAATTGTGTAAGTATAAGGAATGTGAAATGGAAATGCATATGGAATGGAGAAGTGTGTTTGTTCAGATAGAGGCATAAAGCAAGTACCGCTGCACTCTGCATACTTTAAAAATCCACATGAATCACATTAAGCGTTTTCTCTAATCATCGTTATTCATCACAATCTCTGAAACTGCAGACCCTCAGTTCCCCAGTGGCAAAGGAAGATCAGATAATGACAGAGCTCACAAGCTTAAAGGCATGTATGTGGTAATCTTGTAATATTATTGTATTTTATATAATGCCACAATGCTGTTTTGATAGTATATGATTTTTTTTTCATAAAAGAAGGTTTTTATCACCATCTCAGGCGTGTCGTGCAGATGACCAGTGTTAGAACCAATTTACTTTCAACAAACTGACCCTCACTCAAGATGGTGGTATCTTTTTAGTACAATTATTATAGAGAAAGTATTGATACAAAGTCAAACTGCAGAAGATTTGTTGAGTGTGTGATACACTTGGTGATTACAGTCATGGCCATGAGCTGCATACAGCTTAGTTGCATACAGTGAACAGTGTCATAGAGGTAACTTTTCAGGTTCAGGGACTAACAACATGTGCTTTTACAAGACATCCTAGGCTGGTACACGGTAAATCTTTTTTTATGGAACCTTCCATGGTTGCATTCATTCACCTTCAGTAACTGCTTTGTCCTGGTCAGGGTCCACACAGACAGTAACACAAACTCAGGATCTAAGCAGGGATAAATTATTTTGAAATGGATGAATTTTGTTGGTGGTTTTCTTAAAGAAATGCCAGTGTTACTGATGTTACATTTTTATTTTGTTTTTTTGCAGCCACTGCTACCCAAAATCACTTACAGATGAGGCACAATCTAATCTAAGCATAAATCTGTTAAAGTAGTTAACTATAACAAGTGGTCAGGAATGAGGACTTTCCGTCACCTCCATCACTATCACGCACAACCCCTGGTCTTCATTTCCTGTTTACTTCCTGATTTCTTTCCACTATATAAGCACATGGTTCCCAAGCACTCTTAGCAAAGTCTTGTAATCTCATGAGTTGGTGTAAATGTTTAGCCTCTGTTATCTCTGGCTATATAGCAAGACTTAGATCCCAAATAAGATCCCAAATAAAGAATTAAAATTACTGTCCAATCTGAACACTTGTGAGTGTTGCTAGTGTATGTGTGGGTATGAATGTGATTTATGAATAAATGACACAACATAAAAAGTAGCCAGAGAAAACAGTAATAAAGACAAAGAGTTATAGCAAAAGAAAGAAATATATGCAAAGGAATGCAATATTTGTAAGATAGTCAACATTGTAAGTAAAATGAAAGTTACAGCTGATGAAGTTAAAATAATAACAATAATAATGATAATAAAGTATAATCATTTTTATAATTATCAACATTATAAAAAGTAGTTTTATTTTCCCCACACTTTTGTATAATTATGTGTACATATATTTAAAGTTTTGAACTTCAAAATGTGATCAAAAAAAGAGTGTACACATGAAATTGTGCCCTGATCATAAGAGACTATGTAAATAAACACCTTGTTAGAGGTTACTTTGAGTGATATTTGCATTGGAGGTATGGATGTGCAGCAATTTTTATCTTATTATCCATTATTATCTTACATTGGTCCTATAAATCATAATTTCAAGAAACTTTCTCATTACTGTATGGAAGCCCTAAGCGGCCATGCATTATTATTATTTTTTTCTTTCTTTCTTGTTTTCTCGTGATCTCGACCTAACAAAACATTGTTTTCTCACGACATAATTTTATCAAGAGAAAAACTCTCGCCATGTGAATGGGACTGGTGTTGGTGATTGTCATATATTTAGTAATTGCCTGCTATAGAGATGTGTGTCAGACACTAATGTGGAAGTTGTTAATCACTGACAGACACAGAGCTATTTCAGCTTGAGTTAGTCCCTGATCAGAGTAAAAAATAATCACTAAGATTGTGCTAAGCTTTTACTGCCTCCAGAACAACAAAAACATTATTTTGAGTCGTGATCTTTTATGTCGATATCACAAGAAAACAAGTTATATCAAGATAACGAGAAACAAGGAAAAATATACAGGTGCATCTCAATAAATTAGAATCTCATGAAAAAGTTCATTTATTTCAGTAATTCAACTCAAATTGTGAAACTCGTGTATTAAATAAATTCAATGCACACAGACTGAAGTAGTTCAAGTCTTTGGTTCTTTTAATTGTGATGATTTTGGTTTACATTTAACAAAAACCCACCAATTCACTATCTCAACAAATTAGAATATGGTGACATGCCAATCAGCTAATCAATTCAAAACACCTGCAAAGGTTTCCTGAGCCTTCAAAATGGTCTCTCAGTTTGGTTCTCTAGGTAAGCCACAAACATTCATTGCCAAAGAAGCTGGCTGTTCACAGAGTGCTGTATCCAAGCATGTTAACAGAAAGTTGAGTGGAAGGAAAAAGTGTGGAAGAAAAAGATGCACAACCAACCGAGAGAACCGCAGCCTTATGAGGATTGTCAAGCAAAATCGATTCAAGAATTTGAGTGAACTTCACAAGGAATGGACTGAGGCTGGGGTCAAGGCATCAAGAGCCACCACACACAGACGTGTCAAGGAATTTGGCTACAGTTGTCGTATTCCTCTTGTTAAGCCACTCCTGAACCACAGACAACGTCAGAGGCGTCTTACCTGGACTAAGGAGAAGAAGAATTGGACTGTTGCCCAGTGGTCCAAAGTCCTCTTTTCAGATGAGAGCAAGTTTTGTATTTCATTTGGAAACCAAGGTCCTAGAGTCTGGAGGAAGGGTGGAGAAGCTCATAGCCCAAGTTGCTTGAAGTCCAGTGTTCAGTTTCCACAGTCTGTGATGATTTGGGGTGCAATGTCATCTGCTGGTGTTGGTCCATTGTGTTTTTTGAAAACCAAAGTCACTGCACCCGTTTACCAAGAAATTTTGGAGCACTTCATGCTTCCTTCTGCTGACCAGCTTTTTGAAGATGCTGATTTCATTTTCCAGCAGGATTTGGCACCTGCCCACACTGCCAAAAGCACCAAAAGTTGGTTAAATGACCATGGTGTTGGTGTGCTTGACTGGCCAGCAAACTCACCAGACCTGAACCCCATAGAGAATCTATGGGGTATTGTCAAGAGGAAAATGAGAAACAGGAGACCAAAAAATGCAGATGAGCTGAAGGCCACCGTCAAAGAAACCTGGGCTTCCATACCACCGTGCCACAAACTGATCACCTCCATGCCACGCTGAATTGAGGCAGTAATTAAAGCAAAAGGAGACCCTACCAAGTATTGAGTACATGTACAGTAAATGAACATACTTTCCAGAAGGCCAACAATTCACTAAAAATGTTTTTTTATTGGTCTTATGAAATATTCTAATTTGTTGAGATAGTGAATTGGTGGGTTTTTGTTAAATGTGAGCCAAAATCATCACAATTAAAAGAACCAAAGACTTAAACTACTTCAGTCTGTGTGCATTGAATTCATTTAATACACGAGTTTCACAATTTGAGTTGAATTACTGAAATAAATGAACTTTTCCATGACATTCTAATTTATTGAGATGCACCTGTATATATAATGCATGGCTGCTTAAGGCTTTTGTATTACTATGAAATACTAAGTGACATATATAATTTTGAGAAACCTTTGTATTATTACTTAAAGTGACAGAAAGACGTATTGGCCAATTTTATACATGCTCTTTGGTGGCATTAATTTGCACATGCAATTGGTATTCTCAAAGAGATTTTCAGGTTTAGCTAAATTAAATTATTTGCATTGACATGTCAGATAAGGCAAACATGCACAATTTGTTTTTTTCTTCTTGTTTATAAAAGATAATCATCTATATACACTGTGTAATAAATCAATAATCAATTGTGCAGGTGTTGTAAATTTTACACATGAATTTACACACACATACCTTTAGTAAAAGGGGGTTTGTTTCCATCAGATGACCAAAACCAACTGCACATAGTCTTTCATAGATGGCAACAACTAAAAGGAAGTGTTGAAGTACAGTGCCCTCCACTAATATTGGCACTCTTGGTAAATATGAGCAAAGAAGGCTGTGAAAAATTGTCCTTATTGTTTAACCTTTTGATCTTTTGTTCAAAAAATTCACAAAAATTTTCTGCTCTCATGGATATTAAACAATTGCAAACAAAATACATGTTTATCCAAAAAAAATATCTTTGTTAAATATAGGTGTGAACAATTATTGGCACCCTTTTAGTCAATATTTTGTGTTACCTCCCTTTGCCAAGATAACAGCTCTGAGTCTTCTCCTATAATGTGTGATGAGGTTGGAGATGCAAGGGATCTGAGACCATTCCTCCATACAGAATCTCTCCAGATCCTTCAAATTTCGAGGTCCACATTGGTGGACTCTCCTCTTCAGTTCACTCCACAGGTTTTCTATGGGTTTCAAGTCAGGGGCCTGGGATGGCCATGGCAGGACCTTGATTTTGTAGTCAATAAACCATTTTTGTGTTGATTTTGATGTATGTTTTGGATCATTGTCCTGCTGGAAGAGCCTACCACATCCCATTTGAAGCTTTCTGGCAGAGGCAGTCAGGTTTTCATTTAATATCTGTTGATATTTGATAAATTCCATGATGCCATGTATCCTAACATTAAAGGGCCACCACCATATTTAACAGTTGGCATGAGTTACTTTCCATACGGCTACCTCTCTGTGTGCGCCAAAACCAACTCTGGTGCTTATTGCCAAAAAGCTCTATTTTGGTTTCATCTGACCATAGAACCCGATCCCATTTGAAGTTCCAGTATTGTCTGGCAAACTGAAGATGCTTGGGTTTGTTTTTGGATTGTAGTTTTGGAGACTTTCTGACCCCAAGATGCAACTAACTTTTGCAATTCTCCAACTGTGATCCTTGGAGATTTTTTGGCCACTCAAACCATCCTCTTCACAGTGTGTTGAGACACACATCGACTTCCAGGTTGATTCATAACATTTCCAGTTGACTGGAACTTCTTAATTATTGCTCTGATGGTGGAAATGGGCATTTTCAATGCTTTTGTGAAGCTCAACAACCTTTTTCCAGCACATCACAGCTATATTCCTTGGTCTTACCAATTGTTATGAATGACTAAGAGAATTTGGCTTATATGTTACCTCATATTTATACCCCTGTGAAACATGAAGTCATGGTTGAACAATTTCATGTTCCTAGTCCCCCAGGTGTACTTAAAAAATGTAAAATATCAATGGGAATATACTACAAATATATTTTTCTCATATGAATTCATAGGGGTGTCAATAACTGTTGCACACCTATATTCAACAAAGTTTTTTTTTTGTTTGTTTGTTTTTTGATAAACCTGTGTTTTGTTTGCAATTGTTTGATATCCATGAGAGCAGAGTATTTTTGTGAAATATTTGAACAAAAGATCACCAAGGGTGCCAATATTAGTGGAGGGCACTGTAAGTGTCATATATAGAATCAAAAACAACAATCAAAATTGTTTAAGTACCCAGATATAATGTAGTTTGGTTTGTGCCCAGATATTATTTAGTTTGGTCTGTGCTTTGGGCAGGACATGAGTTTTCCATGACAGAAAAGTCAAAACTGGTTATCTCTCATTCCAAGGAAAACCTGCATAATCCTTCTAGCATATGCCCATGAATATTGAAACATGTTGTAGCTAGAAGTAGATGAGAACTTGGTTCCCTTTGCAAACTTAATTAATGTTTGATATATAACCAATGTAATATTTTAACACCAAAAAGGTCAAATTCATGAAACCCATGAACCAAGTTCCCAACACTTCCTACACTAAATGCCAGGTTTATTTAAAAAGGGGCACATACATTAAAATACAAATATTAGATTCTCACATTTCAAAATGTAAATGGAATTTTGGTTGGACTGCCCATAGAGCTTGCTCTCTAGATACTGATATTGTAGGGAATGCAGAATTTAACACATAATTATTGGGCTACTACACTGACTGACCACTTTATTAGGAACACCTGTGCTTATGCTTATTTCTGCAATGATCCAATCAACTAATCATGTGGAAGCAGCACAATGCATAAAATCGTGCAGAAACAGGTTAATGTTCACATCATCACCATCCGAATGGGGGGAAATGATTTCTATGACTGACCGTCTCATAGTAAAATGCAGTGTAATCAAGACTGACCTTTAACACAAAGTTAAACATTTCACTGTAAATGAAATCTGTATTTACTGCCTTTTATTCTCTCTTATCCCTACTCCATATATCTTTTATAGGCCTTGAGACAGGCAAGGTGTTTTTGTTGTGTAATTTGTTTAGGTTGAAGTCATTCCACTCCATCAGCCAGCCGTGAAGGGCAAACCTACTGATAGGCACATCGACAATGGGAAAGAGATGAAGACTTAAGTCACTGCTTGCTGATAAAGCAAGAATGAGCCATACTTGAATTGTAACATATGAGATGTTATATTAATAATAAGAGGTACTGCAAAGGTACACACTGATTTTCCAAATTCAAGGTTTGTGTTACTCACTGACAGCAAGTTGTGATATTTTGATTGGAGGGTTTAAATCTAATATCTATCAATAGCTGGACAATAAAACTATTAAATGAATAAATGTATTAGGATTGATCACTGCTCATTGTATCACAAGGTCTCCACAATGGCATAATAAGAATGATGTGATGTAAACATAACAATGATGTGGTGTAAACAGGTTTCCTCCGAATACCAAACATTGTAAACAGAAAAGTTGTAACTTTATTCAAATCAAATGATACAAAACTTTTCAGTTGTCTGTCATTTTATTTCACTTGTACTTTGTGTCTTAAGTCAATCTACTTGTTTTTTCTTCAGCAAAGGGAGAAAAGGTTTTTGAAGTAAAGACTCCACCTCATTCACGTTCTCAATCACTGAGTGGGCTGAAAAATATCAAATCTAGATACAAATCTAGTTTCACTCTGTTTAATCACCTGACACAACTCATTTGTACATTGCATGAATCTACATTCTGAGCTAGAAGAAAATCAGCCCCATCCTAGATTTTTCATACCATTCTATGTAATTTTTCTGCCATTGGTGTTGCTGTTACACTTGGTTCCACAAAAATACAAAATAATTTGCCTTAAGACTAATCTGATACCATAAATAAAACCTTATATCACGGTCTGTCTGTTCAGGCCCACTAGTGGGCCTGAACTGACTACAGTCTAAAGTCTGACTACTGTGCATATAAAGGAAATAACGATGATATCAACAAAAGCTGCATGTCATTTTCATTTCACTCTTTGTTGTAGATCACTCAATAACGGAACAGATGTGTCACCTCAGGACTTGTTTACAGCCTACCAGAACTCCCAGTGTAACGTGGCCAAGTATTTGGGTTATCGCAAACCAAATACTCTTATGATCAAAAAATCATGTTCTAACAAAACAAAAATTAAACATAGCTGACAGGTAAAAATTATTTAGCATATTTACTAAAATTAAACATTTTTATACCATGATCTATTTTGGTACACGTCTCTCCTTTGATTTACACAAGTAGTCTTTGTGCAGTGATTAAATTTTGGGTCAGTAAGACTTAAATTAATTTAGTTAATTAAAAAAAAAATTTACCGACTATAACTCTGAACAAACAGGCTAACTTTGAAGGGGGGGACATTTATACCAGCCATCTCTGCTACTACTAGTATTTAGTGTCTCTCTTCTTCCTACAATCTGGCACTTCATTCTGATTCAATTTGGACTACAGCATCTGCCAATGGAGTAAATGCAGTAATCTAAGATGTCATGAGCACAGAATAAATGGTTCAGCAGAACTGTATCCAAAACCCATTTCTTCACAAAGAAATCTCTACACTGGCATCTAGATTAGCAATGCAGAGGCACTGTGTGTTATTTTAAACAGTAACTGACAAATGTGCCAAAGACAACAAAGGATATGCATGTGTTTGTGTGTACAATGTGAGTGTGATACATGCCAGAAGAGAAGCTCAGGAGAGAAGCTGTTTGGCTCTAATGTATTCAGACATTGTGACACCTTTTTGGCATTACAGCACTGAGTACAAGCTTCAGCTGATGCATCAGCCACTACTTGAGGCTTAGTCATTATGTTTGTAAGAAAATGAAGAAAGGTTGTATGTCTTATTATTGCATTTGAGTGTTTATACAAAAAGTATTCCATTTTCTGTGTTGTGTGTACAAATTGCACAGCAAATCAAAGAGCAGCAGTAAGCCTCTTGATGTCACGGGACTGAGCTAAAATAAATAACTCATAATGTCAAATATTGCTTCCTCTACCCACATTGCACCAGTTTCATTCCAAGTACCATGTGTAAAAAGATTTTTGTAAAGTTTTTCCATGTGTGTTTTTTCCCCCCCTTTTTTATTCTCTTATCTACTAAATTCTCCAATTACTGTAAGCTTTCTTGGAGACCAAATGATTTCCAATTACAATTTGCAAATCAAACCAATTGTTGAAATGTTACTATTTTATTAGATTACTATCTTCTGTTCTGTTTCTTGTTCTCAGATGTGCAAAAAAAGATGTCTCTCAAATGTGCATCATCAAACAATATCTAGATTTTCAAGCTTCAGAGAGCCTCATCAAATTTACATACATTTAGATCCCTAATGAGTTGGTCCCTAACATTGGAAGATACATTGTAAGGAACCAGACTCAAAAGAGGACCCATCCTCTGCTGGGTGACACAGGATAGTGGGAATATAAATCATTAATCTTCTACAACTGTATTCTGTATATTCAAACAGTAATAAGTGTGTTGAAAGGATGTTGTAAACATATTTAAATAAGAGTCCTAGAATCAACACAGGACAGTCTTTGTGGGAACTAAAGACCTGCAAAAAATGAACAAAAGATAACTTTCTTTTATTTCTCAATACTGAGTAGGGAGAGTGAGAAGATAAAGTTTTTGCATCTACCCTGTTGTACAAACCTCAAGGAGTACCACATTGAGACTCCTCTCGCATATGGTGGTATGCAGCCACCCCTATCGTTTACCCAAGCACAAGAAAAATATAGTTCAAGATGAACTCAAGGCTATGCTAGACAGGGTAGTAATCGAGGAGTCCCTCAGTGATTGGAGCAGCCCTGTGGTTTTGGTGCCCAAGGCTGATGGGTCAGTCTGGACTTTAGAAAAGTCAACACGTTGTCTAAGTTTGACACATACCCAATGCCATGCTTTGATGAGCTGCTTGATTGTTTAGGCGTGCCTTGCTTTTATTCAACATTGAATTTAACCAAGGGGTACTGGCAGATTCCCTTGACTCCATTATCTGGAGTAAAGATGTCGTTTTCCACTCCTTTTGGGTTTCATCAACTAGTCACCATTCCTTTTGGTTTATTTGGAGCCACAGCATCATTTCAACATCTCATAGACAGAATACTCCACCCGCACAATGCATATGCTGCTATTTATTTAGATGATATAATCATTTATAGTAATGACTGGCAGTGACATTTACATCTGACAGCTGTCTTGAGATCCTTGAGATCAGTGGGACTCACACCAAACCCAAAGACATGTACAACCAGATATGTTTAAGTACGATATCTGGGCTTCCAATTGGGCCATAGGCAGGTGTGTACCCAAATTAATAAGACAGCGATTGCAGCCTGTCCAAGACCCAAGAATAAAACGGGGGTGAAAATTATTTTTTCAGCCCGCCAATTTACCTCACTAAAAACGGAGCACCACATCCAGTTCAGTGAACGGAGCTGTGTGAGTAGGCTTTTTACCAGGTAAAAGCAGTTTTGTGTGGGGGCCTGCTATTGCATTCACCTGACTTTTCTCTCCCTTTTGTTCTGTAGACTGATGCATTTGACAGAGGACTGGGGCCATTTTGTCCAAGGTGAGGGGGTGAAGCAGCCTGTGCATCAGCTGGAAGCTTTTGGTAAGACAGAGTAAGTACAGTATGATAGAGAATGAGTGTCTAGGTATCAAGTCCTCACGTTCTGATACTACCTACTGGGGTTTCCCTTTACTCTCTGTTCCGATCAGACCCCGCTCCAGTGGCTCTACTGCATGAAAGATGCCAATGCACAGCGTGTGAACGTGAATCTTCAAACTTCAACGGGGCGAAATTCACAAGCTAGTGATGGCATTTTCTGTTGGTTTGTCCCTTTTTGTTGGAAAGTGTGCTGAAAATTGTGGTGACAATAAACGTTAGCCCAAGCTCTGCTGTCACTCTGCCTGCCTTCCGAGTGTTCCTCCACACACATTCACACTGGGGTTCTACAGAGCAAATCTACACTGTCCAAGTGATATTATCCACTGAAGCAATAGTGAGACCTGGGCATAAACCTGCATAAGCACATCATGACACCAGAAATAAATCTACATATGCATTTTCTACACAACTTTACATTCTATAAATTCTGATGTCAATATAACATAACGTCTGAGTAAAATTATATACATTTTATTGACATCTAGTTGTGTTATGACACTTTAACTAGTGACTTACATTAGCATGTCATGCTTACTGTCTACATATGTACAGTGGGTATAGAAAAGAATCACCCCCCTTTAAAATAATCACATTTTGTTGCTTTCCAGCCTGAAATGAAGATGGACACAGTTTTTGTTTTATCCAGCTGTATTTACTCAGTGCAACTTATAACATCCAAGCGAAAGATATCAACACCAACATGTCAGAAAAAAATTTAAAAATTAAAAAACAGAATCACTGAGTTGGAAAAAGGATCACCCCCTTGCTTTAATTTGCCTTAATTTTTTAATTACAGCCTTTAGTCTGTTAGGATATGTCTCTACTAACTTTGCACATCTAGACTTTGCAATATTTGCCCACTCTTCTTTGCAGAACTGCTCACGTTCAGTTAAATTTGATGGTGACTGTTTGTGGACTACAGTCTTCAAGTCATTCCACAGATTTTCAGTGGGGTTTAAATCTGGGCTCTGACTAGGCCATGCAAGGACATTCACCTTTTTCTCCTTCAACCACTGTGTGGTCAGTTTTGCTGTATGCTTTGGGTCATTGTCATGTTGGAAGGTAAACCTTCTTCTCATTGACGACTTTCTGGCAGAGGACAGCAGATTTTCCTCAAGAATTTGATGATGTTTTGCCCCATCCATTTTTTTTTTCTATCCTGACAAGTGCTCCAGTCTGTGCTGCAGAGAAACACCCCCATAACAGGATATTACCACCTCCATGCTTTACTGTAGGAATGGTGTTATTTGGATGGTGAGCTGTATTGGATTTCCGCCAGACATATCATTTGGTGTTGAGGCCAAATAATTCATCTGACTATAATACCTTTGTCCATGTGGAAAGAAGGTGATTATCTACACCTTATTGAGTTTACAAGTCATTTTTAGGAGGGGGGTGATCCTTTTTCCAACTCAGTGATTCTGTTTTTTTTATTTATTTGTTTATTCTGACATGTTGGTGTTGGTGTCAAAATTTACAGTTGATGCCTGTTGGAATAAACCGTTATGTGGGTGCCACTTGGCCTTATGAACAGTGGAAAAGTGACCTCAATGAAGTGTTAATTCATATACATTCATTCCACTTCATATTCAAGTCAGTGCAAATGAATCTTTATGAGTGTAGGTTGTTTTCAACTGTAATGTGTCTCTGCTGATTGGATTTTCAGCACCACATGCACAACAATACCCCACTTTTTTAGAACAAGCTTTGCTATGCATGAACTAGTGGTGCATGCCTTGCAGAATGGCTTCATTACTTAGTGAAACACAACTCATTTCTGTATTTCATGGTGAATGCTCCCCCCAAAAAACAAAAAAAAAACAAAAAAACAAGCTGTTGTCCAATTGGACCACTTCTCGGGCGATATTTAGGATCCAAACAGAATTCCTGTGAGGCTAGATTGTAATTATACCAGACCTCGGATTGGGAAATATAACATTCCAGAAAAACAGATAGGGGATTTGCATTTCCATTGGGAATCACTCATCTGGAGGGAAGCCAAGCACAGCTGGACTTTCTCAATAACTGGGGTGCCAAGTTGGGAGGTAAATTAGGTAAATTCAGTACAGATGTCATGCTCATTAGGGTTGTGTGCACTGAGGGAATATGAACATGAAGGATAATGTTTGTTCATAGAAATTACTTTAATTTACTTTTAGCATCTTTGTTTGGTTTGTCCCCATCCGGTTTACTCCTTATTTTTCCTCAGCTCTTTTTTTTGCCATTTTCATGGCCTGTGAACAGTGTTAGCACATGTTTCTAGTTGGTTTCATCCAGTTTGGTTGTTTTTTTTTATAGTTAAGTATGATATGATGTATTAAATTAGGGTTCCTACTGAATATGAATACATAATTTGGATTAATCAGATAATAGGTGTGTTCCTCAGTGGTTAAGAAGTTGGGCTACTGATTGGAAGGTCGTGAGTTCAAATCCCAGCACCGCCAAGCTGCCACTGTTGGGCACTTAAGCAAGGCCCTTAACCCTCAACTGCTCCCTGGGCGCCGCAGCAAAAATGGCTGCCCACAGCTCCAGGTGTGTTCACGGTTTGTAGTGTGTGTGTTCACTACTCACAACTTCTAATGTGTGTGCACTAACTTGGATGGGTTAAATGCAGAGGACAAATTCCAAGTATGGGTTACCATACATTGGCCTTCACATGTCACTTTCTTTCACTTTCACTTTTCAATCTGAAGTCAACTGCCTTCATAGCTGCATCCTTTGAAGGCTCAGGAATGTCTGATAACATTGACAAGAGTTTGCAATGGGACAAAGACAGAGGAGGTTATAAATAGACAAACTAATCAAGGGAGGAACACAGAACAGCTGCACACAATCGGGAAATCACATCAAGGACAGGATGGGGCGGAGAAAAGACTAAAATCAAAACAAAGGCACATGACAATGTACACACACACACACACACACACACACACACACACACACACAATTCAAAAACATTCTAGATCCATCAAATTGTAAGAACAGCTCCTGTGCACAGCCCACTTCAGGTCACCCCACAGATTTTTAGTTGGATTCAGGTCTGGGCTCCAGCTATGTTATTCAAAAACTTTTATCTTAAAAAAGATAAAAAGATCTTATTAAAAAAGCCTTTGCTTTTTTAATTTGGATGTATTTTTGGGTCACTGTCATGCTGAAAGGTGAAATTCCTTTTCATCTTCAGATTACTAGCAGACACCTAAAGATTTTGCACTAAAATTGACTGGTATTTGTAGCTATTCATGATTCCCTTCACCTTGATAAAAACCCCAGTTCTGGCTGAAGAAAAGCAGCCCTAAAGCATGATGCTACCACCACCATGCTGCAATGTGGCTATGGTGTTCTTTTGGTGGTGTTTTTTTTTTTTGTTTTGTTGTTTTTTTGCATCAAACATACCTTCTGGAATTATGGAATTATTATACCTTTTGAAATTGGTCTCATCAGACCATAACACATTTTGCCACATGGTTTGGGGTGATGTAGTTGAGCTTAGATGTTTTTTGTGAGAAAGACCTTCTGTCTAGCCACCATACCCCATAGCCCAGACATGTGAAGAATACGAGAGATTGTTGTTACATGCACTGAGTAATCAGTCAGTCAGATATTCCTGCAGCTTCTTTTATGTTGCCATAGGTTTCTTGGCAGCCTCTCTGGTAAGATTTTGTCTTTGGAGGGACATCCTGTTCTTGGTGATGTCACTGTGGTGCTCCATTTTGTCTATTTGTTGATGATGGCCTGCACAGTGTTCCATGGTACATTTAATGTTTTGTAAATTATTTTATACCCCTCTCCTGATTCCTTTTGACTGTTAGAGTTTCCTCTAGTTCTCCGAGTCGTTCGTTCGGCGAGCGATGGACTCGAACACTTCCGCATTCCACTGCGCGCTTTCCAGCGCTATTCAAAAACTCTCTGATGGACATTTCATTCATAAAGACTCTCGTGTTGTTTACCTCTGCCATGTGCTTTTTGTTTTCGTTCACGTCATGTCTCCGCCTCCTGTGTTTCCCCAGGTGCTCATGTTTTGGTTTGTGTCATGTCTCCGCCTCCTTAATTCTCATTGGTTCTTGTTCATTTAATGTGATTATCGTTTCCAGGTGTGTTTGATTTGGTGTATGATTGATGTGAGTTTAAATACGCCGCTCCGTTTCCGCTTCAGCGCGCAGTATTAGTTTATCATAGTTAATCATAGTGAATCATAGTTTAGTATTAGTTTAGTATTGTTAATCTTAATTTAGTATAGTTTAAAGTGATCATAGTTCTTGTTCCAATGTCCGTAGCTCTGTGTTTGTGGTTCCCAGACTACTTCTGTGTTGCGAGTGTTTTTTCCTGTATTTTTGGATTATTATGTTTGGAATAAACTCTTCTATATTAACTGACGTCTCCCCAGCGCATGCATCCTGACTCCCTCTTCCGTCCTACACGTCTGCGGTACGTAACAGAATACTCCGCCAAAAATGGATGCAGCAGGGAAATTTGGGACATGCCGCGCCACAATTTTTGTTCCTCCCCTGGACTCAATCTCTTTCTCCCAGCGGGCCTGCATTTATCCACCCTCTGCTTATAATGGTTTTTCTACTAAACCCCAGCATTTCCTTTGGCAGGCCCAGACGTATTTCTGTAGTGTAAAGGACCCCAAACCCAGTGAGGAACAATGGGCGTGGTTCCTCCTATCACGTTTAGTCGGCTCAGCCCGCTGGTTGGCGGAGATCCACCTCGCCAGTGGGTACCAAGAACTATATACAGTCTCGGGTTTCGTGGATTTCCTGATCCGTGAATATGGGAGTGCGGAATTTGAGCCGGACCTCAACATATTTCTGAACAAAGTTCACCCGCCCGATCAGCCTGGCCAGTCGTTCTTGGAATACTATGAGAGGAAGCAGGCAAATGTGGCGGCCTGCACCTCTCAGCCCCAGTTTCAGGAGTGTGCAACCGAGGGCTGCACCCGACCAGCCATTCTCCAGTGCCCCACCTGCAGGAAACAGGAAGGAAGGAGCAGCTACTTCTGCTCACAAACCTGTTTTAAGGGCAGCTGGCGAGCACACAAACGTCTCCACAGCAGAGCTGCCCCTGGAGGTTAACGTGGCGACCTCCAGCCCCAAGCTCCAGCCAGAGGCCCAGCAGGAGGTCTCCACAGCGGAGCTGCCCCTGGAGGTTAACGTGGCGACCTCCAGCCCCGAGCTCCAGCCGGAGGCCCAGCAGGAGGTCTCCACAGCAGAGCTGCCCCTGGAGGTTAACGTGGCGACCTCTAGCCTCGAGCTCCAGCCGGAGGCCCAGCAGGAGGTCTCCTCAAGGGAGCTGCTCAAGGAGGTTAAGGTGGCGACCTC
Organism: Cranoglanis bouderius; assembly: GCA_023630585.1. NCBI lineage: Eukaryota > Metazoa > Chordata > Actinopteri > Siluriformes > Cranoglanididae > Cranoglanis > Cranoglanis bouderius. The sequence continues at coordinate 21,970,937 of CM042539.1, forward strand.
CAGCCCCGAGCTCCAGCAGGAGGCCCAGCAGGAGGTCTCCTCAAGGGAGCTGCTCAAGGAGGTTAACAAGGCGACCTCCAGCCCCGAGAAGCAGCCATCAGAGGTTCGAGAAGAAACCTCCACTCATGCCCTGTCCATGTCTGAGGTCCATGGGATGACCTCTTCTCAAGCTAGTCCATGTCCCATGTCCCAGTCCAGGTCCAGGTTCCTGCCCTAATCCCAGTCCATGTCCAGGTTCCTGCCCTAATCCCAGTCCATGTCCAAGTCCATGTCCAAGTCCATGTCCAGGTTCCTGCTCTAATCCCAGTCCATGTCCAAGTTGATGTCCAGGTTCCTGCTCTAATCCCAGTCCATGTCCATGTCCATGTCCAGGTTCCTACTCTAATCCCAGTCCATGTCCAAGTCCAAGTCCAGGTTCCGACCCTGTTCCTAGCCCAGTTCCTAGTTCAGTTCCAAGTCCAGTTCCTGATTTCGTAGCTAGCTACATAGGTTTAGTTTCTGGATATGTGTTTGCTCTCCTTCTCAGTTCAGAGGCTGATTTGACTCCCAGCTCCGCTCCCAACCCAGCTCACTCCTCTGTCTCCTCCTCTGTCTCCAGCCCTGTCCCCAATTTAATTTCCAATGCTGTTTCCAACCAAGTTTTTGATTTTGTCTATGGTTTTCGGTCTAACCGAGTTCTCTGTTCTGTTTCCAAGTCTGTCTCAAAGTCTGTTTCCAAGTCTGTCTCGAAGTCTGTTACCAAGTCCTTCACGAAATCTGTTACCAAGTCTCTCTCGAAGTCTGTTTCCAAGTCTCTCTCGAAGTCTGTTTCCAAGTCTCTCTCGAAGTCCGTTTCCAAGTCTCTCTCGAAGTCTGTTTCCAAGTCTGTCTCTGATCCTGGTGCCAAAGCTGTTCCTGATCCAGGTGCCAAAGCTGATTCCGATTCAGGTGCGATAGCCGACTCCGATTCAGGTGCAAGAGCTGATTCCGATCCTGGTTCCAGAGCTGACTCCGATCCTGCTTCCAGGTCAAGCTCCAGGTCAAGCTTCAGGTCAAGCTTCAGGTCAAGCTCCAGGCCAAGCACCAGGTCACGCGCAGCTCCAAGATCCAGGCCCAGCACCAGGTCAAGCATCACTCCAAGTTCTCGACCAAGTTCTCGACCAAGTTCTCGACCAAGTCCGAAGGGACAGCCCGACACGCTCTGCTCTGGCCTCAGGACACTGGACATCGCCAGCCTCGGGTCCTGGGGGCCAGATGTTATGATCCTGCCCAGGGGCCTGGGTCCGCCAGAACAGTCAGAACTTTCGACGCTTCGGGAGAAGCGCCTTTGGGGGGGGCTCTGTTAGAGTTTCCTCTCGTTATCCGAGTCGCTCGCTAGGCGAGCGGTGGACTCGAACACTTCCACATTCCACTGCGCGCTTTCCAGCGCTATTCAAAAACTCTCCGATGGACATTTCATTCATAAAGACTCTTGTGTTGTTTACCTCTGCCATGTGCTTTTTGTTTTCGTTCACGTCATGTCTCCGCCTCCTGTGTTTCCCCAGGTGCTCATGTTTTGGTTTGTGTCATGTCTCTGCCTCCTTAATTCTCATTGGTTCTTGTTCATTTAATGTGATTATCGTTTCCAGGTGTGTTTGATTTGGTGTATGATTGATGTGAGTTTAAATACGCCGCTCCGTTTCCGCTTCGGCACGGAGTATTAGTTTATCATAGTTAATCATAGTTAGTCATAGTTTAGTATTAGTTTAGTATTGTTAATCATAGTTTAGTATAGTTTAAAGTGATCATAGTTCTTGTTCCGATGTCCGTAGCTCCGTGTTTGTAGTTCCCAGACTACTTCCATGTTTCGAGTGTTTTTTCCTGAATTTTTGGATTATTATGTTTGGAATAAACTCTTCTATATTAACTGACGTCTCCCCAGCGCATGCATCCTGACTCCCTCTTCTGTCCTACACGTCTGTGGTATGTAACATTGACAGTGAGATGCCATGCATGCTTTGTAAGCTCTTTTTTGGACCAAGGCTTCAGCAGTAAGAAAAAACCAAGAAGATGTAAAGAAAATCCTACAATTTCATAATCCTAATTTGCATTCTAAAAAAAAAAAAACAACTAGGAGTGAAAGGGAAAATATCACATTATTAGCAAAAATACATTACTAGTGCATTACTTACTATTATTAATATTATGTTGCTATAATATATTTAATATGTAATACATTTAATATGTATTTAATATAGTACATTACTATATTTTTTTATGTTCACATTTTCAAAGAGGATGTCATTAAATAACTAAATGAGCAGCACATTTTTTGATTAGGGAAACATAAAGTATGCTTTTAAAACGATTGGTGGTGTTATACAGACTTATTGCCTAATGTTTGTTCTTTAAACATGTTATAGGACAATACCAAAATTATTTTGTTATTATTATTATTATTTATACTGAAATTACATCAAAATACATCAACATGTGAAAAAAGCTTCATTTGGTGCAGGTCATAGACACAGAGTCTGCCGCTAATCACAGATGTAGCACATTATCTGGCTCTGGGTAGCACTAATCAAACTATTACACTGAGTGTCTTCTTCTTCTTCTTCTTTTCCTTTCAGCTGTTCCCTTCAGGGGTCGCCACAGCGAATCATCTGCCTCCATCTAGCCCTATCCCCTGCATCCTCTTCTCTCAGACCGACTACCTTCATGTCCTCCTTCACTACATCCATAAACCTTGTCTTTGGTCTTCCTCTCGGCCTCCTGCCTGGCAGCTCTAACCTCAGCATCCTTTTACAGATATATTCACTCTCCCTCCTCTAAACATGTCCAAACCATCTCAACCTGGCCTCTCTAACTTTGTCTCCAAAACATCTCACATGTGCTGTCCCCCTGATGTACTCATTCCTGATCCTATCCATCCTCGTCACTCCCAAAGAGAACCTCAACATCTTTAGCTCTGCTACCTCTAACTCTTCCTCCTGTCTTTTCCTCAGTGCAACTGTCTCCAAACCATACAACATCGCTGGTCTCACTACTGTCCTGTACACCTTTCCTTTCATTATTGCTGGTACTCTTTTATCACACAACAGACCTGACACTTTTCTCCACCCATTCCAACCTGCCTGCACACGCTTCTTCACCTCTTTTCCACACTCCCCGTTGCTCTGGACTGTTGACCCTAAGTATTTATGAGCGTCAGGCCCCATAATGGTCACAAGATTTAAAACACTTCTACATCATCAGTTAATGCTAGGCAGCATGAGAAATTGGAGGAAAATGAAAATTAATGCAATCTGCAGTATATCATGTTCACCTTTTTTTTTTCTTTTTTTTTTTTTTTGTACAAATGAAAATTGGCCATAGAAAAAGAAATGTGCTGGTCCTCTAATTATGCTAATGAAAGGATTCTGATCAGCCATATTTAGCAGCAGAAGCTAAATGATTGCACTAAATAGATTGAAATAATTCCTCTATTATTCCAGCAATTTGCTCAGTGAATAAATTTTGTCGCATCTAATTTAACCTTCGTGTTCCAAAACAAATTGTGTTGTGGTTTTGTATAAAAAGCAGTCAATTTGTAATCAAGAATAATCAGTAAATCGTGTTACCAATTATACCATAACAGTTACTTAAATTAGGTGATTATTATTGTAAATGATTATCTTTCACTCGTTCTCAAACCCACAGACAGTATGCACACACATGAATACAGGCTTGATAGCTTGGTCCTCAATGCCTGTAATTAAACCTGGAGGCATTTTTACCTCATAGGTTATTAAATAGAATTTAATTTGAAATTTGTTTGTCTCTACACCTTAGCAAATGTTACAGTGCCTTCCTTAGGATCCAAGCCAGAAAAAAGAGAGGTGAGTAAATTTGTCACATCAACCTTCCTTGAGTAATTAACTATTTTACAAGCACTTCCTGTTCATCCAGTGTACAAAGTGAACTCAATCTTGCAATAATTGCGAAGTCTTCTCATCTCTTTAGAGAGTATAAGTTCTCAGTCTTTTATCTAGTTACTTCATTCTCTGACTACTCTTTGGATTTTGCCCATTGTATTCATGTCTCATGTGTGTTTCACAGTTTATTGTTACAGTTTATAGTTAGATTTAATGCTATGGAACGCCTGAAAGATAAATTACTTCATGTTATCACTTATCTTATAACAACACTAAACAGTCATTCTCTCTCTCTCTCTCTCTCTCTCTCTCTCTCTCTCTCTCTCTCTCTCTCTCTCTCTCTCTCTCTCTCTCTCAGCTCTCACGTAGCTTTTCATTATCACAGTTAGTCATTTTACTGTGAAGCCGGAAAGCATTAACCTCACTTCCCCATGCTGTTATATAACCATCTCCTAACAAAAAAAACTTCACCACATCAACAATTATATTTTTTTTATTTGTTACACAACACTTTTGTTATCTGTTCATTTTCAGCTTAGATTATGTGGAGTGTCTGCCATAAATGTCCCTGTTTATGAGCTGTTACTATAGAAACAATAACTTAGAAAGAGTGCATTCAAATCAATGTCATGTGACAGCCAGAACTGGTGTCCAAGCTATATGGTTATACAAAAATAATGCACACCTTCTGACCAGATTTGAGAATTCAACCATATGGTGGTATAACTACTGTATATTTTTAACATACTTTGAGAAATTAACTAAGATGTAGATTTTTGTTGACATATTTTTTTATGGTACTTTACAGGCAGACTTACATTAGACAACATAGCTCTGTTATTAAGGTGTTAAAGCACTGTCATAAGCATTCATAAAAATATCTCCAGAAATAAACATACTTTTATTTGATGATGAGTGAAAATATAGGCTATTTAACGTTGTTGGTATTGTGTAATGTTTTTCACTGTCATAACCTTCACTATGTAAGTGTTGTTCAGCAAGCATTGTACAGTGGCATATTCATGTTATTACCACCAAATTCTGAGTTTGTGCTCAGCGTTGTTAATTTTTTTTTTTCCAATTTAATCCTCATTTGACAAGGTATGTCACTTTAGTGCACTCCTGACCTTTCAATATACAAAATATTAGCCTGCAAAGTGTCATTACTGTTTTATGTTCTCAAGAATGTGTGTGACTTGATATCAAAATTGAAGAAAGATGGCTTTATGTCAGATATTGCTTATTGGAATAAATTTTCATAAATGCCTTACAACTCCACGGTCATTGGTTCAATCCTGAGCTCAGTGTACTGTCTGTGTGGGGCTTCATATCCTTCATGTGGAATTCTTTTGTGTTCTCTGGTATCCGCCTCATTCCCAGAAAAATCCAGGTAGATGGACTGGATGCAGTAAACTGGCCTGAGGTGTGTTTGTGTGTGTGTTTGTGTAAATATGTGTGTGTTCATGGCTCCTTGCGATGGACTGGCATCCCATCTAGGGTGTATTCCTGCCGCATGCCCAGTGTTCCCAAGATAGGCTCCGGATCCATTGTGACCTTGACCAGGGTAAAGTTGAAAAAAATTTAAATGAATGTTATTCATTATTCAATGAATTGAATAAATGAGTGGATAATTAAAAACAGAAAAACAAGCTAAGAATGGGCTAGACTAAATAGTTGCATTTTACATTGATTTGCATTTCCAGTATTATTTTTTGGAAACCTGTTTGATTGTTAAGGGGCTATATGAAAAAAAAAAAAGAAAGAAAGAAAAAAAACAGAAAGAAAAAAATCCACATACATTGTATGTGGATATAGGAAATATTGAAAGCTCTTTGTGCTGCTGTTTCTCTGTACTTCTCTTACACACATGTAATGCAAGCAGATACAAGTGCACTGTGTGTGTGGTGTGTGTGTGTGTGTGTGTGTGTGTGTGTGTGTGTGTGTGTGTGTGTGTGTGTGTGTGTGTGTGAGTGTGTGTGTCTCGTTCAATAAAAATTCATGACAGAGCTTACATACTGACTGCTACTTTGTCTTATTATTCTGGTCCTCTGACAGTTTCCTATAAAGAATTCTCAATCAGTGCATCTTGAAAAGTATTCTGAAACTATTTTTCAAACGTTTACCTTAATTTACACCCCCACAGGCATAGGAAATTATTCATCAATTCATCAAATTTAAAATAGAAACGTTTATAACAAATACACGTTTGTGCATGCTAATTTCATGCACATGGGAATTCATTTGTTATTTTGTCACTCTGTAATTTCCACTGAAATTCATCAACTAAAATTCAGTATCTCTATATCATTGTTCTTCAAGTAAAGATTTATAAGCTCTGTAGTATAGTATTTATGAAAATATTTGCTTATTTGTAAATGCAGGCATCCTTATTATAATCTCCTAGCAATTGTCAGCAACTGTAATCTTAATGAGGAGCTTTTTGCAAGCGCATTTCCTGTGATGAGTGAATTCTCTGCAGAGAGAAAATTTAGCTCAAACCTGGTCAGAGACAATCAGAACTTTGTGGTTATTTTTTTCTTTGAAATCAATCCACCATCCTTGAATTACCATACTAATGCTGTCTTTTATTGTATGCACAATTAATGTGTGTCTGTGTGTGTTATGATTTGCTTAGAACCAATAGTATGTATCATTATGGACACCAAACTGTAGTTAAGGTAATCTGTTTGTTATTGTTTTTGTATTTGTGGAGGGTGAGGTTGTGGTGGTCATGTCTATCTCTGCTCTTAGACCTGTAATCAGGTATGAATGATCATCTGTCAGTGATACATTTCTGTTGTATTGGTCTGTAATGAACACAATTAATTAAAAAGAGAAAATGACTACAAGGTTATAAACCATTAGCTTAAATTCAAGGGTATATAATTTACAGTATATAAAATTCCTTGCTTACAAGGGTCCAGATAATTAGCTACAGTAATATGACCGAATGGTGTCAAGAGATAACTTTTAATCATTAGTTCATGGCTATAAAGACAATTTTACATGGTTATTCTTTGTTTCATATAGTGGAGCTTCCCATTTGGGGATTTTGTTGTTGCTAGGTTGTTGTTTTTTGTTTCACCCCATTTCAGACCTGCCAACCTTTATACATTTTGTGTAGGAACACTGCATTTCACTGCATAAACTAAACATGGCAAATCAACATGTGAATCTGGAATGATTGTCAGGTGAACTCTCTGATATTAACCGACACCCTGGAAGCCCCACCCCTTTCCCCCATTGGCTGTTTCTCAATTCTAAGAACGCAAAGAACGGGCTTGCATTCTCATAAAGACCAGTGTTGCCAGGCTACCTTGGAAGAACGAACTCAGTTGGACATAGAACGCATCTTTACAAGTATTCAGATGTGCTGCAATCCTCTTGTTGCGCAATGGACAGTCCCAGCACATTTCTAGTAGTGGGACAGGACCATCGAATGGACAGTAAATTCAACACTGCAACATTCATAAAATGACAAACTGTCACGTAAGGCAGGTGATGCCAGATGCAAATGCAGTTAAAGGCTTTTATTTAGAGAGGTAAGCAGAAAAATCCAAATCGTAGAGCAATATCAAGCTCACAAAACAGGCACAAGATCAGACGATCAGCAAACAGGCAAAACAGGGCTTAGAAGAGAATCACAAAAATGAGAACGAAAACCGGATCAAAAACAATGAAACACAGGACACAGATCAAAGGTTTGGTACGGCTCAGGCAGCAAATATTGAAGGTCAATACTTTGCACTAAAGACTGAAACACAAGGGTATAAATAGACAAATTAATCAAAGGGGGTTAACGCAGAATAGTTGAGACACATTAGGAAACAACCAATAATAAACCAGGGGTGGAGTCAGGACAGAAATCAAAACAAATTCAGATGTAACAGTAAACAAGTTTGACAACCCAGAAGCGGGTGCTGTCGCGCTTCAGGCAATTCATGCCGGAGCATTCAGCGTGAGAAGAATTCCATGACACAAACATAACATTATTTACATTATTATCAGTATTATTTACATTTATTGTATGTACATTTTATTGTATTTTATTGATTAATCTAAATTAATTACGGTTTAATTGAGTAAGTTCAGTGTTTGCAACTGAGACCTCACATTAACTAAAAACTAAGTTAGCAAGTTTACCGTTACCTAGCCTAGTTCAATTATGGGTAGAGGTATGGGTCAGGCTTCCGTCATCCACTATTGTTTTGCCACAGTGACTTATGGGACTTCAAGTGGGTTCGGTATGCTCAAGTCTGCACCCTATGCATCTTGTTATCAAGAACACATCCAGGTAATTTCATGCGTCCTCTGTACTTGCGTTCTTGAGTATTGGAATTGAACTTCGGCGGTGGACGAAGATGTAGAATAAGTACACAAGGACGCAAGATCACATAAGACCGCATATTGAGAAACGGCTATTACTATCTCTTGTCTCTGCTCAATTTTCCCACTTGAAAGATGAGCTGACACAGTGCCCTTTAGGTAGAACTGGAGTGTGCATATATTCTGGCTTTTACAGTAACCACCAAGCAAGTGGCAGCTCGCCCATCCCCCAAAAAGGCACCCAGTTGTTACCTTAAAACTCTGTATATATGTGCAATACAGTTTCTGCCTTATCAAAATGAACAGTGAAATGACTATATAAAAAATGAACTGAGATTTGAACTGGTGCTTATGCTACATTACAGGACAGCTGTACACAATCAAGGGAAAGTGCTAACTGCTGTCTTCCGCATTCAAGTTCTCAGATGCCCACGATTGGCTCATGTCTCTACAGAGAGTACCGCCATCCCCCCCAGCCAGACAGCACAGACAATTTTACTTTCTTGAACTGCCAGCCATGAATTGCCATGTTACCAGTTTTGTCTCTGAACAATTGAGACATCTGTGTTGAAATTGATGCAGAGCGAGTAAGCACATACTTCCTTGTCCATCCATGTAAACTGATGCTAGTACAAAATTTTTTCATGCATATTAATTGATGCTAGTGCAAAAAAAATTTCTCCCATCCACCAGATCGTGGCTCATCTGATGTGTCATGTCAGTAGGTGGGATTTGGAAATTTGGACTATAGTTACAGCATTGAGGTCAATCGCATACCATTGCAGTATGTGAAAGACAATAAGGAGTAGGTTTTTTTTTTTCTTTTTCTGGTCGTTAAACCTACATGTCCATTATTATTATGAATAATAATACTATGACAAAAATAATAATAGCCCAGATCTATTTATCCCAGGTGCCGGAAATTCTGATTAGTCCAGTCTTCTGTTCATAAGTAAGCATGATTTCTAGGAAAGGCTGTGTAAACATGAAATAAAACCTTTGCCTTTTAGCCATTTTTATTAAACGTCTTCCAATACCAAAAGTAACAATTTGTTCACAGACTGTGGAGCAGACCAGAATTGCTGTGCAATCTGGACTTTCCTTGGCTTCTCTTCAAACTCAGCTGAACACAATGTCCCAGTTGCTGAGAGGAAAAGCCTGGAATTCCAAATCCCTCCCTTGTGTGAAATCTGTTCTTCCAAGAAGAAAATGTTGTTTTAGTACAACGAGCCATCAGAATAAACGGTCAAGTTTCAGAAACTGTGTATCTTGTCAAGTTGCTAAAACAAGAAATTGTTTATATTAAACTACAAAAAAAAAGCTTTCTGTAACAGGCACACTGCTGACCTAAATTTGATCACTGAGTGTACGATTCTCTGCAGCACATTTCCTGTGAGTGCTCTAATCAACTGTGGAAGGATGATGCAGTTCATCAGAAATCAAAACGACAAAGCCTGCTAGGCATGTGAAGTTAACAAACACTGCATTCTCCAGGTATTCACCCTAAATACATACAACCATGACGTTAGAGAAAACATGTCAATCAAGATGGGAGACACAATGATATCCCTGCTGGACATATGTTTGTGTTTTTGTGCTATCTCACAGTGGCATGTAATTACAGCATTTCCTTAGTGACTAAAAACTGAGCGGAAAAAAATGTGGTAATATTTTGATGATGCTGTTATTGTGTAACTTGCCACAGGACATGCAGGGATTTTGCAAGAGTGTCAGTGGATAAAGAATGGCAGAGGTTGATTAAGGTGCGGTCAGGGACCATCACTGTGTTTAACGGTGGGGGGTGTAGTGGTTGGGTGTGAACCCAAACATTCTTGCAAATTAACTCCATGTGGACAGTTATGACATTTTCAGTTCATGATCAGGAACAAAAATACAACTTAAAGGGTCTAGTATAGCTTTGATGTGGTAATAGTACTGAAATTCTCTGGTAAAAGCTGAAGTACAGTTCTAATTCTTTAGTCAAGTTAAAGATGGAAAGTATACACTCTTAAATTTAGCATGAAAGCAAAAATATTCACAAAAGAATAAGACATCAGTTACTGATGGTAAATTAGAACCTCTTTCATCAACAATCTCTCGTATGCTACCTTCGAGCCTCTGTGCTCAAAGGTCACCCAAATTCAACTTTGACCCCATTTACGCTGACCTTTTCAAAGCACAACCAATGAGCTGAGCCTTCACATATGACGTAACAAAGCCGAGACTCACTAGTTACAATGAAGGCACAGCTAATTATTTGCATGTTTCAATATTCAAAGCTATTTAATATAGCCTTAAAGAAATGGCATTCAGAAAAAAGAGTGCAATTTGTTATTGCATTATGTTAGCTACCACTTTTTAGGCTAGACATTAGGTTTTTTGAATAACCAAATGATGGATCTCTGAAACATATTTCATGGGAGTTTTGATTTGCTCAGTATGCTAGCCAACAAGTAAATGTATGATTTGTCCATCCCTGTGTAAGCAAATATTTTTAAGCACAATATTTAGGTGTTCTTAGAGTGCGAGTGCTTGTATACATGAATTACAGGTAATAGGATAAGCTTCTTAGCAACAGGAAATTCAGGGTTGATGCGGGTTAATATGAAACACATGTCTGAAACACTAATAAATCAATGCAGCATTTGTTTAAAGACCTTTGTTCTTATTTGAAATCTTCTGCCTTAGCCATAACCCCAGCATTACCAGTCATTTCCAGGATATTACCTTATACTGTACATAATATGTATACCTTGATCAAACTGGCTTAAACTTCAAACTTCAAAAGTGCCTTGCATTATGTTGCAAGTTCATTTCTGAAATATGGGAATACATGCCCAAGGTTTGAAGTGGCATAAATGATGTCTCACATTTATATATGAGAGCTCAGACGATATTGTTTACAATCAGATCATGGTGTCATTCTTAATAACAATTGTGAAATGTCATCACTACCAATAATTTCTCTCTCTCCATGCCTATTTGACATTACAACCAGGCTCGTAATACATTTCTGATATTTTATTGCACACATCCATCCAACTGCTCTTGCATTTCCAAACGAATTTGCAAGCTGAGAAGGGTATTAATGTGTTATATGTCACTGGTAACAATATACCCAATATGTGCATGGAAATTGGACACACACACACATAGAAAAAGTTGCTGTGCACCACACCTTAACACTCCTATTCATCAGGAATGAATGAATAAGTACAGGCAGAAGCAGACAGTTATAATTACAGGTGATGATGACCTAAGGTTGAGCCAACCTACTATTATCAGCTCATATACAAGAATAGTCACCCACACACATTCAGCTAATGTGCATTCTCTGAGAGGTCACATCACATCTTAGGTTTCTTTGTAAGAAACCATGAAAGTGCCTAATTATCTATGAAGACGCGGCCTCTATTTTGGGTTGCGGTTGCCGAGTGTGGAGATAAGAGGATCGCTATGTTCCAAATTCCATTCATCATCATGACCTCTTGTTCGCTGTTCGAGCCAAAATAATCCTTTTTAAATTCTGAACAAATGCAAAAAACATCTAAATGTAATTTTCGGAAATTAAACTTTTTTTTTTTTTTAAATCATATTTACAGGTAACTCAACAAAACTCAACAAAAAAACTCAACAAAAGTTACAAAAAAACCAACAAAAAACTCAACAAAATTCAACCCAAAAAACAACAAAAATTGTTCAGGAATGGTTTTAGGAACTTTAAGGTGTTGACTTGGCCTTCAAATTCCCCAGATCTCAATCTGTGGGATATGTTGGACAAACAATTCCGACCCATGGAGGCCCCACCTCGCAACTTACAGGACTTAAAGGATCTGCTGCTAATGTCTTGGTGCCAGATACCACAGCACACCTTCAGAGGTCTTGTGAAGTCCATGCCTCAATGATGGGTCAGAGCAGTTTTGGTGACACAATGGGGACCTACATAATATTAGGCAGGTGGTTTTAATGTTGTGGCTGATCAGAGTATATATATATATATATATATATATATATATATATATATATATATATATATATATATATATATATATATATATATATATATATATATATATGTATATATATATATATATATATTTATATATATACAGTATAAAAAGACAGAAAGTAAACCCAAATCATTTTAATAATAAGGCTAGTTATGTAATAAAGATGAAATGTCAGCATGGTCTATGAAGATGGTAGCTGTAAATCAAGGTGGCACAAGTGGCAGAATTGATATTACTGGAAGGGGTTTATGCCACATTATGCCCTTATGAGGTAATACATATTTAGACCAGTTTGATTATTTTTTGGAGGATGAAGGCTGCCTTATAAGTCTGTTCAATTTGCTATGGCATATGATCAATTTTATAAAGCTTTGTCAAGGTTTGGCCTCCCCCCCAGTAGCAGAGAAACTCTGTCGATTAGCAGTAATACCTTTTTTGTGTCAAACCATTTTCTTTTTACCTCAGTTATATTGCACTGGATGAACAACACCGAATTCACCTCCATAATTTCTCTCCATATTTTGACCTTTTCAGGTGTTGTGGCTCTGCTAAATATGCAGCTATTTTTATTATTATTATTATTATTCTCATATTATTATTATTCTCATGAGCTAAAAGTGCTTCAACTTCTTTTAGTAGCCATTTTTCCCTTTCCGCTCTGTGAACCTGGCCTTTTGATGGATTTTATGTACATGGATTTTAAGTGCAAATTATCTGTGGTGTGCAAGTAATTTACAGGGGAGTGGCATTTATCAATATACACATGCGAACATGAAGAAAATCAGCTTTTACAAAACGTTTGCAAATCCAGCATAACTTTTTATTTTGGTTTGGTTTATGCAAACATTTACACACAACTTTTCTCAAAGATTGATGAATGAGACCCATTGTGTTCAGGGTGTTTTTACCTGTTGGTAGTTGTGAGTGGGATTTGTAAGTATGAAAGATTTTGTCATATTGATATTTCATCCATCTCTTGTTTACAGTCCAGGAATTTGAAGCATTGTCTGTCTATTTACAACAGTATTGTTTATATTGCTCATAATACAGCTGTTACATTGGGTATTGTAAGTAATGCAGCTGTACTGTGCTAAAATCAAAAGAGATTAAATCGAGACAGTAAATCGAGAAAAGACCATGAGTGCTAAGGTAAGTGTCATGAACCAAAAAGTTTCACTTTTCCAGAGTGTTGTAATATTTGGCAAGCCTCAGTGCTGCAGATATTCCATGGTTGCACAATGTCACTTCCAGTACGGCCTTGGCTTAAAAAATTAAAGCATGGGAGGGAACAGAGCAAAGCAAACATGCTGTACTCTACATAGCTCCCTCACAACACACACATGCAGGCCAGCACTTTCTGTAGATCTGGAGTTTCCCAGTAGCCACATGTCTTAACCCCATGCTGTAACCCCACCTTCTCAAACTGTGGGCGGTACTAAAAAGCAAAAACACAACCACACACACACAGACACAGACACGCATACCTTCACTCACATATGGGCAGGAAACAATCTTCAGTTATTTCCACAACTTCTTAAGGGAGCACAAGCCTGTTTTGAGCAGTAGTAGATCATTGGAGCGTAAGCCAGAACACTAATGTTATTAGGAAATCAGTGCATAAAGAAAAGTGAACCACACTGCAGGAATTACAGGTTCTGCAGCAAGAATACAACGTAGTGAGTTGATAACTACCAGTGTTCGGCGTTCTTTAAGGTGAAAATTGAAAGAGTTTGGGAAATTGTAAAGGACGTTCTTGGAGCACATTATTTGACACTGAGCACCTGGAAGTTATTTCACAGTAAGTAAGTAATGCATTCTCACCCAGTGGGTTTTTAACAAGTAGCAAATGCATTCTGTCTTTAAAAGAAGATTAAAAGCACTTTCTGTTCCTCTTATCATGAGGAATTCTGAAGTTAGGTTGTAAGGTTAAAGGTTTTTGCTATTCACAATCAATGATACGGTGGCCTTTTAACAAACCAAAACACATTAACAAACCAAAAACATGACAGCAATTTCAGAAACATGACCATGTTAATCAAAAACATAAAAGGTACGTCCTTATCAAACATCACATACTTGCTGATTGGACATTTTCATTTGCTGATTGACATTACGTTTATTCATTTGGCAGACACTTTTATGCAGTGACTTACAATTGAGCTCAGCAGATGAAGGTTAAGAGCCTTGCTCAAGCATCAGTAAATTCATCAAGATTTATTTCCTCTTACATTTTCTCCCTCTTACTGTAAACATACTCCAGATCTCAAGTGGTCTCTCAGACCGACACAAGCTTATCAGCAATGAGCCCTTTCCATTTTGTTGATGCATTTTTGAATTTGCTGTGTTGTTTTTAGTTTTGTTGTTGTGGTTTTTGTTTTTTGGTTTTGATGCTGATGATTGGCTCTTGCATTTTGGCCCACTATACAAACTACTCTAATCTACTCCATGTGTTTATGAGTAGAGATGAAGCCAGACACCATGACCATGACACCACTAAACAGCAAACAAAATACAGTATGTATCTTTGGCACGGGAGACTTTGGGAGATCTTTGGGGCTATGCTTGCTTCAAGCAGGGTATGAAGTTGTCTACGGATCCCGAAACCACAAAAATTCTGCTCTGTTGCCAAAGGGGGCAAAGGTAATGCCACATGAGGAGGCATCTCAAAGAGCGAGGGTGATATTTGTGGCTATTCATCGAGAGAACTATGACTTCCTGGCTAGTCTGAGCCCAGCTCTTGAAGGAAAGGTCCTGGTGGACATCAGTAATAATCTGAAGAAGCATCAGTACACAGAATCTAATGCTGAGTATCTGAGCATGCTGGTACCTGGGGCACACATAGTCAAAGCCTTCAACACCATCTCAGCCTGGTCACTGCAATCAGGAGGGCTGGATGCCAGCAGACAGGTAAGATGCAAGCAAGATACAGTACTGTGCAAAAGTTTTAGGCACATGCAAAGAAATGCTGTAGAGCAAAGATGCCTTCAAAATAATGGAATTAAATGTTTCTACATTTTTAAAAAAAATACCGTAAAAAGTAGTAAATTAAACAAAATCAATATTTATGACAAAAAAAATGAATAAAAATAGTAGTCTCCTGTACAGTTTGTGCAGTTTTATAAATAAATGAGCTGGTAAGTTTTACTGAGCATCTTGCAGAACCAGCCACAGTTCTTCTGGAGACTTTGACTTTTGCACTTGCTTCTTATTTTTGCAGCAAAACCCAGCAGCCTTCATTGTGTTTTTCGTCTGAAAAGTGGTCTCTTACGTAATATGCTGCTTTCTTTAATGACATACAAACATTTTTCTGTAACATTTAATTTTGTGCTAGAACACTAATGTTTGGGAATCTAAAATGTTTTTTGTACTGACTTGATAATGTAGAAGTGATAAAATAAAAAATCTATAACAAAGTTTGTACCAAAAAAATAGGGTGCCTAAAACTTTTGCACAGTATACATGTGAGTGTGTGTATATGTGTGTGTGTGTGTGTGTGTGTGTGTGTGTGTGTGTGTGTGTGTGTGTGTGTGTGTGTGTGTGTGTGTGTGTGTGTGTATATATATATATATATATATATATATATATATATATATATATATATATATATATATATATATATATATATATACACATGTATATATATATATATATATATATATATGTATATATATACATGTATATATATATATATATATATATATATATATATATATATCTATATTAATATACATACATATATATATATATATATATATATATATATATATATATATATATATATATATATATATATATATATATATATATATGTATGTATATATACACACATAACATATACACACAAAAGCATGTATTCATAATTGTTGATAAGATGGAATGCAAAATTTCACACACATTATTGCCCCAAGCTTCATTTCTTCTACCATACTTATGTAGATGACTCTGTGCAAATATCAAATTAATTTCCAAGCTATGATCTGCTAATAGAATAATCTGTGATAAAAGGTTATATAAAATGTGGGCCCATGCACTAACACTTTTGAGTGTCTCCTGTAGATATAAATAGTCATTCTCAAGAAATTACTATAAAGTTCTCCATCCTGAAGAATTTTCCATGTTGGAGAACTTAAAGTTACTTTATTTAAAGCTTTATTTGACTGTTACAAAGCCTGTCCTTACAGAAAACTTTACCATATCATCAATTAAAAGCTAAATCTAGTAGTTTACACCACTATCTACTATATTTAGTAGTTATATAAATAACTATATTTAGAGAACAATATGTATGCTATAATACACTATAGACCTTGCTGTTCTACAGAAGTAATGCAAGCAGTGGGGGTGTGATGTGGCACAGTGCACAGCTGGCATTCCCTGTGTATGAGCTGTTACTATAGAAACAATAACATTAGAATGAGCACATTAATGTTATTATATCATTCATATATACAGCATGTTATTGCCCGAACTACTTTCCGAGCTGTGCTGTTGTACAAAAATAATGCCCACCTTGTTGTTACGAAACACAGACAGGGGGAGGCAGGATGCATGTGCAGGGGAAATAGTCAGTTTATTGTGAACATGCGAAAGTAAAGGAACATTCAAAAGTATAGGAACATAATCTAAACAGGGGGAAAGGCAACGAACCGGCAGTGTCAAAAAAAAAAAAAGCAAACAGTCAAACAAAAAAATCCACAGAGTGTTCAGGCATAAATCCACAAACTCACAAGACAATAATCCACTAAATGACAAGGCAATAATCCAAAATCATGGGACCGCGTGGTCAACAAAAGCGTAAAACGCTGTATTCATTGATGTACAATAGTAATACTCCACGAGGAAGCGGAAACGGAATGAGGTTTATATACACGGAACAATCAGAGACAAAAGACGTTAAACACAGAACACCTGAAACTAATCATTAGACCATACACGGCCAACCTATGAATGAGCAGGGGCGGATACATGACGCAAACCTGAGAACCAATAAGCATAAAGGAGACGGAGATATGACGTAAACCAAAACGCAAGCACATGGTGATATAAACAAAGCGAGAGTTCATGAATGCATAGTCCAGAGATGTTTTTGTGAATGAAGCTCACGCTGTTTTCAGCAACGCAGCGCGAGGAATGCGGAGGTGTTCGCGTAGCGAACTCCGAGAACGAAGGAAACTCTAACACTTGTGAACAATCATATTTGACTATTCAACCGCGCTGTGGTATAAATAAATGTAATAACATTTATGTAATCTCATGTCCTGTCTAAAAGCTCTTATTGATATCTGATTAACATAATTTAAACTTTGACAAGTTGAACGGTTAAGCCTAAGTTAATAAGGTTAGACGTCATAGATTACTAAATTATAGTTGATATTTTACTGATAGTTTGTTTATATTTTACTCACCACCCATAAGCTTGAATAATATATTCACTTTAATGTGTACAGAGTGCACTTCTCCTGCACTATAATACAGTAGCAGTACTAATATGGGTGATACACGCTGGCCCATAAGTGCAAAACACAATTCAGAAAATCCAACAACTAAACCAAAAACACAATTGTAAATCTAAAACAACATCAAAATGAATTCAAAACGGAAAGTGTATGTCCTTATTAAACTGCATGCTTGTTGCTAATTGAATACGACATGTGACTATCTCAAGGGAAAACACTGCCTTTATTCAGGCTCTAAGTTAATATTTTAAGGCCACAAATTAAGCATCCTATGGTCATGAGTTATATAATTTGATCCTACAGCTTAATATGTTGTGGGAATATCATAATTAATATGTGGCTTTCAATTAATTATTTGGAGGGACTGGGTGAAAAAGTCTATTCACTCTGAGAATTTGCTTAATGTGACATGAGCCAGTGACTTCAGTATGCGTCATTCCAAGATTAAAGCAAAGTGTAGTATTATCAGTCTTCTCCATGCTTAAGTTGCTGTGGTCACAGTGGTCTAATTTAATTGATTTCTCTGTCTCACTCATTTTAAAATACAATAGCTGCCATGAGTTAAGTATTTCCTGGCAATGAAATAGATCTCGAGAAACTTAATATATTAATTCATGGCCACTCCTTATTAAAAATAACCACCAAAATAACCCCAGCAGCTCTGTACCATTGTATGGTGGATTTGTTATAGGCTGCTTGATGATCACATTAATGTCTGCAGACACCATTGCACTGACTCATAGCTGACATTGTGTTGAAAACTGTTTGCTAATTTCCTAATGATTTAAAAGGGACACTAAATGTAAATCGTTACCTTATGTATACAATTATTGTTGCTTAAAGGCACTTTAATAATCCTAGTATGCAAAACCCTAAGCATTTAAAAAGACTGAAACACTGATCTGCAATTAATATGTCAACCATTCATGGCGCAAAGTGCAAAGTATCAAATGACCTACAAAACAGACTTGTGCAATAATTCATCAAAATTTGCAGACTCTTCCCCAAATATGACCCCAAAAAGAACATCCTCCTGGTATGTTTATGGATGTGTTGTGAAACTTCTGTATATATACATTGTATTGCTTGCTTCCAACGTCCATGTCATCAACACAGTGTGAGTGCAGGATCAAAGCAGGGAAGCCACAATGGGATGAAGCACTCTCACTGATGTGTGTGCCACTATTGTTATTGCTTATTATCTGAAATTCAAAGCCACTGCAAAAAGAAAAAGAAATTCATACTGGTCACCAGAGGATTTTTCAGGATCAGGTTCACAGAGTCTGAATCCAGGCAGGCAATCGGGGCCTCACTGTTTGAGTCAGTGACCGCAATGTGTTATCAGTGTGAACATGTCCCTGTGCTGAATGAAGGTGAGTAGATACTTAAAACCTAGCTTAAAGTTTACCCATGGGATAATTGCTAACAATTTTTTTTTTTTTTAATTAAGGAATTAATGAGCAGGACGAGTGAAAAACTAATTAAAATCAAAACGTAATGTAACCCTTTGCCATAAAAATTGCATTAATTCTATTAGGCACATGGTAGAACAGTTTTCTAAAGAAATCGTCTGGTTGGTTTTTACAAGCATTTTGGAGAACTTGCCACAGTTCTTCTGAAGATTTTGGCTCTCGCTTGCTCTGTAGATCTCAATTCGACAAAGTTTTCATATGAATTGTGGTCTATTATCTAATCTGTTACTTCCTTTAAAGGTTTCTTCCTTTTAAAGAAATTATTGACACCTTTAACTGCAAGATGTGAATTTTTTTGTTTGTCTGTTTTTTTTGTTTTCAATTGCTGTCATCTTTTCAGGTATTGATTTGTGGAAACCAAGTGGATGCCAAGCAGGCAGTAGTGGACATCTCCCACAGTTTGGCTCTTACCGCCGTGGACCGAGGCTCCCTGAGAGTGGCATCTGAGCTGGAGGATCTCCCGCACCAACTCTTTCCTCTTTGGAGGCTTCCTTTACGTATCAGTGCTGGACTCCTTGGAGCCTTCTTCCTCTATGTTCTCATTCGGGATGTTGTCTATGCACGGGTTGTTGACAACAAAGACAATTCCTTTCGCATTATGGTCTCGCTGGCTAATAAGGTGTTTCCTGTGGTCGCACTGGTGATGCTGGCACTGTGTTATCTACCTGGTATCATTGCTGCTTTCCTGCAGCTCTACAATGGCTCTAAATACCGTCGTTTTCCTGACTGGCTGGATCGTTGGATGTTGTGCAGGAAGCAGTTGGGATTGCTGGCACTGGCTTTTGCTTTTCTGCATGTGCTGTACACACTGGTGATCCCTATCAGATACTTTGTTTTCTATAAAAGGGCCAACATTTATATATCACTGGTAAGAATGTATGAGCATGTCTTAAATATTATTAATTAATTAAAAAGATTGTGTTGAGAGGATGGTTCATCACCATTCAAATTATTGTTGCAAACATAGACAATGTAATGTTCAATTTCTAATTACTAAAAGATTTCTCAAAGATCAGAAGTCCAGCAAAAAGGTTAAAAGTACATTGCTGCATATGGGTGATTCCACAATCGGGGTGCTATTAGCATCCAACTGACATTACATTTACAAATATGCATGTAAAGTAAAGATAAAACATATTTTAATCACAAAAACCTGTCATAAAAAATAACTTGAAAGATTATTAAAAACTTAAAATCTAGAGCTTTTAGAAAACAGCATTTGCCTCTCCCAGCCCACTATAACTGCAATTTACCTTGAAATATAGTCATCAGAATACTTCACAAATTGTATTATTTTTGCATTAATGTGCGAATCCAGTTGCCATCTCATACATGAAACATGAATAAAAAATGTACATTTTAGTTCACATTCACTCAACACTTTTATCTGAACACATTCACCTCTATGAAATATTTGGTACAGTGCCCTCCACTAATATTGTCACCCTTGGTAAATATGAGCAAAGAAGGCTGTGAAAAATTGTCTTTATTGTTTAACCTTTTGATCTTTTGTTTGATCGTTTGTATTAATTAATAATTACCTTATATATATATATATATATATATATATATATATATATATATATATATATATATATATATATATATATATATATATATATATATATATATATATATATACATAAGGTAATTATTATAATTATATATCTTCTTCCCATGATCCTCAGGCAATTTGGATGATGCAACTTCCTGCTGAACATGTGACTTGTTTAATATACAGTGCCATCCACTAATATTGGCACCCTTGGTAAAAATGAGCAAAGAAGGCTGTCTCTTTATTGTTTAACCTTTTGATCTTTTCTTCAAAAAAATCACAAAAATATTCTGCGCTCATGGATATTAAATAATTGCAAACAAAACACAGGTTTATAAAAAAAAAATCTTTGTTAAATATAGGTGTGGAAAAATTATTGGCACCCTTTTAGTCAATACTTTGTGCTACCTCCCTATGCCAAGATAACAGCTCTGAGTCTTCTCCTATAATGCCTGATGAGGTAGGAGATGCAAGGGAAACTTCACAAAAATACTCTGCTCTTATGGATATCAAACAATTGCAAACAAAACACAGGTTTATCCAAAAATATAATGCAACAATTATTGGCACCCCTATGAATGACTACATATATATATATATATATATATATATATATATATATATATATATATATATATATATATATATATATATATATATATATATATATATATATATAATTATTAATTAATACAAAAATGTAAGTAACTCATTAAAATTCCTTAATGTCCTGGATGGATGCCACAGCCCTTTGTCAGCAAAAAAACAGTTGTAAAATGATATTGGGATGATTTGAATGGTTAAATGAATGGTTTTTATACATTCAGTGTTGAAAAAGGGGACAATATTTAAAGCTACAAGGGATTAATAGCATCCTAATCATGGATTCACCCATATACAGTGGGTATAGAAAAGAATCCCCCCCCCCCCCTTAAAATAACCACATTTTGTTGCTTTTCAGCCTGGAATGAAGACAGACACAGTTTTTGTTTTATCCAGCTGTATTTACTCAGTGCAACTTATAACTTCCAAGTGAAAGACCCCCTTGCTTTAATTTGCCTTATTTTTTATTATTATTTTTTTTTTACAGCCTTTAGTCTGTTGGGATATGTCTCTACTAACATCTAGACTTTGCAATATTTGCCCACTCTTCTTTGCAGAACTGTTCAAGTTCAGTTAAATTTGATGTCAATTCCACAGATTTTCAATGGGGTTTAAGTTTGGGCTCTGACTAGGCCATGCAAGAACATTCACCTTTTTCTCCTTCAACCACTGTGTGGTCAGTTTTGCTGTGTGCTTTGGGTCATTGTCATGTTGGAAGGTAAACCTTCTTCCCATTTACAACTTTTTGACAGAGGGCAGCAGATTTTCCTCAAGAATTTGACAGTATTTTGCCCCATCCATTTCCCTTATATCCTGACAAGCGCTCCAGTCCCTGCTGCAGAGAAACACCCCCATAACAGGATATTACCACCCTTATGGAATGGTGTTATTTGGATGGTTATTTGGATTTCCACCAGACATATTGTTTGGTGTTGAGGCCAAATACTTCAATTTTAGTCTCATCTGACCATAACACCTTTTTCCATGTGGACTCAGAATCTTCAAGGTGCGTTTTGGCAAAGCTCAGTCATGGGTGGCTTTTTTCTTGCAACCCTGCCATACAAGCCACATTTGTGGAGAATTTGTGATATTGTTGTAACATGCACACAATGACCACTCTTTGTCATAAATTCCTGCAACTGCTTCAGAGTTGCTGTAGGCCTCTTGGTACCCTCTCTGACCAGTTTCCTCCTGGCTCTTTCATCCAGTTTGGAGTGACGTCCTGAACCGGGGAGGGTCTGTGTTGTACCACATACATTCCACTTCTTAATAATAGATTCCGCTATGCTTCTAAGCATTGATAAAACCTTTGAAAATTTTTTGTATCCATCTCCTGACTTGTGCCTGTTCACATCTTTTGACAGTGCCTTGCCACCCATAGCTGATTGTTTGCTTCAGTTGCACTACAAAATGCTCCAGGAAAGCTCTTTACATGCTGAGCTAATCAAAATGACCACAGCTGATCACAGTTGAAAGTCAAATGGCTTTGTGTGCCATTGAGAAGGTGATTAGCTACACCTGATTGAGTTTACAAGTCATTTTTAGGATGGGGATGATCCTTTTTCCAACTCAGTGGCTTTTTATTTTTTTTTTCTTTTCTTTTCTGACATGTTGGTGTTATACCTTTCACTTGGATGTTATAAGAACAAAAACTCATTTCAGGCTGAAAAGCAACAAAATGTGATTATTTTAAAGGGGGGGGGGTGATTCTTTTCTATACCCACTGTACATGTAAATCAGCCCAAAAAAGTGGTTAGCGATAATCAAATATGAATTTTACGAGTAGTAAATGCTACATCTGCTTTCTGATAATAACTGAGGGATTTGATTGAATAACAAAAATGCCACATACTATTGGGTTCATCACTTGGTTCATCATGCCACAGCCTGCTAATGGAGAACCAAAGGAACCCAATAGTATAATCTTTTATACATATTTCTTACAAAATGCATGTGCATAAACTGTCTCTATGATGTTACAGTTCACAAAGTTTAACTTGCTAAATGACTGTGTTCTAGATTAAAGAGAATAAAACATACGAGTTCAAGGAAATGTGGGCCTGGCGCTCCGATGCCTACTTGTCCATGGGAATGCTGGGATTTGCACTGTTTGTTTTACTAGGAATCACATCGCTCCCTTCGGTCAGCAACTCTCTCAACTGGAGAGAATTCAGATTTATACAGGTATGAAAACTAGAACAATGCAGAATTTTTGTGTTGAGAATTCTTGTATACAAGAAATGATAGGACATTTCATAAGGTGAAACAAACACTTAGCTGTTTAATTATCAGATCCTAGCTTACGCTGCATTTCTGATGCATTGTAAGTGGTCCTTTGCAAGTCCTTTGTAATGATGCCATTTGATGTGGTATGTGGAAGAAAAAAAAATATGGGCACCTCCACAAATGTAGAAAGTCTTTCATTTGCTCTGTCAGAGCACATAAAGCTCACAAAAAGCTCATTTAACTACACTTTTATGGTTACAGGCCTGAGTGGCTATTGGTACTGTTCTAGTATATAGTGAACTTCAGACGTTTATGCAGAATTATGGACTGATATCACAGTACTGCAAGAACAGTGAATGATAGTGAGTCACATTAACAACAAGCTAGCCAGCTATCATTGGTTATGATGGTATAGATTTAACCAAGTACTGTGTCTGTATATTAATTGATCTAAAGCCAATATTGTTATAAAATAATTTACAGTGTGAGCAGCCATGTAGATGATGTAACCCTGTAAGCAGAGAAGGAATTGGTAGTTGAGAATACTACCCTAAGTTGGCAAGTTGAAATTTTAAGTTGAGGGCCATTTTCTGTGGCTTTTACTGGTTAGAGTCGTGGAAGTTGCCAAAGACAACTAAGCATTGTTTCATAAAATGATTAATGAATGACATTTTATAAAATAAAATAAAAATGTCAGTTGCCTCACTAACTTAATCTAGCTCTCAGTGGAGGAACCAGTCATAATTCCTGGTTACTCTCATTCACTGATTATTAGTAATAATAACAAATTCAACATCCGGTATCTTCAAACAGATAGTCCTAGACTTCTAAATAGCTCAGTAATGTTTGAAAATCTCAATCTACTACCAATAAGTATTATATTTAATATTATATGTTACAATTTATGAAGTTATAAGACCTAGAAAATTTTGTCAAGGTATATTTAATTATTGCAAACATAATATGTTATTTACAGTTGGCTCCCATAATATACTAAGCCAATATCAGATGTGTAACAACATAAATGTCTTAGAATGACTACATATATATATATAATTTAATATATAATTTAATTTTTGAATAATAAGTATCAATTAAACATTATTTTACTAATGTTTGATGAAGAAATTTTGAGTCCTAGTTACAGGGCTTATGTTTCCCAAAACATAATTTTTAATTAAACAAACATCACAATAAACAATCTTTCTACCAGTTAATATGAAAATGTTATTGATATATGATCATTTTACTGTGTTTTTCTGGAAGATTCTGTGCCTAAGCGAATCATACCAGTGAAATAAAATACCTGAAATACAGTATGATACATGCATGGTATTGCTTTTTATTAGTCACATACAAAAAACATACCACGCTGGAAAGCAATACTTCCACTACATCTTTTGATCTCTTTAAAATCAATACAAGATTGCTTTCAAGAATTAAATGTGAACATATGATTGTATTTTGCTCTGGCACAGAATCTTCTCCATAAAGGTACAGTGGGGGGAAAAAGTATTTGATCCCCTGCTGATTTTGTACGTTTGCCCACTGGGGAGGGAGACTGACAGCTATTTTGTGTTTCTTCCATTTGTGAATAATTGCACCAACTGTTGTCACCTTCTCACCAAGCTGCTTGGCGAGGGTCTTATAGCCCATTCCAGCCTTGTGTAGGTCTACAATCTTGTCCCTGACATCCATGGACAGCTCTTTGGTCTTGGCTATGGTGGAGACTTTGGAATCTGATTGATTGCTTCTGTGGACAGGTGTCTTTTATACAGGTAACAAACTGAGATTAGGAGCACTCCCTTTAAGAGAGTGCTCCTAATCTCAGCCCATTACCTGTGTAAAAGGCACCTGGGAGCCAGAAATCTTGCTGATTGATAGGGGATCAAATACTTATTTCACTCATTAAAATGCAAATGAATTTATAACTTTTTTGAAATGCGTTTTTCTGGATTTTTTTGTTGTTATTCTGTCTCTCACTGTTAAAATACACCTACCATTAAAATTATAGACTGATAATTTCTTTGTCAGTCGGCAAACGTACAAAATCAGCAGGGGATCAAATACTTTTCTTCCCCCACTGTAGACCAAACAAAATAACACAGCTGTACGCAAGTGTACGCATGCTGACATTTGCTTTTGCACTCCCTTATCTTTTCAGTCTAAACTAGGCTATTTGGCGTTGCTGCTGTGCACTGCCCATGCCTTTCTGTATGGATGGGACAAGTTCCTGGAAGCGTCGGCCTACAAATGGTG
Source organism: Cranoglanis bouderius (assembly GCA_023630585.1). Taxonomy (NCBI): domain Eukaryota; kingdom Metazoa; phylum Chordata; class Actinopteri; order Siluriformes; family Cranoglanididae; genus Cranoglanis; species Cranoglanis bouderius. The sequence continues at coordinate 21,996,719 of CM042539.1, forward strand.
GATGCCATCAAGTTATATACTGTCTCTGGTGGTTCCCTGCATTGTTTTGGTTTTAAAAACAGTCTTAATTATGCCGTGCATGGACCGTACTATCAATCGCATACGCCAGGGATGGGAGAGACCAGGCAAAGCTGGGATGGAAAAAGATGCAAAAAACAGCCAGCCACTCATTCTGTAAACAATGTTTAATATGCTTCATGGCACGAGTTGCCCAGATGCCCAAATTTGGCATTACAGTGGTATTCCTGTTGAAGGGCTTCTGACAGCTTTGACAAACTCCACACTTTAAAGATAAACCGCACTGATAAAATGGAAGATTTAAATATGTTATGATGTTAATTCTAAAGTAGGGATGCACAGTTTATTCATCTATATACAGTAATTAAGCAAAAATGTATGGTTTTCTTTCTTTACAGATTTATTTTCTTATACCACAGCAATTAAAGAATGATGTTGAGAAGAAAGAATTAATATTTTATCCATTTATAGTTATCTTTAACAAGTTATGCTATCATTTACCTTATAATTTCATGCTCACTAGCCTCTCATTTTAAATTTCTCTTGAAGTTAATGAGTTAATAAAAATGCTTGCCACGTTACTGAGAAACAGGAAAGCTGTGTCCTGAAGATTTTGCCATGGTGGAAAGCTAAAGTTATAGCTTTAGCTTTGTCTGTTACAAAGCACTGACACTGGAGACTCCTTCCAAAAATGCTGAATTCTAAATCTAAGCACAACAAACTTTATGTGGAGCATCCACCATACAAGTCTTTGTGTAAGGTGTTATAATAGAAACAACATATAACATCTTAGAACATGTGTATTGATATAAATCTTGCAGCCGTAAATACTTCTTACCAGAACTGAGCATTCAACAGTGCTGTGGTATAAAGAATTTTATTTAATCATGTATAAAACATCAGTAATCTGGATTTGTTGGTTCTTCAAATCCAAGGTCCATTCAGCTGCCTAGAAAATTCAGTTTGTTGTACAGTAAACATTTGTTTTCTGTAATGTTCTGTAGTGTATTTTTTCTCAATTCCCAATGTTCCTGAGCTATTTTTCCACAAACGTCTCCCAGCGGCTCCTCCTCTTAAAGTGTTATTGATCTAGCTGTGGACTTCCTGTTTTGTGTGTTTGAAGTTTGCTAACTGTCTTCAGAGAGACTTTCTTATTTCACACTCCTGAAAATAGCTAAATCCAGGTCAGTCTATCTAAATCCAACTTTAACAAAACATTCAAACCTTATTAACCTCTTATTAACTCTTATTAACCAAGTTTCATAATTGAGTACTTAATAAGTTATTCAACTTAACTATTCAATTCAGTTTAACTTAACTATTTTGCATAGTACTCTATATATAAAGCAGCATTAAATTGGCTGTCCATAAGTGTTGGTGCTCTGTATGAAAGGGTTAAGGGTTCCCCCATAGGATCAAGCTGAAGAACTCTTAAGGGTCCTACATTTTTCCTTTTATAACATGTCAATTATACACCCATATGATTTCAATCTAGATTATTCATTCATGCTCAATAAAACAGATAACATGTTCTTAACAATTTATTGCACATTATCACAATTAATAATGCATTCATTATTCATTTTCACATAACAGGTACCCAATATAGGTCTCTAGTTTTACCATTTACCTATATACAGTACATCTCTATACTTTTTTAAGTTCTCTACACAAACTCAGTTCACAATACTGTTGTGAATATGCAAACTCTAAGAGTGAATGCTCTGCTTGAAACTACAGATAATTTCTATTTGTTTTTCATTAAATTCCAGTAAGCTAGTCTGTTGAGTGTCAGTCTGTTGAATGTCATGTATCATGATCATTTTATGGAAACACACACACAAACACACACATATTTTCATATATTTCATATTACAGATGCCACAGCATGAAGAAGCAGAAATGTCTGTATGTATCAGTTTTTATTTCAAGGATAGTTAAAGCACACTGTAGCAATCAACAGCCAAATAATTGCTTTAGATACCATAGTACAGATTATACTCATAGACAGACAGGATTCTCACCCTGAAATGTTTATAGATTTGTGCAAAATGTTTTGGAAAAAAAATAAGATAGAGCAATATTTTCATACTAACATACATGGTATTATGTAGGTTGCTTTCTTTTGACTTGCTCAAGGGTTGGGAAAACTTTCCAGAAAAAATAAATAACTTTTTTTTTTACAATATAAATGCACCAAACACAATTTATAGTAGTTAAATTAGGTCACATCTTTGCTGAGCTTGAAGTTTAACTGAAGGAAATAATTGACGTTCTGCAAAAAGATTTATGAATGAGTTACGTGATTCCAGTTTTACTTCTACTCACAGCCTGAATATTGAAGCAGAATGCTAATGCAGGGTCTAAATGTGAGCGGCCTGTTCTGTCCCTAAAGTTACAATTCATGAATATCACCAATTTTAAGTAACATCCTGAATGCTACACTACAGAATGGAGGTTTGGATGCATACATCATATGCCATAACATCATGCATCATTATACACCAACTTTAAAAAAAAAAAAAAAAAAAAAGTCTCACATTGAGCCAGCTGAAGTGAACTAGTGTCTAATGTTAGTCAGTTGAATATAGTAATCAGGTTAAACAACAAATCGGGTTAAACATCAAAATACACTGATAAGATTATGAAAGAAAAACACAGAATATAGGTTGGCTAATAAAATAAAATAAAAAACAGACATGACAATTTTGTTCTTCATGCTGTTTTTGCTGCTGAAAAATCAAGCTTAGTCTACCTTTGCTTCAAGCTTAATCTACCAATTAAGCTGCCAAACCACAGGCTAAGCTGGTCAAGCTGGTAGACCATTTTTGCCAGCTGGTAGAGAGGAAACACTGACCTGCCAACCTTTATGGATTTTGTGTGGAAACTCTGCATTTTTATGTATGCTAAGAGTTATCACTCAAAAATATCACCCAAAAGCACAGTCTTATTTTTGTCCCTAACAAAAACGGAAGATGAGCCTATCGTGATATGAATCTGGAATAAAGTGATAGTAGCGCAGGTGTTTTGAAGTCTCGGATATTAAACTGACATCCTGTAAGCCCCATCCCCTTTCTCCTATCTAACACGAGTAATCTTTTGGCCGGTACTCTTGTTTCAATTTGATTTTTCTGTTTGAGACATGTGCCTTTGCTTTCTGTCAAGATAAATGGAAAATGTTTTGAGATTATTAATGTGAAATGTATAATTAACTTAATTAACGCTACACAAGTACATACTTAATATCAATTAACTATGTTTATTAGGAATGCCACTGAAATTTTTTACCCAAAAATGGTCAAAAGGGGCACTTTTGGAGCTGAAAGCTGAAAGATTTGACTGGAGAAAAAGGGTTAAATAGTAATAGACATGTACAAAGTGTCAAAATTAACACTTTACAAATAATTTTGATCGTTAGAAAGTGAATAAAATGCTGTTTGTTACCTTTACTCTGTTGTGCCATTCAGCGCAGACAAGATGAAAAAGTTTGAGAAGCCGCAGATTAACAGTGGAAATGTCAGCCATGTGGAAATAAGACACATTACACAAGCAATTGGTACTGTATATAGAAAATGTACCATGTTATGTTTTTTTTTTTTTTCCAGCTGTGTCCAAACAGAGCTCCATGAGACTCCAATGAGTCATGACTTCACAAGAGCTTGTGTTTGTCTAGCTAGCTAAAATTAGCTGAAGAGTTTTAGAGGATCTAATGATGAAGTTAAAAGTTAAAGTTCATATTTATCATTCATATTATTCATGTTGTCTATGGTCAAGTTTGAGTTTATCATTATTTAAGCGTCACATACTTTATATCTCTGGTCAACATACCAATTACATTAAGAAAGTGTTAGAAAGCTTTAAAAAATAAATAAATAAATCTAATCTAATAATCTAATAATAGTCTAATCTATCTTCTAGCCAGTCAAGTCAAGGAATAAACAGAAAGGAAATGTCTTCTGCAAGATTTCTCTTTGAACTTCATTTTAGTCATTCATTTACAGACAATAAACCTATTTTTAATAGAGCTCTGTCATGCAGAAACCCATGGGATTCCAATCAATGATCCAGCGTGCACACACACACACACACACACACACAGCTCTTATGGTCTTAGTACAAATGTCTCTCAGGTGATAGAAGACATTACTGTGGTATGATGATAGGTTGTTTGCCATCACTCTCTCACGGAGATCTGGTGCTGAGACTTAGCCTGCATCTAGCAGAAGCAAGATCTTCAAAATGGACTATGCATGATTCTTTAAACAAAAAAAAGGAATATATATACATATATATATATATATATATATATATATATATATATATGTCTAGTGTTCAAGATGGACTATACATTGAGCAAAAAGATGCTGGCCTCATTTCAGGAAGATGAAAATAAACTCACATTGTCTATACTATACAATATATACCATGTCTACGAATATACATGGTTCTTTAAACAAAAAGGGGGGGGGGGTATTTTTCTTGAGCAAAAAGATGTGGGCCTCACATCTTGTCTGTATGTGCATCTCTTCCATGTCACACACACACACACACCAAATCCCAAAATGTTATATATGTTTTGAAGTATTTATATAAAGCCGAAATGATATGTTTTTGTGATCTATTTCTTAACTATTACAAGCCTTAAAAAATCAACTCATCATTTCTTTAATTTAGGTAATCATATTCTTATTTTTATTACATAATTGACTATTTAGTAAGTAAAGAATAGAGCATACTGTTGCTTGCTGTTATAGGAAAATAATCCACAGTTATTATTATTATTATTATTATTATTGGTGTGTCACGTCAACGCCGGAAACATCATCCAACTACAATATTCAGAGCATAAACACAACACAAACATGGCCACCACATGCTAGAACACCCAGCAACCACAGAGAAGGTCACGTTCACAGTCATTGGCTTACTGATCAAACACCTGAACCCAGTCACCCAGTCACTCTCTCTACACCGGTTCACTGTGAAGTATATGTTCTGTGTTTTCATACCAGTTGATATCAAGCCTTTCTATTGTCATTCCCTGCTTCCCAATTGGCATACTTATACTATGTACTAAAAGTATGTACAGTTTTTGTGGAGAAAAAGTACATATTTGAGTGTGTAGTAAAAGAGTATGCAAGTACTGGGACATACTAACACGTGGTGTAACAGAAGAGAACGTTGTTGCCTGGAAGAGAACTGTTACGTAAGCCGGTAGGCAGATAGGCAGAGGAGTCAGGATGCATGCGCTGGGGAGACGTCAGTAAATGCAGAAAAGTTTATTCTCACAAATGCAGTAAACAAAAAAGGCAGTAATCCACAAAGTCAGTAAATATCCACAACGTAGGGAAAAAATACTCGAGAACAAGGAAGTGGTCTGGGAACCACAAACACGGAGCCACGGCAATCGAATCTACGGACACAGAGCTACGGAAACTCTTCCGCTATGATAACTTTAAATTATGCTAATACTCTGCGCTGAAGCGGAAACAAAGAGGGGTTTAAGTAGCAGAGTTAATTAAAACAGAAACAAGAACACATCAGCGACACCTGGAAACTATAATTAGAATGACTAATAAACAGAATGAATGAGAAGAACATGAACCAATAAGAAATAAGGAGGCGGGGACATGACGTGAACTTGAAAACAAAAACGCACATGGCAGAGGTAAACAAAACGTGAGTCTTTATGAATGGAGGCGGAGATTGGAATGCGGAAGTAGGCTACTCCGTTCGCGGCGTAGCGAGAGAGGGAACCTAACTGTCACTGCAAACAAACTCATTGTTGCATGTCAGCTTTTCTTCATTCATTATTCCTTAAATAATTTATTATATAATTACTAATAAATACTATATAATTTAATTTATCATTCCCTTGTTCATTTTTCCACATTTCATTTACACCTCTCTAAAATGCATTCTTGAATTCGGTAAGGGTTTGTCTCTCTGGTTTTCTGATCCTGTTTTTCTTTTCATGTTTTTTGCCTTTGCCTAGTCTAGTTCATGTTGTTTGCGCATCACCTGACTATTGCCTGTTTTTTTACCTTGTCTCACATTTTTTATTTTCCTGCAAATTTGTTTAAAGCTATTGTTTACCTGCATCTGCTTCTGTATCTGCCGTTTGACAGTGTGATGCACCCTGATGGGTTATTTTCCTATAGCAACACATCCCAAAGTGTTTTATTCCTCTTATACCACAGTAATGAAGAACACATCACGCTTTTCACATCAATTGTAATTATATTTAATGTGCATCAGACAAGTTACTTCCTGTTATCAATTACATTCTAGCAGCTATAAACAGTTATCTCTCTCCAGTGTATCTCTCTCTCTCTCTCTCTCTCTCTCTCTCTCTCTCTCTCTCTCTCTCTCTCTCTCTCTCTGTCTCGAAGTTAATAAGGCAAAACTATGCAGCTTTTTACTGAGAAACCATGTCATCTGTCCTGAAGACTCTCCTGTGGTGAAAAAAACTGTCTGTGAAAAAGCATTGCCAATGGAGACTCCTTCCGTAAATAGATTACAGAAAGTTTAATCCTTATTGTAACACTATCCTCAATTTCGGGCAGAAATTAGGAAGCCGGAGGCAGGTTTGGGACAACTTAAAAGGCACTTTTATTTTTTTCACTTTCGCTTTCAGCTCTTTAATCACAAACACATACAAAAAGTAACAAAAGTTATTATTAATTAAAGATTCAAAGAAAAATATCCTGCATTTCCTACAAGCATAATTTGTTTTCATATAAGCATGGCCTTTTGGGGCATTGAGTCCTGACAGTGAACTGTGGAAGGAAATGAGTTTTTAAAAACAGCAAAATCAACAGTGTCATTCTTTTCTTTTCATACTGTCACATCAGAAACTTCTTTGTGTCTGCATATAGTGTGTAAGGCAGTGGTTCTCAAACTTTTTGAAGCCAGGGACTACAAAATATTTCTGTGGAAATTCTACAGATCCCCCAGTACAGATTTATTTATGAACATAATCTAATTATTTAAATATTAGGTTATTCAAATGAGTACAGTAACACTGTGATTATTTCTTGGACCATGTTCCACCAAGAAAACACATCAAGTCCAAGGTGACATTATTTATAGACTAGGTGTTTTGGAGCTTTTGAGGTTTAGACTAAACCCATTCAATTGGTGTGGCCAGTCACATTCTAAATACTCAATAATGATAAATAATAATAAAGATGTAATAATAAATGTAATACATTTGATGCTATAATTGTGGATAGTATATCCACCATTGTAATGAAATGAAAAAAATTTGACAACCTCTGTTCTGAGGTATGTGTATGGTTTCTCTAAAAAAACACAGAGCTCCACTGTGTTTTTAGTGCTCTACCAAACCTAATTTAGTTCATTAAGGGATTTGCAATTAGTCACTAAGTTGTTTTCGAGTGGCCAATCTGTAAATGGAAGGCCTTGTCCCATCATGCCTACAGTTACTGAGATTTTAAGCAGTGCTTTTTTCCAGGCATGATTTTTCAAATGGGGTTGAAATTAACCCAAATGACTGGTAATAGCCAGAGTTCCTGTAACAGTGATGAATATGTACTTTGTAAAAGCAATGTTCTTGTGCCATCTGGTACAAAGTGGATGCTGTGTTTGTTTTTTATACAGTATATTGAAATGGTTTCTCTGCTGACTATGGCCATTCTCCCTACAAAAATGAAAAGATGTTTTTCCTCCTGTCTGTCTGATTATCACTGTAAAAACATGACCTTTTGGCCAAGTTGTAATACATAACAAAGCAACTGCTGAATGAGCCTACCTGATGAAATGATCAGAAATGCCTAGTGGTAGACAGACAGACAGACATCTCAGACAGACAGACAGACAGACAGACAGACAGATAGATAGATAGATAGATAGATAGACAGACAGACAGACAGACAGACAGACAGACAGACAGACAGACAGACAGATAGATAGATAGATAGATAGATAGATAGATAGATAGATAGATAGATAGATAGATAGATAGATAGATAGATAGATAGATAGATAGATAGATAAAGAAAGAAAACATCAGTTTTGACAATAGTGCTTGGACTGATGTTTAGTGTTTGACTGGTATGAATGAGAGTGAGCACCTAATCCTAAGGCTATAGTATAATATTCCTACTCAGCCTTTTTTGTTTGTTTGTTTGTTTTGTTTTGTTTTGTTTTATATGCAATATACCAAATAAAATATAATAGTTGCAGTGCAGTGCTGCTTGTGAATGGGGCCAAACAGCAACCTAAAGTTCCACTATGTTCAACTAAGCTTAATTTTCTATTAACACTGTGAAATATACCACTACCAGGTACAAAGTCTATTAGGTTAATATTAGTTTACAGTATGTGAACATTGGTTCATGGCCCAAATGCTTTTATTGGTCAGGGTGCTTGTGAAATTATCTATTTATTTATTTATTTATTTATTTATTGTTGTTCTATATCAAGTCAAACATATTATTATACATTACCTAAAGTATAGTGTTGTTATTATGTTGTATATTAGTTATATTAGGTCAGGAGCTTCAAACATTTGATTCAGGAGTACTGGTGCTATGTACATTTTAGTGTTATTGCTGTTCTAATAGCAGGAAAATAATTTTAATGTCACAGTACTCCAGGGCCAAGTTATGTATGTATTGTCTAGCTCAGTCCAGTATTATTGTTATTTGATATCTCTAATTACTAGTGGGAAACATACATAGTTTTGACTTAATTTAGTCCTTTGTAGACTTTTGGAGAAATATGAGATTTTAATCTAATGTGCTCTATTAGTTATGCATCATACTGTATGTCAGCAGCAAACATATTTTAAGACCATTTGTGCTACACTGTATTGGAAATAACATGGCTCATATCTGTGTAGTGCACATTTTTGGGGATATTAAAAACAACTACACTGCTCCACCATTTGGTTATACTTTTACAGATTGACAAATACCACTTTTTGGTGAAAAAAGTTCTTACTCTTTTGAAAAGATAGTTGATAGTTATTCAACCACTAATATATTTTTAGTATTAATATATACTGTAAATTATTTTTTTTTTAATTAATATTAACAAATTACTGTGAAATTAATCAGATTTAACAGTTACCAAATAATTTGTAGGCAACCAAGCATTACCTATCTGTTATTAGCTAAATGGCTAAATCATGGGTAAAGTATACCTGTTTTGGTCAACTTTGTTTGAACCCTTATGGTGTGCTGGTTTTTGTACACTTGTTTGTGTCCCCTTTATTTTTCCACTTTCCTTATTTAGTCATTCAATCCTTTCATGCTCTTTGGTGACTAATACCACCTGTTCCCAATTTTCCTCCACTTTTTAGATGTTTTTCTTTCTCCCAAGTATTTGCAAGGTTATGCCTGTTCTTGCTGTTTTAATCTAGTTATGTGCTAGTTCCTGGTTTATAGTATCTTGCAAGTTCTGGTTTGTTATTAAACAAATTAAAGACTGCATTTGGAGCCACACTTTTTTCTAAATCTTCATATCAGAAATCAACATACAGAAGAGTGGTTTTAAGAGAGTTTGAATGAATGAGCAGGGCAGCTGAAGAATTGGCTTTTTAGTGGTCAATAGATACAGAATGGGCTGTAAAGAAAAAAATACCCCTGTCAGAGAAGTCCAAGATCGTTGTGCTCTCATGGCTACACTGTGAGACCTTGTGAATGTACAATGAAAGTCAATGTGGAGTAGAACACTGAAACATGACGGTAGTGGGGCCAGCCCTTCTCAGAACTAAATTTGATCCTGCATTGAGAAAACAAATCAACAAGAAGAGTTCAATCAGAGAATGGTCTTCTCTGATTCAATCAGACTCAATCAGAGAGTGGGTTCTTATTATCCTGAGCATACGTGCCTCGGCATACAGCCCAAGCCATTGCTTGTTAGCTCAGTTCCTGCCTCTGCTTCTGTTACTAGTTCTGATAGTGTCTTAGCTTGAGGCCCTAGCTCTGGCAATGTTTTAGCTATTGTTGCAAGGTCCATTAATACCCTTGTCTTTGCTTCAAGACAACCTCTAATTCAAGTAGAGGTAGTGTTACTTTCATTAGCTATTGGTATCCCTGTCCCAAAATTCTGCTGGTGTTTCTAGCAGTTTGTTTTTCTGGTTCTGTGTCTTGCAAGAGCAAAGAGGTTGAAGTGTATTAATATACAGCAGTATCTTGGGTGGTAATTCTGGGTTCAGCCACAGCATGAATTTGAGTCCCCAGTGCAGAAACTGTGTGCTGTCTGCCAACCTGCCTGGCCAGCAAAAAAAGTTGTTTTAAATGAAAGACACTTTATATCCATGCTTTTTGCTAGGTCCTACTGTGGGCCTACATTGCTTTGTATGGGGGACAGAGACATTACATACCTTTAAGAACTGTCCTTACTAGATTATGTGCTCCTAGCAACAAACTGTCAGTCTGTAGACATTGAAGCTAGATCCAGGCAGATGTTTCTAGTTTGGCATTGGTTTACAGTGAAACTATTATTCCGTGTGAACAGCATGCTCAGGAGCCTACATCAGGTTTTAACCAAGAAGAGGCAATTATCAAGTGCCTCCTGAACCTGTACACCAAAAACCTGCCTAGGCACTAATGGCAAGTGGTGCAAATTATTTAACAGATTCTGGCAACAGCATTTGAGCCAGCCAAACCTAACGTCTCACTTGTGTTAATAGATCATTAATTTTCCATGCCCCATTGCTATGGTTCCCAAAGCCTGGAGCACTTCCAGTAAAATTCCAGTGTACCGACACTACCTGACAAGCTGTTGTGCTGCTCATTACATACATTGACATAAATAAAATTCTATGAGAGTAAAGAATTCATTGTCACAAATTCATTTATAGAGTAATGTAAAGACCTTAAAAATCAAAATGTAGTATAATATACTGTATATGATGCAAGCTTGCAAGAAATCTATAAAATGGATGTAATCTATTTACAAAGAAAAATCAGCCCCTTCAGCAGTTAAAAAAAAAAAAATCTGCCTTCTCCAGGAAAATCACAAACTTGGCAGCATCCAGCCAGAATAAGACATACCTAGGGGTTGTTACAGTCTATATAGCCAATAAACCAAGTCCATAAATCTGATCCAGTATTAAGTAGATCTGTTACACTTGACCTACAGTATGTATCAGTGGCTACCTGGCCAAAATAGTAACTGATTACACTACAGCAAAGATGCTTGAAGGAAATGCAACAGACTGTTCACTGGGGATGCTGCTGCATACTCCAATATGTCTTGGCATATTGCACTTAGAAAATAGATTCTAGGTCAATCTGTCAGTCTTTCTGTCTTACTGAGCTGGTGTTTTTAATTAAATCTCTGCTCAGGCCTCAGAAGAGTGCCGTTTCCTACACACTGATCTGTCATCTGAAAGACGAGCCCGGGTTAACAGTGCTCACCTCTGCCTTTTACATTCAGTCAACTGTGCATTAACATTGGTCAAGCATTTTGTTCGACAGAGAGACATGAAAGAGATATCATCCCTTTCAGATCCTGCCATTCTCACAGCAACGCAACACCTAGCCCTTATTACCACATCTCCATATTTAATAGTTCCTCTTTTTTTGCACATTTTCTTCTGCTCTAAAACAAAACTGATGCATTATTAACTGGTCATTCATAATAGATGTGAGAGGCAGCACTGCTTTATGACAGCTTTCTGAGTGAAACGCGGTATTTCTCCAATGTTGGCCGTGATGGTGATTACTCTCTGTTGCTGCAGGCCAAGTTCACTCTTATTTATTGGAGTGACTAATTTTCAGCATGTAATTGGATGTGAAGTTTATTGCACTTGGTTGGTTAGACAATAGTGGGAGTCGAGAGGAGCCAAACAAGCAACAAGACACTGTCAGTCTAAGAGCAAGAGAACAAATTGGGAAATTACTGCACATTGGCAATTATTGGACTATGTTTTGTTCACTATTTAGCTATGAATATTCTAGTGGCACAGGCCATTTCTGCGGCAGCTCCATTTCTTAGAGGTCTCGTGTTGGTTTTTCATTTTCTGTTTTGCTTCCTGATGTTTTCCTGTTAGAGAAATCAAGAGTAGGATATTGACACTGAAAACAGTAAAGTTGTTATTGTTCCACTGAGCTGGAACCAAGACAAAGATAACAAAGTTAGGGTCACTCTGCAGCATATAGGCCAATAAACTGTTACTGGATCTCCAGCTACAAGTTAAATAGGCTACATAACATGCACACAATATCTTGCAATAAAAATTTCTCCTTCAGTTAAATGCATTGTGTCTTGTTGGCAAAATACACAGGGGAAAAACATATATATATATATATATATATATATATATATATATATATATATATATATATATATATATATATATATATATATATATATATATATATATATATACAGTATCTCACAAAAGTGAGTACACCCCTCACATTTTTGTAAATATTTTATTATATCTTTTCATGGGACAACACTGATGAAATGTCACTTTGCTACAATGTAACATAGTGAGTGTACAGCTTGTATAACAGTGTAAATTTGCTGTCCCCTCAAAATAACTCAACACACAGCCATTAATGTCTGAACCGCTGGCAACAAAAGTGAGTACACCCCTAAGTGAAAATGTCCAAATTGAGCCCAATTAGCCATTCTCCCTCCCCGGTGTCATGTGACTTGTTAGTGTTACAAGGTTTCAGGTGTGAATGGGGAGCAGGTGTGTTAAGTTTGGTGTTATCACTCTCACACTCTCTCATACTGGTCACTGGAAGTTCAACATGGCACCTCATGGCAAAGAACTCTCTGAGGATCTGAAAAAAAGAATTGTTGCTCTAAATAAAGATGGCCTAGGCTATAAGAAGATTGCCAACACCCTGAAACTGAGCTGCAGCACGGTGGCCAAGACCATACAGTGGTTTAACAGGACAGGTTCCACTCAGAACAGGCCTCGCCATGGTCAATCAAAGAAGTTGAGTGCTCAGCATCATATCCAGAGGTTGGCTTTGCAGAATCGACGTATGAGTGCTGCCAGCATTGCTGCAGAGGTTGAAAGGGGTGGGGGGTCTGCCTGTCAGTGCTCAGACCATACGCTGCACACTGCATCAAATTGGTCTGCCTGGCTGTCGTCCCAGAAGGAAGCCTCTTCTAAAGATGATGCACAAGAAAGCCCGCAAACAGTTTGCTGAAGACAAGCAGACTAAGGACATGGATTACTGGAACCATGTCCTGTGGTCTGATGAGACTAAGATAAACTTATTTGGTTCAGATGGTGTCAAGCATGTGTGGTGGCAATCAGGTGAGGAGTACAAAGACAAGTGTGTCTTGCCTACAGTCAAGCATGGTGGTGGGAATGTCATGGTCTGGGGCTGCCAGCACTGGGGAGCTACAGTTCATTGAGGGAAACATGAATGCCAACATGTACTATGACATACTGAAGCAGAGCATGATCCCCTCCCTTCAGAAACTGGGCCGCAGGGCAGTATTCCAACATGATAACAACCCCAAACACACCTCCAAGACAACCACTGCCTTGCTAAAGAAGCTGAGGGTAAAGGTGATGGACTGGCCAAGCATGTCTCCAGACCTAAACCCTATTGAGCTTCTGTGGGGCATCCTCAAATGGAAGGTGGAGGAGCGCAAGGTGTCTAACATCCACCATCTCTGTGATGTCGTCATGGAGGAGTGGAAGAGGACTCCATTGGCAACCTGTGAAGCTCTGGTGAACTCCATGCCCAACAGGGTTAAGGCAGTGCTGGAAAATAATGGTGGCCACACAAAATATTAACACTTTGGGCCCAATTTGGACATTCTCACTTAGGGGTGTACTCACTTTTGTTGCCAGTGGTTTAGACATTAATGGCTGTGTGTTGAGTTATATAATTACATAAACATTATAGTACACTACACATAATCTACTTGAATATGCAGTACCTGGATATTGTAATTGCTTTTAATTAGGCAACATCCCGAAAAAAAGATAGACAGTGAATGTCATGTTGCCACTTCTTAAAAGTTTGAAAGTAAGATAGGAATATAGGATTAGGAATGCCAGTGGAAATAGCAATAGCATGCATCAAATGGCACTTAAAGGAATAAAGTGCTTCTGCATTTAAGTATGCCTCTGTGTAATTGCTTCCCTTACTCAATAGCCCAACCTGTTTTTAGACAGTGGAGCCAATTTATATTACTTCCCAAAGCACACCAATAGCTTGCCACTTGCACATAGTGCCACATTATACACTCTAAAAAATGCTGGGTTATTCTTTCTACCCAAACGCTGGGTTGAGCCTTTTGGGTCATTTAATTGGGTTATTTTCTCAGTCTTGGGTAGTTTTGGGGTAGTTTTGCGTAACCCAACCGCTGGGTTAGTGGCTGGGTCATTTTCACTGTGTTACGGGGGAAAAAGGGAGGCTGGATGCAAGCGCTGGAGAAACAGTTAGTTTATTAAGGAGAACCAAAAATATAAGGACAGGGGAAAAAGGAACACAAAGGCAGGTTCAAAAAACAAACAATAATCCACAAAAATAAACAAGACGATAATCCAAAAAGGCAAGGTAATAATCCACACACATAATCCATTAATCCACAAAAGAATGAGGCATAAATCCACAAAAGAACAAGGTATTAATCCACAAAAGAACAAGGCAAAAGTCCAAGGTCCAGGAAACACGAGGGCAGTGAAAAAAACAACGAACATACATACACTTAGTTCAATCTAATCCAGTTCAATACTCGCGCCGAGGCGAAGAAATGAAGGCGTTTATATATGTGTGAGAAACAAGACCAAATACAAAACAGCTGAAACTAATAATGAAACAATGAACGGAAAACCAATAAGTGAACATGGGCGGAGACACGACGTAAACCTAAACCAAAGGACCAGTAAGCAAACGTTCAGACGACACTCCAGTGGATTTGATCTAAAAATGAATCATGAGGTTTTGCACAAACTTGTGGAGTCCATGCCAGCTTGAGTGCACACCAGTGGTGCCATATGCATGTGTACGCCGTATGCTTGCCTTTTGCCCAGGGCTGTTTGTGTATAACGATTTCTAAGGATCAGTATTAACGTATACCCTCCCCCTCAGTATATCTACTTGTTTTGCTGCTTCAGAAGTCCCTAATCTACTCTTGTGTTAGCTTCCCCTTTACTGTATCGCTTGTTTGTTTGTTGTAGTGAAACATGAGATTTTTGTTGCAACTGGTACTGGTATTTTTATTTGAATTCCACCCTTCCCTGCCCCTGACAGCTGCAGTCAACCACCATCACTGCCATCATCGACTGAAGACATTGTCCTGATGAAGCAGTCAGGTAAAATTAATAAAAGTGCTTGAAGTGGACTTGACTTGTACTCAGTGCTCAGTACCAGGAATGATTCTACTCTCTTCTGTCCCTGCTCGAGAGAGAGATTGACACTGATCTCGCGGATTCACTCTTTCTCTTGCATTGCTTTAATCGTGATCCATTTATGATATTGCGGTGCATCACGATTTATTTATATATCTATCGCATCTATCGCAGCGTTTAGTACTGCCTTTACAAAAATCATTACATGACAGGCGATTAAATTAAATGATTCAAAAAAGCAGGAAAGCTCACGAGTTGGAATCCTCTTATGGCCATTTTAGCAAAGCGTTTTCTCTGTATCTCCCTTACAGTTGTTTTGTAATGCCCTTCATTAACTATACTCTACATTTAAATGAAGGTATTGCATTTCCTTTATGGGCTTATTGTTACGATACCAGAAGCAGGCTGGACACAGTTGCGGTCAAAAACTTCGTCACTTTATTCAGCATACATAAGAAAAGGACACAGGGCAAACAACAGGTTTTTAGAAGGCTTCGAGTCTTCACAGGATATTGAAGCAGAGCTTGTACACTCTCTCAAAAGTATTAGCGCTAGCAGTACAAAAAACACACACTAAACCACGGAAGGAAAAAACGAACAAAAACAGCATCCAGCAATGAACCTTCACAACAAAAGAGTGGTAATAATAAAAGGTGTGCAAACTACTAGCGCTAACAGAAAATCAAAACACTGGTGCAAGTAAACCTATCACAGAGATGTGTAATATAGGAAGAGGGCTAGAGAGGAAATCGGAATCCAGGGTACTTAGCTTAGTGTCAAATGCCGTGAGAATCAGTCCAGGTTGCAGTAGCTCAGTAAGGTTAGATTTGGGAAAAAACAAACAATACTTCGCGTTAGACCTGTAACAGAAAAGTCCTTAAATAACGTGTTAGTGAAATAGAAGACAGGTGCGCGGGATTAGAACGAGGGTGATTGTGACCGAGGTAGTGTGTGGGTGTTGTAGTCCCTGGCGGCCATGTTTGTAGGCCGCCGAGCTTGCTGGGAAGTGTAGTGTGGAGTGTGTGGAAAAGAGTTCTGGGAATTGAAGTCGCGCTTCTTGCGCGACCTAACAGAGCCCCCCCCCAAAGGGCTCACTCCGGGAGCCTCTCCTTGCCTGGGTCGACCTCTGGGTCTAGGTTTTGGGTATTCTGGATGGATGCGGTGAAATTCGTCCACCATTTCAGGGTCCAGCATGTCCTTGGCCGCCACCCAGCTCTGTTCCTCGGGCCCGTACCCCTCCCAGTCAATGAGGTACTGAAGTTTACCTTGACGTCGCCGGGATTTTAGAATCTGATGAATTTGATAGGCCGGTTGTCCGTCAACTTCCTGTGGGGGAGGTGGATTAGAAGGGTTTTGAGAGGTGAGGATGCCTGTGTGGAAGGGTTTCAGGAGAGAAACGTGAAACGAGGGGGAAATGCGCCAGTGTTTGGGGATGGCTAGTCTGTAGGTTACCTCATTGATGGGCCTGATGACTTTGAAGGGGCCGAGATAACGAGGACAGAGCTTCTGGCAGGGATGTTTGAGGTGCAAGTTTTGGGTGGAGAGCCATACCCGTTCACCGGGTTGGTAGCGTGGTGTTACCTGTCGGTGGCGATCCGCCTGGGCTTTTGATTTGGAGGCTGTTTGTTTTAGTCTTCTATGGGTGCTTGCCCAGACCTGTTCACTGCGGTCAAACCATTCGTTTACGGCTGGTGCGTCCGTGGCCGTGGCGTCCCACGGAAACAGAGGGGGCTGATATCCTAGCACGCATTGGAATGGGGTCAGGTTAGTGGCAGAATGGCGGAGTGAGTTCTGGGCGTATTCCACCCATGGCAGGAAGCGGGCCCAATCAGAGGGATTTTTGTGACAAAACGAACGGAGCATTCTTCCGACTTCTTGGTTAACCCGTTCCGCTTGCCCGTTGGATTCGGGGTGGTATCCCGACGTAAGGCTCACATTCACTCCTAATTTACCCATAAAACCGGACCATACGCGAGATATGAACTGCGGTCCCCGATCGCTAACTATGTCTTCGGGGATCCCAAAATAACGAAATACATGTGAGAATATCAGTTCTGCTGTGTGGAAGGCTGAGGGTAGATTGGGCAGGGAAATTAGACGGAGGGATTTGGAGAACCGATCTAAAATAACAAAAATGGTGGTGTGACCCAGAGAATTGGGGAGGTCCGTGATGAAGTCTACTGCGAGATGTGACCAAGGTCGTTGAGGAGTGGGTAGTGGCATGAGTTTGCCGGCAGGGAAGGTTCTGGGTGCCTTGGTTTGGGCGCAGGTGTCACAAGATTTGACCGCCTGTTGTATTTCTTGGGCCATATTGGGCCACCAGTACTTGTGGGACAAAAGGTGGTAGGTGCGTAGGGAACCGGGGTGAGCGGTACCGGGAACCGTGTGAGCCCATCTTATTAATCGGGTTCTATAGGTGGAAGGGACAAATAATTTTGTGGGAGGACAAGCAGACGGTACGTACTTACGTGGGAATTTGTGAAGTAAACCGTCGAATTCCCAGTGCACATTACCGACAAAACAGGAGGGAGGTAGGATGTGGTCGGGTTGGGAAGGTGGTGAATCCCTAGTGTGGAGTCGGGAAAGGGCGTCCGCCTTGTGGTTCTTGGACCCGGGGCGATAAGAAAGGGTAAACTGAAAACGTGCGAAAAACAGAGACCAACGTGCTTGGCGAGGGTTAAGTCGTTTGGCTGTGTGCAGATATTCTAAATTCTTGTGATCAGTGAAAACGGTAAATGGGTGTTCTGCCCCCTCTAGCCAGTGTCGCCACTCCTCCAAAGCTAATTTTATAGCTAGTAGTTCACGATCTCCCACGTCATAATTCTGTTCTGCCGGCGATAGTTTTTTTGAAAAGAAGGCGACGGGGTGAAGTTTTGGTTTTTCCCCTAGACGTTGGGATAATACGGCCCCCACCCCCGCCTCAGAGGCATCTACTTCTACTACGAAGGGACGAGAAGGGTCTGGGTGCTTGAGGATAGGAGCCGTGGTGAACGCCGCTTTGAGTCTGGAAAATGCCCCCTCTGCCTCGTGGTTCCAAACCAGACGGCGAGGACCGCCCCGCAACAGAGACGTAAGGGGTAGAGCAATCGAACTAAACCCCCGGATAAAGCGTCTGTAGAAGTTGGCGAAGCCCAAGAAGCTTTGGAGCTCCTTAATGGTAGTGGGAGTGGGCCATTGTGTTACCGCCGTGACCTTACTTTGGTCCATGGCCACTCCCTCGGGGCTAATGACGTAACCCAGGAAGGTCGTAGTATTGGTGTGGAACTCACATTTTTCTGCCTTTACATATAGTCCATTTTCCAGTAGGCGTGTGAGAACCTGGCGTACCTGAGATACGTGGATTTTGAAGTTGGGGGAGTAAATCAAAATGTCGTCAATATAGGCCACCACGAACTTTCCTAACATGTCCCTCAGCACGTCATTAATTAGGCATTGGAATACTGAGGGCGCGTTAGTTAGCCCATACGGCATTACGAGGTATTCGTAGTGACCTGTTGTTGTGCTGAAGGCAGTCTTCCACTCATCCCCTTCCCGGATACGCACCAGGTTGTACGCGCTACGGAGGTCCAGCTTGGTGAAATATCGGGCTTCACGAAGTTGTTCTAAGGCGGAAGGGACGAGTGGAAGGGGGTAGGGATATTTCACCGAGGCGCGGTTGAGCCCTCGGTAGTCAATGCAAGGACGAAGGCCGCCTCCCTTCTTGGCCACGAAAAAGAAGCTGGCTGCTGCCGGGGAGGTGGAGTGACGAATATATCCCTGTTGGAGAGCCTCCTGAATGTATTCGGACATGGCTTTATGTTCTGCTTGGGACAGGGGATATATATGTCCACGAGGCGGAGTCATACCCGGCAGGAGGTCTATGGAACAGTCATAAGAACGATGGGGTGGAAGACCGCTAGCCCTGAGTTTACTAAATACCTCCTTAAGATCGTTATATTCGTGGGGTATACAGACGGTGGGTGCGTTTTCAGGGCTTTCAACGGATGTAGTTGCGACAGTGAGTGATAGGGTGTTGAGGCATTGTTGGTGACAGAAGGGTGACCAGTTGAGTATTTGTTGGTTGGCCCAGGAAATGTGAGGGTTATGTTTTCTCAGCCACGGTAAGCCCAAAACCACGGGGTATCGGGTAGATTTGATGACCCAGAAGGATAATTCTTCGTGGTGGAGAGCGCTGACACGAAGCCCCAGGGTGTGTGTGTGGCGGGTGATGTTTCCGATGGGCGTACCGTCGATGGCTTGGATCTTTAGCGGCTGAGGTAGGGGACGAGTGTCGAGGTCAAGCTGACACACTATTTCCTCGTCAATGAAGTTGCCCGCTGCTCCGGAGTCGAGCATGGCTGTAACAAGAGTACAGGCACCTGAATGTTCAAGGTAGACGGGTAGAGTAAAAAAACATGAAGTAACATCAGGAATCTGACTCACCGGGGTTGAACGGGTGCGTTGTCCGCCCCTCGTCGGAGGTATGCTTGTGGGGCGGACAGGGCAGGAATGAAGAGAGTGGTCAGCGCGGCCACAGTAGAGACACAGATTCTCTCGGCGTCTCCTTTCTTTCTCTTCGGGGTCCAGTTTAGCATGGCCGATCTGCATGGGTTCGTCGCTAGCGGGGAGTCGGGTTGATTCAGGGTGCTGAGATGAATGCCTACGGCTGTAGAGAAGTTGGTCGAGGCGAATGGCGAGATCAATTAACGAATCCAGGTTAAGAGGTTCATCGCGGCAGGCCATCTCAGTGATTATGGCGGGATTAAGGCCCTGACGGAAGACCGCTTTTAACGCCACGTCATTCCAGCCGCTACCCGCAGCGATAGTCCGGAATTCTAACGCGTAATCCGCCACTCGAAGTGAGCCTTGTCTTAGTGTTAGGAGCCGTTCCCCGACTTCCTGGTGATCGGGGGCGTGGTCAAACACCCGCCGGAACATGGAGACAAAGGTGTCATAGGATGCAACCGTTTCTCCCCCTCGTTCCCTTACTGCCGCCGCCCACCTTAAAGCCTTGCCGGTTAATAAGGAAATGAATCGCGCCACTTTCTCATGATCCCCCATTTCCCCACAACAGTCAAAGTATAAGGAGCATTGTAAGATGAAACCCTTACATAATCCAGTGTCACCGTTGTACTTATCGGGTACGGGCATAGGCAGTCGAGGTGTAGAAAAGGATGTGGGAGCGGCGCGCTGCGTTGCTGTAGCCGTGACTTGAGAGAGAAGTTGAAGACTCTGATCTATTTCTCCCAAGCGTTGTTGTTGCGCGTTGATAATTTGACCGTGGGCTGCGATTGCGTGACGAATTTCCTCCGCTGCGTCCATGTCGAGGCGAAGTATTCTGTTACGATACCAGAAGCAGGCTGGACACAGTTGCGGTCAAAAACTTCGTCACTTTATTCAGCATACATAAGAAAAGGACACAGGGCAAACAACAGGTTTTTAGAAGGCTTCGAGTCTTCACAGGATATTGAAGCAGAGCTTGTACACTCTCTCAAAAGTATTAGCGCTAGCAGTACAAAAAACACACACTAAACCACGGAAGGAAAAAACGAACAAAAACAGCATCCAGCAATGAACCTTCACAACAAAAGAGTGGTAATAATAAAAGGTGTGCAAACTACTAGCGCTAACAGAAAATCAAAACACTGGTGCAAGTAAACCTATCACAGAGATGTGTAATATAGGAAGAGGGCTAGAGAGGAAATCGGAATCCAGGGTACTTAGCTTAGTGTCAAATGCCGTGAGAATCAGTCCAGGTTGCAGTAGCTCAGTAAGGTTAGATTTGGGAAAAAACAAACAATACTTCGCGTTAGACCTGTAACAGAAAAGTCCTTAAATAACGTGTTAGTGAAATAGAAGACAGGTGCGCGGGATTAGAACGAGGGTGATTGTGACCGAGGTAGTGTGTGGGTGTTGTAGTCCCTGGCGGCCATGTTTGTAGGCCGCCGAGCTTGCTGGGAAGTGTAGTGTGGAGTGTGTGGAAAAGAGTTCTGGGAATTGAAGTCGCGCTTCTTGCGCGACCTAACACTTATATTTTCCCCATCTGATTAACAAGCAATTGGAAGTTAAATATTCACCCTGAGACACTGTGTTGGCAAAGTTACAAATAAATGTTAAAAATCTGTACTCAATTACTGGCTTATTTCTTTGCTTTTCCTTAATTGATACTGGGTAATAGTAAACCACTTTTTTTAGGACTACACAACTGGTGCATACTGTCATTAAAGTAAAAATGGGATGTACCAAATACTTAGAAATTTATGTAAATATTTCAAAGATTCTACTTTTCACTCAAGTTGATGTCAATAACGTCACGTGTAAGGAAAATTGCTGTATTAAATTAAAAAAGAATGCAAAATACAGCATTTTCACTAGTGCTTTCACTATTGACCCTACTGTGAAAATGATGTTCGTCCGTCGTTGTCGACGATGACCAAGGACATCACATAGGTAGTGAAGAAGATAAGGTAGGGTGTGTCCGGCTGTGGCTGATAAGGCCGATTTGACCACGGAAGGCTCTGCCGCATGTCGGGCATATGTGGTCTGCTGTAGCTGAGGGCAAGAAGTTAGCTCTGGACCCTACTGTACATACATACAGTACATACATATTGTACATATACATACTGTACATACAAGTAATTCAGCCTTCCCAATGAACATGTGGGACCTGTTTGGCTATTTGCACAGTTAGCAGTCAAATAAAATCAAAACAGCAGTACTCTTCTGTACTCATATTTATGGTCAATCTAGGAGTCATTACAATAGAATGCAAGCCTCTGCTTCTTCTCCCTACATGAAAGCAAGCTTCAAATTATCACACACATGGGTTCCTTTTTAACCAGACAATATTCTCTAATACAGACAAATTGCTTTTGTACGCATCAGAACTTCAAACACGCATGCTGTATTTGGAGTGAACCTGCGTATAAACACACTGGTGCACACACACACACACACACACACACACACACATGCAGTGCAAATGACAGAGCAAATCAAAGCCGCTGTCTGCTATGATGTGGCCGCATAAGCATCACAGTTTCATGCAAATGAGAGGAAATTCATCTTTTATTCCTTCTGCATACACTCTACACTCTTCGTTCAGGTTTGTTTTGCTTGGATATCCTTCTCCTGGATCTTTGTCTTGCACTTTTTCTGTAACAGACACACACATGCATAAATGTCAGCTTATGAATGTCACTCTATGCTGGTTTGCTGAAGCTATTCCTATGACGTTGTGTGTGTGTAAAAAAGAGAGAGAGAGAGAGAGAGACAGAGAGAGAGAGAGAGAGAAAGATGTTCACGTTAATAAGATGACACAGGTTTACACCTGGTGACAAGCCCCTGATAGATCTAATCACTGAAAAGATGAAGAATGGAAAGAGTAAAGGTAAAACATAAAACTTCCAGTCGGTCCAGGACCATATCTGTAATTTTGCACGACATGCAAATCAGGTTCAGTGTCTGGATATCTGACTACAGCCCCTCTTGGACGTAGATATGTGGTTCAATATTTGATCATCTGGCTAGGAGGGTTTTTTTTTTTTATGTCTGTGGACGTGCAAAACATGTGCAGGAAATCAACATATGAATTGTCAATTCAATTCAAAAGTTGTCATTGGCTATGTTTACATTCACATCAAATTCCATTTAAGGTCTATATTTGGCTTGCAGCCATATTCTGAATAAGATGTTTATATTCGTACAGGCATCATAATATTCCTGTATACATGGTTGTTGTAAGTATGCCTGAGTTGCCATTCCTAAATAACTAGGTTACAGCTAAGCATCTGTTAGCACCCACAATTCCATGTGGACTGGGCATGCGCATATATATCCTTTCAGTGGGTTTTCTGAATAAGATGTTTACATGCAACAAATTTCCGATTAAAACAGGCATATTCCAGGGGTGGGAATCAGAATTTGGGAAATCAGAATATTGTCTTAATCTGAATCTGGCAATCGGATTGTGGCGTTTACACGATTCAGTACTAATTAGAATATTGCCAAATTCCGATTAACATCTGAATATTGATGTGCATGTAAATGTAGTCAGGGTCAGTTGAAGTGAGTGGTTGACTGTCGTAGCTTATACCACAGTGCTGGTGAATTCTCAATTGTGATTGGCTGACGGATGTTCTGAGGTGTGCAATTATTTTTAAGTAGTTCCAGTCAGGTCTTGACCGCATTACAGTTCCATATCACATCGCCAAGTTAACTGAAATAACAGAAAAGTTAGCCTACTGTCCACCATAGCAGACAGATCTAACAACAAACCAAATGATAGAAAGGAGAAATTATTATAAAAAATAATGCACACCCGAAGTGGTAATGCAGCCACAAGGTGAAACGGAGGCTTGAGCCATTGATATGGAGTTATTAGAGAGAGAGAGCAAGAAAAAAGAAAGAGAGAGCGAGAGAGCATGTGTGATAAGCCGGTGAACAAGTATCAATATTTATTTATTTATTTGTTATATTTTCTGCAGTAATAAAAAGAAGAAAAATGCACAAGTAGGCATATCGATATTTATTTATTTGTTTGTTTTATTTTTTTTTATTATCAGCATGAAACGAAAAAAGTGAACTAACTCTCTCTCTCTCTCTCTCTCTCTCTCTCTCTCTCTCTCTCTCTCTCTCTCTCTCTCTCTCTCTCTCTATCTCTAATAACTGCATATCAGTGTCTCAAGCCTCTGTTACTAGCTCTACAGTTATGTTTTGTAATTAGCAACGGAGGCTTGAGATGGGATGCGTAATAAATTAGTTTCACACACAAGAGTGTTTTAAGAACAAAAACCTGACAAATGTCTTGAAATAAAACATCTGAACAATGTCTTGAGGTGTGGTAACTGTGGTATAAGCGGAATAATTGACTCCGGTTGTCCTTACATAATGTTCATATTGCTGTTATTGTGTACTGTCCGAATATTTGGATAAATTGTTTGACAATTCTTTGGCAATTGTTCTTGAAATGCCAATAAATCTCCTTAGAATTGAATTGAATTGAACTGAATTGCATTGAATTGAATTGAACTGAACTGAACTGAACTGAATTGAAAACAATTCTATGCAATAACAGGTAACCATGCAACGCCATCCGAAATAATCCATAATGCATTAGTGAATCTAAGTATAGTAAGTATATTTATACTTCTAGTGAAGTATAAATTTCATGGTCATACATTCTTTTCATAAATACCTTTATCACAAACATATTCAAATATAATGCGATATTATTTGAAGGCCACATCATCCAGCCATTGCAGATAGATCAGAATTTAATTCCATTTCAAGGTATTCATTCAAATGCTGTTTTGTTCTTGGATCCCCTTTTAATTTGTTTCATCTTTTTTTGAAAAAAGCCAAAACAAAATGGCCACTGCAGTTACTCTTGCTTTGTTGATTGTTCGCTGCTTTCCCATTTTATTCTAGAAAAAAAATCATCCTTGTTCATCCCATTTTCTCAAGGGAAGGTCATCATCTGCTGCCCAGCATCCCTTTCACTTTCTATCTCTCTTCTCTGTCTTCCCTAAGGCTATCACCATTTCTCTCTCTCCTCTACTTTTTAATTTCAACAAAAGCCAAGATATACATTTCTCAGTGGATATTGAAGTCCTCCATATTGAAGTGTCTTCTCCTTTATAATAATTCAAGTGTGGGTACGTGCATGTTTGTGTGTATATTTAAACCTAATAAATACCATTCAGCTCACAATTTATCTTCACTGTTAAATAATGAAGGACATCTGGTCCATCTGTGACAGGAACAGATTAAATAAAAAAAGGAATTGGTTGGAAGAATCACACGTGTTATATCTCAGTGTGCTTTTTAAAGATATCCATAATAAGAAGCACTCTCTCTTATTCTCTCTCTATTTTTTCTCTATTTTGTTCTGTCAATTTAAAATAGCGCTGCCACTTCTGCTACTTTACCTGATGTTGTCAAAATGTTCAATGCACTGACAGCTGCCCTTTGATAACACAACAGCCTTGAGTGTGCTATTGAAAGTCTCTCTCTCTCTCTCTCTCTCTCTCTCTCTCTCTCTCTCTCTCTCTCTCTCTCTCTCTTTTTCATTACTATCTCAGACCTTTTCTTCCTGGAGGTGGAACAATATGAAAAATTCACAGTATGAAAACCATATATATACAGTCACACACTCATATTTCTTGCTTTTTTATTTTGATTTGAAGCCTTTTCATACTTCTGTTGGTGATTTGTATTTATAGATATTTTAAAGAGACTATGGTCAGGTGATGAAATAATTTTTATAAACTGTAATAATATGACTATAAAAACATTTAAAGAGACTACACTCTTAAAAATAAAGGTTCTTCAATGGTTCTTTACAGCACCATAAGAACCATTTTTCATTGTATAGGATTCTTGAGTTTAGCTAAAAGGTTCTTTGGAGATTAAAGAAGTTCTTTATCTTTCATTATAGGTACTTCAGAGCAGTGTATCGGTTCTTCAAGGTATCATTCCTTTAACAGGTTAAAATGAACCCTATAAGGTTCTTTGTGGGACTGGAAAAGGTTCTACTGTGGGTTCTTTAAAGCACCAGTAAATAGATGGTTCTCTAAAGATCGAGAGTAAAAGGTTCTTTGTGTAACTTAAAAGGTTCTCCTATGGCATCAGGCTGAAAAACCCTTTTTGGTTCTAACTGGAATCTTTATTTTTAAGAGTGTATGTTCAGGGGACAAAAAATATTTTATAAACTGTATTAATATGATTATTTAAATACATTTTAAAGACACTATATTCAGGTGATAAATTTATTTT
The DNA here is from genome assembly GCA_023630585.1 of Cranoglanis bouderius. Lineage (NCBI taxonomy): Eukaryota > Metazoa > Chordata > Actinopteri > Siluriformes > Cranoglanididae > Cranoglanis > Cranoglanis bouderius. Next base: position 22,022,802 of record CM042539.1, read on the forward strand.
ATAAACTGTAATATGACTGTAAAGACATTATAAAGAAACTACAGTGCCCTCCACTAATATTGGCACCCTTGGTAAATGTGAGCAAAGAAGGCTTTGAAAAAATTATCTATATTATTTAACCTTGTGATCTTTTGTTCAAGAAATACACAAAAATGCACTATTTAACAAATATACAGGTGCATCTCAATAAATTAGAATGTTGTGAAAAAGTTCATTTATTTCAGTAATTCAACTCAAATTGTGAAACTCGTGTATTAAATAAATTCAATGCACACAGACTGAAGTAGTTTAAGTCTTTGGTTCTTTTAATTGTGATGATTTTGGTTTACATTTAACAAAAACCCACCAATTCACTATCTCAACAAATTAGAATATGGTGACATGCCAATCAGCTAATCAACTCAAAACACCTGCAAAGGTTTCCTGAGCCTTCAAAATGGTCTCTCAGTTTGGTTCACTAGGTAAGCCACAAACATTCATTGCCAAAGAAGCTGGCTGTTCACAGAGTGCTGTATCCAAGCATGTTAACAGAAAGTTGAGTGGAAGGAAAAAGTGTGGAAGAAAAAGATGCACAACCAACCGAGAGAACCGCAGCCTTATGAGGATTGTCAAGCAAAATCAATTCAAGAATTTGAGTGAACTTCACAAGGAATGGACTGAGGCTGGGGTCAAGGCATCAAGAGCCACCACAAACAGATGTGTCAAGGAATTTGGCTACAGTTGTCGTATTCCTCTTGTTAAGCCACTCCTGAACCACAGACAATGTCAGAGGCATCTTACCTGGGCTAAAGAGAAGAAGAACTGGACTGTTGCCCAGTGGTCCAAAGTCCTTTTTTCAGATGAGAGCAAGTTTTGTATTTCATTTGGAAACCAAGGTCCTAGAGTCTGGAGGAAGGGTGGAGAAGCTCATAGCTCAAGTTGCTTGAAGTCCAGTGTTAAGTTTCCACAGTCTGTGATGATTTGGGGTCCAATGTCATCTGCTGGTGTTGGTCCATTGTGTTTTTTGAAAACCAAAGTCACTGCATCCATTTACCAAGAAATTTTGGAGCACTTCATGCTTCCTTCTGCTGACCAGCTTTTTGAAGATGCTGATTTCATTTTCCAGCAGGATTTGGCACCTGCCCACACTGCCAAAAGCACCAAAAGTTGGTGAAATGACCATGGTGTTGGTGTGCTTGACTGGCCAGCAAACTCACCAGACCTGAACCCCATAGAGAATCTATGGGGTATTGTCAAGAGGAAAATGAGAAACAGGAGAAGGCCACTGTCAAAGAAACCTGGGCTTCCATACCACCGTGCCACAAACTGATCACTTCCATGCCGCACTGAATTGAGGCAGTAATTAAAGCAAAAGGAGCCCCTACCAAGTATTGAGTACATGTACAGTAAATGAACATACTTTCCAGAAGGCCAACAATTCACTAAAAATGTTTTTTTTATTGGTCTTATGAAATATTCTAATTTGGTGAGATAGTGAATTGGTGGGTTTTTGTTAAATGTGAGCCAAAATCATCACAATTAAAAGAACCAAAGACTTAAATTACTTCAGTCTGTGTGCATTGAATTTATTTAATACACGAGTTTCACAATTTGAGTTGAATTACTGAAATAAATGAACTTTTCCACGACATTCTAATTTACTGAGATGCACCTGTATATATATATATATATATATATATATATATATATATATATATATATATATATATATATATATATATATATATATATATATATATATATATATATATATATATATATAAAAAGAAAGGTATAAGAAACAGATTTATTGGAAACAGATCTAATTAGAAAAAAAAGCCTTGATTTTAATCAGGGTAATTAGGCATTTGTAGAAAGCAACTTGCATTCATCTTACATTCAATGCAAGCACTGTCTTTTATCTACAGGCTTAACTGGTTTATCCCCCACATGAGCATGCATTTAATTAAGTACTTATTTAGAGTCCCATTAGGAACTAAAAGCAGACATTTAATAAGCCCTTAATTACAAAGATTTAGGTAAAGATTTTGTTGTTTATTATTTTTCCTCATTGAATTGTCATTCTGTACCATTTTGTTTTGTGCATCACAATAATAATGAAGATACCGTAATAATACATAATATCTAATAATATACTGCAGTAATTCAAGAATTTGTCTGGTAGTGTATTTACATGGGTACCAGGATGGTCCTCATACCTGTGAAGAGGTTTTTGTGTTTATTGACATCAATATATTAATCAACTCCATAACAATAAATTACATGCAGTGCCATTTTTCAAATCTGTAGTCAGAAATGAGTGAAATGAAATAATAGGAGAGCTAAACCTTATTGATTTGAGGTTAAGTTGTACAGTGGGGGGAAAAAAGTATTTGATCCCCTTCTGATTTTGTACGTTTTCCCAATGACAAAGAAACTATCAGTCTATAATTTTAATGGTAGGTGTATTTTAACAGTGAGAGACAGAATAACACCAAAAAAAATCTAGAAAAACGCATTTAAAAAAAGTTATAAATTGATTTGCATTTTAATGAGGGAAATAAGTATTTGACCCCTTCGACTTAGTACTTGGTGGCAAAACCCTTGTTGGCAATCACAGAGGTCAGACGTTTCTTGTAGTTGGCCACCAGGTTTGCACACATCTCAGGGGGGATTTTGTCCCACTCCTCTTTGCAGAACCTCTCCAAGTCATTAAGGTCTCGAGGCTGACATTTGGCAACTCAAACCTTCAGCTCCCTCCACAGATTTTCTATGGGTTTAAGGTCTGGAGACTGGCTAGACCACTCCAGGACCTTAATGTGCTTCTTCTTGAGCCACTCCTTTGTTGCCTTGGCTGTGTGTTTTGGGTCATTGTCATTCTGGAATACCCATCCACGACCCATTTTCAGTGCCCTGGCTGAGGGAAAGAGGTTCTCACCTAAGATTTGACGGTACATGGCCCCATCCATTGTCCCTTTGATGCGGTGCAGTTGTCCTGTCCCCTTAGCAGAAAAACACCCCCAAAGCATAATGTTTCTACCTCCATGTTTCACGGTGGGGATGGTGTTCTTGGGGTCATAGGCAGCATTCCTCGTCCTCCAAAAATGGCAAGTTGAGTTGATGCCAAAGAGCTCGATTTTGGTCTCATCTGACCACAACACTTTCACCCAGTTCTCCTCTGAATCATTCAGGCAAACTTCAGACGGGCCTGTACCTGTGCTTTCTTGAGCAGGGGAACCTTGCGGGCACTGCAGGATTTCAGTCCTTCACGGCGTAGTGTGTTACCAATTGTTTTCTTGGTGACTATGGTCCCAGCTGCCTTGAGATCATTAACAAGATCCTCCTGTGTAGTTCTGGGCTGATTCCACACTGTTCTCATGATCATTGAAACTCCACGAAGTGAGATCTTGCATGGAGCCCCAGACCGAGGGAGACTGACAGTTATTTTGTGTTTCTTCCATTTGCGAATAATCGCACCAACTGTTGTCACCTTCTCACCAAGCTGCTTGGTGATGGTCTTGTAGCCCATTCCAGCCTTGTGTAGGTCTACAATCTTGTCCCTGACATCCTTGGACAGCTCTTTGGTCTTGGCCATGGTGGAGAGTTTGGAATCTGATTGATTGATTGCTTCTGTGGACAGGTCTTTTATACAGGTAACAAGCTGAGATTAGGAGCACTCCCTTTAAGAGAGTGCTCCTAATCTCAGCTCGTTATCTGTGTAAAAGACACCTGGGAGCCAGAAATCTTGCTGATTGATAGGGGATCAAATACTTATTTCCCTCACTAAAATGCAAATCAATTTATAACTTTTTTGAAATTAGTTTTTCTGGATTTTTTTGTTGTTATTCTGTCCCTCACTGTTAAAATACCCCTACCATTAAAATTATAGACTGATCAGTTCTTTGTCAGTGGGCAAACGTACAAAATCAGCAGGGGATCAAATACTTTTTTCCCCCATTGTATTTTAGACTTCATTCGCAGCCAATAGACCAATAGACATTTAGATTTTAATTCCTGATGAGATGGTGAAGATAAATTAATTATTTATAAAACTTAAGGAGCTAAATGAGTTCTTCCATTGTGATAGCATTTTTTATTTCAGTCGAGATTCACAGGATTCAGGCAAGATTCTTGTCACAGGAACACTGCTGCTGAGGCTAGGTAGCCCTCACTGAAAGGTCATGTCTTACATTGCTTAATAGTTTAGGAATTATTTGACATAGAGACTTATGGTAAATTGCCAGAGAGATATCCGTGGCTTTTGGGGTTTACAGTTTAGCTATGGGATTGTGTTATTATGGTTGGGTTATTAATGAAACTCTGCAATCTGTATTTTTATATATTTGTTCAATTTTTTTTCACTTTTAGCTTTACTATAATCAGCAGGCCTACAGCTTCCAAACAAGACCTTTTGGCCAATCATATGCTATATTATTCAGTCCCTACACCAATTATAAATTTGATCATTCAACAATAGGTGTATATACATATATACTGTACATGTATGTCTCATTCACAGGGATTTGGAATCTAAGACTAATAATAAATAAAGCTAATTGATTTTGTACCAAGACAGCTAAAAGGACCTTTTTTCGAATTAAAAAATTTGAATTAAAATCGTCACCGTTGCTCTGCCCTCTTGTTTAATTTTCAGTCTCTCCTCATAAGTATGATCACGTGCCAAAAAGAAGCTAAGCTGCAAGCTAAAGAATAAAGTGACGACAAGCTGTTAGGTTCTCTCTTTCTCCCGCTCTTGCTACGCTGCAAAATGAAGCGTAGCCTATTTCCGCGTTCCACTTCCTCCTGTCAGAAGGACTTTCGTTTTGTTTACCCTGTTCATGTGCATGTGTTGTTGTGTTCACATCATGTCTTTGTCCCCACCTCCTTATTTCTCATTGGTTCACCATTCATGCTGTGATTATCATTTTCAGGTGTATTAGATTTCGTGTATGATTTCCGTGTGTTTAGATTCCACGCGCTGTTTCCGCTTCCTCGTGGTGTATTAGTTTAGTTTAGATTCCGTAGCGTTTTGATCCGTAGTCTTTGTTCCTATGTCCGTAGTTTTTGTTCCTATGTCTATAGTTCCTAGTTTGTAGATTAGTTTTGCTTTGTTTAGTTTAAATTCCGTAGCGTTTTGATCCGTAGTCTTTGTTCCTATGTCCGTAGTCTTTGTTCCTATGTCCGTAGTTCCAAGTTTGTGGTTCCCAGACCACTTCCTAGTTTCAAGTGTTTGTTCCCTGTCTTTTTGGATTACTGCTTTTTCTCCAGTTCTTTGTGTTTTGGATTGCTGCTCTTTTTGTTTGTATTAATAAACTTTGCTGCACTATCTGATGTCTCCCCAGCGCATGCATCCTGACTACTCTCCCCTGACTCTTCAGCCTGCACCGGCTGTGCATAACACAAGCTAGTTAGATTTATAAAAAAACAAATTTCAGAAATGAATGCAAACAATCAATCAGAACTTAATATGTACAGTTTATTTACAATATTTATAAATTATGCATACTACAGTCTCTAAGCGATTCCAACTAGTGCTGATACGTTTAAGTTTGAGATGTCAATCATGTTGGTGGTTATTAGGTTCCACCGCTTCGAGAGGTTTACCAATCATCAAAATGAGAAGCCCTGTGTCGAGAGGTGGGACAAATGAAGAGCGTCCTGTCCAATAAAGGTTGAGATGTTTGGGTTTTTTCTTGTGCAAAATGCAGTGAAGCTCGTGTGTTTGGGTGGGACTCAAAATGACATGTTAGCCTGTTGTCCAATGAGCGTTAATCTCTTGTCCTGTTAAAACACCATATACACCAACACATAACAAACCCCAAGAGACACACAAGTTTCAATAATCGTGTATTAGCACTGTGCTGAGGGTTCCAAAGGAAGCTGAAGTTGAAGCTGTTCTTTACTGAGGATCGGGCTAAAATTCCTCCAAGCTGATGTGCAGGACTGATCAACAGTTACCAGAAATGTTTAGTTGCAGTTATTGCTGCACAAGGGGGTTTGCTTCATATACTTTTGCCACTCACAGATATATAATATTGGATCATAAATCATCAATAAATAAATGACCATGTATAATATTTTGTCTCATTTGTTTAATTGGGTTCTGTTTATCTACTTTTATGACGTTTGAAAATCTGATGATGTTTTAGGTCATCAGTGGTGTACTGTAACGAAGTAATAATACTTCGTTACAGTACTTAAGTATTTTTTGGGAGAATCTGTAATTTACTTGAGTTTTTATATTTCTGTCAACTTTCGCTTTTACTCTGATACATTTCCCAAAGCATCTTCGTTACTACAAAATAAAATCGGAAGAACACAGACCACAAGCAAGCAGATTTGATGAATCAGTGGTCCGGTGTTTGCAAGTTAGATCACTGGTTAAATCCCATTACGCAAACAAGTGCTCTCAAAGCCGCGGTTAAGTTTCAGTTTCCACTCAAGCCTAGGAGTTCCACTCGACAATAGTGACAATGTTAGTTATTAGCAGACAGCCCAACTCTAACTCTAACTCTAAGGCAGATGGGTCAGCCATATGGTGAGTTGTTTACTCTGAAAGTTTTGCAATTTGGCAAATTGAATGACTCCTGACAAAGCTGCTAGCGACTGAGCAATTTGTTCCTTTCGAGAGCTTCAGCTTGAAGACTTTGTTTTGTAGGCTCAATTTTTAAGATGGTACATGCTTTTTGTAACTTTCTGTATTAACATCATTTACTTGTACTTTTACTTTCAACACTTAAATACATTTAACATCAAAAAATACTTTTCATATTCAAGTACAATAAATATCAGATACTTTAATACTTTTACTCAAGTAATATTCTAAAAGGTGACTTTAACTTCTACCGAAGTCATTTTCTGGTAAGATATCTACACTTTTACTCAAGTGTGGCTTTCAGGTACTTCATCCACCACTGTAGGTAATATTTATGTAGGAACATAGAAAAGGGTTCACTAACTTTCAAGCACTACTATAGTTACCAAGAAGTACCTTTCTTGTAGTAAGAAACTTGGGTGTAATTCTTGAGTCAGATCTTCAGTTTAAAATTTTACTTGTGTTTGACCTTGCATCTACACAATGCTAAGAAGTTGATGCATACTTTTGAATTTTCACACATTATGGTATCTCACTCTTTCATGGGTTGACAAAAATCTCATTGACAGGCTGCAGCTTTTTCAGAACAGGCAAGACATAACGTATTACACCATATTACATTGGCTCCCAGTCTTTGTTACGATAGATTTTATATACTGCTACTAGTTTGAGCACTGAATAAATTATCTGTTCCCACATGTTCCAATTTAATCACTAAAATCCCGTACTGCAGGTTTATTCAGTATACCCAAAATAAATAATTTAAAAAAAAAAGTGTGGTGAAGCAGCCTTCTTTTTTTTCGTGAACCTAAAAAATGGAATGATTTACCAATTACCATATTTTTATAAACTCTGTTTCTATAATTTGTTTTAATTACTTTTTTTAAACAAGCATTATATTTTTTATGTATTATTTACTCTCATTCTTGGTTTACTTTTATGAACACTATTGTATATGAGTTCATCTGTTTTGCTATTTACTCTTATGATCATTTCAATGATTATTATGATTATTTACTCTCATGTTGTTTTTCTTTTTAATTATTTGTATTGTATTGTTATTGTTGCTGATATGATGTCCCTATTGGATTCTTATTATTATCTCCTTTTTAATTACCTTGTGTATTATTTTTGTTGGATGGGATTGAGGTCAAGGTTCTGTGCAGGTCAGATAAGTTCATCTGCACAAAAAATAAAAATAAAAATAAAAAACTGTTTATGGGTCTCATTTTATGCACAGTAGCATTATCATGCTAAAACAGGAAAGGGCATTTCCCAAACTGCTGCCACAATTCTTTTAAATGTAATTGTATCATAATTAATTAATTAATTGTGTCAACAAACCATCGACCATCTATATAACGTAGCTCAGTAGTCACTCTAGCCGTCTCTAGTTTACACCTGTTCATTATCGTAAATAGCCATAGATGGCATACAATTTTTGCATTATTTACTCTTAAAGTGTGGTTGGATTTTCATTCAAGTCCTAATAACAAATAAACACATACAATTGTATTTCATTGATTAATAATTCACAGTCAAAAAAAATATGTGATTTAATAACTGGTAGAACCTCCTCCAGCTATAACCAGACTTCTCAGCACGGAAATGACAGAAATGAATACTCCACACTTAGTCCTCTCATTAGACGTGTTGAGGGCAGAGTGGCTGCAGTTACACGTTTTCATAAGAATCACTGTTATGAAACATAATGTGTGATATAGTACGTGTTTTTTGTGTCTTTTTATGTATTTTATGTTTTTTTATATTGATTTGCTAAGACACATTTTCATATTAAAGTTACCTGGCATTCTGTGCATTGTGCACTTATCTACAGTAATGTTCTCTAAAGTTTTAAAGTAGTAGGTCTATAATTTCTACTAATTCCCACTCTGAATTAAGGGTCACTGGACAAGAAAGATTGTGATCCCCTGAGCTATAACCTCCACTAAACGTTTCCAAACATTGTAGCTGTTGATATGACTTATGGCATATGAGTTGTTGTAATGTGTCTGGAATGTACATAGGTTTGTGTTTGCACTAAAACTGTGAGATCAGTATACACCAAGGACAGTGAGTGTAAAGGTACTACACTCTCTGCTCTATGTTTATCCATTAGCATGATTAGCCTGATTAGAACTACATTACCTTTTACATCAGTGGCAGCCTATCCAGGTGGGGCAGAGCATCACCATATAAATCAGTGATTCAACAAACGTTAATCTTTATAAAGTCCTCATTCACAACCCCATATGTTTTAAATTCAAATACTAATTACCTCTTTAAAGTGATCAGTGATTGAAAAAAATGTAGCTACATTATTTGATAGATATAAGCCAATGTTCCATTGATTTGATTGCCTTTCTAACGCAGTCCTGGTGCAGATCATTCATTGGCCGTTTTAGCTCCACAGAGTTATTTGTGCAGCTAAAAAAAAAAAAAGGGAACTGTTATAAGTGCTAATAGTGGCCCATTGGAATCACTGAAGTCATTGGCCAGGAATCACTCTGCCCTTGCTTACTCTCTATGAATACTTTCAGTGGAGGAGGAACAGAGGACAGGACAGTTAATGACAGGGTTGCCAGGTTTTTACACCAAATTGGCTAGTTTTTCTAGAACATTTTCTACAAAAAACATTTTTACTGTAAGATATATTGCAAAGATTGGGAGAGGGAAAGGAGTGGCAGATGTTTGTTCATCAGGAATGCGTGTGTACTATAGTGACCTTGTTTCCCAAAGGATGAGAAAAAGAAGAAAAACACGTGTCCCTTTTCCAATGACCAAATTTTATGGACTAATTTCAGAACTTTTGCATGGTTTTTGGGCTGGAAATTTTGCCAAAACTTAACAAAGGTGTAATACGAGCTGCTAGACTGTATGCTGGATGACTATATGTTAACTCTCAACTGCCTATTATTTTTTCCAGAACATCACAGAATGGTGTTTTGATTTAAGAAAAAGTCACCTTATTTAATTAAGACTGGGTTGTAACAGACCATCCCCTTTTTAGATTTATTTAAATGTTATACATTTATTTACATTTATTTATGCAAATGAGGTGCCATGTAATTAAATATGCCTAGATTTGCATACATAATAAAACCTAGTCTTTTGATGTTGTTAGAATTACAATATTTATTTCACTGTGAAGGCACTCTCAAGAGATTGTTGGAATATCATTCCGTCATTCCCTTTATTGTTTTATTAAGTTTTTAGGTATGAAATCTAATTTAAATCCAACAATATTCAACATTTTGGGAAATCCTTCTGTAATATCCATCTAATTAGGGGTAGGGATGAACAGTTCATGAATCAGAAAGATTTTTGATTCTGAGTATAGTTAGTGTAATTATTATTTTTATTGGGTTTGTAAGGTTTTTGAAGGAAAGAAACAAGATTTTCAGGGATATATGTTTTGTCAAGTGTCAAGTGAAAACATTTCATAGAATCAATTAGTTCACATGTATAAAAAATGACCAAAATTGTCATCTTTTCCTGTATCATGCTTTAAAGTGTAATCTGTGGGATGTTTACACAGTTTACACACATACCTAAAAATTGTTTTGTTATTTAGGAGTCTGTTGTGTAGCTTTTGCTCTCATTCTGTCATCTTGTCAGTAAGTACAGCTATGAACTTTGCTAGATAGCTTTATTAGAAATAGTTTCAGTCTCAAAGCCTCATTAGTGACTACTTCAGAGCTTAGAGACAGCTTCCCTGGAACTTTTAGTCTGTGTTGTAAAAGATGGAGCTTGGACAAGAATACTTTGAGCATAAGTATGTTTCCTTAAAGCATATTCTTTTCTTTACAAACATTATTGCAACCATTATTCGTGTATGTTAATGACAGCCCAAAGAAGACTGAGCTTGTTTATTACAAAGGGAATGAGTACAGAAGATTTTGAAAGCTTTGAAGGTTTCTGTTTTATTCTGTTACAGAAGTCAACATATTCCCTTAGCTATGATCTCCTGGGTTGCACTGAGATGACGGTTGCTTGTTGCTTTTGCTATGAATGTAGATCCCCATGTGAGAGGTTGATTTCCATGTCAGAGGCTGTTGGTGGAAAAAGAGAGGTGGTTTCTCCTGGAGATAACTGTCCTATTTAACCTACAAGTTATAATGGATTACAAAGAAAAATTTCAAACATGAAATGTTCACCTTCCTTCCAGCAAAGTAGCCCTCTTTACTCTCTTGAATACTTTCCTCTCATTTTTTGTGCTATGAAGGGATGCAAGAGGTCAGCTTTCTGAAGACCATATACTCCAACTAAATAAAACAACTGAATTTCTCCAAAGTCCTGCTCAAAGACACTTGATTCAACTCATCAGTTTATTACCAAGTAAAAGGGAGAACAGGGAAGTCTGTAAACTGTGCTAGATAGTGACCTCTAGGTCAGGAGTTTCTGCTGCTGTGGTCCCACATGGTTACCCTAAAAATTGTTCTTCCCAATAACCGCTGATGCCCATCTCATCATTTCTTCAGTAGATAATCTTACCTGAATACTGTAGACTTGTACCTAAGAACTGTTGTTTTAAGTATACAGACTGCGCTGTGCTCATCCCAGAACTCCTATACTTAATATCCCTTCAACACACTTAATACCGTTCGACTTTATTATGGCAGAGATTTATAATCCCATTAAACACTCAATGTTTCTTCCTCCTCAGAGATTTATTTTCTTTAATTTAATTATTTTAAAAGATCTAAACAGGAAGAGCCTTTTGATGAAAAGTGTACATTTCAGACTGGGTTTCCTGATAATCTCTCACAAGTACAAGTAGTCTATTCTTTATCCAAATGATCTAGAAACAAATTTCATTGTGCTGATATATTATGTAGTTTCCAATTGGCTGTAGTTTGAGACGGTCGGTAAGCAATTCAGCAGATTTTACTATTTTGATAAGCTGTGATTGGCTTGAAGTGTGAGCCTGCTTTATATTGGTCCATGAAAAAGTCTCATTACCTCCATGGCAATTTGGTGAGTACATTTTAAATATGGATTCAAGTAGAATAGATTTAATTGTATCATCTTTTTTTTTATACTGGGGAGACAGGATCGCCTCAAGAAATATATTTTCACAACACAGCCCTTTAGGATAAGACCGATTTTAATTGCAGAGAGTCTACTGCAACTTTGTATTGTTTGTTTTAAAACTGGAATCATTTTTGATGCATTCTTGGAGCACCCAGAAAATGAACTTAAGCAGCTGTGTAGCCCAAGTCTAAATACTCATAACTTCCCCCCACATAAAAATAGATGCAATTCTTGGATTTAAGTCACCAGCTCTAAATGCTTGGATTGTGTTCCACTCACTTGATGAATAAAAGCATCTGGCAATTAAATAAATGCTGTTCCAGTACTATAACTTTGCCAGTGTTTTTTTTTTTTTTTTTTTTTTTTTTTTTAACATAGAATGGACAAATAAACAGAATCAGGTATGTGCATGTACTTGTACTTGCTCTTAAAGGCTCAAAGCTAAAGGCTAAACCCATTTCAAATGCCATTTCTCTGCTATCCTCAGAGCATAATGGAACTTTCTAGCACTTGTGTGAAAAAAACAACAACAGAGGGGTCAGCACATTTCTTGTTGGACTGAGAGACACCATATGAGCAAAGGAAGAAAAAAAACTAGGACATGGGTAATAGAAGCAGAATAGAAGGACGGAGAAGCGAGATTCGCTCAGTTGGAGATGTATACATTGCACAAACATTACCCGGCAAAAGCAATCTAAGGGTGTAAGAGTATCGGGCCAATACAACTGAGAGCACAGTGTAATAAACCAACACATACATGCCACAATACCAGTGCAGGACCCCCAGAAACCTCAGTGTGAAATCAAAATGCTACCAAAGCACATCCATGTGCCTGTAGGTGATATTGTAAAAAATATATATACAACAACAAATCGAAATATACAACTGCCAAAGTAGAATACGAGTGCAGTACAAACCAACAATGCCTTTAAAAATAAATAAATAAATAAAATCCCTAGAAACTAATGCATTTTACTTGGTGGATACATACTATTATTATTATTATTATTATTATTATTATTATTATTATTATTATTATTATTATTATTATTATCATTATTATTATTATTATTATTATTATTATTATTATTATTATTATTATTATTATTATCCTGCTCATGCCCATTTGCCTCTTCTTTTTTGACAGTTGTGCTGCTATTTATTGCATTCAAATGATAATGCATGAATGCCTCTAACAGATTGTTGTTGTCTTTTAATTCCTGATGTCAACCTAATTAGTATGATCATTTATTCATTATTAATTTTCATCACTACTGCTTTGAGGAGATAATATGCTTTCGGAATATGCACTTTGGTGCACAAAGTGGTGCTTACTATGAGTTTTGCCTTTCAAGAAATATTCAGCTGTCCAGTTTTGGTGGGCTTGTGCTCACTGTCACCTGCTCACTGATTCTGTTTTTAGCTGAAAGGAATGGAACTCGAAATGGACTTCTGCTGTTACAGCCTATCAGCCTCAAGGTTCAATGTGTTGTGCATTCTGAGATGATTTTCTGCTCAGCATGGTTGTAAAGAGTAGTTATTTGAGTTTCTGGAATACCTAATCCAACTGAAGCAACGGAAGTTCTTGTCTTGTATTTGCATGGTTTTATACATTGTACTGCTCCCACATAATTGGTTGACTGGTTTTTAGAAACTGAGTTTTTAGAAACTGAAAGGCAAATTTTTCTTCTCTCTTCCTTTCTCACTCACATATAGTGCATTACAAATAATTACACATAGGCTAATTAAATTGAAGACACAAAATGCAAAAGTCAGGAAGGTTTTCATTAAGCACATTATCTGTCCTCCACTTGGGTGCAGCTCACTTCAAGTTATTTGGTGTTTCACTGATGCCTGCAGGCCAATTATGCTCGTACTGATTTACCGATTTAACTCTTCAGGTCAAACCGGCTTTATCCAGAATCCTCAGCCGTCCCTTGACATAAGTAAATTCTTACAGCTTTAATTGTCTCCTTTGGCAGTATGGCCATTCATTAGAAGAATCTAACAGGATGACCGGGCTCCCAAAATTCCTGCTACATTTCATAAAGGAAGTCAATTTCAGTCCATCACTGTTGAATCATCATAAGTGTGACTGGCAGGTACTTAACTCCTCTTAAGCTGTATCGCTTCATTCTAAAGCTTAATGTCCATTCCGAGAATGTGCTTACGGAAAAGCAGACAAGATTAAACATAGCTGTGTATTAAAAGGTCCGGAAATCCATTTAACTTTGAAAATATGAAATATGCTTCTCTGAACACGGTGAATAGAGGAATAGAATAGAGGAGCTTAAAAAATTCAATCACATCAACCATACTCTGGGAGGATGGCCAGCCTAGGCAAATCATGCATGGTTTAATTATAAAAGGTATCAAAATGGATCAAAATTTTGTGTAATTAATGTACGTTATGGACTTAACCAGACAAGCACTTAGACAGTGAGGCATAAATCATATTGAATAAGTGACTAATATCTCTCGCTCTCACTACCTCCCTCTGCTTTTCACCATCTTTCTACACAGCAGTGGAAAATACTTACTGTATATAATTATACTTCATTACAATACTTTTACTTTTTACTCCAAGTATTATTTTTTGGGTATTTATACTTTACTTGCATGCTACTGAAACTGAATACATGTACTAGTACTTAATTACATTTCCAAGAAAAATAAAGCTCCTTAGCATTTTTACTTAGACCTTCAAAGTACTTGTTACAAATCGCAAAGGACTCTTTTAGTCTAGTCCAGCGAATGACCGAAAGCTGTTCATCAGTAGAATGGACTCATGGATTAAGAATACCATTTGGTGCAGCCCAGTCATTTAATATTATTGGCATTAATTAATGAATATGAAAAATACAGAAAGCGAGACGGGGGCATGGCCGCTTAGTGGTTAGAATGTTTGCCTCACACCTCCAGGGCTGGGGGTTTGATTCCCACCTCCCACCTGTGCGTCCAGAGTTTGCATGTTCTCCCCGTGCTTCGGGGGTTTCCTCTGGGTACTCCCCTATTCCAAAAACATGCGTTGTAGGCTGATTGGCATTTCCAATTTGTCCATTTGAATGGGTGTGTTTGTGTGCGATTGTGACCTGCAATGGAATAGCACTCTGTCCAGGGTGTCCCCCACCTCATGCCCTGAGTCCCCTAGGATAGGCTCCAGGCTCCCCGTGACCCTGTGTAGGATAAGTGGTACAGAAAATGGATGGATGGAAGAAAGTGAGACAACACAAATCCATAAATTAAGACAAACAAAACTAATCGTTCAATTATGACCAAAGAAATGCCGCCGTATAAATGGAGGATGGAGTCTGTGCATAGTCATAAGCTGTAAACAAACACCTCAGCTGATGGAAGATTTAGAACTGCACGCGTTTTATTTTTTTTAGAGTATGAAGTCTGGCTTATAAATCGGTTCTATTTGCCATGGCATCTTCTTTTAATGCTGTGCAACACTTCCACCACTTTGGCCAAGACACTTAAAACTGTTTTAAAATAGCAGTTTCCGTGTGTAGTGTGCTTGGTGCACATGATCACCTGGATACAGTGTACAGTCTTTTTTTTCCCCTCCATTTTCATGTCAAACCATTTTCTTGTCACCTAACTTAATTCACCTAACTTAATTCACACCTAATTCAGCTTTTCTATAATAACACCTTTTTAAGTGCTGGTCTGCTGCTATATATTTTTACTGGCATAGAAGGGAGTCAAAACAACTTCCACTTCTGTCTTTCTGCCTTTTCTTTCTCCATTTAGTAGCCATTTCGTAATCCTAGCCCTCTGTGCGCTTGACCTTTTATGGAGTTTTGTGGGCGTCACTAAATACAAATGATCTGTATGGGGAACAGGCTTTGCACTTTATGGTTGACCACATACACAGGCAAGTACAAAGAAAATCAGCATTTCTGAAACTTCCATAAATCCAATGGAAATTCTTGTTCAGTTTTCCTGCATTGAAACCACTACTACACTTACTATGGGCTGTCATTTGGTTTGTGCATTGTATGGCAACACGCAACGCTCTATCCAGCTTCTTTGGGAACTATTTTCTTTGAGGGAGCTAGAACAAAACAAAGTATTTGCCAATATTGTGTCTGAAATGTAACCCATTGTTCTATCCATAGAATACCCTAATCTTTGTCTGTATGTTGCTTAGCAACTAAAGCTTACTGTTAAAAGACTACGTACATGGTGTATTGGAAGAATTGTTTATTGTAAATATTATTAATAATATATTCAATTAATTATTGAACACTGAATTTTATCATATTGTGTTTGTTGTAAATAAACACATATGCACTTTGCAGCCATCACCCCACAGTAACATGTCACTATACAGGGTGTCCCAAAAGTCTCCATACATAGGGGACTATGTTTGCCAGCATTACGTCAGTTGTGCCTTCATCAGTGGATGTTCATGGACGTCCACTTCTCAGTTGGTCTGCAACACTTCCAGTTGTTTTTTGAAATTGTTAATAAGTTTGGCAGCAGTGTCGTGTGTGATGTGATTGCCATGTTTCCTGTTAAAGTCCATCGCAACCTTGTGACAGCTTCCCAATCCAACCATGAGAATGATTTCAATACGTTCTTCTTTTGTCAAAGGCGTTCTTAAAGTCTATCTGAAAAAATATAAACTCAGTATGAAAAATATTGGAAGACATTTTGCTAAAAAGTGTTAATTTAGGGTTAATTTTAAAATTAACCCTAATGGCTTTATAATATTAATGCAGAGTTAATGATAGATATTAGAATTTTTAGCCTTATTTCTTTTATTCAATACCAGCCGTCACTGCATGTAATTGAATGGTTCTGTAGAAAAAGTTATTTTTGCAGCTGTCTTTCAATAGATCAAAAGAAAAACAGCAAGATGAGAAGTCTGTAAGTAGGAAAATGAGACATCTGTTCACCATTAAAGCCAGTAACTGCTACTTATTTTAGAAGATACGCTTCTGTGACTTAGGCTTTTGTTTTTGTGATCATGACACAAGCTCAGAAATAAGGCTTAAATTGCAGTGTTATAAGTTCTTGGTATTTTTATGACCATCACTGCACACAAAAAGTGCTGAAACAGGTTAGATTGAGTTACCAAGATTTATAACACAGCACTGTAAATTCTCATTTCTAATTGGCCAGAAGGTGTTGATTAATTTGCTGTAACAGAAGTGCTGACAGTAGTTCGGTTGTAATTCAAATCACAGGCTTATTTTAATGCAGATAATAATTTTCTTAGATGTTATTTTATTATATTGACAACTTACATAGAGACTTGGATGGTGGGCACTGCACATAAATGGATTTAAACATATGTGTAATCATTAATATGGTGAGGTTTTCTGTGAATATACTTATTCTCAAGTGTCAACATTTGAGGTAAAGCTATAACTTTAAGTTTTCTGACACAGGAAAGTCTTCTTTAAAATTAGCTATAAATGGATAAAAGTAAAGTGTTGTTCTTTAATGGAATAAAAAATGCAGTACAAGAGGAATAAAACACTTTGGGATGTGCAGTTTCTGGAAAAGAATCAACACTGGGGTGGTAATAGTAACTCAACTTCATATCAGGCCACATCGCACCAACCCATCACTGATTAATTTTCCCATAACAGCACACCTGAATGTGTTTTTTTTTTCTTTACCCATCAAGACAGAAACATCTCATGAAGAAGTGTTTCAGTGTTTCATATTTTCACATCATGGATTTAGATTTATACTTTCAACAAACCAACAATTTCTAACAAACCTCACTTTGATCATACTGTATGTGACTAACTAGTGATCTAGACTAGTTTCAGTGTAAGACATTTTTTCGGGATCGCCACAGAGGATCATTGCTCCGCATATTTTGATTTGGCACAGGTTTTATACCGGATGCCCTTCTGGCAACCCTCCCATTTTATCCAGGCTTGGGACCGGCACTGAGTACAACTGCCAGTGGCTGGGGTTCCCTGCCCGGGAATCGAACCCAGGCCGTGGCGGTGAGAGCATGAGATCCTTAGCCGCTATAACAGTATAAGACTGACGGTATAAATCAAACTAAACAAATGAATAAATGAATGACTGAATGGCAAGGGGAACAAATAGATAAATAAAACGGATAAATAAAAAATAAATTGACGAATTTAATTCTACACTCTTGTTCCTCTAGTCAAGGTTCTTTGCTTCCAAAATGGGCTCTACTTGGAACCCTTGCTGATCGAGAAATACTGTTGTAGCGATCTTATACATAAAATCTCAAACATTTCTCCAGTATTTAGCATGTTTCAATTTCTTGTCATTTGAATGTGAATTTCAGAAAAGCACTCAATAACTGGACAGGTTCCACTCTATAAGGAAGCTGCTATAAGGAAACCTAAACCTGCTCTATTCTGCAAGGCAAGGTTTCTAAATGCAAGTAGCCCTTTAGAGAGTTGGCCAATTCCCAAAGCAGATCTATTAGCCGGTAATTCATCTTCTCTATACAGGTCATTAATCTGGTTTAATGCTGACATTATCCTGGAACTTGGAAGAAGAACACATAGATCTCCCTTCCATGTTGATGTGTGATGTGTACCAAAAGTGTTAGCATCAGTAAACCTTTAGTTTTCTGAATTATATATAGTATAAAATGTCAAAATGTCTAGCCAGATTATGTGAGCCAAAACCCTGTGGAGATGTCAGCATTTCACAGTTCAACATCCAACCTGTGGAATGTAAGCCATTAGCTAGTTGAGTGAGCTGGTCTAGCTAGCCAGATCTTTTGATGTTTTGCAGTATGAAAGCTCTGTATTCAACTTAAGATGTCACTCAGATGTTTGGTAGCAATTGCGTGTTGTGTTAAATACTGTACAGTATATCTAAGAGTTGCTACAGCCTATAGGTAACACTTAAGATAATATATGTAAGGGGCTACTTTGCTATTTAGCTAACTATAAAGCTTAAAAAAAAAAATTTAAAAAAGAAAGAAAAGAAAAAAGTATAAATTAACATGAGCTAGTTAGCTAAAGAACCTAGCAAGCTAGTGAAACCCCAACAGCATTTGGCTAAGTTATGTAGCTAATGTTATCTTTCTTTATATACTGGATATTTATATACTTTATATATGTTGATAATGGAGGTGGTGTTCATTTCAGTATAGCTCACTTAGTTAGTTAATATAGTTCAAAAATGCATTCCTCAGATTTAGAACATTTTTGGATTAGTTGTGTCAGTTGTAGGAGACATTTTAAAATGTAAGTAATTAATCAAGTAGTTTTTGCCAGATGACTTATTTAGTTGACTCATTTTCTTGATCCCTACTTTTACTCTTACTCAAGTGAATTATTCTTACATTAGCAGTACTTTTATTCAAGTCGGTATGTTTTGTATTCTTTCCATCAGTTTTCACCACCCAGTAGCTTTTTTTTTTTCATGTGGCATGGATATCACAGAATGAAGCTCCCTCTGGGTATATTTTTCTCAGAGATTCATTGGCATTCCATTTTGTTGGTTATAACCTGTGGCTTATTGTGTATAAGAACCAGATGACTTTCAACTCTATTCACTAATGTGGGATATATTTCTTGGTCAAAATTAATTAATTAAAGCCAACCTTGTAATGGAGTGATTTATTATTTTCTTTTTTTTTACTAATGTCTTAACCCAGCGTGTAACCTTCCCCGAGTATGTGTCCAGCCACCACAAGCACTTCTGTTAAAAACAATTACTTTTTGCCAGCATGACGTAGCCCATTTGTAGAGATCTGAAAAGATTACCCTGGTTGGGTTGGTGTGTTTCCATGGCAACAGTCCCATGTGTTGGTTGCCAAGAAACCCAATTGACTAGGCTAAAAAAAAAAAGTGGTGGCTAATTTAACACAATAAAACTTTCCCGAGCTAGCAAACACAAATGAGCAAGTATATAAATTCCCGCAGTGGTCGATGACTCATTATAAAATAGTACATTGTTTGAGCCGTGGCGTTTTCTCTTTCATCACATGTAAAAGATATTTTTCAAGCCTGGCTAGCATCTTTATTTTTTTCCTCAACATATTTAACTGTGAGGTGACTTGATGTTGTGTTATCTGGAGAGTTCTATGACAGCTTCATATTGCAATTTATTTTGTTCGGTTTTGTCCTGCATGCAACCGATTCTGAAAAGATCGTCTGTCAGATGTTTGTTTTATAAAAGCCAGTAGGGTTTTTTTTTTTCTTTGATTGTTGAATGAGAGAAGAAAATAACTCTGGTGACAGCAAGCTTATCGAGTCTACTTGTCCACCAGACAACTACGAATGGAAAACTAACAGCCCTGATACAAAATCTTTTGGGTGCCAAGGTACTGATATGTCCACCTTTGTTGCCAAGTGTCAAGTTCTTGCCAAGTGTTGTTGTTGTTCTTTTGTTTTTGTTTTTTATTTTAACTATATTTTCTATTCAAATTTCTTTTGTCAGAAATTGATTCAATTTTTTTTCTGTCATCTGTTCAGTTTTTCCTTCTCTTTGCAGCATTGTCTGCTAGAGCATGGCTTTTAGTTTCCTAGTCTGTTTTCATGTATCCTTTGATTTTCAGGACTTTTTCTTTTTGAGCACTATTTAGCCTCCGTCTACAGTTTTATAAAAACGGCACGCCAGCTCAGTAGGTGGTGATAATAAGTGTCCCTTCTGGAAACCCTATCTGTATAGATGTGAACTCTACTTCTTACATGAGTCCTTGCAGCTGTGATAAAACCTCTCGTCCAGAGTCTTTTTTATGTGCTGGTGACTTCCAGGTCTCCTCACACACATGGTCATGTCCAAGTATCATTATTGTAAAGGGAAAAATGTCTCTCTCAGGGCTGGTGTTTGGTGCTTCAAGGACTGCTAGCCAGCTTGGCCCTCTACTACTCAAAATCTGCTCGTTGTAAACAGGGTGTCAGGGTGTGAACTGAGTGGGGGAATTTCATAACTACCTCTGATCCATCACTAGATTGGCACCACATCTCACACTGCATTGCATTCAGACATGGGCCAAAGCCTAAAGAAATGTGAGCCTGTTTTCCTGAGTAATAACCCACGGGTCTTCGGTTATCCCTGAGTTCTTGAGTCAGAATTGATGTCATGAACATGTCAGATTTGTTCATGAACAGTGGGAGAGCTTTCCAGTTTGGGGGATTCCCAAAGCTTTATACAGCCTTTCTTATACTATGTTCACACTAGGCCTTTTGTTTCCTTTCCTGAAATAGTGCTAGATGGGGCACCTTTTTGTGCTGATATGGAAAAAAGGCATCTCACACGACATACATGGTAACCATAACAACACTGCCCAGTTCTAGTTAGTATGGGCTAACTAACCAGCCTAGATTAGATTTATTATCAGATTGTGTGAAGAATTGGTGTAACTGTGGACATGAGGAGGCTTAACTGGTTAACTGTATGCAGCTGCAGTTAAAGTGGGACATAATATCGTCCACCATTACCAAGACCAGCACTTTGTCCTCCGTGTTTGTTTTTCTTGCCTTAGATCATGACCTGCTTCAATAGTTATACATGCGCCCGATGTAACTCATTAACATTTCGTCAATGTTAAACATCAATCTTTGCAAAGTCATGTCATTACCTCTGAACCTTGTTATCCCATAGTGTGTGCATGCCCTTTTGTGTATCGAACTGGATGGTTTATTTGTCATACACATTTTTCCATGAGATCTCTACATGGAACTGGGATGTTTACTGGACTGTGACGATTCAGATATTAGTTTCACGAGCTCTTCTGAACTGCTTCAAGCACAAACAAACTTATGCACCCGGAATCTCAACACTCTCCCCCTGGTCTGCATTGTGGCAACTCTAGGAATTAACTCTCACAGTAACTCTCACAGCAGAAAAAGTGTAGCAAAACACAAAACTTAGAGATTAATAAAGATAGTGATCTCTTTCACACACACACACACACACACACACACACACACACACACACACACACACACACACACACACACACACACACACACACGAGTATATTACAGCTATAAATCAAAAAAGCCAAAGCTCAAATAACAAACGAGTTAAAGCACAGCAGAAAATAGGCTAAATATATCAGCACCCTTTAAATAGCAAGTAAACTATGTGCAAATGTTTTCCCTTTGTTTTATTGTTCCCCCCCCCCAATGACTTCTAAACCACTTTAAGCCAGTTTTGGAAGGTTACTACAGTTACAACTACAGTTGTTAGCACTTCAATCTCTTTGATGAAATTATAAAGCTATATTACAACATGAGGTTGCTGTAACTGAATGATACTGAACAAAAAATAAAGCTTATTCACACCTTTGGTGTATTAGAGGAAAAACAGAAAAATACCCAGACTCACATACTGTAGATAAGCACCATAACAGCAATAAGTCTAAACATAACATCCAGAGCTATATTCAGAGTTGAGTTATGTGTACTTTGTGAGGATGTAATATGGAAATTGCACACATTGATATTCAGACCTCATCATATTACATCATATTACATTTGACATTTAAAAAAAAAAAAGCTATTTTCTTCTTTAGTCAGCATTTTCTATCCCTTTTTTTATGCCTAAAGACAAGTGCTTGTGTTTCAAAGAAAATCAGCAACCTTGGGGGCGTGAACCATGACTGGCACAACCAGAAAACCATTAAAAATAAATAAAAAATTAAGCAGCTGCATAACCTAACTCTGAATACAAGTAACTTTCTACATGTAACCGTTAACTGTGAATACAGCCCATAGTGATGATACCCACCTGATAAATTCAGAGGGCTTAAAATCATCAGCTAAAACCTGACAGAAAAACTACAACATCTAACCAAATAGCATATTGTAAGACAGGGACTGTGTTATTGCTGAAATGATTTACAGACCTCATCCTCTTCATCCTCTCACATAAATGTTGGATATTACATTTAACATCACTGTGCAGTTGAAATGAGATCAGCTGTATAGATCAAGAGGTGCTGTTTAAACCTAGTGTCCTCACTGATACAAGGTTAAGGCATGGAAACAGATTCATCCTAGTCTTGGTCGAAATTACACCGTCAATATAGATAATACTATAATAAACCAGACTCAATATCCTGAAGCCAGCCTTATGCCTTTCTTATAACCACTGTTCTACATTGATTCTATTAGACCTGTGAATCCAGAGGACTCTTAGAAGCCCACATTGCAGAACGAATAAAATGTAACATGAATTGACAGCGAGACATAAAGTCGATAGGGTCTCGCAGACCATTTTCATTATGAAACTCGATCAATGGCTGAATCTGAATGGAGGAACGCTCTGGGTTCTTTGCAGTGATGGCTGCAAGCATTTTAACCAGAAAAAAAAAACTTAAATACAGGGCTGACTTTTTAAGCACAATAATTCCACTGCTGTGTTGAGACTAGTCCAGCAAGCTCCCTGCAACTAACACAAGGTTAAAGGAAGAATACTTTGACCATTTTTTCTTCTCATAATGTGATAAGAGAAAAATCTTAATGTTATTTCAAAAACAGTGTTCACTGATAAGCCATTTAATTTACTTAATTTGTATAATTAATGTTATGAAGTGTTCATTTTAACTTAACATAGAAGCTATTCTGGAATGCATACACTTATATATATACAGTTGCAATCAAAATTATTCAACCCCCATTGCAAATCAGGTTTATTGTCAAAATGTACAGACTTTCAGCTGATTGCAATGAACAAATCAAACAAAAGCAATTGAAATAATTCAACACAATGAGTGCTTCAAGTGGTTTCCCCAAATTCAACTGAAAATGCAACTTATAATGACTTCTCCAGTCTCAAAATTATTCAACCCCTTCATGGCAAGCATCTTTATTACTTAGTTGAGCACCCTTTTGCTGTTATGACCTGCTGCAAATGAGATGCATAGCCAGACACCAGCTTCTGGCAGCATTCCTGAGGAATCTTAGCCCATTCCTCATGAGCAATGGCCTCCAGTTCAGTAATATTCTTGGGTTTGCACACTGCAACTGCCTTCTTCAAATCAAAATGGCCCTGTAGAATCTTCCAGGACATCTTCTGCAACCAAGCCTTGGTGGAATTTGAGATATTCTTGGGATCATTGTCCTATTGGAACGTCCAATGATGCCCAAGCTTCGGCTTCCTCACAGACGGCATGATGTTTTCTCCTAGGATTTCCTGATACTTGAATGAATCCATCTTGCCTTCCACACCCTGCAGGTTTCCAGTGCCAGAGGATGAAAAGCAGCCCCAGAGCATCACCGAGCCACCACCATGCTTGACTGTAGCCAGAATGTTCTTTCTTCATTTTTCTTTCTCCAGACATACCGCTGATCCATCGTACCGAAAAGTCCCAGTTTTGTTTCATCGCTCCACAGAACAGAATTCCAAAACTTCTGTAGCTTATTAACACACGATATTTTTATTTTCTTTATAATTTTACCTAGGCTTTCTGCCTACAGAGATTATGTTATGTAAATAAGGAGACAGTTTGAAACCCCAAGCTTAAAAATGGTCAAAATATGTTTTAATTGCTAGTTAAATAACTAAGCACTGTATTTAGAGTTGGTGAGTTTTTTTCATGTTACATCAATATTATGCTTGGAAACTTAATTGTATTCAGATTTGGGTTACGCAAGTCGATTTTCTGGATGCGGCATTTACATTATATAAGTTACTGTATATGTGTAGTCCACAACTCTGAATATGGCCCTAAAATGATTTCTTCACACAATGAATGTCATGCTTTGATCAAATTTCTGGATCAAAGCAGACATACAGTGGGGGGAAAAAGTATTTGATCCCCTGCTGATTTTGTACGTTTGGCAACTGACAAAGAAATGATCAGTCTATAATTTTAATGATAGGTGTATTTTAACAGTGAGAGACAGAATAACAACAAAAAAATCCAGAAAAACGCATTTCAAAAAAGATATAAATTGATTTGCATTTTAATGAGGGAAATAAGTATTTGACCCCTTCGACTAAGTACTTGGTGGCAAAACCCTTGTTGGCAATCACAGAGGTCAGACGTTTCTTGTAGTTGGCCACCAGGTTTGCACACATCTCAGGAGTGATTTTGTCCCACTCCTCTTTGCAGATCCTCTCCAAGTCATTAAGGTCATTTTCAATGCCATGGCTGATGGAAGGAGGTTCTCACCCAAGATTTGACGGTACATGGCCCTGTCCATCGTCCCTTTGATGCGGTGCAGTTGTCCTGTCCCCTTAGCAGAAAAACACCCCCAAAGCATAATGTTCCCACCTCCATGTTTGACGGTGGGGATGGTGTTATGACTTGGGGTCATAGGCAGCATTCCTCCTCCTCCAAACACGGCGAGTTGAGTTGATGCCAAAGAGATCTGACCACACCTGACCACAACACTTTCACCCAGTTCTCCTCTGAATCATTCAGGCAAACTTCAGACGGGCCTGTACATGTGCTTTCTTGAGCAGGGGGACCTTGCGGGCGCTGCAGGATTTCAGTCCTTCACAGCATACTGTGTTACCAATTGTTTTCTTGGTGACTATGGTCCCAGCTGCCTTGAGATTATTAACAAGATCCTCTGACCTATTGTATAGGTCTACAATCTTGTCCCTGACATCCTTGGACAGCTCTTTGGTCTTGGCCATGGTGGAGAGTTTGGAATCTGATTGATTGATTGCTTCTGTGGACAGGTGTCTTTTTACAGGTAACAAACTGAGATTAGGAGCACTCCCTTTAAGAGAGTGCTCCTAATCTCAGCTCATTACCTGTGTAAAAGACAGCTGGGAGCCAGAAATCTTGCTGATTGATTGGGGATCAAATACTTATTTCCCTCACTAAAATGCAAATCAATTTATAACTTTTTTGAAATGCGTTTTTCTGGATTTTTTTGTTGTTATTCTGTCGCTCACTGTTAAAATACACCTACCATTAAAATTATAGAGTGATCATTTCTTTGTCAGTGGGCAAACGTACAAAATCAGCAGGGGATCAAATAATTTTTCCCCCACTGTAAGCCTAATAAATTCAATTTGTAAACAGTCTAACAAGTTGTCAAATGATCCATGAACTGTCGCTTGCACTGTAGTGACGGCAGGGAATAAAGTTGTAATGGTTGGATGCTAATCAGAAATACCAGCCCAAAAAAAAATCTTTCTGTATTAATTAGCGATTATTTCACAGAGCAAACAGTAATCAAACAGTTATGTTAAAATGAACACTTTATAACATTAATTATACAAATTAAGTAAATTAAATGGCTTATCGGTGAACACTGTTTTTTGAAATAACATTAAGATTGTTCTCATCACATTATGAGAAGAAAAAATGGACCATGCAACCATGTGTTAGTTGCAGGGAACTCAGTCTCAACACAGACTGACGATGAGGTTTGTGTTTGTCAAATGCCACGAGTGAAATTTACCTCAAGTGATGAGAGGAAGAAAGACTGATTTGGATGATGCTGATGAAGTGTAAACATATATGTGGAGGCGGGGGCGTGGTCGAGCACCGGTTTGTGAATGGAGGGCGGAACCGGAGAAAGCGAGTGGTAAGGTTTACACACCTGTACGAAATGAGACTAACGAG
Source organism: Cranoglanis bouderius (assembly GCA_023630585.1). Lineage (NCBI taxonomy): Eukaryota > Metazoa > Chordata > Actinopteri > Siluriformes > Cranoglanididae > Cranoglanis > Cranoglanis bouderius. Next base: position 22,048,913 of record CM042539.1, read on the forward strand.
TGTTCTGTGTTGCAGTGAGGGGAAGAAGAGAAAAGGAGGCGAGACACGCGCCTCGAGAGAGAGGGAAAGAGACGCCGGCACAGAGCCACATGTGTGCGTGCGTGTGTGTGTGTGAGAGAGAGAGAAATTAAAAAAAAAACCACAAACCGAAAGGAAAAGGAAAAATAAAAGTGTGCAAGTGGATTAAGCCTGCCTCCCTTCTGGTTCCTCCTGTACCCGAACATTAAGAGTGTTACAGTATACTTCTTTCATAAAATGTCATTAATGTTGTACATGTATATGGCCAAAAGTATGTAGACACCATTCCAGGATTTTCAGCCTGGGAATGTCATCTGAGCGGCCTATGCACGCAGCCCACACATTCATTTGGGATGTCCACAATGCCAAATCCACAGTTTAAACACTTTTGTCTATTTATTTTCAAAAATATTGCACAGTAGGCACCAACTATAACACAAATTAAATAAATACGTACTGAAAAAATTAAATACATATAAACAAGCTTACAATTCATTTCAATAGTGAACAACGAATGAACTAGGCTAACAAATGTCAAGTTAAAATAGAAAAAATACATAAAAGTAAAGTGCAGGATTTCTGAACGAGGCCATTTGAATATCTTTGCGATTAAGCTATCCTATAACAATTTTGCCAATAACAAATCAATCATCCATAAATATCCCAGCAATGCTTTGAAAATTCCTTGACACTAAAATTACTAAACACTAAAATGAAAGCAGAGCTGGGTAGTAACGCATTACATTTACTTCATGACATTTACTTGAGTAACTTTTTGAGAAAAAAAATTACTTTTAAGAATAGGTTTAACAGGCCATACTTATACTTTTACTCAAGTTCATTTTTAATCACAGAAATGTACTCTGTTACTGTTAAATTTTAATGAATATATGTAGTTTTAATAATTAGTTTATATCACGTATACTGAGGTCACAAGTCTCACGATATGCTGCAGTGGTCTGAATGCGTACGCAACAACCGCTCAATCCTGGAGTGCGAGCGCGCACACACACACGAACATACTAACACACACACACACACACACTCTGTCTCTACACACTCTTTCTCTTCTGTTCTGTGCCATAGTCTGTTCTTTTGTTCTCTGTTGTCTTGTTTAAATACAGATGCTGACAAGTTTGTGTTGTTACCAAGTTGGGAAAATGTTTCTGGAGGGTGTGTGTGAAATTTTGTGTTGAAAGTGACAGGTTGTGTGTTACTGTACCCATCACAGGACTGGGATATGCTGCTTCATCTTGAACTCAGGTTTTATATCATATAAACAGAACAGACAGACTTTCAGGGAGAGGTGTGACTTACAGTTCTCCATGTAGTCTGAGATTCAGTATTTTCCCTTCATTTTAATCAGATCCGAAATAACTTGCTACTTGAGTAGTCTCTTACTCTTACTCAAGTAATTATTAACATGATTGCTTTTACTGTTACTTGAGTAATTATTTTCATAAGTAGTTTTACTTGAGTCAAATTTTGACCACTCTACCCACCACTGACTGAAAGTAGTTGGAAGGTGAAGGAAAGATGGGCTACTTAGAAATTGTAGCTTGTCAAGCTATAAGCTTCTCATTATTTAAAGCAGTAGAGTATCTACTGTGACTTTATCTCTGTAGATCTCTGTAGATAATGTGCATTCATACTTGAGTAGTGTGTATTATGCAGCACTACACAGATGTGTGCGCCATAGATATCTGTGTCAGCAGCTGCATCGCTATCATCTTCCTTGTTGCTGTCACAAACAAGTCTGTAAATTTGATGCATTTACTTAAGTCTTCTTTTAATGCCTTTCTCTTCATTAATCTGGCTTTTTCTGCTCCCCCTTTTCTTTTTTGCTGTCCATAATGATTAAAGACTAAGAGGGTTCTCTGGTCTAAACCTGTACATTTGTCATGTGAACAGTCGACCAATTAAGGTTTTTGAAGGGCTGCTCTCATTGTCTCATTGCCTCCTGTATGTGGAGGTAGGCGCGTGATCAATAGGCTATGGCACATAGCCATGCAATCTTCATAAACAAATATTGGTAGTGACTTTTAAAATGGCATTCATCAGAAACCACCTTTGTCACAGGTCAGTTCGAGAAAATCTACCCTGCTAGATCTGCCCTGGTCAACTGTAAGTAACTATTATTGTGAAATGGAAGCATCTGGGAGCAACAACAGCTCAGCCATGAAGCGGTAGACCCCTCAAACGCACAGAGCAGGGCTGCCAAGTGCTGAAGCATGTGGGGCGTACAAAGGTTCCCATGGTTTTCGTTGAACAGATGTGTACTTTCAAAATGCACCTGCATGATAGGTGTACAAATGGTGTACATACAAGACGAACTCCAGATGGTGTAAAGGTTGCTGAAGGTGGCTGGGCCACAGCTGCAGTGTGGTGGGGAGTTAAGCATATGTGGAATGTTGAGCAGTAGGTAGAGCACAGCTATACGGGGTTTTGCTGCCGCAGTTAGGTATGAGGGGGAAGGGTGGTGGGACAGGGAAAGTGTCAGGGGATGCATAGTTTTCCTCATGTCTGACATAGAAAATTAACATTTAATCAACATTTCATTTGACATGGAAACATGACTAACTTAATTTAATCAGTTGAAAGATTTAGTTTTTACTTTTTAATATTGCACTGGATGCTAAACTGAAATGACTGGATGGTTTTTTTTTTGTTTGTTTTTTTTTTTAAAGCCTATTCGATTAATGTGTAACACATTAATTTGCTAGACAAATGAAGAACAGACCTTGTAGATTTGTAACGAGTACGTTAAAGGTAAATAAAGATGTTAGGAGTAAAAAGCACGTTTTTCACTTGGAAATGTAAGTAAATTAAATTTTAATAAACTCAAGTATTATAAATGCTCCAAAATAATACTTAAGCATACTAATGAAGTGCCATTACTCAAGTATTTTTTATCCCTGTTGCTCTTTGGTTATAAATTAAGACCCACACACCAATAACATTTCTAAATTGACTTCTGTGACAAACGTTCATTGGCTTGTGTTCTATTAAGCTGTTGATGTTGATAGGGAATGTGGGTGAGATCTGTGCTCATTGAGGGCCACCTATTGGCCAGGGTCCATGGTGATGAGTTACAGTAAATGTTTATTTCAGCCAGATTCCAGACCGCAGATTCATGGCCGCATTAAGTTGCATTTTGCATTGTGCCGCCTCGCTTTCCTACACCTGGCCCAGAGACTGAAGGTTGTTAGGGCAGTGAGGATGATTGATAGAGTGTAGGTTACTGAAGGTCTGCTCAAGGCCGCTGGTGCTGCAGCGCTATGCTGTTACCTAATGTCCTGTGAAAAGCAACAATCCCTCTATCTCCACCCCCTTTCTCCATCCCTCTCTCTCTACCCCCTCTCCATCTCTCTCTTTCTACCCCATGTCCATCCCTTTCTCTGCATCCCTCAACATCTCTCTCTCCAGCCCTCTATCTACTGTACCTCTCTCTTTCCAAACCTCTCTTGCAACCATTTTCTGTCCACCCCTCCACAACTTTCCATTCATCCCTCTCTCTCTACCCCCTCTCCATCCCTCTTTCCACCCCTCTCTATCTATTCCTCTCTCTCTACCCTGTCTCTCCATTCCTCTTTCTCCACCCCTTCTCTCCATCTCTACCCCTCTCACTCCACCCCCCTCTTTATCCATCCCCTCTCTCTACCCCTCTCTGTCCAACCCTTTCTCTCCACCCATCCACAACTCTCTCTCTATCCCTCTCTCTCTCTATGCCTCTCTGCCCATCCCTTTCTCGTCATCCCTCCGCAACTCTCTATCTACCCTTCTCTTTCTATCCAACCATCCACTACTTTCCATTCATCCCTCTCTCTCTACCCTCTCTCTCCATTCCTCTTTCTCCACCCCCTCTCTGTCCATCCCTTTCTCCCTACCCATCCACAACTCTCTCTCTATCCCTCTCTGCCCATCCCTTTCTCATCATCCCTCCACAACTCTCTCTATCTAACCTTATCTTTCTATCCCTCTCTTGCTACCCCTTTCCCTTTCTCTCCATTTTCTACCCCACCCCTCTCTCTCGAGATCTCTCTTAACCCCTCTCTCCACCCCTCTCTCTATCCCTCACTTACATCTTGCTCATAAATGTGTTGTGTCAATTTATGAATTTTAATACTATAAACACAGTAGAATTAAAGTTGAACTGCCCCATACTGAATTACATGATATCTCAGCATTTGGTATATCACATTTAAACAGCTGTAAATTAATTCCTAAGATTGACTTATTGGTTGCTTTAAATGTATCTTTAACACTTCGTATTGTTTCAGACATGAATACAGCAGTGCAGTGATGCTTCCATTGTTTTCTTAGAGGATGTTGCCATCTCTTGGTGTTTCTGTAGCATTGTTCAATGTACATGGCAGTGTACTTTATACCAGGGCTTTATACCCCTTAAAATGTACAATAAATCCCACCAATCCCTCAGTCCAAACCTATTTTATAAATATAATCCAGCTATGTATACATCTGCAATAATATTTTGTCTATTTATTGGAGTCACAGATGGTTTTTTAAAGTGTGCCCCTGGGTTGATGCTTCAAAAATAGGTCTTCAAGGAGCTGGTGAGGTCTCCAAAATAAAGTCTGCAGCAAGACATGGACGTATCTCTACATTTATATTTACATAATTTGGAAGATGTCCTTATCCAGAGCAGCTTACAGATACTCAAAAGTAGATGCTCATACTGGTACAAATAGGTCATGGTCTATGAATACTATCAAGTTAAAACCCTGTTGAAACAAGTCAAGGATTTTTAATTAGTGCCCATATAAATGCATGTTGAAGAGGTAGGTCTTGACTCTTCCTTTGAAGACAACTAGTCTTGATGCATGCCTTCCTTGTATCTTGAGGGATGGTGGACAGGTTGAGTTGTGCTAGAGACTTGAAGGAAACTGGGTGCAGAGCAGGGTTTGATACGTACCTTCAGGTAGGTGGGCACTGGTCTGTTTTTGGCTTTGTATGTAAGTATCAGTGTTTAAAATCTTATGTGGGGGACTACAGGAAGCTAGTGGAGGGAACACAGCAATGGGGTGATGTGGGAGATTGAAAACAAGGCATGTAGCTGTGTTCTGGTTCAGTTGCAGGGGTCAGATGGGATGCAGGGTAAGACCTGCCGGAAGATAGTTACAGCAGACCAATCTCTTAATATAAGGTTCCTTGTGCTGACAGTGACTGCAAACTAGGTAAAAAGAGAGCTGTTGGGATTCCATTATGGCAAGGCTGGATGGCATTAAAGCCTATGCTGACCAGCTCTCTCATGTTTGTGCATGGTGCCCTGTGATGGACTGGCATCCAAGGTGTGTTCCTGCCTCATGCCCATTGTTTCCAGGATAACCAGGTCCCAGTTTGTGCATATGTGAAACAGTCAGACCAGCTGATGAGCAGCACAGGGGCTCCACAGGGGAAGGTGCATCAGTGATGGGCAGGAGACAGAGTATAGAGCTGTGATCAACAGCTTCATTGAATGTTGTGTGTGAGGAACAACTTACAGCTCAATGAGGCCACTTCAAAGGCATGGTGATTTACTTTAGAAAGATGGACTTTAGGTAGATGGACTTTGTGCCTATCCTGGATGTGTAGGTGATGAAGACCTACAAGAATCTAGGGGTGTACCTAAACCACAGTCTTGATTCGATGTATCAATGGATATGCTAGCAGACTGAACAACCTAATTGGGAATACTGGACATTGGGACCAATTTGGACTCCCTGGTATTAGAGATTCAGGAGAGGATTGTGGCTAAACTGTTGCAGATCATAACAATGTCTCCCACCCCTTCCATGACTGTGAAACTACAGAGGACTTTTAGCTACAGATGAATCTAACCCTGCCTTTGTCCATGGCCTGCCTATAGACAGGGCATAAAGAGCAACTGTAAATTAATGAGCTGGAGGATAGGTTTTTCTTTCAGGTTGTAGTAAAATGTTAGTAACCCAATATGTTTTAACCCCCTATACAGTGGTCTGAACAGTGACTCATACAGGACAATTGGATATTTATCTAAATATTAATCCAAATAATTTTAGGAAGTCCTATTCTTTCAGATGTTTTCACCATGTTTCCAAGAGAAAGCGACATCTGTTACGTAAACTAGAGGAAGGGGAGTCAGGATGCATGTGCTGGGGAAACGTCAGTTTATTAGGGACATGATGTTCAAAAATAAAGGAATACAAAAAGACAGCAAGCCATAATCCCTTGAAAGAAAAGCAGTATCCAAAATGTGATAATCCTTAATAAATGAGGCAGTAATCCAAATGAGAATGTCCATGAAACAAACCAGCAGTTATAATCCAAACAAACATAATTCAAATGACGAAAACAAAACAAATGGAACAAAACACACGAGGCAAGGAGGTGGTTTGGGAACCACGAACAATGAGCTACAGAGATCGAACTACGAACAACTTACGTTAAACTATTCTAAACTAATACTCCGCAAGGAAGCGGAAACAGAGCAGGGTTTTTAAACACACACAAATCATTGACACCTGAAACTCATCATGACACTCAATAAACAAGAACCGATGACAGAACGGGGACAGAGACATGACGTAAACCAAGGAACCAGTAAACATAAAGGAGGCAGAGACATGACACAAACCAAAACACAAGCACATGGAAAACCACAGGAGGCAGAGACATGATGTGAACGAAAACAAACACACATGGCAAAGAAAACTAACGTGAGTTCATGAATGAAAACAGTCCGGAGCTTTTTATGAATAGTCTGGCATGCGCTCAGTGGAATGCGGAAGTACGCTACTCCGCTAGCCTCCGCTAGCTGTGTAGCGAGAGAGAGGGAACCTAACAACATCCCAGATAGCAAGCACATTTGGGCCGATTCTGGTAGAAATGCGCCACTGTCGGGTCAATGCCGGCATCGGTGAAAAGATAATTGGCCAGAGCCCTGCCGACTATTCACACCACATCTGGCTGACAAATGGCCCTATGTGGGCCAATCTCGGCTGAAAGCAGGTGTGCTTGCGGCAGCTCCATACTTGGTTTAGCTGTGTGTATCTACTTTCGGCCTGAGTTCATGTCATGTCACAGTCAGGCCACATCTAGAATTAAGGAACTCAGCCGCCTGAAAAAAATAGAGAAAAAGTTTTGGCGGTTAGATCGGTTAGGGTCCTCTAGGCTGCAGTCGAGTCTTCATTTTCAAGAGGAATCATTTCAGCTGAAAAAAGGTAAGTAATTCAACTTAGTAATTTCAGTCTACAGTACTGTTTGATGTTTAAAATGTCAAGAAGAAAATGTTTTTATATCTTCATAACGGTATGTGAGATGGCGACAAGAACATAACGTCAGAAAACCCACAGCTTGATATCTCTTAACATTCATTAAATCTAAATACCTTGTCTTTATTAGAAAAACTCCTGATTATGCACTGCACTATATTATATTCATGAGAAAGTTGAATTTTGTATTTGTATTATTTGATTTCATTCAATTCAATTTCAAATTCAATTCATCGTTTTCAACGAGTGATTAAAAGAACCGGTTCATATGAGTCATCTTTGTCGGATACGCTGGTGGCTCTGTCTTATTTTATTATATTTATTTTATTTTACACAATGTTTATGGCTTATGTACTTTCCTTATAAGTAGCCTACAGACTCATGTAAAGACTCGTTTGTCATTTTGGGATGTGCATAGTATTTGTGCTTCTGGTGAGGCTTGAGATTACGGAATTTAGCATAGTTGGTAGCGTGTTCATCTTCCGTGCCTGAGGCGCGAGCTTGTTTCCTTCTTTCTTTAATGAATAAAGATAATTAAAACTATTTAAACACGAACTTACTTTCATTCATGTTTTATGCTAGGACTAGGGTTAGTCATTTAGTAATTTACGCGTAGGTCCGACGCAGAAGTATAAATCAGCCTTTAGCGTGTCTCAAATTGCAGGAGAAATTGTCAACTGTTTTGGCTCTGAGAGACTTGAGTTATAAAATTGTGCAGTAGCCAGTGTATCCCATTTCTGTCAGAGTTTAATTTCTTGATGATTTTTCTACTTATGTTCATTAGATGCTGTCCGAAATAACCCATTATCATCAACAAATGCTGAAATTGACGGTGATGAAAAGGTGGCTGCAGTTGGCTTCAGACGGTGAAGGAGGACGGAAGTAGCAGTAGCTTGCCCTTGATATACACACATTACATTGCATTCTAACTGATAAAAAATAATCTGTTCTACATGTTAATTTCATGTTTTTGCTTTGTTCATTTATGTCATTGTTGTGTATGCATTGTTGTTAAAAGTTAATGTTTAATGTAATTCTTGAAATTTGATGGGCTGCAAAATATTTTTGTACAGTTTTAATATTTTCTGAGTTGAACTTAAAAATAAAAATAAAAAATCATTGATTTAAACTGCTTTATTGTTGTCATTTTACTTGAATATGACAATTTTGAATGAATTATGAAAAAATGAATGTGGTAAATTTAATAATGTCTGGGTAAAATCCAGGTCACACTTATCATTGGGCCAGATCTGGGCTACATCCATTAGTTCTGCTCAGTTTACAGTGTGTGGGCCAGATCTTGGCCGAGGACCCAGGCATATACTGGGCCAGAACTAAAGCAACTATGTGGCCCACAAGTGGGCCAGACAAATTTTGCTATCTGGGATATTTAGAAAGCCTTTAATGTCACATATACACTATATTGTCAACAGTATGTGGACACCTGACCATCACACCCATATGTGGGTCTTCCCCAAACAGATGCCACAACGTTGTAAGCACATTTGTGTATAATGTCTTTGTATGCTGTAGCATTAACATTTCCCTTCACTGGAACTAAAGAGCCCAAATCTGTTTCATCATGACATTGAGCTGCGAGATCCATAAAGTCATAGTTTGCCAAGGCTGATCTGTTTGATGTGGCCTGAGCCCTGACCTCAACCTCAATGAACACCTTTGGGATGAATTGGAACACCAACTGCGCACCAGGCACTAATCCCTGACCTCACTAATACTCTTGTAGCTGAATGAGCAAAAATACCCACAGCAGCACTCCAAAATCTAGTGGAAAGCCTTCCCAGAAGAGTGGATGCTGTTATAACAGCAAAAAGGGACCAACTTGATGTTAATGCCCATGGTTTTGGAATGGTCACATATGGCTGTGATAGTCAGGTGTCCACAAACTTTTGGCCATATAGTGTACATATGCGCTACAGTGAAATTCTTTTCATCACACATATGTGCTTGGCTACATCTTGGTGGTGCCGGGGCTTGAACTCACAACCTTCTGATCAGTAGGCTGGAGCCACCATTTCCCCCACAAGATTCACCCTTGATGGCATCACCCCAGCGACAAGGACAGGTACAGTTTAGTAGTATTGTTTTCTGATAGTGTGTTTCTTTTGTCGTTCTTGATTGTATTTCTTACTATCATAACAGTTTACTCTGCATTTAACTCAACATGGCAACTCTCAGCCCCCAAACCTGAAAGCACGAGAATAACGTTTGAATGGACCAATGAGCGCGCGTGCACGCCACGTCATTAGAACCTTCTGGATTTGAACCAATCATTCATATAGTGACGTAATCAAGTCGTGTAGTAAATAAACCGAATGGACGTACAAGCTAAAAATGACTGACACAACAACTTGGAGTATTTCTGACCAAAACCTTGGACTATATCGCTTTTGGTTTCGACAAGGCCGTTTCTAAACCGATTTATTTGTCTCCCGCAATACTATATTCGTGTATATTCACTACTACTGGCAGTTTTGTTCAGTTTAACTATGAATGACTAGTTTAGCATGAAGCTAGCTGCCTGCTTGATGTTTCATTAAATACGTCAGTGCAGGGAATACTTCATACATTACTACAAAGCGAATATATACAGTTAGGTACTGTTCTGAACTTAAACTGAGTCTACTTTCCAACATAATACTGGGCACACAGTAACGTTAAACAGCTGTAGCTATTCTATTTAGCAAGCTAGCTTGTTAGGTAACAGAGCTTTTCTTTTGTGATCTTTATGGTGAAAAGACTCGTACAACATCAAATTATCAACCAAATTTCCGTACCTAACGTCAAAGCTCGTCGTTAGCTAGGAACAGCTAACCCTTAACGAATGAATGTCTTGAGGCGAGTGTAAGCTATCTAAGTTAGCTCAAAGCGCGAGCAGAGCTCACGCGCGGTTTTTAAAGCTGCAAGAGGAAAAAGAAGGATAATAAAAATGTCGGATTTAAGCCGAGAAGTTGTGGAGCTTGTGTGGGGGAAACAGGCGAGGAGCAGCGGAGTGTCTGCGTCTCTGTTCCGCAGGTGGACCCAAGGTAACCGGATTCACGTTGCTTTCACTGTGTAACAAGTGTTTTGTCATCCTGTCCACATTTACACGCGCCGTGGGGGATTGAATCACGTGCCGCACTGGAGATACACCCACCGGCCACTTTATTAGGAATACCTATACTCCTAATCAGTCATGCGTTTATACAGTCAGCCAATCACGTGGCTCATGCAGATGCAGGTCAAGAACTTCAACTAACGTCAAACATCAGAATAAGGGAAAATGTGATCTCGGTGACTTGACTATGGCTTGTCTGTTGGTGCCAGATGGGCTGGTTTGAGAAACTTATGATCTTTTGAGATTTTCATGCATAACAGTCTATACTACAGTCGATAGCGTTAAGGTAACTCATATAACCACTCTTTACAGCTGTGGTGAGCAGAAAAGAATCTCAGAAAGCACAACAGTTGAACCTTGAGGCCTTGAAGCTGAAGACTGCATCAGGTTCTGGTCTTGTCGGTGAATACCAGGAACAGGAGGCTACAATGGGCACAACCTGGCTAAAATGGGATAGTTAAAGTTTGGAAAAATGTCACGTGATGAGTGTTGATTTCTGTTGCAACATGCAGGGTCAGAGTTTGAATCCATGGACCTGACCTTCCTTGAGTCAGTCAGTTCAGGCTGGTGGTGGTGGTGTAATGGTGTGGGGAATTTTTTTTTATTTTTATTTTTTATTTATTTTATTTTATTTTTTTTGGGGGGGGATGCCACAGCCTGTCTCAATATTGTTTCTGACTACGTGCAACTCTTTATGGCCACAATTGACCCATCTTCTAATGGCTTCTTCCAGTATGAAAATGCACCATGTCACAACATCACAAGTCATCTCAAACTGGATCCAGGGCTGCACAATATATCAAAATATTGCAGATGTACATATCGCAAGGGCTTGCGATAACTGAATGATTTCAATACTTCAAAAAGTTACGAAAAGTCAAAGTTTTAGGGTATTATCATATTGCATATCACTAACCAATATTAGTGGTGTGTACCTAATAAAACTGCCATCGTGTGTATGTCAACACAGTAAAGTGTAATGCAAGTATAATGACTGATTATAAAACACCCAAATCATGTAAACATTTTTTTTCCTCCATGCCACAACATTCATACATCCAAGAAAACTATACAGTGATGGTTTATTGGAAATATTGCATGCAACACTGGGTAAGATTGTGTGATAATGTGGTCACTTGCTAGGACTGCTGTGTATAGAAGTGCCTTAATGGTTATGCCTGAGCATTGGATTGGATTACCCCCTGTGTGGGGGGGTAAATGGATTTGTAATGAATTCTTTCCATCTTTTCTGCAGGTTTTGTCTTCAGTGAGACGGAGCACAGTGCACTGGAGCAGTTTGAAGGTGGACCATGTGCTGTGATCGCACCTGTGCAGGTTATAATTATGGTTTGAACATATTCAATAGTGTAATGGAAATGTTTTTTGAATCTGTAAAAAGGGTAAGCATTTGAATAGATTTGGAAAATAACACATTGTGGCACACATTGTGGAGCATTACAATATGAATTTGTTCATCGTTAGAGTATGGAAGTACAACTAGATCTTGGTGTAAGTGGTGCAAGAAAGGTTCACTCTTAATCATTTGGAACCTTTGGGTGAATTTGGGACTTTGAAGAAAATTGGTAGATTATTACCTAAATAAAATTTAGGTCTTTGAAAACCCAATGGACGTCACTGTGGCTGAATTCTGACAAACGACCAAAAAACATAAACAGGTTTTCCTCAAAATATGGTTTTATAGGGATACATGATCCAAAAGAGAAACATATTCCAGTTCATGAAAGCCTGTAGTTCTGCACTCACTGACAAATTTATTAGGTACACCTCCTCATTCATGCAACTATCTAATTAGCCAGTCATGCAGCAGTAGAACAATGCATAAAATCCTGAAGATACAGGTCTAGAGCTTTGGTTAATGTTCACATCAAACATCGTCTGGTCTTTTTTTCGACCTTCAACTGACCAGTCTCGCCTCTGTAGCTTCAGCTTCCTGTTCTTGACTGTCAGGAGTGGAACCTGATGTAGTCTTCTGCTGTTCAACCCTCCTCAGGGTACATTGTGTTTTCTGAATTGCTTTTCAGCCCACCACATTAGTAAAAGTGGTTATTTGAGTTAATATAGAATTCCTTTCAGCTTAAACTAGTCTGGCCATACTCCTCTGACCTCTTCCACCAACAAGGCGTTTCCGCCTGCAGAACTGTTGCTCACTAGATGTTTTTTTGTGTGAAGTCTAGAGACTGTCATGTGTGAAAATCCCAGATCATCAGCCATGTCTGAAATACTCAAACCAGCCATCTGGCACCAACAACCATGCCATGGTCAAAGGCACTGAAATCACATTCTCCCCCATTCTGATGTCTGATGTGAATATCAGCTGAAACTCTTGACCTGTATCTGCATGACTTTATGCATTGCGCTGCTGCCACATGATTGACTGATTGGATAATTGCACGAATGAGCAGCTGCACAGGTGTTGTATAATAGAACATTTCAAAATACCACAGTGTGAAGGGTTTTTCCAGGCCGCCACACAAATAAGTCTTCTTGGTAAGGAGTATGAGGCTCATGAAAATTATTGCCATTTATTCTTGTCAAAGATTATCCATGTAGACACCAGGGCCCATATTTATAAAATCGCCTAATGTTTCTGTCTAAGAGTAATTCATAAAGCATGAAAAATAAATCTGAACCTGCTAAAACTAGCAGCTCCTGTGCTTGATATATTTAATGACAGCAAGCTTTAAAAAGGTAACATGTCGATTCCTGGACTATATCAGTGGAGTCACCTCGCATATTATATAACGCAGTACTGCTGGAGATCAAAGTTTACACATACTCTACTTTGGTCACATGAAACCTGCACTTGTGCAGCAAAGGCAAACTGCAAATATCACACATGAGTAATGTTTTACATCAAACAATAAATGCCTTCACCTCTCCAGCTGGGTTAGTCATTGCTGCTGATGACAGCATTTTTCATAACTGAATAGTGATTGCCAGTGATTTTCCAATTAGACTGAACCTATAAATAAACATTTATTGCCACTTAGAAGAGCACAGTCTCAGTTCTTCTAGGCTAAAAGGAGAACAGTTTGCTAAACATTATAATAATGTATTTCAATACTAAGACAGAAATAAATTCAAGTATGCCTGAAGTTCAGGTTTCTACAGCCCCAGCTTCTATAATAAGAATAATTAATTCTAAATAAGAACATTTCATCCACAGTTATATTACCTGAATATATAACTAAAGCATTGCCCTGTTATAGCTCTCAAGTGGTAAGGAAAGCATTTCTGTGCTATAGATAACAGCATTTCTGTCTAATAATCTCCATGTGACATTGCAACCTGTTCTTGATCACACCAGTTTATGCCAGTGGGTGTAAAAGAAGAGAGTAGAAAGCCAGTCATATTTTCCTCAGTGATGTTCCCTTGCTCACTATTAGAGTTTGTTGATAAGTACAGATTTTTGGAGAGCAGTTGTGTCGTCTTTCATCATAGCAATTCTTCAACGTGGATTTGTTTTTACTTTCAGGCATTTCTGCTCAAGAACATCCTATTCAACATGGAGAGCTCAAACTGGAGAAATATCTCTGGTATGTGCTGTGGAATGAATTTTAATGATTAAGTTTCCTTAATCATTTTCAGATGGCCATCTTTCCTGAAGTTATGTGCAGGTTTATAAACCTTGCAGGATGTTCTAAAAACTAGACAAAATAAGCTAGTGTATTTATTAATCTACTTAGAGTTTTGAAATATATCTTGACACGTTATAGAATATATTTAATATTTGAACTCCTTTGTCATTGCCTACTATTGAGTATTATAAGGTTTGTTCAAGCAGATATGCCAAAAATATCATATAGTGATATTTGAAGACTTTTATATGACCCCAGAAAAACAGTAGCATAAAAAAAAGAAAAGAGAAACTGAGTTTTTAATGTCTAGAAAATAAATTGAAACTGAAAAAGAGAGGGGAAAAAAAGAATACATTCTAATAAACATTTTTTTTTTAAATATAATTTTAAAGAATTTTTTTTTTTTTTTTTTTTAAGTTACAAAAACATATCGTAATATCATGATGGCATACAGGTATTTTATGATGATATTGCTATAATATCACCACATTGCTAAGCCCTAATCTAGACCTAAACCTGGATTTCTTTAAAACTGATTTGTGACCATGTCTATTGTTATAAGCACTATACAAATACAATTTAATTGTAACATTATAATGAAATTGTGTTGCTCAGTCTTACGTAGAGTTGAAGTCTTCACTGCTGAAATCGGTATGTGACTCAAAATGATTTCTGTATTTAGAGGAGGAGCAGCGCTTGGCCCTGTGCTCTACTCTCACTGAGATTCTGGTGTCAGCCAGCATTGGCAAGACTCACAACTTCTGCCTGGCCACGTGGGCTCCCTCCAAATCCACAGATGAGAACAGGGACATCACTGAAGACCACACAGAACCAGAATCCAGTCAGAACTCACATACCCGACAGCAGCCGCCCAGTGAGAGTCTGAGTCTTTTGACTTTTAATACTTTGATTTTAATATTGGATTCTGTATCGCAAATTATAAAAAAAAATATCAGAAACCTGTTGCATTGTTCATTTGTGTAGAATGTCACTATAAAATCATTATTGTAACATTTTGTACAACATGCGAGATGAAAGTATACCTAACATGTCCTGAGAGCTGTGATTTGATTCCACATGTTGACATACTTCCTTTTGAAACATTGACTAATGAATACTAAAATGAACACCGGGGTCTGCTTATGGATGCGGGACTGTGAGCTGTAGAGGCAGACAAAGGCACAATTTATTAAAATTTAGTAAAACTAATTGTGTGTTTCACACACGAATAATAAATTATAATACATCATTTTAAAACCAAGAAGAAGGAAGCAACCTGGTCTGAAATTCTAAATTGTAAATGCTTGTGTTCTTTGCACCCAGTTGTCTTGGTTATCGGGCTCTGTAGTATAATTCTTTATATTTTGTTGAATGTGTTTGTATTTTTGCTGTGTTTGTGTATGTAGCTGCTTTGGCTGCTGAGGAGCTTGGCTTCGAGCGGTTTCACAGCATGGTACAGTAAGTGCACACTGTTAACTCTACTAAAAACACACAATGCAAAAGTTGCATACTTCCAAGAAAAATCCACTCTGAACAACCTGCATGTTAATCTTCTAATATAATTAACATGTGATTTTCAATGGTGTCCAACTTGTTTTGGAGACATTCCATAATGTTAAATGTAACTACAAATGGATAAAAAGTACTATGTTTTTGTTTTTTGTAATAAAAAGATCGCGTTGTAATGCGCTGTGGTATACAAGGAATTATACCCTTTGTGACATGCTGTTAAAATGATACAGAAATGATAGACTCTTGACTATTTTCCTATAAAAGCACACCCAGTTGTGTTTTATTCCTTACATAAAAATTAAAGCAGTAGTTCAAACATGGAGCAGTACCATCTAACATTTCCAGAGGTTTTGTGTCTGCTTATATCTCCTGGATCAATGGTGGATTAAAAAACAAAAGAAAAATCATAACCACTTGGTGTGTGCTCACGGTTATGGTATTTTATTAATCTTGTGTATTTTGTTTGTTTGTTAATAGTAAAAGGACACTAAAGACTGCTGCTGAGCTAAAGGAGATAATACTATCACTGTTCGACACTTGGAGGAATAAATTTGGTGTCTTGCTCTTCTTGTATTCTGTAATACTTACAAAGGTAGAACTGAGCTCACTCAATTTGTATGCAATATCTCTATGCATGTTTATTTATATGTTTGTGTGTCTGTGTGTGCACTAATATTGTATTTTCTTTTAACTACAGGGTATTGAGAACATAAAGAATGAGATAGAGGACACTTCAGAGCCACTTATTGACCCAGTGTATGGCCATGGCAGGTATGATAATGTGTGATGTCAGATCGTTTATAGACATCTCCCGAATTATTGGCAGTTTTCACAAAAATGAGCAAAAATTTATCATATACAATGAGTGGTATTTCCACTAGAGGGCAGAAAATGAAAACAAATATAAATAAAAATCTTACACTTCACTGTAGAAAAAAATGCAGAAGAGGCTATGGTTTATTACTTACTTCTGGCTTCTAAATCACTAATACAGTGCTTTTAGGTGCTAAAGGTGACCAGATAGAGAACAGTTTTCAGCAAATTTTCAGATTTGTCCACAGAAAAAGTTGTGGGCAGAAAAACCTTGTTGATGATAGGTCAGAAGGAGAATGGCCAGACTGGTTTGAGGTGGAAAGCTACGGCAACTCAAATTGCCACTCTTTACAAACATGATGAGCAGAAAGCACAAAAGTTGAGCCTTGAGGCGGATGGGCTAGTAGAATACCACATTGGGTTCCACTCCTGTCAGCCCAGAACATGTATCTGAAGCTTCAGTGCAGTGTAGACACTCACCAAAATTGGACAGTTGAAAATCAGAAACTTGTCACCTAGTTTTTCTTCCATTTAATTTAATTTTTTAAATCTATGTTCTCATATTTAACATTGTTTCCTCATTTTTCATTCATATCAATGAAGAAACCTTATTTCCTCTCTGCTACTGATGAGAGTAACCAATGTTAAATTGATTTTTATGGGGTTTTTTTTTTGGGTTTTTTTTAGTTGTATACTATGATGACTAAAGCAGTGGTCCTCTTTTCTCTCTCTCCATCTTTATAGTCAAAGCCTGATCAACCTGCTGGTCATGGGACATGCAGTGTCAAACGTATGGGATGGGGACAGGGAATGCTCTGGAATGAGTAAGAATGTCTTCTGCTTTTAGAAATCTTTTTCATCATTGGTTTATGTTCTAACACTTTTCCACTAGGTGGTAGTATTACTTTGCAGTTGCATTAAATTTAGGCTTCTGAGCTTACCATCAGTGAATTTCTCTCTATTGTTGGTATAGTATTACTTAAGCCGTGTTACTTAAAATGTCATTAAGATGTCCCAGAACAGTTTAAAATAATAGAATAATAGTACTTTTTAGACTTAATTAGATCAGGTGTTTCCTTTATTTGCTTACAGAGCTTCATGGGATCCATGAACAGGCTACCGTTGGCTTTCTCACACTAATGGAATCACTACGGTACTGCAAGGTATGCACGCACAAACACACCTGATTGGGTGCGGTGTAGTATGTGTTGTGTACACAGGGCTCAGTGACTTGTCTTATTCTGGCTAATGAGGTTTAATGTGCTCACATAAATAAAACAGTGTTCATAAATCCTCTATATTTAACACATAGCGGGGACCAAAAAAATAAAATAAAATGCACAAATGTGCATGCTTTGAAAATTATAGAGCTGTGTAGACATGCTGAAAAGCAAAAATCCAAAATAACTGGATTATTATTAGAACTATTTGCAAAAAGCTATTGACCCATTGTTGCATTCTCAAGAGGAGTAAAAAAAAAAAAATACTGTGATCATTTCCCGTGTTAAATGACTCTCTAAGTTTTAGCATGAGAATATTAGTTCAGCAAACTGTTTAGCAATGCTGGCAGCACTCATACATCTATTCTGCAAAGCTAACCTCTGGATATGATGCTGAGCACGTGCACTCAACTTCTTTGGTCGACCATGGCGAGGCCTGTTCTGAGTGGAACCTGTCGTGTTAAACCGCTGTATGGTCTTGGCCACCATGCTGCAGCTCAGTTTCAGGGTGTTGGCAATCTTTTTATAGCATAGGCCATCTTTATGTAGAGCAACAATTCTTTTTTTCAGATCCTTAGAGAGTTCTTTGCCATGAGGTGCCATGTTGAACTTCCAGTGACCAGTATGAGAGAGTGTGAGAACGATAACACCAAACTTAACACACCTGCTCCCCATTCACACCTGAGACCTTGTAACACTAACAAGTCACATGACACCGGGGAGGGAAAAAGGCTAATTTGGCCCAATTTGGACATTTTCAGTTAGGGGTGTACTCACTTTTGTTGCCAGCCGTTTAGACATTAATGGCTGTGTGTTGAGTTATTTTGAGGGGACAGTAAATTTACACTGTTATACAAGCTGTACACCCACTACTTTACATTGTACCAAAGTGTCATTTCGTCAGTGTTGTCTCATGAAAAGATGTAATAAAATATTTACAAAAATGTGAGGGGTGTGAGATACTGTGTGTATATATATATATATATATATATATATATATATATATATATATATATATATACACATGCATATAATATATAACATATATCATAAATGCACATTTAAAACAAGTCACTAACTTTCACCAGCGAGCACCTTAAGCCGAATGAACGTAAAAGGCTTCTTTTTTTTTTTTCCCCTCATTAAATCTCAAACATGTTATCTGGTGAAATGAAGAGACTTTTGACTATAAGTACAATAAGTGTTGCCAGCTTTCTTTCACCAATATGGTAAGGATAATGGTCGAAAAGAACGTGAAAAATTTAAATAACTTAAAATTTCCTTTTCAAATTTCCTATAATTTGAATAGTTTGAATAATTTCAAACCCCCCAACAACACCATGCCCCCGGAACTCAGGCAACACCTAAGCCCTCTGGAAACCTAGGGAAAACCCTGGCATTTTTAATAAGTCATATAGGTGGGAATCCTGAGGCAAAAATCCATCATTAGAGGGGGATCTAATCTTCTGCGAAGTATTGCTTTTTATGATGTTAAGGTTTTGAATAATTGTGCATTGACTCGGGTAACTGAACTGAACCCAAAACCCAAAATACCATCAGTTTGGTCAACCTTTAAACTACTACCATTTAATATCTACTCTGTAAAAGTGTCTCCATTCGAAATGTTGACCATTTGTTTCTGGTGGTTGCACTGTTGCTCTGATTCTTGCGCTCTTTAGTCTAGCCCTCAAATATTCAAACCTCAGTCAACTGCAGTGACTTCTATCCACAGCTAAATAATGCGCTTTAACGATCACATTGGATTTTAATGATCCACACACATCAATCTGTCCATGCTCTAACAGACATGCACACAAATATGCATGTGCGTCAAGATTTTGGTCAAAACAATGAGACTGTATTCTGTGGACAGCAAAAAATGATCTGAATTCACCAAATTCTTTCACACAGTATTCAAATTACAGGGGTTAGACAAAATCATGGAAAAATAATGAGAATACCAGATGCAGGACCTAAATGTTAATTAAGAATGTATGAATTGTTTATTTTATTGTTAACAGTAGACTGTGCTATAAAATTCTTTTATAGTGCTGGTTTTGAGACATCATAAATGATTCTTGAGAACAAGGAGAACTTAGTAAGGTGATCAAATTGCAGTTAGAGGGATAAAAGTCAACATATATTGCATTTCACCCATACAAATGCTTTTTGGAAGGGATTGGCAGAAACTATAATAAGCATTCTCCATGTCCATCTGTCAAGCAAAGTTGCTTAATTGAAAGAAATTGCTATTAGAATCACCGACAAACTAGGTCCAATATTTAAAAAAAAAAAATGTTTGCTCAGTGGATTTGTGCTACTGATCAGGAAGTTCAAATCCCAACACCACCAAATTGCCACTGTTGGTTCCTTGAGCAAGGCCCTTAACCCTCAACTGCATAAAGAAGCATTAGTCATAATTGGAGCTCTAATACAACAACATTTGTAAAGATTTTTTACTCCTTGAACATTGCTAATTCCACATAATTCCCTACATGAGTAATACATTTCTGCATTTTGGAAGCTCTACCAGTTTTTAATTCCAGTACACTCTCAGAAATAAAGCTACCAAACTGCCGCTTTCCTTGTCACTGGGGTGGTACCATCAAGTGTACATCTTTTATCCATTTAGTACATATCTTTCACATGGAAATTGAATATACTAGTACACTACTAAAAATACACTATTTGGCCAGAAGTTTGTGGGCACTTGACCATTATACCCATATGTGGTTCTTCCCCAAACTGTTGCCACAAAATTGCGATGCACGATTGTATAGGATGTCTTTGTATGCTGTAGTGTTACACATTCCCCTCACTGGAACTAAGAGGCCCAAAACCTGTTCCAGCATAGCAGTGTCCCTGAGCACAAAGCGAGCTCCATGGAGACATGGTTTGCCCAGGTTGGTGTGGAAGAACTCGAGTGGCCTGCACAGAGCCCTCCCCTCAACCCCACTGGAACGTCAAATGCACCCCAAGCCTCCTCATCTAACATCAGTGCCTGACCTCACTCTTGTGGCTGAATGGTCAAATCCCCACAGTCATGCTCTGAAATCGAGTAGAAGTGTGGAGGTTATTATTGCAGCAAAGGGCTAAATCTGGAATGGGATGTTCAAAATGCACATATGGATGTAGTGATCAGGTGTCCACATATCTTTGGCTATATACTGTAATTGATGGTACACAATTGGAGCTTAAGGACCACTAATTTACTCTAAAAGCTAATTAAATGCACACCACATGCATCTTCCCATGAACAAGACTTAAGGTATTAAAAAAATGTCCCCTTAAAGGTACCACCTCAGCGACAAGGAAAAAGTACAGTTTGGTAGTCTTGAGTGTCAAATTTTAAAATAATCTGCAGTAGATATACACAGATATAAGATATGTACAGCTCCTTTCAGAGCAGCCATCTGCTTCATTAAGCATGTCCTACTAAAACATGTTTTATACCCCCAACAGAAAATGTTTGGGGAGTCCAAATTCAGTGCAGTGTATTGTTTTAACCTGAGAGGAGAAATACAAAGCTGAAAGCAGAGCAGTAATTAAGGAGTTGGTTTATTTGGAATGGCACCTAACTGAGCGGCGCTTCAGGGTACACTCTTGCTCTGTTTGGAGTGGAAGTCAGCAGGAATGTGTCAGCTCATATTTAGGAGCATCTGAGCCCCCGTTACAATATTTATTTAGCTCTTAATACGGTGTTTCTGAAGCATACACATAACCTAAACTGGGGTAACTGCCTACCTGAGGAGTGATGAAGGAGGTCCATCAGCACCATCATGTTTGAATACACAGTTGGATTCCAGCCTGAGAAGTTCAGAAAACCCACCGTAAACATGATTATTCAGCAGAACATGCATGTCTCGTATATCACCTCTCTGTTGCTCTCAAACTGCTGACTCCACTGAAAAAAGCTAGAGTTAAGTTTGTGTAGCCCAGAAATGTTTGTGTGTGAGATTATACATTGAACATTTAGTAGTTGCATAGACAATGCTACAGCTAATTAACCTTACATTTACTAAAATTAAATTTTTATGCGTCTTCCATTTGGCAATACTCAGTTCTTTTACACTTCTTTTGCTGTCAATATTTACACACTGCCTAATAATCAATAGGAATGAAAAGGCAGTCGTACTTTTTTTTTTGTTTGTTTGTTTGTTTTTTGTTATAATAATAGTATTTTCTCTTTCAAACACTTGTGCCAAAATTTATACCCCTAAAGAATACAAATCGTCAATTTGTCAACTTTTTTTGCACTAACGTTAACTGTACATACAGTATCTCACAAAAGTGAGTACACCCCTCACATTTTTGTAAACATTTTATTATATCTTTTCATGGAATAACACTGAAGAAATGACACTTTGCTACAATGTAAAGTAGTGAGTGTACAGCTTGTATAACAGTGTAAATTTGCTGTTCCCTCAAAAGAACTCAACACACAGCCATTAATGTCTAAACCGCTGGCAACAAAAGTGAGTACACCCCTAAGTGAAAATGTCCAAATTGGGCTCAAAGTGTCAATATTTTGTGTGGCCACCATTATTTTCCAGCACTGCCTTAACCCTGTTGGGCATGGAGTTCACCAGAGCTTCACAGGTTGCCACTGGAGTCCTCTTCCACTTCTCCATGACGACATCACAGAGCTGGTGGATGTTAGGGACCTTGTGCTCCCCCACAGATGCTCAACAGGGTTTAGGTCTGGAGACATGATTGGCCAGTCCATCACCTCAGCCTCTTTAGCAAGGCAGTGGTCGTCTTGGAGGTGTGTTTGGGGTCGTTATCATTTTGGAATACTGCCCTGTGGCCCAGTTTCCAAAGGGAGGGGATCATGCTCTGCTTCAATAGATGCTCTCCCCAGTGCCGGCAGCACTCATGCAGCCCCAGACCATGACACTCCCACCACCATGCTTGACTGTAGGCAAGACACACTTGTCTTTGTACTCCTCACCTGGTTGCCGCCACACATGCTTGACACCATCTGAACCAAATAAGTTTATCTTGGTCTCATCAGACCACAGGACATGGTTCCAGTAATCCATGTCCTTAGTCTGCTTGTCTTCAGCAAACTGTTTGCGGGCAGTGTACGGCATATGGTCTGAGCGCTGACAGGCTGACCCCCCCACCCCTTCAACCTCTGCAGCAATGCTGGCAGCACTCATACGTCTATTCTGCAAAGCCAACCTCTGGATATGATGCTGAGCACGTGCACTCAACTTCTTTGGTTGACCATGGTGAGGCCTGTTCTGAGTGGAACCTGTCCTGTTAAACCACTGTATGGTCTTGGCCACCATGCTGCAGCTCAAATTCAGGGTGTTGGCAATCTTCTTATAGCCTAGGCCATCTTTATGTAGAGCAACAATTCTTTTTTTCAGATCCTTAGAGTTCTTTGCCATGAGGTGCCATGTTGAACTTCCAGTGACCAGTATGAGAGAGTGAGAGAGCGATAACACCAAACTTAACACACCTGCTCCCCATTTGTACCTGAGACCTTGTAACACTAATGAGTCGCATGACACCAGGGAGGGAAAATGGCTAATTGGGCCCAATTGGGACATTTTCACTTAGGGGTGTACTCACTTTTGTTGCCAGCAGTTTAAACATTAATGGCTGTGTGTTGAGTTATTTTGAGGGGACAGCAAATTTACACTGTTATACAAGCTGTACACTCACTACTTTACATTGTAGCAAAGTGTCATTTCGTCAGTGTTGTCCCATGAAAAGATATAATAAAAATATTTACAAAAATGTGAGGGGTGTACTCACTTTTGTGAGATACTGTATGTACTGTAGATCTTTACTGGACATTTAGTTCTTCCTAACTGTGAAGCAGGCATCTTGCTTTCAAAAAAACAGCTATTTTCAGTCTTACCATTCCTTCTTTTTTTTTTCCCCCTTTGCCTTTTTTTCTCAGGTTGGATCATTTCTCAAATCTCCAAAATTCCCTATATGGATCCTTGGCAGTGAGACCCATCTCTCTGTGTTTTTCACCAAGGTGAGTTGCTGGAAAACTTCCACTTGCACTCTCGTGTTCTTAAATTTGTTTTTAAATGTCCTTTAAAATCGTGAAAATACAAGTCATGATCACTCGCTCACCGGCATACCCATACACGAGATATAATAAAAGACAACAAACTGACACATAAGCTTACTTCATCACAGAGTCACGTCAACCATTCTGTATTTCTTTTTCTTAAACTTACTTTATTTTTTGTAATGGTCCCTCTTTCTGAGTCTGGCAGACAGTAGTTGTGTGTCTCTCTTCTTACACAGTAAAACCTCAAAAACACAAGAATGTGCTCTCTAATAGATTTTAATGCTGTAGACATTTTTTTAAGCGAAAAGGGGAAAAAAGATAAGGGAGGGATTGTGGACCAAATGAGATCGAGAAAGCTTTTGGACTTATAAGGCATCCAGTGTGGTGTGTTCTGGCTGCCGGCCTCACAGCATGCCGTAGGGTTTGGCACACCCAGCACACAGAGCGAACAGATTTATGAAGTGTGTGTAATGAAGAAAGCCAGAGTGTGTGAATGTCAGTTTGTGTAATAGCCATGAGTTAGGTGAAGGACCTGTTGACGGATGTGAGAACTGGTCTCATGGACAGTGTTGTCTTCCTTCTTCGCTAACACAGTGCCGTGCCTCACTTATCGTTATCACTCTAACATCCATTCTGAAATCTGTTTGGTTTTGATGTGTGTATGTTTGTATTTAATTGCACACAACATGAAGTAACCTGGATATGGGTTTTACAAGAATTATAGTTGTAAAAGAACTGATGCACACTTGTTGCAAATTTGCAAATTAGCTCTTTCTACCTCATTCCAAATATTCTTGATACAGTTCAGCTCTAAGTCCTGTCCAGGTCACAACCGTATAGAGATTGTGCTGTGAGCATAAACTGGTGGTATGAAGGGATAATGAGAGCGTAGTCAGCCATTATATGCTGTGCTCTTCACACATTCTTCGGTAAAACCTTAATGGAAAACTCCACCCCAAAACACATTAAATATGTTTATATTGAAATATCTGTGATGTGTTTATCGATTCAGGTGCTAACGTGGTGGTTGGTGCTGTATTTTCTTTATTTCCACGAGAAGTTAGTGGTTGTGTGTCGATGTAATGTTGAAAGCATCTTTTTAAACTTTGTTACATTTTCCAGCAACGTTCAATGTCATATTAATGCGAAATCCAGTGTAGATGTTGTAGGGAAAGCAAAGATTCCTTACAAAATCAAATTGTGGTCCAGCCATGAGCACAATGCCAAAGGAACATTGGTTAACAGACCAGGCAACCTTTTTTCCATTTCTCAATGCGACAGTTTTGACATCTTTTTTTGAATGGATTGTGCCTGATTGTGTGCTGTCTGTTTTGAATTCAATTTCAATCCAGTATTATTTATATAGGGCTTTTAAGAATATATATTGTCCCAAAGATGCTTTACAAAAATTCGAATGTAGATTTAGATTCCATAATGAGCAAGACAGAGGCGACAGAGGCAAGGAAAAACTCCCTGAGACCACATTCGAAAGAAACCAGCCTCAAAAGTCACATACATTACAGCACAGTGAAATTCTTTTATTTGCATATTCTAGCTTGTTAGGAAGCTGGGGTCAGAGCACAGGGTCAGCCATGATACAGGGCCCCTGGAGCAGAGAGGGTTAAGGGCCTTGCTCAAGGGCCCAACAGTGGCAGCCTGGCAATGATGTGGCTTGAACCCCCATTTTCTGATCAGTAACCCAGAACCTTAACCCTTGAGCCACAGCTGCCCTTAATGGGATTATACCTGAGGACAGGACAGTCTTTTTGATTTGTATGTTTCCTTCCACAGGATAACTGGTTGGTTGGTGTTTTTTTGGCAGTGTGCAATAGAATAGGTCTTTTTTAACACACCAGCAAGGCAAATATAGTGGTGTATAATGAAGAGTAATGTGACCCGTGTGTCTTCTCACACCATTCGCAGTTCGGTTTGCTCAATTTCTTATAACGCATGGTGCCTGGTTGAAAATGAGATTGACAGCCAACATCAATCACTGCTTAGCACTCAGAGCCTTTTACTGTCAGTACATTAACTTCATCCGGTCTGTGTATGCGTATGGAGTGACAGTTGGCATCCTGATCAGCAGAATCACTTTTTAGATGATGGACTGTTTAAAAGATTAAACACATACACCATGGTTAAAACATCTGTATCATCTGTGTGCTTATATTCACGTTCTGATAAACATTTGGGTAAAGTATCAATTTCTTTATGCTGTTCTCATGTATGTATTTTTTTAAAAAAGGAAAAAAAAAATAAGCCAAATTAGTTTGAATCATTGTATTTCCAAAAATGTGTTTTAGCATTCTTTGTTTGATGTAACTGCATCGGTTCTTGGAAGTAAAAAAATTTTTATCCATAGCCCTGTGTTCACACTAGCAAGCAGCAGAAAATCCTGGACAGTGTAGGCCCAGAAGAGACAGCAGTTCTGGGTGCTACAAGCCCACAAGAGACAAACTACGAACAACTTGTCGTTTGCTAGTGTTAATGTAGGTTTAAGGTGGGTGTGGCTATAAGAATGCCAACAGGACTTCGGTTTATGCTTATATTTCTTTTCCACACTCCAGTGGGGAGGTACCAGATCACCTCAGTGGACTTGCCTTGAACTGCCATGTGGCCATTAAGTCATCCACATGCATTCCTTTTCATCTCTGCCTTACACACTGTACCTGAGATCCACTGAAATATGAATTTATGGCAGTGGTGTTTTCTGTCATCTCAGTCTAATAGACTTCTCATAAATATCATTGAGTCCTGTAGCATGGACCTTTTCCACACTGCTTGTTGGGAGGTGACGTAGACACCTAGTATAATCCCTGCACACAAATGCATGACATCTGAAATTAGGCCCACAAAGGTTCTAGCTAAGTTAAGCCTAGCCTTGTGTGAGCTATGTTAGGGGTTCTGCATTCGGAAGGCTGATCTGTTTCCCCCAGAGCCATGTAACTCCATGGGCATCTGGCTTATTTTATCCCCAGAGACACTTCCAGGGTCACTTGGCTGATCTTTGTGAGACACGGAAATGCTCTCAGTCTTGCCGTTAACAGAGCCATTAGTCGTCACTACTTCCACCCCACCCCCCGCCTCCCCAAGGCTGGTATACTAATTAGTTTGGACTGTGCTTGAACGCTGCTTACAGCCAGTTGTGAACATTAAAGTGGTCTCTTCTGATTTTTTGGCTTGGTACTAATTCTAGAATGAATATCCATCTTTTTACTCTTAATTTAGCATTAAATAATGTTTTTAGTCACAGTAACACTGTTTAGTTATTATCAAGGTGTTTACTTTTAGTATTTCAAAAACTGCTGATCTTCTGGGAGTTTCATGCCCAGCAGTCTCTAGAGAGTGTATAGAATAGTGCATAAAACAAAAACCATCCAGTGAGCAGCAGTTCTGCAGGCAGAAAAAACATCAGAGGAAAATGGCCAGATTGGTTAAAGCTGACTTGATTGCTAAAGTAACTCAAATAATCACTCTTTACATCAGTGGTGAGCAGAAAAGCATCTCAGAATGCACAGTCTTGTGGTGGATGGGCTACAACAGCAGAAAACCACATCAGGTTGCACTCCTGTCGGCCAAAAACAGAACTCCAAGGCTACAGTGGGCACAGACTCGCCAAAATTTTAAGACTAGGAATCTTTTTTTTGTTTTAGACTAGGAATTTAAGGATTTTCAGAACTGGTTTAGTTTAAGCATCATATGGTCAATATAATATACTGGCTTTGAGCTGTGCTGTTAATGCTTTTCCTAGTGGTTTGTCAAGTTTTTTTCCTATGAATTATGTATTCATGGGAAACATATCATTGAAAAGAACTTTTCCTGAACCCAAGAGGAGATTGTTTGCTGGACATCCATCTATCCAATTTCCATACTGCTTATCCTACACAGGGTTGCGGTGGAGCCTGGAGCCTATCCCAGTGAACTCAGGGCACAAGGCTGGGGACACCCTGGATGAGGTGCCAGACCGTTGCAGGGCACAATCGCACACCCATTCACGCAATATTTTGAATAGTGGACAATTTGGAAATGCCAATCAGCCTACAATGCATGTCTTTGGACTGGGGGAGGAAACTGGAGTACCTGGAGGAAACCCCTGAAGTACGGGGAGATTCCCAGAGGCGGGATTCGAGCCCCCAACCTTGGAGGTGTGAGGCAAATGTGTTTACCATTAAGCCACCGTGTCCCCCGCTTGCTGGACATATTGAACATAAAGCAACGGAGACATACATACAGATAACATCAGAGGCAATTGATGCAAAATTATGTTGTGTGTATTAAATGTGTAGTCCTCACAGTTGAAGATTAAATGGGATTTCAGTAATTGTTTGATTAGATTTTCATGCCCATTTCCTGATATTCTGGTTTAATGTGTAGGTCTGAGATTGCTCTTAATGGCTTTTGTTGTGTTGAGTACCTTGCCAAGTTTAGAGAGCTGCCTCCTAATGGTCTTTGTACATTAATGCTGATGGATGCTTGGTTTCACTGCTGATGGGTGTCGTGTAAAAGGTGTGTGAGCGTGTGAGAGAGGTGCCTTTAATGGCCATGCAGGTTTTATGCCTGTCTCCCTGTGGACAGGAGCTCATGTTGCTGTTTTTATGCCTCTGCTTTTAGCTTCTAATAGAGTTTGTGTTCCACTCTTATCTGATTTGCGTACACAAAAGCAACGGACAATACACAACTGACCTCTCGGAGAGGTCCCACGAGGGGCCCAGGGAGACCTACCCACACTCGCACACAAACATTGGACACTAGAGGAATGATCTGCCCTGAAAAAAGCAATGAAACGGTTCCCAGTGGGCATTCTCTCTCTCTCTCTCTCTCACACAGAGAGAGAGAGAGAGAGAGAGAGAGAGAGAGATGGCAGTGTGTAATAGAATAGGTCTTTTTTAGCACACCAGCAAGGCAAATATAGCGGTGTATAATGAAGAGTAATTTGACCCGTGTGTCTTGAAGCAGAGGCCTCCTGTTTATACCAAACTCCAGATCTGAGCCCTCTCACACAAAAACTGAAATGGACACAAGGATGTAGACCAGGTTGCTCTCTCATGTTTGTTCTGCCACCGTTGGCATCCGTTTCTCCTCTCATGATGTTTTATGCTATCTCGTCTCGGGAGAGTGGTTACGATGTGGTTCACATCCTTCATTTCCTTCTCTTCTACCGCACATGGTGTTTTTTCAGGGTTTGGATTTAGTCTTACTGCTTACTGTTCTCCTTCTTTACCTTTCACATCTACTCCTTTTTTCTTCTTCTGATCGCTCCCTGGCTTATAGTTTTCACACATACACAACAGAGGTGTACCTCTGACGTGGCTGGTGAATATGAAGGTAGATAGATCATACTAAACTGGCTCTATCAGTGAAATCATGACCACAGATGATGTAAATGCCCACTAGCAACCAACGTAGAGTGAACTGAGTGATGCAAGTTCAATTTTTTTGGCCCAGATAGCAAAGGCATCTCCATTTTTACTGTGCGCTCAAGCCAATATACCTGGGCAGAGTGTATTACACACTAAGTTCACTGGCAGCAGTTGGACAATTGAGCATTTATGTACAGTACTGTGCAAAAGTTTTAGGCACATGCAAAGAAATGCTGTAGAGCAAAGATATAATAATGAAAAATAATGAAATGAAATGTTTCTACATTAAAAAAAAATATAGTAAAGAGCAGTAAACAGTAGTAAATGAAACAAAGTCAATATTTGGTGTGACAAAAAATAAAAATATTAGTCTTGGTACAATTAGTGCAGTTTTATAAGGAAATGAGCTGGTAAGTTTTATTGAGCATCTTGCAGAACCAGTCACAGTTCTTCTGGAGACTTTGACTTTCGTACTTGCTTCTTATTTTTGCAGCAAAACCCAGCAGCCTTCATTGTGTTTTTAGTCTGAAAAGTGTCTCTTACGTAATATACTGCTTTCTTTAATGACATACAAACATTTTTCTGTAACATTTAATTTTGTGCTAGAAAACTAATGTTTGGGAATCTAAAATGTTTTTCGTACTGACTTGGTAATGTAGAAGTCATAAAATAAAATAAAAAAAATCTATAACAAAGTTTATACTAAAAAAAAAAAATAGGGTGCCTAAAACTTTTGCACAGTACTGTATGAGTATTGCACATAGTCTTTGGGGTGTACTGAAATGGTTATGATTGATCTCTGTTTTTCTGACTTACTAGGTTGAGCAGTCACTCTTACAGTATCTATTTTCTCAACTTCTGCTCATCTGTTGCTTTTTTATGCAAAGAATTGGGCAAGCAGGATATGCAGACCATCTAAATTACAAAGACCATTTAAACAAATTCACTTTAAGATGCTAGCTAGGTGAGTTTTCCCAAACCACATTCTCTTGAACTAAAAAGTATGGCAAAATAATAATCCACTATGGATATTGATACTGGTATACTAGTGGAATGTTGTTTTGTGAATGTTTAGTGCAGGAATCTGGGATTTTTAGATATTTTTCTTCTAATGAATACAGACAAAATCTCAGAAAAGTGCATTGTAACATAATTTATTACAATATCAATATTACCTTGCCATATTGCCCAGCCATACTACTGACCCTATCATGTCTTGGCCAGTTATTTTCCTTTTTACAGACACAGAATATATGTACATTCCCACCATCAGCTGCAGTGTTTGTAATGTATTAAACAGGAAGCACAGCAAAAGAGGCCGACTGCTGGTGAAATGGTGTGACGTATGATCGGTCTTTTGCCTTGAGAGTTTCTGTAGCGTGCTGCTGGCCTCGGACTTGCTTCTTTAGAGCACGTCTCGGCAACCTTGTGCATTGTGTGAGAACGTTATCCCAGCTCCCTTTTCTGTCACCATAAAGCGGATCAGTCAGCACCTGCTTAGAAATCCACAGAGAAAAGATGCTGGGACCTGAAACATGCACCCAAATCTAAAAGGGTTGGTCCGGAACCGTAAAATTATCACTTCGTTCCCAGTGTGCATGGCACGTTTCAGGTTCTTCATCACACAGACAACATGGCTCCTGAAGGCATTATGCTGGCTGACATCTCATTAATCATATCTCTGCTCAGTTAAACACAAACAGGCATCTCCTCATCTTTTCTTATGTTTGGAGTAGAGTCTCTTAGTAACAACTCGATATTTATTGACACAAACCACATGCATATATCCATACCCATACCCAAGGGTCTAGTAACACATAAAAGCCCAATATTACCTCTTCAGAACAAATAATAGCCTCTCCAGCGGCTTCTCAAAAGCAGCTTTGTGTACGTTAGGAGGATACTTCGCTGACAAAAGACGGGGGGGAAAGAAGCCAGACATGTTGAATACAGAGCGTGACATGAGATAGAGACAGAGATAATGTTGACAAGTAAGCCTGGGAGACGTAAGTGGAGTAAGTAAGAAAGAGCAGAGCTTTTACATGTTGTCTACCATGTCGCTTTGTGTTGTATCAGGTTTTAACGTTTACTTGCTAACTGTGCGAAGGTGGCTTGCTAAGAGCTCTTTTCAGAGCTAGAGTTTGGGTTACTGGATAGTAAGATGTCACTGATTAGCTATAGGACAAACAAAACCGTGCCACTGCTTTGATGTGGACACAGTAAAAGTGATTGCTTTTTGTATAACCACGAGGTAATTTGGGTGGCGGCCTGGGAAAACCCAGCATATGTGGCTGAATTCTGGCAAATAACCAAAAATTATATTTTTAATCCTGAAAATTAATTTTTAATCTTCCTGTAAAGATCCTGTTGATCAAGTTGTCGGTTAGATGCGTGCCATAGCAAAACAGACATTAGTCTAATCAGATCGGTTTGTAATCAGATGTCGGCTGTCAAAATGTCTGTGATACTCCTGTGCTCTCAGAGTGGAATCTTCAAATGCACTTATCTCCCTTTTCACTTTTGGGGGGTAACTAGCCTACTGGAGCATTACTGATCAAGATATATAGAAAAAAGGCCCATATTTCCATTCAGAAATGGAATCCATTCAATTTGAATTCATTGAAGATACAGTCCCCTCTGAAATTATTAGAACAGCAAGACCAATTTGTTTCTTTGTGATATACATATTTAACCTATATTTGGGTTTGAGATCAAAAGATGGATATGAGTTTGTTTGCATATCCCTTGCTCATAATAACTGCATCAAACCCATGACTCATTGACATCACCAAATTTTCTTTTTTTTCTTTTGTGATGCTCTTCTATGCAAGCCCAAGCCATGACACTACCTCCACCATGTTTTACAGATGAGCTCATATGTTTTGGATCATGAACAGATCCTTTCTTCCTCCACACTTTGGCCTTTCCATAACTTTGGTAGAGGTTAATTTTGGTTCCAGATCCTTTGTGGCTCATCTCTGTACTTCTTTGGGAATTCCAATCTGGCCTTCAGATTTCTACTGCTGATGAATGGTTTGCATCTTGTGGTATGGCCTCTATATTTCTGCACTTGAAGTCTTCTTCGAACAGTGGATTGTGATACCTTCACCCCTGCCCTGTGGAGGTTGTTGGTGATATCACTAACTGTTGTTTTTGGGGGTTTTCTTCACAGCTCTCACACTGTATCTGTCATTAACTGCTGTTGTTCTCCTTGGCCGACCCATTCGGTGTCTGTTGCTCAGTAAACCAGTGGTTTCTTTCTTTTTCAGGACATTCCAAATTGTTGTATTGGCTATGCCCAATGTTTGTGCAATGCCTCTGATTGATTTTCTCTCTTTTCTCAGCTTCAAAATAGCTTGCTTTTCTCCCATAGACAGCTCTCTGATCTTCATGTTGGCTTATCCTTTTTAACAACAAATGCAGTCTTCACAGGTGAAACTGAAGGCTAAAACCAAAAGTAGATGTTCGGAGCCATCTATTGTTTAAACAATCAATCTAACAGCACACATCTGGGTAACAAGACACGCCTCTCAGTCACATGTGCTGATATCTTTGCTCACCTACAAATTGGGTGGTCTGATACAAAATGTACCATGAAATAAAAATTTAAGGAAAGTCTAAACTCTTTTCTCATATTCATCTTTTGATCTCAAACCCAAATGAATTGGCCTTGCCGTTCCAATAGTTGTTGGCGTATGTACTGAGGATAGCTTTTCGAGCTAATCTCACAAAATAGCTAGACACTAGAGGATGCTTTAATACACGACAGTTCAGCTTGACTAATACTTTGTTGGTGAATACTACAGACATCCCACGGTGGCGCTACCGCCCTGAAATGAGGTTTTGCAGGGTTTGATCTCTGATACTATGACAGATCTATAGTTCTGTAGTATCATAGACCTGTTATTGCAAGGAGTCAAGAGATGTGTTTATCCCCTTTCTTGTACCTGGTCAGTAAATACTTTGTCCAGGAAAGACTAGTCTCAGTGACCCTCCTATAATTTTCAGCAAACGTGGACAAATCAGTATCCTTGGTGTTTTTCCTCATAGCATCATTTTCACATCAGGAATCCCCATACGTAAACAGGATGTAGTTGGTCATTTGCACCTTGGCCACATTAAGTGACGAAAACTACCAGAGTCACTGGCAATAGTTAGAAGTCTGGCTGTCAAGACTAATGAAAGGCTACTACAAATAAGCTCATAGCTCTGTTATTACCAGAATGAAATGGAGGTGTTTATCCCTTTTATTTCTGTCAAAAACCTTGACCATGTGCTTATAATTTGTACTGTCTACATTCTAAGGATTTCAGACAATATATTTACATGGAATTTAAAAAAAAAAAAAAAAGAGTTCTGGGTTATGTAATGTTGATGTGGAGTTTGTGCAGACGACAGAAGTGTGTCGAATGTAGATTCTGTCAGACACACAGCCACGCTTGTGTAATATTTTATGTTACCTTTTAAGGCTAAACTCCTCCACCAAGATGCTGCTTTTTGTTCAGTTGGAGCTCCTGGAGTTACTCCTCATTCTGTCAAAAGCCTTGGCAAGCTTTTCTCTCTTCAGATCCCTAGAGCTTTACATTCAAAGATTGTATTAAGAAATATCTGACATTTTTCTTTCTTTTCCATTTTGGGTTTCTTGCATTTGTTGTTTGGAGGCCAGGATTAAGGTCTTGAGTGAAGAACACTAGATAAAAACCAAATCTGTTTGGCTTCCTCTATCAATGTTTTTCCACTGGCCTGAGGCTCCTGAAGCAAGGTGTGAAATCTGTGGACACCAGGCAGTCTGTCTGTCTGTCTGTCTGTCTATCTATCTATCTATCACACAAAAGTGAGTACATCCCTCCCATTTTTGTAAATATTTTATTATATCTTTTCATGGGACAACACTGAAGAAATGACACTTTGCTACAGTGTAAAGTAGTGAGTGTACAGCTTGTATAACAGTGTAAATTTGCTGTCCCCTCAAGATAACTCAATACACAGCCATTAATGTCTAAACCGCTGGCAACAAAAGTGAGTACACCCCTAAGTGAAAATGTCCAAATTGGGCCCAAAGTGTCAATATTTTGTGTGGCCACCATTATTTTCCAGCTCTGCCTTAACCCTGTTGGGCATGGAGTTCACTAGAGCTTCACAGGTTGCCACTGGAGTCCTCTTCCACTCCTCCATGACGACATCACAGAGCTGGTGGATGTTAGAGACCTTGCGCTCCTCCACCTTCTGTTTGAGGATGCCCCACAGATGCTCAATAGGGTTTAGGTCTGGAGACATGCTTGGCCAGTCCATCACCTTTACCCTCCGCTTCTTTAGCAAGGTAGTGGTCGTCTTGGAGGTGTGTTTGGGGTCGTTATCATGTTGGAATACTGCCCTGCGGCCCAGTTTCTGAAGGGAACTGCTTCAGTATGTCACAGTACATGTTGGCATTCATGGTTCCCTCAATGAACTGTAGCTCCCCAGTGCCGGCAGCACTCGTGCAGCCCCAGACCATGACACTGCCACCACCATGCTTGACTGTAGGCAAGACACACTTGTCTTTGTACTCCTCACCTGGTTGCCGCCACACACGCTTGACACCATCTGAACCAAATAAGTTTATCTTGGTCTCATCAGACCACAGGACATGGTTCAAGTAATCCATGTCCTTAGTCTGCTTGTCTTCAGCAAACTGTTTGCGGGCTTTCTTGTGCATCATCTTTAGAAGAGGCTTCCTTCTGGGATGACAGCCATGCAGACCAATTTGATGCCGTGTACGGCGTGTATGGTCTAAGCACTGACAGGCTGACCCCCCACCCTTCAACCTCTGCAGCAATGCTGGCAGCACTCATACGTCTATTCTGCAAAGCCAACCTCTGGATATGATGCGTGAGCACGTGCACTCAACTTCTTTGGTCGACCATGGTGAGGCCTGTTCTGAGTGGAACCTATCCTGTTAAACCGCTGTATGGTCTTGGCCACCGTGCTGCAACTCAGTTTCAGGGTGTTGGCAATCTTCTTATAGCCTAGGCCATTTTTATGTAGAGCAACAATTCTTTTTTTCAGATCCTCAGAGAGTTCTTTGCCATGAGGTGCCATGTTGAACTTCCAGTGACCAGTATGAGAGAGTGTGAGAGCGATAACACCACTTAACACACCTGCTCCCCATTCACACCTGAGACCCTGTAACACTAACAAGTCACATGACACCGGGGAGGGAAAATGGCTAATTGGGCCCAATTTGGACATTTTCACTTAGGGGTGTACTCACTTTTGTTGCCAGCAGTTTAGACATTAATGGCTGTGTGTTGAGTTATTTTGAGGGGACAACAAATTTACACTGTTATACAAGCTGTACACTCACTACTTTACATTGTAGCAAAGTGTCATTTCGTCAGTGTTGTTCCATGAAAAGATATAATAAAATATTTACAAAAATGTGAGGGGTGTACTCACTTTTGTGAGTGAGTGTGTGTGTGTGTGTATGTGTATATATGTGTGTGTGTGTGTGTATATATATATATATATATATATATATATATATATATATATATATATATATATATATATATATATATATACACACACACACACACACACACACACACACACACACACACACACACACACACACACATATATATATATATATATATATATATATATATATATATATTCATATGTATTCATATGTATGTGTGTGTGTGTGTGTGTGTGTGTGTGTGTGTGTGTATATATGTGTGTGTGTGTGTGTGTATATATGTGTGTGTGTGTGTGTGTATATATATGTGTGTGTGTGTATATATGTGTGTGTGTGTGTATATATATATATATATATATATATATATATATATATATATATATATATAAATAATGTGTGTGTGTGTGTGTGTGTATATATATTTGTATATACACGCACGCACGCACGCACACACACACACACACACACACACACACACACACACTCCTTTACACGTAAGAGCAATGTAGAGTATGGATGCATTGATAACTTCACTTAGTGCTGTAGGTAGTAATGTACAGTACTGTGCAAAAGTTTTAGGCGGGTGTGAAAAAATGCTGTAAAGTAAGAATGCTTTCAAAAATAGACATGTTAGTAGTTTATATTTATCAATTAACAAAATGCAAAGTGAGTGAACAGAAGAAAAATCTACATCAAATCAATATTTGGTGTGACCACCCTTTGCCTTCAAAACGGCATCAATTCATCAATTCTTCTAGGTACACTTGCACACAGTTTTTTAAGGAACTCGGCAGGTATGTTGGCCCAAACGTCTTGGATAACTAACCACAGTTCTTCTGTGGATTTAGGCAGCCTCAGTTGCTTCCCTCTCTTCATGTAATCCCAGACAGACTCGATGATGTTGAGATCAGGGCTCTGTGGGGGCCATACCATCACTTCCAGGACTCCTTGTTCTTCTTTACGCTGAAGATAGTTCATGATTTTCGCTGTATGCCTGGGGTCGTTGTCATGCTGCAGAATACATTTAGGGCCAATCAGATGCCTCCCTGATGGTATTGCATGATTCTGCTACAGCCAACTATGTCATAGTGCATAGTTTAGTCACTTGGCCTTGTTTCCACGTCGGATGTATGGTTTTTTGGCTGCAAGTCTTCCATGAAGGCCATTTCTGACCAGAATTCTCCGGACAGTAGATGGGTGTACCAGGGTCCCACTGGTTTCTGCCAGGTCTGAGTTGATGGCACTGCTGGAAATCTTCCGATTATGAAGGGAAGTAAGCCTGATGTGTCTTTCATCTGTTGCAGTAAGTTGCCTTGGCTGACCACTGTGTCTACGGTCCTCAACGTTGCCTGTTTCTTTGTGCTTCTTCAAAAGAGCTTGGACAGCACATCTGGAAACCCTGTCTGCCTTGAAATTTCTGCCTGAGAGAGACCTTGCTGATGCAGTATAACTACTTTCTGTCTTGTTGCTGTGCTCAGTCCTGCCATGGGGTATGACTTTTGACAGTAAACTGTCTTCAGCAACCTAACCTTATTAGCTGAGTTTGGCTGTTCCTCACCCAGTTTTATTCCTCCTACACAGCTGGTTCTGTTTCAGTTAATGATTGTGTTTCAACCTACATATTGAATTGATCATTAGCACCTGTGTAATTGTTTAATCATACACCTGACTATATGCCTACAACATCCTTGACTTTGTGCAAATGTACCTAGAAGAATTGATGCTGTTTTGGGAAAAGGGTGGTCTCACCAAATATTGGTTTGATGTAAATTTTTCTTCTGTTCACTCACTTTGCATTTTGTTAATTGATAAATATAAATTAGCATGTCTATTTTTGAAAGCATTCTTACTTTACAGCTTTTTTTTCTCTAAAACTTTTCCACAGTACTGTACATACACTGCACATTAAGAAAGTGGATGCATTTATTACATTAATTTTATTTCAATCTGCAGAAGTACTCCATAATGCTAAACCATTAACATTTTTTTTTTTTTGTCATTTTAAAAAAGTTGACATTTTTAGCATTATGCTGCCAGTACCATGTTTTAATGTAGGGATGAAATGATGAGCAGTGGCTGGTTTTCTGCAGATGAAGAAGCGTTCACTCTTGGTTTCAGTGGACATGCACTGGCAGATGTGGGGCTTTATACAGACAGAAATGTGACTTTCCAAATCATATACAATCAACTGAATTTATCATATTACATTTAGCAATCCACAAAAGACTTGTACTTGTAGAAAATGATACCACAAGGACTGTCCACTGTCCTGCCCTCCAACGGGAGTGCAGGGGAACTTTAAGAAGAATAATTTAGGTGATGGAGTGATTATTTGCCTAGGGAGCAGGTTGGGCAGGACGAGAGAGTAAGAGGCTGCCTCTCAAAGAGATCAAAGAGTTTCTTTCTCTCTCTTGATCACTCAGTCTGTCGTTCCTGTCGTGTTGTTTCAGACTTGTAGAGCAGCAAGTTCCATTTCTGATGTCTTGCTGAGACAACA
This sequence comes from Cranoglanis bouderius, assembly GCA_023630585.1. Taxonomy (NCBI): domain Eukaryota; kingdom Metazoa; phylum Chordata; class Actinopteri; order Siluriformes; family Cranoglanididae; genus Cranoglanis; species Cranoglanis bouderius. Next base: position 22,086,794 of record CM042539.1, read on the forward strand.
CTGAATTTAGTAGCTGTTGACTCTGTGTGTGTGTGTGTGTGTGTGTGTGTGTGTGTGTGTGTGTGTGTGTGTGTGTGTGTGTATGTGTGTGGGTCTGGGTCTGGGTCTGGGTCTGGTCCTTTAGAATATTTCTGAGGCTCGGTCAGCCACTTGTGTTGGCCATACACGTTCCTGCACAAAACAAAGCCTGCCTCTCTGATCTCCTTCTATGGCCTCTTGGTTTCCTTCTGCAGTCTCCAAAGTGTGTGTGTGTGTGCGCGCGCGTGTGTGCGTGTGTGCGTGTGCGTGTGTGCGTGTGTGTGTGTGTGTGTGTGTGTGTGTGTGTGTACGTGTACGGCTCTCTAAAGTAATAAAATCCAGACACTTGATTCCTGAACCTCTGACTCCTTTTCAATGCAATGCTGAAAAATAACACTCAGCGAGCACAGACAGCAACATGTTCACAAACACACATCTATTCCATTACCCCTCTGCTGCAGACGATAGCAAAGCCAGGCCGGAATGTTCATGACTCTGTAACCAAAAAAGCATTAAGCACTTTATATGACTTCATCATCTGGTTATTATGTGTAATCTGAGTCTGACTGAGGGCATTAACCTCATCTTTATTGTTCCCTAATATAAATCAGATTTCACAATGGAGCTTGCTTTTATCTAATGCTCGTGCGAGTTACTTTTACAGTGAAAAGCTTTTAACAAAATATAGTAATGGAGATGGAGTGTCAAAAATGCTCTGCTTTGTCTGACATTACAACAAGTTTCTTTCAGGCTTTGTTTTAGGCCGTTTTTAGTCAATTCGAAGCCTAAATGATTAGGGATGTAATAATATGGTGTATTGTATTGTTTGACACGAGGCCTATTCAATCAATCTAGGCATCGAACAATAACTATATTTTTTGGATTCTTTTCTATATTTCTCTATGCCAGTTCCCACCCACCAACCAAGTTCCCCCATCACCAACCATGGAGGGTGAAGGCTAACACATGCTTCCTCCAAGGCACATCATTCCAGCCAATCACATCTTTTCAAACTGCTGCTCATACTGCATCACATGGCAGCGTAACACACACTAAGGAACACACAGAAACATGCGTCCTGGGTGATCGGATCATAAGTGGACAGCCGGGATATATAGCCATTCGCACCTGGCATTATGAATGAGTCTCTATTTACCACTTTACTGATCGGATTTCATAAATTGACAGGGGAGAGTGAGTATGCCATCCCTCCCACCCAGAGAGCATGGTCAATTTTGCTCCTTTGTCTCCCGGCCATTGACGTAATGATGTAATAAAAAATTTAAACATAATCAAGCCTACACTCCCTCTTCTGAAAAATAAAATGGCTTCCTCTGTGGCTAGCATGGTGTATTATTAGCTCTTGAAAAACAGCGATAGCTACAGTCTGCAGAAAGCAGCTATACTGTATGTAGTGTAGTCACCTTCTGCTAACTACAAGACAATAGGTGTGTCCCAAATCACATACTTATTCACTATTCTATGCCTTTTTTTAGTATAAATCATATAAGTACTGTGTTCACACTGAAAATTCCAACAAGAAGAAGTGCACTTCAAGTAAAACACGAAGAGTAGAAGTAGATAAAACAAAGTGTGGAATGTTGGACAATTCATGCACTCAACGGTCGCAGCTTTACTTACATAGCAGAAGAGGGGAGGAGCTACCAGGCACTGACGCTGGATTAAATTTGCTCATAATCAGAAAAGGTCATGTTGGGCATAAACAGTAACATTGAACTAAACAGTAAAATGAATCAATTCATTTTCACTGACTCTGGGTATTCTGCCAAAGCTAGCGGCGTCGCATTACGTGCATTTGACGTCATTTGCCATCGACTGGGAAACAGCTTTTACTTGGTAAAAAAAAAATTTAGTTCTCCATTTGAGATGATATTAGCCTTCTTAAGTTCATACAGTAGACACTAGAGTGCATAGTGTATAGTACATCATTTGAGACACAGCTATTGACTCTGAAGCAATGCATGCACCAAAGTGGATAGCTTGGATAGCCTGTCTGTCTGTGCATCTGGCTTAATTTTATTCTTTTTTTTTTTAGTTTGTTATTAATGTGACCATCATAGTTGTTGAGTCAGAAAGTTGAATGTTCAAGAAAGATGTCAGGGGCTCAGTGTTTCCCATAGGTTGAGAATTTACTTGTGGTGGTGGTTGGCGTGGCGTGTGATGGTTTGGGTTCAGTAATAAACTTGTCAAACAAAGGTTTATGAATAAACTATTTATTGCAAACAAATAACTAATCAAAATAAATAACTATCTATATGTCAGCATAAATAACTATTAAGAAATAAATAAATACATATTAAAAAAAACATTTTCCATTTTCAAAATATCTTAAAGAACAAAACACAGACTCTGATTTTTGATGAACATGTCAAAATAAATAACTTTCAAAATAAATACCTATTTACATTATGGAATACATTTTCAAATGTGCCTATTTGCACAGTTGGCATTGCTTGCTGGAACATTTAATTTTCCTTGATTTGGTAAAAAAAAAAAAAAAAAAACTTTTCCAACGCCTGTCTCTAGGGGTATGCTTCAGGGGCAGGTCCATTGATGGATATTCTGATGTTTATCAAATAAAAAAAAAACTCTAATTTGTAAAATACTAAGCGCGTTATCAATACTTACAGTGAGGGAAAAAATTATTTGGTCCCCTGCTGATTTTGTACATTTGCCCACTGACAAAGAAATGATCAGTCTATAATTTTAATGGTAGGTGTATTTTAACAGTGAGAGTAACAACAAAAAAATCCAGAAAAATGCATTTCAAAAAAGTTATAAATTGATTTGCCTTTTACTGAGTGAAATAAGTATTTGATCCCCTATCAATCAGCAAGATTTCTGGCTCCCAGGTGTTTTTTACACAGGTAACGAGCTGAGGAACACTCTTAAAGCCAGTGTTCCTAATTTCAGCTTGTTACCTGTATAAAAGACACCTGTCCATAGAAGCAATCAATCAATCAGATTCCAAACTCTCCACCATGGCCAAGACCAAAGAGCTGTCCAAGCATGTCAGGGGCAAGATTGTAGACCTACACAAGGCTGGAATGGGCTACAAGACCATCGCCAAGCAGCTTGGTGAGAAGGTGACAACAGTTGGTGCGATTATTCGCAAGTGGAAGAAATTGTCAGTCTCCCTCGGTCTGGGGCTCCATTCAAGATCTCACCTCGTGGAGTTTCAATAATCATGAGAACGGTGAGGAATCAGCCCAGAACTACACAGGAGGATCTTGTTAATGATCTCAAGGCACCAAGAAAACAATTGGTAACACGCTACGCCGTGAAGGACTGAAATCCTGCAGCGCCCGCAAGGTCCCCCTGCTCAAGAAAACACATGTACAGGCCCATCTGAAGTTTGCCTGAATGATTGAGAGGAGAACTGGGTGAAAGTGTTGTGGTCAGATGAGACCACAATTGAGCTCTTAGGCAGCATTCCTCCTCCTCCAAACATAGCGAGTTGAGTTGATGCCAATGACCCCAAGAACACCATCCCCACCGTCAAACATGGAGGTGGAAACATTATGCTTTGGGGGTGTTTTTCTGCTAAGGGGACAGGACAACTGCACCGCATCAAAGGGACGATGGACGGGGCCATGTACCGTCAAATCTTGGGTGAGAACCTCCTTCCCTCAGCCAGGGCATTGAAAATGGGTCATGGATGGGTATTCCAGCATGACAATGACCCAAAGCACACAGCCAAGGCAACAAAGGAGTGGCTCAAGAAGAAGCACATTAAGGTCCTGGAGTGGCCTAGCCAGTCTCCAGACCTTAATCCCATAGAAAATCTGTGGAGGGAGCTGAAGGTTCGAGTTGCCAAACATCAGCCTCGAGACCTTAATGACTTGGAGAGGATCTGCAAAAAGGAGTGGGACAAAATCACTCCTGAGATGTGTGCAAACCTGGTGGCCAACTACAAGAAACTTCTGACCTCTGTGATTGTCAACAAGGGTTTTGCCACCAAGTACTAAGACGAAGAGGTCAAATACTTTTTTCCCTCATTAAAATGCAAATCAATTTATAACTTTTTTTGAAATGCATTTTTCTGGATTTTTTTGTTGTTATTCTGTCTCTCACTGTTAAAATACACCTACCATTAAAATTATAGACTGATCTTTTCTTTGTCAGTGGGCAAACGTACAAAATCAGCAGGGGATCAAATAATTTTTTCCCTCACTGTAGTTGGAGGATGGACGCTACAATTATAAACAAAGTGTCCGCTCCATGATTGTCCGCAGCGGCAGTCACAGCAGAGTTTAGCAATCAGACTGATCAGAGCTGTACAACCCTGCCATGAGTATAAAGGTGTTACTAGGATGAAGGGAGGACATATCTCTTCGATTGAGAGCGTTAAAAGTAAAGTCAGGCTTCTTGTCGGCTTCCCGACTAATTTTTTGAGTGCCAGTCCCAGGCTACTGATTTGTCTATCCATGTATGAAATCTATTTTTTTTTACCAGTCAGAATTATTTTCTAGTCAGGGTGCTTGTGGTAGTTCAAACAGTTTTTTTCCACAGTTAGCATGACAAATTCTACTAATTATTGGGATTTAACGCTTTTTTTTCCCCCTGAAGTATTTTATCTCAGTGCTACAATATTTTAATTTAAGACACCAGCACTGTGAAAAGGTCACGTAAATAATAATTAGTTAATATCCATCCGTCCATCCATCCATTTTCTGTACCGCTTATCCTTCACAAGGTTGTGGGGATGCTTGGAGTCTATCCCAGGGGACTCGGGGCATGAGGTATGGGACACCCTGGACGGGGTGCCAACCAATCGCAGGTCACACACTACGGACAATTTGGAAATACCAATCAGCATGTCTTTGTCTTTACCCAGAGGAAACCCCCAAAGCACAGGGAGAACTTGCAAACTCTGCACACACAGGGCTTAGACCCCCAACCCCGGAGGTTTGAGGCAAATGTGCTATCTACTAAGCCACTGTGCCCCCCCTGAAATAGTTATATAAATGTAATGTATATTAATATATATACATAATTATTCCATGATGGTTAGAGGTAAATATCCACATTGTTTTGCAGTTCCTTATACATCACTACACTACTCGGACATCCTGCCTGAGGTTGTTAAAAATCACCAGTTCAGTCTATAATTCAGGTGTTTGTGTGTGTTATTAATGCTGACTGCAGGTTTGATTACAGACCCGGTCGTGTTGTTTTGCAGCGGCACTGTACAGCAATAACATGTTATGAGCACTTCTTCCCCGACGAGACAACAGTCATGTGATGCATGTGTTTCGCGTTTTTAAAAAAAATTGCAAGTCACTCTGTTGGATTGCACAAACGCCATGCTTACATAATTGAGGGTTTTTTTTTTTTTTTTTTTTTTTTTTTTTTTTTTTTTTTTTTTTTTTTTTTTGAGGGTTTCAATCCTTAGGGGTTGCTGCAAAATTGTCCTGATTAAATTCCTGCTTTTTTTTTTCCCCCTATTTAAGTAAATGTATCTTGACATGGTAGAATAGTTTCCCAGATTATCATTTGAGAGCATTGAAAATTATTTAATGAGATGGACATTAATCATCTCACATTCCCGTTCCCATCTCCCGTCTCTGTACGCGCACTACTTCGTTTAGATGGAAGTTAAAAATAACAAACCTTTTCATTACTTGAAGGCTAAGAGTTCATTTCTTCAGCTGGCCTCAGGCGTTCATTTATTTCATTTTCCAAGTGAGTGTAGTCGTGTGTGTGTGTGGTTGGGGAACATCTTCCAGCTGGCCCATTCTTCTGTTTTGTCCATGCTTTTGCTCTCTCACCTCCTCCTCTTATCTATTTTCTGTTCTGCACCCTCTTCATCTCCTCTTGTCCCTCCGATCTCCTGAGTGTCAGATGTGTATTTTCTTTATGAGCCATTAGTGTCTGTTTGCGAATGTTGTACAGGACCCATATTGTGAGAGTACACAGGAAATGTTTGTTTTTGCTGTGTTTTTCTGTGCGAGTGCTCTGAGAGCGGGTATTTCAGATCCCATTATACTGGAACTGTATGAGTAGTACATCCGCTCATCGCCTGTGAGAATGTCATCCGTCCCATGAAAATGTGGTGAAATTATGTTTACAATGGACTCACACAGACAAACATACAGGCACGCGTTGAGCTCTTTGGCCTGGTTTATGCATCTGCGTCTGTGTATCTGCACACATGAGGGCGTCCTGCACAAGGAGTCACGTACACTCACCGACTACTTTATTAGGAACACATGGACACCTGCTCAGCCGATCATGTGGCGGCAGCACGGTGCATAAAATCATACGTTATAGAGGTCAAGAGCTTCAGTTAACCTTCACATCAAACATCAGAATGTGGGTGGAAAAAAAAAAGGTCTTTGACCATGGCGTGATTGATGGTAATTAAAATAACCACTCTTTACAATCGTGGTGAGCAGAAAAGCATCTCAGCATGTACAACACGTTACACCCTGGGGAGGATGGGCTACAACAGCAGAAGACTACATCGGGGTCCACTCCTGTCAGCCAAAAACAGTACCCTGGTGCTACAGTCATCTAAATTGGACAGCTAAATATTGGAAAAATGCAAACAAAAGTCTCACATTGCACCAAGAGTTCTTAACAAGAAATAATAACAATTTTTTTTTAAATGTGTGTGTGAGCACTGCTACCATGCTCATCTAAACATCACCAATAGGATAGCGAGCTACAAACATGGTAGTCTCAAAAATATTGCTTATATCTTTACTTCAAGCTCACTTTGAAGAATGCATTTCTTTATTCTCTATTATACTGTATTATAGCTCTATTCTGTACAGATCACACTAATTGATAACATAAGCTGAACTTTTTTCTTTTCTTTTTTTTAACAATGTTAACAATTGAAGAAACATCTCACTACGGCAGAGGAATTCATGGATTTTCACCAGAACAGTGTTTTCAATCCAGTCAGATGTGTGCGCTAACAAGACTGAAGAACTGTCGAGTTGTCTGATGTAGGCCAGATTTGAAATTTGGGACACTCCTGCTATGCGTGGAGTTCAGTGCACTCATCTCGTGTCATCCATTATCCTTTCTACACTACGTAAGCATGAACACTGACATGCTTCCTAAACGATTAGACAGGGATCTTTTTCATTTGCTGAAAGAGGCAGCGATGGAGAAGAGTGTTTGGATTAGCATGTATGTTTGGATACTTGATTTGTTGGGTGAGATTTTGTTTGGAGGAAAAACATCTCGTCTGTTTTATCTTTGGTTTATGGTAGATAAGCTGCAGATGACCAAATAAAATCACACAGTGGCGTGGCTGTCTTTGTGTTTATACGCTAACCGCAAAACACATGCATGCTGTGTAGGGCAGGGGTCATCAACTGGCAGATCGCTGTCCGGATGTCGACCCAAAGTATTTGAGCAGACCAAACCGAGTACTGTAACAGATACTCAAAATACTGTAGCAGATGTAAATGTAGATTTATTTTAGATTTTAGAAAATAATTTATGTAGAACATTTAGGTGAAGGCAGCTCATCGGACCAGGGAATAGCTACAGATCTAGTCACATTATCTCAGAAAGTGGAGACTTTTCATAGACTTTCATAGGTTATTCTTTTTTTTTTTAATTGACTTTCTCTGGTCTGATTAGTGAAATGAAGACATGGCTTGTTTAAAAAACACTCGACAATGGAAACAGAATGTTTAAAGATGAATGAACAGAGAAGTATGCTTCTATTCTCCCCGCATCAAATTCAAAACTGATGTCTCATCTGTTCAGCCTCCATGGAGCTAGTGGTAACATGAAGGTCTGTGAAGGAACAAAATATAACCACTTCAAATTGTTCTATTTATAACCATAAACTAATCGCTAATCATAACTAATAGTAAAGAAATAAAAGGTAACTTGTCGCCATTCAGTCAATTCTAGTTTTGTATCCTAAGCAAGGAATTTACGTAACTGAACCTTGGTCTAAACTAACATCTAAATGCTAGTGCAAGACATTAGAATTAACATGCCGTATGATTGACAGGCAAGTAGGCATCCTTATCCTGACTGGTCAAGTGCTGGTGGTCATTGGTGCACCAAGGAAAAGAGATGACTGTTTTTCCTCTTAGCAATTATTTTAGTTGATTTCAGGATCTGAGGATGCAAATTACTTTATTGTATTTTGCTTCATTATGATTTGAATCATTTTGCACTTACAAAGGCAAAGAAAGCTGTAAGGATACAGTATATATGCATACAACATGCTGCAATTCCCTTATACACTGCTTACACCTTCTGGCTCAAGGTTCTGTAATCTGTTATGACAGAAAGTGTCCGATGTATTGTCATGATTAGGCTTGTGCGATATAATGATTTAATCCTCTCTACACTGTCTTAGATGATATCCAGTGACGTTTACTCTGATTATATTATATCTTCAGACCTGCCTATCTTTTTGCATGTTGTGTAAGTGCTCTGCTTTGGAGTATAGTAGTTATCAATTAGAATTACACCAAAAGAGCAGTCTTTTTCTTACCAATAAAATGGGATACGAGATGTCCACCATTTTATAATTGATTTGCCAAAAGATTATATTGAGAACGTGTTGTAATGTTGTTGTTTATTTAAACCACTTACTACACACTACTGCACAATCGCCTAAAACTCCACCATCCAATCAGAGTTTCCATGCAGTAAGTGCTGGATGATTAAATCGCGTATTACAAATTTTTAAATGGTAAATGTGCACAAGCAGGGGAAAATCAACATCATGAAAGTCTAGTCATGATCATTTGTGACATTTTGATCACTTTAAAGTTTCGTGTAATGTTCTGTGCAGGATACTAGATTGAAGAATACTTTTAATTATATTTATCATCATGCCTGTCATCACCACTAAAGAAAAGTTCTGGGTAAATGAATTCAGAGATGCCCTCATTCTTAACTTGTGCTGTTCAGCTCAGCTTATAAATTCTAGTCAGTATTCTTGCATGTACAATAAATGTGCAGTAGATCTCACCGTTCCCTTGTCTAAGATTTCAGCCCACAGATTGTGTGAATGTTTTTCAATCTGAGTGATTTGTCACTGTTCGTTGTCTGAAGCCGGAGTGTTGACACAGTTAAGATGTTAAAAGGGCTCAGTTCCAATTCAGTGATTAGACAGTATCCACTCTGCATTTAAAACATTACAGCTGTTCACCGTCTGCCTGGAGTCAGTAATTCATAATCCAGAATGAGACATTCGAGACTTATTCCAAAAATGCTAAATAAACATCTCCTCACGGAAAACCTCACCATATCAACAAATACACACATTCTTTAACCCGTTTGTTTGGAGGGTCTATTATAAAAGTCCCTGCCTAAGTTGTTACTATAGAAACAATAATGTCTTAGAGCGAGTGCAATAATATAAACCTTTTAGACTGGGCTGCTGTTCTAGAAATTGAGCTTAACAGCACTGATGTATATATTTTTTGTTATTAATCATAATAAGAACCAGTCAAACATGGCTCAATGGAACAATACACTCACCAACCAACGCTGCTTATTTAATTGAGTTTGCAGAATTAACAACTACTTCTTTTTTTTATTTTTTTTTTTCCCCCTCCCTTCTCCCTCTGCAGGAGATGTCTCTAGTGGCCCCTGAGTCACCATCAGAACAGGCCAGAAGAGTCTTTCAGACCTTCGATCCAGAAGGTAAAAGAATCCCAAAGGAAGACACACATCATAACAACTCTACTGTTCATTTGTGTTCAAGAAGGAAGATCAACACAAAGTTTTAAACACAGACTGTCTCTAGAGGTCAATTGGAGAAAATGCGATTAGAAAGAGAGAGACAAAGAGTTAAAGCTAGATGTATGGAGTGGAGATGCCCTAACAGCACGATGAAGGCTCTAGATAATAAAAAAGTACCTCTTGAGTTTATTTGTCTCGCTGCCTGTCAGATCGAGGGAGGAAAACCAGCATTCAGACTGTTTATTTTCTTGTTCCAGGGAGAATAGACAGCCAGCGGACAAAAGAGAGCCTGAGTGTTTTTGATAGATTTTGTGATTTTCAATTGTCTTTGTGTTTCCGCCTTATGGCCAGAATGCATTATGCAAAGACCTCACAGCCACTGAGTGTCCCAACCATGATAAACCAATACTGAGTATGTTTACATGCAGCAGTATTCACTGAATGAATTCTCAATGAGCCAGTGAAAATAAACCATTATAATATTAATAAACATACCCCACCACCATTCCCATTTTTTGCCTCAAAGCAGTTCTGGTCCTATGTTATTATCCTTCCACATGCGTCATTAGGAGGACATGTCCTTAATGCTTAATTTCCCTCTAAATCCCTGTGTTTATAGATGATTGTGTACTTTTTTTAGACACTGCTATTATCTGTCTTAAGTGTTTTTGTTGTTGTTGTTGTTGTTTTTTTATCTTGTAATGCAACATTTTATCGGGAGTTTTTCTTTTCCAAAACTGATGCTGAAACCTTGATTATCAGACAACACCAATACCAAGCCGATATTGTTTTCTTTAAAGATTACTAAGCTTGTGTTTCCATTTTTTTTTTAAATACTGAAGCATTTCACAGTAAACTCTCACACAAAAAATCACTTACATTGTAAATATAATAAAGTTTAAATATAATAAATTCAATCCTAACAAAAGGGAGAAAAAAACAGTCAAGTCTCCATCCATCCATTTTCCATACCCTGTATCCTATTCCAGGGGACTCGGGGCACAAGGCAGGGGACACCCTGGACGGGGTGCTAACCTATCACAGCCGTCTCTACTTGAAACGGTTCAGAAATGTGTTGGTGTTGGCCTTTAGTGCGATTCAGTAATTCCAAGTCACTGAATCGCATCACCCAGTGTAGAGATCGGCAAATATGTTCAAAGTTACTGGAGCAAAGACAAGAAAGATTGAAGTCTAAGGACATGTTATTAGGGTACAAGATACAATTCAGTGTGCGTTCAACTTAAATCTCTTTCTTACTGTTATCTGTTTTTGATATTTGGAGAATAGATACTGTATAAAAACAGGCAAAAACTGTTTAAAATACGTAGACTTGTGTACTTTCCCAGTGTAGTGTAACTCAATGTAAAATTGACTGTAGAATTTGTTTAATCTGGTCTGAAATATTCAGCTTTGCAGAAATCTGCCTGCGTTTCTTTACCTTACTGTTTTTTTTTTTTACTCAACATGCCCACAGTGCTGACTAGTGAATGTACAAGTCTAATAGAGCCATAGTGTGATTTATTTATATATATATATATATATATATATATATATATATATATATATATATATATATATATATATATATATAAATACAAACTTTTTTTACATTTTTTTTTTTTAACTTCAGTATAACAAATATTATCACATATTGATAATACATAGTCCATACAGTATTTCGCAGAGGTTTTTTGTTTTTGTTTTTGTGATTGTTGTCGCCCAAAAAGCTTGATTTTGCTGCAGCTTTAAAAAAAAAAAAAAAAAAAAAACTTTCGCCGTTGTGCTATTTTTGAGGAAAACTACTAGAGTTGGCGAAATTGCAATTGCACTAAATTGTTTTGCACGGCCTTTTGCAGTGATGTCTGTTGGTAAATGAGACCTTTTAGCTGTACTCATGTTCGACGCACGTGAATCGAAGAGGGTTTGGCTGAATGTGTGTTGTGATGACATCAAATGACACGTCTTAGCCCAAATCTGTGAAAATTTTGAAAAAGCTCCTCAGAACATTGCAGAATTTGCTTGATTTTGCATTAACTTCTGTGATCACAAAATCATGGAATCCGGGAGGGACTGATAATAGTACATAGAGTTGAATAGTTTCTGTTAGTTCTTCTTTTTTAATAGTAACATCTATTTTCAGAGGCTAGTTCACTGATGTGAAGTGCTCACTAATATAGTGATTTGGCCCAGGTAGTATTAGAGATTAACCCCCCTGTTCTAGTCATTTAGCTTTCCAGGCAACCAAAACACAGCTTCTGCTTGCCCGGTGGGCTAGCTAATAAATTTATAATTTGCCCACCCTGGTTATGTCTTGTTCATCTCACGTTCCTGTACTAGAGATACATTTGTGAAAAGCAATGCATCTAATTAACGGGCACTTAACTGTGGTCAGTAAACGATCCACTCAGCTTGTGTAATTTAGTGTAGATTATTATCCTGCTGCTGTATGCTTGTCATGTGTGTTTGTGTATCATAGATATCTGTTTTTGTCATTTGTGTAACTTGAAGTATTTTCTGTATTTCTCCTTTATTTATTGCTCACAGTATGGAAGCCTCCTGAAGTACTGAAGCTTCCTGAGGGATCAGCAGGTATACAGAGGAGCGGAATTAGGAGACAGAGGGGGAGGAAACTTTAGCCTTACCTATAAAGCCATGCATCTGGCTTTTCAAACATGCATTAACCAGGATAGACGTGTGACTTATGGTTATTAGGTTGTAAGGATGTTAAGATGGCATAATGTTAAGGCAACATAATGAAACATTTTAAATCTGATCCAAACTCTGTGCACTCGTATTAGTCACAAACATGGAATGGCAATTCATTAGTCTTTCCCCAGTGACTGGATGCAATTCGAGCATTATTTCTCACAAAATAAACATGATGGTTGTCTGTCTTTTATCAGAACAATATGTAGTGTCTGTTTCCGTTTCATCTCGTATGATACTGTTTGTAGATGTCAAACAAAAGTCTTGAAAAATGAAAGCTCGCACACATGCAAGCAGAAAAGGGCAAGTATGCCACAAAAGACATTCAAACTTTCAGATGTCTGAGTATTTTAATGCATAGAAGTCAGGACAGATGTCATGGTGATGCTTGTGTAGGTTTAAGGATGGTCTTATAAACCTTCTTTATTTATTTATTTTTATTTTATTTTTTTATTTTTTTTAATGGAGGCAACATATGCTGTAAGATGTTCTAACATCGCACTGTAAACTATCCTGTAGTTCTCAATTTTTTGGCCTTTGAATAGAAACGGGTACTACGTTTACCAGTCCGTACAGGATTTCGCTGAGTTTTTGTGTTTGTTGCGGCCAAAAATGCTTGATTTTGCTGCGGCTTTTTTTTTTTTTTTTTTTTTTTTTTTTTTTTTTTTTTTTTTTTTTCCAAAATTTTGGATGCAACTTGCAGTTGCAGAGATTTTTGTGCTTTTTTTTGGTGGAAAACTACTTAAATTGGCAAAATTGCAATTGCATGAAATAGTTTTGCACGGACTTTTGCAGTGATTGTTGGTAAATGCGACCTTTTAGCTGTACTCAAGTTCGACACACGTGAATGGAAGAGGGCTTTGACTAAATATGCGTTGTGATGATGTCACATGATGTGTCTTGGCCCAAATCTGCAGAAAATCTGCAGTAATCTTGAAACATTGCAAGCTCTTCCAATTTTGCAGACTTTGCTTGAGTTTGCGTTAATTTCTGCGATCGCAGAATCGTAATATCCTGGAGGGACTGGTTTACTTTGTGTATACTTTGTATAATGGCATCTTTATAATAACATTGATGCCTTCGTCAGTTCTTATAATTGACATTAAGAACAACTGAAAGTGATCTAAGCAAATGGTTTTGCCTGCAGTACCCTGTAGTTAAACTTCTAGTGGTAAAGAGTGTTTTTAATATTTACAGATATTTGCACATTATATTTACTACACCAGTGCACAGAAATGAATGTGATAATTTTGGGTCTTAAAATGGAGGCACTGCCTTGAACCCCAGCAGTACAGCAACTGAGCACTGAATACACACTTTAATACCATTCTCCAAGAATACAAATACTAATATTCTGGACAGAAGTTTTGAGTTGTCCGTGAAGCCAGTTTGGATAATACAATAGAAAGGCATGTTCTCGATTTTTTTTTTTTTTTTTTTTTTTTTTCTTTTGGGTTATGTAGCATTCTGCTAGCAGTATGTGAGGAACATTTTTCAACGCTTGTCATAGTTGTACATTTTGAGCGGATTTCTAAACTTCCGCTCTAAGCCCAATGGCATGCTTGGCTTTGTGACAAAAACAATACTTTTCTTTCAGAACAGAACAATCATTTTTCCTTTCTGTTGTGTAGGTAAACACATGAGCTTAAAGTGTGTGTTTGTGAGGTAGAGAGAAAGAGGCACTGTGCTGTTCTGGACCAGGTTTAAAGGAGAATTCTGGCATAAATGAGAATTTAATACATCATTTGTCATGGAATGTAGTATTCTGTTGCACAGGACTGTATTGCTTACTGTTCACATTTTGCTACAATACCCAGAATGCAATATGGCAATACGTAGTTCAAGCATTGGAAAACCTTCTTGCGATCGACTAATCCGGACCTCCGAGTTAGACACACGACTCTGACACATGGTGAAAATGTGGCATTTTCTACTATATATAGTTTTAGCTTTGCTCAACCTAAAATTTCATTTGCATGTATCTCAGTCAGAAGAAAGGTTCTAGCATTTTAAAAGCTTATATTTGTTTTGCTATGGCATGTAGCTATCCAACAACTTGACTCTTGCCTACTAATGTACAGTGATATTCACTAGGAGGAAATCACATTTGGCTAGCAAGGTTGTAGACATTAGGCCGACTAAATATGCATGATGCTTGCAGGAAGATAGCCAAGGCTAGGTTAAAAACAAAATTTTGTCAGCTATTAAATATATTTATATTTTTCTGAAGTTGAGGTGTTAAAGGATATTGTAGTCAGAAAACACCAATTTTTGTTCTTAATTGCCAACAACCAGTAAAATAAATAAATCCTAAATAACCCCAAAAGTCTTATTGACTTTTGTAAAACAAACATTTTCATCTGGTCTTTCTTTAAGCACTTCACATTGGTGTGACTCACCTCAATGCTGTAAATATAGCTCTATAACTATAGCGACAGTGGGTGTAGAAAAGAATCACCCCCCTTTAAAATAATCACATTTTGTTGCTTTTCAGCCTGAAATGAAGACGGACACAGTTTTTGTTTTATCCAGCTGTATTTACTCAGTGCAACTTATAACATCCAAGTGAAAGATATAACACCAACATGTCTGTCTTAATTTGTCTTAATTGCTGTAAATATACATTTACAGCACTGTGCAAAATTTTTAGACGCATGCAAAGAAATGCTGTAGAGCAAAGATGCCTTCAAAATAATGAAATTAAATGTTTCTACATTTGAAAAAAAAATACTGTAACAAAGTCAATATTTGGTGTGACAAAAAAATAAAAATAGTAGTCTCCGGTACAATTGGTGCAGTTTTATAAGGGAATTAGCTGGTAAGTTTTATTGAGCATCTTGCAGAACCAGACACAGTTCTTCTGGAGACTTTGACTCTCGCATTTGATTCTTATTTTTGCAGCAAAACCCAGCAGCCTTCATTGTGTTTTTTGTCTGAAAAGTGTCTCTTACATAATATGCTGCTTTCTTTAATGACACACAAACATTTTTCTGTAACATTTGATTTTGTGCTAGAAATCTAATGTTTGGGAATCTAAAGTGTTTTTTGTACTGACTTGATAATGTAGAAGTCATAAAATAAAATAAAAAATCTATAACAAAGTTTATACTAAAAAAAAAAATAGGGTGCCTAAAACTTTTGCCCAGTACTGTATTTCCTAGAGAAAATAAAGATGCTAACCAGACTCAATTATTTTTTTTACATGTGATGAGTGGACATAACACCACAGCTCGTAGCCACAACTTTGGCCAACTTCATGCACACAGTGTGCTACATTAGAAACTTACTTTGTTATCCACTAGTCTGTCTTAATGCACTTAACTATCTAACTAACACTTTTTAGCTTTGTCAGTGTTCTGGTGACATAGGATAGGACTGGGCAGTACATTGGGGCTTATACTTGCTAGCTGATAAATTTATGATTTGTGAAACGGTGCCACTTGGAATAACTTCACAAAAGTTAAAAGCCACGCCGTTAAATGTTTCATCGTGAACCTAATTGTGTGTTATTGAAATAGAAGTTCTTTTTTTTTTTTTTTTTGCGTGTTTCCTCTTCTCTTTTGGCAACTTGGCACCAATGTAAATGGAGGTTTGCCCTCAACGTGTTTAGTGTTTGTAAATTAAATGCTTACACCAAGGCAAGCATTTCGGTATCGTTTCTCCCGGTAATAAATCTCGCAGCTCATTGTTTAACCACAGTTATTATGTACAGAGAGTGGAAGTGATTGAGAATGGGTTAAGAAGGGCAACACAAAATGCAAGATACAAGTGAAAAGTTACAGGTGGGGGATGGGAGAGAGGAAGAAAAAAAAAAAAAGAATGATGGCTACATGATGATGGCTAAGAGGAGCTGCTATTAAGCAATAGATAAATCCTGTCCTGTGGTTGACTTGTTTTGTGTGTCATCTCATGTTATATGGCTTTAGAGAAAGATTCAGGGTTAAGTTTTCTTATACCATACTTTTTTTTTTTTTTTTTTTTTTTTTTTTGCTTCTCCTAGCAGTAGGACTAACCATATGTTTCCTTTTATCTACTTTTCTCTGTAGATAACGGGTTCATTCCTGACACACTGCTCGAGGACGTTATGAAGGCTTTGGATCTGGTCTCGGAACCTGAGTAGTAAGTTTGTGCTTGGGTGAATGTAATGTTTTCAGTGATAACAGTAGTCGGATGTTTTTGTGTGAGAGTGTATATATGTGGACGTGTGTGTGTGTGTGTGTGTGTGTATGTGCGCGTGTAAGAAGAAGCACCTGCAGTCCCTCCTCAGGCCACCCGCTAGCTTTACTTTTGGTTCACATTTTCCTGGGTCAGTCTACAGGATGAAAAGCAAAGGAAAGACTGAGAAACAGAGGAAAATAATCCCTCTCTTTCATCTCAGTTCTGTTAAAGTGATACAGAAGGTCCAGAGGGTCAGCACATCCAGACTCAGATCCTCAGAGCAGACCTTTGCTATAAACACACACTCTAGAGCGGACTGGTGGATCTTTGTAACTCTCACATCATAAACAGCTCATTTCCAACTCTAACTTTAGTAGGAAAGATGCTGTGGAGTGATTTCTAACCAAGAGATCTCATCATGAAACTGCACAGATTGTTATATTGATGTATATGATTGCTTTAAGACAATGTGTATCATTGTTCATCACCGTGCAAGAGCTGTGCCAGGTCACTCATCCCATGCATTCATAGCATAAATAAATGTGAGTGAATTGGATTGGACATCATGTCAAAATTAGTTCGGAAGCAATCCCTTTCAGGTCAACATCGGATCAGTGCATCTCTAATACTGTATATGTGTATGTAAATCTGTACTCCTGCATCCAGTGTCATAAAAATCCATCCGCTGTTCCAAGTACAGCATAAGTACAAAAATAATCAGACTGGGTGGTGTGATAATGCATAACAGATGTTTACATATAGTCCACAAGACACAATAATTACTGATGAACAAATGAACCAGTTCAAAAGTTTACATACGCTCGATTCTTAATACTGTGTGTTGTTACCTGGATGATCAACGACTGTTTTTATGTTTTGTGATAGTTGTTCATAATTCCTTTGTTTGTCCTGAGCAGTTAAACTGCCCACTGTTCTTCAGAAAAATCCTCCAGGTCCTGCACATTCTTTGCTTTTCCAGCATCTTCTGCATATCTGACCCCTTTCGAACAGTGGGCTATATGATTTTGAGATCCGTCTTTTCACACTGAGGACAACTGAGGGACTCGTACACAACTATTACAAAAGGTGCAAACATTCCCTGATGCTAAAGAAGGCAACATGATGCATTACAAACCAGGGGGGTGTAAACTTTTGAACAGGATGATCGGTGTAAATTGTTCATTTGTTTAATTTGTTTTTTGTTTTGTTTTTTTTGTTTAGTACTTCCCTTTAGAAGCTACATACAATATTTTCATGTTTCCCAGAAGACAAAATAATAACAATTTACACCACTGCTGGAAAGGTGTCAGATATGCAGAAGATGCTGGAAAATTATGTGCAGGAGCTGGAAGATTTTTCTGAAGAACAGTGGGCGGTTTAACTGCTCCAGACAAACAAGGGACTCATGAACAACTATCACGAAATATAAAAACAGTCGTTGATCATCCAGGTAACAGCACAGTATTAAGGATCGAGCGTATGTAAACTTTTGAAATGGTTCGTTCAGTTATTGTGTTTTGTGGACATCTATATGTAAACATCTATGTGAAATAGCTTATTCAGGGCAGCACTAAATAAAAAACAATGCAATTTTTATGATCCTATTTATTTATTTATTTATTTATTTTACATTATTAACATTTTTGCAGATTCTGCAAGGCTTATGTAAACTTATGACCTCAACTGTACGTTTAATGTTGTGGAACGTCCGCGAGACAAGTTAGTTTAAAGTTAAGTTAGTTCCTGTTATCACAAACCTTATAGCAGCTATACATAGCCGTTCCCTCACCAGCCTCTCTTATTTGTCACTCTTGTAGTTAATAAAATAATAACACACAACTTGTCATGTTACCGAACTACAGGGCTAAGCGATATGACAAAATAATATATAAGATATCGTGATTAATTTTGTCACAGTGCACTTTTCTGAGATAGCGTGGATATTGTGATATCTTTTTCTTTTATCTAAATTGAAATAATTACAAACTGACTGGAAGTAGCTGATTTCCATTTAAATGTTGTACTTGGTCTTTACACTTTCTATTATTAAATATATTATTTATTACACATTAATGTACAGTACTATGCAAAATAGGCACCCTATTTTTTTTAGTGCAAACTTTGTTATAGATTTTTTATTTTTTTATTTTATGACTTCTGCATTATCAAGTCAGTACAAAAAACATTTTAGATTCCCAAACATTAGTTTTCTAGCACAAAATTAAATGTTACAGAAAAATGTTTGTATGTCATTAAAGAAAGCAGCATATTACGTAAGAGACGCTTTTCAGACAAAAAAAAAAAAAAAAAAAAAACACAATGAAGGCTGCTGGGTTTTGCTGCAAAAATAAGAAGCAAGTGCGAAAGTCAAAGTCTCCAGAAGAACTGTGTCTGGTTCTGCAAGATGCTCAATAAAACTTATCAGCTCATTTCCTTATAAAACTGCACACATTGTACCGGAGACTACTATTTTTATTTTTATTTTTTTGTCACACCAAAATATACCAGTTACTACTGTTTACTGCTCTTTACTGTATTTTTTTTATGTAGAAACATTTAATTTCATTATTTTGAAGGGATCTTTGCTCTACAGCATTTCTTTGCATGTGCCTAAAACTTTTGCACGGTACTGTTATTTTTTAAATATAAAATAATACAAATTGTAATATAAATAAAGTAGACATAAATAAAATATCATCAACATAAAAAAGACAAATAATCTCAGTGAGCGTGACTTCTGTATTTTCCTTCCTTTATGTGTGTGTGGTTGGGTGTGTGTGGGTGGTTGAGCAAGTTTTGCAGATCATGCTTCCTTAAAAAGGAAAAGTCTGTTGATTACAGAAATCAGCATACTTGTGTTAAAGTAAGGGCCAGATTCCAGACATTACTCATGGCTATTTATAACTTCTGAACCTTCTATTCCTGGACATCATAACTCCTCATTACAGCCCAATATTTCAACACTTGCATCATATTTTTTTTTTTTTTTTTTTTTTTAAATACATGAACACACCAGACATACTGTACGAGTGCAATAGAATATAAATATTTTCTCTTATTTCCCCTCTTTCTCTCTCTCTCTCTCTCTCTCTCTCTCTCTCACACACACACACACACACATACAATATCTCATGTTTTTTTTTTAAAACAGTGTCAATCTGATGAAGAGCAAGCTGGATCCAGAGGGACTAGGAATTGTTCTGTTGGGTCCATTCCTGCTCGAGTTCTTCCCCGATCAGGTAACGCACAGCATTCTGTATTGTGCCAAATCACTCACATTGTTCTTGTTAGTTGGTGAAACTTCTAAGCTACTGATTGGAAGATTGTGAATTCAAATTCTAATAGTGCCAGACAGATATTATTTGGCGTTTGCGCTGTTCAGCAAACGTTATTCAGAGACTTTTTTTGAGCTGCTGATAGTGACTGTCCTGCACTTGATGCAGCTCTCCATCCTTTTATTACTGGATGAAGTAATAAAGTCCAGTAATAATATGATATAAATAATATAAATAAGCTTACACACTCAGCTGTTTGCTTTGTCTGCAGCTAAATATCAGTTTAAACGATACATGTTTTATCATTTATACTGTTAGAATGGAGCCGTCCCGACCACTGACATGCACTAAGGTTTTTGTGGTAAATTTCTGGTTTTCCTCTCCCTGCTAGGATTTTCATGTTTGCAATGATGGCAGCTCTGGTGCTGTAATATGACTTCCACTTAGTGCATCTCTTCTTTTAGCTTGTGTGCCGAATATCTGGGCGAAGGACAGGGAAAGTGAGAGTGACGTTTATAGTTGGCATGCTGACGCAGCTTCTCTGGATGTGTGTTAAATAGATTAGGGGTTTAGGGATGCATATTGGCAAAAAGCCTCCATTTACTGTCGAGTCAAACATTCAAACCTCATTTCAACCACACATACACACACTCATGCTGCTGTTGTTGTGAAAGCGGTACACAGCTAGACAGAGTTATTTGGCTCCTTATACAAGTGTATGTTTGGGTCTCAGTGAGGCATAGAACTGGGCTCCGGGACTTTTTTGGCTTGCTAGAGCATTCACTGCTATTTGGTAACCGCAGGTTCCGTGATTGTTTGATCTGGCCATTGTTCTTTATGTCCAGAAAAATGCTTTCATTTCTAACTTTTCATGTTGCATGAGTGGCATGATTTCATTCACTTTGATTAATTTGTGCTGGACAGAGATCTTTGGGCATTTCTTTGAAATGGAAAAGCATTATTAATGTTCTGTGCAACAACATTGTACAGTGAGGTTGAGTCTGTCAGTCTGAATGATGCTTTTATTTTATGGCTCTCAATACCAAAATTGGGAGTCTACATTTCATTACATGTACTTGTTTTACCCATGCAAATACACCTGATGTGAATTATGAAAGACTTACTCAATCAGATCTGTTAATCTGTGGAGAGACTGGGACAGGGAACGACTGCATGTGGTTATCTTAAAGGTGGTCTTGCACTTGAGTGTGAGCGCATGTGCACACACACACACACACACACACACACTCTCATGTATCTTCTTGCCGTTGCAGGACTCAGGGATTCCAGACTCATTTCCTGTGTACCACTATAACGGCCTGAAGCAGTCCAACCACAATGAGAAGGTAACACGCACACAACCTCACCCATATCATGCCTATGCACATTATACACACACCAGTGCACATTAGCACTAGTTGGAGTGCTTGATCCCATCTAAATGTGATTATTGAAACGATGTTTGTGTGTCTACCTCAGACCCATTTTAGCAGCCCACTCACCCCACTACTGGTCTCGTTATGGTCAGTCAGCTGTTTCTGGCTTTAAAGGTCGACTGCCTTTGAAGCCACTCAATGAAGACACATTCATTATTGAACGATGTTTAAATAACACATGTACACTGGAGGTATTTTAGCCCCAATTTGCCTTTTTTCAACAGATCAGGAATGAACTTCTGCACATGATATGATCGTGTGAGAGAAACATGCGTTTGGTGTCGGCACTTTTTCCTAGTATTCTGTAACCTGCAGTGTATAGGTGGAGAGGGGGGACGCAATCGCGTGAGATCAGTGTGGCTTTTATTGAGGACAGTCTAAACATCATCAAAATTTGTAGCGGGGGCAGGCAGACAGCGTTTACAAAAGCATATCCATATTTATATTTCAGGCTCAGATCAAAAATGAGAAACCCGGAACTGGAAATCGGAAACATGGGGAAAATATGGCTCGGAACTTAATCGACAGAAAAGCACGATAGGACTTCACAATGGGACAAAGAAACAGACGGGTTTAAATAGATAAACTAATCAGAAGGTAGCTGAAAACAGGTGAATACAATAATGACGCACTAGGGCAATAAACCAATGACAAGACAGAGGTGGAGACATGACTAATGATCAAATCAAAACAAAAGACACAGAAGTGTGTTCCTGCATAGTAATAGCTCTTCTTAGGCGCAGCGCACGCAGGGAACATGACAATATGCAAGTCACAAGATATGGGTATTGCGTCTGTCTTTTAGTCACGCTGCTGACCATCTTATGATGAAGAAAATAAAGAAAGCACTGCTGTGTGTGCAGTGGATTGCACAGATGAAGGATAAGATTGTGAGAACGATGTGCCCTTTAAATTAAATACATCTTTATCTGCTATTTAAGCGTCGTATCAGCGTACAAGTCCAGCAAAATGCAGTGTAAGGAGTAGAGATGCATCAACATCCTTTGTTTTTCAGACAGGGTATGAGTACAAGTTTTTTGGTGCATGTCATGTAGCCCTGTTTATGTTTTTTGCTGCTGGCAATGAGTTTTATTTTTAAAATTTTATGGTATTTAAACAGTGTCTTTAGTGTGAGGTGGGGTCAGTCTGAACGCACAGAGCAGTATCAGCAAGGGTGGTCATTAAAAATGAGTGCAAGGTGCCATAAATTGCACCTTGTCTCGTAAGTGTAGACCCAGGTGAACAAACTGAAATGGCACGTGCATGTCTCAGTGTTCGCTGAACTGAACTTTTTTCATGTGTGATTGCATGCTCACTTTACTTCTCCATGCTCTCAAATACCTTTGTGGGCACGCAATTCACAACACCTTGCGCTCTTTTTAATGCTTGCTGCATGCTCGGTTGGCCATTCTCACACTAAGAATTAAAGATACTATTGTTTGTATGTTTGTATTCCATATGTATCAGCTTGCTCAGTTTGTTTATATATATATATATATATATATATATATATATATATATATATATAGCATTTTGAGAATTGGTAGGTTTGATCAGGGTACTAAGTAAACTAATTTCTCAACTTCAGTTAAATGATGACAAGCCATAGCTAAATTAGTAGCTTACTAACTAGTAACTCACGCTACTCCTTTGTACCGCTTGTAGAACTTTTAATATATTGAAGTCTTTAATTAGGAGTAGGTGTACTAAAAGGTTCTAACAATCAACTTCAAACCACTGTAAAATCACTTTGGCCTGTAATGTTTATATCGACTAAAATCCAAATGTCAGCCAGTGAGACTGATGTGGGAGTTGTTTCCCCCAAACACCAAAACCCCCCAACCCCACCCACCTCTGTGTGTGTGTGTGTGTGTGTGTGTGTGTGTGTGTGTGTGTGTGTGTGTGTGTGTGTGTGTGTGTGTGTGTGTGTGTGTGTGTGTGTGTAAGAGTAAGAGAGAGAGAGAGATTCTGTGTGCTGGGAACCTCATCTCTTTTACTGTGACCAGTAGCTAAGTGTTTCCCCCCGACCCTGCACAGAGGGCCATTTCCCATTTTCCACACACTTACCTATAAAGAGCCTGATGGCATTAACACACACCATCCCAAGAGTGGGAGACACACACACACCGCCTGCCTCGTATATCAATTTATCTGTGCGTGTCCGTGTGTGTGCGCACGCATGAGCAAGCGACCTTTGACTTCTAGAGTATGAATCAGTCAGAAGTATGAGAGGTTGAAGGCTGTCCATTCTTATTTGAGACTTAAGGGTTTTCAACCGAGTGTGTGTGAGGAAATGTGTGTACACACTCCTGTATACAGGGGCCTTCTTTTCTGAGCAAGTGCATTAGAAGCAGTGGTCTGTCTCTTTTTCTCTGCATAGGTTTTACTGTGATGTTGATCTCCTCATAAGGGCAGTTGCTGTTTTACTGGTTTCTAAGGGGACCGTGCTAAAACGAACATCCAGAACATGGATCACTTTTCTGGAGAAGCCATTTAGGACAAAGAGAGTGGGTCCTCATTTTGTCCATGGTCTCTCCATTTATCCTGTGTGTCCATCTTCTTGTGCTTGTGGGACAGATGTTAAAATAAGCCCTCATATTTGCTTGGGTTGTAATCTTACATGTATTCAAATAATTAAATATGAATTTGAAGAAGGGGAAGTATAGTCTATATCTATAGCACTTTATGAATTTCAAAGTTATTTACGAAAGCTGTGCTTTCAGAGCCATCTTCCATGGGACAACAGGGCCAGATGAATTTTTGCTGCTCTGAGATCAGTGATCAGCGACGACTTTCACCTACCAAAGAAAATTTCAGTCACTATTATGGAAAAGTCATTTTCAAAAATAAGAATGGAAGAACAATAAGCGATTTCATTCTTGAGGCTTCCTTTTGTTTTTTGTTTTCTATGTACAGTTATAATCAAAATTATTCAACCCCCATTGCAAATCAGATTTACTGTCAAAATTTACAGACTTTCAGCTGTTTGCAATGAACAAATCAAACAGAAGCAACTTAAATAGTTCAACACAACGCATGCTTCAAGTGGTTTCCCCAAATTCAACTGAAAATGCAATTTATAATGACTTCTCCAGTCTCAAAATTATTCAACCCCCTGAATAGAATCCTTCACAACAGCACAAATATGCAAAACAGGAGTTGTCTCAAGCACACCTGATGCAACTAATCAAGTTGCATTTTCAGTTGAATTTGGGGAAACCACTTGAAGCAGTCATTGTGTTGAACTATTTATTTTTGTTTGATTTGTTCATTGCAAACAGCTGTAAGTTTTGACAATAAACCTGATTTGAATGGGGGTTGAATAATTTTGATTGCAACTGTACAAGGATGTGCAAATTTTTTCACTACTATGTTTTTAAAATCATCAGTTAATACCGTAAAACCATGATATTTTTAGAAGAGATTATCATACCATGAAAATTCCAAACCATAACATCCCAAATGAGAGCATGCTAAGATATCAGTTTTAAAAATCTGTTTCTATTGTACTTTATTGCATCTTTTTCCAACTTAACCAAGCATTAAAACTTTTCTTTCCCATTTCTTTTGCATTCCAGTTTTCTTATGTGCAATTTAAAAAACAGCTGGATGCTTATGTCGAATGCAAATGAGCCGTTTTCTATTTTCCAATCACATATTTGTATAGACTCATTGAGGAAAGATTCATTATTGTTATTCACAACTTCATCTTATTACTCATGAGTGGTGCTTGAGTCAATTTCCCGGTGAAATAGTTTTCTAATCCACACAAAAATAAGTCATGAGTACTGCAGTCATAACTATGCCAGGGCCAGTGTTTCATTTTCTGTATAGTTTGGTCTTCATCCATTTTTCCCTAATTTATCATTTTGTTGCTAATTGTTTAACGACTCTCTTTAACACTACAGTCATGCATATCACCAGCTATTTCCAGACCAGTCATTTTACTACAAATACAAATTCATTACCGACATGTTTGGACAATAAAGCAGTGCCGAGAGCAGGCTCAGACAGGCACAGCAAATGCTCTTTTACCCCTTTTTTTTCTGTTGGTATCTTGAAGCTTATGCTAATATCTCTGAATCATAGATAGTTGGCTGTACTAAAAGGACTGTCTTCAGCAACAACTATGTATAACGTTACATATAAATTAGTTACACTGAGGTCAAAACTGACTAAACCTTTGGACCTAAGTGTAAGAAAACAAGCCAGCCTTATCTTTCAGGAAGCATGAGCTTTAATTTGTTATGGCTTGTAAGAATAATCTTGAGCGCTTTAGACACTGTCCCAAATAAAGAAGAGAATTTTATGATGTCATTCTTACACCTCCCTGTTTTCCATTCAGCTGCAACCTGATTCTTACATTCTTTAATCCTTATAGCAGGTGTTTACACTTTCTGTCCAAGAGAGATTCTGTCCCCACCTTGTAGTTTTCCATGTGGATTTAAGGGAAATAAAGAGACTCAGAATCAATGGCAAAAGCAGCCGACTTTCTGTTCCTGGAAGAATGGGTCAAGGACAGGTTATAAGGGGCATATAAAGGGACTTTCAAATATACTTATGTACATGCATGCTAACTGACATACTGACTGACTGACATACTGATTGACTTTCATTCTGAGTGACTGACTGACTCGCATACTTATTGACTGACTCTCAAATATACTTATGTACATATTGACTGACTCTCAAATATACTTATGTACATACTGACTGACTTACTGACTTGTATACCAGGGTTTTCTCTAGGTTTTCAGAGGGCTTAGATGCTGTCTGGGTTCCAGAGGACGTGGTGTTGGTTGGGGGTTTGAAATTATTTGAAGGAAATTTTAAGTTAAAATTTTTCATGTTGTTTTTGACCATTGTCCTTACCATATTTGTAAAAGAAAGCTGGCAACACGTCTTGTACTTCTGTTAATTTCACCAAATAAAATCTTTGAGATTTAATGAAAATAAATGCCTTTATATGTTAATTCGGCTTAAGATGTTCCGCAGAAACACTTAGGCGCTGCACCTAAACCTTTCTATGGTAAGGAAAACCCTACATTCTGACTGAATGACTGACTTGCATACTGACTGATTGACTTGAACTGAATTGACTTCTACTGACTTGCATGCATGCATACATACATAACTTATTAACTTACTTACATACTTACTTATTTATCATATATTTAACACTGACTTTTTATAGTTATTAGCCTGCTTGGTCTCGTGAATTGAATGGGTTTAATCCAAAGCTGAATCATTAAAAATCAAGTAGGTCATTTGTCAACTTGAAGCTAATATCTTTGCAGTGGAATAGAGAGCTCTGTGGCCAACTAAGTACACAAATTATTATTCAAATAATGTTCATGGAACTTATTTTACAATTAAATGTTCCCTGGTTACAAAAAAGTTTAAAAACCCCTGACTTCAGAGTAGTGCACATGTGGCAAAAGAATATCAGCATTGACAACATTCAATTCCATAAAAACTTATGTCACTTGAAAGCTAAGATTATTTTAATCGCTATCTTCAGTCAAGGGCTTTGAACTTGCACTACAGTAGTACTAAATGGTGCAAAAGCATTGCTAACACTAGGCTTGGCACTGTGTCCTTGTTTTACCTACTAAGCACCAAACGCAGCGTTTTTCTTCAGTATGTTCGTAATTATATTCTTAGCAGAGCAAAGAATATCTTACTGAGAAATTACACAGGTCAAAATGCAACCAAACTGAAATTGTTCCCAGTTGAGTATGGTTCAGAGTCGTTGATGGACTGCGAGTGTGTTTTGGGATTATTTAAATAGCACAATTGAAGACGATGATCGGACCTCGAATTTAGGTCTTCTCGGGTCACTGAACCTCTCATCTCACCGATGTCGACATCCACACTACTATTATAACCAGCCCTGGCCATGACATTAAACAGTCCATACACGGTCGCCATGACACAGCGCTGTTACACATGCATATGGTCCTTGTGATGTTGTATGTAAGGCATTTTAAGCATGTGCACTCACTAATGCACACAAAATATCTTCATCTGTTTTTAATACAATCAGTGTAAATCACACACACCTTAGTAATGGTTTTCACTTATGAAGGACCAGTTAATCACACACACAGGCAGCATTGCACACATGGTCACCATGGTATAGTGTAGGTTGGGTTCCACACTGGCAATGAGAGGCCCTCCATATGGAAGCTATCGAGCACCTCAGGTCTCATGATATCATTGTAGGAGGCCAGGTCTCTAATGAGAGGCAGACACACAGACCGATGCTCAAACACTGACCCAAAAATCAAACACTGTCTTCCGTCTGTGGCCTTCCTCTTCCTGCTCGCAGCAATCTGCTGGTCATCACCGTGTTTTCAGCCTAACACGAATGCTTATGTGCCTGGCATATGTTTCGACTCTCTGGTGATCTCTTACTCACTCACTGGCACTCAACTCCAAATATTTCAGTAAGCTTTACTGGCATGACCATATGAGGTTTCTCTATTATCAAAGCAATCACTTTGTTTGAATTGTTCTAAATTTAAATTTCACCACACTTCAGTGGCTTGATAACTAAAGTTACATTTGTATTGCCAAAGCTTATGTTATGTACAGGTATGCGAATATTAACTAAGGATTTTTCCAGGGCAGGTCATGTCCATGGTGCATGGTAAAAAAAAAAAAAAAAAAAACCATAATAAAATTGCCTAAATATTATTTCTGGTATTAGCCTTGCATAGTTTCAAGTTGTTAGCTACTGTATGTAAGGAGTAAAACATGACAGGGCATGCTGTTACAGGAATATAATCATAGCCCATCACTAAGCGTTACCATTACCACCCAGAAGTTGATTATTTTCCATGTCCCAAAGTGTTTTATTTCTCTTGTACCACAGCTATTTTCCAACAATGACATTTTTTTAATAAATTAAAAATCCATTAATTCCATATATAATTACATTAAATGTTGTGGAATGGCTGCAAAACAAGTTAGTTCCTGTTGTCACTTACGTTATAGCCACTATAAACAGTCATTCCATCACTAGCCTCTTTTTTTTTGTCTCTTAAAGTTTATAAAGCATAAATTCAGCTCGTCATGTTACAGAGAAACCAGAAAGCCAGCCATCCTATAAACATTTCCATGTCTGAAAATTTTTCATTTGTTACAAAGTACTGGCACTGGAGACTCCTTCCAGAAAATTACACATTGTACCTTTTATCCATTTGTGGTCAAATTAAATGTTGTCAAATGTCAGTGAAACTAGACCATTCCTGTTAACAGACATTGCCTCATCTCTCTTTTACTCCTCTCTCTTGAAGTTGAGACAAAAAAAAAAGACGAAACAATGCTTGCCATGTAACCGAAAAACGGAAAGCACTCTGGAAGTCCTCTGTCCTGAAGACTTTCCCATGTGGGACAAAACTTACTGACTGTTACAAAGTTACTGTTAATGATGATTAATCTTACTGACTGGAGAATCCTTCCATAAATGTTAAACATCTCCATGCTTCCAAGCTTCTCCATCTCTCTGGTTATATGTTTTCTTTGATAAATAACCACACCTTTTGTAATCCATCCATTGTCAGTCTTATTATGTGGAGTGTCCCTCATACAAGTCACTGTGTAAGTACTTTAGAAAAAATAACGTATTAGAATGAGCAGATTAATATAAACCTTCAATTTGTCTTGTATCTGGAACTACTGTCAGAGCTGTTCTTGTAGAAAATCAGAGCGTTATTTTTCCAGTTTAACCGCATTATAATTTTGCGAAAATCTCTGTGTCTCTCCACTTATAGGTGAGTTATGTTGAAGGCACTGCTTTAGTTCTCGGCTTCGAGGATCCCATGGTGCGTACAGACGACACACCGATCAAGCGCTGCCTCCAGACAAAGTGGCCATACCTCGAGCTTCTGTGGACCACAGAAAGATCTCCTTCCCTCAATTAACCCCCTACTCCAACATCTCACCTCTCAGAACCCCTGCACGCTCTCCAAACCATTAATTTCAGGAGACTGGCACAGCCCCTGAACTAAATACCCAAGAGAAACAATGCGATACTGCCTGATTCGCATTGGCTCACTTGCTCTAATCTTTGTTTCATCCAGCTTGTTTTGTTTAAAAATATGGGGATATTAGAAAACCATTATATCGAACTAAATGATTTTCATATTTTTTTTCTGGAAGGTGTTAATATTTTTTGTTTGGTGATTTTCTACAGATTTTTCTGGTTAATTTGTTTACAAGGCTAATAGATGACAGTAAATAAGATTGATGAAGCAGGTCTACTGAGCTGACCAAATAAGTTTATGGATTTCTGTACAAATGTAGATTTGATTGTGATTGTGTCCAAGGTTTAATATGACCTCCTGGTGCTACAGGCCACATTCTGCAGTGTTTACGTAACTTGGAGAAACGAAAGCCGGGCTCAGTTTAGACCGGTTTATAAAGGAATGCACTACAATCCAAAACAGGGCACAGGAAGACAGAGGAGGAGGATAAAGAAACAGACTAGAAGGGGGGGGACGGCGAGACAGTATTGGTATTTGAACTTGGACGTGACTAAGCTGTTTTTCTTTTTCTCACCACAGCAGTAACACCTATTTATTGTTCACTGCCTCTGAGGCAAAGGGACGAACAACCGTATGCACATGTTATTTATTCAGACCCAGATGATTCACTAAAATAAACTTTTTATGTCTTCTTGCCTGGAGTAGTGTCTTTGTTGTGACTTTTTTTTTTTTTTTGCTTTGTTTCTAGTGATACTATTACTACTACAGTGACATTTTAGGAATGTTGTCAGAAATTATATTTTGTAAATATAAACAAATTTAGAATTTGATGCCTTCAGCACGCTCAAAAAAAGTTGAGATAGAGGCATGTTTACCACTGTGTTACATCACACTTTCCTTTTAATGACACTTTTTAATCGTTTGGGAACTGAGGATACTAATTGTTGCAGTTTTGCAAGAGGAATTTTTGCCCATTCTTGCTGGATACAAGACTTCAGCAGTCCTTGGTCACCAGTGTCTGATTCTCCTCTTCATGATGCGCCATAAGAGACGGATCTGGACTGCTGGCAGGCCAGTCAAGCACACGCACTCTTTGTAGCATGTGCCACGCTGTTGTAGCATGTACAGAATGAGGCCTGGCATTGTCATGCTGAAATGACATAAGACTGAAAATGACCATGGACTGAAATAAACATGGAAAAGACGTGACATTTTTGCTTTGTTTCTTGTGATACCACTACTACTACACTGAAATTTCAGTAATTTTCATTTCAGGAACTGCCCCAGTGACATGCAGTGAAGTACAAGATTAAGTATGTAATCAGTACACAGTTTTGTAGTGATTGATTAAGGGATAAAATACAACAGGACATAACAGTACATCCTGAAGTGTTTTATTCCTGTTATACCACAATTTGGCAGCGAAAACCATTTTTAATTTATTTAATTTCTCATTAGTGATGCTAATTAGGCTTCAATGACACAAACACGAGACTTGTGTGCTTGTTTAAGTTTTCTCAACACTTGTTAGAATGTTTTTGTTTTGGTTTTTTTGTTTTTTTGTTTGTTTGTTTTTCAGCTGCAAACGCTAGCATTTTGCATACTTCACTAGCATTGATCAATATTCCAAGATAACATAAAACTTAGTGATCATAGACATTTTTACTTGAAGCCATTCCCTTATTCAGAATTGTCATGAATGTTCAGACAATGGTCTTAGACCCTTTCACACTTTCTGAAGATGTCTGATGTCACAGGAACTCACTGCTCAGCTTATTCTGTAACACAAAAACATAGAATCTGTTCCAATATAGTCTTAGCGTCAGACACTCAGAGCATGTATCTTTTTTTTTTATACACTTTTCTGGCTACAACCTTCAGGATCTTTTGAACACAGTGAGCTTTTTAGAGGAAGATATAGGACTGAAAAGGTCCACAGAATGCCCTCTTTAAAAGTTAGTAAGTTTAGTGTAAGGCAGCCAATCTCTCATTCTGACTTATAATGAACCAGAGAATGTTCTTAGTCCATTTGTTTCTAAAGACCCATGGTATCACAGGAAGTCACTGCTAGGCTTTCTGATTCTAGATCATTATATCAGCTGCTCAAGCCTCAGCCTGTTCCATAGTGTGATCATTAAAGTGTTTTCCCCCATGAGTTACATGTGTGACATATGGAACAGATCCCCCATGCACCAAAGTGACTCGCCCCCTAAAAAAACTGCATAATTACGTCCAAGATATAAAACGCAGAGTTTTCATCAAGCTCCCATATAAAGGATGTTTTGGCACCACATCAAACAAGACATTTGACTCATGTTCAGCTGTAAGATGAATTCATAGGCCAGATTATAAAAGGCTTGGGGTCTGTGCTGCACTTGTGTTTTCAGTATAATTTTGCTCCAGGGATTTTTTTCTCAGTTTCATTTTAATCTAATTCAGTATCTAGAGAGATTTGAAAATAACGTGCACATTAATCGGACAGCTACAGGTGACTACAGCATCCACAGCAAAACTAAAAATGAATGTATCTAACCCAACACAATGCCATCTGTACTGTGTGTGTGCATGTGTGTGTGTGTGTGGAACTTTCTGGCACGCTTTCTATCTTCTATGTAATGCGGCTGAATAAGCTAGGTAACTGTTTCAAAACAATGTCTTTCCCAAATAAAAAAACAACAACTTTATTTGTAGTTGATAATAATAGCCGCCTAATAATATTTTATCAGATTTTCTTTTGTTTTGGTCATTATTAAATACCAATAAGATCAGAAAAGAGCGCTGGACATGCTAGTATGATTTTCCAGGAAGATTTTCATTTAAGAACAATGAAGAAAGTTCATTTAAGAACAATGAAAATCTCCTTGTTAAATGCTCAATTTTTTTATTAAACAAACATATATGTTCTGGGTTTCCTCTATGTTCTCCGTTTTCTCTCCCACTTTCTGGTAGGTGAATTGGCTGCACTAAATTGACCCTTGGTATGAATGTATGTGCATGGTTCCCTGGCTTCCCATCCTGGTGTCCGGGTCCACCACAGCCCAAGTACCAAACTGTACTTTTCCTTGCCGCGGGGGTGGTACCATCACAGGGGCATCTTTTGTACCTTTAATGTGTATCTTTGTACACTGTATGGTCAAAAGTATGTGAACATCTGACCATCAGGCCCATATGTGCTTGTTCAGCCTCCACTCTTCTGAGAAGGCTTTCCACTAGATTCTAGATTTTGGAACGTGGCTGGGGAATTTCTGCCTTTTTCAGCTACAAGAGCATTACTGAGGTCGGACACTGATGTCGGGTGAAAAGGCCAAAAGCCATACTTTTGGCCATATATTATATCTCTACAAATAATTTAAAGTAGTAGTATAGTACCACTGAGGTGCCCTTAATATTTTACTCTAAATGCTAATAAAAAGAACCACATGCACCTTCCTTGTCTAAAAGATACTAAAGGTACAAAAAATGTATGCTTAATGTTACCACCCACCAACTACAGTTTGGCTCCTTTATTTTTAAACCTGTAATTTCAGAAATAGAGCGATGTTTATTTATCCATTCTAGTGGAAAGCTTCCACTTATTTTCAGTTTTTTGGAACAGAGTTTCGAGGTCGATTGTGATTTAAATCCCCCCTCCTTCACCCATATCGCAGTATTTCAATTTACCAGCCCAAACTGTAACTAAATTATATCTAAAGTGTATTTACCCAATCAAAGCCAGGTTTCTATGTCCGGTGTGATTAAAAATCAAACCGCCCAACCTGGCAACACTGTTTGACACAGTCTCTGACGAGTGTAAACACTGTAATGACTCATTTAAAGAGACTAACGTTTGACATATGGGCTCAGGTTAGGAACAACCATAATAATATCTTCCAGGGAATGTGGGGTGTTTAAACCTTGTCACAGACTCTATTTAGCCTTTCAGTCAGTTAAAGCCTTATAAATGAGGAGAGAAATTAAATCTGGAACAGAGATAACCTGTTCCAATGAAGGAGTAATGGCTATTTTTAAGTAGAGCTAATATTTGGGTCTCTTTATATGTTTATGTACTGTGATAATCATCATAAGGTGTTGATTATTAATGCACATATTTTTGGCGCAATGAATGTTTATAACTGTATAACAAAACTTGAAATGGGTTTATTACAATGTAATTACATATGAATAGTTGTCTTAATGTAGACTAAGCTGCCTTTATTATGCTATGTATTAAATATAGCCATGTGTGTTGAGTTTAGATGTGCTCAGATGCCCTTGTCTTTGGAATTCGATCTTTGAGGAGAATGTTCTCCAGCTCCAGATACTCACTCTTTCCTCAGGTCTGACAAGATTCCTTTCATACACACACCATACCTAAACCATAAAGCCTTTAGAAGTGTGTGTGTGTGTGTGTGTGTGTGTGTGTGTGTGTGTGTGTGTGTGTGTGTGTGTGTGTTTTGGCAGTGCAAAGAAATCTGAATCCTCCAATGGCCATAAACCAAAAAAGACTTAACAAAACATCTTGGACTCACTTGGTGCTATCCAGAGCAGGTAAACCATTAACAGATGGGATGATGTTCAGATCACTGTCCTTTTGAGATTGTTCAATTCCACAGTGTCCACGCTTATGGTGTTGAGTTGCTTGTTTTGGCATTTCATGGAAAACAAATCACAGCTCATGATTTGGCATATTGGATGAAAATGAGTTAACCACATGAACCTCATCACTGGGATACTTTATTCTCTTGTGGTGGTGTTTTGTTTTATTTTTTTAACTTTAACAAACTGTGTGCTGTATGGCCAAAAGTATGTGGACACTTGACCATCACACCCACATCATCCCATTCCAGATTTAATCCCCTTTGTTGTTATAATAACTTCCACTCTTCTGGGAAGGCTTTCCACTAGATTTTGGAACATGTCTCTAGGATTTTTTTCCCCCAAAAGCATTAATGAGGTCAGGCACTGATTTCGGGTGAGGAGCCTTGGGGTGAAGTCAGCAGTCCAATTCATCCAAAAGTTGTTCAGTGGGGTAGAGGTCAGGGCTCTGTGCAGGCCACTCAAGTTCTTACAAACTGTGTCTTCATGGAGCTGGCTTTGTGCACAGGGGCATTGTCATGCTGGAACAGGTTTGGGCCTCTTTGTTCCAGTGAAAGGAAATAATAATGCTACAGCATACACAGACATCCTATACAATTGTGTGCTTCTAACTCTATGGCAACAATTTGGGAAAGAATTACATATGGGTGTAATGGTCAGGTGTCCACAACCTTTTGGCCATATAGTGTAGTTGACAACAATAGCTAAGTAATAATATTTTATCAGATTTACAACAGTTTTGGGGTTTGTAACATTCTGGAAAGATCCGAAATGTTCACTGGAAACGCTATCAGAATCTACTATGAAGCTGGGACACAGTGCTGCTGCTAGTCAAAATAGGTTCCTTTGCTTACAGTGCCTGCATGATTTTCCAGGAAGATTTTCGTTTAATAACAATGGTGAACATTCATTTAAGAATGAAGAAAAAGACTTTCAATGTCAAAGCTAATATTTTTTAAATTTTTATTTAATTATTTTTTGGAGACCCTATAAAGAGGCTGTCCTGTCCACAGCACATGGTCTATGTGGGCAGTGGCGTTATAAATAAAAGCATATCTCTTTTGTGAAATTCAGGACAGTTTATACAGAAATATGGTTTAATTTTGAAGCTCAGTAAGGCAAATGAAACAAACCTCTGATGATACATGGAAAAAAAAAGAATAATGTGTGTCCTATTCGTATTATGTTAATGGTCTTTGTCCCAGGAGCTTCACACTTGCACCCTTCAAGCTCGCACACACATTGCATGAAAGTAAAAACCTCCCGCTTGCAAGATTTTCCACAACAGGAAAGCCTTCAGGATGGATTTTTCCTCTTATTAACTTGTGATAATAAGATCTAACTTGTTTTGTGGCCATAACACAATGTTAGACATAACTGTAACTGATGAAAATATGGTGTGTTGATAATCCATAAAAATTGTTAGTACTGGCAAATTGTGTCTTTCAGTGAGTGTGCTCCCATGTGTATGCATAATAGTTCTATGCTTACATGTAGACTCTATGCTATAATAGTTTCATAATAATAATGCTGATAGGTAGCTCTCACTGCATCCAACAAAGCTGTAGTTGGAAAAGGGTAGGATAAAAAGCAGGTCACAAAACGAAACCTTACAGCAGCCACAAGCTCATGCAACAGAGCCAGTGCTGGAATTTATGAAATACACATACAGTATCTCACAAAAGTGAGTACACCCCTCACATTTTTGTAAATATTTTATTATATCTTTTCATGGGACAACACTGACGAAATGACACTTTGCTACAATATAAAGTAGTGAGTGTACAGCTTGTATAACAGTGTAAATTTGCTGTCCCCTCAAAATAACTCAACACACAGCCATTAATGTCTAAACCACTGGCAACAAAAGTGAGTACACCCCTAAGTGAAAATGTCCAAATTGGGCCCAATTAGCCATTTTCCCTCCCCGGTGTCATGTGACTAGTTAGTGTTACAAGGTCTCAGGTATGAATGGGGAGCAGGTGTGTTAAGTTTGGTGTTATCGCTCTCACACTCTCTCATACTGGTCACTAGAAGTTCAACATGGCACCTCATGGCAAAGAACTCGCTGAGGATCTGAAAAAAAGAATTGTTGCTCTACATAAAGATGGTCTAGGCTATAAGAAGATTGCCAACAACCTGAAACTGAGCTGCAGCATGGTGGCCAAGACCATACAGCCGTTTAACACGACAGGTTCCACTCAGAACAGGCCTCACCATGGTCGACCAAAGAAGTTGAGTGCACGTGCTCAGCATCATATCCAGAGGTTGGCTTTGCAGAATAGACATATGAGTGCTGCCAGCATTGCTGCAGAGGTTGAAGGGTGGGGGATCAGCCTGTCAGTGCTTAGACCATACACGCCGTACACTGCATCAAATTGGTCTGCATGGCTGTCGTCCCAGAAGGAAGCCTCTTCTAAAAATGATGCACAAGAAAGCCCGCAAACAGTTTGCTGAAGACAAGCAGACTAAGGACATGGATTACTGGAACCATGTCCTGTGGTCTGATGAGACCAAGATACACTTATTTGGTTCAGATGGTGTCAAGCGTGTGTGGCGGCAACCAGGTGAGGAGTACAAAGACAAGTGTGTCTTGCCTACAGTCAAGCATGGTGGTGGGAGTGTCATGGTCTGGGGCTGCATGAGTGCTGCCAGCACTGGGGAGCTAATGCCAACATGTACTGTGACATACTAAAGCAGAGCATGATCCCTCCCTTCAGAAACTGGGCCGCAGGGCAGTATTCCAACATGATAACAACCCCAAGCACACCTCCAAGATGACCACTGCCTTGCTAGAGAAGCTGAGGGTAAAGGTGAAGGACTGGCCAAGCATGTCTCCAGACCTAAACCCTATTGAGCATCTGTGGGGCATCCTCAAACTGAAGGTGGAGGAGCACAAGGTCTCTAACATCCACCAGCTCTGTGATGTCATCATGGAGGAGTGGAAGAGGACTCCAGTGGCAACCTGTGAAGCTCTGGTGAACTCCATGGTTAAGGCAGTGCTGGAAAATAATGGTGGCCACACAAAATATTGACACACTGGGCCCAATTTGGACATTTTCACTTAGGGGTGTACTCACTTTTGTTGCCAGCGGTTTAGACATTAATGGCTGTGTGTCGAGTTATTTTGAGGGAACAGCAAATTTATACTGTTATACAAGCTGTACACTCACTACTTTACATTGTAGCAAAGTGTCATTTCGTCAGTGTTGTCCCATGAAAAGATATAATAAAATATTTACAAAAATGTGAGGGGTGTACTCACTTTTGTGAGATACTGTATATCATCTGGCCATGTTTGTGCTGGAGCTAAGATCTTGCTTCTCCATTTGATCTCGGGAGCAGTACATTATGTAAGGAAATATATTTGCCAACTCTGTTCTTCTCAATCCCTTTGGTCCACTTCTTCAAGACCAGAGGACGAGTGGAACTAATATTTCGTAACCAACATTCTTTCATTTTCATCTCTTCTTATGGTGAGGGGTTCTTCCTCAATTTACCTGTGTTTATTTGACGAACACCAGTCCTCATCTCTGTCCTATTCCTCATTAAGTCCACCTTCATTTATTTGTCTTCCTAGGTTTTCCTTCTTTATTTCTCGTACCAGCTGTTTCTCTTCCACCCTTTCTTTCTACTTTTCCAGACCAGACTGGGTTTTAGTTCAAACTTTTAACCCCTAATTTTCCCTAATCTATCTCTTTCTGGGGTATTGAACGGTCTTGAGGAGGAAAGTCATATGAATGCAGCTCTGTTCTCACAGGGTTTAAAGAATATCATACCTGGCTTACATTGTCCCTTGCATTCCATCTGCGCTGGCATGTGTGTTCGGCGTGTGTCTGCTCTGCTTAGAACATTTTACATTCATGAAACATGTGTGCTCTACAAACACATACAGGTACAGTGGTGTAGGTACAGTGGGGCCCAAAAATCTGAGAAATGCTTCTATTTTGTATTCTTTTCTAATTTAATAAAACAAAATAAATTTATTACTAATTATTTTACTTTTCAAAGTTTCTCAGTATATATTACGTCCACTTTTTGCTTTAATGACAGTGGGCACTTGAGCTGGTATGGATTCCAAAGTTTGTGCAAAATCTTATCATCCATTTTTAGCTCAAATCCAGTGTCATCTGAACACGTGCTTCAATACAAGAGATTGGGCATGAGGAAAATCTGACCTTTTGTACAAAGCAGTTAACATGCGCAATATTTCAAATTTGCTTACATTTAAATAGGGACCTAGAAATAGTGTAGAATCTTGAATATTAAATGTTAAGAATGAGAAAAACAAACAACAACAAAACAAAACAGATTTTCAATGTGGTCTCAGACTTTTGGACCCCACTTTATGTAGAGTGTATGTGATTAATTTGCTGTAAATTAAACAAATACTTTGACCTCAGCCTCATCTGTTTCATTTTTATTTTTTCCGTACATTTTTATATACATCCTATTTTATTCAATACAGTGGTGTGTATTGTCTCATACATTGTCTGCTGTGTGTAATCTGTATGAACATTTTTCTTTATGTTTCTTTATGTCTGCATTTTAGGTTCTGCTGCTGTTGCACCCAAATCTCCATCTAGATTCAATAAAACCCATCCATCTGTCCATCTGCCCATTTTCAGTGGCCATAAAATTGATGACAACACTGTTGACATTAATAATTCTTGCTGTAGTGGATAAATTAAGGTTGGAAAATAAAGTATATGCAGCAGTGTACCATACAATCAGAACTTTGGAACTGAATAGAATAAAGGTTTAGGGTCATTCCATCTCAAGTGGTCCAGTGCAGGTTGCTTGAATGTTTTTAATTTTCCTTTTTTTAGTGATTACCTCTATGTATTGGCATTGCAAAATAACCAGTTTTTTGTTTGTTTGTTTGTTTGTTTTTTTTACTTGGTTTAACTACAACGGCCATCTTGGTTATACAACTGTTTTACGAAAACCTCAATATCTCGGCTCAGGATAGTCCTAGCTCCTTGGAACAAAAGCTGATCTCTAGAGCACATTACAAGGTACATGTACATATATAAATATTTTTCACATTCAGGTTTCTTAGACTTAGAACTTAAGTCAAAATGTAATGCTCAAGATTGTTCATAGTTCCCCATTTAGCTTCAGTTTATAATGGGACGGGTTCAAGTCTCAGTCTTAATTTTTTAGAGTGTGCCTAGGTAAGTATAGTGTGCATGCAGAACATTTCAGGTTTGAGACTTTTTGATGTTTTAGTGCAGTGGACCCATAGCCTATCCCAGGAACACTGAGGTAGTCCTCACTAAAAAACCAAAAGTCCTAACCATAAGACCATCATAGCTTATAAGACCATAAGCCTAACCCTAATCCTATCCCAACACGAAACAACCTGTTAAACATGTTAAACACTTATCAAGCCTGAAACACACTCTACCCCCTGAACATTTGGCTGGACTGGACCAAGTAACAAGAGCTCATTCAGGTCCAACTCCACCCATGAAGCAAGGAACCTGTAGTTGTAGGACAGCAACACTACCCACTGTACCACCATGAGTTTATCATTTTTATTTAAAACACTTGATTCACCTGAGCTAATTACAATTCTCTGTAGAGCCGTGACCAGTGGTGTGTTTTTGGCCACAGTCTTGGTACATATACCATAATGAGTGTGTGATTGAAGGTCCTCAATCCTGCAATTTATTGGGGTTATTTTAATATCCGGTAGCCAACACAAGATGCTCATAGTAACTTTACCTCTGGAATTCACATGAACACATTCCTGAATGCAGGGAGTCAGCAGTGCTCAGGTGATGTTTCATTAAACGAACCAATACTTACCATCTGGTGTGTGGTCAAAGCCAAGACCGTAACAAGGGGGTATGCAGAGTATGTAGTGCATAGGGGCCCATGGCTGCTAGGGAGCCTGTGAAAATAATTTGGGTAGAAAAATGAGCATGGGTATGCTCATTTAGCATACCCATGCTCATTTAGCATAGCATGCTCATTTTTCACTAGAATGTGAATTCTCTAAAATGTGTTTTGTACTGACCTGATAATGTAAAATTCATGAAATAAAAAAATCTATAACAAAGTTTGTACTAAAACAATAGGGTGTATATTTGCATACACATACTATCAATAGTTACTGAGGTTAAGGTTAAGGTTTGGGATGGGGTTAGTGGTCATAGTGGTTGACAATTTCATTTATATGAAATTAAATAATATGCAACCATATTGCCATTACTTGTTAGAATTTGTACAAATTTCTCATGAGATCAGGTTCAACAATGCAAACTGCACATTGATATACAGTACTCTGCAAAAGTTTTAGGCACCCTATTTTTTTTTAGTACAAACTTTGTTATAGGTTCTTTTATTTTATGACTTCTACATTATCAAGTCAGTACAAAAACATTTTTAGATTCCCAAACATTAGTTTTCTAGCACAAAATTCAATGTTACAGAAAAATGTTTGTATGTCATTAAAGAAAGCAGCATATTACGTAAGAGACACTTTTCAGACAAAAAAACACAATGAAGGCTGCTGGGTTTTGCTGTAAATATAAGAAGCAAGTGCGAAAGTCAAAGTCTCCAGAAGAACTGTGGCTGGTTCTGCAAGATGCTCAATAAAACTTACCAGCTCATTTCCTTATAAAACTGCACACATTGTGCCAGAGACTAATATTTTTATTTTTATTTTTATTTTTTTGTCACACCAAATATTGACTTTGTTTCATTTACTACTGTTTACTGCTCTTTACAATACTTTTTTTAAAATGTAGAAACATTTAATTTAATTATTTTGAAGGCATCTTTGATCTACAGCATTTCTTTGCATGTGCCTAAAACTTTTGCACAGTACTGTACATTACACATGCAGCTTTTTTTCACTTTGAAAAAGAATCTGATACATTTAATTTGGTTGAATTAAAACACAAAATGTATGCTGACAAGGAAAATCCTAAACATGGCTATGTTAGGTCACGCAAAAAGCGCGACTCCAGTTCCCAGAACTCTCAGCGGCTCAAGGACATGGCCGCCACTGACTCTCCTTCACACACCCCACACTACACTACCCAGCAAGCTCGGCGGCCTACAAGCATGGCCGCTAGAGACTACAACACCCAGAGCACCCACACACTACCACGTTCACAATCACCTTCATTTTAATCCCGCACACCTGTCTCCAATCCCACTACACATTATTTAAGGACTTTTGTTTTCCAGGTTGGGTGCGAAGTACTGTTTGTTCTCCCCGAATCTCATCACTGCGGGTAGCGGCTGGAATGATGTGGCGTTGAAAGCTGTATTCCGTCAGGGCCTCAATCCAGCCATCGTCACCGAGATGGCTTGCCATGATGAGCCTCTTACCCTAGATACACTGATCGATCTCGCCATCCGCCTCAACCAACTCCTTTACAGCCGTAATCAGCCACCTCATCACCCCGAATCAATCCGACTCTCCACTAGGAATGAACCCATGCAGATCGGTCATGTAAAGCTTGATCACGACGAGAAAGAAAGGAGATGCCGAGGGAATCTATGCCTCTACTGTGGCCAAGCTGACCACCTCCTTCACTCCTGCCCGATCTGCCCCGCTGGCATAACTCCAACGAGGGGCGGACAACGCACCCGTTCAGCCCCGGTGAGTCAGATTCCTGATGTTGTTTCACATTCCTTTACATTGCCTGTCTACCTTGAACATTCAGGTGCATGTACTCTTGTTACAGCCATGCTCGACTCCGGGGCAGCGGGCAACTTCATAGATGAGGAGATAGTGCGTCAGCTTGGCCTATTCACTCGTCCCCTACCACAACCGCTCCAAATTCAGGCCATCGACGGTACACCCATCGGAGACGTCACCCGCTACACACACACCCTGGGGCTTCGTGTCAGCGCGCTTCACCACGAGGAAATGTCTTTCTGGGTCACCAAGTCAACCCGATATCCCGTGGTCCTGGGCTTACCGTGGATGAGAAAACATAACCCTCATATCTCATGGACGGATCAACAAATACTCAGCTGGTCACCCTTTTGCCAACAACAATGCCTAAACACCCTTTCACTCACTGTGGCGACCACCTCTGTTGAGAGCCCTGACAATACATCCACCGTTTTCATACCCGACGAATATAGCGACCTCAAGGAGGTATTTAGTAAAATCAAGGCTAGCGGTCTGCCGCCCCATCGCCCGTATGACTGTGCCATAGACCTCCTGCCGGGTATGACACCACCGCGTGGACACATATATCCCTTGTCCCAAGCGGAACAGAAAGCTATGTCCGAATACATTCAGGAGGCTCTCCAACAGGGATATATTCGTCATTCCACTTCCCCGGCAGCGGCCAGCTTCTTTTTCGTGGCCAAGAAGGGAGGGGGCCTTCGGCCATGCATTGATTACCGAGGGCTCAACCGAGCCTCGGTGAAATATCCTTACCCCCTTCCACTCATCCCTTCTGCCCTAGAACAACTGCGTGAAGCCCGATATTTCACCAAGTTAGACCTGCGTAGTGCTTACAACTTGGTGCGTATTCGAGAAGGGGATGAGTGGAAAACCGCCTTCAGTACAGCAACAGGACTCTACGAATACCTCGTGATGCCGTATGGGCTAACTAACGCGCCCTCAGTCTTTCAATGCCTAATCAATGACGTGCTGAGGGACATGTTAGGAAAATTCGTGGTGGCCTACATCGACGACATTTTAATCTACTCCCCCAACTATGAAGCCCACGTGTCTCAAGTGTGCCAGGTTCTCACACGCTTATTGGAAAATAAACTCTATGTGAAGGCAGAAAAGTGTGAGTTCCACAAAAGCACCATGACCTTTCTGGGTTATGTGATCAGCCCCGAAGGAGTAGCCATGGACATGAGTAAAGTCACGGCGGTAACACAATGGCCCACTCCTACTACCATAAGGGAGCTCCAAAGTTTCTTGGGGTTTGCCAACTTCTATAGACGTTTTATCCGGGGTTTTAGTTCCATTGCCCTACCCCTTATGGCCCTGCTGCGGGACAGTCCTCGCCATCTGACTTGGAACCACGAGGCCGAGCGGGCATTTTCCAAATTGAAAACGGCATTCACCACGGCTCCTATCCTCAAGCATCCAGACCCTTTTCGTCCCTTCGTGGTAGAGGTAGATGCCTCTGAGGCAGGGGTGGGGGCCATATCACAACGTCTAGGGGAAAAACCAAAACTTCACCCCGTCGCATTCTTTTCGAAAAACTTATTGTCGGCTGAACAAAACTATGACATGGGGGATCGTGAACTGCTGGCAATAAAGTTAGCGTTGGAAGAGTGGCGACACTGGCTAGAGGGGGCAGAACATCCATTTACCGTTTTTACAGATCACAAAAATTTAGAGTACCTTCACACAGCCAAACGATTAAACCCTCACCAAGCTCGTTGGTCCTTATTCTTTGCACGTTTTAAGTTTACTCTTTCTTACCGTCCAGGGTCTAAAAACCATAAGGCGGACGCCCTTTCCCGTCTCTACACTAGGGATTCCCAACCTTCACAACCAAACCACATCCTACCACCCTCCTGTTTTGTCGGTAACGTGCATTGGGAATTCGATAACTTACTCAACAAATTCCCATGTAAGTACATCCCTTCGGCCTGTCCTCCCACAAAACTGTTTGTCCCTCCAACGTACAGGACCCGGCTAATAAAATGGGCTCACACGGCTCCCGGTACGGGTCACCCCGGTTCCCGATGTACCTACCACCTTTATCCCCCAAGTACTGGTGGCCCAATATGTCCCGAGAAATACAACAGGCGGTCAAGTCTTGTGACATCTGCGCCCAAACTAAGGTACCCAGAACATTCCCTGCCGGCCAACTCATGCCACTACCCACACCTCAACGACCCTGGTCACATCTCGCCGTTGATTTCATCACTGACCTCCCCAATTCTCTGGGGCACACCACTATTTTTGTTATTTTAGATCGTTTCTCCAAGTCCCTCCGTCTAATTCCCATTCCCAATCTACTGTCGGCTTTTCACACGGCAGAACTAATTTTCACACACGTCTTCCGCTATTTTGGGATCCCCGAGGACATAGTCAGTGATCGGGGGCCACAGTTTATTTCTCGCATATGGTCTGGTTTTATGGGTAAATTGGGAGTCAACGTCAGTCTCACATCAGGGTACCACCCCAAATCCAACGGGCAAGTAGAACGGGTGAATCAAGAAGTCGGGAGAATGCTTCGTTCTTTCTGTCACCAAAATCCCTCTCATTGGGTCCGCTTCCTGCCGTGGGTGGAGTACGCCCAGAACTCACTCCGTCATTCCGCCACTAACCTGACACCATTCCAATGCGTGCTAGGATATCAACCCCCTTTGTTTCCGTGGAACGCCACAGCCACGGACGCACCAGCAGTAAATGAGTGGTTTGACCACAGTGAACAGGTCTGGGCAAGCACGCACAGAAGGCTAAGACAAACGGCCTCCCAATCAAAAGCCCAGGCGGATTGCCACCAACAGGTACCGCCACGCTACCAACCCGGTGAACGGGTATGGCTCTCCACCCAAAACTTAAACCTCAGACATCCCTGCCAGAAGCTCTGTCCTCGTTATCTCGGCCCTTTCAAAATCATCAGACCAACCAATGAGGTAACCTACAGACTAGCCATCCCTAAGCACTGGCGCATTGCCCCATCTTTCCACGTTTCACTTCTAAAACCCTTCCACACTGGCATCCTCACCACCCAAAACCCTTCAGATCCACCACCTCCTCCACAGGAGGTTGGGGGACAACCGGCCTACCAGATTCGTCAAATTCTCAAATCCCGGTGACGTCAGGGGCGACTACAGTACCTCATTGATTGGGAGGGGTACGGGCCCGAGGAACAGAGCTGGGTGGCCGCACAGGACATGCTGGACCCTGAAATGGTGGACGAATTTCATCGCATACATCCAGAATACCCAAAACCTCGACCCAGAGGTCGACCCAGGCAAGGAGAGGTTCCCAGAGTGAGCCCTTTGGGGGGGGGGCTCTGTTAGGTCGCGCAAAAAGCGCGACTCCAGTTCCCAGAACTCTCAGCGGCTCAAGGACATGGCCGCCACTGACTCTCCTTCACACACCCCACACTACACTACCCAGCAAGCTCGGCAGCCTACAA
Source organism: Cranoglanis bouderius (assembly GCA_023630585.1). Lineage (NCBI taxonomy): Eukaryota > Metazoa > Chordata > Actinopteri > Siluriformes > Cranoglanididae > Cranoglanis > Cranoglanis bouderius. The sequence continues at coordinate 22,131,745 of CM042539.1, forward strand.
GCATGGCCACTAGAGACTACAACACCCAGAGCACCCACACACTACCACGTTCACAATCACCTTCATTTTAATCCCGCACACCTGTCTCCAATCCCACTACACATTATTTAAGGACTTTTGTTTTCCAGGTTGGGTGCGAAGTACTGTTTGTTCTCCCCGAATCTCACATTACTGAGCGATTAACTCTGGACTGATTCTCACGGCATTTGATCACAAGCTAAGTACTTTGGATTCCGACATCCTCTAAGCCCTCTACTAGTTAAGGAAAATTTCTGTGATAGTTTAACGTGCACTTGTTTTCCCGAGTGTTTGCTTCAGCTAGCACTGTGCAGTTTGCATACTGTATGTTTTTGACTGCTGGTACATGTAATAGTATTCTGGGTGTTTACGACCGTTAACCATTATAGTTCCTAACAGTGTGTTTTGTAAGCGAAGTACATTTCTGATTTGCATTTCCGTTTCAGTTTTCCACTAAGGGATAAATTCTCGATAATTATGATACACATCTAATACTTGGTTTGTTTTGCTACCGCCAGTATATCACAGTTATCTGTTGTGTGTTAACCAACACTATCTCTGTGTCAAACTATACACGTACGACTGTGAATACACGAAGTATTATGTTTAAAGTGTTCTACCATTTGTTACTGCAATACCATGATGTGTATTTTCCATAATTAGTTCTTGTAAACCCCACTGTGCATTTACCACTGCTAGTCGTTGCTATTACATACTGTGTGTCTTTTACTGCTAGTTCTAGCTATTTGAGAGATTGTATATTCTTAGCCACTGCACCATACGAAGTCTCGAAGCCTTCCTAAAGCATTTCTGTTGCCCTGTGTCCTTTCCACATGTTTGCCGAATAAAGTGACGAACTTTTGACCACAACTGTGTCCAGCCTTCTTCCTGTGGCATAACAGGCTAGTGTAAGTCATATATGAAATCAAAGTATATTTTGATCATAATGTGTTGTGAATATTTAATACACTGTAATATAATAATTTGTGGACTGGCAGTTCTATAGCCTACACGTGCTGGCTTCATGTACTTGGAAATATTCCAGGTGTACTTAAGAGTAAGATCTTGTTGGGAGAAATATACAGTATATATTTTTTTGTATAAAGTGGTAAACCAGTCAGCACTGATATTTCCACAATATGGTCAGAAAACACAGCAGTGACAACTCTCCTACACAACATCTGTGAGTCACGCCCGGGGTGAATTACAAAGCCATTGAGTGGTTGTGGCTTCCTGCATGTGCCACATCTTTTTAGTGAATGGGTTTGAGATCACATGTGACTGCTCTAGATCACACTTTATTCATAAAGTTCTTGCAAACTGTACTGATTGAATTACAAAAATCTGCATACTCTTGTTCAAAATCAATTTATTAGACATATCTGAACATAATCTTTTAGTCATAACATGTAAAAGTTTAATTAATAGTTGGTTAAGAAGCCTGTGTTTGAAATACACAAATGAATCCTTCCAGTCCTAAGTATTGCTACATTTTACATTTCTTCCTGATAGTTCTGACCCTATGTGACAATTCAAAAATGTTGGCTGACACTAGAAATCTGAACTCCATTATCCATCCATTTTCCATACCGCTTATCTTACACAGGGTTGCGAGGGAGCCTGGAGCCTATCCCAGGGAACTTGGAGGACAAGTCGGCGGACACCCTGGTCGGGGTGCCAACCCATCGCAGGGCACAATCGCACACACATTTACACACTACCGACAATTTGGGAATGCCAGTCAGCCTACAACACATGTCTTTGGACTGGGGGGGGAAACCTGAGTACCCAGAGGAAACCGCCGAAGCATGGGGAGAACATGTACACTCCACGCACACAGGACGGAGGTGGGATTCGAACCCCCAACTCGGAGGCTTATTCTTATTATTATTTCAAATTTGCTTTCTCTGCAATAAGCTGCTGAGGTGTCTGTGTCCTGACTTAGGCTTTAGCCCAGCACCTTGAGTAGGATATGTGCGGTTACCATCAGTGCACTTCTTGGCTACACTTCTTGTTGACCCAGTAGCTCCTGCAGGTCCTTGACAAATCCTTTCTTGATGGTTCCAAGAGCCTAACCCCACACAGGCACAGCTCCCCACATCTGATCTCGATCTCCAGATCTTTATATTTGCTCAGCTTTTCAGCTTCTTTGAACCTGATGTTGTTGCCATCTGGGATCGCTACATCGAACAGCAGACATTGTTTCTCCTTCGTGCAGTGGACCAGCAAATCAGAAAAGTTTACTGGGATGGTACGGTCATTCTGTACTGCCATGTCCCACATAATGGTGATGTCTTCAGTATTAATCACTGCTTCAGGTGAGTGTTCATGCCATTTCTCAGGTACTTGTTTGCCAAGCCCTTTTGATAATAATAGTAATAACACATTTTATTTATAGGCGCCTTTCATGGCACCTTACAATCAATAAAACACATAAAACATAAAATGACAGGAGACCATCAGTTTGGCCTGAAAAACACAGAGGCCCTCAATGCAGGTTTAAAAACACAACAAACAATAAAAAGATACATAGACACAGTCACTGGAAAGCCTGTCTGAAAAGGTGCCTTTTGAGGCGAGGTTTAAAAACAGAAAGAGTTTCACAGTTTCGGATATCCTGCGGAAGCAGGTTCCATAATTGAGGGGCTGCATAGCTAAAAGCTTGAGACCCCATAGAGGACAAACGCATGTAGATCTTCCCACCTTCAATGTTGATCTTGATCTTTGCGTCACTAAAGATAGGTCCACAGGCTTTACTGGCAAGTACACGCTCTTGATTTTTTTTTTTTGCCATTGTTATAAGGGAGTACTTTACTTTACTGATCTTGTGAGTTTTCACAAGCCTGGTGAACTGGTCTTGATGTAGCCACTCAAGCCAACAATGGCACTGTGCATGCTGCTACAAGTCCATGGCCACCGTTCTGGCACTTTATATACAGTCTCTCAACATCTGCTTTTTAATGGTGAAGCCCATGCTTGGTCAAGAGCTTCCTTGTCTTGGAGTCTCTTTTTTCTATCTCAGATCTCTTCCAGTCAATAATCCCAAAGCTATACATGAGGACTGGAACTGACAGACTGTTGATTGTTGTTATTATTATTATTATTATGATTATTATTATTATGATTATTATTATTATTATTATTATTATTATTATTATTATTGTTGTTGTTGTTGTTATTGTTGTTATTGTTGAAGATATGAACAGGGACTCAAATGCTAAATAAATCTTTCAAACACTGTATAATAATATATTAATTCATTATTCATTCATATACCATATATTCATTCATCCACTCACTCATTCAACATATTTTACTGTGATAACTAATGATAAATTCACAAAGACGAAAACATGCCACTGATCCATGTAATAAACATAATTAATAGTTTGGTGGACACCAACCATGCCCACTTTTATTATGTTTCTCCATGTAATCTGAGGTTCTGGCTTTTCTGTAACAATTTAGTGGCACTTATTTTGATAAAAACATTTCACAAATCAAAATGAGAGACATTTATGCTTGTAATTTACTACCCAAATCTCCCTGCATGTTTTGCAGCTCTGAAGCTGCATTCATACATTGTGAGCCTTGGTGCACAATTACAATATTACAATATTTTACGTTGCCATTGGAGCCAGGATCGACTGTATCCTTGCTCTGGCATGGCCCAAGAAATGTCCTCATAGATAGCCCAGTTTCTCTAGCTACCCGGCTGAGTGATGAATTTTAGCCTAATTCTAAGTCTAGCCTAACATTCGTCACATAACAATGACAATAACATCAGAATTAATAGGAAAATTGGACGTGACTCAAATGGCCATATGTTTTAGTTTTTGAACCTCATTTAAATGTGGTTAGTATGGCTGTATTTACATCATAGGTCTTGGACAATTCTGATATTTTGACACAGATCTGATTTGATTTTGCAGTAGGCTGAAAACGTTTTACCAGTACCATCACCGTGGTTGAACATACTACAGTAGAGATCATTTTCTTAGCATTTCTATGAAATGTGTTAAGAGGTCATTATAACATCATGTAAGACTCTTTACTGCTGCTCTACCAAGACTCCTTACTGCTGCTCTACCGCAATAATACTGTTAACCTCAATCTCATGGCAATGTGGTTGAACCTAGAAGTCAGGAGTGAAGGAAAGGAATCGACATCTTTGACATCAGCTGACTACATCAATGCATTGTGATGGCTATGTGCTACTTGCAACAGGAGCCAGTTATTTAACAGGAAAATTGGATGTGAGCATTGAGATGCAAGTTAAATGACCAGAAATCAGATTTACTGTAGAATCTCATTGAATGTGGCCCATATTAGGTGAAAAAAACTGATCCAAGCTCTTTATACATATGCAACAATATTCAAATTGTGATGGAAGTCAGCAAAGAAACTGAAATTGATTGGCAATGTTGGCAGTATAAATGCAGCCTAAATGCACTCACCAAAGTGAATAATATTCTTCTACCATCAGTTACCCAAATTTAATCTCTCGACCAGTTAACGAGTGGGCTGTGTCTCAAAACACATATTACCATAATAAACTGTATGTCAGGTGTTGAACTATTCTAATACAGCCTGCTATTTGGTTCTGTAATATACGGTTTTGCACATAACCTGACTTCCGTGTGCTCGGTCCGCATCTGTCAGCAAGCTGTTTTCTGCTCTGGGATGCAAGGATCTATTTTTAGTTTTATTTAGGAACAAATCAGTGAGGTTGTGCGATTTCGGCTTGGCATCAAAACACCCGCAGTGCTTGTGTTCATACGGTAGAGAGGGTTATATTCCCACTTAACGTGCGCCTTACGCATTTCCCTAATTCCCGGTAATTACTTTCAACTGGCACACATGTTTGAAAGCATCCGGTAGAGGAGTATATATGACCGTCAAACTCAAACACACAACTTAGTCATTAAACAAAATTAGATTTGAAATAGCTCACAGGGATAAGTAATGTACTCTACATACAGCTGAACATGGTTTTGCTGTGCACATGCATGATTTCTTCATTTTCTGACATGGAAAATTTCACATTTTTCACGTTGTTGTCTTGCTTTAGTTTTGGATAGCTCTGTGTACCTGCTTGATCTTGCAATTACACGTGTGTTGTGATCATTGATCTGTATTTAAAAAATAGATTTTGTAATGTATCATATATTGTGTTTTTCTTTTCAATTAAGACAAATCTGCACAAAACCGTGAACTTTCATTCATTTTGGATAATAGACCTTGGACAATACGCCTACATTCATCCAGATGAACAAATGTAATAAAACTTCATGCATGCATCTTGCTATTTTGGGCGCATTATCTTGCTGAAAGAGGCCACTGCCATTAGGGAATACCGTTGCCATGAAGGGGTGTACTTTATCTGCAACAATGTTTAGGTAGGTGATACATGTCAAAGTAACATCCACATGAATGTCAGGACCCAAGGTTTCCCAGCAGAACATTGCCCAGAGCATCACAAGCTTATGTCAGCTTGCCTTAGTGCCCATAGTGCATCCTGGTGCCATCTCTTCCCCAGGTAAGCAATGCACATGCACCTGGCCATCCACATGATGTAAAAGAAAACGTGATTCATCAGACCAGACCACCTTCTTCCATTGCTCCATGGTCCAGTTCTGATGCTCACAAGGCCACTGTAGGCGCTTTTGGCAGTGGACAGGGGTCAGCATGGGTACTCTGACCGGTTTCTGGCTATGCAGCCGCATACGCTTGCAAGCTGCATTGCACTGTGTGTTCTGAGCCTTGGGCACTCACGACCCTGTTGCTGGTTCATCGGTTGTCCTTCCTTGGAACACTTGTGGTAGGTACTAACCACTGCATACTGGGAACACCCCACAAGACCTGCTGTTTTGGAGATCACAATTTATCCCTTGTAAAAGTTGATGTTGTTGATGAGAGAGGTCAACTGAGAATGGCCAGACTGGTTTGAGTTGACAGAAAGGCTACAGTATCTCAGATAACCACTCTGTACAATTGTGGTGAGCAGAAAAGCATCTCAGAATGCACAACATGACAAACCTTGAGGTGGATGGGCTACAATAGCAGAAGACCAAATCAGGTTCCACTTCTGTCAGCCAAGGACAGAAAGCTGAGGCTGCAGTGGGCACAGGCTCAACAAAACTGGACAGTTGAAAACTGGAAAAATGTAGTTTGGTCTGATGAATCTCGATTTCTGCTAACGCACACAGATGGTAGTGTCAGAATTTGGTGCCAATCAATGAATCCATGGACCCAACCTGCCTTGTGTCAGCAGTCCAGGTTGGTGGAGGTGGTGTAATGGTGTGGGCAGTGTTTTCCTGGCACACTTTTGGTCCATTAATACCAATCAATCAATGCTTGAATTCCACAGCATATTTGAGTATTGTTGCTGACCATGTGCATCCCTTCATGGCTACAATTTACCCATCTTCTAATGCTTACTTCCAGCATGATAATGCACCATGTCACAAATCAAAAGTCATCTCAAACTGGTTTCATGAACATTACAATGAGTTCAGTGTTCTTCAGTGGTCTTCCCAGTCACCAGATCTGAATCCAATAGAACACTTTTGGGATGTGGTAGAACAGGAGATTCGCAACATGAAAGTGCACCTGAATCTCAATCTCAAAGTTTCCAACATCTTGTGGAATCCATGTTATAAGAATTGAGGCTGTTTTGAGAGCAAAGGGAGTCCCTATCCAGTATTAATATAGTCTTCTTAATAAATACAAAAAGTTGATAAGTTAATATTCAGTAAATTAGTCTTATTGATAGATTGTGGGGTGTTAATTATTAAGTATAATGACATGCCATGTTGAAAAAGAGATATTAAGCCGACATAATGGCATAGTATCTTGATATAATGGGTTATTAAGTTGAAATGACATGCTATGAATCCAAAAAATTATAACAGCCTATAATATCTTGAAATAACAAGTTGCTAAGTCAAAATAATGAGATATTAAGTTGAGGTGAAGACATGGCACTTGCTGTTCAGAGCTTCCAAAAAAATTATCTTATTGGACTTATCTTGTAGACAATTAAATATAAAGTTAAAATTATGAAATAAAGTTAAAATTTGTCAAAATAACAAGTTAAGTCGAATTGATGATGCTGTATATTAAATTATAACTATGATGACATAATGACATACTAAGTAAAAAACGTCTTGAAATTAAAAGTTATTAAGTCAAAATAACGAGATAATGCAACTTATAATGACTTCTCCAGTTTCAAAATTATTCAACCCCCTGAATAGAATCCTTCACATCAGTACAAATATGCAAAACAGGTGTTGCCTCAAAGAACACTTGATGCAACTAATCAGGGGCTTCATTAGTTGCACAGGTGTTCTTGAGCTGGAACACATTAAATTCCTGAACTGGCTAGGGGCAGAAAATCCATGAAATATCTGGACGGGGCAGAAAAAGGAAGCTATCAATGGCTGCAACCAGATTTCTGAGAAGGCAGGTTTTGAAAAACCCTCGAGTGACTGCAAAAGACCTGCAGCAAGACTTAGTGGCAACAGGCACTGAGGTTTCAGTGAGCACAGTATGGCACGTACTAAATGCAGAAGGTTTCCATGCCAGAACTCCAAGACGTACAGCACCACTGACCCAAAAGCACAAGAAAAGTCGTCGCAAAATCATATAATAAGCCATAGACGTTTTGGGATTCTGTTCTGTGGAGCGATGAAACAAAACTGGAACTTTTCAGCATGGTGGATCAGCGGTATGTCTGCAGAAAGAAGAATGAAGAAAGAACACTGTCCACAGTCAAGCATGGTGGTGGCTTGGTGATGCTCTGGGGCTGCTTTGCATCCTGTGGCACTGGAAACCTGCAGCATGTGGAAGACAAGATGGATTCATTCATTCAAGTGTCAGGAAATCCAAGGGAAAACATCATGTCATCTGTGAGGAAGCTGAAGCTTGGGCATCATTGGACCTTCCAACAGGATAATGATCCCAAGCTTCATGCCATCTGTGAGGAAGCCGAAGTTTGGGCATCATTGGACCTTCCAACGGCATAATGATCCCAAGCATACCTCAAATTCCACCAAGGCTTCGTTGCAGAAGAAGTCCTGGAAGATTCTACAGTGGCCATCAGTCACCTGACTTGAACCCCATAGAAAATCTCTGGTGAGATTTGAAGAAGGCGGTTGCAGCACACAAACCCAAGAATATTACTGAACTGGAGGCCATTGTTCATGAGGAATTCCTCAGGAACGCTGCCAGAAGCTGGTGTCTGGCTATGCATCTCCTTTGCAGCAGGTCATAACAGCAAAAGGGTGCTCTACTAAGTACTAAAGATGCTTGCCATGAAGTGGTTGAATAATTTTGAGACTGGAGAAGTCATTATAAGTTGCATTTTCAGTTGAATTTGGGGAAACCACTTGAAGCATTTGTTGTGTTGAACTATTTCAATTGCTTTTGTTTGATTTGTTCATTGCAAACAGCTGAAAGTCTGTAAATTTTGACCATAAACCTGATTTGCAGTGGGGGTTGAATAATTTTGATTGCAACTGTATATATATAAACAAACAAAATAAACATCCCGCAGATCTGATCTGCGGATCTGATTTTTCCATGTACATTTTAAAAGGTAAAAGTATAAAATAATTCTCGGTCCACACTAATAAAGTTTATTTAATCAAATTCTCACTTCACTTGCGCGCGTTTCTCACAAGTGGCCTGTTTCCATATAAGGACTTGGCCGGATGACGTATTGAGGGCTCGCGCGCTGTGTGATGTGGTGTAGGAGCCCGGGCGCGCAGCTCGTTATAATGGTGTGCGCGCGGACAGCGCGAGCACACACACAGTCCGGCGGGAAAGGCGCGTGCAGCTGAATGAAACGGAACGCATGGAGCACGCGCAGGGACTTTGACAGTCGAACTTGGTGAAAATACCGGGACAAGCTGCGGAATTCTGCACACTGCATTCGGTTATTGGTTACGAGTAGAAGTTTGTGTTTGACACCAGGAGTGCAGCTATGCTGGCGCGGGAGGCTCGAGCGTCCTTCCGCGAGCTTTCTTGTCTAATCTCGGTTAGTCTAATCTTGTCTTATTTTCTTTGCGGAATTCTTGCTTTCAACTTGGACTTGGAAAATCCCACTGTGTACAGCGGACCCGCTGGGAGCTACTTTGGATACTCCGTGGACTTTTACCATCCGACGCAGGACAGGAGCGCGTGAGTTACACAGACGTTTTGCATTATATGTTTCAGTCGTTTATATGCACTGGCTCGTTTTATTAATTGAAATGATGGATAACAAATTTATAGCACCTCAGCTTAGTTAAGATGCATGCGTCATGATGCATCGTGCACCTAGGGTTAAACACTGAAATTAAAAGCATTCAGCATTCAAATCAAGATGCTGACTTTCCTGAAGTTGTGCACGTCAGTTCTGCCTGACCTGGATGCATCATCATTTGTTTAGTACAAAGCACTGTGCGGCAGAGGTACATTAACACTTTATTACTGACTTCAGAGTCGTGTATCCTGCTTTCTGTCTAGCATTTATAGTCTTAAGTGAATGTTCAGTTGGTGTTGCATGCTGGTCCAAGTGGGTGCAGTTTAATGGTGCCTTCATCTTTCTCTCTCTCTCTCTCTCTCTCTCTGTGTGTGCAGTGTGTCAGTGCTGGTCGGGGCTCCCAAAGCCAACACCACCCAGCCCGGGATTGTGGAGGGCGGTGCGGTTTATTACTGCTCCTGGCCCCCATCTGAGCAGGGCTCATGCCGCGAGATCCCTTTCGATAAAGCAAGTGGGTACACAGTTTTGATCTTTTTTTTTTTTTTTAATCACCAAGGAAGGACACGATGTCATGTTTTCTGTATTGCGGCTCGTAGACTACTCAATGCATGACGCATGCACGCACGTATTTAGTTCATAGATCAAGGAGGATGCAATATAGTCCACTTCACCATAGAATTTAATATGCACATATAAAATTAACGTTTGTTTTTATTCAATCCTCCTGTTTTTTTTTTTGTTTTTTTTTTTTTTGTTGTTGTTTGTTTGTTTGTTGGTTTGTTTTTCTTTTTCGAACATTTGCGAGAAGCTTAGTTTATACACTTTCCGGCTCCGACAATAAAAAGATCAAAACCCACATCCAAGACCGAGTTGATTTCCTCGCATATGGTTTGGTTTAAACCAGGGGAGCGGAGTAATTACCACGCGCTCCACGCGAAAGGCGCGTAACTTTAAATGTGGCGCAGTTGACATCCTGACGCACAAGGAGTCCCGCGCGCGTATTCCCGGACACGATGTTTTCACTATTTATATGTACTCTTCTTACTTGTAGGCTCGAGTTATGCGATGCATTATGACTGCAGGTTTTGCGCAGTGAACATGCAATGGAGTCAATCCATTTTGGAAACGCGAGGTTCCATGAAACAACGGCTTAAGCGCAGGAGGAACTTGTATGGCTGTGAGGTCATGTTTAAATTGCGCTTGTCATGTGGGAAGCAGATGCCTGTGATCACTGTAGGCCAAATGCTGTTTGCGGTTTCTGGGCTGCTTTCTATGCATGTGACCTGTCAGACGTATTGTGCCGGTAAATGTGAGTTGTTGTAGTGGTAGGGTTGGTGTTGCCAAGTCCACACTGAAGAACTCTGAAGATTCTCACTGCCATGTCGCGATTTTTATCATCCTCTAATCTAGTTTCCTCATCCTAAATTCAAGGAAGCTGCTAACAACGATTTAATCAGCAGAGATAAAAACACTTTAATGTCAAAGTTGGTCAACTAGATTTTCACTCTTTGTGAAAATAAATGTTAGCTACTTTTCTGGGTAAAGTACCTAATGCATGCTCAAAAAGTCACCACAAACTAACTTGCATATTCACTGACTCCTTATGATCATGATCATACAGCAGGTAGTGTCACTGCCACACAGCTCCAAATTAATGTAGGCAAAAAGAAGCAGTGGTACTGAGTAGTTGGGAGATAGACATAAACAAAAAGGTTATAAATGGAATAATTCACTGTTAGTAGTTGTAAATGTAGCCAAGAATAGAGTTTAAAGCAAAGACAATAAGTCATTGTGAAACAGTGGTGATTTGTTATTGTGAAACAGTGGTGCTCAGTGATTGTTAATTGCCATTGTGAAACAGGGGTGATCAGTGATTGATCATTGCAGAACAGTGGTATCAGTGATTGGTCATTGAGAAACAGTGGTGATCAGTGATTAGTCATTGGGAAACAATGGTAATGAGCAGTTGGTCATTGCAAAACAGGGGTGATCAGTGATTTGCTATTGCAAAACAGTGGTATCAGTGTTTGGTTATTGAGAAACAATATTTATGAGTGATTGGTCATTGCAAACAGGTGATCAGTGATTGGTCATTGCAAACGGGTGATCAGTGATTGGTCATTGCAAAACAGTGGTGATCAGTGTTTGGTCATTGCAAAACAGTGGTATCAGTGTTTGGTCATTGCAAAACAGTGGTATCAGTGATTGGTCATTGCAAAACAGTGGTGATCAGTGTTTGGTCATTGCAAAACAGGGGTGATCAGTGATTGGTCATTATAAAACAGTGGTGATCAGTGTTTGGTCATTGCAAAACAGTGGTATCAGTGATTGGTCATTGCAAAACAGTGGTGATCAATGATTGGTCTTTGAGAAACAGTGGTGATCAGTGTTTGGTCATTGCAAAACAGGGGTGATCAGTGATTGGTCATTGAGAAACAATGGTGATCAGGGATTTGTTATCGTGAAATAATGGTGATCAGTGATTAGTTGTTGCACAACAGTGGTATCAGTAATTGGTTATTGAGAAACAGTGGTGATTGGTGTTTGGTGATTGGTCATTGCAAAACAATGGTGATCAATGATTGGTGATTGAGAAACAGTGGTGATCAGTGATTGGTCAGTGTGAAAAAGTGGTGATCAGGGGTGTAAAAAGTTAATCTGTGGGGAAATAGTTGCTAATTAATTCAGCTGGTTGTTAATATTTCTTGCATATTAATATTACATTTCTTGTTGTTATATATATATATATATATATATATATATATATATATATATATATATATATATATATATATATATATATATATATATATATATATATATAGATAGATAGATAGATAGATAGATAGATAGATAGATACAGTGGGGGAAAAAAGTATTTGATCCCCTGCTGATTTTGTATGTTTGCCCACTGAAGAAATGATCAGTCTATAATTTTAATGGTAGGTGTATTTTAACAGTGAGAGACAGAATAACAACAAAGAAATCCAGAAAAATGCATTTCAAAAAAGATATAAATTGATTTGCATTTTAATGAGGGAAATAAGTATTTGACCCCTTCGACTTAGTACTTGGTGGCAAAACCCTTGTTGATAATCACAGAGGTCAGATGTTTCTTGTAGTTGGCCACCAGGTTTGCACACATCTCAGGAGGGATTTTGTCCCACTCCTCTTTGCAGATCCTCTCCAAGTCATTAAGGTCATTTTCAATGCCCTGGATGAGGGAAGGAGGTTCTCACCCAAGATTTGATGGTACATGGCCCCATCCATCATCCCTTTGATGCGGTGCAGTTGTCCTGTCCCCTTAGGAGAAAAACACCCCCAAAGCATAATGCTCCCACCTCCATGTTTGACGGTGGGGATGGTGTTATGACTTGGGGTCATAGGCAGCATTCCTCCTCCTCCAAACACGGCGAGTTGAGTTGATGCCAAAGAGATCTGACCACACCTGACCACAACACTTTCACCCAGTTCTCCGCTGAATCATTCAGGCAAACTTCAGATGGGCCTGTACATGTGCTTTCTTGAGCAGGGGGACCTTGCAGGCGCTGCAGGATTTCAGTCCTTCACGGCGTAGTGTGTTACCAATTGTTTTCTTGATGACTATAGTCCCAGCTGCCTTGAGATCATTAACAAGATCCTCCCGTGTAGTTCTAGGCTGATTCCTCACCATTCTCATGATCATTGAAACTCCACAAGGTGAGATCTTGCATGGAGCCCCAGACCGAGGGAGACTGACAATTTCTTCCATTTGCGAATAATCACACCAACTGTTGTCACCTTCTCACCAAGCTGCTTGCCGATGGTCTTGTAGCCCATTCCAGCCTTGTGCAGGTCTACAATCTTGTCTCTGACATCCTTGGACAGCTCTTTGGTCTTGGCCATGGTGGAGAGTTTGGAATCTGATTTATTGATTGCTTCTGTGGACAGGTGTCTTTTTACAGGTAACAAACTGAGATTAGGAGCACTCCCTTTAAGAGAGTGCTCCTAATCTCAGCTCATTACCTGTGTAAAAGACACCTGGGAGCCAGAAATCTTGCTGATTGATAGGGGATCAAATACTTATTTCCCTCATTAAAATGCAAATTAATTTATAACTTTTTTGAAATGCGTTTTTCTGGATTTTTTTTTTTGTTGTTATTCTGTCTCTCACTGTTAAAATACACCTACCATTAAAATTATAGACTGATCATTTCTTTGTCAGTGGGCAAACGTACAAAATCAGCAGGGGATCAAATACTTCTTTCCCCCACTGTAGATATATACAGTATATAAATATATTAACAACAAGATATATATATATATATATATATATATATATATATATATATATATATATATATATATATATATATATATATATATATATATATATATATATATATATATACACCAAACATGATCTTTGCAGGCAGACAGCCATGGCAAGGTTAGAAATTGGCCTAATTAAAACATTTCTACGTCATTTTGTTTATATATATATATATATATATATATATATATATATATATATATATACACTTATTTTTTTTATTTATTTATTTTTTTTAGGAAGAATTTTTTTTATTGTTAGCTGTTTTCCAGATTTCAATCACAGCAGCAGCAACATCCACTGGGTTTTAGCAGAACACCACTGTAGCAATTGTACAATTATAACAATATTTAAGTTACATAAGTTAACTATGAAACTAATAAGTTTCATTATTAGCCAATGTTGTAAAAACATTTTGATTTTTTTTTTTTTTTGGCTCAAAGTGAGTAAAAGCAATTCACAAGTGATAATCTGGTTTGAACAATTTGACACTGTTTGAAAGACTCAAGCAGCGATTGTTGTGGAAGGGGATAGAGCATCCTTTTAACTCCAATTCCTAATTCTTTTTATGGTTAAAATTAATTATAAAATGTAATACACTATTATATTTATCCTTAAAAATGCAGACAATGGCATACTCAGTCAGTTTTTGCCACTTTCAATGCCTGTAGATTTTGTGCACTCCCATTTCCAGAGTTTCTGTTTTGTGTGTGGAAGAAAAAGCCTGTATCTGTTTACAGGTAATAAGCTGGAGTTATAGGTCTATACGCCGACATGAAAGAAGTTCTGGTGTGTTATTTAGATGGGGGATAAAGTTGAAGAGGTGGGAAAAAGACAGACAGGAAGACAGCGAGGGGACAAGATGTTTAAAAGAACAGTGAACACATGGGGAATTAGTGAAACTCAGCCAGCAAGGTTGGCTCACATGGAGAGGTGTCTGCTTTTTATTAGACACCAAGAAACACTTTAGACACCCCCACCACCTCGGGCCTTTCTGCTTAGCCAACTCAGAGTGCATGCACACACATTATCAGATTCATTAGTCACGTTGTCATGACCCCTGATCCCACCATGGCATCCAGACGTCGTTCGGGTGAAATTTACATCTTTGGTCAACTTTGATAAATGACCAATGTGGTAAAGACAAAGCAAGCTAAATTCATTTGATACACTGTAAACTACCACATACCTGAAGTCACTTGTTTGGTGTGCACACAGACAGAGAGAGAGAGAGAGAGAGAGAGAGAGAGAGAGAGAGAGAGAGAGAGAGAGAGACTTACAAAGTGATGTATCTGGATCTTCTAGAGTTACACCAGACACATTCCATTGCTTTGAGTTTAAGAAGAAAACTCACTCTTCATCATTTCCACATTGATAATGTCTTTAGGCATGTGCTGATATTAAATTTATGATCATTTCTACTAATTCACCATTATTGATGTATTTCTTAAAAATTGCTAGGCCCTTAAACGGGTTGCATTTCAACCTTAAAGGAACCTCAGCTCTTGGGGCACAATACTTTCAATGTACATTTTCCACAGTTCCAATTCCACAGTTACATTATGATCTTAAATGACTAACAAGGTTAAAAGTTACAGGGTTGTGTTTTGTTTTTGTTTTTTTTTAGCATAGAATTGGGAAATACACATCATGTAGTTAAATAGAAACCATGCTAATAGTATGAGGATATTAACAACATTTAAATGATGTATCTATGATTCAAGGAGTGTATGTTCAGGGACCACACCACTTAATATCACAATATCTTTGAAAATAATCTTTGGAAATAACTGTTACTTTACATATGCAGTTATAAATGTAATATCAATGGGACACAAATGGCATCCCAATCGTGGAATCACAGATTTGTTTACATGTAATTGCTTGCTAGCTAATTGTAATTGCTTGGTTAGATAGTA
This sequence comes from Cranoglanis bouderius, assembly GCA_023630585.1. Classification (NCBI taxonomy): domain Eukaryota; kingdom Metazoa; phylum Chordata; class Actinopteri; order Siluriformes; family Cranoglanididae; genus Cranoglanis; species Cranoglanis bouderius. Next base: position 22,147,244 of record CM042539.1, read on the forward strand.
ACCCAGCTATGCCTTTTAAATATGGTTAGCTCTTGTATTGAAATGAGTGTGACTAACACCAGTTAGATGTATGCACAAGTTACATTTGTTGCGTTAATTTGGTAAATATAAGTATGGGAGAGGCTTTGGGTGGGCAAACTGCAAGCAGAAATATGAATGCTAATTAAAACAGGTGCTAGCTTTTTCAACTTTAACATAGGGGTAGTGGTTGTGTTTTGAAGTGTCTACACTAACAATATCATGTGTGTTATGTATATTATGATCAGCAGATACATGGGAAAGGTTTAAAAGAGTGGCCTAGTTTCATAAAACTGATGTATTCTCCATACTGCAAATCAGAAGCACCCAAATCTGAGTTAAATACCAGCATGGAGATTTTTGTATACTTAAGGTCAGTATCCAGTCATGGTTTGCCATATTAGTTCTTGCTGTCACTGCAGGTACTACAGATGTTTGACACCCAGGGTCCTGCTCTTCCACCAACATCCCCCCCCCCCCCCCATGTTGTTGTCCGTGTCGCAAAGTTTTTGCAAGAAGAGCCGCACAATGAACCTTGAAAAAAAAATGCTGGTCAAAAAAAGTCCAGAATATTTTTTTTGCTAGCTAATTTAGCAAAATGAGTTGCCCCGATTGAAGGAGTATAAATGTGAGGGAGTAAAATGTTAGCTAGCAAGCATGTGGGTATACTCTTATAGCCACTATAGCTATGAAGGATAAGTGTGATAACTAGCTAGCTAATTTTCTACTTGCTCACATTTTGATTTTAAACATCATTTCAAACTTTTTTTTAAAAAAACATTTTAAACTTCACCGCTAAATATACATAAGTAAACAGCTCAGTCCACTGTGGTTACCAAACAAGAGAAAAGCTATGCTGAGTGGAAATTCTGACTTTTCATACAGGACAGGGGTAGAAAAAGGACCGTGTAGGGAAAAAAAGGCCTTTCGAGCACCAATCTAGAATCAGTTCTTGTCTCTCATAACCTGTTGAACACAGTTAAACGCATGCACTGTGAATGTTTCCAGACATTATTCTAATACTAATAATATCTACACATATGGACTTTAATAAGTCTGATACTTAACACACTTCACTCTGGTTTATATGAAGGTATTAATGAAATTGTCAGGTCTCATTATTCCAATACTGCGAGATGATAATAACAGCGGAGTCCTACAGCTTTTAAAAGCAGCTGACATTGTTTGGCTTGTATTTTGGAGTGTGTAGTAAAACAGGTCACTGAGCACTGAACTCTTAAATGAGCCCCTGCTGTTTGTTTATGCAGTTTGTTGAGGAGAAACCAGCAGAATGGGTTCAATTAACACATGAGGTATTGGGATGTTTGGAATGCATGTTTCTTGTCTGTGTTGGATGACAGCCTTGATTTCTATTTATTTATTTATTTATCTTTTTGAATGTTTGGTGGTTTCAGAACTCTAGTGTAGTTTTTAACGCAATTTCAGCCAGAAATTTCCACATGCAATGACCATTGTGGCCATTGAGCAATGTTTCCTACGTTTTCATGACGTATTGGTCAAATTGAAGGGCGTTTTCAGCAATAGACTGAGCCAAACATGAAGCAATATATATATTACATTTACGGCATTTGGCAGACGCCCTTATCCAGAGCGACTTAAATTTATGTCATTTATACACCAGAGCAGTTGAGGGTTCAGGGCCTTGCTCAAGGGCCCAGCAGTGGCAGCTTGGCAGTGCTGGGATTTGAACTCATGACCTTCCAATCAGTAGCCCAATGTCTTAACCACTCAGCTACCCCTGCCACTGTAGGATGTTCTTATTGGACTTTATACCACAGTGCTGTTAAATTTTCAATACTGACTGGTCAGTAGGTGTTTATTAATTTTCTAATAGCAGCCCTGAAAGTAGTTCTGGCTGTAATTCAAATCACATGTTGATATTGTTGCGCTCCGTGTCATTTCTATAGAAACAACTCGTTCACATGGTATGGTGGATGATCACATATTAAGCCTGATATTAAACAGATTAAAAAGCACAGTGTTATTTAATACAGAAAAGGTCTAATCGTTGACATTGTGTAGCCTTCTATAAGGAGATATTTAACATTTGCAGAAGGGGTCTCCAGTGCCTCTGGTTTATAACAGTCTTCAGAGGACAGAGGACTTTGCACTTGCATTTTCTCGGTAACATAACCTGTTTTTTGTATTAATAACTTCAGTAGAAAGAGAAAATGAGAGGCTGGTGCGGGAACGACTGTTTATAGCTGATATAATGAAAGTGCTAACAGAAATTTGTCTCATGGATTTTCATAATATTAAATATAAATGGATAAAAAAAAGTGTGGTTCGTCATTCATTAATAATTTTTTTTTTAAATGAGAAGTGTAAAACTTTGGGACGTTCCTATTAGTTAACTAATCAACTTTTGAGTGGTAACAGTACTTATGAATCACATCATTGATTATTTGAGTGTCATGTTTTATTCCTCGGCTTATGTGAGTCTGGAAGTGGGCAATGTCATAGTGGATGTAGTCTAAATACTAAATCCTGTGTTTTGTGACTAATGAGCAAAAGATTGATGTTTAGTATTTAATATGTCATCCATCCATCCATCATTTAATTCATCTGATTAGCCCTTATTACCCATCCATAAGCAGAGAAAGAGATATAACATCATATCACGCAATATTGCATTATACTGACCCAGACTTTTTCTCAGGACAGATTTGAGTTAATGTTAGGGACGGTGTAATAGGAGGACAGAGGGAGGAAGAGGAGACAGATGAAAGATTAATGTTCTTGCATTTTAATGAAGTGTGGACTGTGCCATACTCGACTTTAACTAGAGCCATCTGTGTGACCCAAGGTCTGCAGCGGAACACACTGAACCCCCTACAGACAAACACACACACACACACACACACACACACACACACACACACACACACACACACACACACACACACACTCTTATCCAGAGACTCTATGGTTAAAAAAAAACTTTTGTTAATGTACAGTAATTTGGTGAATACAAAGATTTTGTATTTTTATAGGAATTGTTATGAAATGAGGACTTTTCTGTCAAGTGCTCATGCCCAAAACTGTCCAAAATTTTTTTGTCATTAGTGTTCTTACTATTAAGAAACATTCCAAAAGCTAGAATGCATAGAATCTGTTCAGGCATGAGTTCTTGGTAGTCATTATTTCTGTGTTGTAGTCATATGGTGTGGACAACGGACCATAATGTACTGTGAGCCTATCTCAGCTAGAACGCCATTCATGCTATCACTTTATTAATGTTGTATCTATCTACTAATTAGTTACGCAGTATCGCTGTATACTTGACCTCAAAGTTTCTGTCATTTTCTTTTACCCCCACTTTGTTCTAAGTTGGTCATAGCCAATTGACACCCTGTTCTAGCTTGTTCTTTTCTATCACAAGAGCAATTTTGTCTCTCTTGGACTCCTGGTATCATCAGGATTTGGCTGTGATCTCCCAACAACAGGCTACTAAAGCCAGCTGTACACTGTATGATTACACAGAATGATTTTATTGTTGCACAAAATCTCACATAGTAAAAACACAAAGTATTCTTTGATGGTGAGTAGAGATTCGCAGTCTTAGAATGTGTTACCAGCCTAATATATTATAACCCCTTGTAAAGTGAGTTGCAAAGCTACCATGTATGGTAATGGACAGGGAAAAAATGCCTTATTACGTTAAGCTCACTTTGAAGAACGGGGCATTTCAGTTACAAACGACTCCGCGCTTGTTTTCATCATGTTTTAAAACGTAAATCTCTAGACACAACATTGCTACTATAATACAGAGGAATTCTTTCTGTTTATGCGACTCCATTTTCTTCCCAAACCCGGATCTCCGAATATAGTTATTTTCTTTAATTGCCGGTTTATCGTTAGAAGATCTTCATCATATACTGTAATTTGACATGGAGAACATTACTGCAGAGTTTTTACAGAATTTGGATAAGATTTTATACAGTATAGTAATAATCTTAAACGACTGTTATAATCACAGTCTAAATCCAGCATAAGATGCAGTATATTTATTAGTAGTGGAGATATACTAATGAATATACAGTATGCATTGTTTTTTCAGTTTCTATATCATTTCTTTATTTATTTGTTTATTTGCACACTCATAATCTCTTTCTCTTTCCCAGATAACAGGATGGTTAAGGTGAATGGGACGCGGGAGCCGTTGGAGTTCAAATCCCACCAGTGGTTTGGAGCTACTGTCCGAACACACAGGGGTAAAGTTGTGGTGAGTGTTCCTGAAAGATTTAGCCCTATGAATGGCCCTAACGAGGCTCCATCAGTCATGCTAATAGGCAATAAATTACTTTGTCTCCTTAGATACTATGGTTAGACTTTGTGCTTTCCATTCCATCAATACGCATTTGAAAGCTGGTGGTTTGTGAGATTAAGGCACGTGTGATGGATTTACTGGATGTTAAATCATGCCTAAGATATGCATAGTTGTGCAGTTATGAATTGGAAAAGAAGATTTATGGAGTGGGGAAATGCTGCTCTATCTTCAAGCTGTTGAGGGTTTCTTGGCAATGTAAGCGTGTGGTTGATATACCAGTTATTAAATCCATCGCTAGGTAAATAGCCTTGTTCAGATTACAGTGACAGTTTTATGTGGGAGAATATTTGTAATGCAGATCTTGTACTGTCATTATTATGAAGACATGATTAGAAACAAGGAGGTGTTTTACAATCTTGAATGTGGAATACAATCTGACAAAGAGAGAAGAAAAGATGGAAGCGTGGTTTACAAAATACAATACAGAAAGAGAATATTTTTATTGTATAGTGTATGTTTAAGACATTTTATCAAAATATATAAGAGTGATAAAACATAGTCAGCTTTTGTCAATTAAGCTGTCTAGGGAGATTGTAAAATTCCTTATAGAAATAGACAAAAAAAGATTTTAAAAAAATAAATAAATATTCCGGGGTGCCAACACCGTAGCATTTACAGTTTTTTTTGACCCCTTGCTACAGGGGAGCAGGAGACATCTGAAAGCTTTTCTGTTTTCTCAGATAAAAACAATGCAGTCAGAGCAAACGTGAATATAATTCAGCAGACAGAAAAGCCACTTCTAGTTGTCACACCACTCTTTTTCTCTCTATGTCTGCCAGGATTATTGTTAAACAGTGAAAATGCTTCTATTTTGCATTCTTTTCAAAGTAAAATAGCTCTTGTGTGTGTGTGTGTGTGTGTGTGTGTGTGTGTGTGTGTGTGTGTGTGTGTATCCACAGGCATGTGCGCCTCTATATCACTGGCGAACAGTGAAGATCAGCGGTGAGATGGATCCAGTGGGCACGTGCTATGTTGCTGTGCAGAACTTCAGTGCCTATGCAGAGTACTCACCTTGCAGAACAAGTGAGTCTGTGTTTCACACACACACACACACACACACACACACACACACACACACACACACACACTGTGTATACAGTGTCTTTCATAAGTATTGACCCCCCTTGAATTTTTCCACATTTTGTAGTATTACAACCTGGAAAGGAAATGGATTTAATTGGGATTATATGTCATGAATTTACACAAAATAGCCCATGATATAGACAGACAGACGGACAGACAGACACACAGACAGATAGATAGATAAAACCTTAAATTATATAAGTATTGACTCCTGTTGCTTTGACACCCCTAAATTAGTTCTGGCTCCAGTGTTTTCCAATGTTTCTGGAGGCATAGTGGTAGGGTTCATATAAAAAGAAATAAAATTATGTATATATACACTTTCTTGGTCTTTTTTTAATTTACATAGACACATGGACATATTTTGAGTAGTTTTATTTAAATGAAAGTAAACATAATAAAATGTCATTCATTTATTAATTTATGTAATTTGAATGTATTTACTGAAATGCAGGTTTATGTTTCATGTGACTAAGCAATTCCATAAAATTCAGCTGATATTTCTCAACAGAAAAACATTCGCCTTATTGAAAGTTTGAATGCTGACATTATCACAGCTATCTGTCCAACTGGCTCTGCTCTTTTGGCAAAAGGGATGGCGTTATTCCCTCCTCGTCAATCAGGGCGACATGAACCAGTCGTGGGCACCTGTGAGCTCACGCGTTTCCTCTGAGTGTGTTCAGTCGTCCTGTGGGATAGCACGTGCAGCAGATCAAAAAGGCACGGTGCCTTCACGTGTCTCGGAGGAAGCATATGTTAGCCTTCACCTTCCCCAGTTTGTAGCTGTCGTGTGATAGAAGTGAGCTTTCTAGCGATTGGGAATTGGCAAATGACTATTTTCCTGAATAAAGCTATTCATAAAGCATCCATGAATATCCCTTATAAATGAAACATCCTTCAAATGAATCATGAGGCATTTAAACTAGCATGTGTTATAGTGTTATATATATGTGTTAGCATATACTTCCAATGTACAAGTGTGCGCTATTTGTGGTATAACTCTTAAAAGCCACACTAGACCCACACACTCTCACTGGTTCTCACACCACATCACTAGGCCTGATGCCAAGGCAGTTTTGTGCCTGTCAATAAACAGCGATCAAAGCAGTGCACAGTGTTTGTTTAGATGTAATTTCCTGCCCGGCGCCTGTGCTTTGATGGGTTTGAGAAGATTAGGGGTGATATGGTAAAAATATATTGTCATGGTATTTGAAGACATATTATGACACACCCACCAGCAAAGCAATGCTATTACATAAAGAGCAAAAATCATTAAAACTGTGATTTTTAAAGATGTTATTGAAGAAAGAATGAAATAATTGGTCAAAATTTATGTAATGGGCTAATATCCAAATAACGACTAGGCCTTATGTAGGTTTATCTGGATAATGTAACAGCAGTGGTTGTTGTAATAAAATACTCTCAGTATGATTGGTGTTGATAAATGTTTTTTTAAAAATATGAAAGTGATGTCAAGAATATCGTGGCCCAATTTACTGAAAAGTAATATTTATACCACAGCACTGTTGAATGCTCTTGTGGCATTCACTTCCTGATAGCAATATGTCCACAAGTTGTTGATGTTTTTCAGTATCACAGAAGTGTAGTTAGAAGTCAACGCTAAGTGTAGTTACAGTGTAATTTTATCTAAACTCATTTCCCAATACGTCTGAGGTAAATATTGATATTCCTCATAGTTTTGTCGTGTTTTCATCATAGGTTTTCTTTTACATTGGCTGTATTGATTAAATAAAGTGGTACATCCTAGCTAGCTGGAGTATTAGCCGCATTTACATTAATAGTGAGGAGTCTCAGTTACCACGTGAATAACAGTTTTATTGTTATGCCATTTCAAAAGCAAAAATGTGAGTTCAAATTGAATGCTTTGATTCAGTAATCATCTCACCACACACGCTACATGAAGCAGTATTTATGTGTCATGCTCTGGGAGCATCACCCACTTCATAAAGCACAGATCTATCAGTATAATTCCTTTAGCAGCTACTCAGTCCTAGCAGAGCGGCGTGTGTTTGCCAGTATACATCTGTAATGACTTCAGAAAGGGAATTAGTGGATGATATATAAGCCTTTAAAGACTATTAAGTCCTCTTGACTCTTTGATAAACACTGTGAAGTGGCTGCCTGGCAGGTCGTTACAGCAACAGTGCCAAGGCAAAGTGTTCAGTGTTTAACTTCACCAGCTCTGCTAGGTTTATGATATTCACACGCTTGGCAGCTCGCTTGGTGCTAAAATACCTACAAAGTATGGGGGTTAATTCAAGGCAAATGTCATCATCTTCTGTGAACGATATTATTGAATAAACTCATTGACTGCAATTTACATTTCTTACAATAAATTTATTACCAGGTTTTTTTGTTTTTTTTTTACCATATAAAAAATTATTTCAGTAGCACCATTATTACACCGAAATGCAGAAACTGAAGCAATAAATATCATGACCTTAGAATTATATGGTTCAATCTGACAATTCTGAGATTTTAAGATATTGCTCCATAAAGTTTTGACCCTTATAAAATCTTCTATAAGCTTCTAGCCCATTTACACCAGCTGGCCCTTGACTGTGCTTTTAATCAACATTTGAGGAACTTAAAATGATGTTATAGGCTTATAACATGATTAAGAATAGAGAAAGTAATTAAGCTCCTCGGATGTCTGGTCAAATTATTACTACAGCTTCCTACTGCATTATGTAAAAACAATGATGATGTTTTTGGTGCAGATAATCCGGACCCTGAAGGACAGGGCTTCTGTCAGGCCGGCTTCAGTGTGGAATTCACTAAGGTAACTGCATGTGCTGATAAGATTTTACACGATATACTGCAATATTCAACACAAACTATATTATTTTGGACACTTCAAAAAACATCACACACGAGGGTAAATCCATAGCTGAATAAAGTTCAAAACTAGAAAGCTAACAAGAGAAGAAGCTATAAAACTGGGAGCAAATGGGAAGGAATTACAAGGACTAGTAGGGAAGAATAAGGCTAAGCGACTATGGTTTACCACCTTGAAGTTGATTATTTCTCTATAATAGCATGTCCTGAAGTGTTTATTCCTCTCATACCACAGCAATTTGCCACTGATTACAATTTTTACATGTATTAATGTATGATACGTCATATGTTTAACTGTTTATCCATTAATGTTGTGGAACTTTATAACAACTTTAAACAGTCATTCTCTCACCAGGCTCTCTTTTTTTAAATAATTTAATAAGACAGTTAAAGTTGCTTGCCATGTTACCAGAAAGTGCAAAGTATTTCGATGCATTCTCAGTTCACCTACTTATACTATGCACTAAAAGTATGTATTCTTTTTTTTGAAGAAAAAGTAAATACATTTGAGTGTATAGTAAAAGAGTATGCAAGTACTGGGACATACTAACACGTCATGTAATGGAAAGCATTTAAGCTTTTCTTCATTCATTATTCTGTATATAATTTATACTACATAACTGTATTTACCATTCACTTGATTTATTTTTCCACATTTCATTTACACCTCTCTAAAATGCATCAAAAAAGCAAACCGTCACAAAACTCCTCTCTTGTGCAAGGAGTTGTGGGCAATATTAGCTGAAAAAGTGTCCACGGATCCACACTTCGAAAATCTACCAGAAGTAGTAGACTATCCGGGTACCATTGGGATACTCATTTCAACATACTGCGATTTGAGGGACACTAATTCTAATCTCGGTGTTACGTAAACTGAATGAAGGGGAGTCAGGATGCATGCGCAGGGGAAACGTCAGTTTATTAGGAACAGGTTGTATTCAAAAATAAAGGAACAAAAAACAAACCATAATCCATCCAACGTAAAGCAGTAATCCAAACATCAAACTAAAATGCAAAAAGGGAGAAAAACACATTAATGAACAAAAACAAAAAAAAGGAACAAACACACGATGCTAGGATGTGGTATGGGAACCACGAGCAATTATCTAAGGACTAGGAACTAGGAATATCGAACTATGGTCTGAGAACCATGAACTAGAGGTGAGAGAAAACGAGAACGAAGCCGGCATACAGCACATGCTGAGTCAAACTAAATCTAACTCTAATCTAATACTCCGCAAGGAAGCGGAAACAAAAGGGGTTTTTTATATACAGACACATTAGGGGCAAACGAAGTGAAACACAGAACACCTGAGATTAATGATAAAACAATAAACAGAAAAACAAAGAGCGAATGGGGGCAGAGACATGACATAAACCGAGGAACCAATAAACATAAAGGAGGCGGAGACATGACGCAAACCAAAACACAAGCACATGGTAATACAAACAACACAGGAGTTCATGAATGCACAGTCCAGAGGTTTTTATGAATAGCGCTCGCGCTACTCTTTATAGTAGCACAAAGCGTGAAATGCGGAAATGCGCTACTTCGCTAGCCTCTGCTAGCAGCGTAGCAAGAGGGAGATTCTAACACTCGGATACTATTTAGGACGGACAGTAAGGCAAATTGGGACATGACATTTATAAAGAGCTGGCACTGGAGACTCCTTCCATACAGTAAATGTTAAATAAACATCTCCTTACAGAATGCTTCACTGTATCAATGATTGTACATTTTTCTTTGTTAAATAGCAATGTGTTTTTAAATCTGTTGTTAAAGAAACACTAACACATTAGAACAAGCACATTAATATTAACCTGGAACTCTTGTCAGAGCTGCTTTTATAGAAAATTTATCAAAATATTCTGATCAGTTCAACTTCATTGTGGTTTAATTTAGTCAAACCTTCATATCTCACTTACAAGCATGTGTTATGTACTAATATTCTCGAAATTCTAGATTAGTACATAGAACATATTTTTTTTAGAATTCAGTCATAGTTTTTTAACTTGAGACAGGAGTTATGTCTTAGATGGTGCTCTCCACTACCATCATCACGACACACCAACTGAGGGAATCATTTTCAGAAGAATAGTATTCATGCCTCCAGTACAGTAACAGAGACTTGTAGAATTTATGCTAAGACACATTGAAGTTCATGTCTCATGAAAAAAAAAGACACTTAATGTTGGTTTTTCTTTTAATTTGTCACGCATCATTTATGTAGGGCTAGCAATACAAGCAGAAGAGGAAGAAATGTGGGAAATGTTACAAAGCAACTTTTTTTTTTTTTTAATTAAGCCTTATATTTATGTTTGTTGATTGCCAGAGGCAGACATCCAGCCCTGCAAAAACTAATTTCAGGGAGGTAGCTCCACAGTCCGACCGTGTGTGTGTGTGTGTGTGTGTGTGTGTGTGTGTGTGTGTGTGTGTGTGTGTGTGTGTATATATATATATATATATATATATATATAAATATATATATAATGCTATTATACATATATATATATATATATATATATATATATAATGCTATTATACATATATATATATATATATATATATATATATATATATATATATATATATATATATATATATATATATATATATATATATATATATATAATGCTGAAAGCTAAATGTGACATTAAAGTATGTACTATTATATTACACTATATTGTATTATTCAACTCAGTCGGGTTTTTTTTTTTTTTTCCCTTCTATGACAACTTTAAGCAAGTCTCCAGGGAGTTTGGCCTTATCACGTAGAACATCAATAGAGTAGCTTCTTAGCAGCTAGCCAGCTAGTTTAAATCATATTAGCTATGCTAATGAAAGACTGATGCCTGTTAAATTCACCTCAACATGTCTTTTATAATCATTTAACCTACCATGTGCAATCGAAAAGTTGCTGTTGAAAATAGTGCAGCGAGCAAAACTGTCATTATTTTTTGACCCCTATTAAGCAGGGGTACATTTTAGTGTAGTCTGGGGTGAAGTGCATTTAAAAAAAATTTTTTTGGACACTCTGCCATGGCGCTGCAGGACACTACAATGTTACTGAACTACAGTGGCACACTGAACTGATGGATGAACCGAAGAGAGAGAGAGTTTGACTGTAAAGCCCGCCCACAGATAAACTGATAAGTCTAGTTAGCAGAAAGAGAGACCAATCAGGATACGCTCTCTATCACTCTTCCGTTACATCTTGTCACTCGCTCTCTCCAGAGCCCGTCTACTATTAGAAATTCTCTGGTCTCACTCTGGCTTGCTCTCAAAAAAAAAAAGATTTCTGGGATATTGTATACAATTTGCGAGCATCAGGGAGCCGCTATCAATATGCGGGAGACTCCCGGAACTTGTGTCTGCAGAGGGCATTCCCATTGATAAATTTAACATGTAAAATAAAACACAATATGGCAGACAACCTACTTTTTCATCAAAAGAAGCTATAGGATCAAGTAATCATATTCTGATCATACAACATAACCGAATAAAATGTTAGGAATTTTACTATGGAAATCATCATCACACCTGTTTAGTGTGTGTTTATTACATTTGTGCATGTGTTATTCCCGTCTCTTCCTCTCTCTATCCTCTTTGTGTCATGAGAACGATATAAGAAGTTTATTGAAAAGGTTTAAGGAGCAAAAGAAAAAAAGAAGCAGAATGAGAGAGAGATAGATAAGTCACTCTGACCTCTGACCTCTTCCTAAAGCAGGAAGAGGCCTCCTTTCCTTCAATGTCTTTCTCTTGCCCTCGCCATCTCCCTTTTCTTAATATAACCGTATTTTCTCATGTGCTTATGTAGACAAATTGTACGTCTCTCTTCCTGTCCTCAGTGTTACATATTTATTCACTCTCCTGTTAGTCTGTCATCCACTAACATAGTCCAGATGCACACACACATGATTTTAACCTTCACACATAAGTAATGTCAATGCAGCTGCCCCATCCTTCACCCCAAATTAGCAGCTGGGACACCCAGATGGGCTGTACGAAGCCTTAAAACACTCTTTTCTCATAAAACACACGTACGCTTTTTTGACTCATTTCAAATGAGATCATTGAGGTGAATCAATTTACAAGTTAGGACATGAGATGGACATGTAGGAAGTTGTCCAGAGGCAGGTACTCAGATGCTACACAGTCTGTACACACACACATACAGTAAACAATAGACTGTGGCATGCTTGATTGGTATTAAGCAGCCCAGTGTAATGCAAGAAAACAATCCATACACCACTACACCACAACCACCATCCTGAACCGTTAACACAAGGCTATAAGGGTCCATGGATTGTTACTGTTGACACTAAATTCTGACCCTGCCATCTGCATGTCGCAGCAGACATAGGTGACGTTTTCCCAATATTTATCTAGCAAGTTTTCTTGAGCCTGTGCCCACTGTAGATTCAGAATCCTGTTCTTCGCTGATAGAAGTGGAACCCGATGTGGTCTTCTGCTCTTGTAGCCCCATCCGCATCTAGGTTCGACGTGCTGTGTATTCTGAGATGCTTTTCTGTTCACCGTGGTTGTAAAGAGTGATTATTTGAGTTTTCTATTTATCTATAGAACTAGTTATGTAGAAGAATAGTTAATCCCTTAAGCACTTGTTATTCCGTTATTCATGTAAAACTTTATTATTCAGTAACTATGTAAAGAGTACGAAAATAATCAACAATGGGTTGGTGTGATGCCTTTATCACCCTGAAATTGATTATTTTCCTTTAAATATTTCCCTATAAATACCTCCTGGAGTGTTTTATTACTTATATCACAGCAAGTTATCACAGCAATGTTTACAATTTTTCAGTTATAAAAGAATGACACTTTTTATCCATTTCTAGTTACTTGTAATGTTGTGGGATGTCCATGAAACAAGTTACTTCCTGTTATCACTTATGTTATAGCAGCTATAAACAGTTGTTTCCTCCCCAGCCTCTCTATTTTTCTCTGTTTAATTTAATTAGAGAAAACAAAGACAGATTGTCACATTACTGAGAAACCACAAAGCCCTCCATCCTGAACCCTTTCCCATGTCATAAAACTTAAAGTGCTGCTACTGGAGACTCCTTCCAAAAACAATAAATAAACCTCATATTTATATAATCTCCTCACAGAAAACATCACAATATCAACAATTCCACATGGCTTTTAATGTACTTAAGTGGAGTGTCCTCCATACAACGAGTATGTTGTTACTATAGATATGGTAACGTATTAGAACGAGCCCATTAATATACACACCTTCTGACCAGTCAGAAGTGAGAATTTTACATCACTGTCATATAACATGAATTATTCAATAACTACAATGAACCAATAGGGAAGTTACTAGTGTTGTGGTACTTGAGACCAGTCTTGAGACCACAAATCAGTGGTCTCAGTCTTATACTGTGCTTGGGCGGAATTTAACTCAGCCTTGTCTCGGTCTTGACTGACTATGTTTCATTCCTATGTTCAAAATAATACAGCACAAGTACTAGTAATGCACAGCTGTATTTGGTCTCAGAAAGTTGTATGAGGCAAAACAAATTCTAGTGTTCAATGCATTTTATTAACCTGCTGTGTGCTTAAATCAAAGGAAATGAGCTTTAATTTGCAAATCTTTACATGTGCTGTACTGCTTCCTGTTGCATTCCTTAAAAAAAAAAACTAGCAATTACACAAATGTGTGCTTTATGTAGCAATGATATTAAATAGGATTACACTGCAGCACTTGCTAGAAGAATGGGTTATGCTTAACATGCCTTATGTACTGTATGTCCTGTGTACTTATTTGTACAAAATGATAATAGCAAATTAACACATCTGAGCACCTGGTCTCGGTCTTAACATGGACTTGGCCATTTGTTGTGTTGGTCTCGTCTTGGTCTTGCCCCCCATCATACTCGGTCTTGCCTCGGACTCTATTGGCTATGGTCTTGATCTTGGCTAAGATGGTTTTAAACCCAACACTAGAAGTTATTGTCTGTAGTTATGAGAGTGTGAGGAGTATCTGAGTATGGGGGGTTTAAAGGATTAATTATAACCAAATATCTGATTGTGTACGCTCATGTATACACAAGCATTGTAAAGTTACACAATCACATACTGTAGATAGAGTGTTCATTTTGATGCTTGCGCTACCATTATAATCACTGATGCATTTAGGAAACTTAACCATGCAGAGCTCTAACAATATTGATGCGTTTTCCACACACTGGGTTGTGAAGTATGAAGCACTTTGTGAACGGTTTTCTTTTCAGCCATGTGAAGGCTTGTAAATTACTTTCTTGAACAATGTCCAGTGTAGTTAAAAAATATATATTTTCATTATGTATTTAGACCTTGAACAGATTTAATATCTATATTTTCTTGACATGTTTAATAAAATATAGGTTGAATATTGCTTACCTCATTCTGATTTTTTTCTTTCTGATACTTACATTTTTTCATTTTTTCCTCGTATGTCCTCAGGACGGGACATTAGTACTAGGAGGACCAGGGAGCTTCTACTGGCAAGGTAACACAATCATTCCTTTCTGTCAAGTATCCCTCCATCCATTTGTTGTGTCCATCAAATCCATTATCAGTCTCTAAGGACAAAAAGACTCGTTATTCAAAATCGATTCAAGGGAATCCTAGAATTCAGATCTTTGCCAAAATAGTGGAAAACAATCCTGCTCCTTGCCCTGTAGAGCAGAACTGGAAAGATATTTAGAAAGACGTGTCACTGTCCTGTGACATTCATTAGCATAGCAGCCCAAGTGAATTTTTGTTACAATCCCAGTTTCATCACTCTTGCTGCTCGACCAATCAGAAACTGACTTATGAGTCACAGAGTTGTGTTTCTTCGCAGTGAATGCATGAATGATGATTAGAAATGGGCTGTGAGAATACAGTAGCTAACTGTAAGGCTTAAACTAGCAAAAACAACTTAGCTTTATGGTCAATAAGCTCTGAGGAGTTAAGCTCTAATGACTGGCCGCTGATTGACAATACTTGTATTTCTTTCATTACTTAAGCTTTTAGTTCCACTTAATCCACCATAAAAAGACAGATGTGTATATAGAGTGTGTATAGAGTTTCTATAACCTTGAACTGTCTCGCCTGTAATAGTTTTTAATGTGAGGGTTGCTATTAGAAAGGTGTCTGCTTTTGACAGCACAACAATGTGACATGGGTCAGGATTTCATAGCAGCGACTAACTAAGTCAGAACAATATGGCCTGTGCGTGTGTGTGCGAGTGTGTGCGAGTGTGTGCATGCATGTTTGTTTGCACAGTGATAAATACAGATTGTTGGATAATTGCAGCCATGTGTGGGTGAACAGATGCGTGTAAATGAAGCCGATCCACAGGCCCCCCACATTTCTCGCGCTATCATCAGTTATATGTATGAGAGAGAACAAGAACTGGAACATGGGATTACAATAAACTCTTAATATTTCCAATTGTTAAACCATTATGAGAAGATGCCAGTTCTCTTTCTTCTGCCTCATCCATGTTCATAAAGGTTAATGCTCACACATTAATTAATTGCATTCATTTCACAAATTCCAGAAAATTATTATCAGGACTTATTTGGCCTACCAACCAAGCATAATTAATTCAAAGTAAATAAAACATGATTACAGTTGAAATGACTAGCTAGAAGTAACCTCTTCTCAATATAATAAAGCTGATTATAAGCAACAAGTATAGTAAATTCAGCTTAAATATGCTGTAAATCTGACTGCAGATTAATCAAATTTGTGCAATAAAAAGTATTGATACATGTGATACAGTAACAGTCAGGTTTCACTGTTATCTAGTAAAAGCAAAAGAGCAAGATCTTCTTTACTCACTCACCATTTTTCAGCGATGTTCAATATCATAGTAATGAGAAATTCAATGGACTCAGCAAACATTACACACAAAGTCTCAGAATGCAATGCAGCAATATAATGCAGTTGCATTAACTTACAGAAGAGGATTGGCTAGTTAGTTATCTATGAGATGGTGGTGTTGACAGCGGTATTGGCATGAAAGGTGAAGCTTAAAGGGGCCGTTTACATATCGCGTCTTTTGCACGCTCAAGTTAGTTATTTTAAATGTAGACATGTAGGTCATGTGACAAGAACCAACCAATCAGCTTCACCCTTTCCGGCTTTGAATCTCCCATCGTCCAGGTGGAGCTCTTGGATTAGTTGGGGAAATTGTTGGCATTTTTTTTCTCTTCTCCATAAATTAATCTAGTAGCAGAGCTACTGCAAGGGATTTGCGGTGTTGCAAATCCATCCTGTTCTAAAACTTCCTCGTCGTCATGGAGAGCGCAGCTCGTGGTTGCCTAGCTATGGCAGACACCACTGGAGCGCAAGCTCCCTAGCGCTTCAGAAAGAAGGTGAAAGCAGCGTGGCCGTCTTTTCCATGCGTTTTTAGGCACGAGATGAGGAAGTGAGAGCACTAGACAAACTAAAGGACTAAAGCACCGCTGCATTGCTCTGTTTAGGTAGAGAGGAAGCAAGGGCTAAATCCCACTCATGAATAGCATAGTGGGTAATGTAAGAAGCTGTTAGCCAAACTAAAAATACACCAACATGTTGATGAAAGAAGTTTAGACTAGAAAAGTCAACTCAAAGTCAAATTCTATTACAAAATAAATCTTGGATCACATATTAATTATAAAGATCGATCTAAGTTGTTAACGGTGGATTCTTCCTTTAATGGCTGAGCCACTTCTGTCACAAATAATTACTGTACTGTGGCAGTTGGAGTTATATTGCTGTAAGTAAATTCATATAGTAATCTATCCTGTCTACCTTATTGTATTACTGAATCCTGTTTATAAAAGTGTTATAAACACAAAATTGGATTTTCCCTGAAACAAAGATGAATGTAAACCCACTCCAGCCCTAGTTTCCTCTTTCTCTTATGTTTTCTGTGTCTCAGGGAATAGATTTGAGGTAAGATTCAAGGATATGCTGTCCATTTGGTTTAAAGAAATGACAGGAACTATTACCATTTTAAAATTCTGTTGGATTAAAATCACTATCAAGCATATACCAATTAAATTAAATGTTTATTGTCAATAAGTTTATTCCATCCATATTTCAGATTTATACACAAGGTTGCCTTCTGGTCAAATCAATAACGATAACTTTTAACTTTTAACTGGTAGTACAAGGGAGTTTCTACTGTAAAAACAGCAAAGCCGATACTACAATTAGATATACCCTAAAACAGTTTAATTGTCTAATTGTCATCTTTGCTTCAGTGTACAATCTCGCTTAAATACTGTTCCTAAGAACTGCTGCTATAATCATAAAGACTGTCCCGTGCCCATTCCAGGATGTATACTCATACTGAATGTCCTTTCAGCACACGTATTCCTGTCTGACTTTACAGTGTACGTTTGTAGAGGTTTTTTTCTTCCTTAAGAGATTCTGGATATCTGGATTTTTGTAAAGCTGTTTTGTGACAATCTTTATTGTTAAGCGGGCTATACAAATGAAACTGAATTGAATTGGAATTGAATATTGTATGTTGTAGTATATGTACTATTGAGACTATTGCAATAATGTAAACTATTACAGTAATCAAGTGTTGTATGACTGCAGAATTACAAAGAGCTTAATAATCAGTTCTATAACCAAATCTTATATAAAATTACTCATAATATGAAGGTTTTTTTATGGCCTAAACAGTACAGTTAAGCGTAACCTATGTCCGTTGTATATACCCGTTCTCGCCCTTGAAAATATTTTACAGTTTGACCACTGCTCTTACACACACACTTAATTTTGTTGACACTTTTGAGGTCTGCTCCCACCCTCTTCTCCTTTCTCATGCTCCAGACATCTATCCTGACCTGAACTCTATATCTCTGGCTTTTTAAAGAGGTGCTTGCCCCATGGAGAATGAAACAACAGAAATATGAGCTGCAAGATGGAAGGTGTTTACCTTCATCACACCTCCTCTACTATAGTGTGTGCACTTTTAACACACAGTGTATTTTATTTTAATGGTATTTTGCTAAGATTTTCTATGAGGCTTGAATTCATAAATCATCATAACTGTTTGGAATTCTTTACAAATTGGTTAAAGTGCTTGTAAACATTTTATAAACTTGAACAGTATCGTACAGTGCTTTAGTTAAGTGCAATAATTATTATAAGGTGAACCTAAAAGTATTGCCAAAGTTACAAATAACAAGGTAAAGACCCTTATGATGAACTGTAACATGTTTATAATGCATTAAGGAATTTACGAAGCTTATAAAAAACGATTGTTATGAAAACACAAGGGATTATATGAGCTTTATGAGTATGGGTTTCATATAAATTGTCACTAGTATTTCTTTATACTAGTGTGAACTATACAAATAATGGACACACACGAACGATTTCCTTAAGCCTAGTGCACGACACATTTTTAGCCCCGAATCATTTTGGGTGTCTGCGACAACCCTCCCAATCAGTCCGCGCTCTGATATTTTCAAGTATGTTCGATTTTCTCGTTGATGAATAATTTTCTTTTGAGCTTTTCTGTGACTAGTTCCAAGAACAGCAATCTGAAACAACCAACGAGAGTCCGAGAGGAAATCAAATTCATCTGCTGTCATGCGCAGCAGATCCCTGAATGCTGTTTTTCATATATTGTGTGATAGGGCAAGGACAATATGTAAGAACAATAATTTTGCTTTGATAAAAGAAATGATTTGGCATGTCATGTCATACCCAAGTGGATTCCTGGCAGCACACAATATAATAATAGCCACTTTTTTGCACTGTACCTCCAGTTCTCTTTGCAGAACAGTCAATCCTCTCCACCCACGTCTACCCAACCAATATTTCCTCTACATTTTCCTCTTATTTCTCTTTTCTTGTTTCCATACAAAATAGTAACAAAGTCACAAAGTCTCTCGCATTTATTTTGTGAGAAAGTGGGATTTGGGTCTCAGACACGCATGGAAGGGATCTCCAGGTGAAAGCTTCATTTGCGAACGCTTGTGTAGTGTGCACACTCCTATGTCCACCAAACAACTGAACGCAAGTGATTTAAGCAGTACAGCGATCCTGGCTTTTTCAATTTGCACTCAGCTTTACTATCCTTGTGAGGATATTGTAGGGACAAACCAAATGTCCCCACAAGGTCAAAACTTTCAGATATTCCTATCCTTCTGGGGACATTTGGTCCTTGACAAGATATAAAAACATGCACACACACATACACACACACACTTAGAGAGATTAATGACAGGGTCCCAGGACAGCCTGCAGCCTTACTAATAAAAGAGAATAATGAGTTTGTCTAACCTTTAGAGGAGGAGGGTAATGTAATCTCTCTCTATCTCTCCAGCGCAAATACAGACTCTTTCTTTACTTTAAAATACAGTTTGGCCAAAAATAAAATTTACACAATGTTCTCTACCCCCCACATGTAGCCAATTAGAAATGTCTTTGGTGTCCAGAGCTTTTTTTTTTTTAGTTTTACACTAAGTAAAAAAAGCTTTAGCTTTTTTAAGCATTATGCATAAACTACTGTACATGACTAAATTTTCACACACTAACCTCAGACCATATCGAGTTGTTAAGTGTTTCAAATAGGCTTGCTTATGTATGTGTATGACACACTGTTACTATCTATAAGAAGTACATACAGTCATGTGAAAAAATAAGTACACCCCATGGAAATTGTTGGCTTTTTTGACATATTTGGACAAGCAAACATTTGATCCTCTTTGAAACAGTGCCTATTAATAAAGTTGATACACTCTATCAAATGACACATAAAATTGACATTTTGTAGTAATTTTCACAATGTAAATTAACACACAAAAAAAAACCAGATCAGTCACATGGAAAAAGTAAGTACACCCCTACATTTATCACACCTTCAACTCCATAAAATTAGAATCAGGTGTCCAGGATTGGCCTTCAGAAAAAAGGTTGTGGATGCCTATGAGTCTGGCAAGGTATTTAAAAAGATCTCCAAATTATTTGACATACATCATTCCACTATAAGGAAAATAATCTACAAATGGAGCAGATTTCAAACGTCCAGGACTGACCATCCCAGCAAATTCAGTCCGAGAGCAGACCGTCTGATGCAAAAATAAGTCTTGGGGTGTACTTATTTTTTCACACGGCTGTATTTAAAACAATAGCAGACATCTTCAAGCCTGAATCTCCGGCATTATGCTGTGTTCAACTAAAACTCAGAACTCCGTAACTCTGGATTGTTCAGAAACTAGGGAAGGTTTTTCTCAACCCCGCCTTCAGCGAGTGACTTCAGATCAACATGGCTGCTCACATCATCAACAGTAAACAAAGTAGCATTTCTTTACTTTTGAAACGAGTTATACTAGTATTTACTTTAGTTTAATCAATGTACAGTTAAGTCTATAAAACTGATGATACAGTTTGCTGTTTTGAGAAGGTAAATACATTGCTCATCACAGTTAGCTGGCTAGATTGCTGCTAACAAAAGATGAACATGGAGGCGCCCGTGGTTTTTGTTTTTTTTACACTTTGTAGCATGAAAGGCACAGTGGTTGAAAAATGACCAGTTCTGAGGTAAGCTGAACTCAGCATTAGAAGCAGGTAGGAGGTGTGAACCAAAGCAAATGTGTAAACTAGACAAAACAATCATTTGTGAATCATGTTCACATAAGTTTTAGTCACATGCACACACAGCTGCATATACTATGTGTACATGGTTGCACTCTTCTGTACATAATATATTAACCCACAGTGTGTGTGTGTGTGTGTGTGTGTGTGTGTGTGTGTGTGTGTGTAGGTCAAGTGATCACAGCAGGAGTAGCAGAAATCTTGAATGGCTACTCTTTGAAGGCAATTCTCCGAAAGGTGCAGGGAGAGAAACAGACAGCAGCCGCCTCAGACGTCTATGACGACAGCTACCTGGGTAATAGAGGGCTCCGTCTGTGCGGTCGTGTATGTGTTTTTGTGTGTGTCACCGTGTGTGTGGTTTATAACTGGCTGCCATATTGTGTAGCAATGATTTTACATCTTTTTAATGATGTGATGACTACAGTTCCAGTTCTTATAGTTATTACTCAGTTATTACAGTTTTAAGCCTGTAAGCCTGAATTACATGGGCTTCTAATAGGATGTTGTTGCTCATTTCCAAATCTAAATCAATTTAAAACAAGCATAAATAATGTTAACCTGAATCTAACTGCAATTTTAATATAAATGTGAAAGGTTCTACTTATGATACAAAAGGTGTCTAATTGTTGAACCCAGTGGAACAGATCTGAGTCCTGTATGTGAAATGTTCAGGACAAAAAAAATCACCAGTGGTGACAATAAAAAGAAAAAAAAACCTGATGCTACTGTACATACTGTACATGCACAACATGTTTAATATTTATATAGTTAGGTTATACCCTTTAAATTAATCTGTGCTGTGATCAGAAGAGGTGCCGATACTTTTCAACACTGAAAGGGATTCCTGAATATAACGATTGAGAACCCTGTAGACCAGATTTTGAAATATATAACTGAATCTCCTGTGTGTGTGTGTGTGTGTGTGTGTGTGTGTGTGTGTGTGTGTGTGTGTGTTACTCTCTCTCTTTCTTTTCTTCTGTCCATCAGGATACTCTGTAGCTGTGGGAGAGTTCACTGGTGATTCACAGCAAGGTGAAAATTCTTTCCATTTGTCTGTCTCACACACACACACACACACACAAGCCTTTGTTATTGTAGTAAATTTCATAGTCGAGTTAGAAGTAGCTGCAAGGAGCATTTTAAAAGCATTGTTTGTTTCCTGTTTCCCCAAATGTAGTCCCTTAGCCAAGACACGTTTGATGTCCAACATTTGCTTCTTTATTTTTGCGCCGGAGGCAAATGTAGCATGTATTGGAAATCTATCCCACCCAAAATCTTTTCCACAACATGTGGAAAAATCTTAACAGTTTTGTAAAATAGTAAGAATAGTTCAAGTCCAAATTTAAGATCAAAGCTGAATTCAATTATTGATGGTTGTGGCTTTATTTTGGACCCTGTACGGCAAGCTATCTTCCGGCAACTTCTACCAGAATCACCGATAAGACATTTTAATGATGAATTTGCCACATGCAGCAGAATTACTGTCTTCCTTTTCTTTCCCCAATGCACCAAGACCACCATGCTACAGAGTTTTAGTAACTGTTCTGCAGCAAATCAAAGATTAAAATAGTTTGTCTGCTTGCTTCTATTCGCTTATTCTGCAACCACTCAATTTCATACTCTCAATTTGTGAACTCCTAAAATGATTGCAGTTCTCTGTTTGAAGGTAAGTGAAAAGATGTGTGTATGTACCGTGTGTGTGTGTGTGTGTGTGTGTGTGTGTGTGTGTGTGTGTGTGTGGCAGGCTCTGTGGGTGGTAGAATTAGGGCTTCATTGACTATGTTCCGCTGTGTTCATTGACTGTAATGCTGCACAGCCTCAACCCAAATTATAGAGCACTTCCTCAGCCAATCAAAGCCAGACTTGTACCAGACATCAAACACATACTGTCACATCTACTGTCACAGACACACACAGACTGACTCACACACTGACTCACACACACACTCCTTTCCTATCACTGAATTCATCCATCAGCAATCTGTCAGTCTTTTAGCCGATCTCTCACTTTCTCTGTCTGTCTGTCTCTGTCTATGTGTCTGTCTCACTCTCGTAAATATTTATAAGAGAATGAGTGACTATCCACACCTCACTGTTTACACCTTACTGTTTATAACAGATAGATCATCCTGCTGTGTGTGTGTGTGTGTGTGTGTGTGTGTGTGTGTGTGTGTGTGTGTGTGTGTGTGTGTGTGTTATACAGAAAACCACTCAAAGCTCTGTTACACAAGAAATTCACACCAGTAGCTTGTACATATTCTACACTCTGGAATGGAAACATTTTTTGTTTTTAAAAAAAATAAAAAAAATATATCAAGTGTAGAAAGCTATGGTGTATGTGTCAGTTTCTCAAGTGTGTGTTTGTGTTCTATATATTTATCTAAGCGACTGTTTTCTCTGCAGAATTGATAGCAGGAGTTCCACGAGGAGCGCAGAACTTCGGTTATGTAAGTAGAAACTACACTATTTGTTTCTCTCACGTTTTGTTTCTAGCTCTGATTATCCTTCTGTCTCAGGGGTCAGAGGTCAGTTCAACCAGACGGGAAAGGGCTAAGGGTGTGGGGTAAAAAAGGAAGTGCGTGGAGATGTGTGTGATATGAGTTATTCACTCAAGGAAGGCAGTGATGCACCAACAATGGTTAGAAAATATCACGGCGTATAATCACGTGTGGTGTCATGAACTTGGGTTCGAATTTTGACGAGAACGGTGTGTGAGGATTTCAAGCCTTCCATATGGAAAAATGCACGTGCGTTAGCGTGTTAGGGTCGGCATGTGTGTCTAGGTAAGTGTCAGTGACCCTGCTTCACCTCATCTGGATGTTATTTTAGGTTTTATTAAGGAATTCCCAGGCTGGACTGTACTAGGGGGTTTGGGGAGGGGTGCCCTTTTCTAGATCTTCTGATTTAAATCTTCCATCACAGGCAGTCAGGAAAACTGGCTTCAGTTATATTAAACGTCTGTTCATAGCTTTTGTGCCTGTAATTGTTTTATTTTGATGTAAAATGTAAGAAGATATCATACAAAGTGTTACGTATGCATCATTTACGTTACATCACTATTAAGTCTGGATGTGGATCGATCATAACTGTGAAGTTTTACGTTTAAGTTAATCAGATTCTCTTTTTTTTAGGTTGCTGTGATAAACTCCACAAATCTCACCCTCATTCAGAATTTTACTGGCGAGCAGGTCAGTTCATACCGTCCATCATATGTATGGTCCAAAAGTCTGCTACCAGAAATGAATTAATTAGCTGTGAAAAACTAATATTGTTATGAACAATCAGTCCGTACAGCATTCTGTTATTGTTGCGGCCAAAAATGCTTGATTTTGCTGCGGCTTTTTTCTAAATCTGCTATGCAACTTGAAGAGTTTTTTTGTGCTTTTTTGCGGAAAACTACTTGAATCGGCGAAATTCTAATTGCACAAAAATTTTACTTTGTTAAACTATGTGTTTTTTTTTTATCTGCTTATTATTAGTCTTAAATTATGTGGAGCATCCTCTGCACAAGTCCCTCTGTATGAGCTGTTACTATAGAAACAATAACGTATTAGAAAGAGTGCATTAACATTAATCTCTCATTCATGCTACATTATTTTCGTATGCTGTGATACGAAAATAATGCACATCTTCTGACCAGTCAGATTCGGGCATTCAATAGTACTGTGGTAAAATTAATAATTTATATCAACTGGGTAAAATACAGCCTTCATTTTTGATAAGTAATGGCGGAAAAAACAGGTCTTGGATTCAGACTTTTGAACCCTGCAACCGTAGATGATCAAACATGAACTTTTCTACTCCCTAAAAGTTACTAAAATGATTTTAGTAATACATTTAATGCATCCTGTGTTGTGACACTATAAGATATATTCCTTTTTTCTTAATATAAATTGTGTAACTAGGCTCTTCCACTGAGAAAATTCGATTTTAGGTAACAACATTTTTTTTTTGTTTTTGTTTTTGTTTTTTCTTACTAGATGGCTTCATATTTTGGATACACTGTGGCAGTGACGGACATTAATGGAGACGGGTGAGTTTCCTACACCAGCTGACCAAAACACACAACACAACTAGAGAAGGACGAAGAGTTGATTCACACACACTGACCTACTGTACAAAAGTGTAACAGATCGGTCATCAGCATGACCCCAGTGAAATTAGACACACTTATTGGATAATTTGATTTGAATAGAAATGTGTATGTGTTGTGTTACTGGGTGTGTGCAGATTTCGGGCTTTTAGACATTCAGGTAGAACTCTACTTCCTTATTCTATTAAATGTGTAGCCTGAAGATCTGATTCATCTAATTTATGAGATATAACTAGGTTTAGAGTTGGATTTGTTTTAGTTTGGGTCATTAAAATCAGAATGCACACTGGGTAAAATTATCGAGCAATACTAAAGCCCCCACCCCCCCACACACACTTTGGTCACTTGCCAATTCCCACCACCACCAAGCTCTTCTTGCCTCATCTGTTATATTTTCATCTTGTCTGTTCGGTTTTTTTTTCTTCCCATTTTTTTTTCTTGTCTCTTCTTTTCTTTTTTTATCACTATTCACTTTTGTGCAGTCTCTCTGCATTTTCATTTCCTCTCATCTTTTCTTGTACCTTGTGCCTATTCCTCTCTTGTATTTTCTCATCTCATCTCATCTAATCTCATGTCTTGTCTCAATTTGAGTCTTGTCTTGCCTATTGTCATCTTTTCTTTTTTCACCTCTTTCTATTTCTGATTGTATCTTCATTCACCTGCTTCTCTCTTCAAATTTATTGCATGTCATCTTTTTCATTGTCATCTTGTCTCACATTGTCTTGTGTTGTTTCTTCTCTTGTTGCTTGTCATCTTTGTCTCTTTACAACACTTATTCTTTCCTCCTGTCTCTTCTCTTCTCTTCTCTTCTTTGCTTTTCGTCTAGTCTCTTCACTTCTGGTCTCTTCGCGTCTTTTTTCTTCTCCTTTCTTCTATTCTCTTCTTTTGTCTTCTTTCTTTGCTTTTCTCCTAGTCTCTTCTGTTCTGGTCTCTTCGCGTCTTTTTTCTTCTCTTCACTTCTCTTCTCTTCTTTGCTTTGCTTTTCTTCTATTTTCTTCTCTTCTAATCTCTTCACGTCTTTTTTTCTTCTCTTCTCTTCTTTCTTCACTTTTCTTCTAGTCTCTTCTCTTCTGGTCTCTTTGCATCTTTTTTCTTCTCTTTCCTTCTCTTCTCTTCTCTTCCCTGATTTTCTTCTAGTCTGTTCTCTTCTGGTCTCTTTGTGTCTTTTTTCTTCTCTTCTCTTCTAAGCTCTTCTTTGCTTTTCTTGTAGTCTGTTCTCTTCTAGTCTCTTCTCTTCTTGTCTGTTTAATTGTCTTGTCAATTTCCATCTCACAATTTCCTACTGTCTCATCTCTTCTCTTCACTCCACATTTACCCTATCATCTTTCTTGCCTTCTTTTCTGTCTCTTACATTATTTGGAGTAGAGCCACTTTGCTCTCTTCTTGTGTTGAGTCTGTGACTTTCTCACTGGGCTTTGTGGACAGACATGGCTGATTACCCTGCGGTCGTCTATCGTCTCTCTTTAGATAGAAACTTGAAATGTAGCGTAGTAGTGTTTGAATTTACAATCTCCCTAACTTTAACCCAATCCCCGTGTTTACAGCAATAATGCTGTGTTTCTACTCACACTAACATACCCAAGAGCATACAGTGCTAAGCACAAAAGCCACTAAACAGGAAGTCAAGATGAAGAGTGTACTGAGTGTTCAGACTTCTTGTAATGACAGCCAGGGAAATGGACAATTTGCTTAAAAAATCTTAGTGTAAATAGAAAAGGCACATGTTTGTTTTTTCTTTGGTATCACACTTTAATCAGGGTGGAATGTCACACTGTTTGGTTGGGATGTAACCCACAACAATAGTCAGATGTGGTTCAGTAGTTTCATTCGTTCAACTTCAGCTTTGGAACATGAGATGTGGAAAAAATATTTCTTTGGTTTATGGCATCAGTCCTGGTTATTCTCACAATCTCTTCAAAAGTGCAGCAATGTTTGGCATGCCTCCACTTGAACATAAATAACCCAAAGCTGTTTTTCAGCTTTTTTAATATCAGATCTCCAAAAAGACATGATTTGATAGCTTCATATATTTTACTGGTTATTTTATATAGCTGATGTCTCGATTCAGGATGATGAGTTATTGGTTCTGCACTCTTTATTTTATTACTGTCATTTCCTCCTAGGAATGTATTCAACCCAGTCTGTTTGTGTGTGTGTGTGTGTGTGTGTGTGTGTGTGTGTGTGTGTGTGTGTGTGTGTGTGTGTGTGTGTGCTACTGCTAATCTTTCCATAGAAAGACGTGTTTGTGTTAGTGTTTAGGGAATGATAGGCAGGTCTCTGTATGTGTATGTTTGGTGTAACGCAATGCCACTATCTGTATCTGTATAGTACTCTAAATATTTGTATCTGTATCTGTATTTTAACCCAATGTGGGCATGGATAAAACCAGAAAGAGTTTTATTTGTTTGTTGGAAACAATGGAAACACTGGGTTAATTAAAATATGCAGAAATGCCAGCACTGTCATCATGGTGTGTGAATTCTGGCTCTGACAGCTCACTCTAGTTCATAATCGGTCTGAACTAGAGATGGATTGTTTGTTCCTTTAAGCATCTAATTATTACTTTTTGCTTGTACCTGCCTGCAGTATATTCTAATGAATTTAGTTGGAACTATTTCCTAAAATATAAACAAACTTGTAGCCTAATTACTAATTATTATGGCTGTAGTATGACTGAAGTCCAGTCTCGAGACGTTTTCTCTATTGAATTGTCTCTATTGATTTTTATCTAATACTGTTGTATCTGATTATTATCGGATTTGTACTTGGACTTGTCTTGATCCTGGGCATTGCTCTTGCTAAATATGGTCTTGGCCTTTTTGGTCATTTATAAAAAATAATTGGTCATTTATAAAAAATAATGTTCATGTTGTAACCCAGCTATATGCCAACAGTGATTCTGATGGATTCTAGGTAATTCTCAAGAGATTTCGCAAATTTGATCAGGCATATGTGAAATGGTCTGACTTGGTCTCGCTTTCATTTGGACTCAATCTTGATCTCAACCCCCTTTTGACTAGGTCTTGACTCGATCTTGGCTAGTCCTGGTCTTGGACTTGACAATTGTGGTCTTGAGTACAACCCTATTAATTACTTGTTTACTGATTCGGACAAATGAATCAACTCGTGCTCATGTAAATTAATGTGTTTTTTGTTTTTCTCGCATGAAAGTACAGCCGCAAATATACTTTGTTTTCACCACGCATTTCAGTGTACGTTATTTAGCATTAAGGATTAAAAATATACAGTACTGTGCAAAAGTCTTAGGCACATGCAAAGAAATGCTGTAGCACAAAGATACCTTCAAAATAATGAAATTAAATGTTTCTACATTTAAAAAAAATACCGTAAAGAGCAGTAAACAGTAGTAAATGAAACAAAGTCAATATTTGGTGTGACATAAAAATAAAAAATATTAGTCTCCGGTACAATTTGTGCAGTTTTATAAGGAAATGAGCTGGTAAGTTTTATTGAGCATCTTGCAGAACCAGACACAGTTCTTCTTGAGACTTTGACTTTCACACTTGCTTCTTATTTTTGCAGCAAAACCCAGCAGCCTTCATTGTGTTTTTTGTCTGAAAAGTGTCTCTTACATAATATGCTGCTTTCTTTAATGACATACAAACATTTTTCTGTAACATTTAATTTTGTGCTAGAAAACTAATGTTTGGGAATCTAAAATGTTTTTTTGTACTGACTTGATAATGTAGAAGTCGTAAAATAAAAAATCTATAACAAAGTTTGTACCAGAAAACTAGGGTGCCTAAAACTTTTGCAGAGTATTGTATATGATTTGCATTTTTAGAGGGCCCTTGGCTTCAGAGGGCCCAATGCGGTTGCCGACCTTATAATGATTCTTTATCTTTTCAAATGTGTGTCTGTAGATTGGATGATGTTCTGGTCGGAGCTCCCCTGTATATGGATCGGGAGTTTGAGAGTAAGCCACGAGAGGTGGGCCGGGTTTACCTCTACTTACAGGAGGACACTCTCCTCTTCTCACCTCCCATAACACTCACCGGTGTACACCTGTTTGGACGCTACGGTAGCGCCATCGCTCCTCTTGGAGACATCAATCAGGATGGATACCTGGGTAAGTGTCTCTGTGTGTGTGTGTTTGTGTGTGTGTGTGTGTGTGTGTGTGTGTGTGTGTGTGTGTGTGTGTGTGTGTGTGTGTGTGTGTGTGTGTGTGTGTGTGTGGGTGTATTTCTATTTTTGGATGTTTTCGGTGGTCCCGCATGTCAAAAGGCAATAGTTCTTTCTCCTCCTCCACATTTCCTGATCTTAGGCCATGTTTAGTCTTGGGCGAGGAGGAAATCCTATTCTAATGCTAAAATCAATCAGGATTTAGGAGTTCAGCTAGTGACCCAGCAACCCCGTCACTTGTTTCCTGTTAGGAGTTGCATGACCTGCTCTACCGTGTGTGTGTGTGTGTGTGTGTGTGTGTGTGTGTGTGTGTGTGTGTGTGTGTGTGTGTGTGTGTGTGTGTGTGTGTGTGTGTGTGTGTGTGTGTGAGTTTGTGTGAGAACTAGTTTCACTGCCCGTGTGGAGACTAAATGTCCCATAAAATGACAGAATAAACAAGACATTTCATACCCTGTGGGAATATTATGTTTCTATGAGTAGATAATAGAGATTATGTGTAGTAATAATAAACATGTGTGTGTGTACTTGTGAGAGTGTGTATGTATGAATCTGTTTTTACTGTGCAGATGTGTGATAAAGACCTTCTGTTGCCGAGTGTCCTCAGTTTTCACATTTGTTTTTGCTGCCCCCAGTGTGCACACTGTGTCCTTATTTGAGTTTGTCCTAATCTGAGTTGCTATTGTAAATCCCATCTTAAAGTCATTTTAGCTGTTACCGATACCAAAAGAGACTTTTATTCAAATTAAACCAGTGTGCGACATGTTAGTAAACAATACATTGTTGAGGCGAGGCGTAAAGTATTGCTAAATAATGTTTCAACACTCAAAAGAAGTATTGTTTAGACATATTTACTTAAATAATGCTGACTGTATTTCACTTTAAACAAATTTTGTGAGCGAAGTCTTCAGTGGAGTCTCAGAACCAGATCTTAGCCAGGAAGAATTGCTATCGTTCTTCCTACTTATTCAACTTGACTCTGAATATTATCTTGTGAAAGTACAGGGCTGGAAAAAAGTATTGAGAATTCTATTTAAGTGAAGTGAAGTATAGATGATGTGTCAAAGATTTACTCAATTAACTGTGGAAGTATCCAGTTAAAAATGTACTCAAGTAAAAATAAAAAACTTTTAAATCTACTCAAGTATTTAAAAAAGTAAATGTTTTTTTTTTTTTATTAATAACTGATGAAATAAAATGTTTAATGTGAAAAGTTTTATTGCTTATATAAAACTTATCTAACTTTTATTATTTTAAAGCAATAACCGCATTTTGCCTGGAAACATCATTCAAGCTCTACGTTTGCTGGTCATATACATGACTAACACTGTGTAGTTTGCTAATGAAATAATCAGAAGTAAAATATCCTATAAATAAATAATATCAAACCATTAGCTAGAATTTGATTGGCTGCCTAGCCAATTTATGTTAGCTACCGGAATCTATGCTAATCTACGTCATTAGCAAAGAAAACAGGCTAACTTAGTTAAATATATACTCACCATCCACCTTTAATAGGAACACCTGTACACCTGCTCATTTATGCAGTTATCCAATCAGCCAATCTTGTGGCAGCAGCACAATATATAAGATCCTGCAGATACAGGTCAAGAGCTTCAGCTAATGTTCACATCAAATATCAGAATGGGGGAAAACATGTGTTTAACCATGGTATGGTTGTTGGTACCAGATGGGCTGGTTTGAGTATTTCAGAAACTGCTGATCTCCTGGGAATTTCACACACAACAGTCTCTAGAGTTTACACCGAAGGGTGCGAAAAACAAAAAAGCATTGAGTGAGCAAAAGTTTTGTGGACGGAAACTGGCAAGATTGGTTCGAGCTGCCAGGAAGGATATGGTAACTCATATAATCCCTCTTTACAACTGTGGGGAGCAGAAAAGCAACTCAGCATGCACAACACATCAACCTTGAGGTGGTTGGGAGGCAACAGCCGAAGACCACATCAGGTTCCATTCCTGTCAGCCAGGAACAAGAATCTGAGGCTATCATGGGCACAGAATCGGACTGGAAAAAGACCAAGTGATTTTTTTCCCTAATCTTCAACTGTCCAGTTTCAATGAACCTGTGCACATGATTGGCTGATTAGATAACTGCGTGAATGTGCAGGTGATCCTAAAATTAGCTAAACTTACCTCAACATGCATTTTCAAATATGATAGAGTTCATATGTTCTAAGGAGGCAAAGGAGACACCACATAGTATATGAGTCTTGCTGTAGTGTAATGAAACATTTTCCTGAGGTATCGCCAGGACACTCATCTTCACTAGCAGTTCCACACTGCCTGCTGTCTGGTGGCTTATTCATATTCAAATCCATATTCATATCAATTTTTTTTTCTACTTTGATGAATTTGATTGGATGCTAAACTAAGCCCATTATAGCTGATGACATATAGCACATAGTCATCAGCTGGACAAGAGAAGAAGAGGTCTAAATAAGGAGTAAAAAGTAGCTTTTTTCTTGAAGATGTAATGAAGTAAGAATACAATAATTCCATTTCAATAATACTCAAGTAAAGTATAAATATGCCAAAATAATGCTTAAGTGTCATAATAAAGTATAATTAAAATCAGATTTCAGTTGTAAAAAAGAAAAAGAAAAACGCTCTAAAACGCAACATAATTTCTGAGCATTTGTACTTCAAGCTTAACAACACCACACAATTAGTTTGGGACAAGCTGTGTGAGGTTTCAGGCTTATTACTCCTGTAAACAGTTTTGCTAAGTTTTATAAGCTGTACCAATTAAAGCTGTTAACAGTTTACCATATGAGCTCAATTTAAAACACATTCATTTACTGAAACTGCTTAACACTAAATCAACGCTTTGTATTAATGTAGAAATATAACAGCTCCTAATAATTCAGTCTATAATAGCTATGTCTATTGCAAAAATGTCATGAAATCTCATGAAGTTGAGCCACAGTTTGCAGTAACTTGTAATACTTCTTTTTTTTTTTTTTTTTTAAATCCACCAATAACAGTGCTTTATTGGTAAATGTCAAGAGGTCAGGTGGACTGCCAGGTCATCAGGGTCACACAAAAATGGCCAAAGGACAAACATGACAATAAGGCCCTTTTATAGGTTATACACATATGGCGTCACGTTCACGATCTAAGAATTTTCCAAAGCTCCACTACTTCCGGAAGGAAGCAGCCCTGGTGGTCCTCCACATATGTACTATCTTCGGTTTGTTAACTGATAAAAACATTTTCATGTTCAAGATATCAGCATTTGTGTGTTAGCAATGTCTGAAAAATCCAGCTCAGTCTGATGAGCTTCTGGCTGCCAAAACATAGACCAAGTTGGTCAAACTGGTAGACCATGTTTGTCATCTGGTAAGATATTTCCTTGTCTAAACTGATCGATAAATTTTTGAGGTGACCTTACTGTTGTGTTAATTTTTTTAACAGAATTTGGTCTATGGTGTAGCATTAGTAGCATTAATACAGAGGCTGTTTCCTTTCTACCAGCAGACAAACATGGTCTACCAGTTTGCCCAGTGTATTGGCAAATGGTAGCCAGTCAGACCAAGCTGGATTTTTTCAGCAGGGAAGTGTGTTAGCAAGTTTCCATGCCAAAATAGGTGGCGCCATATTCATAGCTGAATTGCGTGTTGCTTATACCTAAAAGGAAAAGAGGTTAAATGGACATGGCTTGGACATAATAAGACCACTGCAGCTAGTCATATGAGTCATGTGAGTGTTTTGTAGCAGGTAAATACATCTCTCGTCACAGTTAGCTGGCTAGATTGGTGCTAACCAAAGAAGAACATGGAGGCATCCGTGTTTTATTCACACTTTGTAGCTCGAATGCACAGAGGTCAAAAACTGAGGAGGCGTGGACCTCCAAAACAAACATGTAAACTAGTCACACGCACACAGCATGGAATTAAATTTGTGCCAAACGCATTGATCGCATCTTTTCAAGAAACAAACAAAAATATACAATGAGAAAGAAAAAAAACATTCTGAAACTGAAAACAGTGAACTCGGTGGCAAAAATTTAACATGGCCTTCAAATAAACAGCATTCATTGTTAACAGTTTTCTAAGCTTCCTTTTCGCTAACCATGGTTTATGAATGCGCTGCCAGAGTTTCTGTTTATGCTCCGCAAGTTTACGTTTGCCATTCTGGCACAAATCTCACGTGTGGGCAGGGCTTAACAGCGATTTACTCTCATTAGCTAGTGAGATTCGGATCGACAGGTCCCTGACCAGGAAGTAGAGACTTCAGTGTCGCAAATTTTGGAGAGTGTTCTGGATGCGGTTCTCTGTATATTTATAGTGTTTATACTTTGTAGTGGAAATTACTTACTTACTTACAGTATATTAGTTCATAATTAATATTTGAGGTTTGGGCAGTCTCATACGACTATTTTTTTCAAGATGAGCTCTCAGGAGCGGCACAGAGCATCGTCGTCATCGCCATCATACTCCTCCTCAGCTGGACACTCTGGCTGTCGCTCACTAGCCAATGAGAGTAAATGGTTGTTAAGCCCGCCACATGAAAAATTTGTGCCAGAATGGTAAACTTGCAGAGCATAAATGAAAAGTTTGAAAGTGTAAATGAAAACTCTGGCAGCGCATTCATAAACCGTGATTAGTGAAAACGAAGCTTAGAAAACTATTAACAAAGAATGTTGTTTATTTGAAGACCATGTTAAATTTTTGCCAGTGAGTTCACTATTTTCAGTTTCAGAATGTTTTTTCTTCTTTCTCATTGTATATTTTTGTTTGTTTCTTCAAAGGTTACATTTAATACTTTTGGCACAAATTTAATTCCATACACACAGCTGCATATACTATCTGTACATGGTTGCAATCTTCTGTACATAATATATTAACCCATAATGTGTGTGTGTGTATGTGTGTGTGTGTGTGTGTGTGTGTGTGTGTGTGTGTGTGTGTGTGTGTGTGTGTGTGTGTGTGTGCCTGTACCCCTGTGAATACACATTACCCTGTGTTACTGGAATGAGAGGAGTAAATTTCTGGAAGGCATGAATTTAAAACGTGCATCTCAGATACTGCCAAAGTCTCCCAGACACACACTCATATCTCAAGCTTTCAATTGTGTGTGTGTGTGTGTGTGTGTGTGTGTGTGTGTGTGTGTGTGTGTGTGTGTGTGTGTGTGTGTGTGTGCGTGCATTGTCCGTAGTGCAGATACATCTGAAGTAACCAAACACCCTTCGATTTATGTAGCAAGAGAGCACCAGGGATTAATTATAGTTTATGCAGCATGCATGTTTGGGATGCTGCTATGGAAGCCTATGACACAAGGCTCTTGGATAAATTAGAGCGTAATTTCCAAATCGAAATTTGATGTTGATATCAATCACTGAAGCCAATTAACCAGCTCATGGTAATGGTAGTTGTTATGTCTGTTTTTCCATATTTGCCTCCAACTATGAGTGACTTGCCAATTCATATACAGCACTGCGCAAAAGTTTTAGACACCCTATTTTTTTTAGTATAAACTTTTGTTATAGTTTTTATGACTTCTACATTATCAAGTCAGTACAAAAAAAAACATTTTAGATTCCCAAACATTTCGTTTTCTAGCACAAAATTAAATGATACAGAAAAATGTTTGTACTGTATGTCATTAAAGAAAGCAGCATATTACGTAAGAGACACTTTTCAGACAAAAAACACAATGAAGGCTGCTGGGTTTTGCTGCAAAAAATAAGAAGCAAGTGTAAAAGTCAAAGTCTCCAGAAGAACTGTGTCTGGTTCTGCAAGATGCTCAATAAAACTTACCAGCTCATTTCCTTATAAAACTGCACAAATTGTACCGGAGACTACTATTTTTATTTTTATTTTTTTGTCACACCAAATATTGACAAAATATTTTTTTCATTTACTACTGTTTACTGCTCTTTACGGTATTTTTTTAAAATGTAGAAACATTTCATTTTTGTTATTTTGAATGCATCTTTGCTCAGATGCATTTCTTTGCATGTCTTTTGCACAGTACTGTATGTCTTACTGAGTGTGTGTGTGTGTGTGTGTGTGTGTGTGTGTGTGTGTGTGTGTGTGTGTGTGTGTGTGTGGGTGTGTGTGTGTGTGTGTGTGTGTGTTCTATTTCCCTCACTCCATATCACAGAAAAATTATGCAGATCAGTAAAAAATACGCCTCCACCCATGCCTCTATTGAGCATGTGTATCTGTAAGTCGATGTAAGCAAAGGCGTGATTATGGTGGTCAAAGTGCAGTACATCCGGGTGTGATTAGTCAGGTCTGGGTCCCGTCCACTCTCTGAAGCAAGAAAACAATATGGCATGCAATCATGGCTATTAAACAACATATTTGTAAGCATATATTCTACATTAGTGCACAAAATACACATACACATACACACAATACTGTCTTAATGAAGAGACGTTAATATTTTGTTTAGTTGCACTGGTCAGTCGCTTTGTTCAGTGAACTTGAACTTGAACCCCTGGTGCCAAAAGGTCACATTTAATGCGTATATCCTGTTCAGCATAGATTCACATAGATGTGGGCCATCACTTTTGGTTTTACAGGAATACAATTGTAAATAAAAAAAATTTTTAAATGAAAAATATCTACTATATCTCTTGTTCAGATCAGTTCAGCATTCCATAGTTATGGAAATAGACATTTGAAAGTAGGGTTGCACCAATACCAATATTGGATCCTGCTATCAGGTTATTGGTCTGATACATGAACAAATAACCATGGTGGCTTAGTGGTTAGCATGTTTGTCTCGCACCTCCAGGGTTGGGGGTTCGATTGCATGTTCTCCCTGTGCTTCGTGGGTTTCCTCCGGTTACTCCGGTTTTCTCCCCGGTCCAAAGACATGCCTTGTAGGCTGTTTGGCATTTCCAAATTGTCTGTAGTGTGTGAATGTGTATGTGATTGTGCCTTGCGATGGGTTGACACCCCGTCCAGGGTGTCCCCCGCCTTGTGCCCTGAGTTCCCTGGAATAGGCTACAGGCTCCATGTGGCCCTGTGTAGGATAAGCAGTACAGAAAATGGATGGATGGATGGATGAATGAACAAATATCATGAAATGACGGTGATCAGGATGTGTTCCAAACCAGTCCACTATCAGCATGTGTAAAAGAAATAAAAAGATGGCTTAACTCCCAACTTTTTAAAACTTTTTGAATATGGACAAAACTGATATCATTAATATTGGAACACCTACACTCACTTAAAACATCCTTCACAACTTTACTTGTGACATTGACGGTACTCTCATTAAACCACTCAGTATTGTAAAAAATGTAGCCATGTTCTTTGATCCCTGCCTCACCTTTGAAGCTCTTATAAACTCCATCTCTAAAATTGGATTCTTTCACCTTTGCTTTGCTTTGCTTGCCTCCGTCCCTTCATTAGCCTCAAAGACACCAAAACACTGGTTCATGCATTTATATCATCACGTCTTAACTATTACAATGCTCTCTTTATAGGCATTGTAATAGTCAGGTTTACAGGCTAATCCTATTGCTAGGTTGCAATATATTCAAAACTCTGCTGCTAAAATTCTTACACATACCAAGCGCTCAGCCCACATTACTCCTATCCTGTCTGAACTGCATTGGTTACCGGTTTCATTTCACATTAAATATAAAATAATCCTGCTTACATTTAAATCACTTCACGGTCCTGCACCTCACTAACCTAGTGAACTGCTCCTCCCCTACAAGGCCTCCTCTCTGTCCCTAGATCTCCTCTCTCTTACCATGGGTGGCAGTTCTTTCAGTGTAGTAGCACCCAAGATCTAGAATTCACTCCCTCTGACTTCGCAGCATCACATCTATCTCCGAGTTTAAATCCCATCTTAAAACTTATTTGTTTTCTCAGAGTTATTTGTTCTACCATGCTGCTATGTATTTCGCTTTCAATGCCTATACTATCTGTACTGTGTTGTTTTTTTTTCTTTTCTTTTTATCATTATTACTATTCCACTATGTCCTATCACAATGAAAAATAGTAAAGAAAGCAAGGCAGACTGCAAACTGTGCTTTGTGAAAATATCAGGAAGAGCTACTACAGCATCTTCCTACAATACAAGTAACCTGATACAACATCATAAACATAAAACTCAGCATGAGGAGTTCATTGCTAGCGATACACTGCAGCAAATGCTGGCTAGCCAAGGAAAAATGTATACAGACAATGCTAGGTGAGTGAACAACACAGCTCTTACCCAGTACATTGTTCTTGACTATCAGCCACTATCGGTTATTGACAGTGAGGGATTATGAAGCAATGAAAATGAAAACGTACAGCTGTTCTGAAGTGCTTTTCCAAAGTGAAACAAAACCCACTCTGCATTGCTAACCAACTCATTTCAAGGTAACTAATGCAGCTAGCTAATGCACTTCATTTAAAATTAACTAGCTAACGTTTTAAAGAACAAGCTTAGTAGCCCGAACACGTGTGCGCTTTTCATGGTCACTATGTAAACCGGTGAAATGTATATAGTTCTAAATAAAATGATCTTTGATTTCCTTGATCGAGTAATACAAAGTAGGTTACTCATTTTGGTATCAGTATCAGTATCATGTACTCATACTCTAAAAAATGGTATCATTGCATCCCTATTCAGCCCCCTTTTGGTACTGTCCAGATAAAAGGTAACGTAAGTAAGAGATAAAGGGAATGTGACAGTGACTCAAACACTTATAGCATTATCATTTTGATATCTATTAAATGTCTGTCTTTTTTTGGCTTTGG
Source organism: Cranoglanis bouderius (assembly GCA_023630585.1). NCBI lineage: Eukaryota > Metazoa > Chordata > Actinopteri > Siluriformes > Cranoglanididae > Cranoglanis > Cranoglanis bouderius. The sequence continues at coordinate 22,185,120 of CM042539.1, forward strand.
ATTAACTGTAACAGTCTTGCACAGTACATTACTTTCTCCGTCACACAACACAATGTGTACACAGCCATACGTAAAGCTATTTCCTCAGTTCCATGAAGCCGTGGCGGTTTCCTTGCCAACCATCAGCCAGATATTTGCTCTGGTCATTTGGCACCGTGCCAGCTGCAGTGCTTTATAGTAGGATAACAGTCGTCAGGCAGGAAGAGGAAATAACCTGGGCACTCACCCCAAAGCGTGCCAAGTTCAAACTAAGCCTATTTATAGCTTAGGACACACACACACACACACACACACACACACACACACACACACAAACACACTAACCATATGATCCGTGTTCAAGGAAATGAAACCGTTTCATGTGGTGATGAGGTTATTTTGTTAGGCCTAATTAAACTTTTTTTTACCCAATGCTGTTGTATAGTTTGCTCAGTTGAAAAGGTTTCCACAGCCAGTCTTCCCACATCCATTATCACTAGCTCTTTGGTTCCCCATACCCCTTTTTCCACCAACACTATCGGGGAACTTTAAGCAGAACTTTAAGTCGGCCTGAGTTTGAAGGCTCAATGATTATATCAATGTATTATACCAAATGTGGGACTTTCTTAAATGCTCTAAAATAAAACCACAAAAAACGGATCCTGATTCACAGTTATGATATTGATGTTTTTTTTTTGTTGTTTTTTTTTTTTTTTTGTGTGTGTGTAAATAATCATCTAATCCTTCCTCACTGTTCTTTTTTAACATCCTCATCCCCCAACTCCTAATATCACTGGTTCTTTAGTTCCGGGCTTTCTGGTGTCAGATCTGAACTAGTTTTGCATCAAAATTAGGTACCAATTCTGGTAACAGCATCTTTCTCTTTCTTTGTTTTCTCCACTCTTCTCTCTTTCTGATTGTCTGTTCTTCTCTGTTATTCCTCTGTCCTTCTATTTATCTTTTAGTTCTTCTGTTGCCGTCTCTGGCTTTCTGTTCTTGTCTTTCCAATGTTCTGTTGTTGTTTCTGCCTTTTTGTTCCTCTCTCTTTCTCTCTGTCTTTCTGCTTCTCTGTTTATCTGATTCTCTGTTCCTCTGTCTTTCTGATCCTCCACTCTCTGAAGGTACAAACACTTGGCATTCATATGGTATCCTCAAGGCTACCATTTCATATTTAGATTGAGGAAGGTAATTGTAAGAGAAACATTCTTAAGTTACTTCCAAGGAAGTTAATTCTAAGGAAAATCCACCTGACAGACTTGCATATTAATCTTTCAGTTCTTCAGTGGCATCCAAGATTTATTTTGTGTTTCTCTGTTGACTTTTTTTTATTTTTTATTTTATTTAAACTTCTTTCATGACATGTTGGTCTATTTTCACTTTGGTTACAGCGTTCTATATAACCCACAATGCCGTTCGAGGATTTATCCCTTGCTTCATCTCTACCTAAATAGTGCGATGCAGGAGCACTTTAGTCCTTTAGTCTGTCCAGCTCTCTCAGCTCTCTCTCAAGTCAAGTCTCTGCCATAACTCAAAGCAACTACATTGTATAACTGCATTGCATTCTGAAACTTTGAGTCCAACATTTGCTCTAATGACTCAACTACAACTCAACTTGGTGAGAAAAGCTCTTGATCTTTTGATTTTAGGAGATAACAACAAAACCTGACTGTTATCATGTATGATTGATATCATTACATCATTTTCTCCTATTAAATGGCATTATAACTGCAATAGCTATAACACAACTACTGACTTCTTAAAAGAACAACAAATACAAGAAGTTTTCCTTTTAGGACTGCTGCTTTGATCTTGTGTATCTCTCTCTGTCTAGTTCTCCTTTCTGATCTATAGTATTCTTTTGAACCCTAATACAGTGGGCATCGTGGTTTAGTGGATAGCTTGTTTGCCTCACACCGTCAGGGATGGGGGTTCAAATCCTGCCTCCACCGTGTGTTAAGTTTGTATTTTCTCCCCATGCTTCGGGGGTTTCCTCCGGGGACTCTGGTTTCCTCCCCCTAGTCCAAAGACACATCCTGTAGGCCGATTGGCATTCCTAAATAGTCTGTAGTGTGTGAATGTGTGTGCGATTGTGCCCTGCGATGGGTTGGCACGCTGTCCAGGGTGTCCCGTGCCTTGTGTCCCTGAGTTCCCTGGGATAGGCTCCAGGCTCCCCTGAAACCCTGTGTAGTGTAAGCAGTATGGAAAATGGATGGATGGATGATTTACATATACTCCATAAAAGGGTATTCCATATTGTGTATAAGTGAAGCGACTGTCAAAATAGGTTTGTGTGAGTGTGTGTGTGTGTGTATGTATGTGTGTTTCAGCTAAATGTAGGTTAATGGTTTTTACATTGGTGCGAGAGGAGCACTAAGATAACTGTACCTTAGAGATATGGGTCACATGCAGTAGCAGATTTGTGTGTTCCTGTGTCTCAGGGAAGCAGAGGGAAGCGCAGTCTGTCCCTATAGAGCTTTATGCAGATCTGAGTATCCATTTAATCTCTTTTACTGGTGAAAGCCATGCTTGAGCTCTTGCCAGTTTCAACCATCTCAGTGAGAAATAACAGACACAACAGGCGAAAAAATTTAGATATATTGTATATCATGCTAGTTACGCATGCGGGGCGGGGAGGGTGGGGGTAGCATTGCCTCCTCACAGCTCCAGGGTCCCTGGTTTCGATCCTGAACTTGGGTTATGATGTATCCCATGTTCTCCCCATGATCGTACAGGTTTCTTGTAGGTTCTTTGGTTTCCTCTCACCTACCAAAAATATGCCAGTAGGTGGATTAGCTATGTTAAATTGCCCCTTAGGTGTGAATGTGTGTGTGCTCTGCAATGGACTGGCATCCCACCTTCTCCCACTCAGTCTTCCTAATATATGAAACCATGATAACCCTGACCAAGAAAAAAATGGCTACTGAAGACAAATGAATGAATTATAGATGTTAGTTCCACTTCAAACAGTTGATTAAGAACTCCTTGTAGCTTCATTAACAAATCACTATCTATCATTGGACATTAAAATTTTTAAAATATTGAGCTTTGTGGAGAAATCTATTTGAAGTTTGTATTTCAAACCCTGAACTAGTAAATCCAAGTGCTGCATAATACATTTTGTGTCCTCTCTTAATTCGTCCTCTTTTATTATCTCTTTTTGTCTCAGATGTGGCAGTGGGAGCTCCGTTTGCAGGCGAGGACCGTGGCGGTTGTGTGTTTATCTATAACGGCGAGAGGTCTGGCTTGAGGCTGAAGGCCTCACAGGTGCTCAAAGGATCCTGGGCTATGACTGGAATCCCAGCAGGCTTTGGGTTTACACTGCGTGGGGACTCAGACCTGGACAACAACCAGTACCCTGGTGAGTAGGGACACTCTTTTTCATTCTCTCGCCGTCCTTATGTCTGTTTGCGCTGTTTATGAATGTTTCTGGTAATGCAATCATACCAATGTTGTGGACGTAAAACCACAGAGATGAGACAAAAGCAAGTTCAGTAAGACCAAGAGCGATTCAGAGGGACTCCAGTTTGATTTAGAAACATCTGTAGGGGGATATGAATAAGGCCGTCTCTATTTTTCACCGAGTGCTTTAGTTTGAATTGCGGATGTGGTTTTGATTTTGTTGTTCTCATAGTTGTTTTCTTGTCTTAACCTTCAGAGTAATCTATCCAGAACAATAGCATACTTTTTTGTCATTGCATGCATGTTTCTTTGTTTGTGTGTGTGTGTGTGTGTGTGTGTGTGTGTGTGTGTGTGTGTGTGTGTGTGTGTGTGTGCGTATGTGTGAGAGAGAAAGAGAGAGAGAGAGAGAGACTGTGACCCCTTGAATTCAACATGCTTACACACACTGCCAATGCATGTTTGCTGAGGAATTCTCTAGAACATGTTAAGTGTTTTTGCTGCATGTTTATTTCTCTGGCCCAGCTGTAGTGCTGTAATTTGTAAATCAGAAACCTTATCAGGAGATCACCAAATTTAATTTCTGGGCAATCGCAGTGAGCTCTGACATCCATGAATATCTGTTGCTGAGCCTGGCCTGAATTACATTGGTGCATAAAAACTTTGTTTTTGGTACCAAAGTATAGGTTTTGCGGTGTAATTAAGTTTTATATCTTAAATCAAAGTAGTATTTTTTTTTCTATGTCATCCAAAAGACAAAATCTAGATGGGCCATTAATAATCACCAAATACTTATTTAAGATGAGGTACTTTTCTGTGGATCAAAAACTATTGTAGTGTAGTATGGAGCATTCTAAAAAAAAACAAAAAACAACAACCTGTAATTATTTAACAGATGATTAATTAAGTGTGTTTTAAATCAGCAAGAACAGCAAAGTAGAATGTTTACGAAATGTTTGCTTTTGTTTTTACACAAGTGTCACACAATCTAGTAGCTCGATAAAGTCTTAACAGTTTAAATTCTGCTTTGTTTGTGCAGGAGATTATACAGTAAATAGCTATAATAATGTTATCACATTTATGCAACAAGGTAAAAACAATACAAAACAGCATTATAACTTTGGATACACAAAACCAGAAACAGAAAGAAAATATATATATATATATATATATATATATATATATATATATATATATATATATATATATATATATATATATATATATATACTTCTTACTGACTTTTATAAAACAGAAGTTTTGATTTCGTATGTACAGTCGTGAAAAAATAAGTACACCCCATGGAAATTGTTGGCTTTTTTTTTTTGACATATTTGGACAAGCAAACATTTGGTCATCTTTGAAACAGTGCCTATTAATGAAGTTGATATACTTGAACAAAACCACAAGGACAATGAGCTTTTTCAATCATTTATTCAACAGAAATATCAATAGATGTGATATTCTTCTGTGGAAAAAGTAAGTATACCCTTGGCTGCAGAAGATGGTATTGCCCCTTTTAGCAGAAATAACTTCTTGTAGGCGTTTTGCATAACTGTCCGCCAGTCTCTGACATCAGCTTGCTGGAATATGTGACCAGTCTTCCATGCAATATTCTTTCAGTTGCAAGATGTTTGAGGGTTTTATTGCATGTACAGCCCGTTTCACATCCCCCCACAACATTTCAATGGCATTCAAATCCATACAGTAACTTCTGTGGGATCGGACCAGACAGGCTAGCCTTCGCTCCCAACGTGCATCAGTGAGCCTTGGCCGCCAATGACCCTGTCGCCGGTTCACCGGTTGTACTTCCTTGGACCAGTTTTGGTAGGTACTAACCACTGCATACCAGGAACACCCCACAAGACCTGCAATTTTGGAGATGCTCTGACCCAGTCGTCTAACCATCACAACCTGGCCCTTGTCAGAGTCGCTCAGATTCTTACTCTTGCCCATTTTTCCTGCTTCCAACACCTCAACTTCGAGAACTGACTGTTCACTTGCTGCCTAATATATCCCACCCATTGACAGGTTCCACTGTAACGAGATAATCAATGTTATTCACTTCACCTATCCATGGTTTTAATGTTATGGCTGATTGGTGTAATTATGCAACGCGATGACAGAACAACACAGCTCACAGCCAGAATGATGGCTTACAACTTGCTGGTTTTTTGTCAATGGCGCAAACAACATGACTGGATAAGCATACCCATATTTTTAGTCTGTATTATTGCACTTAACTAGCTTGCCATACATTGCTACATTATGTTAGTTACCACATTTTATCCTATTCAATTAGGTTGCCAGGCAACCAAAACACTGGACACAAAACACATTAGAGCTTTCACTTGCCTGGTGGGCTGGCTAATAAATCTATGATTTGCCAACACCTTTGTGTACATCTTATCCAGGACTGAAACTTTTTAGTTCCTGGAAAGTTCCAGAAACCTTAGTGGAAACACACCTTATAAAGTTCTTGAGTTGTGGGAAAAAAGATAGGAAGCAATACAGTGATGTATAACTTTGAATTAGCTTGACTTCTGTATAAATCAAAGTTAATATTGTGGAACAGTCACACTGTGATTGTCAAAATGATGTGATATTTTATAAACTGTAGAAAGGATTTAAGAATGAATAGACTGCTGTGTGCTGTGTTTCTACTTGGACGTGTGATTTAAAGACGTTAATAAGCTGGGTGGCAGATTAACTTTCCAGAACTCTGCTACGTCAACAGTGTACGAGACCAAATGTTTCATTCAAAAAGGAAATTGCATGTGTGTGTGTGTGCAAAAGTGTGTATGTGTGGTCGTTTGATGCTACAATTAAGACAGATGTTTCTTGCTAAACCTGAACCCAAATGCTGATTGAGCTGTAACATTAGCCAGCATGTCGGCCGTACAGTTTTCTCTGTAGCGGGAAGTGTTTCATTTCTTCTGTTGCCCAGTAACACACATCTCAGTGCAGTGTCACATAGGAGTGTGTGAAGTTCGTTTGCACCAGGATTGGAACTGTGCTTTCATAATCCACTTCAGCTGTACTCTTAAAATACGACCACCCTCAGTACGAGTGTTTCATTTAGAGCTTTTTCCACCCAATCTACTAGAGGAAGTGATGCAATAATGCTTTGGGTGGATTTAATCAAAAACTGAACTGGGTAATGGTTTGTTTACTTCGACTGCCACTCTCGTTTTATACAGGCTCTTTAATATGTTTATATATAGAATAGGGGATTCATAAAGGGGACTCCAGATGCAACCATTTAAGCCTTTTTCCTCTCAAATTATTCCTAACGTATTGATTAGTGTTCATTAGAGTTCAATATACCGACATAGCTCGAAGCCACACTGTAAAGCCATTTTGTTTATCTGAGATTAAATGGAATCATATCGAGTCTTAGTTTCTGACTCTGGCTTTAGAATCCATGTCAGTGGTACAGCATGAGTTGTAAGTGCATTCCATCCATAGCCATGTGATTTAATGTTCATTCCTCTTTTTGTACACCAAAATAATGTTTAAGACGCAGTCTTCCATTCCATCTAGCGCCTTCATTCAATTTGTCCTTCTTGGGGAACCCTTAAAGAACCCTACAATTTTCTTCTTTTCCTTTCAGCTGTTCCCTTCAGGGGTCGCCACAGCGAATCATCTGCCTCCATCTAGCCCTATCCCCTGCATCCTCTTCTCTCAGACCGACTACCTTCATGTCCTCCTTCACTACATCCATAAACCTCCTCTTTGGTCTTCCTCTCGGCCTCCTGCCTGGCAGCTCTAACCTCAGCATCCTTTTACCGATATATTCACTCTCCCTCCTCTGAACATGTCCAAACCATCTCAACCTGGCCTCTCTAACTTTGTCTCCAAAACATCTCACATGTGCTGTCCCCCTGATGTACTCATTCCTGATCCTATCCATCCTCGTCACTCCCAAAGAGAACCTCAACATCTTTAGCTCTGCTACCTCTAACTCTTCCTCCTGTCTTTTCCTCAGTGCAACTGTCTCCAAACCATACAACATTGCTGGTCTCACTACTGTCCTGTACACCTTTCCTTTCAGTCTTGCCGGTACTCTTTTATCACACAACAGACCTGACACTTTTCTCCACCCATTCCAACCTGCCCGTACACGCTTCTTCACCTCTTTTCCACACTCCCTGTTGCTCTGGACTGTTGACCCTAAGTACTTAAAATCCTGCACCTTCTTTATCTCTTCTCCCTGTAACCTCACTGTTCCACTTGGATCCCTCTCATTCACACACATGTGTTCTGTCTTGCTGCGACTAACCTTCATTCCTCTTCTCTCCAGAGCAAACCTCCACCTCTCTAGACTTTCCTCCACCTGCTCCCTGCTCTCACTACAGATCACAATGTCATCCGCAAACATCATAGTCCATGGAGATTCCTGTCTGACCTCATCTGTCAGCCTGTCCATCACCACCGCAAACAAGAAGGGGCTCAGAGCCGATCCTTGATGCAGTCCCACGTTCACCGTGAACTCCTCTGTCACACCTACCGCACACCTTACCATTGTCCTACTGCTCTCATACATATCCTGCACCACTCTAACATACTTCTCTGCCACTCCAGACCTCCTCATACAATACCACAGCTCATCTCTTGGCGCCCTGTCATACGCTTTCTCTAAATCTACAAAGACACAATGCAGCTCTTTCTGACCCTCTCTGTACTTCTCCATCAACATTCTCAAAGCAAATATTGCATGTGTAGTGCTCTTTCTTGGCATGAAACCATACTGCTGCTCACAAATGCTCACTTCTCCCCTTAGCCTTGCTTCCACTACTCTTTCCCACAACTTCATTGTATGGCTCATCAGCTTAATACCTCTGTAGTTTCCACAACTCTGCACATCTCCCTTGTTCTTAAAAATCGGCACCAAAACACTTCTCCTCCATTCCTCAGGCATCCTCTCACTCTCTAAGACCTCGTTGAACAACCTAGTTAAAAACTCTACTGCCATCTCTCCTAGACACTTCCATACCTCCACTGGTATGTCATCAGGACCAACCGCCTTTCCTCTCTTCATCCTCTTCAAAGCTCTCCTAACTTCACCCTTGCTAATCCTTTCTACTTCCTGCTCAACAATATTTGCCTCTACTACTCTTCTCTCTCTGTCATTTTCCTCATTCATCAGTTCCTCAAAGTACTCCTTCCATCTTTCCCTCACCCTCCTGTCACCTGTCAACACATTTCCATCTCTATCTTTAATCACTCTAACCTGCTGCACATCCTTACCATCTCTATCCCTCTGCCTCGCCAACCGATACAAATCCCTCTCACCTTCCTTACTATCTAACCTTGCATACATGTCCTCATAAGCTTTCTGTTTGGCCTTTGCCACCTCTATCTTAACCTCACGCTGCATATTCCTGTCTACTTTCTTCCATCCTTTCACTGTCCCACTTCTTCCTAGCTAACCTCTTCTTCTGGATACTCTCCTGAACTTCCTCATTCCGCCACCAAGTCTCCTTGTCTTCTTTCCTCCTTCCAGATGACACACCTAGCACCTTCCTACCTGTCTCCCTGATCACTTTGGCTGTAGTAGTCCAGTCATCTGGAAGCACCTCCTGACCACCTAAAGCCTGTCTCAACTCCTCCCTGAAAACCGCACAGCACTCTTCCTTTTCCAACTTCCACCACTTTGTCTTCTGCTCTGCCTTTGCTCTCTTCATCTTCCTCACCAACAGAGTCATCTTACACACCACCATCCTATGCTGTCTAGCTACACTCTCTCCTACCACTACTTTGCAATCGCTAATCTCCATCAGATTACAGTGTCTACATAAGATATAGTCCACCTGTGTGCTCCTGCCACCACTCTTATATGTCACCCTGTGTTAATGCCTCTTCTGAAAGTACGTGTTCACCACAGCCATCTCCATACTTTTAGCAAAGTCTACCAACCTCTGTCCTTCTGGGTTCCTTACCTGAAGACCAAACCTGCCCATCACTTCCTCATCCCCACTATTCCCTTCACCAACATGTCCATTAAAGTCTGCCCCTATCACCACTCTCTCACATCTGGGAACACTCTGCATCACTTCCTCAAGCTCGCTCCAGAATCTGTATTTCTCCTCTTGCTCACAACCTACTTGTGGAGCGTAAGCACTAACAACATTCAACATCACACCTTCAATTTCCAGCTTCAGACTCATCAACCTATCTGACACTCTCTTTACCTCCAGAACATTCTTCACAAACTCCTCCTTCAGGATCACTCCTACTCCATTTCTCTTCCTGTCCACCCCATGATAAAACAGTTTAAACCCTGCTCCAATGCTTCTAGCCTTGCTCCCTTTTCACCTGGTCTCCTGGACACACAGAATGTCAACTTTCCTCCTCTGCATCATATCTACCATCTCTCTGCCTTTACCTGTCATCGTACCAACATTCAAAGTCCCTACTTTCAGTCCTAAACTCCTGCCTTTCCTCTTCTCTCTCTGCCTACGGACATGCCTTCCTCCTCTAACACACCTTCCTCCTCTCCTTCTTCGACCAACAGTAGCCCAATTTCCACCAGTGCCCTGTAGGTCAACGGCACCAATGGCCGTTGTTGTTAACCCGGGCCCTGACCGATCCGGTATGGAAGTCATGTTAGTGATTCGCATATTGAATTTGGCAAAAGTTTTACGTTGGATACCCTTCCTGACACAACCCTCTCTATTTATCCGGGCTTGGGACCGGCACAAAAAGCTTGTGACCTCCTGTGGCTAGATTTAAAGAACCTTACAATAGGGTTTTTTTGTTTGTTTTTTTTTTTTTTTTTTTATGAGAGCATTTAAGAAGGTAAGAACCCTTAACTACCCAAAGGATCCTTAAGGAACCCTTGTTGTATGGACCTAATGATCTGCCTTCCATGTTGTAGACCATCATATGCGGAAAGGATGTAAATGATTTCATCATGGGTGTGGCTTTCTTCCAAAAAGTGCCCAAGGATAAGGATAAGGATAAGAATAAAGATATGGATAAGGAATGCTTGAAAAAAAAAAGCAGGAAACTGCTGGATAAATGAGAAACAGATTCACCATGGCAGATTCACCCTGTTGTAAATAGAATCATACTATAGATGTACACAGTGGGCTACAGTCAAAACATGATGTAGTACAAATGCTTTATAAACACAGAGCTAGAACAATCCCAGATCCAAAAGACTAGACTAGGACTCATTCTTGGTCCATGACTGAAGTTACCAAGAACAGTTATCTTTTTATGTTTCTGTCAACCATTTATTGCTCTCTCTTTAACTCTTCTGAGGTAGAATGGGAACGTTATTACGATTGATTTTTTAAAAAATATGTGGTTTAGTGGTTAGCACGTTTGCCTGGCACCTCCAGGGTTGGGGGTTTGATTCCTGTCTCCACCCTGTGTTGCATGTTCTTCCCATGCATTGTGGGTTTCCTCCCCCAGTCTAAAGACATGTGTTGTAGTCTGAGGCATTTCCAAATTGTCCCAGTTCCCTGGGATAGGCACCAGGCTTCCCTACAACCCTGTGTAGGATATGAGATATTGAAAATGGATGGATTGGCACCCTTGGTCAATATGAGCAAAGAAGGCTGTAAAAAATTGTCTTTATTGTTTGATTTTTTGTTCAAAAAATTCACAAATATACTCTGCTCTCATGGATATCAAACAACTGCAAACACAACACAGGTTTATCAAAATATATATACATATCCATATATCCATGTCCATGAGAGCAGAGTGTATATTTGTTAAATATATAGGTTAAACAATAAATACATTTTTCACAGCCTTTTTTGCTCATATTTACCAAGGGTGCCAATATTAGTGGAGGGCACTGTAGCTAGCTACACTTCAAGCTGTGAAACACTTCAAGCTATCTAGAAAAACTAGGTACACTTCAAGCTACTAAGAAAAATGAGCCAACTAATTATCATGGCCCCCTAATAATCTCCACCCCTGAATTGGCCACATCACCCTCTTCTCCTCTCCACCTAGAGCTGGTGTGTGGTGGGCACACTATGGCTGCTGTCGCATCATCCAGGTGGATGCTACACACTGGTGGTGGTTGAGGAGATTTCCCCCTATACTATGTAAAGCGCTTTGAGAGCCTAGAAAAGTGATATATAAATGTAACGAATTATTAGTAGTAGTATTAATTAACTAAAATGCGGAAGCTACTTGTTCAAACTGAGGGAAATCAACTCTGACATTCCCATTTTTTTGCATAGCTAATTCATAATACAAAATAAAAAATAAATTTGTGTTTCTATTTGTGATTTTGTGACATTTTGTGCCATTTCTTAAGTGTAAAACATCATAAAAAGCAACAAATATAGAGATTGCTCAGCAGCTAGTTAACGTTAATAGGTACATGGTAATCTATATAACGCTGAAATAAACAGCTACTTTTAGGTGTTTTCTGCAATATGCATAATAATGCTTGTTATCATGGCTTGTTATATCATATTGGCTAATTAGCTAGCTATTAGGCTAAATAAGTGAGGTCAGCTGACACGCTCTATTGAAACGGTTAACTATTTTGAACTTTCACTGCTTTATCACATTCAGAAAATACTCAACACTTAACTAGCTAATAATATTACAAAAAAAGATAACAAGCGATTACTGGAAAAGCTACATTATTTTGAAAATATCTCAGCTACTGCCATGCTATTAAAAATGTAGTTAAGCTAGTAGCATAGCTACTTGTAGCTAGCCACTCCCTGACACTGGTTAGTAGCTAGCATTCTGTGACTTCATTTTGTGCAACAAGTCACCTAGCAATGGCTACTTTCCTAACAAAAAAGCTTAAAAGATCATTTTCTAAACAAACTCACGGATATTTGCTAAATCTAGGTGTTTTGAGCAATTTTACTGAGCACTTTTTTTCTACAAGTGACCGAATTCTATTTCTGTGTTTGGACAGTATTTGCTTTTATTTGTATATAGCACCAGGCAGGCAACAGCTAGTTTGCTAGCAGTGTGAAGATTTTGTTATGGATAATGTTTTACATGGATGCTGTGTCACGCTTTTGAACATATTCAGACAACAGCAGCAAAAGTAAAGTATTCAAAGCATTTTTAAACAAAAAAAGGAGCCAGCTCTTTATTCACAACTATGGACAAGTTAGCATAGCAGGTCCGCCTACCTGAGTGTTTTTTGGACAGTGGGAGGAAACCGGAGAACCTGGAGAAAATGCTAGAACTTTAATTGTGATTGAGGTATGTGTAAAACAGAAGCATATTTCAGTTCAGGAAAGTCTGTAGTTTTAGAACTGACCATGTGAAAGGTTTCCCAGGCTGCCACATATATAAAATTTATTAAAAGTTTCTGACACCAGAAAGAAGTTTTACCTTAGTATCTATGAAGATTTTTAGTCATCCCCTTTGAATGTCTCAGTCTTTTGAGAACTGTTGAAACAACTTCATGATTATAACACATGTCCACTGGGCTAGTCTTACTATTGAGGTAATGGACACATGCTCTCTTCATCATGCCGGATGGTGCCAGTGCCTTGTGCGGTGCAGATTTTGTAATCAGTATTTGTTCAGGAGTTAATGAGCTTTATTTCAAAGTGGTTCTCGTTATAGATTGAGTAAGTTGATGCTGGTAGCTTTACAGATAAAACAATACCTTTGTTAATTTGAGGTTTTCAAAAGTCTGGGGTTTCAGAGCACACATGCGCACACACACACACACACACACACACGCACACGCACATGTCTGTCAGGGTGATATGATGCACAGCAGACCCCTGAAAAACAGACTAAGAAGAAAAGCAGATTTCTCTATCAAGTGAAGTCATGATATCACAACCTTGAAAGGATACACACCTTTATCTCTGATTAGGGTAAAGACCAGGTCCATGATTAGCCTTTGATGGTTATTATTGATGATGTGTGTGTTTGACTGGAGTGCATGTGTGTTAGTATAATATACAGTGCCCTCCACTAATATTGGCACCGTTGGTAATTATGAGCAAAGAAGGCTGTGAAAATTTGTCTTTATTGTTTAACCTTTTGATCTTTTGTTCAAAAAATTCACAAAAATACTCTGCTGTCATGGATATCAAACAATTGCAAACACAAAAAAATATATTTGTTAAATATAGGTGTGCATCAATTATTGGCACCCTTTTAGTCAATCCTTTGTGCTACCTCCCTTTGCCAAGATAACAGCTTGGAGTCTTCTCCTATAATGCCTGATGACGTTGGAGAATACATGGCAAGGGATCTGAGACCATTCCTCCATACAGAATCTCTCCAGATCCTTCAAATTTCGAGGTCCACGCTGGTGGACTCTCCTCTTTAGTTCACCCCACAGGTTTTCTATGGGTTTCAAGTCAGGGGACTGGGGTGGCCATGGCAGGACCTTGATTTTGTGGTCAGTAAACCATTTTTGTGTTGATATTGATGTATGCTTTGGATCATTGTCCTGCTGGAAGATCCAACCCCGGCCTGTTTTAAGCTTTCTGGCAGAGGCAGTCAGGTTTTCAATTAATATCTGTTGATATTTGATAGTCCATGATGCCATGTGTCCTAACAAAATGTCCAGGTCCTCTGGCAGAAAAACAGCCCCAAAACATTAAAGAGCCACCACCATATTTAACTGTGGGCATGAGGTACCTTTCCATATGGCTGCCTCTCTGTGTGCGCCAAAACCACCTCTGGTGTTTATTGCCGAAAAGCTCTATTTTGGTTTCATCTGTCCATAGAACCCGATCCCATTTGAAGTTCCAGTATCAATGGGAATATACTTCAAATATATTTTTCTCATATGAATTCATAGGGGTGGCAATAATTGTTGCACACCTATATTTAAGATTTTTTTTATTTATATATAAACCTGTGTTGTGTTTGCAATTGTTTGATATCCATGATAGCACCGTATAAATGCTTGTGTAACATCAGTCCGATTCTCATATGCATTGTCCACATGTGAGTTTGTACTTTTGTGTTTAAATGCTCACACACTTAAGGTGAAGTTCAGGGGTGAGTCTCATCTGGCCCAGTTTAGGACTAAATTTTAAAGTTAAAAAATGTTAAAAACCAAAGGGCAAAGGTTACCTGACATGACCTGTCAAATAGCCAGTCACAAATAAATAAATATTTGGTTATATTTTCCAAAATATAAACAAACTAGTAGCTTAATGTAAACCACTGCAACCCTGACCAGGCAGTTACTAAGGATGAATGAATGAGTGATGTAGATGAATTGTTCAATGCTGTAGATGCAGTGTTCATGTTAATGAATGTGATCTTGCTTTCCTGCTTCATATCTGACCATTCACTTGCATGAAAGTTAAAACCTCCTACTTGTGTGACTTTTTTGCGTAGTCTGAATTAGGTGTCATATGAACCTTTCTGGCAAGGTTTCTAAATAAAAACAAAAAAAACCAAAAAAAACCAGTGTGCCTCGTATTCACATCTGTATTTGCATCTGTTTAGAACACATTGTCTGCTCAATCCGAATAATGTTTTCGTGAACAGTTACATCTATATCCAATGTTTAATATTCACCAGACCTTCAGCATGAAAAATGGTGGAAAAACATTATTTGCTGTGCAGTTATTCCCAAACAATGACTTAGTAGTATCGCTAACATTAGAAGATGAGTAAAGGCATTGTACTAATAAATAATGTGGGCAGTTTATTTTATTTTCAACAACCAAGGCATTCTTGTACTAGAATGTTCGGCAAATAGTGTATGAAATGCTCAGCAGCTTTTCTGCAGTCATAAACCCTTCTTCATGCTGTCTGTTTAAAAACCACACGTTGATGATGTTTTGCTGTGATGGAAGTAAAAGCAGTGTGATTAAAAATTTTGTTGGGAATCTGCAGTCGGAATGAATTCATTTGTGAAAATCTTTGCATGTGAACACAGTTATTTACTCCGATCTCTCACAGGAGGTGATTGTTGACTTATAGAAGATCCAAACCTTTACAGGCTACCTATAGAATCTGGCTTTATATTGATTTCATACTCTTTGTATCAATAACTTTTTGCCTATGAGAACTCGGTATGCATATGTACTTACTTGATGCTACAACTGGGATTTCTGTATGAGTCTTGGCAAAAGGTGGACTTTGGGAGGCCACAATAAATCTCTTTTGTTAGCTATAGTTGTATAAAAAAAAAAATCACATAACGACACAGACAGGTACATGACATAGCACAGGCCCTAAGCACTCCAAACCAACTTTGTATTTAGCTTCAATCAAACCCAGCATCACTCAGTCCTTTCAAAAACGTCTACAGGGAGATCGTTCCTGATTAATTTGAAGGAAATGGATGGATTGATGAATGAAATGAGAGATGAGGAATGCAAGGTTGGAGGTGTAAGTGGGAATTGCATTTGCTGGCTTTGTTCAGATATTTCTCTGGCAGGAGAAACCTGTGTGCTTGAGATAGCTTTAACAGACGTTAGCTTCAATTAACCCTGTGAGACCTGAGGCTAAGCGTGACCTGAAAGTGGCCGTTTGAGCATAAAGTCTTATTTTTGACTGTAGCTTGGTGTTATTTTACACTATTATGAAGTGACCGATGTATAGGACATCAGCGCAAGCTCAGCTTTTTAGCTGACACTTATTAAACACAAATGCTAGAGATATATAGAGATTTTTTTTTATACATTTTTACTGCAGTGAGAATTAAAACATACAAAAACGAAGAGAACATACACTCACTGGGCATTTTATTATGAACACCTGCACACCTACTCGTTTGTGAAATTACCTAATCATGCCAATCATGTGGCAGCAGTGCGATGCATAAAACCATGCAGATAAGGGCCAGCAGCTTCAGGTAATGTTCACATCAATCATCAGAATGCAGAAAAAATGTAATCTCAGATGGGCTGGTTTGAGTATTTCTATAACTGCTGATCTCCTGGGATTTTCACGCACAACAGTGCAATGCTTATATCTTGGAAAAGCTTAAAATTGCTCTGCTCTGGTCAATTTTACTGTAACTAAAAAAATCTATGTACTGTAGTCTATAAATAATTTGTTTCTACACAAATTCAGTATCATTCACATTCTTTAATGTTTAGAGATGCAGTACTGAAGCATAAATATATGCTTACACCATTTTAAAAAAGGTTCCATTTATGGGCTTTTTTTTTTTTTTTTTTGGCTTTGTCTCTCTGGAGATACCCTTAGAAGTTCTACATAGCAGGTTTCTCATTCAGAAAAGTAGTACGATTTTTGGAAGCTACAATCCAAAGAACTTTTGCGTAACCTAAATATTATTGATGCGTGTTGTCATGGTTACACTTGAATTTGATTACATAGCACATTCATAGAAAAAAAGGTTAATCAAAAGCCTTAAAGCCTTCTTCATCTTGTGTCCCTGAGATCATTCTTATTGATTCTATTCATAAAACATCAAAACATCTTTAGGAAGCAAATCCTGAAATACCCCAAGAACCGTTGAAGAATCTTTTTTTTTTTCTAAGAGTGTATAAAAAGCTTTGATTCAAAACAGTGATTAAATATTAGCCAATACATTGCTTCAGTGAATAATCTCACCTAGATCCTGTAGACTTGTACCTAAGAACTGCTACTGTAATCATAAAGACTGTCCTGTGCTCATCCCAGGACTCTTATCCACAATATACTCATACTGAACGTCCTTTCAACACACTTAATACTATTACTCTTCACAGTTGTAAAAGAGTAATGATTTATAATCCTACTGCACAAAAGGGTGTGTTTCCTCTTGAATCGGTTCCGCTCTCGAGGTTTCTTCCTCATGTTGTCACAGGGAGTTTTCTTCTTGCCGCTGTTGTATTTGGCTTCATCATTGGGAATCTTGGGATTTCTGGAAAACTGGTTTGTAACAATGTAAATTTTTAAAAGTGCTATACAATTAATACCTAATTAAATTCAGTGCAAGAACCTCACAGGGAAGTGACGTAATTACAGTGCTATGAAAAAGTGTTTTCTGTTAGAGAGCAGAATTCATGTTTCCCTCAATTATTGCAAGTTGCCCAGGCCCTGAAGCAGCAAAGCATCCCCACACCATCACACTTCCATCACCATGCTTGACTGTAGGTATGATGTTCTTTTTGTGGAATTCTGTGTTTGGTTTACACCAGATGTAATGGGACTCCTGTCTTCCAAACAGTTCCACTTTTGACTCATCAATCCACAGAACATTCTCCCAAATGGTTTGCGGATCATCAATGTGTGTTTTGGCAAATTTCAGATGAGTCTTAATGTTCTTCTGGGTTAGCAGTGGTTTTACCTCACCGTACTTCCATGGATGCCACTTTTGCCCAGTGTCTTTCTGATACATTTACATTTTCATTTATGGCATTTGGCAGACACCCTTATCCAGAGCGACTTACATTTATTTCATTTATACATCTGAGCAGTTTAGGGTTAAGGGCCTTGCTCAAGGGCGCAACAGTGGCGGCTTGGCGGTGCTGGAATTTTTCCAATCAGTAGCCCAACGTCTTAACCACTGAGCTACCACTGCCGTGATAGTGGAGTCATAGGTCCTTTGATGTTGTCCTTGGCTCTTTTGTGACTTCATGGATGAGTAGTTGCTGGGCTCTTGGAGGAATTTTGGAAGGTCGGCCACTTCTGGGAAGGTTCACTACTGTGCCGAGTTTTTCCATTTGGAGATAATGGCTCTCACTGTGGTCCTTTGGAGTCCCAGAAATAGCTTTGTAACCCTTCCCAGACTGATGTATTTCAATCACCTTCTTCCTCATCATTTCTGGAATTTCTTTCAACTTTGGCATAGCGGGTTACTGGGTAAGACCTTTTAACCAACTTCATGCTGTTGAAAAAGTTCTATTTTAGTGTTGATTTGATTGAACAGGGTTTGCAGTAATCAGGCCTGGATGCGTCTAGTCCAGCTGAACCCCATTATGAATGCAGTTTCATAGATTTGGGGAATTAGTAGCTACGGGGGCAAACACATTTTCACACAGGCCCAGTTGGTATTGGATAATTTTTTTTTGCTTCAATAAACAACATTATCATAAAATTTGTGTTTGTGTTTACTTAGGTTGCCTTTGTTTTATCTTAGATTTAGTTTTTTGTTTCACAGCACTGTACACTTACTTTATTCAATTTTTTTTTTTTTTTTTTTATTGTCATGAATAAACCAAGCCAAGGTCTTTTGCTTTTCTATTGATTCTTTCAAATCTGCCATTCTAGTGTGGTCTAGCCAGAGGGTTTTGACCTTAATATTTAGAGTCTGTATGCCATAGTGTAGTCACATACTCAGTACACTAACACAACACACTTCAGAGCCCATCTGATTAAGTTGAACATTGAAATTATGTTGCCAGATGTCAGATTGGATTTGGTTAAATAAGTCCATCCCACTCTCTGTTGTCCAGCGCTTCTATAGACTGAAGCAAAAGAAAGATCCCCCTTTCTGAGTGTGTGTATGTATGTATGTTGCACTGAAGTGTTTCAGGACTATGAGGTGTGTTTTCTATCACAACACCACCAAACCTTGTCTCATGGGTTGGTTTTAGACGGGCACTTTTCCAGGACGACCCAAATGCAAATTCCTGGTTGTGGAGCCTCTTGGAGTTTTGGAATCAACAGAGAATCAGAAAACTCTCCCACCACTTATTAGGGTTTCTGGATGTGTGCTAGAACATTCCTGCCTGTAAGCCGCAGATTCTGGACGACTACTAGAGGCCCTCCAGGAGCAATCCGTACACCACTGCATATTAACCCACACAGAAAAAAACAACATTCCAGTCAAAGATCTCACTCAAAATTAAATCTTTTTCACCAGATCACTGAGTAATTGAACACACAAAAGTCTAAGAGTTGGATTTTGGTTCTACAAATGTTAGTTTCTTCAGTTCGTAGGTATTTCCACACCACTGCGAGAAGCATAAAAGTTTTAAATTAGATTTAATTGCAAATGCAAGTAGTGGTTGATAGTCTCTCGTTCCAGGAGCCTCGTAATGCGGTTTATAGATGATTATAAATCAGTATATAATGATGTTTAATGATGGGTCGAGTTGTGTGAATAGAGATGACTGACAGTTATAGCTAAAACAGCTGTCACTAGAAGAAAAGAGAGCTGCCAATAACAGCAGACTGTTCTACTCAGGTGTGTGTGTGCGTGTGTGTGTGTGTGTGTGTGTGTGCGTGCCTGTTTAAATTTGCATCTGCAGAAGCTACTGTATAATAACTAATGACTTTTCTATGAAAAATGTATGCTCTTGTTAGTTTCATTTACAATCACAAGCGTTACAAAATGTGTTGTTTATAATTCAAATTGTGTGAACCAGCAGGTCAAAGTGTGAGAAAACTAAATTTGTTATTGGTTTTAGACACAGACATTTTAGGACAGAACAGAAAATGTTTTTTAGTTACAGTTGAGGTGATAACAATTTACACTAATCATCCTGTTCAAAAGTTTACATCCCCCTGTCTCTTAATGTATCGTGTTGACTTCTTGAGCATCAGTGAATGTAAGCACCTTTTGTAATAGTTTATGAGTCCCTCGATTGTGAAAAGATGGATCTCAACGTCATATAGCGACTGTTGGAAAGGAGTCAGATATGCAGAAGTTGCTGGAAAAACAAATAATGTGCAGGTCCTGGAGGATTTTTCTGAAGAACAGTGGGCAGTTTAACTGCTCAGGACAAACAAGGGACTCATGAACAACTATCACAAAACATCAAAACAGTCGGTGATCATCCAGGTAACAACACACAGTATTAAGAATCAAGGGTATGTAAACTTTTGAACTGGTTTATTTGTTTATATTTGGTTATTATTGTGTCTTGTGGACTATATGTTAAAATCTGTTGTGTGAAATAGCTTATTCAGGGCAAGAATAAATAAAAAACAAAATGCAATTTTTATGTTTAATTTTTTAATTATTAACATTTTGCAGAGGCTTATGCAAACTTATAACCTCAACTGTATTATTGAACATCATTGTTGTATTGCATCATAACATGTAAGAACCTGTCAGCTTCCAGTATGCAAATCTGTTCTGCTATTATAATAGTTTACCATGGGAAAAGGGTGGGGTGAATGTAGGGTGAAGGGTAGGGGGTGTTTCCAACTTATATAGGATGTGTGTTTTTCTGTGTGGGTAACCCTGCATTCACTCTAGTGGGCAACAAAGTGGCAGATAACTGTTAATTTTCTATGTACATGCACAAGACAGAGCTACGACAGCACTTCAGCAACAGCGGCAAGCAAAAGTGCGACAAGCGGCATGTGAGTTGAGATATTCTCGTAGCGGTAAAGTGACAAATCCAAATGACTGGCTCAAATGATTCCTCTGACCAAACATATGGCTCATTTTGTACAACATTTCTTCATTTCCACTCTCACAACTTTAGTTCCAACCTGCAAGTTGTTCCTATATACCGCTTGACTATATACCGTTTTCTTCTTATCCTGTCAGACAACCTCTATTTAATTGTATATAGAGATATCACAAAGAAAATTAAACCTTGGAGGGAAGCAGCAGAGATTGTTGGTGTCTCTGGAGCGTTTCGGTTTTTTTTTTTCTTGCTGATATGGTTAGCTTGCGCTGCTAATCTGTTAACAAAGCATCTGTTAACATTTTCCAGTTAACACTTCATGGTATATGAAGGCGTATGTCAGTGTTTGTCAGAATTTGACTTTTATGACTAGTTGTTTAACAACTTTGTTGTCATGTAACTGAGGCAAAGTCGGATACAAGTGCAGATTAAAGTTTAATAAAAATGAAAACAAAACAGAAACTCTAGAACACCAAGGCTAGGAAACAAACATGGAACAAAGACCTAAACGTGGCAACAGAAGACAATGGCAACAGAAGACAAACGAAAGACAATGAGTGCACTGCAAAACGTGACTTTTATACAAGTGCCCATTAACCCCAAACATGAATCAGGTGCAGATAGTCATGTGACATGGTCAGGTGAGGTGCAGTGGCTGATGGGAATCGTAGTCTCTAGACCTTTACCGGTATTTACATGGCATTTGTGTTGTTTTTTTCAAGCTAAACTCAAAAGACAATTTCAGTAGTTGGAATCGTAAAGTTGTATTGTGTTCACTAAATATTGAAATCTTTGGGAATTTAAGATGTGATTTTTGTTATTCTGGGGTTGTAGTATCAAAGCAAACCTCACATTTAGTGTTAGAAGTGATAAATCTCTTAATATTACTCTTAGCATTACCTCACAGCTGGATCCTGAATTCAGGTTACAGTCTGTGTGGAGTTTCACATGTTCTCCCAGCATTCACGTAGGTTTCCTCCAGGTTCTCTGGTTTCTTCCCTTCCTCCCAAAAGCATGTTGGAATGGAGATTGGCAGCGCTATAATTACATCTAGGTGTGAATGAGTGTATGAACGTGTGGCCTGTAATGGATTGGTGACCCTGCCTCGAATTCCTGCCTCGAGACCCAGTGTTCCTTGGATAGGCTTGGGATCCATCATGATCATGACAAGGAAAATATGAAATATAGTTCATTCATGTAGCTTTGTATTTTGTGTGTGTGTGTGTTTGTGTGTGTGTGTGTGTGTGTGTGTGTGTGTGTGTGTTTTTTGGATCAGTCAGAAAGTCAGAAAGCTATTTGATTGTCTTTGGTTTTGATGTGCGTCAGTGTGTCTTGAACGGAAACCATGAGATATTTTTAGTTCTTTGGATGTGTGTGTGTGTGTGTGTGTGTGTGTGTGTGTGTGTGTGTGTGTGTGTGTGTGTGTGTGTGTGTGCGTGTGTGTGTGTTGATACGAGTAAAACGCGAGACGTCTGTGTGTGATGGAGACTGCTGGAGAGCTTCAAATCACTCCCAGCTGCGGCATGCTTTGAAGCTGACACACTGTCCCCTCTCTTTCTCTCTCACACACACACGCTTACACACACACACACACACACATACACACATACACACACGTGCATTTTGTCTGTCTTTCTACAAACATTTCTTCTACTTCCACCTTTTACACTTTGTCTCTGTGTCTTTGTAGATCTAATTGTTGGTGCTTTTGGAGCTGACAAAGTGGCAGTGTACAGGTAAGACACACACACACACACACACACACACACACACACACACACACACACACACACACACACAAAACATATGTAATCCTAGCTGACCAAGGAGAGTTGATGTAGCACAGTAACATGCCTTCAGCTGCATACACACATTCCATTTCCCTCTCTTACACTCTCTCTCTCTCTCTCTCTCTCTCTCACACATACACACTCAGCATCATTACACAAACACTTCCACATGTTCCACTCATCAGTGTGAGTGGCTCAGCAGGCTGGTCAGAGTGTTTTTCATTGGAAAGAACAGTTTAGAGATCAGGGCTTCGCTGTTGCCCTCTGTGTGTGTCAGTGTGTGTGTTTAATGATGCAGCACTACCACATATGCGACCAGAGGACCAATTTTGTTTTGTTTGTTTTTGTATGTTCTACCGAGAAAAGTGGTCGTAGTTGAATACAATCCTGTGGCTTCTTTTTCTTCGATCTTGTTTCCTTATCAAAAGACCTGCTCACTTCTTGCCACAAAGCCACACACATACTCAATAACATGTCCCAAAACACACGTTTTCACACACGTTGGTCTGCTGTGTCACACTTTAAGTGTTCAAACGATTAGCAGGGCTGGATTCCAGTTAGTTTGTGTAAGCTAATGTTACCAACCCAGTGCTGGTGCTGTGAGCGAACCTACATACAGAGAGAAAGACGGAAAGCAAGAAAGAAGAGAGATGAAGACAGATAGGGAGAGCGCTTTTTAACAGTCAGGGGTAAAGCTGTAACTTTAACTTTTCCACCACAGGAAAGTCTTCATGATGGAAGATTTTGTGCTTTCAGTTTTCTCTCTAACATAACAACCTTTTTTTTTTGTCTAATAGAGTGCAGCAAAAATGATATATATCTGTAGGCCAGCCCTGATTTTAACATCACCCTGGTTCCCTTGACAAAAAGCCAATAGGATTTTTCCATCGGCTTTTGGATTATTGCGGAAAATAAGCTCTGTGACCAACAAAAGTTTATTATTCTTGTTCATCAAGATAATCTTCACAAACGAACACAACACAAGCCTAAATACAATCACCAGAAGTAAAAAAGCTAAATGTTAGGCTTTAAACGAACTACACCACGGTCGCATGACTTCAACGTCACCACCACTACACACTACAATTTGAAAAAACACTGCAATTAGAAAATACTAGAAATCGATACATCTACAAGTTGGAAAGTTTGAGTTGGAATAGTTTGCAAGAGCATGAGTATAAACACAATGAGGCTGCAGTAGATGAGTTTTCCTGTACGGCGTGATGACTTTTAATGTCCCCGACAATCTCTGTAGTCCCATTTAGGCACTTGTTAGCAACCGTCCATTTTTAAGACACGTAAAAGCGTAACAAATTTACGTATGTATTTTACGTTGTAGAATAAAACATGAAAATATCTTGAGCTTGTGTTAACCACAGTATTAACCAGATTTAACCAAAAACCCATTGACTTTGGGACGATGCTCACTCAGTTCCGGGTTTTAGGACTCATTCTATTACCTAAGAGAAAAAAAGAGAATCTGGTGAAGGGAACAACTGTTTATGGCTACGTACACATTACACCGGATAAATTTGAAAACGCATCTTTTTCTCTACATTTTGCCCTTCTGTCCACACTGAGACAATGTTTGTGTCCAGCGAAAAACTGAGCTTTTCAAAAACGCTTTCCCAAGTGGATAAATTTGAAAACGCCGTTTTCGTGTTGTAGTGTGGACCGAGAAATTGAGATATTAAAAAATTATGACGTTTTTTTAGTCATGTGACAACCATTCAACCCATTCAACTCAAAATAAACAAACAAGATGGTGGACGATGTTGTACTGCAGTTGTTGTGCCTGCTATCCAGATCGATAGCATTATTAAAGCTTAATGCCACTTTGTACAACCTTCAGATTACATTTTTTTTCAGCTCGGTGCTTTTCCTCGACATTGCCGCATCGATTCAGAGAGACGGAAAATAAATAAACTTCTTATCTTCTTATGTTTTTACGCCTGCGCAGTATATGGATGTAAGTGTTTTCAGACGATTCAGTGTGGACAAGAAATTTTTTTGGAAAATGTTTGAAAACACCGGT
This sequence comes from Cranoglanis bouderius, assembly GCA_023630585.1. NCBI lineage: Eukaryota > Metazoa > Chordata > Actinopteri > Siluriformes > Cranoglanididae > Cranoglanis > Cranoglanis bouderius. Next base: position 22,209,563 of record CM042539.1, read on the forward strand.
GTATACGGCGAGCGATTTAAAATGAAAATGCAGTTTTCAGAGCTATTCGGATTAATGTGGACGTAGCCTATAGCTGCCATAATGTAAGCGACATCAGGAACTGACTGGTTTTGTGGATGTTCCACAACATTAAACGCAAGCATAAACAGTTAAAAAGTCAGTCCTTACAGGATTTCACAGAATTTTTTGTGATTGTTGTGCTTGATTTTGCTGCGACTTGTTTCAGAATTTGCGATGCACCTTGCAGAGATTTTATGCTTTTTTGCAGAAAACTACTTGAATTGGCAAAATTGCTCATGTTCTACACATATGAATCGAGAGGGATTTGGCTGAATGCACGTTGTGAAACTTTTCAGTCCCTCCAGGATTTCTGCGATTGCAAAATCTTGAAATCCTGGAGGGACTGAAAAGTTTCAGGTTTGGTTTTGCTTATTTACTCACAGTAATGTGAATGAATATAATCTGTCACTAGGATTTGGCTTGTTGTTACATTTCGTAGGCAACACAAAGTCTTCGATTTGTCTTCACACAATAATTATTTTTTATACACTGTCTTACACATGGTACAACATTGTGGTGTTGTAGACCTGACAAACATTATAAGCCCTTTAAAAAAAAATTTGGAGATTGGGGTGGTGGGGTGGTGGGGATCCTCCATGGGGAAACACCTTGTTGATGAGAGAGATCAGAGACAGAGATGAATGGTCAGACTGGTCTGAGCTGACAGGAAGGCTATGTTAACTCAAATAACAACTCTTTAAAGCTGTAGTAAGCTGAAAAGCATCTCAGAAGAATCTGAAGCTGTATTTTTTATCCATTTAGAACACATTTTCTGTTCATTCAGATGTAGACATAATCGGTTGCTTCTCTAATGTACATACAGGGTGCCCTTCAAAAGTCCAGGAACACCTGATTTTTCAAATGCATTTTTGTCAATTTGCCATAAATCTAATATTATAATGTATATGTATGAGTCCATGTGTGGAAAAAAAAAACAGCTTCAAGCAGTAATGTTTGCTTTGCTTTGGATTTATTTTCATGCGGATGTCTTCAGAGCAAGACCTGTGGTTACAGTGGATGCTCAGCTCATCCTAACACCCAAAATCCTCAACCCGGAGAACAAGACCTGCCTCATGCCCAACTCTAATATCATGGTTCCCTGGTAAGTGTCTCACCATGACCAGCTAGACAGATTCCCCTAAGATTTAGTCTGATGTGTGTGTGTGTGTGTGTGTGTGTGTGTGTGTGTGTGTGTGTGTGTGTGTGTGTGTGTGTGTGTGTGTGTGTGTGTGTGCTTTTTTTTTTGGAGATATACACTGAGGGAGGTTAGGGGGTTCTCTACGTCCACATGAATGAAGCTGTTCTGTTCTGACACACATTTATATGCAGCCTTTTTGTTTTCCCTCTTTGCGAGTCGCTGTGAATCTGTTTGATGCTTGGGGTGTGTGTCTGTTAGGTCTGGCACCCACACACACACACACACACACACACACACACACACACACACACACTCACACACACTCACACAGGGTTTAAAGCAGTAGACGATTTGGGAAAACAGACTAATGTGTGGAATACTGTAATAACAAGAGTGCAGACTGTGCAGAGAGAGGAACATATGTACTAATTGCAGCCATCTTGTTTTTTTTGTTTTTGTTTTTTGTGCTGGTGGGCGTGGCCTATTTTGTGAGTGATGTATTAAGTATGCGCTTAAAAGTAAACGCATTATTTAAACGTATGGCCGTCACATATGGCACGTTTTGTGCACATCTTTCCATTAGCAAGAAAACAGGCTTTAGTTCAAAATTGGAGAAAGTCAGATTATTTATTTTGTATAATTTTATTTTATCTCATTCTGATTTAGATTTTTACAATTTTTTAAAAAATTTTTTTTCTTTTGAGACACCAGACCAGTAAAATCTAAAGCTCCAGAGTTCCTGTTTCCTTTCATGTTTATGGTTTTGTTTCATCTTCATCTGTGGAATCAAACCCTGCTGTGTGTGTGTATGTGTGTGTGTGTGTGTGAGAGAGAGAAGAGTTCAGGACTCCGTGCCTAAACATTGATAGCGCAATAATAGCCCAACCTTTGCCGAAGGCATTTGAACAAGTACTGTACAGACTGGACTGACACACATACACACACACACACACACACACAGGATGTTATTAAGTCAGAGTTGTATGCACTAATTGTAGCTGGCAGATAAACTGCAAGTAAGGAAGAGTTTCTACAGGGTCAACGCACAGGTCAGGGGTCGTCCCCCAGGCGCTGGTGTGTGTGTATGTGTGTCTATGCGTGTATTGTGGGTGGTAATTACCTTCCTCATGAGGGAGCGTTCTTAACTAGGCTGACAGAGAAACATCATGAAGTTATTCAGCAGGGTTCTTTCCTTTGCTAAACAAATGTATGCTGCCCCAACACACACACATACACACACACACACACACACACACACACACACACACACACACACACACACACAAATGCACATGTGACGTTGTTCATAGTATTACACATGTGACAGCGCCAGAGAGGTCATGGCAGGGTCGCTATGGTTTCAGTCAGTGCTTGGAAAGCACAGTCTTGTTGGTGTCCATGGAGACTGAAATGCAGCCTTGTGGGTAATGCATATTCATATTCATATTCATATATGGAGCGCAACACCAGGTGGTTACAGGTAATTAAAACTTACACTCTCGGTACGAGGGGTGCATGTGCGTGTCTGTGAGCTATTTCAGAATCACAGGCATTCAGCCTGCTTGGATGGAATTAGGAATCTGTAAGTGAAATTGCAGACTTGAATATCATTATAATTTTTTCGAAATACGCACACTCACACGTAAGTACAGATGGGAGGTGTGAGAATTTGTGTGTGTGTGTGTGTGTGTGTGTGTGTGTGTGTGTGTGTGTGTGTGTGTGTGTGGTTGCCACACTTCCCAGAACGTGCTGTACAAGCTGAAAAACTATTACTGATTATGTTAAACAGCTCAGTTATTACAGCCCTGTGATTCTTGCGATGCAGGAGCCCGGACGGATTCAGACATAAACACAAAGTTAAGGTAGAAATGCACACAATTTGGAGATTTAAGGGAGATTATCACAAAATTTATGGAAACACTTCTGGGGGAAAAAAAAGTTTTTAAACAATTTTTAAAACAATTTTCAATTCTTCAAATATGTGAACATTAACTTCTTTGCTGGTTCTAGAAAACTAGAAAAATTCACTGCACAACAATATCTCTATAGATTTTCCTAACCATCAGCTCAAAAAATGTACATCACGATAATCTCGCAATGATTATCTCACACAGCGCCATATCCTTTACCTCATATCAGTCAGTTAGCAGCATAGCCTTCATTACCTCGCTCGTTTTTTTTTCTTTACTTCAGATCACACAGTTTGCAGCATAGCCTTCATTACCTCTGACAACTTGTTTAGCAGCATAGTCTTTTTGAAGAACATTATTTTTTTTACCTCAGATCACTCAATCACTCAGCAGCATATCCTTCGTTACCTCAATAATTTGTTTAGCACCATAGCCTTTCTTTTGTTTGTTTACCTAGGATCATTCAGTTAGCAGCATACCCTTCATTACTGCCAATATCTTGGTTATCAGCTTAGCCTTTATTAACTCAGATAACTTGTTTAGCACCATAGCCTTTTTTTTAACCTTAGGTGACTGTTAGCGGCATAGCTTTCATTTCATTAGCTCACTTAACACCATAGCTTTTGTCACCTCAGTGCACTATAACTTGGATAGCGGCAGAGCCTTCATTACCTTAGAATACTTGGTTAGCACCTTTATTACATCATATTACTCAGATAGCATCATAGCATTCTTTACCTCAGATCACTTGGTTAGCACCACAACCTTCATCACCTCAGATAACTCATTTAGTGGAATAGCTTTCATTACCTCAGATCACTCGGTCTGCAGCATCACTGAATTAATGTTTTTCTACAGGAAAAACTGGTCATTTGGGGGAAAAAATAGTAAAAGAAAACAAAAACAGGAAATAAGGAGTGTAGGGGGCAGGGGATGGATTTCATGAGGTAATTTTCCCTAGGTAATTTCTCATAGCACCACCATTTTTACATTCCTCCGAATTAATTGTGCGGCTCAGGGGATGGAGACTTCCTGTATCGATATCAGACATGATAATATATGTGCGTGGTGGTTGTTGCAAATTTATATAATAAAGGAATGAAGGTACAGTACAGGCTGCAGAACAAGTTTACAGCACGAAAAACAAACCACTGCAAAATGTTCTTAGAAAATGAAATGCTACATTTGGCTGAATTGGTGGATGCAATGGATAGATATTTTTCACAAGCAAATTTCACCATGTAGGAGCCAGTATTACATCGGGAGCACACACCTAAACCACACTAATGGCTTGAATAAACATTATTAGACTTTTTTTTTTTTTATTTAACCAAAAATATTTGACCTACGTATATTTGTGTTGCCTGTACTCATATGTCATGGCAGCGGTGTGAAATGGCTTTGGCCAACAATGACTAGTTTAATCTTTAAGCTTTCTGGATTTCTGAACTAGTATTCGATCACCAAGAGTATCATCATGTAACCAGGGTAGGAAGAGGAAGTGATTAGTGAAAGTGGAATAGGCTGTTGGTCTGATGGAGCTCACATGGAGGACAGTTATTAAAATACTGTTGTAAAATTCTGTGACTTTGTCAATAAGTTACATCAATATTTATGTGAGGGAAAGTTATGTGTATTCAGAATTGGTTTACACACCTGCTTTTCACACACTTGATTTTCTGGGCTCCCCTTTAATATTATGCAAATGACTCAGTTCACTCCTCTGAGGTTGCCAGATTTTTCTTGAGTATGAATCACTATGAATGTATGAATGTTATTGAAAGACAGGGTTTTCAATAACATCTAGACTACTGCCTTCAAATACAAGCACTTAGCTTTAACCCTGAAAAAACTGGGGGATAGAAAATTTAGAGATTTCTGTGAGAAGCCAGTGGCATTTATTTCTTTGCTGTCAAATGCAATAGTGTTACATAAAAGTAATTAATCCCAATTTTCATCCATCAATATTAAACAATAATGCTTCCATCATCATTCAGCAGCTTGGTCCAGCACATCATATTATTCGGCAATTTCTTTATTTTATATCATGCTCATGGAGGCCATGGAATTGTAATTGTCATAATTAGGGAGCTCACATTTAACAAATAAATGCAGTCTGATCCATGTCCGCTTATGCTCTCTTTCAGTCTGAGAGTGGACGTCTGTGCTAAAGTCTCTGGTATTGGAATCCCAGACAGCGTTGGTAAGTCAAATTTAGTAAATCATTACTGGTGTATACCTTATATTTCTGATTATAAAACAGCTGCTGTGACTTACAATTCTGTTAATGGAAATTAAAAGCACTTTACATCAAAATATGGTCATTTGGATGTTTCTATAATGGTTTATTAGTTTGTTATCTGGAAAATATGGCACATATGCTATGAAAAAAGAATTTCCGTTATATTTGAGATCTTGTTTTGGTTTGCACATTAGGTTCTTTTTCAAACATTTTTCATTGAATACATGCGAGTGAAAGTAAATGATGTTCATTGTATAAAACTAAATAACAGATAAAAGCAAATAATATATTATCGTAATAACGCCAACTGACATTTACAAGTCCTAAAGTTATTAATTAATGTAGTTGTTTTGATTAACGCTACCCATACAGTATATCTATGCTTACTTAATATTATAAGAGTAATATTATAAGAGACAATGGATTATAATTGATTTGGTTCCAGAATTGAATATCATAGAATAAAGACTATCATAAACACAGCTTCTTGCTGATTCTGCCTTTATTTCTACACTAACTACATATACAGTATTAATAAGCAACATCAAATTTCTCTCAGCTCTGAACATGGAGCTGCAGTTGGACTCACTAAAGCAGCGAGGCGCCGTGAAGCGGGTTTTGTTCCTCGACACACATCAGCACCACCGCTCACTGCAGATGCTTCTGGGCCAGCGAGATCGGCACCGATGCGTCAACCACACCATCTACCTGCGGGTAAGCAAATCTGGCCCTTTCAGTTTCATCATCCCATCTTGCCATCGTCTCATAAGTTTGACTTCCATAGTCTCCTCAGTCTCCTCTTTAATCCCCTCTTCAAAACTGAATATTAATGCCATGGAGTTTGCTTGCTGCAAAAATCGAGAGTTTTTAAAATGGTGGTATCAGTTGTTTTTTATTCATTCTTATTAATATTTTTATGACTAAATTTATAATAATTCAAGACCCTTTAGGACCGTGGTGGAAACGAAAAAAAAACTATTCAGGGAAACTATGTCTTTAATACTGCTTGTTAATTGGGCTGCTTTTGTGACATTTTCCAAATGTTATAGAAGCCACTGTGAACCACAAGAAAAAAATGAATACAGTTTAAGTGCACATTTACTGTATATACCAGTCTGTAGAGAATTTCCCAAGTTTTTTTGTGATTTTGCTGTGGCTTTTTTCAAAATTTGCACGTTTTTTGTGCTTTTTTTTTGTGGAAAACTACTTCAATTGGCAAAATTGCAAGCACAGGATTCTTCTTTTAAACTACTACCAGTGAAAACACATATGTAATCACTTTCTGTGATTAAAAAGCATAACACAGAGAACATTCAGTACACATTTTTATTACTTTTCTGATTTTACTTCTCAATTTTACAGCATGCCAACAATGCGTGCATATTAACAGGATGCGTCATCATAACATTTATATGGCTGTACTCATGTTCGGTGTACAAGCCCAATTCCAAAAAAGTTGGGACGCTGTGTAAAATGTAAATAAAGACAGAATGCAATGATTTGCAAATCTCATAAACCCATGTTATTCACAATAGAACATAGAAAACATAACAAATGTTTAAACTGAGCAAAAAAATAAGGTAATTTTGAATTTGATGGCCGCAACACGTCTCAAAAAAGTTGGGACGGGGGCAACAAAAGGCTGGAAAAGTAAGTGTTACTAAAAAGAAACAGCTGGAGGTTAATTGGCAACAGGTCAGTAACATGATTGGGTATAAAAAGAGTATCTTAGAGAGGTAGAGTCTCTCAGAAGTAAAGATAAGCAGAGGTTCACCAATCTGTGAAAAACTGCATCTACAATTTGTGGAACAATTTCAGAGTAATGTTCCTCAATGTAAAATTTGCGAAGACTATGAATATCTCATCATCTACAGTACATAATATCATCAAAAGATTCAGAGAATCTGGAGAAATCTCTGTGCGCAAGGGACAAGGGTGAACATCAATATTGCATGCCCGTGATCTTCTGGCCCTCGGGCGGCACTGCATTAAAAACAGGCATGATTCTGTAATGGAAATCACTGCATGGGCTCAGAAACACCTCCAGAACTCACTGTCTGTGAACACAATTCGCCGTGCCATCCACAAATGCTGGTTAAAGCTCTATCATGCAAAGAAGAAGCCATATGTGAACATGATCCAGAAACACCACCGTCTTCTCTGGGCCAAAGCTCATTTAAAATGGACTGAGGCAAAGAGGAAAACTGTTCTGTGGTCAGATGAATTGAAATTTGAAATTCTTTTTGGAAACCATGGATGCAGCGTCCTCTAAACTAAAAAGGACTAAAGAGGAGAGGGACCATCCGGCTTTTTATCAGCGCTCAGTTTAAAAGCCTGAATCTCTGATGGTATGGGGGTGCATTAGTGCCTTTGGAATGGGCAGCTTGCACATCTGGAAAGGCACCACCAATGCTGAAAGGTATATACAGGTTTTAGAGCAACATATGCTTCCATCCAGATTCCATCCCATCTTTACTTCTGAGAGACTCTGCCTCTCTAAGATACTCTTTTTATACCCAATCATGTTACTGACCTGTTGCCAATTAACCTAATTAGTTGCAAAATGTTCCTCCAGCTGTTTATTTTTAGTAACACTTACTTTTCCAGCCTTTTGTTGCCCACCTTTTTTGAGACGTGTTGTGGCCATCAAATTCCAAATTACCTTATTTTTTTCTTAAAATACATTTCCTCAGTTTAAACATTTGATATGTTTTCTATGTTCAATTGTGAATAACATGGGTTTATGAGATTTGCAAATCATTGCATTCTGTTTTTATTTACATTTTACACAGCATCCCAAATTTGTGGAATTGGGATTGTACGTGAATTAAAGAGGGCTTTGGCTGAACGCACGAATGTCGTCACACGGCACGTCTTGGCCCAAATCTATGGAAAATCTGCAGCAATTTATTAAAAATTGCAAGCTCCTCTGAATATTGCGGATTTTGCTTGATTTTGCATTAATTTCTGCGACTGAAAAAAGCGTGAAATCCTGGAGGGACTGATATACAAAGTAGCTTACTCTGTACTGTATATTCTGTCTTTTAAAACCAATTAGGAATCAAATGGCAAATTATTTGTATTAATGTCCCTCACACATTTCACTTATTCTGACAAAGAATGTTTTTATTTAATAAGAACTTAATATACTAACACATCATTATATCTGAATTTGCATTACCTTTTCAGTCCCAAGCATTTTGCCTTCTGAATGTACCACTTCATAAGGGCTTTTAAACCGCAATAAGTACTTTGCAGAGCTTATTTAGTAGGCAGTTCTTGGCACAGGGCACAGTTTCTTGATGAGGTACAATAAATTGAACATTAATATCAGGCACACCATACGCATATTTTGTGACTGCGTCAAGTAGTCAGTTTCCGCAGCAATAAACAGAGTACAGCCAGAAATTTAGTATTCAAAGTGCACCTGTATGTCTAAAATGGCCAATGATGATGATTATTATTATTATTATTATTATTATTATTATTAATAATAATAATAATAATAATAATAATAATAATAATAATAATAATAATAATAATAATCATATTCAGCATTCATTTGGTTTAAAATCTGTCTAGAAAGCCCATATGTAGTTACCGCCATGCAAAGCTCTGTGTCATGAATTGTAATCCATACTTTTTAGAGTGTCTTCAAAATGACCACAAAAGTCCAGATGAGCTTGAAATATTTTAATGGATGTTTATTTGAAGGGCACAGACATAAAACCATGGGAAAGGGTTTTATGGGCCAAGCCAAGCAGCTTGTTTTATTGCTGTGAAAAGTGAAATATTTCTAGCTTTGATCCATGAGACAACACACTGAACCAGGAACAGATTCTCATTACTGATGATGGCACGCGTTAATGAGTTGAGGAGAAAAATTTGCCAATTTTGTTATCGACTGATATGGACTCTGGGAAAGTAGACTTTCAGCCAAATCAGACAGAAATCACACAAATGAAGATTGCTTCATTACTGAGATACTTGTTCAGTTTGTTGAGGGTGTGTGTGTGTGTGTGTGTGTGTGTGTGTGTGTGTGTGTGTGTGTGTGTGTGTGTGTGTGTGTGTGTATACAGAGGAAGTCACTAATGATTAATCCCAGAACCTAACCTTCTGTTAATCTGATATAACCCACTCATTAGTGTATCACCATCAGACGGCAGTGGAGCATTCCCTATGGATCAGAGTATACACACACACACACACACACACACACACACACACACACACACACACACACACACACACACACACACACATACACACAAACAACAGAACACTTCAACTCCGTAAACTTAATTAAGTGGTTTTATTTGTTGTCCTTGGCTCTGCAGCACAGAGGCATTTATTAAACCATTTTATCTGATTTCTTTAAAATTCCAAGCACATAAAGTGATGTCAGAGGACAATAGGAAGAAAAGAAGGCAGAACAGAACAGGAAGGAGAGTAAGGGGAGGAAAACTGATGCATTTGAGATCAACTGCACACACTTTGTAAGCTATTTATTTCTCTGTCCATTAGAAACATCTTCAGAACATATGGCAGCAAATCTGGTTATATAATCTGTATAATGTAATATCATGAAAAGAATAACAGAACTGATTTTTTTTTTTTTTGTTATAAATTGTCGTCCTATTTCATTTTAAAATCTTAATTTTAAAAAGTTCTATTTTTCCTTAAGCTGTAACCACTCAAATACCTGTTTCACAGTACCATGTCTTCTGAAACTACATAGAACACACTGCAAATGTGTTGACATTACATGTGCTAAATTAAAATCCATTATACCACAGTGATGTTGAATGCTCGATTCTGATTGGTCAGAATGTGTTGATTAAAGAGGCTGGAGAGAAAACTACTGTTGATAGCGGCTATAACAGAAGTGATATCAGGAAATAACTTATGGATTTAAAAAATAATAAAAAATAAAAAAGTATGACGTGTTCTAAAAGAAAAGAAGAAATAGGTAGAGTTGGAAAATTGCTGTGGTATAAGAGGAATAAAATGCGTCTGAATTAAACCCATTGTCGATTATTTTCCTAGAACAAATTAACCCTTTCTCACAGTACACTGCCGTTCCATTCCACCAGCGGAATGGAAATCGACATTTTCGTTCAGTATAAACAAATAAATTATTTTATCTCTGCAAGTCTGTTATAAGATTAATCACGACACTGTTGGCTTTCTGTGTGTAGAGTATCATGGCTCTGTGTTTAGCTGCTGGTGAGCAGGGTGATGGGAAAAGGGAGGGGTGCGGGCCATAAAGCTTTGTTGATAGTAAAGCACTGTTTACAACTGCCACAATAAAATTATAATTTAAACCTATTAGGCTAGGTAAAAAAAAGAAATACTTATGAAAAACTGTATATTCTTAAAGTCCTGATTGTTTAGTTTCATATGAGCCATTAAGCACTACTGTGGAGTGTGACATCACAAATATATTCAGTGCTGAGCCCAAAATAGGCGGAAATTTGGCCTAATCATTTTAAATCAGTTAAATCATGGCAGTAGCACAAAATCTAGCACAAAATAATGTTTTTTTTGTTGATGTTTTTCTCTAGGATGAGACTGAATTTAGAGATAAGCTAAGTCCTATCAGTGTAGCTCTGAACTACAGTCTGGATCAGACGTCTCCTTTATCTGGCCTCCAGCTACGACCCATACTGGACCACTACAGCATGGCCTTGCACCGTGAACAGGTGTGTGTGTGCGTGTGCGTGTGTGTGTGTGTGCGTGTGTGTGTGTGTGTGTGTGTGTGTGTGTGTGTGTGTGTGTAAAAATGAGCTTATATCAGAAGACATCACTAAAATACAAGACGAATGTACATGTTATTGTACAACAGCAATTAGAGACTTGCTTGTCCTTGTTCTTGCTCTCAGGCAAACATCTTATTGGACTGTGGAGAGGACAACATGTGTGTCCCAGATCTTGAGCTGTCCGCTAAAATGTGAGTCCAGCATGTCCGTGTATGTGCCTGAAAGTGAATGTTTTCCTGTTTATTTGAGTTCTTTGAAGAGCTGAGCTGTACTCTTGTCGTTTATGTTGTGTGGAGTTGATGGAGACCTTGTTTTATCTGGATGTACACAGTGTGTTGTAGGGTTTTTCCCTGCATTACAGCACATTAAAAGCTTTGAAGTGTTAATTTTTTTTAAACCGATGAAAGTTTTTACCATCTGCAACAAAAACATTTAAACAGTGTCAGGTATTTAATCTATTTTTCTACTTGCCACATGTAGGGACCGAACAGAGCTGGCGATTGGTGATGAAAACCCACTGATGCTTACCATCATGGCAGCCAATCATGGAGAAGGTGCGTATGAGGCGGAGCTTGTGGTACGTGTCCCAGCAGAGGCAGACTACAATGGCATGGAGCGCCGACGGGAGGTAAACCGCATTAACCACAATGTAATTCTCATTGTAGTTTATCAAGCCTATACGAGGCAGTGATTCTGCTCTTTAATCTATATAGAATTTCTTTTAGTTTTCAGTGTAATGGGGAGATTCTGTGCTCCCTGTCATAAAGTGCCCATAAACTGAAACACAATTTTTTTTTTTTTTTATTTAAGCGCTAAACTAACATTTTCCATTTAAAACAACGGCTTTCTTTATACTTTTGTAATGAAAAAAAGACCTGATTTAGAATTATATACAGTATATTAGCTCAGTTTGTCATGTTCAATATACAGATTATTATAGGATAATTATGGTAACCAGAGCAGAATCACTCACTCTGGATGCTAAGCTGATAAACAAAATCGTGGTTATTAGGACATATTTTGACAGCACTGTCTACTATTCACGTGCATATGTTGCAAACGTAAAATACCAAGCGTGTCCAAAGCAGAAGCTGATTTACATTTAGTGACACCCACAAAATTCCATAAAAGACAAAGCTCAAAGAAAGCTGAAAACAACAAAACAAGGACTAAATGGTGAAAGAGTATCTCCTAACTGCAGCTTGTGCTAAATCTTCCAGTAATGCAGCTCAGCCACTGTAGCGCATAAGCTACAATAATTACACACTAACTCTAACTCCTTTTTTTAGGGAGCCATTACTTTTTTTCCATAATTGAATGGCTAGTCCTATTTGTCTTAATTTATGGATTTATTATGGCTTGCTTTCTTTTGAATTAATAACATGGGATAGCTTAATTAGTCCGTACAGGTTTTTTTGTGATTTTTGTGCTGAGAAATGCTTGAGTTTGCTGCAGTTTTTTTTTTTTTTTCTCGTGCGATTGCACGAAATTGTTGTTGGTAAATGAGACCTTTTAGCTGTACTCATGTTCGACGCACGTGAATCGAAGGGGGCTTTGACTGAATGCGTGTTGTGATGACGTCACATGATGAGTCTTGGCCCAAATCTGCGGAAAATCTGCAGTAATTTTGAAAAATTGCAAGCTCCTCCAAATATTGCAGAGTTTCCTTGATTTTGCATTCATTTCTGCAAGCGCAAAATCGCAAGATTCTGAAGGGACTGTTTAATAAAATGTTTTCTAAATTTGTGTGAGATTAAAGTAATTAATTGTTCAAAAAACTTCACAGTGTATTTTGTATACAAAATTGCAGTGTGTTGACTGTTATACAATTTGAAGTCAATCAATCAAGTCGTAATCAAATTAGTGAGTCTCCCTATATGTAAATTTACATAAATCCAGGAGCTCTCATAGGATATGAACGTTTTTTTTTTCTGAAATAACTAGATTTTCATAAATACCAAATTTCTTATGTAAATACTCCTGAGAATGATTTATGAATAAATTTGTTCGTATTGATGATTAAGGCCCAAATTCAGTAAATTCTAGTGGATAGCTGAACACGTAACTCTTTGAGTCAATCTGACGTATCACCTTTTAGTAATAACACAGAACATTATAAATAATTATATATGGTTTCTAGGAAAACATTGAAACATGCATATTCATAGATCTGCCATTCTTTATGGGGGGTAAAGGTGTTGTTATGTTCATAGATCATTTTTAGTAGCTTCTTGGGCATAAAAAAAAGCATATTAAACAGTTTATTACTCAACATAAATTATATTAATGGTTTCAATTAAATGTTATGGGGTGCTTTCATTCAGACTGGACTTCTATTTAATGCAATTGTATGTTGTGATTTAACTGTGTGGGTTTGTGTGAGACTAAATATTCAGTTCAGTCTTCTGAGTTTAGGCCAATTAATACGACTCATTTTTTAAGTTCTCATGTTTGTTGTTGTCTATTTTGGTCCCTCCATTCAATCCTAGTGTTTAGATTATTTTTCAGCCATTTAGTTTTTTTGCACTCTGAGGAACCCTATTAACTTAGGGTTAACTTAAGCACAATATCTTAGTTTTACATTTACAATGATGCTTGTGTGAAGAGGTCAGTCCATTTTACTGCGTTTAGTCCGAATGCTTTGCATGTTCCAATCTGCTATCCATTTCTGCCAGAAAGCTAAAAACACAAACACAGAGTAACAAGCCTGGAATGAGGTGAATGTTGATTTAATTAAGGCTAACATTCTTCATTAAGCCACAAATGTACAATGCATCAAGATGCATCAAGATGCATTGTGCATAACATATGATTTTCCACAATGGAACATGGAAGCGAGGGATTCATGCAATCTACATGAATACTGATACTAATAGTTCTCTCTATCCAGAACTAAACAGACTATTAAGATCCCAATCTTTACTACAGTCTTTCACTGTGTTATTAGTTTAGCAGGCGTGGTCTCTCTCTGATAATTGCAGCACATGTTAGAGAGTGGCTCTTAATGTGATTAGCATGACTGCATCAGGCTGTGTTCCCTTGGGAACGTTTCTGTTTGGCCGAGAGGAAACAGTTGCCAGCAGTGGAGATGTATGGAGAGAGAAAGGTGCTGAGGAAGAGAGATGATTGAGAGAGTGGGAAAGAGATGACAGGACGGGAGGCCTCAGAGATGTACGATGTTATTGCCATTACTGAATTCATCACACCCGTGTTCTCTCTCCATGTTTCCTTTCTTCCTCCCACAGTTCTTCACCGGATGCCACAGGGTCCCTTATCTGTGGCTTTAAATAGAACAGCTTATTTTGTTTGTGCCTGGTTTTGTGTTTAGTCATACTGCGCTACGGGAGGATATGATGCTAAGCATAATGTTATAGGAATACTCCTGTGGGGGTTTTTTTTCTTGTTTTTTTAAACTATTTTTTTGTTCTGTGTACTGCATCTGTAATGTGTGATTAATTACCACAGAAAATAACTTTGATGCATTTTCCAGTCCTGATAAAAGGAAAGGGAAATGAGTCAGCATTTTTGTCAATGGTAATCACCAAAGTATTTCACCTGACCAAACAGAGCAATTGAAGGAAATACTGTAGCAGAGCCAATAAATGTATGGCCGTAGTTACACTTAATGCGGCGACGACATCTGTGAGCACTGCGCAAAGACAAAACCACCTATGTGAGCTTGCATTACTCACTGTGGTTTCATATTGGCTGTCCAATCCGAGTGCTCCAGTACTGCAGGTGGCGCTATTAAAATTCCCATGACTACAGGAAGAAAGTGTCAGCATAAACTGCAGCAATGCAGGAGTTGCTGAACTACAAACAAATTATAGAACACAAGTCACTCCAGTTTCTCTCCATGAATTTAAAACCATTTGTGTGTCTTTGTAATCCCTTGATGAAGAGGCTTGGGCATGCAAACTGCAAATGACAGGCTTGGTCACCTAGCATGTTTGTCCATGATGTTCAGTCATCACGACATGCACACGACACAGTGAGCAAAGCCCCTGCATGTCATATGCCAAACAGTGTTTCTGCACTAAGTAAAGGAACAATCAGCTAATTCAATTAAATGTAAAGACAGCTTTCATGTAGCAACTAATTTTGCTTTGTGCTGATTTTATGTTAGTAAATGCCACAAATTCAAGAACTTTTGTCAAGC
Source organism: Cranoglanis bouderius (assembly GCA_023630585.1). NCBI lineage: Eukaryota > Metazoa > Chordata > Actinopteri > Siluriformes > Cranoglanididae > Cranoglanis > Cranoglanis bouderius. The sequence continues at coordinate 22,224,831 of CM042539.1, forward strand.
GTGAGATTAAAAAAAAAAAACAAGAGGGCAGTTGTAGGTTCTTCACAACGTGGAGCGACTTCCATCCATCAGATTGGACTTTTGTGTCACCTTTTTTTCTGCTTGTTGCTCCCAGTTACAAAAAAAAAAAAACTTCGCTAGCATACATTTGTTGTTTACTGAACCATTCAGTTGTTTACTGAACCAAAAACCAGTCAGTTGTTTACTGAACCAAAAACACATCAGGACGGGATCACACAGTATCTCCTAATATTTATCTCACCCCAGCAAAGAAAACAGTGATATGAAACTCCAGTACAATTGCTGCTTTAATGAGACATAATCGAGTGAATTCTTCTCTTTGTTTCAGGACCTACAGATTCTGAATTGTGAGCACAGGATGGAAAATGACTCCCAGCTGGTTGTGTGTGAATTAGGAAACCCAATGGTGGCTGGAGCAAATGTAAGAAAACTCCCTTTTATATTTCTCCATGTATTACCTTTTGAGAAAAGTTGCTTACATAATAAAGGATCTGGATTTCTGGATCTCACTAGATGTATCTGTGGCTCTGTTTTACCTTCTTTTCCTTCTTTTATACATGTTTGATTGGGAAGATGAACTTAGTTCAATTGTACATCGTCATTCCATTCTTTTTCAATTTGGTACTGGTAAATTGTTCAATAGAAAAAAGTTGAGAAATACTAGAGTGATCATGGAGAATGGAGGAGCTAGCAGTGGAAAATTAGGTCGCATTGAAGGGTTAAGTGTGTAGGCTTCAGCAGAAGTGCAGCACTATAAATGATACTTTACTCTCACCAAGCCATTTCTTTGAATTATTAAATCAAACAGGAAACCGACATTGCAGCCATGCTGACTATGTTCAAATGTTTGAGATAAAAAAAAAAAAAAGTATAGGGAGAGGAGACATGAAAAGAAGGAGAAGAAATAAATAACTGGCTCTTATAAGAAACATTTATCAGTATAGTTTTGAACCTCTGAAACAGGATTTGTTTTTTTTTGTTTTTTTTTATTTCTCCCTCTGCAAATATAAATTGTTTGCATCATTGACAAAGGAAGCCAGGAAACTGTCCCAATGCCAAGGCTGAACTCCTCCCAAAGTGAGATGAGAAAAACAGAGTGTTTAGGGTATTTCTTTGTACTCTGCACGTAGGACTGTATGTAGTAATTTATATGTATTAGTATATTAATGGCACACAGTGCAAGAGGTCATTTGCAAGAATATACCATTTATGTCTATTGAAACCTTTTTAACAGCCTCAAAATTGAAGACATAACTATTTCTTACAGAGCATTTTCTTTATATTGTATATACATACAAAAAAACATCTGAAACTACCAAGGTCCAGACCAGACACATACTTGACTATGTCTGTGTGTATGTGTTACTTCAGATGAAATATCACAGTTACAGGAAAGCACCCAATGGATGTTTTGCTTGAAAACAGTTTAGGTATAGAAGTATTTACTTGAACTGTATAGTAAAAAGTTGCTAAAATATATTTTATTGTCCACAGACTGAGTCCAGTAAAAGCTATTTTTTACATTGTACATAGTTTACATTGTGTAGAGTACAATGTTGGCTCAGCTGTTTGACAGATATAAACCGATGTTCCATTGATTTGCTTGCTTTTCTAGATGGAGCGTGATCATGGGGTAGCAAACTCACGCCCTACTTAGCTTCCATAGAGTTATTATTGCACCTGCTAATCAAAAGTGGCAACTGCAACAAGCACTAATACATGTCCATTGGGGAAGGATTGATGTTGCCCCATTCTTGCACTGGTAAAAGAAGAACAGCAGACAGGACAGGGAATGACAGGATCGCCAAATTGGGCTACTATAGAAATACTGTTAATTTACAGCAAATTATCAGAATTAAATATAATACATGTTTGCAAAGGCAAAGTTTAATTGCATACAGGTTGTCTATGATAAATAGGTAAATGATAAATATGTGTATATGTATACAGTATCTCACAAAAGTGAGTACACCCCTCACATTTTTGTAAATATTTTATTATATCTTTTCATGTGTTAGCTCTCGCACTCGCGGCTCCGCGACGGAGCAGCATATCTCCCTACGCTGCTAAACAGAGAAGCGCCCTTCCGCATTCCACTGCGCGCTTTCCAGCGCTATTCAAAAACTCTCCGATGGACATTTCATTCATAAAGACTCACGTGTTGTTTACCTCTGCCATGTGCGTTTTTGTTATTGTGTTACGTCATTTCTCCGCCTCCTGTGTTTCCCCATGTGCTTATGTTTTCGTTCGTGTCATGTCTCCGCCTCCTCATTTCACATTGGTTCATGTTTATTAATGTCAGGTGTTTGTGATTTGGACAGATGATTGATATGTGTTTAAATACGCCACTCCGTTTCCGCTTTGGCGCGGAGTATTAGTTAATCATAGTATTTGTTTAGTTAATCACAGTTTTGTTTATCATAGTTTAGTTTAGATGTGTTTAACCGTGCGCTTTGTTCCGGTGATTCCCAGATCACTACTCTTGTTTAGTATAGCCTGGATTATAGTTTGTTTTATTCGTGGTATGGATTCTTATGCTTAGAATAAACTTTTCTGCATTTACTGACGTCTCCCCAGCGCATGCATCCTGACTCCCTCTTCCGTCCTACACGTCTGTGTTACGTAACATCATGGGACAACACTGACGAAATGACACTTTACTGTATATATATATATATATATATATATATATATATATATATATATATATATATATACAGTAAAGTGTCATTTCGTCAGTGACATATATACATATATATATGTATGTATGTATGTGTGTGTGTGTGTGTATGGGTCCCAGGTTTCTGTTTCCAGTGCCTGAATTTTTTTGGTCTGATTTCAGGTCCTTTTAGTACAGGAAACACACCTACTGTATCCAAAACAGTTGAACAAATGTACATTGTAGACTGTATGCTGCATGACTGTATGTTGTCGACTCTCAACGGCCTATTACTCTAAAAATTTAAGTGAAGTGAACGTCTCGCAACGTTATATTGTTTGGTTATTAATGACATCCTGCCTGACCAAAATCTATTGTCATGAGCTGCTACTGGTAGAGTAGCACAGCTGTCTGCCATTGGGGTGGACAATTTATACTTGAATTCTTGAATCGACATCTACATCCAGATCTCTGCTTTGTTACAAAGTCTATTTTTAAAAGCGCCATAAATAATTTCATTGAATTGAACTTAAAGGGACATGACACCTTCATTGCATATGGTGGTTATGGCTCTGGTCCAGTGCAACCTCTTGAATGCAGCCGTTATCCAGATGTGTTCATAACACAGCATCTTCTCATCTCCTGGTATGAGTGGCGCAGTGTGTGTGTGTTACTAAAGCATGAAAAGCACATGGAATCGATAATGTGGAATCAAGGCAGAGATGACTATACCTGTGGTTGTTAACACCAGTGCTGGCTGCTTGGACTTTCTTTTTGCATGGTTTCTTTGCAGTCAATGGCAGCATTTTGCTCTCACATGAGTAACAGGGTTGAAAGTAACACCGTTGAGACAAGATGTGGTTAACTAGCATCCTATGGAATTAAATTTGTGCCAAAAGTATTGAACGTAACTTTTCAAGAAACCGAAATTGAAAACAGTGAACTCAGTGGCAAAAATTAACACTGTCTTCAATTAAACAGCATTCTTTGTTAACAGTTTTCTAAGCTTCCTTTTTGTTAATCATGGTTTATGCACTGAAAACGTTTTCATTTATGCTTTCAAAGTTTTCGCTCTGTAAGTTTATGTTCGCCATTCAGACTCAAACGGGTCGTGTGGGCGGACTTAACAGCGATTTACTCTCATTGGCTAGTGAGATTTGGCACAAATTTTGGATTATGTTCCGGATGCAGTTCGAGATGAGCTCTCATGAGCGGCACAGAGTGTCATCATCATCATCATCCTCCTCAGCTGGACACTCTGGCTGTCGATCCAACATTGTGAGAAAAGCGCACTTAGCTAAGCAAAGGTTTTAGACATCTTTAGGCAAACTGACTGCATTTTCCGCTGTGTTTGTTAAACTGGCGTCTTAAACAACAAGGTTAAAACAAGGTTTTAACCAAAACAAGGTTAGAAAGTAGACTAAATAAAAAACATTTTCGTAAAATGTTTATATATTTATGTTTCTTAAAGTAGAATGGGGTCAAAGTATGATATAAGTAGAAAGCTTGATTTTTGTTGTTTTTTCAGCCATAGCGACATCTGACACTTTTAAGAAGGATAGCAGTGAAGTCAGTCTGTTCTGATGATCATCCTTTAAACACTGTTTACATTTGTGTGGTTCACCTCTCCGTCACTCTATCATTCTTTTTTTCTCAGTTTCAGATTTCACAGTAAATATGATTCTTGTATGTGTTGTCATGGTCATGTGTTACAGCAGCTAACCCTTTAGCCAAATTAATAAATAAATAAAAATGTAAATAAATGTGTGTGGGGGTTAAAAAACACAATACTTTACTTTGAATAATTCATCCGGTGATTAAAGACTTTCGACCCCACTGAACGCTCGGGTGACATTCCAAGGACGTTCCATAAAATCTGTGCAGCTGCTCTGTCTCTGCTTTTTCCCCTCCATCATTCCCTTCTTCCCTCCCTCTGTCCCTTAGCCATCAGTTTCCTATTTCCCCTTAGCCCTCAGGGTACACTGCACTCATATGACTTGAACACTTCGTTCATGATTCATCCTTGTTTAGCTCCCACTGACTTTTACTTTGCTTTAGTCTTTAGAAGAGAAAGAAGATACGATTGCTCAGAAGTGGGCAAATTTTCTCCAAAGATCTTAAAGCCTATGTTTTCCGAGGATAAAGCTAAAACTGGGATAGATTTTAAGGACGCTTCACTCTTTTCCTCTTCACTCTGTTATGATCGTTGTGCCAGTTAAGGCCAGGCAAATTGAATGGTAATTTCCTTCTAATTTGACACATAAGCTGGTAAATGCTTTCCTCTGCAGGATACGGAGATTGTGGTTTAGAACTTTATTACTGCTGCTCAGCCCACTTAACACTCATGATCTCCAAACCAGAGTGGCACTATTTTGCCTTATGACTCACTTTTCTAGTGCAAAAATCTGCACACAGTGCTGATCAAGCATTTAGTGTTTTTAGGTTGAGAGACTGTGGCCAAGGGGTCTCCCACTCTTATGAGTGCATGATTGATTGGTGCCTGTTAGCCTGAAATGAGATGGAGCCACTTGGACAGAAAGGGAGGGGAGCAGGTCAATTAGATTTGAGAGCGAGGAAAATAGGGGGGAGAGGTCGTCGTTTTCTGTCTGAAATGCACTTTAGTGTTTAGGCGTTAGGAAAGTTCCATCAGCCTGGTTCAGTTTTCTTTTCCATGATAAGAGAGATACTGAGGGGAAAAGAACGAACAGAGAAACTGGCTTGAAGTGACGGTGAACTGGAAGGTATACTGTTTGTAGATGACATGTGAAAGAGATGCTAGAGAGATGGAGGCACAAGGAAACATTGTGAAGTTGTGGGGGGAGAGTTGTTTCTCTGTGGTTTTACAGGGATAGAAGATTGAGAATCATGAGACAGAATTGTTTTGACATGGATGGTTGTTTGATCATGAGAGAGAGAAGACATTTAGAGAAGAATTGCCTTGTGGTAGAAATAGGAGAGAAAGACAGACAGTATGACCGAGGTTGTTTACTGAGCAAGAGACACAGAGGATGAATAGGGAAACTGTTTTAATGGCTTAATAGCAAGAGTTGAATAAATAATGAATGAAGAGTTTTAAGAGAGAGAGAGAGAGAGAGAGAGAGAGAGAGAGAGAGAGAGGGAAGGATGGGTGTGTGTATGTGCATGTATATGTGTGTGTCTGTTGGATGAGTTGAGCTTGACATGTTAACATGTTCCAGATTGGTGTATGCCGTTCTCAGAGATTCAGAGCTCGCCACTGGAGCCTGCGGGGTTAAGCTCACATGGGCCAAATTAACATGGCACCAGTTAAGCACTGTGACATATCCCCTACCCCACTCACACACATTTATGTTCCCATCACCCTCCAGCGCGTCATGAGCAACCACATGGGAAGCACATGGGGGATGTGATCTGACCAAAAAAAAAAAGAACAAAAAAGACTAAGCCACTTCTTGTACACACTTTTTTCAAGGTGGTCCATCCAGAGACCGTGGTACATCAAAATTAACAATGGCATTTGTAGGGGTAGAATGGACAAATGTTATGAAATATGAGCCTTTTGAGCTCTCATTTGAAGATTCCAAATGTATTGGATGACTTGGTGTGTTTCTAACTCTAGTGGTTTAGTAGGTGAAGTACAACAACATTCAGTACCTCCAGGTTTTTGCGATTTTGCGATCGCAGAAATGAACACAAAATCAAGGAACCTCCACAATATTCAGAGGAGCTTGCAATTTTTCAAAATTACCACTGATTTTCCTCATATTTTGGCCAAGACGCATCATGTGACGTCATCACAACACGCCATGCGACATCATCACAACGCGCATTCAGCCAAAGTCCTCTTCGATTCATGTGCATCGAACATGAGTACAGCAAAAAGGTCTCATTTAAAAATTCTGTACATTGCATCGCAAATTTTCAAAAAAAGCCGCAGCAAAATCAAGCATTTTTGGCCGGAACAATCACAAAAGAACTCGAAATCGCGAAATCCTGTACGAACTGGACATGAACTCTCATTCCTGTCCATGTACACAAGTCACACCCCCAGTATCTACAGATTTTACTTGCTCAGCCATTCAACTGCTTGAATGCCAATTTATAGCATTATAAAATGTTCCTAATAAATGCTTATAATGCTTTAAACAGGCTCATACTGATCTGCTGCTGCAGGAATGATTCAGAGTGCCTTTGCTGTCATGTTTTTCTTTGTAATGAGCTACCATTTTCCCTAATTCCAGAGAAAAGTTTTTGCACACCCTATATACATATACACCAAACGTATATTTTACAATAGCAATAGGATTATTTGAAATGCTCTCAAACTGAAAAATCTAAATAATACATAAATATAGGTATATGAGGTATAAGCAACTTTAATGTATTTGAAACAATCTATGTACAATTGGAAAATGCTAGTAAAAATGTAATTATTGATATTTGTAACTGGAATTTTGACTGTTTTGACTAGAAACTTTGACCAGATATATAGAACTAACAATTCAACTAATAAAAATGCATTTGCAGATAAGAGAAATTGAAATTTAATGTAAATCAATGGTAACGTATTATTAGTCAAAAGTACACTGCATATATGTCACTCTGAAATTATGTCTAGTTTAAACTTTCAGCATAGATATTTAAAAAAGGAAGTTTCACTATAGATATTTCATTGAAATTCCATTGTAAATATCTTGATTTGAAGTTTTTCTAATCAAAATTGAATTCAGCTTTATAGAGTTGGAGGTATTTCAGTCTATAATGTCATAATGGTAGCTTATTTTAAAATATCAATTTACTATAAAGTACTTTTACATTTTATTCCTTTACTTAATGATGTAAAACCTACTAAAACCTTCTTAGTAACTGCTGAGAGGCAGCAAAATGTAAGACAGATACTGGAACTGTCAAGACTGTGTATATATATGTGATAATAGAATAATAGAATTCATTTATTGGCTCTTGAGTGGTGTAGCAGAAAAGCGTTCACCCTATCGTCCGGAGATGGCGAGTCCAAAACAGCCATCCGTGGCTGAAAGTCCAAGGGAGCAAAACTGGCGGTGCTCTCTGTGTAGGAGGGATGGCATACTCTATCTCCCCTATCAATAACAGCAATTCTAGCCAATCATGGCCATCTGTGAGCCCATGCATGAGCAGCAGTTTGAAAAGATGCAGTTGGCTGGTTTCACGTGTCTCAGAGGATGCACGTGATAGCCTTTGCCTTCCCTCTTTGGTTGCTGTCATATGATAGTGGAGACCTAACTTGTAATTGGCCAAGGCTAAATTAGGGAGGAAATTGCCAAAAAAAAAAAAAAAGTTAAAAAGTGGTTAAAAACTTATTTTATGGAACAGGTAGCTAAAAGTCTTGTTGGAACACAAAACAGTTGAGTATTTCCATGCCATGATATATAAGATCCTATCCTACAGCATTTTACAAGGGGGAGGGGGTGATTATTTTGCATATTTATTGAATCTGGATTTCCTGATGGAACTAAGAATGTTTTTCATCCATTTCCTGTTCTATAATGACATTATTGATGAACCACCACTAGTAAGAGCTGATATATACTAATTAGTAAGTATGTAAATAATTTATAAAGCACATTTAAATGTACATGTAGTACTCTGGCCTTCCATTTTAGCTGAACTCGATGGCACAAGGCAGGGGACACCCTGGACAGGGTGCCAACCCATCACAGGGCACAGCCCACACACATTCACACACCTATTCGCACACTACGGACAATTTGGAAATACCAGTCATTCTACAATGCATGTCTTTGGCCAGAAGCCAAAGTACCCGGAGGAAACCCCCAAAGCACGGGAAGAACATGGAAACTCCACGCACACTGGGCTAAGGCAGGATTTAACCATTTTGCGAGGAAAATGTGCTAACCACTAAGCCACAATGCCCCCCGAGAAGTAATGTAGTAGAGTAAAAACTATGTTTGTTTAAAAAATGTGGTTTCTTTTATTTCCTAACTATGGACAAAATCCAAGAGTGTCCTCACCATAGCATTTGTCCTTTTCTGGACTTCATCAAGAGGACACAGGGTTCAAATAGCGCAGCTTTACCCCTGTTTCACTGTCTACAGACATATGGACTCTGTCTGCTCTCCACTCATAGTGCACACTCCGAACAGCAACTATGAGGATGACATGTGCTCTGTATCTCGCCCTTTCACCATTACAACATCATTCACTCATGGTTTAATGCGTCTCATAATATAGAAGGAGTTTATATTTGTACATGGAGCATGTCATGAGTCTGGCTTTGTATAGGATCTGCTAAAATGTTTTGCATGGTTTAAAACAAATGTAAAATGAGTTGACACACTAGTTATTTAGGCATGTTTATTACAGGAGAGGCATCTATTTTAATAAAGTGTCTCTCTCTAACTTAAATCTACTGGCGGTTTCAGTTTGTATATTCAGCGAATTCTGAAGTCATAGAATAAAGACAGCTTCTCAAATTGTTATTGCAGTGTTCTTAGATACAGGAGAGACACCTCAGCTGTCTCAAATATTTGACTGAAATAATGACTTTTATTTGTATGATTGCCAGTAATTTAAGAGTGTAGGTTATTAACAGACGGACTCGCCCAAATAATGTCCTCTGTGTTGCTTTCCAGTCTGTCTATAAGCAAACGTTACTGAAACAGACGTATTGTTTTAATATCTCCCACACTTTTGAAAGCTCATCTGTCACTTGGGTAGTAGAGGTTCATGTAGTTTGGATGCTTCTGGCTGAAAACAATTGGAAAAAGGGATTGCAGATGGAGCGGCGCATTTTAATGACACACAGCTGAGCTGCAATAGTGATTTCCTTTGATTCTTTAAGGATTCATTTGCGAGGAAGTGTCTACAGCTCGATCAAACCAAACCCTGTCCCTAAGTCACATAAACGGGGCTGTAAGGTGTCCTGGATTGACCTCGTAAACGCGAAGGAACTGAGTCACTGCCACTCCACTCTTAGAATTAGAGATTCGCAGGTCATAAGTTTAGATACACATTGGAGAATCTGCAAAATGTTAATAATTTTTTTTTTTTTTAATTTTAAATCATAAAAGAGGGATCATAAAAATTGCACTTTGATTTTTATTTAGTACTGCCCTGAATAAGCTATTTCACACATTATTTTGTTTTTGTTTTTTTTCATTTAGTTCAGCCCTTCAGAAACTACATAAGATATTTACATGTTTCCCAGAAGACAAAATAATATCAGTTTATATCGATCATCCTGTTCAAAATTTTACATAGGTTAATCGTCTCTATAGCAACAACACATTCACAGGGACGTGTATGGTCCATGTGCCATGTAATCTACAGTTAATCGTAAACACTTTTTTTTTCTTAAAGTAGAATTGCTGAATTGGTTAAGCTTTCTGTAAGGTCACGTTTATTTAACATTTATGGAAGGAGTCTCCAGTGCCAATTGTTGTTGTATAAGCGGAACAAAACACTTCAGGACGTGCTGTTTACAGGTAACAGTAACTCTGCTTCATGTTGGACTGCATTACGCCACCTCGTCATTGATTATTTTGTCAGGCAAGTTTAGGTTAGAATTTAAGCCTTCCTTCTACCCAATTCTACCTAATTAAAGACTTAGAAGACATGTCGATTTTCCCATATATGGACACACTCACTCAGAATGGCTGTCATTTCCATATACTGTACTGTAAATAAGAAGCAAGTGTGAAAGTCAAAGTCTCCAGAAGAACTGTGGCTGGTTCTGCAAGATGCTCAATAAAACTTACCAGCTCATTTCCTTATAAAACTGCACTAATTGTACTGGAGACTACTATTTTTATTTTTATTTTTATTTTTTTGTCACACCAAATATTGACTTTGCTTCATTTACTACTGTTTACTGCTCTTTACGGTATTTTTTTTAAATGTAGAAACATTTAATTTCGTTATTTTGAAGGCATCTTTGCTTTACAGCATTTCTTTGCATGTGCCTAAAACTTTTGCACAGTACTGTGTGCACTCAAAGACACGCCTTCTGTGGTAGATAGAGAGGATGGGCTTACTGGGATAATTAGTCTTAGTGTTTGGAAATGTAAAGGAGTATAAGAAATTAATGGTTAATATCAGTTAATATCTGCTTGTATTGCACTTATTTATTAATTGTAAATGAAACTGGAAGTGATTTGAGAAAAATGGAGGATAATCTTCATATTCATACCTGTACAGCACCAAACATTTGCTTTTTTCCATTTTCCCTTTTAATGCATCCTAATCTGTTTTGGGTTCTGTAAAGACCTTTTGATTGAAAGTTATTGTCTCATTAGAGTAATTGGAAGCCACAAAAATATACGATCTGATCCTCGTAAATCCTGAAGCTTTGATGAAATACGTGCGCAGAAATGTGGTGTTCTAGTCGCAGAAATTTTACCGACTCTTGGACTTTTGCAAGCAGTAACCACAAAAAGAGGCACTGGCTTTAAAGTTTAACAGCACTTGTTCCTCTCACCCCTCCGTTACGAGCTGGCTTTGTAGTGTGCAGGGTTTCCATCGCGGGTGGGGGGTGGAGAGGGAAGGGGGATGGGGGTCTGTTTATGGGTTTTCGTAATTAGCGTAGAGCCTGTAGCCACAGTGCTGGCCTTCATTAGCTGTTATCATAGTCCAACTAATAAACTGCAACATATGGGCACAGTTACAGATATGGAGAGAGAGACCGGGGTATGTATTGTGTTTGTAGCTTTGTGACTAAGTAAAATGGCATGGCGTCATGGCGTTTTTGCCATTGAGCAGTGAGAATGAGTCACCTTTCAAACCCAGCACTGCTGTGATAATAATAATGGTGGAGCAACACCACTTTTATTCATCACGTTCATTCTCATCCCTCTTTCTTTCCCTCTATATCTCTAGGTATCTTTTGGTTTGCGATTCTCTGTCCAGAGGTTAGAAGACGCTAAACCTCACATTGGCTTTGAGCTGCAGATCCACAGGTGAGATACACATCCTTTCCTCCTCCTTTCCTCTACTCTTTCCATCGCTCGTTCTATAATCTATTCAAAAATTTTTAAAAAATCAAATAAGCTTGAGACCTTTGGGTGTTTCTAAGATGATGTGGAAGAACATTTTTGTTACTTAATACAGTCTCACATTCATAATATTTGTTCATTAAATACATTCCATGATAATTTATAGACTAGTGGCATTTAAGTTGTTTTCGTGTTCGTTGTATGATCATTAAGTAAGGGATGAAACACTTTGGGATGTGCTGTTATAGGAAAATAATCAACAACAGGGTGATGTGATGTGGCCTGACATAAAGCAGAGTTTCTTTTACCACTTTGAACTTGATTGTTTTCCTGAAACAGCACAACCTGAAGTGTTTTATTTGCCCTTGCCAACGAACCCATTTTTTAAAATTAATAAACAACATGTAAATTTTTTCCATCTATAGTTACAGACTTCCTTTGTTACAAAGTGCTGACACTGGAGACTCCTTCCAAAATTGCTAAACATCTCCTCACCACGTTTTCCGAATCCATTACCACGGAGCGTACATAATAAAAGACCTTGTCTAAGTTGTTACTATAGAAACGATGACATATTAGAACAAGTGCATTACTATAAACATTACAGCAGGAAATACTGTCAAATTTGTGACCAATCAGAATTGAGCATTCAACAGCACAGCACTTTCCCTTCATCTCACTTGCCTCTGCTCTTTCTAACCATCACCCCCTTTCTCTGTCCATCTTATCTGCTATACATCACCCTTTCCTCTATGCATTCCCTCCTCTCCTCTGTTCTTTCTCATTCATTCTCTCACCTACTCCCTTTATCCTTACTTTTCTTCCTTCTGTTTTTTATTTCAATCCCTCCTACCATTCTCTGCTCTCCTTCTCTCTGTCTTTTGCTTTTTCCATCCTTTCCCTCTGTCTCATGAACACCCCCTTGAGTTTTAGCCTCTCCCTTCATTCTCTGTTCCCTCTATCACTCTTTCTTATTCTTTCCTCTAGTCTGTATTTCTTTCCATCCTTCCTGTGCCTCCTCTACCCATCCCTCTGTCCTCTTGACCTTCTATCTTTCGACTACTCCATCTAGTGACCGTCTAGTCCATCTTTCTCTAGTCCTTACTTTTTTATCTAATTCTCTCTCTTCCCATTTGCCCTCTGTTCTTCCCAGTTAGCCTTCTCTCTCTCCTCTGCATCGCTTATCTCTCCTTCTGTCCTGTGCTTCTATCCCTCTCTTCTGCTCTCCTTTCTCTGTCCACTCCTCGCTATCTATCTGTCATCCCATCGTCTGCTGTTCCTTTCATTCCCTTGCTCATTACTTATCTGCTACTTGTATCCTACTCTTTCTATCCATCCTGCTTTTTCTCTCTTCCCTACCCTCTTTCCAGTGTTCCCTCCATCCCTGCTTTTTTCTGTCCTCTGCTTTCCGTCTCTCTCTCTGTTCAGCTTCCTTTATTGAGGCCTTTTCTCGCCTCCTTCCTCAACTCTAACCCTCTTTCCCTCTTTCCTCTGCTTATTTTCTCGCTCCCTGCATGAATACATATTGTAGGAAGACACACACACACACACACACACACACACACACACACACACACACACACACACACACACACACACAATGCACCAAAACTCCATCAACACTACATTGCTCAAACAAGAGTCTCCAGCTTTAATAATGTTGTGTGTGTGTGTGTGTGTGTGTGTGTGTGTGTGTGTGTGTGTGTCCTCATGCACGTGTCCTCAAACTTTCAGCACTAGAGACAGTAAAGACCCATCAGTCACTAGCACTTGTCTGCTGTGTGTCTGTGTGTGTGTGTGTGTGTGTGTGTGTGTGTGTGTGTGTGTGTGTGTGTGTGTGTAAGTGTGTGTGTAGGTGGTTTCTTGGGTGTGTGTCCAGGGTCAGTACTCACTGTGATGCGAGTGTTGGCCAGCCATTTTGTAATCAAGTCCCGGAATGTCAGTTTTTATTACAGCTTTATTAAACTTTAGAAGCTATCTTCTGATAAAGATAGAACAGATGATCTACATAGAAAAATATTGCTTTGTGTATGTGGGCTGAATTTTAGCTCTTTGAGGACAAGTTGGAGATCATCAGGACATCTGGCTGGTCCACACAAGCAAACAAGATATGTCTTAACAAACAATAAGGCTTTTGGAAAAACTAGATGAGTGTAAAGATTTCATTTTAGTTACTGAGGTTCAGATTAGAGTTAGGATTAGGCATAGTATGATATACAGTACTGTGCAAAAGTTTTAGGCACCCTATTTTTTTTTTTTTAGTACAAACTTTTGTTATAGATTTTTTATTTTTTATTTTTTATATTTTATGACTTCTACATTATCAAGTCAGTACAAAAAAAAACATTTTATATTCCCAAACATTAGTTTTCTAGCACAAAATTAAATGTTACAGAAAAATGTTTGTATGTCATTAAAGAAAGCAGTATATTACGAAAGAGACACTTTTCAGACAAGAACACAATGAAGGCTGCTGGGATTTGCTGCAAAAATAAGAAGCAAGTGTGAAAGCCAAAGTCTCCAGAAGAACTGTGGCTGGTTCTGCAAGATGCTCAATAAAACTTACCAGCTCATTTCCTAATAAAACTGCACAAATTCTACCGGAGACTACTATTTTTATTTTTTTGTCACACCAAATATTGACTTTGTTTCATTTACTACTGTTTACTGCTCTTTACTATATTTTTTTAATCTTTTCTCTACAGCATTTCTTTGCACGTGCCTAAAACTTTTGCACAGTACTGTATATACAGTGATAAATAAGTCAATTGAAGCACCTAAGAATGATAGGTGTGTGTGTGTGTGTGTGTGTGTGTGTGTGTGTGTGTGTGTGTGTGTGTGTGTGTGTGTGTTCCAAGAAAGCATGTCTGTCGACCTCCAAAAAACCTGCAGGTCACGTAGTAACACGTGTATTGTCAGGGATATGTAAAGGCAGTGGATGCAAATGCAGATTTTTATTGTATAAAGTGCGAACAAACAATAAAAACAGTGAAAACAAGAACCAAAAACCTGAACATGAGATAGAAGGTGAAACAGACTATGAGTGAGACTATGGTACAAACAGCAACACACGAACACGACGACAACGAAAGCTTGACAATGAGGTGTTTATAAACTAAAACTTAAGCCGCGTTCACGTCATGTCGGAATTGCCGTAATTACTAGACGACCACAAGGACGACGTACTGGGAGCTGTTCACGTCCTCGGACTCGGAATCATGCGTTCCGATACGCCGAAATGAATCTGTGTGAGTTCCATGTTGTTGTTGACGACTGCAAAATAATAATAATATATAATAAAATAATAATAATTACAACATTAAATCACATTTTTATATGCTATTGCTAAATATTGAAGAACACAGAAAGAGCATCAGATAGTGTAAGTAAGTGTTTATATAGCTTTTGAGTGTTTCCGCATGACGTTGCAGCGGTCAGGTAGTGCAAGTCGGAGCTCTCTGAAAATTCCTAGTTGTAATTACGAGTTCTACGAGGACATGAACGCTATTTACAAGTCAGAATCTCGTAATTACGGCAATTACGACATGGCACGAACGCAACTTTATATGGAGGTGCTAATCAGGGTGAAACAAGACACAGGTGATAGTGGTTAGTGATTGGTTATGTGACGTGCTGGGGCTGATGGGAAATGTAGTTCAGCGTCAATTTGGTGTTACCATGACATGTATTTTCAAAATGCGGATCGTTTTTACCCTGTAAATTTTTTAGACTACTGAGAATACGGAGACGTTTTAAAAAATACCTGCGTTACTGTATTGTTATCACATGACTCACAAGCCTGATTGTGTTTGCTATGCAACGTGTGCTTGTGCCAGAACGCCGATATTCAACGTATAGAAGGTGCTGCAAATAAGTTGCATGTGAACATTTTTTCTGTGAGACTGGGTTGCAGCGTCTTTTTTTTTTTTTTTTTCGATGAATGTTCATGTGCTTGCTGATTATCTATAAACTTTTGTAACTGAAAGATGTGTATTTGTGTGTATTTGAATTGTAATTATACCCTGGATTCTTTTGTTTTTCCTTTGTGTTTTCATGACACTGATATTTATCATCATTATATGTCTAAGGTGAGCGGGACCGATATAACAATCCACCATCTTGACTCGTCTTCATGCGGGAATCATTTAAAAGCCTCTCCAACACATAGTTAGAAAGTCAAATCCCAAATAACTTTCTATTTACTTTATATGCTCAATACATAGGTTATAACATAATTATACAGTATGTAGAACCTGCATCCTGCACTAAATGACTTGTAGAAGTCCATTTAAGATTCAGCCACATGAAAAAGTGACGTTTTCTTACATAATTGATGCATGAAATATGTGAGATGTAAGCATGCGTTAAATTACATTCATTTATTTAAAGATCTTTTGCTACATCAGGCGACAGGTTTAACCAAAAACATTAGTGTTACCATTCGGCAACTAAAAGCAAAAAATGGTGTCTTAGAGATTCAGATTTTTTTTTTCAACACACACAGATTTCTCAAAATTTCTTCCTGCTACAGGAAAGACTTGAGACATAAAAGCAAAGCCATGCTCACACACACATTGTCCAAACATTCGTTCTTTTGCTTGTCCTTGTCCTCTCTTTAGGGGGGCATTTGAGAACATGTGTTATAATAACACTTGATCCTGTGTTGTTTCTAGTTCTCACACACACACAACACAGACACACACACACACACACAAACACACACACACACACACACCACGCACACACACACACACACACACACACACACACACACACACACACACACACACACACACACACACACTGAAGGAGGAGTGTGCTATGAGGGCATGTTGTTAGAAGCTGGCACACTGCTAATCTAAAGGAAGGCAGGGAGGGAAATCTCCCTTATGGTTTGATCTCATACCCTAAAGCCACTCCACTGTATCGTGTGTGTGTGTGTGTGTGTGTGTGTGTGTGTGTGTGTGTGTGTGCACACGCACCAGGTGGTTTATGTTATGTGCATGTCACAGTCCAAAAAAATCATCCCCATTATCATTTGAGAAGAAACAAATGCAGGAAAGAGAGAGAAAATGCTTGAACAATGTTGTGTCTTTCTTTCTGTTAATCAACTGATAAAACTTCCACCTGCTAGTTACTGTGATCTGAAGCTATGCTCAAATGGTGTCATGTTTGCCGTGTTTGTGAAAAGATTCCATATGAATTAGTATTCTCTACTTTGAAAGGTTTTTTTTTTCTTCTTTTTTTTTTCTTTGATACTTCAGAATTCACAAGCTGTGACACAATGTTTACATTTCTCAGTGCGGAGAAAAGTTGGCTAGTGGTCAATGCTAAGTGTAATTACATTGTAATTGTACTCATACAGTACCATTTCTAAGTAATTTACCAATATTGAGGTAAATGTTGACCCACCAGTTGAGAAGTGCTATGTTATACTATAGAGTTTGTGAGAAAATTCCTAGTAGGTCAAGAAAACAAACTCCATGAAGTTAGCTCACAGGGCAACAGGGTCTAAACGTCCAGCATCTCTAGCCTTTGGGCAAAAATAATAAAACCAACAAATTTTTAAAAAATAAAAAAAAAATTTTTTTAAAAGCCTGAATCACCATGGAAAAAAATAAAGACACAAAACAGTTATCATCTCATATCTCATGCTTATTGCTATCTGTCCATATTTCTAATAAACATATTTTTGTATTTCTTTGCACAGAAACAATGAGTGTCTTCCATGAGTATTGTATACCAAGGCATGCATGTCAAGGACCATGTATATTCTGATATAATATATTGACAATTGAGTTAAATGTGCCTTGGAGAGACGAAAGTATTTACACTTGTATAACATCTGGCTAAACTGCATCTTAGACTTCCTAAAGTGGTTATGTATATATATAACATATAACATATAACATTTTTATGTCAATGTTCCCTATCCGGATATAATTCCTTACTCAAAACACATATAAAATGACCAGGTGTAAAATCAAAATATGAGTCTATTCAGCACTGGAGATTAGACACAGACACACAGTCAACAACACTTAGGGACCTTCTGTTTTTAAATGATAATGTTATTTATTGAAGCAAAAAATGTTATCCAATAACAACTGGGCCTGTGTGAAAATGTATTACTAATTCCCCAAATCTATGAAACTGCATTCAAAATGGGGTTCAGCTGGACTGAGGCTCGTCTGAATTTTGCCAAAACACACCTTGATGATCCTCAAACCTTTTGGGAGAATGTTCTGTGGATTGATGAGTCGAAAGTAGAACTGTTTGGAAGGCAGGGGTCTTGTTACATCTGGTGTAAACCAAACACCGAATTCCACAAAAAGAACATCATACATATGGTCAAGCATGGTGGTGGCAGTGTGATGGTGTGGGGATGCTTTGCTGCTTCAGGGCCTGGGCGGCTCTCAATAATTGAGGGAAACATGAATTCTGCTCTCTACCAGAAAATCCTAAAGGAGAATGTCCGGTCTTCAGTCCGTAAGTTGAAACTCAAGCACAACTGGATTATGCAGCAAGACAATGATCCAAAGCATAGGAGTGATCTCCAGTTATCAGAAGCCTTTGGTTGCAGGTGTTGGATAACTTTTTTTGCTTCAATAAAATAAATAAATAAATAAAAACTATATTGTGTGTTTACTCAGGTTGCCTTTGTTTTATGTTGTATTTTGTTTAAAGATCTAAAACTATTTCGTATGAGATATACACCTAAATGGAAGAAATCAGGCTATCCCTTACAGATCTAGGTATTATGGCTGTGGCTGTAGCTGTTTCCATCCACATATTTTAATGCGAATTTTGGGATATTGCATTTTTTAAAAATGCTGGATGGAAACACCAGATGCAAATAAAAATAAAAATCTCCAAAATGTGCATAAAAAGCATATGCTCTCAATTGAGGCAGATCATTTTATTCGATAAGAAGACATGCATAAACTATGATGGAAACACATTTACCGAATAAATTCCTCGATGCGCATCAAAAAAGTCATGTGACTTTGCCTCAACAAATCATGTGACTGGATAATTGGCTCAGAAAAAAAAAATGGCAGAGAGCGAGATGCGCCAGTTTCCCCGGAAGTGACTATTTTGTTCTCTTGAACACAGTGGAGGGAAATATTGTTCGTGTTATTCCAATTTTTTCGCATAAGTTAAATTCGCAACTTGGATGGAAACATAGCTATTGTTAGACTTCGAACTCACTACTCAATCTCCCAACGATAGGGTGAACGTTTTGCTGTTGTGCCATGAGGGAATATAACTCACCAAACCTGGACAGTTACAGTCTTTAGCTGTGGAGTTTTTGTGAGGCTGTAGCCTCAGATTCTTGTTCTTGACTGACAGGAGTGGAACCTGATGTGGTCTTCCACTGTTGTAGCCCGTCTGCCTGCAAGGTCTGATGTGTTGTGCATTCTGAGATGCTTTTCTGCTCACCAGGTTTGTAAAGAGTATTACTGTAGCCTTCCCGTAAGCTTGAACCAGTCTGAACATTCTCCTCTGACCTATTTCATCAACAAGTTGTTTACACCTGCAGACCTGCCACTCACAAATTGTTTTTGGCACTGTTCTGTGTAAACTCTAGAGCCTGTTGTGCATGAAAATCCCAGTTGATCAACAGTTTCTGAAATACCTAGACCAGCCCACCTGGCACAAACAGCTGTTTTTATTTTATAGCCACTGAGTGTGTGTGTGTGTGTGTGTGTGTGTGTGTGTGTGTGTGTGTGTGTGTGTGTGTGTGTGTGTGTGTGTCTGTGTGTCTGTGTGTGTGTGTGTGTGTGTGTGTGTGTGTGTGTGTGTGTGTGTGTGTGTGTGTGTTTTATTGTGGATTTGTGAGTAGATTACTCACCAGTCAGAGTAGATTACATGCCAGTTATTCGATCAGCACAGCTTTGTGTTTCTCTGTGGTCTG
This sequence comes from Cranoglanis bouderius, assembly GCA_023630585.1. Lineage (NCBI taxonomy): Eukaryota > Metazoa > Chordata > Actinopteri > Siluriformes > Cranoglanididae > Cranoglanis > Cranoglanis bouderius. Next base: position 22,244,398 of record CM042539.1, read on the forward strand.
GAGATGTGCACTGATACACACTGTCAGTCTCTGATGTCCCATGATAGAAGAGTTATGTGTCTGTGCTTTGTTCCTCACAGCAGTGTTATGACACTGAGAAGAGTGTGTACTGTCTTTTATCCACTGAGGGTGAACCAGATCACTACTGAAGCTTCCTTTAAGATTGACACTTATGTAAACAACTAGTTCCAGACTTCAACAACCATATGTGTGTGTGTGTGTGTGTGTGTGTGTGTGTGTGTGTGTGTGTGTGTGTGTGTGTGTGTGTGTGTGTGTGTGTGTGTGCATACTTTTTGGGCAGATAATAATGTTTTTGATGACGAGTGTGAGTGTGTGGTTAGTTTGAGTTTTTGCAGTTCTCAGTGGAATGATTGGCGAGACAGTTGACATGGAGAACTTTGGCACAAATACTGTCTCTGTTGAAAGCAGTATTGATGTAGTCCAACCAGCGCACACACACACACACGCACACTCTTAGTACTCCCCAAAGGACAGCCATACACTTATCATGGAATGTTTCCCTTTCTGAGACCCTCTGTCTTTTACATCATGTTGGAATTAGGATAATTAGGAGTTTTCAACTCGTAAAAACCACTCGTCTTCGTCAAACCTGTAATTCCTAGTCAGAAACCCTGAATTTTCTGAGTACAATTTCAGCATGTAACTATATACATATGTATCAAACATTCCCTATCAGCCCTAGTGATAATCCATAAGGATATAGTAATAATAGTTATAGTATATGCTTGTTTAGCTATTTAACATCTTAAATCAGTGAATGACATTAAAATATGGTTTAACCAACTGCTACCTTTAATAGCCAGCAGTGCATCCATTGAGGTGTTGAGTGTGTTGTCACTGAAACAACCAATTTTCAAGTCGGAGAAGAAGAATTGCTAGAAGTAGACTCTGAGTTGTCATCAATAATTCCAACATGAAGCGAACACACTGTTATACAAGGAGTCATTCAGTGGAGACTACTTTCTTGTATAAATATTATATCTCTCTATAATATAGGCATAAGACTAACCTTTTGTGTGTGCATTTGTGTTCATGTCTTCCAGCACCAATAAAGATAACCCGAAGAGTAACCCTGTGAATTTGACTCTCAACATCGTCGCACGGGCGCAGGTGGACATCAGAGGGTGAGAACACACCACTTCTTTTCACAGCTTGTTCTCACGCTTTAATAATATATATATATATATATATATATATATATATATATATATATATATATATATATATATATATATATATATATATATATATATATATATATATATATATATATATATTTTACGCTTTCTCTTCTTTTCTGTCTTTCTAATTCACAATGTATGACCTGATTCACAAATGAAATGAGATTTAATGAGATTTAAATTTGGATTTATAGAAAAAAGAAAAATACAACTGTAATTAATTACAGGAAGGAATTCAAAATAAACCATACTTATAGTCAGGTTCATAGAACAGATATTTTCAACAGAAAAATTCAGAAGTTGAAACTGGGAACCAATTTTGATGATTATGAATGGAATTTGACAAAAAATAAACAGGGAACCTGAGTAGCAGATACTTTTGTCTTATGAGCACACACAAAACTCACCTCATTCTCCTAGTGAGGACCTTCCACTGATATGACTATTACTAGTATATTTAGTGTTAATAGCAGTTAAATAATCATATGCATGCACCTAAATCTAAAGCTAACCTTAACCTCAGTAAACAAAAGGATCAATCTTTGCACTCTTTTAGTCTTTTTTAATAAAAGCTGCAGTTTCTGTATATATATATATATATATATATTTTTTTTTTTTTTTTTTTTTTTTTTTTTTTTTAAAAGACCAGCAAAATGTCCTCCCAAGTTCAAAACTGTCAGATATTTATATCCTTGTGGTACAAAGTTGGTCCCACAAAGATATAAAAACATGTCCATACACACACACACACACACGCACGCACACACACACACACACACACACACACACACACACACACACACACACACACACACACACACACACACATATGGATATATGGGATAGTGGTTTCCACCCAAAAACATGCTGGTAGGTGAATTGGCTACACTAAATTGCCCTTAGTCTTGAATGTACAGTACTGTGACAAAGTCTTAGACACATGCAAAGAAATGCTGTAGAACAAAGATGCCTTCAAAAATAATGGTATTAAATGTTTCTACATTAAAACAAATACCAAATATTAAAAATAAATACTAAAAATAAAATAGAATAAATATAAAAAATATTAAAAAATAATACTAAATAAATCTCTACAATCTTGTATGATATGTTATATGAATCAACAATTTCTCTCTCTCTCTCTCTCTCTCTCTCTCTCTCTCTCTCTCTCAATTAGTGTCTCCCTCCCAGCTCAAGTAGTTCTTCCTTTTCCTCACTGGGAGCCCAAAGAGAACCCAGTCAGAGAGGATGATATTGGGCCTCAGATCCAGCATATCTACGAGGTACACACACACACACACACACACACACACACACACACACACACACACACACACACATACACACAGGTGGTAGCAGTAGCCGAGGAGGAAGCACATCACATGTGGGAATAATTTGCTTCTCAGAATAGAGGAAGAGCGTCAGCGCTGCTCCGTTAAACTGAACAACCAAAAACAGTAAACACACGCGAGCTTAAGTCTGATCAAAGCCATCCAGACCAGTAGTACTCATTACTTATAAAACACCCACAAACACACTGGCAAAGGCATCATTAATAACGAGAGTCAAGGTAATATTATTGCAATAAAGAGATAATAGAAAGCACACAGACGACGGTGCTCATGTTTCACTCTAAAGCAATCTTCACTATGACATGGCCACTTCATTTTGAACCAGAATCAACTAATATTTGATTAAGACAAGTTCAAATGAAGGTCTCGAGTTATAGGAATACAGTGAGGACCCTGAACAGCTGCGCAAGCATGTCCTGGATTATTTATTTTCTTGTTTGTTTGTCAAGATTCTTTTTATATGAAAGGGCTTCATGCAAGTTCATTCAGTCCTGTAGCTAATAACTGGTTTAATTGGCTGTAATGTTAGCCAGACGTTGTATGGCCTGCCTCATGTTAGTGCAAGCAGAGTTTGGCTGTCAGTGAGTGTGACGATATACTGGTATATTGTTATGATATTATCCTGTATTTTTTTAATAATTTTTTTTACTGACCAAGAACTGACTAATAGAATTTTCTGTTATTTATTTTATACCTGTCTGACCCTCAACACACACACATTTAGCTGTATAATAAAGGTCCAAGTTCTGTGAGTGGCACAATTCTGGAGGTGGGATGGCCCAGTCGTCATCGGGACGAGCATTTGCTCTATGCCATGGAGATCGTCACTGATGGACCGATTCACTGTCACATCAACGGCTCGCTTAACCCACTGGAACTTGAGGTAACACACACTCACATTATAGAATTACTGATTAGCAATGGACTCGCCAATATTACTTATCTATATATAAGGACAAGATTTAAGAAAAATGTATAAAAAAACATTCAACATTTAGTGATAATATAAACTTGGCAACCGTTAAACAATCACCCAAGGTACGTGTAGAAATAAAGATCCAGTCATGAAAGGTCTAGTAACAGTTTTGCAAAATAAAAATAATAAAAAATCACACTCTATCACACTCAGTACCCTCTTAATATCCCCTTAGTTCTGGCTTCAGATGCTCCGCCTACAGATTAAGGAGCATCTGATATCTTTTGTACACGTTTCTGGCCACAACCTTCAGAATGTTGCAATCTGATTGGCTCTGTGCTATTCTGTATACAGTATGTGACCGTTTCCGGGCTTAACATAAATCTTTGAATACTGCAACACAGAGCTTTTCAGAGTCAGTAGACATACAAATGTTCACAAAATCCTGTTGTAAAATGTTATTAAAGGGTGTTGTTGGAAGCAGTTAGAGGTGAGTAAATGAGATAATCTCGCATGTTTGCCAGCGTGCTAGAGATTAGGTGTTTCTTGGTTGTGTTTATTGACAAACTGTTGCAAGACTAGTGTAGCTTTGACCCAGACCATGTTTTTTGAATTTATAATAATACAGTTGCATACAATGTAGATATAGTATCGAAATATGGCAAGTAGAGATATCATGAATAAAGGAAAAGTTATATAATATTTCTCATTATGAGATTATTATATAACAAATATAGAACCATTGAGCGTATTAGTAGACGTATTTACTCATTTCACGCGTAAAACTTTCTTATTGTCTTATTCTACAGGCAGATTTTCGATTTTCAACAGACACTAAGATAATTCCATGCTTGAAATAAATACAAATATCTGGAAACATGTTTAATAATCTTGTATTTGAAATCTAATAGAAATATTAGTTAAATTTGCCTTTAAGATATTTTGCTGGGGGCACGGTGGCTTAGTGGCTAGCAAGTGGCTAGCAAGAACATAATGGATGGCTATGATATATACAATGTCAATATGTGGCTATTAGTGTCCTTAGCAGAGGAAGAGAGGGGAAGGGTTTGGTTCCGGGCCAGTCAAGGCCAGACAGCCAGTCCCTACCTCTAGGGACAACAAGGAAGTCCAGCTGCCACTTTAGTCCAAAATCACCTCCAGCTGGCAGAACACGTGCATTTTATATCTTATCATTAAGCTCAGACTTTTTGCCTTGCTTTGTCCCTGTCTCTTTCATTAACTCACATACGTGCACACACACACACACACACACACACACGTTTGTCTTACTATCCTTGTGAGGACCTTTGGTTGATATAATTATTAATGCAACTAATAAAGGCTATGATTTGTTTTTGTTTTGTTTTTTTAAAGTGTTCCCAATGTGGACTAACCACAGTGTCAAAACTTAATTTGCAATGGCTATAAAAGCGTTATACACACCTCAGGTCTCTGTAATGGTTTGCGGGTTTGTGCTGCGCCGGGGGCTTTAAAGTATGTCTTGACTTTACAACTGCAATTTTACTGATAACTTCAGAGAAGGATGAGCTGTTGCCCAGATGACATTCCCCAGGCCATGTCTTAATGTGCCATGCTGGTACTGCTCACTTGTAAATGGTGTCTCTATGGCTCCAGTCAGTTACAGTGCTTAGAGATTGACATTTCCAAAGTCAAAAGTCAAAAAAAAAAAAAAAAAAAAAAAAAAAAAAAAGAAAAGAAAAGAAATAGAAAGTGAAGACCAGTTCATGAGAGGAAGAAGACTGAGTTTGTATCACTGTGATTTCTTTCTACAGAAACTCATGGAAGTCATGAAACAATAAAATTTGTCTCTGTTATGTACAATTGATTATGATTATCGGCTGTATTCAAAGTCAAAAACTTAAGTTTGAAACTGATGCCAGTATTTACTCAGGGAAAGCTAATCACATTCAGAGTGGGGTTTTGCAGATCTTTTTTTTACTTGATTATTACATTAATCATCGCAAAACTGGTTTAATTATAATACCAATATGGCTTCCACTCTTGTTATTTGTGAGCTTATAAAATAGCACTTGATGTAGTACCATATTGGTATTTTGCAGTAATTATTAAACTAATTACTGGGAATTTGCTTTAATTTAACAAAATGGCTTCCACTCATTATCTTGGAGCTTATAAAATAGCACTTGATGTAGTACTTTGTTTATTTTGCATTTTAATAGTGCGCACAATTTTATGTAGCCACGAGATACTAAATAGAAGTCAGGAAATCGTATTGCGTGTCCGGAATGTAGGCTATTTTATCACTCTTAATTTGCTATTTTGATTTGTTAAATGATTAAAATAATGACAATGTTTTGGGCAATTACTGTTAATAGAAAATTTGTTAATATGCACTCTCCTGTAAAGAAAACTTGCAGGAGTTTGAAGGATAAACTGACCAAGCACTCACCTGCTATGCTTACAGCTCATTTTAAGTGTCCAAGAGATAAGCAGTGTCTCTGACTAAGATGCTCTGATGTCCTCCATAAGGAAAAACCCCTTTTTGTGGACTTTAAAGGGATTATACTATTAATTAATGAATTAATTATATTTAAATAATATATATTTGCATATATAATATTGGCCTCGAATGGCATTCCACAATTTTTGTGTGTGTGTGTAATTAAATGAACATAAATTTCAGCGTGACATTTTGTGGTTACATCAAGCTGTCCGACAGACGCTGGACGTAATACTGCTCTTCAGTCCAGCCGATATCAAAGAAAATTAGGCTTCAGGGTCAGAATCATACGCAACTGAGACATGCCTCTTTGCAATTCCTGTCAGTAGATCACTCCTTTCAGTGTGTTTATTATACTATATCTGAATATGGCTCTATAAGCCTAAAGTTGAAGAATTAAAATGTCCTTCACATGCAGTAGACTGTGGGATTTTTTTTTTTTTTTTTTTTCGTAGAAACTCCCTATATTCTGCTTTAGGTGCTATAGATTATTGATATAACTTTTGTTAATCTATAGAACAGATGCTTTAATAGAAAAGTTAAAGAAAGGAATTTAGAGTTATCCCTCAAGAGGACCCTAAACCTTTGTATGGAATGTCTCTTAAGTCTTTGTTTCTTTCTCTTTCTCTCTCAGACGTCCACTTTGCAAGACACTCCTGAGCTGCTGGGTTTTCTGCGCAACAGCAGCGGGCCGACTCGTCGCAAGAGATCTGTTACCACCACACAGAGCTACAGCAGCAAAACACTGGTACACACACGCAAGTACTTCCACAAACGTGATTCCGACTCACTGATTTATTTTATTTATGATTTATTCTGAAAAGATGTGCATGGATTTTTTTTTTTTTTGCACCCAGAAGCGTTAAAGGGGTTTGTGGGCAAGGGAAGCTTGCAAAGGTATAAACATGCACACCTCTAAAATCTCCAAAAGTGGTTTCACAGCTGTACAAAAACATTGATAGTGATTTGTTGGAGGGAGATGAGGACTCTGAGGTGTGCGTGGAAAATGTGTGGCAGTCTGGGAAAGCCTCTTGGATGGCGCTGTGGCTGAATTCTGGAAAACCAAATTAAGTTTTTCTGCCAATAGTATACCTGGATGGCTCAACCTTGCCTAGGTTAATATGCTCATGTTGGGTAAACCCAGTTTTACCCCGGCCTCGGGGGTTTCCTCCGGGTACTCCGGTTTCCTCCCCAGCCCAAAGACATGTGTTATAGGCTGATTGGCATCTCTAAATTGTCCGTGGTGTGTGAATGGGTGTGTGATTGTGCCTGCAATCAAGGTGTCCCCTGCCTTGTGCCCTGAGTTCCATGGGATAGTCTCCAGGCTCCCCTGTGACCCTGTGTAGGATAAACGGTATGGAAAATGGATGAATGAATGAATATTCTTTGTGTCCGATTATATCATGAAGGTCCTCTAAACAAGCCTTTAGTATAATAGTGGCAATGTTATGCCTAGACAAATGACACTTTAAAAGGAAGAGGTGTTTGGAGCCATTCGTGGCTGAGTTTATGAGGACAACATGAATGCTATTTCTTCAAAGTGTACTTTATGTAATAAGGATACAGGAAGCTTTCATTCATTTTTGCGATTTCTTTCCATGCCACATCCTTCTTTTCTGCCTTGTTATCATAGAACTCTGATGAAACGTCAAAGAGACAATCTCTCAGCTGCCACAATTCAACAAACCATGTTTGGTTTAAGTTTCTCCATTGCCAGTAACGTATTTGTAGCCGTGCTGCAAGTTTCTCATAATCCGATGTCATCCTCTTATAGGTGGCTTTTACAAGAGTGTCATAGCAGCAAAAGATTTCTTGCACTGTCAACCCTTTGTTGTCAGGTGTTTTTTGGTTCACAGTGGCACTAAATCATCACATTATGCATTCTGAGACCTCGGATCCTAACTCCCAACCAAATTATTTTCCCATGTGCAATTTTTGACTGCGACAACAAGATGGAGGGGGGCACGGTGGCTTAGAGGTTAGCACATTTGCCTCGCACCTACAGAATTGGGGGTATATATCCCGCCTCCGCCCTACGTGTACCGAACCTGGATGTTCTCCCCGTGCTTCGGGGGTTTCCTGCGGGTACTCCAGTTTCCTCCCCCAGTCCAAAGACATGCATCATAGGCTGATTGGCATTTCCAAATTGTCTGTAGTGTGTGAATGGGTGTGCGATTGTGCCCTGCAATGGGTTGATATCCCATCCAGTGTGTTTTTATTTTTGGTGGACTTTATTTTTGGTGGACTGTACTGTCGTTTTCAGAACTATATAGTAGAAAATGTCAAAATTTTACAGTGTGAAGGATTTTTTTCCAGGCAGCCATATAAATAGGAAGGAAATATGAGACAAATGAGACGAGTAAAGAATAAAAACATGCAACACTGCCCCCTAGTGCACCACAGAGATTCGAAATGTATCAGCCCTCAGTTTGGCAACCTGACTCTTAAATTCACTTTGACATGTGTTATGATGATCTGCTGTACCCTCTGAGGGTCACGTCACCTGTGAAGCACAAAACTGAACATGTATCACTCAGATTATTTAGAGTTTTCTCTTTGGGGGAATGGTGTGTGTGCGTGTGTGTCTGGAAAAGATAAGGCAAAGCCCAAAGTCATGAGTGTGATACATGCACACACACACACACACGCACACACATACAGACACACACGCATATGGTCGGCATGATCTTCCTTCATTCCATCTTAAGTGTCGTTTCTAAAAAAGCATGCACACTTAAACACTTTAACAGCTGATTCCTCTCTCTCCCTTGTGTGTGTGTGTGTGTGTGTGTGTGTGTGTGTGTGTGTGTGTGTGTGTGTGTGTGTGTGTGTGTGTGTAGAATTGCTCTAATATCCGTTGCCTGATGCTGGAGTGCACTGTGGGCCGTTTGGATCAAGGACAGAGTGCAGTGGTCAAAGTCCGATCAAGACTCTGGGCTCACACCTTCCTACAGGTAACACACACACACACACACACACACACACACACACACACACACATATCTATCTCTCTCACACACTTCTTTTTCCCACAGGGCATGGGAATGGAAAGAAACCTTAAATGGATCATGTGGAAGACATGAAATAGTGACAGACATGTGGTGTATCCTAAATACTAATGGCCATCCAGGAAATGTAAAAATAAATAAATAAATAAATAAATAAATAAAAAAAACACTGGACATTTAGGCAGTGTAATGCATCACTGAGGATATTCACTAGAAAAGCCACTTGTTTTTTAGTGACTCACTGCAATATTGTTGCCTATTTAGCAATCAGTGAGCTAGCACACTAAATAAGTCAACACACTAAGTTACATGAGCAGCGAGTGAATTCACAAGAAGAGCTGCAAACTGTGATGGACGGTTTAATTAATTGTGAAACACACAAAAATAAGGACTAGGGTATGTAAATTAAACACAAAGTAGACAAGCATGGAGTACAATAATCGACAACGACGCTACCAGTGTTGGGGAAGCTACTTTGACACTGTAGCTACTCATAGTTGAAACTAGTAGCTACAAGCTACTCATAGTACTTGAGTAGTTAAGCTACACTCAAGCTACCTTTTTTGTAAAAAAAAAAAATAATAATAATAATAATAAATAAATAAATAAAATAGTTAGCTACACTAGAAGTTATTAACACAAAGTAGCTAACTACATTGAAGCTACTTAAATGGACAACATCTTTAGTGTTGTCATGATTGTGAATCAGCGTATGAATAACTGTGTATAATTCTGCATAAAGAAATTCAACACAATTTAAAGATAATTCAGGACAAGTATGAATTTATAGTCCATCCAAAAATACAGTTAATACTTAAACTGTATATCACGCTAAAAGTGAGAGATTTAAGTGAGACAGTGTATGTCAAAATCAAGCTCAAACTGATATACTGTGAAAATGAGATTTTAAATAATGTATAATTACTGTATATTACGATAACAATCAGATTGTTGTATTCAGAACACAGAATATACCCCTCGGCATGTACTGATACACTTCTTGAATTATTTTATCTTATTTGTAAGTAAATGTTGTGTTGCCTGTTAAAAACAAAGTGCCAGTAATTTTTTCTGTATCAGAGAATAAAATCTCTTATTATGGTATTATCATTTACTCGCCCCATACATCACGTCACAGACTGTGGTTGGTCGCTTTACATGTCCATCAGACGGTCTCTTCCTGTCCATGTGAGTTACAATGAAGCTATTAATTCCTGTGAAGCAAGCAGGCACCGCAGATATGCAATGAAGAAGACTGTTATAACTGGACAAAATATGGAGCGATTGGTCACACTACATTGCTACTTGTTTGAAAAAAGTAACTCGTTACTGGAAAAGCTACACTATTTTTAATGTAGCAGAACTACTGTCACGCTACTAAAAATTATAGTTAAGTTAGTAGTGTTACTACATTTAGTTAACTACTCCCCAAGACTGGACGTTACTTACAACAGAAGCTAGACAAGGAGTGCTATACAAGCATGACTTAAATACTAGTGCTCATTGTGTATAAATGTTGTTTAGGTGTTCGTGATCATGTGATATAAAATTACGTCTGGCTATACTGTATATTTCGTCTAACGAAGCCAACGCTCCACTGTCTTTCATGCACATGTAATATTTCTGTGTTGAAACGGACATTTACAGTACGTACTGACTTAACAAAAAATCTGGTTATAGAAAAGTGTATTCTAACATTTAGCACACTTGCTGCTGCTATGCTATGCTGACGGTCGCGAAGCGACAATGTCTGTTTCCATTTTCTCTATGTTACCGCTGTTCTCCATTCACTTCTCTGTTGTGACAGCTTAGCCCAAGATTCCAACTTGATGCTTCTCTGCTTCAGGTTTCTCTTGATGGTATCCTTATATCGCAGTCGAGGTCTACCTCTCTTCCTTTGGCCAACAGGCAGCTGTGAGAACAGGATCTGTTTTGGAAGTCTATCGTGTGGCATCCTCATAAGGTGTCCAGTCCACCGAAGATTCTTTCTGATCAGGAGGTCTTCCATGGATGGTAGTCCTGTTCTATCCAATATTTCCTTGTTGGTCATCTTGTCCTTCCATGTTATATTCAAGATGAACCGAAGATGCCGCATCATGAAGGCATGAAGCTTCTTCACATGGCGTCTGTACACTGTCCAGGATTCGGCTCCATACAAGAGAGTAGATATAATTATTGATCTGTAGATCTTGCCTTTCACCTTTATGGACACATGGTAGTTGTTCCAGAGTCTCTGGTGCAGCCTGCCAAAGGATGCACTAGCCTTGGCCATTCTTCTCTGTATCTCAGCATCAATTTGTCCGTCTTTTGCAACTGTGCTTCCAAGGTAAGTGAATTCTGGGACAGAGTTAAGTTTGTTTCCATCTACCATAATATCCACCTCCTGGGTTCTTGAAGAGTTTGGTTGGTACAGCACTTCTGTTTTCTTAATGTTGATCTTTAGGCCGAACTTCTTTGATGCATCAGAAAAAGCATTTAGGATTCGCTGAATTTCTTGTGGAGAGTGAGCAAGTAGTGCACTGTCATCCGCAAACAGAAGATCCCTAATCAGTACGAGGGTACTCTTGGTCCTTGCTTTGAAGTGTGTGGTATTGAAGAGGTCAGCATCTTGTCTTGACTGAATATAGACACCATCTTTCATGCCCTGAAAAGCATCTTCCAGTATTGCTGATGGGAATATGGAAAAGAGTGTCGGGGCCAGCACACAACCTTGTTTGACACCATTAGTAACATCAAAAGTCTCTGAGGTTTCTCCTCCAACAATGACATTTGCCTTCATCCCTGTGTGAAGAGATTCAATCATGGATGTAAACTTCTCAGGGCATCCATACTTCCTTAGTAGTTTCCACAGTCCTGTCCTTCCTACTGTATCAAAGGCCTTTGTAAAGTCAACAAATACCATGTACAGTGGCTGGTCCTGTTCTATACACTTTTCTTGTAGCTGTCTGAGGCTGAAGATCATGTCTATGGTACTCCTATTGGGTCGGAATCCACACTGTGACTCAGGAACTACTTCTGGGGTGATGTGCTGGGAAAGTCTGTCTAGGAGGATCCTGGCAAGGACCTTGCCTGCAGCAGACAGGAGAGAGATTCCTCTGTGGTTCCCACAATCTGTTCTGTCTCCCTTCTTGTAGATGGTTATAATGGTGGCATCCTTCCATGCACACTTAGAAGTGGACAAATCATAAATTTATTAGTTAGCCCACCAGGCAAGTGTTCCTGATTCAGAAAAGAGCATCTACAGGGTGTCCCAAAAGTCTCCATACATAGGGGAAATTAACACTTTTTAGCAAAATGTCTTCCAGAAATTTTCATACTTAGTTTATATTATATATATATATATATATATATATATATATATATATATATATATATATATATATATATATATATATATATATTTTTATACAAAAGAAGAACGTATTGAAATCATTCTCATGGCTGGATCGGGGAGCTGTCGCAAGGTTGCAGTGGACTTTAACAGGAAACATGGCGAGCACATCAGACACCACACTGTTGCCAAACTTATTAACGAATTCAAAAAGACTGGAAGTGTTGCGGACCAACCGAAAAGTGGACGTCCACCAACATCCACTGGCAAAGGCACAACCGACGTGATGCTGGCGTACATAGTCCTCTATGTATGGAGACTTTTGGGACACCCTGTACGATCTGCGCACAATAATTGACACGTCTAATAAAAATCATTCTACTGTCAGCCAGATCGCACCTCAGTCCAGCAGGAAGTGGGATTCAGAGCGTGTAGCTTGCACTATGGCATCAAGTGTGAAGTGCATTAGGTTTAATCGTAGCTACATACCAAATGAAATCTTTTGATTTATTTTCGTTTTTTCTGGTTGTTGAACCTACTTGTCTGCCACGCAACTACAAATAAATTACTAATAGCCTGGACACTAAATTTGCATTTGGTGCCTGGGCTACTGACTTTTCCCACCCCCGACACTAGAGTTTATAGCTTTTGGGACAATGCCACGAATTCCCGAAACCGTTTAATTGAACATTTGAGCATTGTACTGATTGTGGCTCATTTCTTAAGGTTTTATTTTAGGGGTTTGTAATGGCTGCTATGAAAGCAACATCCACAGTTCATGGCTGTCCATTCCTCACTGCACACATCCTGAAATGATTGACTCAACCATAGATGCTGATGGCGAGGGAGAGGAGGTGATGTTAACCATGTGCTAATACAGAAAAGATGTGTTAACGTCACTTCTCCTCACCTTACCCTCCTGACTCACATGGCTTAATTAGGCTTAACCTTGTCATGCCAAAACGCCTTTAATCTTGTCTCCACTGAAACACAGAGTAGAAACCAGATCTGTGTCTATAAGAGAGAGAGAGAGAGAGAGAGAGAGAGAGAGAGAGAGAGAGCATGACGTAAAGAGGGGGATAAAGAAAGTCTTTCATCCTTAGGGTTTTTTTTTTTTTTTTTTTTTTTTTTTTAACCATTTCTTCATGCTTGAATCACTACAACTCAGCGCCCACTTAAAAACTCCACATGTGTATTTATCAGCATTAAGACAGCATTTTAATCACAAGTATGGGACTAATCTGTAGTTTCTGATTCGTTTTGCATTTGTTCAAATTATACAATCTCTAAAAACATCACAAACACATATGTTTTCAGTAAGCACAGTTTAATTTTAACGTCTTGACAAATCGCATGACATTTGTATCATATCATACAAAAGCAGCCTGATCACTAATTAATTTTTTTTTTTTTTTCTTTAGCATTTAACTAGCTTTTATTGTTTACTTTTACTGGCATGTAATTTTTGCATTGCTTTTATATCATTTTCATAATTAAAATTTTATTCATATTTACACACTTTTTTATTTATTTTTTATTCTTCCTGTCACTATTATTATTTATTATTACTATTATTATTATCCTATTTTGCTTTTTTTAAAAAAAAAATTTTATTACCTTTCATGAGTCCTTTTAGTTTGTTTTTTTCCCTCTTGCTAGGGTTGGGCGATATGACAAAAATATACGATTCTTGATGACATTTCTAAAATACACGATCTGCATCACGATATATGTATATGTTTGTAAACAGTTATCCAGAAATACAATAGTGTTGCATTTTTTTTTCTTCAAAAAACTGTTTGATGATTTATATAATGTCTACAGATATATACAGTATATTTGTGTATATTTTTTATATAAAAAATGTATATAATTAATATTATTATATTTTATATTTGTAAAATGGTTGGTACTTTACTGTGACTGTGACTGTTACAAAGCGCTGACACTCGAGACTCCTTCCATAAATGTTAATTAAATGGCTCCTAATAAAAAAACTTAACCATATCAATGATTTTTTTTTCCTTTGTTAAGTCTCGGTGTATGACCTGTTACTATAGAAACAGTAACATATTATTACGAGAGCATTAATATTAACCTACTGTTCGCATTACAGCCGGAATTCTGACCAAGCCGGAACTACCGTCTGAGCCGCACACCTTCTGACCAATCAGATTCAAGAATTCAACTGTAATCCTTTCTCTAATTGCTTTGGTGTAACAGCAATAAATCACATGATGATTTAATTTCATAAACAGCAATTCTACTGACACGGTTCATCAGAAATGATCGGAATTCTTTGCTGAACTTTGCTTTATGCAATGTTTTTAATCGCTGTATGGATATTGGTTAAAACGGCATGCTGATGTATGAAGTATCATGTTTGAGAGAGTCTGAATATACTGTATTTCTGCATGCATTATATTATATTTCTGCTACCTAAAACGTTTTCTGTCTCACAGAGGCGGAATGACCACTACCTTGTCAACTCTACCGTGTACTTCCGAGTAACAGGCATGCCGTACCGCATCAAACCACAGACCCTGCCACAGCAGAGTAACTCGGTAAGGATATATATATATATATATATATATATATATATATATATATATATATATATATATATATATATATATATATATATATATATATATTTATATGCGGCAGACATAGAGGGGAAGGGGAAGAAATTGAGGACTGGGGAATGGGAATGAGGGGTTGAGCTGAATAAACACTTGGAAAGGTCAGGTGTTCTTGACCTTGAATAGCAAGGTGAGGTGGATTATGGGGTTATTTGAAGAAAGGTCAACAATTCTGGCCTTTCTTTAGGTTCCAGACCTTTAAGCTTTAATATTTAAACCCAGCTTAGTCTGGGAAAACTGCAAAGTATGTAGAGCTTAAGGAAGCTCTGGTATGGGGAAAAAAATACACATTTGCAAGTGTACACACTTGTTTTTAATGTTATGTGCAAGTGAGGCTGAAGAGCATGTTCATTTTACAATTAAATTCAATTTACACATTTTATATCTCATTCACTACTGGCATCGATTCGGCACTGAGGAACATATGAGCCTGCCAGGGTAATGTGATTAAATCAACAAATGGGGAGAACAGATGCCAATCTTTAAAAGGGTAAATGGAGAAATGTTTTGTGAGCTTGTGATGTGCAGTTCTTGTCTTAAATATATTAGGATTTAGGATATAGGATTTAGGCAGATTACAATATTTAGGATTACCTAATGACCAAAATGGTGGTGCCCAGGACCATGGTCCTGGAGAAATGGCATTCTGTTCCAATGTGCACAAGCTATACACAGATCAGCCATAACATTAAAACCATCAGGCTAATATCGTGTAGGTCCCCCATGTGCCAACAAAACAGCTCTGACCTGTCGATGCATGGACTCCACAAGACCTCTGAAGGTGTGCTGTGGTATCTGGCACCAAGACAATCCTTTAAGTCCTGTAAGTTGCAAGGTGGGGCCTGCCTGGATCAGACTTGTTTGTCCAGAACATCCCACAGATGCTCAATCGGATTGAGATCTGGGGAATTTGAAGACCAAGTCAAAACCTTCAACTCTTTGTCATGTTCCTCAAACCATTCCTGAACAATTGTTGCAGTGTGGCAGGGCCCATTATAATGCTGAAAGAGGCAAATGTCAGTAGGGAATACTGTTGCCATGAAGGGATGTACTTGGTCTGCAACAATGTTTAGGTTGTACATGTCAAAGTAACATCCACATGAATGCCAGGAATCAAGGTTTCCCGGCAGAACATTGCCCAGAGCATCACACTGTCTCTGCAGGCTAGCCTTCGCTCCCCACACGCATCATTGAGCCTTGGCCGCCCATGATCCTGTTGCCAGTTCACTGGTTGTCCTTCCTTGGACTGCTTTTGGTAGGTACTAACCACTGCATACCAGGAACACCCCATAAGACCTGTCATTTTGGAGATGCTCTGACCCAGTCGTCTAGCCATCATAATTTGGCCCTTGTCAAAGTCACTCAGATCCTTACCCATTTTTCCTGCTTCCAACTCCTCAACTTCGAGAGCTGACTGTTCACTTGCTGCCTAATATATCCCACCCCTTAACAGGTTCCATTAATATGAGATAATCAACATTATTCACTTCATCTGTCAGTGGTTTTAATGTTATGGCTGATCGGTGTATAGCGGAATGACAATAAAAACCTACTTGACATGACCAATTTATTTTAAATGCAGTAACACTGGTGTTAATTCATTATCATGAAGAAAAGGTTTGCTAACAAATACTTGCCCCAGATTTCATTAACTAAATACAAGCCAAATGTGGTGTTAGAAAAAAAAAAAGCTCTACGTTTTTCACATTATCACAGAAGAGACTTGCACTGATTATTTCAGTTTGTAACTATGAATGTGATCATGCATACCTTAGTCTCAACCCCTGTTTTTTTTTGTTTGTTTGTTTGTGTGTGTGTGTGTGTGTGTGTGTGTGTGTGTGTGTGTGTGTGTGTGTGTGTGTGTGTGCGCGTGTGTGTAGATCGGTACGTATGTGGTATGGGCGATTCCTGATCTGTCCTTTGCCATTCCCCTATGGGTAATTATTCTGGCCATCCTCCTGGGACTGCTGGTGCTCGCCTTTCTTACCCTGGTTATGTGGAAGGTATGGCAGCTACACACACACACACACACACACACACACACACACACACACACACACACACACACACACTCATCCATACATAAACTTAGTATGCATACAAAACATGGTATGTAATGGAATAAAATATGAGAGGGCATGCTGCTTTAGAAAAATAATCAGCTTCGGGTTGATTACTTTCTTATTACAGCACATTCCAAAGCGTGTAATTCATCTTACATATCTTCTACTTTCTATATATTTATAGTTAAGTAATTTCTGCAGTTTATATATAATATTCATGTATATTGTATAATTTAAAATTAATAAGCACTAATAATAATAATTTAATTAGGAACAGTTTCTGAAAATCCACAGCATTAGGCTTGTGCCAGACAAATACTACAAAACCCTACTACACAGATTAAAATACAGTAGTTTTCTAAAGTACAAATCATGATCAAAATATGTAATGAAGTTGCAGATTATTTTTTAGCACCTTAATAATATCACATAGGTATGGCTTTGTTTTTATTATTATGATGTGGCGCCCTCTCTTGGTACATATATACAGTGCCCTCCACTAATATTGGCACCCTTGGTAAATATGAGCAAAAAAGGTTGTGAAAAATTGTCTGTATTGTTTAACCTTTTGATCTTTTCTTTAAAAAAAATCACAAAAATACTCACCTATCAAACAATTGCAAACACAACACATGTTTATCAAAAAAATATATCTTTGTTAAAAATAGGTGTGTAACAATTATTGGCACCCCTATGAATTCATATGAGAAAAATATATTTGAAATATATTCCCATTGATATTTTACATTTCTAGTACACCTGGGTGACTAGGAACAGGAAATTGTTCGACCATGACTTCCTGTTTCACAGGGGTATAAATGAGGTAACACATAGGTCAAATTCCCTTAGTCATTCATAACAATGGGTAAGACCAAGGAATATAGCTGTGATGCACAGCAAAAGGTTATTGAGCTTCACAAAATGGGAAGTGGCTATAAGAAAATAGCACAAGCATTGAAAATGCCCAATTCCACCATCAGGGCAATAATTAAGAAGTTCCAGTCAACTGGAAATGGATGGTTCGAGTGGCCAAAAAAATCTCCAAAGATCACAGCTGGTGAACTGCAGAAATTAGTTGCGTCTTGGGGTCAGAAAGTCTCCAAAACTACAATCTGAAGTCACCTACATCACCACAAGTTGTTTGGAAGGGTTTCAAGAAAAAAGCCTCTACTCTCATCCAAAAACAAACTCAAGCTTCTTCAGTTTGCCAGACACTACTGGAACTTCAAATGGGATCAGGTTCTATGATCAGATGAAACCAAAATAGAGCTTTTTGGCAATAAACACCAGAGGTGGTTTTGGAACACACAGAGAGGTAGCCATAAGGAAATGTACCTCATGCCCACGGTTAACTATGGTGGTGGATCTTTAATGTTTTGGGGCTGTTTTTCTGCCAGAGGACCTGGACGTTTTGTTAGGATACATGGCATCATGGACTATCAAATATCAACAGATATTATATGGAAACCTGACTGCCTCTGCCAGAA
Organism: Cranoglanis bouderius; assembly: GCA_023630585.1. Lineage (NCBI taxonomy): Eukaryota > Metazoa > Chordata > Actinopteri > Siluriformes > Cranoglanididae > Cranoglanis > Cranoglanis bouderius. The sequence goes on from CM042539.1 coordinate 22,262,881, forward strand.
AGCTTAAAATGGGCCGGGGTTGGATCTTCCAGCAGGACAATGATCCAAAACATACATCAAAATCAACACAAAAATGGTTTACTGACCACAAAATCAAAGTCCTGCGATGGCCATCCCAGTCCCCTGACTTGAAACCCATAGAAAACCTGTGGGGTGAACCGAAGAGGAGAGTCCACCAGCGTGGACCTTGAAATTTGAAGGATCTGGAGAGATTCTGTATGGAGGAATGGTCTCAGATCCCTTGCCATGTATTCTCCAACCTCATCAGGTATTATAGAAGAAGACTCAGAGCTGTTATCTTGGCAAAGGGAGGTAACACAAAGTATTGACTAAAAGGGTGCCAATAATTGTTGCACACCTATATTTAACAAAGATATTTTTTTGGATAAACCTGTGTTGTGTTTGCAATTGTTTGATATCCATGAGAGCAGAGTATTTTTCTGAATTTTTATACATAAAATCTCTTTAACCCACACATGATGTAATTTATTTCATCCTTGTCTGTTTCTCCTCACTTGTTCCTCAGTGTGGGTTTTTTGATCGAGCGCGGCCACCGAAAGATGACGACGTCTCGGACCGGGAGCAGCTGACGGGTGAGAAATCGACAGAAGCGTAAAAGAGAGAAGAGCAAAAACAAGAATGTGGAAGAAATATCCATGAAGACGGTGAATGAGCTTTGATAGAGGGACTTGGGGCATGTCAAGAGTGCCTGAACTAGCAATCCGACCATCTCTCCCATGCTGCACTGGGATCTGTGAGCTGGATCACACTGTTTTTCATGGAAAACTTTATTCAAATCAGGCAGAGCGTGGGTTTCTGGATCTGAGGTGCTTTTTCTCGGATCCCTCTGGGGCTGTGAAAAGAGAAGAGACAGTTAAGGACAGCAAGAGAGAAATCCTGATTCTTGCATTATAAACACCAAAGACAATCACACACACCGAGACTGAACAATGCACGCTGGGAAAACAGGATTTCTCTTAAATGCACAGCTCACTTTGCCTTAAAGACCTGTAACACTGCTGAGAGTTTCTATGAGCTGTAAGATGAGCTTTTCCAGACCTTATATTCAACTGATTTTGCAGGTCTTAAAATCTTCTCTGAGTGCCTACACAGTGCATACACACACACACACACACACACACACACACACACACACACACACACACACACACACACACACACACACACACGTGCACACATACTCCTGTATATGAAAATCACCTCATCCAATTAAGAACACTGAATATCATGGAATAGTGAGTAGGACTTTTTTTTTTTTTTTTTGGGGGGGGGGGGGGTAGTTTCTTGCTTGAAACCCACAAGGCTAAATCTAGAACCATGAAGGGTTCTTTCATGAAGGGAAATCCTTAAAGGTTCTATATAGAAATTATATGCAATAGCAGAATGTTTGTCCATGATTGAGGGGTCCAGGTAGAAAGATGGAATCAAGAACCACTAAAAACCTTTAAGAAACCTTTTATTAATTATTATTTGTTAAATGTTTTTTTTTTTTTTTTTTTGCTAAAATTGTCCATCAGTGTTCTAAGAATACTTAAAAGTTTTACCCAGTAATGATTTTATTTGCAGTATATTTAATTAGAGCATGTATTTTATAATACTTTACCAGCTGAACATTTCACATCACAGGAGTAGTATATGAATTGATATGAAGTATGTGCAATATTGCGATATTTGTTTGTTGTTGTTTTTTGGGGTTTTTTTTTTTTTAGTTGCTGAAATCATTTGTACACTGGCTCCTATTTTGATTTTTTTTAACTTGAGGTTCAGGTTGTTTTGTATATAAAGTTAAAAGAGAATTATTTTTAAGCCGTATGATTGATAGATGGATGACTGGTGCCAACGTAAAAAGGGAATCGTGATATACCTTTTCAGTGTTCATTCTTTCAATGGATAATAGCTTCACATTCTTTAGGTTTTATGTCATGTTCAGAAAAATTGGCCCCAAAATCGTTATGAGGATCAACTCAGCAGCGTCACCTTCAATTTTTTTTTTTTTTTTTTTTTTGTAAATTTTATTATAAATTACCAATACAAAATATATGCAGTGACATTTTGGCGAATATACAAAATTCAAGACGTACCTAAACTATGTCATTAGCTCTGACTGAAAACTTTGTTGGTACCTGAACAGTTTTGCTTGCCACTGATTGTAACTGTAATGTTGATAAAGAACCAAACTGCATTTCTAGTAAAGAAATATTAATGTCACCTGCTAATAAATTTTGTATGAGTTTTGTGTTATTTATGTGGAATTCTACTGAGCAGTTTAACAGCTCCGGGACAGCAACTGAACTGGTACTATCTAGTGGAGCCACTAATAGCAGTCAAGACTTGAATGAACTTGAAGAAACTAATTACAAACCTTTATTTATTTATTTGTTTAGTTTTAATTTCCATCAAACATCATGTACATTACAAATGCACCATCCAGTTTTCCATTTTCATTTACATTAAAATAGCTGTCTCCACGTATTCCATATTTTTACAAAATATATACAGTATGTAGCGTATATGTCTATAAGAACATCTGACTGTTTCTTCAAGTTTGTTCCATTAAAAAAGTGGTGGGTGGGGGCCGGTCCCCCACCTCCGGGGTTGAGGGTTTGAATCCCGCCTCCACCCTGTGTGCACGGAGTTTGTATGTTCTCTCCGTGCTTCAGGGGTTTCCTCTGGGTACTCCGGTTTCCTCCGCCAGTCAAAAAACATGAGTTGTAGGCTGATTGGCTTTTCCAGATTGTCCGTGGTGTGTGAATGTGTGTGAGATGGGTTGCTGCCCCGTCCAGGGTGTCCCCCACCTTCTGCTCCGAGTTCCCTGGGATAGGCCATTACAGGCTCCCCCGGCGACCCTGTGTAGGATAAGCAGTATAGAAAATGGATGGATCACTGGGCTCCATGTTTATACAAATGTAGGTTTTTGAAATCTTAGCATATATGTTATTTGCTCCATTTCATAAATGCCCCACACCTTGTGAATCCACATATGGTATGATGGAGGCTCTGCGTTAAGCCACCTAAATGTGATGCACTTAGTAGCTGCTACCAGTAGTATTTCTAATAAGTACATTTTATCCCTTCCCTCAAAACCTTCTGGTATAACTCCTAAGATGGACCCACCATCGGGTCCTGTGGAACTTTCAAAGTGAAAGATCTCTTTAAGTGCGTCAAAGATGTCCTTCCAACAGGTTTCTAACTTGACCAAAAAATATTTTGCCATTATCTGCGATACAAGCCAATTTTCAGTGAGAGAATACAAAGATGTAGTCTGGTCTAGAAGCCAGCGCCCAAGCACAGATGAACAGTGTAACAAAAAAGTCAAACGATACAATTCCCTTAGCTGATCTAAGTGAACATCTGTCACATAACACTGCTACCTCACTGTTTCATTTGGCTCATTTGTAAAGAAATGTAGCTCATCGTCTTTCAGATATGCAAATTTTTCTTTATAGAAATCAGACTTTATCATTTTTATAAGCAATTTGTGCAGTTATGATGGTTTATGGTTGCTGATAATTGCACTCCAAGGACACATTAACAACCTAGCTAGTTAGGTAGCAAGCTAGATTAGTAAGCATGCTCACTCACCTCATGCTGTTAATGATACTGTTTAAACACCATAAGATACAGTATAGATACAGTGGGATTTATAGTTCAGTAATAACTCATCTATGGTGAAATGTATTTTTAGAGATTTTAAGATATTGATGGTTATAGTAGTTACCTAACAGCTTTACAGAAGAAGGAAAGTAATTTTTTAATCCCCTTATTTACATGTGTAATATTACACAAGTTTGTACAGTATGGATACAGTATTAAATCAATTAAAAAAAAAATTTTTAAATTAAAAATCCCATTCGGATGGATGACTTACTAAAAGTGCAGCGATAATACCCTACAAAGTAAATTAAACTATAAGGGTGCTTTCACCATTTTAGCATTCCAAGTGGTCTCAGATTGATGACTCAGCATTTTGTTGTTCATTTTTTTCAACGCAAGAATCATAAATCGATTATTACAAACATTTGTAATCGTATGGGACAATGTGTCATTTATGTACTTCCTTACAGTCACAGAGTGATTTGCAGCCCATCCTAGAGTGGGGTCACTTCTCCTTAATCGGTATGTTGGATGTCTGGGAATATCTGCAGAACATGGATAGGGATGGGATGGATGGGATGGACATGCCAAGGAGAAGATAAGGTGTGATGTTGATGAGAACTTGTGGCCACATGCAGGAGACAGATTTGATTTCTGTATCATTCCTTTACACGATGCCTTGCATAAGCAATTAACCCTCTGTTAAACTTTTCCACTTTTTGTAGTGCTACAACCTGGAACTTAACTGCCATTTTATGTCACAAACCTACACAAAATAGGATATAAAACTGCAGTTTGAAGTGCAAAAAATCTGGATTTGAATGTTCAATTATCTTCAGTAACCGCTTTTATCCCGGTAAGGGTCCAGAACCAATCCCAAGAACGCTAGGCGCGAGGTGGGAACCGCCAGTCGATCACAGGGCACCATGCAAACACATTCACACACTCATTCACGCCAAGGGGCAATTTAGCATTACCAATCCGCCTACTGGAATGTTTTGGGAGGTGGGAGGAAACCAGTGAACTCTGAGGAAACTCATAGGGACACAAGGAGAACACACACGTAAACCCCACACAGACGATAACCAGAACACACGGTAATTTTTTTGTGTCCATAAACTTTCAGAACGTTCTCAGGTGTAAATATGCAGCTCTAATACGCACTGGCATTTATGAGTAAAAGGTTTATGTCCGTATATAATAATCGAATATTATTAAAACTAACGGTGGTATTGATATGTGTAAGACTGTCGCCTCTATAGAACAAGGGCAGGAGAAAATGAATATCCAGCGAATATCGACATGTCATCCTCCCTCACTGTAACCTTCTTACTGCCTTTGAGAAGCACGTAATGAACTACTCGGAGCGAAGCAACATGTTTGACGAAGCCACTGATGGATTCTGCACGTTCTTCAGTTAGTTAAATTACACTCGGGGTTATGTGAGCATGCCACAAAACGAAATGACTCCAACTCAAAAAAAATAAGACATGAAGAAATAAGGCATATTTGAAATATGTTGCTTTTTTATAGCAAAAATGGGTTTTAAACATAGTTAATTAGTCGTTTAACTTTCAGTATTATAACAAAAAAATTAATGAACGCTTCGTCATTTGTATTTTGTTTTTCAATTTTGAAGGTGTACACGGACCTTGCACTTCATTTTGAATTCCAAATGTACACGCCTTTAAGCGTGAAATTCATTTTTTTAAATATTTTTTCACAAATGAATAGAATGAAATTCTATTTCAGTTCAATACAAATCTGATGTTATGTTACAAATTCAAAATAATGACATTCAAATTCAGATTTTTGCATTTCAATCCAAATTTCTAATGCCATAATTCTAACCACAGGAGAAATCTCTTCCTCACGGCAGGTGGCGCTATACGCCATGTTGTAACCATGTTAGACGCCATTAATTCCACAGAAGAAGAGGAATGACGACTTTCTAAGCAAATATTTCTCTTCGGTTTTATTTTTATATCAATGTTCTTTGCTTTACTGACCGGAATATCGGAGGCGTTTAATAGTTAAGGTAAATATATCTTTTTAGCAAACATTACACACCAGATAACGTTTTTGTAATAGCTCACCGGCAAGTAGTTTTCAGTTTGAACAATTTAACTAGCTAGCAAGATTGCTAACCGCAGGCTGCTAAATTTAAACCGAGTGAGTCAATGAGTCAGTTATTTCTCCGACTTCTTTTTGTTTAATTTCGGAATTATAAAAGAATACATATTAGCAACAGTCACTTATATTTATTTTTTGAAAGTTTTCTAGGTTTATATGGCTTAGCTAGCTACAGCTAAGTTAAGCTAAGCTAGCAGTGCGCACAAACATTATTGACGGTGCATTGGTGCTCGCTTTTGGTGCTAACATCTCTTTACTTTTTCTTCCTTCGTTGATCTTAATACAGCCTGTTAAAAGACGCATTAGGTCATCAGAAATCAGTAAATACGATATAAAAGAGAAACGTTGTAAACTGGCAGTGAGATTGGGTCTGTCAGAAATACCGTGTAGTCTCGCGATATTTAGCCTCACAACAGTTTTCTCCCTTTAGTCTCCTCTTCAGGAGATGAAATGCATGCTCAATTTGGTTAAGGTCTGATGATTGACTTGGCCAGTCTAAAACCTTCCACTTCCCCATCCCCCCCCCCCCCCCCCCCGGATGAAGTCCTTTCTTGAGTCGGCAGTGTGTTTTGGGTCATTGTCTTGCTGCATGATAAAGTCACTCCCAATTAGATTAGATGCATTTCTCTGTAACTTGGTAGACATAATGTTCCTGTAGACTTCTGAATTCATTCTGCTGCTACCATCATGAGTTCCATCATAACATCAATAAAGATTAGTGAGCCTGTTCCAGAAGCAGCCATGCAAGCCCAAGCCATGACGCTACCTCCACCATGCTTGACCGATGAGCTTTTATGTTTTGGCTCATGAATAGATTCTTTCTTTCTCCACACTTTGGCCTTTCCATCACTTTGGTAGAGGTTAATCTTGGTTTCAGAGCTTTTGTGGCTCATCTCTGTATTTCTTTGCGAAATCCAATCTGGAGTTACGATTCTTACTGCCGATGAGTGGTATGGCCTCTATATTTCTGCTCTCAAAGTCTTTTTCAAACATTGGATTGTGATATCTTCACCCCTGCCACCCAAATGTATAGCAAAAGGTTGTTGGAGATGTCACTGATTGTTGTTTTGGGGTTTTTCTTCACAGCTCTCACAATGTTTCTGCCGTTCCGTGTCTGGTTGTTAGTACACCAGTGGGTTTTTTTTTTTTTCTTTTTCCGGACATTCCAGTTTGTTGTATTGGCTATGCCATTTGTGCAATGGCTCTGATCGATTTTGCCTCTTTTCTCAGCTTCAAAATGGCTTGCTTTCTCCCATCGACAGCTCTCTGGTCTTCATGTTGGTTTATCCTTCTTAACAACAAATGCAGTCTTCAAGAGTAGACATTCAGAGCTATTAATTGTTTAAAAAATAAATAAATAAATTTCACAGAGCACACCTGGGCAACAAGAAACACCTATCAGTCGTGTGTTCCAATATTTTTGATCACGTGAAAAATGGGTGGGTTCAACAAAAGGTGCCATGTTCTAAGTTGTTTAGTGCATTTAGATGTAAATATCAGGAAACGAAATCTGAAATTCTGATCTATCGTCTCGTATTCATCTTTCGATCTCGAACGCAAATGTATAGCAAAAGAATTGAAATGCTTGTGGTGAGGGTAGAGTAAGCTGCTCACAAGACAGAACATGATACAAACACACATACAGACACACAGGGCAAGAGCGTAGTTGCGGACCTCTCGCTGGTGCAGCCATCCCGGAATTAAACACGAGTGTTTATATGAATGCGGTGGTGTTCGGTAGTTGACCATAACTCTCTTCTAGCAGTCCCTCATGATGGCACTAAAATCGGGCGAGGAGCGCCTCAAGGAGATGGAGGCCGAGATGGCGCTGTGAGTACCATTATGGTTATGTACCTTTCCTCCATTATCTCACTATCTTATATTTATTTTATTTAGTAGTACAAGTGTTATTCAGGCTGGCGTTGATGTCCTAATATATAAACCCGTGTGCATGGCATTTTATGGCCCCAATATTTGCACTCAATCTTCATGCATTAATGCAGGGTTTCTGTGCAGGTTCGAGCAGGAGGTTTTGGGAGGACCAGTGGCTGTGACTGCAGGAGGCCCACCTGTAGTGGAGGCTGTTCCGGTGGCTCTGGCTGTGCCGGCTGTACAAGCTATGCCAGTGGTGCGGGCCATCATAGGCACAAACACCTACCAACAGGTACATATGTAAACCAGTCACAAATTGTCTTGAAGCCAATTGCTACTGTCTTACTTCTACAAAGTGGAACTATAATTACCACCAGGCTGTTTGGTAACAGCTTCACTGAAACCGCATTTATCATGGATACTGCTATTTTGTATGCAAGTTAGATTGTTCTATATAGTTAGTTCTATAAGTCGTATGTAGGAGGCAAATAAAGACATAGCTATAATCGTTTATTAACTTTTGTCTGTCGTGTCATTCAGCAAATACAGCTGATAAAGCATTTCTTGATATCGTTTTCTAAGCCGTCCATAGACTATGATGCTTTTGGGTGGAAGTTGGTCTTAAAAGCTAACCTGATCCTAAATAACAGTTTAGGCTTATGTCTAAAAGTAAAAGGAAACTTGTGTGCTGAGTGGAATGACAGCAGGAACTGATTTATATTTTAATTTGCTATTTAATATTAAGTCATCAGGTCATTTAAAAGCTCAGAAGGCACAGGTTGCTCCATTAGGCACCTACAATTTTTAACATAAGCGCTTATTACTTTCTTATTGAATGCAGATACACTCAGTTTTGTTTGCTCAGACATTCTGTTTTGGAATCAGCAATATCTGCATGCATTTACCGAGCATCAGTGAACATCACCAGCTCGTGTTACTTTATGTGGTAACTGTTTGGAAAATAATCTTTCCCTTCCTTCTACAGGTTCAGCAGAGCTTGGATGCAAGAGCTGCTACATTAGTTGGACCTCCACCTCCTGCATTCGTCGGTCCAGGTAGGGCATGTATCAATGGTTATATTGCTTCAAGTTATGTTGCAGCATTAACACAGAATTAACGTCGTTTACCAATCCTTTTTTCTTAGCCATACCTGCAGTGCGACCTCCGCCAATGATGCGACCTGCATTTGTTCCACACATCCTACAAAGACCAGGTAACTGGTCAACAGTGTATCATATGACCTCAATTTTGCTTGGAACAATTTTACTGATGTGCTCTAGCTAGAGCTTAGAAAGTTTTACAGAGAATGGTGCCTTAGCGGCAGTTTGGATGCATGTCATTCTCATAATCTGTCACATTCTGTCTCTGTAATGCATGTCTCAGGTGGACAGAGAATGCCAATGATGCGTGGCCCTCCACCGCAAGGTATGATGGCGCCTCCGCTGCCCCGCCCTCCTCCCCCACCACCAATGATGATGGCACCCCCAATGGCCGGACCCCCTCAGCACCATATGTCTCCCATCGGACCACCTATGGGGCCCATGAACCCAGTTACACCTGTAAGGGCTTTCATTTCCACTGCACAAAAACACCATCAACCGGGGAAAAAAAAACCCCACACCAACCGAAACAAGTTCCCTGGTTAGTTCCCAATAGTATCACGGAACAGTGAGGAGATGCAGGATGTCATTGCAAACCAAAACGATGCAGTACCTTTTATTGTTACTGTGACTCCAAAATTGGAAAATAAATGTTTGATCCTGGAAAAAAACTAATAATTAACAATCGTTTAAGTGTTACTTTGGACTCACAAGGTGTCATAAATATTAAGAAAGTTTCTAAAACATTGGCAAAAGATGATGTAAATAGCAATTTTTCTGTGAACAAAAATAATGCATATTTAGTTTGTAATAAATGTAATGATTTATAAGAAAAAAAGATATAGCTTTATCGGTTTGCCAACTTTTCCACTTCAACCAAGCTTAAAACTTTTTATTCGTATATTCCCGGTGTTTTTATTCAGGTTTTGGAATACATCACTTTACACATTTCAATAATATTAGTTTTACTAGTGACTAATGGCTGGAGAAATAAATGCAAAATTGAAAAGTTTTTTTTTTTTTTTTTTCTTTTCCCCCTCCTTTGGCAGGTTGAAACAATGAACCCAGTGATGGCGGGCCCACCTCGGCCAGTGACGCAGGCTCCGCCCAAAGTTACCCCCAGCGTTATACAGGCAGCTCCCACCGTTTATACATCACCGCCCGCCCCCAAGAGACCAGACATGAGAGCGCAGAGACAAGCACGCATAGTAAAGACTTTTCACACCTACACAACATAACACTTTAGAAGATTCTCCTTCCATGTCTCTTCAAACTTTAGAGAATGTAAGATGTTAGCTGTTTGTAAATAGTGACACTTGACGGGGACTGTATGTAAGGAATAAAACATGACATTATTCCTTTTATACCACAGCAATTTTACAGTGATTAATATATTTTTCATTTATTAAGGAACGACGTTGTGCTTTTTGAACCATTTGTAGTCAGATTTCACTTTATTGTTGAACACGTTTATTAATGCGTTAAGTCTCTTTGAATTAGCTGTAGAAATGATGGCGTATTAGAACAAGTGCATTAGTATAAGCCTTACAGCCGGATCTACTGTCTGAGCTGCTGTTATGGAAAATTCTCACCTTCTGATGAATCAGATTCGAGAATTCAGGAGTGCTGTGGTATTAAAAAATTATAATTATAAAGCAGAAAAGACAGCTTCTCACAGCTGTACAGTTCTAAGCGTTTGACCATATCTCATTAAATATGATGTCGATCTAAACTGTTAAATTATCTATTAAAGTAAAATAGTCAAGCAATATTGGTTTTGTTAATCCTTACTCTGTGTTTGTAATGAATGCCAGGAGGAGCTGGCAGCATTAGTAGCTGAACAGCAGGCAGCTGTGATGGCAGCTGGGCTCCTGGAGGCCAAGAAGGAGAGCGTCACGGACGACAGCGTCATTGGGCCGAGCATGCCTGAGCCCGAGCCTGTACACACAGAGGTACTGAACTTTCTCCCAGTCAGCATAAAATTTATAAAAGTCCATTATTCTTTTAAGCATTAGATGAGATTTGCTACTTGCTTCACAGGTATGTGCTGTAGGGCTGGGCGATATATCGATATAATATCAATATCATGCTAAATGATTACGCAGTACTCTTTTCCTAGATATCGTTGATATGGTGATGTATTATTATTATTTATTTATTTTTATTTTTACATTTTTAATAATTACCAATTATATTGTACTGAATGGATGCCGTAGATTTGACATAAATCTTTCTTTTTTTTCTTTTTTCTTTTTTTTAAACTTAATCCTCTTTGATTTTGTAGGCATTAAAGAAAAGTATCTTCAAAACTCAGTTTGTTGGGGGGCTTTTTTTGTTTATTTTACTACTGTTCTGGGGACAGTTTGTTAGCTAAGTTATATATTGTGATGCGCATCATGTATCATAGAAATGTCCTCAAGTATCGTGATATGATATTTTTGTCATATCGCCCAGCCCTAATGTGCTGTAAAATAATTTGTCACTATCCTAGCCATTACTAGCCCAGTTGCTCGGATACTAACTAGGTTAAAATGTGCTAATGTAATTAATGTGACTTCATGTAACAATGTATGGCGAGCTAGTTTGCTAGTTAAGTGGCTGAATACAGAATAAGGTAAACCAACAACTATGAGTATTATCTTCTCCTGAGCTTCTCATTTCAGCTGTGAGATTTGGTTTGCACATCACACTTTCACAACACACTTAAAAGATACTAATCGAGTCCTGCTAGTGTTTTTACTGTCTCATTTGAGCTTTTAACCGTGAGGTGACTGTGTGTTGTGCTAGCAGGCTTCACACCAAACTATATTTAGCTCGGTAAAAGATCATACGTCATATACGTATATCATCTGTGCATGCTACTTAATTTGTCCTCCCCATAATGGTTTTAACAGTTTGGACTGTTCTCTTCATTCCATATCTTCATTCGTTGTCTTACATTTAGCATGAAAAAATTAAAAAGGCACAAAACAATGTCTTAGAGCAGCCGTTTGCTGATTGAGTGTGTGTGATGGCCATGTTTAATTCTCTGCTTGTGTAGCCACCAGAGAGCGTCACGGAGGATAAGAAGAAAGGGAAACAGGAGAAGGTTAGGAAATGCATCCGTACAGCCGCAGGCACCACTTGGGAAGACTCTAGCCTAGCAGAGTGGGAGACAGGTACACGCATTATCACCGTTTACAGTGCGTCATGAACATGTATGCACCAGTATGTTTAAGTTTTGAAACCAGTAGCTGTTTTTATTAAACGTTAAATGTTGAATGTATCTAAACTGAATTTAGCACTGAAACTGGGACTTTTCATATTTGAAACAAACATGCTCCCATTTCTCTAAAACAACTCTCAACTTGCCAGAATGAGAACTCGAGAGTAATACGTACGCGTGTTTCTTCCGGACTCTTCTTTATTCAGACGACTTTAGGATATTCTGTGGAGATCTGGGGAATGAGGTGAACGACGATATCCTGACAAGAGCATTCAGCCGCTATCCGTCCTTTCTGAAGGCTAAAGTGGTACGAGACAAACGCACTGGGAAGACCAAGGGCTATGGCTTTGTCAGCTTCAAGGACCCCAATGACTACGTGCGTGCCATGAGGGAAATGAATGGTGAGTGGAGATACAGCTCTTTGGAACCATATTCATAATCCAGATTAAGCCCAGGCCCTGGAAGAAAAAATGCATTTGTCACTGTAATTTAATCCAAGACTAGGTTTTGATATTTAGGAAGGATAATCCTGCTCTTCATCGAACTACAAATTGTAACCACTGTGTGAATATCTGTCTTTTGCTACAGCAATGTTTTTGTATGCTTACAGGAAAATATGTAGGCAGCAGACCCATCAAATTGCGAAAGAGCACATGGAAAGACAGGAACCTGGAGATTGTACGCAAAAAGCAGAAGGAGAAAAAGAAGCTCGGGCTTAGATAAGCTCTGAGAGACCGAGTCAAAACTGTAGTGCAGCTGTGAGTGTGTTTACCTCCATCTCCTGCTATACACCGACAGCCTCAAGATGGAGAAGACTGGAATTTATTGATGCTCACATACACCACTGTGGTAGCAGGGGATAGGAGTGGATCAGTAACACTCGTTACATAAAGTGTGAAGCTTTGATTAATGGCATTGGCTGCAGTGCAGTGGTGGTTTTCGTTTCAGTCACATTTCACTACCCGGGTCATTAGAATGCACTGCACTGATGCCTCCTCTTTTTGTATTGATCCAAGTCTTTTACAGTTGCGTTCAACGTCAATTTTCAAACATACATATGAAACAATTGTGTTATATCTTGATTTTTGCTCACCAGAAATAACTATCTTGTTCTTTTGTTTTAATTTTTAATTTAGGAAAGAGCTGGTAAACAACAATGCAAAACTTGTCAATAAACCTTGTTTTATTTTGCATGCCATTTTGTAATTTTGTTTCATCAATGGATTACTTAACTCATTTAGATAAAGGAGTTCTCAAGTTTTGCAATTTAATATGATATTTATGAACCCTGAGTAAATCTGAGGTCATGTGAGTTCTATCACAGTTGTTCATCCTTAGTATCTGCCCGGTCAGGGCTGCAGTGGTTTAAATTGGGCTACTAGGTAGTTTAGCTTTTAGGAAATGGAACCAATGAAAATCATTGGAAATATTGAGAGCAGGTACAAACAAAAATAATAATTGTGTGAGAGAGATTAAAAAACAGTTCAATTACTGAGAACAATTATTAACCCAAGTGATGGGGAACTATCAGAGCCAGAATTCACAGACCATTCTGATAGTGCTGCCATTTCTACTTCTGGGTGTTTTTTCCTAGTGTTTCCAGGGGCATATCAGTAGTGTTCATCCATCCATCCATCCCTTTTCCATACCGCTTATCCTACACAGGGTCATGGGAGCGCCTGGAGCCTATCCCAGGGAATTCGGGGCACACCCTGGATAGGGTGCCGAACTCATCACGGCAGAATCGCACAAACATTCACACACTGCGGACAATTTGGAAATGCCAGTCAGCCTACAACTCGGGTACTTGGACTGGGAAAGGAAACTGGAGTACCCAGAGGAAACCCCCGAAGCACAGGGAGAACATGCAAGCTCTGCACGCGCAGGGTGGAGGCAGGATTCGAACCCCCAACCCCGGAGGTGCAAGGCAAACATGCTGACCACCAAGGTCAATGCCCACTTCAGGTATAAATCTCAGGTTTAAATAGTGGCATTGGTTTACAATCCTAATGCACACACATTCACACATACTGGCATGTTTTTGGGAGGAGAGAGAAAACCAGAGAACCCAGAGGAAACCTATGCAGGGACACGTGAAACTCCACAGTGATGAACGGAGCTCAGGATCGAATGCGGGGCTGTGGAGCTGTGAAATGGCAATAATGCCGCACCACCCATGCCTCCGTCTTGTGGTGGTTAGAGGAAAATTTTAGATTTGTTGCAAACAAAAAAAAAACAAACAAAAAACAAAAAATTAGCATAAACGAGATAAAAAACAGTACTGCATCTTCTTTAGGAGATCATTTATCATTAGGACTCATCTGACAATTCCTAACCTTTCCACTAGGAGGCGCACCAACATTGGATGTTATTCACAAGTCTACATCTTAACGCGAATACTCCTTACTGTTTTTTTTTGTTTGTTTTTTTTTTTGTTTTTTTTAAATACAGGAAACGCTAACCGAAAATAAGTTGTTTGCAAATGGTTCCTCAGAAAAAAATGCTTCGTTCCCTGTCAGACATGCATTGAATAAGAAGATCATGTGTTTTGAAAAAGCCTCATTTCCTAATTTCAGATTGAGAGTCCACTTTTGCTTTAGCATGAAGCGAGCGGTTTTGACGATACTCACCGAGCAAAACGAAAACACACCATAGTGTCCAGGATGCAGAGAAGGGGGACTGGTAGGATTTATCACAGCTCCTTTATATACTCTATATTTCAGCTTGTATTTCTATGTTCATGCTTTTGTATTTCCTATTTGTTACCCTTGCAGTGGAAGGCTGAACTTTTCTAAGTAAATTTTCAAACTATTTATTTGATTCACATCTTTAAAAAAAAAAAAAAGTATGCTCGTGTAATTATTCCACTTGTTTTAAGACGCGCGTCACATTTTTAGTCTTCACAAAGGGAAGATTCGATTTTTTTGTTTTTAGATGCGCAATAAAAACACACGTAACTTTATTTATCTCTTACTTTAATTATGTCTCTGTCCAAAAAAAAACAAAAAAAAAAAAACATGCTAGACCATGCCTGAGTGCTGCAGTTCTAGAGAATGGAGAAGTGACTATTTGAAGTAACGTTTTTATTAATAATAAGAATGCAACGAAAATACAATTGTTCGAGAAAGCACAAGACCTCATGAGGGATAGTAATTAAAGAATAATATAATAAAACGTCAATGCAGATTAGAGATTATTCACTAATATAAGGAGCGGGTGATTAATAATAATAATAATAATAATAATAATAATAATAAAAATAATGCCTGGCCACGACTGATTGACATGTGGAAACGAGATCGGTAACTCATGGCCATGACTTAGTAAGGCGAGAGATCATTAAGACGTGGCTACAACTTAGTAACGCATGGGAATGAAATAATAAAGTAATGGCCATGACTTAATAGCATGTGGGAACGAGATAATTAAGTCATGGTCACCATTTAGTAACACATGAAAACGAGATAATTAAGTCATGGTCACCATTTAGTAACACATGGGAATGAGATAATTAAGTCATGGTCACCATTTAGTAACACGCGAAAACAAGATAAAGTCATGGTCGTGACTTAGTAACACATGAAAATGAGATAATTAAGTCATGAGTATGACTTAGTAACACATGAAAACGAGATAATTAAGTCATGGGTATGACATAGTAACACATGAAAACGAGATAATTAAGTCATGGGTATGACATAGTAACACATGGGAATGAGATAATTAAGCCATGGCCACGACTTAGCAGCACATGGGTATGAGATTATTAAGTCATGGTCACCATTTAGTAACCCGCAAAAATGAGATAAAGTCATGGCCATGACTTAGTAACACATGCGAACGAGATAATTAAGTCATGGGTAAGACTTAGCAACACATGGGTATGAGATAATTAAGTCGTTCCCACTTCTTATTACTTCATGACAATAACTTAATTATTTCAATGTGCCCATGACTTATCTTGTACTCATATGTTACTAAGGATGTCATGACTTACTACGATGTGCCCATGACTTAATTATCTCATTCCCATGTGTTACAGAGTGGTGGCCATGACTTTATTATCTCGTTCCACGCATTTGGATCCCGTCCCCACGCGTTAATAAGCTGTGTCCACGCATTTTCTTTTTAAAGAAGGGATGTCACCAGCGGGGCTCCGTACTAATATACATTATTATTATATAAATAAAACGATTTTTATTTTCGTTTGTGTTTGTTTACTTTAACAAAACACTAGCAAAAACAGATAAGTCGGACGTGTATAAGTGTGAAGTATCCAAAATGCCGACCACCAGTGAGTGAACATCCTCATTCTGCCTCCGCCCCGCGCTGAGAGGCGCGCGCCTGGATTCCTTTTGTCCGACTGGGTACTTCAAGGGACGACCCATTCTGAAAAACAGGGGGGGGGAGCACTGGGATTGTTTATCGAAATATAGCCACAACTAAACCGCACTCTGAGTTCTGTCCAGACTAAAGATTTTACACATATGATATCAATGATTTTGGTTGTTTCTTTTGTGTCATTTGCGCTATCGTGACACACAATAAACGGTGTAATGTGCGGCTCCCCCCGCGGGAGCTTCTTCGGAAGCGTCTACCAGACTCCCAGCTTTCCCCTCATTGGTCCGTGTGTTTAGACGCGAAGGATGCGAACGTTCAGAGTGGCGGCTCACATGGGCAGAAGACGTCTGGTGTAACCATGCAGTCACCGCGGGAAAAATGGCGAATTATCCACTGAGTTTTTTTTTTTTTTTTTTTTTTTTGGAATGAAGCCAGTTTCACAGCAGCATGGGATTGTTTAAGGAAGTACTAGAGCTCCTGGACAACACCATGCTGTTTATACACTGAACTGAACAGGCGTTTCGCCTTGCCTCCTCTGCTCATTCCTCCTCCTCCTCCCGCTGCGTTTCCAGATAGCGGACGCTTCGTCTCGGTACGAGTTATCGCACTCGTTTGGAAAGATCAAAATGTGAGGCAAAACGCCGATTAATGTCATCAGGCAAAAAAGAGGCTTCGCGATCATACCGAGGACTGTTATCTACAGACAAACGAGCTGATTTGAAAACGGAGGTCCTCAGCTCGCAGCTCTCTGATCTGGATCCCGGAATGGTGGTAAGTGTGTATGTGTTTTCTTCTTCGCCTCTAATTTGGGCGGTTAATATGCAGCGGACGATATGGGAGCGAATCAGGGAACTCAATTGGGACGAGGCGCGTGAGTCAGTGCTGTTAAGGAGATCACTCAACTTGACGTCTGTGCAAACGAGTTAGTTTGCTAATCTAACCGGGTTAGCTGCTGTCTGAGGCTTTGTGTCCACGAAGACAACATTGGTTTGTTGTTTGTGTTGCCAGTGAACCATTGAGACGGTGTGTTCT
This sequence comes from Cranoglanis bouderius, assembly GCA_023630585.1. Lineage (NCBI taxonomy): Eukaryota > Metazoa > Chordata > Actinopteri > Siluriformes > Cranoglanididae > Cranoglanis > Cranoglanis bouderius. Next base: position 22,280,179 of record CM042539.1, read on the forward strand.
TGTAGCACACTGGGTTTTGTCCTTATCTGATGCTGAACACAAAGCCTAGGTGATGGTCTCAGTGCCCCTCCCTTTATTATTTACTGAGAGTGTGGTCGTGTGTGTGTGTGTGTGTGTGTGTTGGTGGTGATGAACCACCACATGCTTCCATTGTTTTGATTCCTCCACATCTTTAAAATGGTCTCATGCTCTTGATGTCCTCTTGATATTCTGAACAAAGTCAGCACAGCATGATCCCGAAGATATAACCACCGCAGAATCTGAGAGCTTCACGCCTCATCGGTTTTTGTCATCTTTTCCGTTTGGATACACGCTTCAGGTATGCTGATGTTCTGGGAACGCATCCGGCGCCAGACGGATGTTTGCCCTTGTGGATGGTTTGTTCAGAGCCGGTGGACCAGCCAGTTCCACTGGATATAAGCTGGCCTGGAAATGCTCACTGAGGCAAATGGAGCTTACGAAGACATATCAGACAAGCAGCCTGCACTGTCCTTGTCAAAAGGCACCAACTGTTACCTTCGCAGTTTAGTGGAAGCTAAACGAATCCCACACGGATCCGGATCGATAATATACTACAGACTGTCAAGAAGAGAGTCCCGTCCTGTGTCTTAAGCAAGCTGTTCTTCTAAAGCGCAAAGTCCACGAATAAATCAAGTGTCCCTTTAAACATTTGTGCTTTTTGGAAATCTTTTTTGGACCCTGTCCTGTCATGTGTAACCTCAGGTTATCCTGAGGTATTGCAGAATGACAGTGTGTGAGATGGTCGAAAAGGCCTTCTGAACTCACTCAGCTAGCCTCTCTTGTAAGTTCGAACCAGAATTGGTGTTTCAGACCTGTTTGTGCTGGTCCCTTACACCTATGCAACGGAATATCTAGGAAAAATACAAAAATAGTTGCGTCGCTTTAATGTTCTCAGAGCTGGCACCGATCCAATATCCAGGATCGGTATCGGGTTGATGCTAGCAAAAAAAAAAAATTTTAAATGGTGGATCGGATATCAGAGAAAAGGAAAAAAATGAATTCAAGGTCATCCTGGAACGCTTGGAATTGGATTTGAAAAAGGTTGTTCATAACTGAATCGGAACTGGAAATGTTTACATATTTAGAGATTTAAGAGATTTATTTATTTATAATCGCACTATCTGGTGTTACCCAGATGAGGATGGGTTCCCTTTTGAGTCTGGTTCTTCTCAAGGTTTCTTCCTTATATCATCTCAGGGAGTTTTTCCTTGCCACCGTCACCTCTGGCTTGCTCATTGGGGATAAATTCATAAATTTAAAATCTATGTCCTGAATTTATATACTTCTGTAAAGCTGCTTTGGGACAATGTCCATTGTTAAAAGGGCTATACAAATAAACTGAACTTGAACTTACATATAAAAAGACACGATTGTATTTTCTGTTAGGATTGATTTTATATTTTAGATTATATTTATGCTTTTATACTGTATTATATCGATTATATTTGCCATGTAGGCAAATATAACGCTTTTGGGTAAAGTCATATTTTTACCTATGTGTTTTTTTTCCTGTCTTTTTGTGAAGTGCTTCCAATATCAGATATCATTTTAAAGCTTAGTAGTTTTTAAAGAAAAAAACATTGGATAGGTATCGATTGGCTGATACTCAAGGTTTCATTATCAGTATTATCAGAAAAGAGAAAGAGGTATCATACCATCTCTGAATTTTATAGTTCTTTGCTTCTGGGGAAGAAATATTCATGACTCATCGTTTACTACCCTTGTGTTTGTCCCAAGACTATTAAATGCTCACTAGCTCATGTATGTACCACCCCCGAGAGCAGGTATTCCTCTACAGTAGCAGTAGCAGACATGGTTTGTCCATTTTTGCCTGTGCATCGTGCCACACACTATTTACCTTTATAACCACTCCTTGGTTTGCCTTTATGTAACAGGAACCACTTGATTCTGTCTTTATACACCATTAGGGTTCCTCCATCAGGTATATCATTTTTATTGACCACTAAGATGTGTCAGATGGTGGGGGGCACGCTGGCTTAGTGGTTAGCACGTTTGTCTCGCACCAGGGTTGGGGGTTTGGTTCCTCCGCCCTGTGTGCATGGGGTTTGCAGGTTCGCCCGGTGCTTCGGGGGATTCCTCCGGGTACTCTGATTTCCTCCACCAGTCTAAAGATGTGTCGTAGGCTGATTGGCATTTCCAAATTGTCCGTAGTGTGTGAATGGGTGTGTGAGTGTGCCCTGCCATGGTTTGGCACTCTGTCCAGGTTCTCCCCCACCTTGTGCCCTGAGTCCCCGTGGCGCCCTAGGTGCCAGGCTCCCCCATGACCCTGTGTAGCATAAGTGGTAGAGAAAATGAATGGATGGATGTGTCGGATGCCTTCTAGTGATTACCGTATGTCTCTGTTACTATTGTTTCCGATAACAGTTAACGTCGGATCAAGAACAAACAGCATCTCTGCGTCTAGGATATCATCCTCGTTAAAGTCGACTGGCAAAGATGTAGTGGGCGGTGAGAAATCCTCCACAGCTCAAAAATGCTCTCATTAAACTCGCTTTGATTTTCTTCATACATCTAGCTAGTTCAGCAAGCTACTGTCAAGTTTCTTTAGAGTCGGCAGCACTAGGCTGTTGTGTAAATCAGTGAAGAACTTGAGCATGCGCTGACTCTTGCTTCCTGTTTGATTAGGAAATGGATCAACATATTGACTCAAATAACACCCTTTAAGATTAGGCTAGAATACACAACATGAGCTTCCTCTCCTTGGACTCCTCATAGATAATAGATCATCTGCTATCTTTCAGGCCTCCTAAGGATGAGTTCTGCACCACCATGGTGTCAGCGGTAGGCAGTAGAGGTGTTTAATTACCTACACAGCTTCATGGTTCTGTTAAACCGGGTTTGTAAGCTGTCTCAGGTGGTGTCTGCCACCAAGACACAAGGCTATTTTGAGTGCTTTGGCTCCATTTTCTTAAAACTGGCTATCATTTGAAGATCAATACAGCCCCCAGGCTCATGCCTTCCTGAGTACCTTAATGTGTCTTACATAGTCCATTTCTGAAATGTAGACCTGCTTTATCACCGTGTCAAAGCAAGGCCATGGTTTTCTCATTCAGAAGCTTTTTTCTCACGCTGATGTTCCTAAAATATTTTCAGAAAGGCAGCCATGTTAGTCTTTAATTCGACCTGTGTTTACCTCATTTACCGATGCACACTGTGGGTTGTGTTTTTTTTTTTTGTTTTTTTTTTATAGCAGCGTGTTGATAATTAGTCTAATTGGGGACCAGTCACATCTGTGGCCTGGGTTGCAAAGTATGACTGTTCCTCTTTAATCTAGTGAGAAGAACAACTAAAACGGTAAAGTTCTGTCTATATGTGAGAAGCCCAGTACCCACTCTCTTGTACGCACACAGCCACACATGTACGGCCTCAGAAATGAGCCTATGTGAGTCAGAAATGTCTGTTATGTAACGTTTGTCTTTTCATCATCTATTGCCTCTCAGGTTGTTGCATAAATAAGCCCTGAATGCTAAATGAAGTGAGACAATGCGAGTGAGCACAGACGCATGGGGCAATAGTATACTTCCCAACCCTCGTCTCCATTTTTTTTTTCTCTCTCTCGCTTCCTGTTTACATGCACGGTTGTGTGCCCGAAGTCATTTTCTCCTGATTGCTTTTTGCCCATCTGCACCAAGACAAGACCAATCTGTCTTACTCCACACTATATGGCAGTTGTTGGCTACATCTTAGACCATGACTCTGCAGGGTGTTGAAAATAACCTTAAATATCAGTTTTAAAGGTTTTCTAAGGATATTAAACAAAATTACCTGATACACATGCATTCATTTCCTTGGTATTAAGTATCAAACACAAATAATGTGGACCACGCCAACTAAGTAATCAAAGACTATTGGTTAGCTGGAATTTTGAGTCTTCTGACCTTTAGCCACGCCCACTTCACAAACCATGGCACTTCGCCAAACATAGCATAACAGTCTGAACCGAGCGCTTGCATCATTCTAACTAATATCCATTATACCACACCACTGTTGGATTATACATTCTGATTGGTCTGAAGGTGTTGATTTAATTTTCTGTAACAGCAGCCCTTAAAGTAGTTCCAGCTGTGCTTAAACTAATGCATTAGCGTTTCTACATTAATGATATGGTGAAACTTATCAACAGCAAAGGAAACATTTAGTTACCTTTTAGGGAAGGAGTCTCCAGTGTCAGCGCTTTGTAACTATCAGAGCTAACGCTGTTCATGTCAGTTTTCCTCCACCAGCGGAAGTCTAAGGATGGAAGATGATTTCTCTGAATTCTCTTTTTTGTCTTCTTTACCTCGAGTTCGAGAAAAGAGAAGCTGGTTAGGGGACTGCAAGTTCTGTGCCATTAAATGACTGTAAACAGATATAATGTATGATGTTCCTTAATAAATAAGAGTCGTAATCATTGGCCAACATTTACTGTGGTATAAGCAGAATAAAACACTTTGGGTCTCGGGGTGGTAACGGCCATAATTGTCATTTATTTCCACTATATATGTATGCCATTTTATATTTTATTTCTGGCATAGCAAATTGAGTTCTAGCTAATCAGTGCTAATTTAGAAAATGGATTTCATTAGCTAGCTATCCAGCCATTGGTTACAACTGTCACCAATGACATTACTATTCTTTGTGGCAAGAAAGCTTACTACTTGTTAGTTTGGCCACAAATATAGCATCCACAAACAAGACCATTGCTAATTATGGCTTTTAACTCCTAGCTGCGATCATACAGAGCTTGGACAATATTTATCCCAAATATTTTGTTTTGGTTCCTATGAGTTTGCTAACTATCTAAAGTATTGGTAGCTGACATATGGTAGCAAAATATATTTAATACAACACTACAGAGAAAGTATATTATAACATAATTATGTGGTTACGCATACAGTTTGTGACCAGTCTGGAGCTTTAGTTGGATATCACTGCTAGGTCCAGATTTTCCTGAAAGAGAAAATGCTTCACCAGCATTCACAAAAAATAAACTGGAGCGAGTGTTCGGGAAAACAATGTACTTGCAGAATGTATTTTTAGATTTGAAGACCTGATTTTGTTTGTGGACCTTTTTACTGTGCATCTTTTGGTCATTGGGGGGGGGGGGGGGATGTCTTTCATTAAATAAAATTTGCTGATATCTGCAGGTACACTGGTTTAATACATTTGTACAAGGTTGTGCTTAGGTATAGCAATTATTTGTTGAGTTTCCCAAAAGCACAGTGTCATGGTGGTCCCCTGAGATGGTAGACTAGCACTTTCAGAGGCTAGGATACTGTTAGGAACCTCACTTCCAGTTCTGCTTAAAATAAGGTGTCTTGTGGATCGCCTCAAGAACGGAGGGAACAGCATTCAATCGCTTTCAGTGGCTTTTCTCTCTCAGTCCTGAGCAAGGTGATTGCTCAGTTTTGCATTAAAAACCAATGTCCTGTGGCACATTGTTCATCCAGGACTTGTCATCGTGTGTTTTGGTTTAAAATTTGTAACCAAGTCATATGCTCTGACAATGATGTGTTGACTTGTAAGAGGAATCAGGTAGGGTGTAATTAGCTTCAGCAGCTCATTGAGGTTGTGTTGTGACAGAAGCCCCAGCTGCGTCTTTGACCTCTTTCCCAGCCTGAGAGCTCACACTGCTCCCTCGGGTCAGAGTCGGGGCTTATTTAGTCGATGAGCCACCCTCATGCCTCATCAACCCTCATCTCTCCAACCACGCTCTTTCTCCCTTTCACAGGGAGGCAAATGAGTCTGTTACAAAGGCCACACCTTGCCTCACTTTTAGCTGAATTTCCACTGTAAGTAGCACACTTACAGTAAACACACCAAACACTGTAAAGTTTGCCTCCCAGAAAAGCCAGTTGACTCGAAAGGGAAAAAAATAAAGAATCCACATCAATTCAATAAATTTTGCTTCAGGTTTGTCAAGGTGAACTTGTTTAACTGTAAAAGTCTGATGAGAAACAAGAAAACAAGAAGGCAGGTCTCATTTTTTTCTGAAAAACCAAGATGGAAAACTGTTAATCAAGTAGCAGTCTGACTGGGCACACCTTATTTTCAAAATATGTCATCTTGTTTATATGCTAAAAGCAAATTAGCTAGCTAACATTACCCGTTCACTGAACCACTGTGTTCCTTTGGTCATAATCACCAGGGTTTTCTTTTTTTTTTTTTTTTTTTTTTTTTTGCGCTTCATCCTAGCCGAGAAAATGGTGTGGAAAAAGTCTGGTTATATTCAGTGGAAAGAGTGTCAGTGAAGACAGAGATAAAACAGGATTGTATGCAATCTGAAGCCTTTTTTCTTTCATTGTTAACTCTGGAAATTAGACTTTATTCCAGGGTCAACATCTAAAACTACGGATGTGTTGATTTGGCTGGGTTCTTCTTTCTGCTTGGAAGATGAAGAGGAAGTTTCCTCCTTGTTCTATTATTTTAATGAGTTTTTGTGGGTCAGCAAGGTTCGAGTCAGGGCAGCTCTTTCCTTCTGATTAATAATGCATATCCTAGAGGGTAAAATCACATAAAGCAAGCAGCAAGCTTATAAAAACAATATTCAGCGCTTTGAAGAGGACTGCATTAGTTTGTATGTAGTTTTAGCTCTGTGTTGCTACGACAACACTGCCCAGAAACCCAAAACCCCAAAACCTGATTCTCCTGTGCTAGATTTACCAATGAGTTTATTTTAGATCTTGCAAATCCTTCCTGCAAAATTCTTACAAATGAATTAAAAAGTTCCTGATGACCTTTTAACATTATCCAAATAATTTATGCTGACTGGACTAGGTTACACTTTCATTTTTGGGTTGCACATTTCTGTTGCATCATACATTTCCATTCACACCTACATGGCGGTGTCTAAAGTGTGAGACGCTCCTATAGAAACAGATGCTTTGAACGTGTGCCCACATCACGCGCTGCCAGCACAAGCGCTCTCGAAGTGGCATCATTCTTGGAGCCACCCCCACCCTTCACAGCAACCACATCATCCAGCTACTCGGCCAAAAGACGTTCTTGTTTTCTCATCTTTATTTCCCTTCCCTTTCTTAGTCACATGAAGACAGGCTTTCTCGCATATGCACCTTGTCTAACTCTTCTATTGCTTAGTGAATGTCTTTCACTCTAATTCTTTGGTTTTCTGTATTTTCCCTCCACCCTCCTCTTTTCCTCCCTTTTTCTTCTCTGCTCTCATGTAGCCCCAGCTGGGATGTAGTGCTTAGTATGCTGCCCATGACTCTGTCTTTCCTGCCCCTCTACAGAAAGCAGGACAGGGTGTTTAGCAATGGGGGGAATGTGGGGGTGGGATGTGGCACTGTGGGAGCACAGTTTCCAAGAGACCCTCATCAGGAATGCTCACGCCAAGTTTGACCCTATAAAAGTCTAACCCTGATGGCTCTGGTTGGTCCTCGCTTTTAAGCTTTGCGACTCACAGCCACTGATCCTCATGGCCTTAAGCAATGGCTAGTGAGGGTTTTGTGTTAGCAGCAGGGAACATCATCACATGGGTCGGAGTGTAGTAATGACCATGAGATGTTCGGGGACGTATCCATGATATCAGTGGTAGATCCTTGAATGAGGGCCTTCAGAAAAGTGGGGGATGGGTGGGTTCCTAAAAAAGAGGCTTGGGGAAGTATCAAGCAGAGGGAGGGGAGGTTCCCAGGGCTTTCAGAAGCCATGGGTGAATGGGAAGGCCAAGGTCTGCTTCGTTCCATGGAAGGTCGAAGGCCTTTGGGAAAACTGTGGGATGAACCAGAACATTTACAGGACTTTATGAAAGAGACTAACGTCTGAACCAGTGTCAACCGAACAGAAATCAATGAAAAACATGTAGTTTAGACCACTGATGTTCAGTTTTTTTTTCCATACTACTTTATTTTTCAAGAGGATATTCACTGCTTTAAGGACTCTTGGGAAAGGACAGTATTCTGATATAAACAATGGCAAGTTACTTCTCACATTTACATTTGAAAATTACTGCAAGAGAGTTGGATACAATCCAAGTGATTGAGACTCAAGGATCTAGGGCCCATCAGTGGCTCTCTGGCAGCATTAGGAGTTCTTAGTGGTTCGGGTTTGAGCTCTTCAGCAATTCATATTCGCATTCTGATCATCAACTCGTAGCCTTAACCATCGAGCTAGCATTGCCCTGTTAATGCCACCACCACTGACTAGCTACTTCTCACCTCTTCTGAAGTCCTTTGGCTAAGATTATACAGTACTTGGCATATCACGAGCTCATCAACATTTTGCCCCATTTGCATACTCCCACAGTGCTCCCATGATGCACCATTCCCAGTTCACTCTTCCTGCACTGTCATTCATTTCATTCACTTCATTGTGGCCTGAACTATGATTGAGCGGTGCAGGGCTAGGGGGAGAGTAGAGGCATATGAAAAGGCTCAACTCTGTCTTCGAACCAGTTCTTCCACTCTGGAGGGGAGGAAACGGGGAAGAACACAAGTGGGAGAAAGAAACTGTGGGGGTTGCTTCTTGCCCACTTCTGGTCCAGGACAGAGGGAATAATCAAGGGTGAAATCATAAATGTATTAGCTAGCCCACCGGGCAAGTGAAAGCTTCAGTGTGCTTGTCCGGGTCCATGTTTTGGTTGCCCATAAACCTAATTGACTAGTCTAAAGAATGGAGCTAACATAATGTAATAATGTGTGTCAAGTTAGCTAGTTACGTACACTAATACAGACCAAGAGTAACAAATTCATATATAATTGTCCTTCTCTAACAAAGTTTATAAAATGGATAGTTTCAGTACTAAAATCTGATTTTGTTGTACAGTCCTCAATATACCTGTGACCACATCCAAATAAGTTAGGCTAATTCTGGATTTTAAACAAGGTTTAAACCAATTAAATAGTTGTACTAATGCCCAGTACACACTATTTTTTTTTCAGAATCTCAGAAAACCTGTGGTGCTCACAATACACAACTTTCAACATCTCAGAATTGCAGTGCTACCCAACTGTACTGTTTTGCCAGTGTTTCGACATTTCTGCATCTTCCTGATTGTTAAAAGATGGCCTGTCATCCGTACACGCTAAAGAATTCTCCTAAAAAATGTTTTGCCGTTTGCCTTATTCTGACCCGGACAATGTGTGTAGTACAGCCGTGGCCAAAAGTTTTGAGAATGACACAAATATTAATTTTTACAAAGTCTGCTGCCTCAGTTTTTATGATGGCAATTTGCATATACTCCAGAATGTTATGAAGAGTGATCAGATGAATTGCAATTAATTTAAAAGTCCCTCTTTGCCATGAAAATGAACTTAATCCCAAAAAAACATGTCCACTGCATTTCAGCCCTTCCACAAAAGGACCAGCTGACATCATGTCAGTGATTCTCTCGTTAACACAGGTGAGAGTGTTAACGAGGACAAGGCTGGAGATCACTCTGTCATGCTGATTGAGTTAGAATAACAGACTGGAAGCTTTAAAAGGAGGGTGGTGCTTCAAATTATTGTTCTACCTGTGTTAACTATGGTTACCTGCAAGGAAACACGTGCAGCCATCATTGCTTTGCACAAAAAGGGATTCACAGGCAAGGATATTGCTGCTAGTAAGATTGCACCTAAATCAACCATTTATCGGATCATCAAGACCTTCAAGGAGAGAGCTTCAACTGTTGTGAAGAAGGCTTCAGGGCGCCCAAGAAAGTCCAGCAAGCGCCAGGACCGTCTCCTAAAGTTGATTCAGCTGCGGGATCAGGGCACCACCAGTGCAGAGCTTGCTCAGGAATGGCAGCAGGCAGGTGTGAGTGCGTCTGCATGCACAGTAAGGCGAAGACTTTTGGAGGATGGCCTGGTGTCAAGAAGGGCAACAAAGAAGCCACTTCTCTCCAGGAAAAACATCAGGGACAGACTGCTATTCTGCAAAAAGTACAGGGATTGGACTGCTGAGGACTGGGGAAATGCCATTTTCTCTGATGAATCCCCTTTCCGATTGTTTGGGGCATCTGGAAAAAAGCTTGTCCGGAGAAGGAAAGGTGAGCGCTACCATCAGTCCTGTGTCATGCCAACAGTAAAGCATCCTGAGACCACTCATGTGTGGGGCTGCTTCTCAGCCAAGGGAGTGGGCTCACTCACAATTTTGCCTAAGAACACAGCCATGAATAAAGAATGGTACAAAAGCATCCTCAGAGAGCAACTTCTCCCAACCATCCAAGAACAGTTTGGTGACGAACAATGCCTTTTCCAGTATGATGGGGCACCTTGCCACAAGGCAAAAGTGATAACGAAGTGGCTCGGGGAACAAAACATTGACATTTTGGGTCCATGACCAGGAAACTCCCCAGACCTTAATCCCCATTGATAATTTGTGGTCAATCCTCAAGAGGCGGGTGGACAAACAAAAACCCACAAACTCTGACAAACTCCAAGCATTGATTATGCAAGAATGGGCTGCCATCAGTCAGGATGTGGCCCAGAAGTTGATTGACAGCATGCCAGGGCGAATTGCACAGGTCTTGAAAAAGAAGGGTGAACACTGCAAATATTGACTCTTTGCATAAACTTCATGTAATTGTCAATAAAAGCCATTGACACTTATGAAATGCTTATGATTATACTTCAGTAACAGTTAGTAACATCTGACAAAAAGATCTAAAAACACTGAAGCAGTAGACTTTGTGAAAATTAATATTTGTGTCATTCTCAAAACTTTTGGCCACGGCTGTACAGCAGGTGTTGGGATTTGGAATGAGTAGTGTTTACTGCAGTTACAGCTTTGTTGCACCAGTGTGAAGCACATTAAGTTAAATTTTACTAGCACACTAACTATTGCCTTAAGTTAATTAACATCCGTCCATCCATCCATCCATTTTTTTGTACCGCTTATCCTACACAGGGTCGTGGGGTTGCCTGGAGCCTATCCCAGGGGACTCGGGGCACGAAGGCAGGGGACACCCTGGACGGGTTGCCAACCCATCACACACACACTTTCACACACTACAGACAATTTAGAGATGCCAATCAACCTACAACGCATGCCTTTGGACTGGGGGAGGAAACCGGAGTACCTGGAGGGAACCCCCAAAGCACGGGGAGAACATGCAACCTCCACACACACACACAGGGTGGCGGCGGGAATCAAACATGCTAACCACTAAGCCACTGTCCCCCCCCCCCCCCCCCCCACCCAGTTAATTAACAGACCAAATGAAAACATGTTTTGCCAAAGTCAAAAAGGGTAAGGTGTTTTCTTTCTTTTTATGGTTGTTAAACCTACTAGGAAGGAAAATGAATAGCTGGGACACAAAATCTGCTTGTCCCTGGTGTCCAGGCTTCTGATTTGTCCACTCTTGAATAGTTCGTTTAGTTCTTTTACTTCTGACTCTTGTGAACACCTTAACACTGCTATGTTCAAGTAATGTAAAAGTTAAATGATGGTTTTTAGGAGTAATTTGACAGAACCTTTCTAATTCTGCAAAGATCACAGTTTTCTGTGTAACTTTGGGCAGATGCTAATCTATTAAGATATGAAAGATGGCCCTACAAGACGGTTAACAATAACCTATGTCTCTTCTGCTTGGGTGCCTTGTCTGTTGTGCTTTTGTCCTTTTTCGGGGTGAGACCAGGACGCCAACTGAGAGAGGGGGAGAAAAACCATAATGGCACACTCCAGTTTAATTAGAGACTATGGTATCGATGGGGATTTGTTAAATGCTTGTCGTGTCATTGTCTATATCCTAAACCTGTGTTATTGACCGAACTGTAACCCGTAACGGTCATCAGCATTTTTGTTCAAAATGTTGATGACTATAAAACTGTTGACCAAAAGATCACAGCTTTAAGAGTTTGTATCTTGACAGAGTAGATGGCAAAGTTATATGTTTGTGAAGTTGCACACTGTGTGTAGATATGCTCAGTGCTGGTGATCTGTCAATGCTAGTTAGAGAGGTGTGAAAGGTCAAGGGTATTGGGGTGGCAGATAACAAATGCACATGTATGAAACAGTATTGTGTTTAAGACATACTTTTGTCCACACCCACAGGCAATGAAAATGCCATGTAGCTTTACCACATACTGAGATAATGTGTGTGTGTGTAAATATAACATATGACATATTAGTGTTTTTTTTTTTCTCTCTCTGCAAACCACTACAAGCTCATTTTAATGCTTATTCCTGTTTTGATCTGTGAAATGGATATTGCAAGAATTGTTTGCTCAGTTGTGTGTCCATACTTGCATGCAGCTTCTTGTGGCTAAAGCCTGTGTGGTTTCTATAGAGATGCAGCCCACATGATGGTAGATGCCCTGACAGCAGGCCTCTTCTATATTAAGACACTTCTGTCTGTATCACCACAGTCATGCTTTAACCAAACAACCGCTGACTAACTGTCAGAAATGACCGACTCCATGTGCAGGAGTGGACAAATTGCTAGCGCGGGCACCTGAGACAAGCAGATTACAGATCAGGTTTTTTTTTTTGTTTTGTTTTGTTTTTTAAATACTTTACTCGTCTGACGACCTGAGAAAGAAAAACACTTCCTATGAATCTTTGCATAATAAAATAAAAGTTTTTTTTTTACATGTGACAAGAGAAATGTGACAAGAGAACACCACATTTCACAGCCCACCTTTTATGTTGTTGCTTTGCTGGTCCATATGCAATTTGTGAGGTTTCTTCCGCTAGCACAAGGGTTTGTAGTCTATGGCTCAGCTAACTTGATTCACATAGAGTTCCATGTTACTATGTTAATAAATGAGACACTTCAGTTCTGCGAGCACTGAGCACTTGGACACTTTTTTGCCTCCCTCACGAGTCAAGTTAATTTAAACAAAAGAGCAATGGCCTAAAGTAAATAAAGTCATTTGTAATGTTTATCTTATTAGTATTCTGGCAATCTGTGTTTTAATAAAAAAGTTAAACAAATTGAAATTTCAATGTGTTTCTTTTTTCTTTCTTTCTTACTTCCATCTTTGATAGCAAAAGTGTTAACCGAATACCGGCACAGGCCTAGTGTGGTGTATTAAGACACACTTTTTTTTTTCCCCACAAAAAAAAAAGACCCAAAAACTAATTAGTTACATTTGTTATTTGTCTGTCTGATTCTCACTGAGATAGTGGGGTGAGCATTTGCGCCTCTGATGTGGAAATCATATTTATGCAGTCGAACCCTCTGCTGCTTTCCAACAGACCAGAAGCCTTTGCTGCAAAAATATGCTCTTCATTCAGTCATATTGCCAAGGAGGCAGCATACTCCCCATACCAGAGAATTCCTTCCGGACCCCACCCCTCCTCCCCTAGCTGTCTGATTCCAACCTTGATTACAAGTGTCTGCTTGCTGTCTCTTCCACTTTTATTCAAAGAGGCTGAGATACTAAGCTTTCAGAATAATCATCTTTAATTGAACTGTACTTATTTATTAAGGGTAATCACTGTTTATACTGAAAATAATTCCGGACACCATTATGGTAGAGGCAGTGGCAGCTTAGTGGTTTATGATCTGCATTAGACCCTTAATCAAGCCTGCCTAGGTGTCAATATGTATAGATCAGCTCTTTGGTTGGATTGGATTTGGTGTGGAACTTGCCTCACTTGTAAAAGCAAAAATTAAGATATTACAGTAAGCAAAACCTTTTTCTCAAGAAGCTAGAGCTGGGCAATGTAGCAGTATAATACTGATTTTATATACAGTATATTACAGTTATAGACTCTGATTGGAGGTAGCTGATTTAATGTTAAAATTTTGCACTGAATCTTTAAAATCGTACATTGCATTTTTATTGATTAGATTTTATTTGTTTATTTGTTGCGATTAAATAAAAGTAATGAACTCAGGTTTTCATACTGTTGCTAGCAGTTTAGCAGCTCCATTTTGCTTCAACTCAGCCATACAAAGAAATAACTAAGTAATATATATATATATATATATATATATATATATATATATATATATATATATATATATATATATATACATATATATATATATATATATATACACACACACACACACACACACACACACACACACACACAAAGGTTTTTGTTCTGTTATTCTATCATCTTTCAGACCACTTCAATGCCAAACCGTGTTATGTAAGTAGAATGATGTAGCCCTGCTCGATGGATCGTTAGTAACCATTTCCAGCTCAGTGGAACCTGCAGGCACTTCTTTTTTTGTAAGGCAGTGGTGGCTCAGCGTTTAAGGCTTTGGGTTACTGATCAGAAGCTACCACTGTTGGGCCCTTGATCAAGGCCCTTAACCCTCCAGGGATGCCTTATCATGACTAATCAATGCTCTGACCCCAGCATCCTAACAAGCTGGGACATTCAAAGAAAGGAATTTCACTGTACTGTAATGTTTAGGTGACAAAATAAAGGCTTCTTTTTCTACTTTTTCGTAAGACCATGATAATTGTGTAATTATATATTGGCTTAAGGCATCTGACAAATAAAATCCTTATTTAATTCATTAATTTTGTTGTCGTTTACAAAAAGATTTCCTCAAAACATTTCTAATCGGATATGATTAAGGAAGTGAAACACAACCCTGTACGATGCGGTGTTTACACTGATGTTTTGCATATTTCAGTAATGTACAGCTCAGTACAATGATCAGTTTTTAGATTTGTGAAACTATGCTTCAACTGTACTAAAGTTCATTTCTGTGTCCTTTACTCATGATGAGTAAAGCTTCTTTTGTTTCCCCTTCGATTTTGTACTGGAGTTACAAGTTTTACAATGGAGAATTACAAAATTCTAAAGTAATGAAAGTTTATGACCACCAGTTGCCATAATCCAAACTTAATCATTTGCTTCACAAAATGCTTGGACCAGACTGACCCATGGATATTTATTGAAGGTGAAGAACCACTAAAATGGCAATATTGCAACAATTCCTTGATCATAAAACATTTTTTTAGCCTGCCCGATTTATAATGTCCTGAGACAATGCCTTTTATCAGGTCTTTCAAAGTTTGACTTGTTTTGTAAGCTACAAAACAAAGAAAACTTATACAATTTTTATCTTAAGCAAATTTAAAGAATCTTTTATAGAGTCATGTTGTACAGAAATGTCTGACTTTTTAAGTTGAATTATATTGTGATTTTAAAAAAATATTTATTTTTTTATTACTTTTATTATTACTGAATTTTGTTTTATTTATGACTGATAAATACTCGTATTCGGCAATAAATCCAAATACATACAAACAAACAAACACAAAACTCTGGTGTCACAACATTATTTGGTAATAGGTTTGTGCTTAAAAGACAGTTTACGTTTATTTTCCACTTACATTTATTAGGAACGCCTTTTTATTACACACCTGCACATTCATACAATTATGCAGTCAGTTGATCAAGTGGCAGCAGCACAATGCATAAAAATCATGCAACTACAGGTCGAGAGCTTCAGTTAATGTTCACATAAAACACTAGAAACTGAAGAGATAAAAACATCACCCAATCTTTTTTCCAATCTTCAAATGTCTTGTTTTGGTGAGCCTGTGCCTGCTGTAGTGTCAGATTTCTGTTCTTGGATGACAGGAGTGGAGCTTGATGTGGATTTCTCCTCTTGTAGGCCATCTGCCTCAAGGTTCAACATGTTATGTGTTCTGAGATGCTTTTTTGCTCATCACGGTTGTAAAGAGTTGTTATTTGAGTTACACTGAGTTAGCCTTCCTGTCTGCTTGAACCAGTCTGACTTTTCTCCTATGACCACAAGGTGTTTCCGCCCACTAAACCGCTTCTCATCGGATGTCTTGTGGGGTTTTTAAAAAATATTTTCGCACCATTCTGTGTAAAATTGTAGAGCCTGTTGTACGTGAAAATCCCTGGAGATTATCAGTTTCTGAAATACTCAAACCAGCCCGTTTGGCACCAACAACCATGCCATGGTCAAAGTAACTGAGATCACTTTTTTTTTTTTTCCAAATTCTGATGTTTGATGTGAACATGAACTGAAGCTTTTCTGTGTTTGGATTTTATGCATTGTATTGCATGTATATAAGTAGTAAAACTGTATAATTGAAACTTTTTTTAATCCTGTAAATCAATTTGAAGGATTGAAGGTTCAGAATGGATGCCATTATGGCTTTTGGTATCATAATGTACTTACTCATTTTTTATAACAGTAGGTCATACAGTATGAGAAACCAGACAACACATGGATTACAGCCGATTGTCTGTATGTAGTTCTGTGTGGATTTGATCTGTATCAGGACCTAGTCATTTGCTTACTTGTTGTCTCTTATCAGTAAGAAGACTTTCATGGTCACATGTGACCTCTGAACATTTCCTGTTATCTCTTTCTCATGATGCAATTTCTGCTCAAGTGCTGTGACACACTCTGAATGATACATGTCTGGTTCACTGTGTAATTCATTTTCACTGCCATAAGTGATGTCTGCTTGGGGGTTGATTGCTCCAATTGTTGTCTTTTGTCTTTACAAAATCTCTCACAGTGAGATCCACAGTCAGATCCATGGCATTAAAATGGCCTTTATTCTCCCTTTTTTTGTGTACCAAGTGTCAGGACCCCACTGGGTTCGGAAATGCGCCATGTTTATGCGAGCAATGAGTCTGACAGAAATGTCTGGTAAGTGTACCTTCTTCTTCACCTGTACTCCATGATAGCAGGCCGGGGTTCAACAATTCACAATTTACAATCAGCAACTGAACCAAGCAATGGAATTTAGACGTAGACTAATTATCATCCTGTGCTTAGCGGTTTTCCACTATATGGGTGGAAAAAACAAATACTGGTTAGAGGTGCAAATGTCCATATACTACAAGAAGCGGTGTTCACACAAAATTCAAATTTATTGGTGGTGGTATACTTTAAATGACAAAAGAACAAATTGCAAGTGAACCACTGCCGACTCGGCAGTAAAAAAGTATTTTAGTAAAAAATACTAAAAAATACTAAAAAAAAAAAAAAAAAAAAACTAAAAAAAACCCACACTGAATGGTTTTGAAAAGTTGTAAGCAGAGTCGACTTCATAACACAGTTTTAAGCATTCTGTTCGACTTTAAAAGCCATGCAGATGTGCCAGCATCTATGGTTTAGCCATAGCATTTACAATTTTACCACTACAGCAATACAAGAGACACCTAAAGCTAAGCATTTATGCTTTTTCAGATAAAGCAGCAGTATAAAATTTGCCTGACAGAAAAAGCAATTCACTGAAACAGAAAGGATGCAGGACGTGAAAGACATTTTGCTTCTGGTAGCTTTTACTTTCACTTTGCTGTAGGTCATCTAGACTTAATCTAGGTGAACTTTGATCTGTGAATTCTTGAGGCTTGGTCTTGTGAGCCAACAGTAACCAAGTGGGTGGGACTGTGAGCTCTTTGCTCAGTAAAAAAAAAATTCTCGCTGTTTTCTTAGTGTTGCTTGGCAGACATTATTTAAAAAATGAACTGTCTCACCCACCGACATTGCCAGGATTGTCTTGTTAGCAATATTCGAATGTCTGGCAATGCAGTAGGTTTGGAAGGAGCACAAAGAGATACACTGGTTTATTTTTTGTAAGATTAGAAATAGAGAATATGGTGGTATCACTTTTGGCGTTATGTGTTTTGCTACAAACACTGAGGAAAAACCACCACAAAACCAACAGAACCAGGACTCGAGCTGCCACTCTGTCTAGTTATGCGAAAGGCAATGTGATATTTTGACCAATCACAGAATGGGGGATGTCCCAGAATTGGCGTTCAGCGGTTTTGTTTTCAAGTTTATCGCACACCAAGTTGATCTTAATGAATTGATGCTTTAAGTCTTTTTCGTTTAGTATACCACCAGTTTTTCTATTAGCTAAGTATTCATAGTCACTGCTTTTTTTTTCTGTTTTTTTACACAGTGTAGATAAACAGTCATTTGCCAAACATCAGACTTTTCATAAGACATTATCTGGAATATTGACACTACGTTTTGGCATTCATAATGTTAATGCTACTAATTTCATCCCTAAACTAACAATACTCCTGAATTTATGACGTTACAGTGACTCAGATATTGATTAAGGTTCACTTGCTGTCTCACTGAAATTTGAACCCAGATCTGCCTGTGCCTATTGATGTGCATGTTGTCTCCACATATTTGTGTGATGTATGTGTGTATGTGCATGTTTGTCACTTGTGAGTTTTGTTTGTGTGTGTTGTGCTTGTGCTCCTGCAGTGTGCTGTCTAATCCCTCCAGAATGTACAGTTGTTCTATAGCAGTGCTACCAAGTTCTCTATATGGGCCCGTTCTGAGGATTAGGCTTTGTGTATATTTAGCATTGAAGTGCTTCCTTGTTTCTTCTAGGCAAAGGTATCTCTGCATCACTAAATGGAAGTGGCTTTTGTAGTAGTTATATAGTGGGAAGTTAGGGACGTGGAGCTGCTTGAGCAAGAACATTCGCTGCACTACAGGACTGAAAGCCAACTAACGTTTATTAAAAGATCTAATTTAGTCAAGTTTACCCGACAAAATTTCTTATATTCGTTCAGTGCCTCTATCGCAATATGTCACCCTTTTTTGTCAATTATTTGCCATCTTACTTCTTGATAACGTTATGTTGATTAGTAAGGTATTATGTATTACCAGCGCAAAGTGGTATTTTCTAATAACTGCTTTAGTACTCGTAGCAATTTGCTAACCCTAACTTTTTTTTTAATGTAAAGAACACTGTTGTAGGTTTTATCCTTTTTATTTAATGTTGTGGTACATCAGAATTGGCAAGACATTTGGTCTGGCCAATTCCTACCCCCTATCATACGACAGCTACCAACCGGGGAGGGTGGGGCAAACGTGTACTTCAACCAAGACATGTAAAGCCAACCTCCACATCTGTTCGAATTGTTGCTCATGCTTTGTCCCAGGGCAGGTAACACGCTCTGAGGAAATCGCTATCTGCCCTCTTCCACATATGTGAGCTTGCACATGCCCCCGATTGGCTAGTGTCAGTGTGATTGAACGGGGAGATTTTTTACTATAGAAGTGCTAATTTATTATCACAAGCCCTATTGTCCAAGCTGTGCTGTTCTAGATAATTATTCAATAGTTTATTAATAATTTGTATAAATGGCATTAAACCCATTAATGTACATATGGCTTATACTTACATGAGTGAATAATTTTGACTTCAGGTCTATTAATTGATATTTGTCCATTTTGTCCAACCCACTAAGTGACCAACCCAAACCCACTCTTAACTGAACATACCTTATTTTGTTAATCCTGCTGTCAGGATAGTCATGTTTGAATAGGTCAGTCTGTAAAGCAGAATTTAAGCAAAACCAAATTTAAAATAATTTATTATTACGCCATTGGTGAAGATATTTAATTAAAACCAATTTATTTATTTATTTACTACAGAGTTAGTGTTGCTTTCACTCCTTTTCCCCTGTAGTTTGTGTCCCACAGGAAAATCTATTATCATTGTGTTATAAAATCGGAAAATGCCATTACCTGGGTTTAACGTGTAAAAGGTAGTAATACCAGACTTCCTATCCTAGTAACAAAAGGTCATAGTGCATAGGGATCCTGAATGAGATCTGGCTTATTGCAGTCTGAGAAAATTTGCTGTATTTGATTGAAGGGTCTTCAGATGTAATAAACGTATAGATTCGTCGGGTTCCACAGCAAAGAAAGTGTCATATGAGTGACTCCAGCTCATTTCACCCAGAACAGCTGAGGAGCCACAATTGTGGCATTGTCCCCAGTTCAGATCGCACTTCATCACATCAAATATTCAACAGGTGCCTGGGCGTGCATCAGTGACGGCAACGAGGAGCAAGTGAAGGAAAACGGGGCATTTGTAACGAAGAAAAAAAAGAGTTTATAAGAGCAGAAAATGCCATTACACTGAAAACGGTGTACGTCTTGGTTCCAGTAATGTAAGTCAGGTGATCGAGTATAGAGTAACAATGGCGGAGATGCATGATGAGATGACAACAGAAGGTGGATGACACAGCGATCGTGGCCACTGTTTCTGACCTCTGACCTTTGCCTCCAGCCTTCAGAATGTTCAAGAAGAAAGGGATGCTCAAGGTACCACTCTAGGACCATTAGGATTTCTCTTTCTAGTGTCATTTAAATGTTATGATGTAGTGGATTGGCAGTGGTAGTGGATAGTGTTTGTTTACTATTATTGAATACTAAATAATATTAGTGATGTTTGATTTAGTATTGTGAAATTTGTGAATTATTATCACAAATGATTATCCCAGGAGAAATCTTTAGGTGGTTAAAAAGCTAGAAGTTCTTAATGAGGTGTGTAGTGTAGTATTATCAATACCTTTCAGACACTAAGCATATTTCGCATCATTCTTGTGCTGGCGGGATGTAGGCTAAATGCTGCTTGTCTCCATGAAGGTGGTATAATTCTATCTTGTGCATTTATATGGAAACAAATGTGATCTGGCATATAAATATAGGCTAATCATAGGGCTCCGGTCTGCAATAAAGTTAGTGTCTTGTTTTGTGGAATTTTAACTCCATGAAACCTGTAGCAGCTGTTTGGTGAAGACGCATTCCGGTAATCCACTGTACCACAAAGCCTGACTGAGAAACCCGAGCTAGCCACAGTGAACGGGTGTGGGGTTTCCGCACGTACTGCAGGATGCCAGCTTACACTACATCCTGGCATGTTGGTAAAAATGGCTTTGTAATTTTTTTTTAAAATTTTGAGTAGACCAATCTATAGGCTCAAAGGTTGTTAATAAGGCCAACTTTGCCAACTATATCCAAAATTACCAACTATATCAATAGAAGTATTGTCGGTAGTGATATCCACCATCATTGTGCTATAAAAATCGCAGACGCTCAGCTTATACGTTAGGACCCATGAGAACCCTGACTGTTTGCAACCATACTAACTAGTCAATATTAGATGTTTGCCTCAGAGCTATATTTGGATTGGTGTATTGATAACTGATACTCAGGGGTGTACAATTGCCCATCGGACAAGTGGAAACCCCAGTGTGCTGCCCAGTCCCATGTTTTGGTTGCCTGGGAACGTAATTGGGTTTGGGAGTTTGATCTTGAGAGGTTTGAACAACTCAACCCAGCTTCTGTGTTCTCCACAACAGTACCCAGGTATTCAGTTTATTGAAGCATGGCAGATTGTTTGGAGTAAACTTGCTAAACCATTGTCTGCTAGCTGTATGTTTGCATACCACTCTGCCTCTGTAGCATGTATTTTGGTAAGAGTTGCAGGTGCCAGTTAGATTTTATTTTACCCTCGATTCCTGCTCTGGTTGGGCAATGAAGGCTGAGAAAAATGTCACTAAGAAAAATGTCCCCTGTTCCAGTGCACAGACGTGGGATATTCCAAGCGCATTAATGGGCACCGTTTGGCGAAATGATTCCCATGAGGCTTGACATGAATAAAGTAAAGTGAATCAGAGAACTGAACCTAGTGCTCACTCGACTTTTTATGTGGTAATGGTGTTAAAAGTCATTTCAGTGTTCATACAGGGCATTCAGGTTTTCTCCTTTGTGTAGGACATAGTGTGTTATTTCTTATTTTGTAATTGTCAGTGCATACTTTGCTCCAGTGTGTATGTCTGGTATAATTGTGTATGAACTCCTAAATCACTATACAACTTAATTGCCTTTTTCCCAAGCCATGAATTCACAAAGACAAATGTAACTATAGTATTTCTGGACCATTTTATAGATTCTGGCATGTTGCCATGCTGGAATTGATTTCTTGTCTCTCTTGTGACTACTCTTAGCTCAGCTGTTGCTAGAGCCACAGTGAAACAGGGATAAATGTGATTATCCTTGCATTATATTTGAGTAGATAATTGCCATTTTTAGAAAGAAAAGTGTAGCCATGCTTCTTTTATCCAGAAGCTTTCAGCCTTTTAAATGTGGTCAGGTATATTACACTGGGGACTGAAGAGCTGGAAGTGAAGGAGTGGAATATAGACTATGTGTGGGGATAGATGTTATCCCTACAACCTGCTCTGCTTCCGTATTATGAAAATAGCATGTAATGCAAATTCGGATACAAGCCAGTTAAACTGCTTATGGCTGACAAAATTAAAGGTTTCAGCTCTTACTGAAAAGCCGGTAAGCCGGTTTTGTTGTATTACATGCATCAACAGCTATAATCGGTTTACCTTTGGATGTGTTGAGACTGGTCATTTATGCTTATTTCTGGTTTTCCCTAAAGCATAAACTGGCCTAACTAGAACCGGGATGCACTGGCAAACGGTTGATGTACAACTTTATGACATAACTGTACAAAACTGAAGGAGTGGCAGCTGTCTAACTTGCCGTTGCTTAATTGCAGTGTGGCCAAATGTCACTTTAATCCCTTTTAATGAAAGACATAAACTTTGTATTGACCATCTCTAAAGGTTTCTCCTTGCCCAGTGCGATGCAGTTGGCTTTGCCGGTAAGTGAGACAGGTATTTCTTCCTTTTCCTGTTATGTCCTCTATTTTAAGGTCAGCCAATCGGCTTGCAGATATTACTGGCTTCATATGATTTGCCTTTTACTAATAATTTGATTATGCTGCTTAAGGCTTAAAATTTTCCTGTCAGAAAGCTCCAGTGACTGGACCGAGTTTTAGGGAAATGAAGTGTGCTTGCGTAGAGCTGCTGATACCCTGAGGGGAAATAGCCTAGTTTGCACAATGCATCCATAAACATGTCAGAAGGTGTTTTCTCTCAAACGGTGGCATGTGGGCGAAACTTCACAACCTCAGACTAGCCACTACAACACAGTTTAGCTTAACCTGTGTTACCAGAACCGGCATTAATGCTCTTTATAAGTCATAACGCAACACTACTGATGCATTTCCTTTGTCAAGAACAGCGTAATGCTCATCTGTGTGGGCTACGCAAGGCCCAGCAAGCCACGTTCCAATCCTGTCACCCCAGAGCTGAAAGTACACAGCCTGCGCTGATCTCAAACTGAGCAATGCCTGAATCAGCTGCTTAAAGCGTGTGTAACATGGTATGGTGCAACACAGACATGTGCCAATAATGGGTTTTCGTGATGTTTCACAGTTCTCATGATCGATGTACTGTGGAAATACTGTCAGTAGACTTTATTGACACCGACTTTCCTTTGTTTTATATATGGGTGTATTCTAATTCTGCATTGTTGTGTAAAGGGTGCTTTCACATATGCAGTGTTTAGTCCATTTGAATCGAATCCTGGTGTGTTTCCTTTTCAGTGAAGTTTGTTTAGACAGGTAATTGCACTCGGGTGTGAACCAAAACACCAGGCAAACGTGTATTTTGGGCTGCGGGCGACATTTTTGTCTAGATGCGAGCTGCTAAAATGAGCCTTAAGCTGCAAACTGACTCGAAGGACAAAGCTGTAGTGCTTTGGACAAGAAAATAAATTCAACCTAAGAGCTAAGTTCACTCAGATTCAGGATTTATGACTGCCTTAAAATGAGCCAGTGAGCACCAAATCCAAAATCACACACCACATTCTTACATGCTCGGATAATTTACAAAGCAAGAGGGATAAAGGGAGACCAGTTGCTGCTTTTTCAGCTAAAGCAGCGTCAAGCCAAACACAAAAAGACAATTCACTGAAGGGGAAAGGACACTGGATGTAATTTGCTTCTGGTAGTTTATGTAGGTGAACTTTGATCTGTGAATTCACACGCGTCAGTCTTGTGAACCAATAAATACAGAGTAGGTGGGTCTGTAGTCTCATTGGTTAGCAAAAAAAGCAAAATGCAGGAGTCACAGATTATTAAGTAGCGCTTACACGGGACGGTTGTCTCACTGTTTTCATATTGTTGGATGTTGGATGTTTCTGGATGCTGGTTCACATCCGGGGGGAAATTTAGCTGTCTCGTTTACCAACATTCTTCTCTCTCCCTCTCTCTGCATGCTAGGATTTTTTTTCGTTATCAATGTTGGCACCTTTGATACGGCTTAAACCCCAGCTGATGTCTTCTGATATCTGATATCTTCCTGCTTAATCAAATGTCCCACAAGCTGATTTACCCTGTGCTAGCACCTTTCTCGCTGTGATCCAATAGACAATGGCCAAATCTGTGCTACTGTGGCCGACTTGAAATAGAGGAAGTAAAATAGCCCACGCTTCCCAGGAGAGCAAATCCAGTTAGAGTGCTGCTAACAATATGGGACTTGTAGTTTGGTCTCTCAAAAAAAAAAAAAAAAAAAAGTTTAGGAGAAGTTAATGACTCTGACAATGGTTTAACAAACTGAATTTCTTCATCAGGTAATGTTCAAGGGGAAGTGCATGCGTGTGTGATTTGTGGAGAATTGGTTCCGTACAACGGCATGCAGTACGAGAGTAAACTTTTCTGTCTGACCCGTCTGATACATCCCTGCGTCCTCTTTTCTCTCACCAGGCTCGGAGCACAGATAATCTGGACAGTTCCGGGGAGCCTGCCACCCGCTCCATTGGCACCACTGCCAACTTAAAGGGGAAGATGAGCAAAAGGTGAGAAACTGTGGCGTAAATATTTGCTGTTGGCTCCAGGCACAGTTTTAAATTGTAAACTGTGACCTGACACATTTAACCCATCAACCGAATCAAAAGCCAAGTTCTCACACATGTTTCTATGTTGAAATACGGTACACTTCCAGGCTAAAAATGACATTTTTAAAAATGTTTGTTGAAATAATGTCATTTTGAAAATCTAACTGAGGAATAGGTATTTAGGTAAGTAAACTGAAAAATATTTATTATTACATGTTTAGGGATTTGAGACATGTTAGATTTTATTGGCATTTTATTGGAATAATTTCAATTTCTTTTGGGAATTTCTAATTGGGAAAATGACAAAAGCTTTATCACTCTAATTAAACACCTGTGCCCACCACATATTTATGTTTTACAATTAATACTAGTGCCGCCTATGAGTTTTTTAATCGAGTGTCTTAACAGTTTTACTCAGTAGCTGCGTTTATATATAGCCTAATGATTTGTTAACAATTCGACTAATAGCTCATAGCAATAGACTAAACCAATTGAGGCTGAATGAAATTTCTATCCGATTGAATGAGGCAGGTAATCGTTAAATAGAATAACGTGTGCCTGTGCATTTGAGTCACGATGCACGCCATGTGCAGAGTAAAACCATCCTGTAAGAAAATAGTTTGTGTTACAGATTTTAATTTATTTCAAGTAATTGTGAAGTTGGCTGGACTGTGCGATAGGCATCAAACTAATGTTCTGAGACAGATGAAGGACAGGAATTGACACGAGTAAAGGTTAGCGTTTAATATTCGCCATACATCCACTTGCACATGGTACAAACTTAAAATTAAAAAAGCAATTTAAATCTTTATTTCTGGTGTTATTCCCAAAAATGGCCTTTGAAATTGGTAACATTAGTAGATAAGTAAAGGCAGTAGCCTATGTATCTGTTTACCAATGGTTAATCAGTCTGTACAGGATATCGTGGAGTTCTTTGTGATTGTTGCAGCCAAAAATGTTTGATTTTGTGTTTTTTTTTTTTTTGTTTGTTTTTTTTTTGTTGTTTTGTTTTGTTTTTTTTTGCGGAAAACTACTTGAATTGGCAAAATTGCAATTTCACGAAATTGTTTTGCACGGTCTTTGGCAGTGATGTTTGTTGGTAAATGAGACCTTTTAGCTATACTCATGTTCATCTTTGGCTGAATGCACGTTGTGATGATGTTACATGACGCGTCTTGGCCCAAATCTGCGGAAAATCTGCAGTAATTTTGAAAAATCCTCTGAATATCCTGGAGAGACTGGTTAATGTGTGCATTTTTGATTATTTTGAACAAGCAGAGCATCTTTATTCCTGAATGTCAGGCAAATATTAAAAAGCTGAGCAACTTCACTGCAACTTTACATTTGTGAAGCAACTTTATTTCACAAACGCTTTTTCTATCTGTTCGTTTATTAATTACTCTTGGATGACGAAATGATTTAAAACTCATTAAAAACACAAGGTTTATGAAGCTTATTTGGAGATCACGTGTGCTTCTCGTTTTTATGTCACCATTGAGACTAATGTTGCATTAGACTAAAACTCGTAACTCGGAATTTCAGACCTCCGACTAGGAAAAACTCCTACCCATTTCTTACTCAGAAAGTCGGGAAGGTCTTCTCACCCCCAAGTTCAGCACATGATGTCATGCCAACATGGCCGGTCATGCTGTCAACAGTAAATAAAATATCGCTAAACTCCACTAAATGATTTTGGGAAGTGTTTCCTTTATCGAGCAACATTTGACATGACATGCCCCCATTTTGTAGCGCAAACGTGCTGAGCTCGAAATTTGTATGATTCTGAGTTCAGACTTTCCACTTATTAGGATCTGAGAGTGACTAGTTAATCCCAGGAGATCAGGAAGCTTCAGGTTTCTTTATTTCCTTGCTATTCTATATCATTTTTGTTTGTTCTGTTTCAATAAAAGTGATTAAACTGTAATAATCCATGACAAACTCTAGGTGCTGAGTGACTGTGTATGTCCAGGGTTAGTTGCATGCATACTGAATCCAAAACGATCTCCTCCCCAATGAGCTGCTCTGAATTCTAAAACAGGAAGCATTTTAGTTTCACTTCCTTTTACAAAGCTGATAGGGATATGCAAATATCACTCACAGCATCATGATACTGTTCCAGTGTAGTATGCATGTCGATACTGAAAGGCCTCTTTGGGGATGAGTTCCTATTAACTTTATCATGCACGTTTTGTTTGTTTTTTACTACAGCCATCTACATGGTTATATGATATTCATCTACAGGTGCATCTCAAAAAATGTGAATATCATTGAAAAGTTCAATTTTTTCCCCGTAATTTAATTCAAAAAGTGGAACATATTCTAGATTCATTACACATAAAGTGAAATATTTCAAGCCTTTTTTTTTTTTGTTTGTTTTAATCTTGATGATTATGGCTTACAGCTCAATGAAAATGAGATACTGGAAAAATCCAGTATCTCAAAAATATTAGAATAAAGAATTTATAATACAACAGTGTTGACCTGAGAAGAGCTCTAATCAGCTAATTAACTCAAAACACCTTTTTACTCAAAACACCGTTGCTCAGTGTCAAAGTCCTCTTTTCAGCTGAAAGTAAATTTTGCATTTCATTTGGAAATCAAGGTCCCAGAGTCTGGAGGAAGAGTGGAGAGGCACAGAATCCAAGTTGCTTGTAGTCCAGTGTGAAGTTTCCACAGTCAGTGATGATTTGGGGTGCCATGTCATCTGCTGGTGTTGGTCCACTGTGTTTTCTCAAGTTGAGAGTCGATGCAGCATCTACCAGGAGATTTTAGAGCACTTCATGCTTCCATCTTCTGACAAGCTTTATGGAGATGCTGATTTCCTTTTCCAGCAGGACATGGCACCTGCCCACAGTGCCAAAACTACTAGTAACTTGTTAATAACTGGCTTGCTGACCATGGTATTACTGTGCTTGATTGGCCAGCCAACTCAGCTGACCTGAATTTTGTCAAGAGGAAGATGAGAGACACCAGACCCAACAATACAGACGAGCTGAAGGCCGCTATCAAAGCAACCTGGGCTTCCATAACACCTCAGCAGTGCCACAGGTTGATTGCCTCCATGCCACGCCGCGTTCATGCAGTAATTCATGCAAAAGGAGCCCCGACCAAGTATTGAGTCCATAAATTAACATACTTTTCAGAAGGTCGACATTTCTGTATTATAAATTCTTCATTCTAATATTTTTGAGATACTGGATTTTTGATTTCCATGCGCTGTAAACCGTAATCATCAAGATTACGAAAAAAAACTTGTCCATCCATCCGTTTTCTGTACCGCTTATCTAGTCCATCGCAGGGCACAATAACACACCCATTCACACACTAC
Organism: Cranoglanis bouderius; assembly: GCA_023630585.1. Taxonomy (NCBI): domain Eukaryota; kingdom Metazoa; phylum Chordata; class Actinopteri; order Siluriformes; family Cranoglanididae; genus Cranoglanis; species Cranoglanis bouderius. The sequence continues at coordinate 22,307,946 of CM042539.1, forward strand.
GGACAGTTTAGAGATGCCACTCAGCCTACAATGTGTGTCTTTGAACTGGCGGAGGAAACCCCTGAAGCATCAGGGGGAACATGCAAACTCTGTGCACACAGGGCAGAGGCGGGTTTCGAACCCCCAACCCCAGAGGTGCGAGGCAAATGTGCTAACCACTAAGCCAAAATCAAGCTTGTATTATTCCTAACAATCATTAAGTAGAACAAATATTTTAAGCTCTTGATGTGGTTACGGTTCCCTAAAGACCCTTTAATGGTTTGAATTATAGTACGTCATTACATATTATATGCCATGACATCTGAGAGACAATTCTGGGTTGATGGAATATTTGACATAAGACATTTATTTAGATAGTATGCAAAAAATAGCATGGCTGTTCCTAGAGCGTTGGTTCGCAAACTGGGGTCCTTGAAGCATATGCAGGTTTTTTCCCCCCAGTGGAGGAAATCCCATTATAAAAGATAATACATTTATTATTGACTTCTTATAGTTATTAGCCTGGTCAGTTGAATTGAATGTGATTAAAGCAAACCACAATAACAAAAATTAGAACTAATGCCAGCTTGGATCTAATATGATCTGTGGGTGGAAAGGTCAGGAATATAATGTTTTCTCTCTCCTAAATAGCCAAATTATGATGGTACACATTTAAATAATGAGCTAAGTATTTGTAGAGCTGGATTGTGGCTATAAAGCTGTACTGAGGCAGTCCGTGGAATTTATTTGATGACAAATTTATAGAGGTTCCTCAATTAATTCAGGAGTCCCTAGAGGACTGTGTGCTTAATCGCTCTTTTTACTGACCATTTGTCTTCTGGTTTCGATCTCAGGCTGTCTGTCGTCAAAGGCCACTTCCCAAAGCTCACTGACTGTGCCCACTTTCACTATGACAACGTCGACTTTGGTTCCATTGAGGTAAGCTTTAATAGCCTTATTTATGAGTAGACATCTATACCATATCAAATTGTCACAACTTTTTTTTTCCATTGGTCTGTTTTACTCTCATTGATATGCGGTCTTGAAGCTGCCTGTAAGCTAAACTGATACTTGATGGAATCTCTGATCAATGTAGGATCAGTTTTTTTTTTTGTTTTTTTTTTTGAACATCAGACGTCTGAAAGTCGAATAGTCTGTGCGTTTATCTCGTACGTATTCGCCAAGACACACTCGCCCACTCTTGGTCGTCCTGCGAGCAGATAGTTCTTGCTACCACTTTCCTCACAGACACTGCTGGTGTCTCGTCACTGTTCTAGCACGAGCGCCAGCGACCTGCCCTTCCTATTTACACATCATGCTCTTTTTAGGTCACAGGTTTGTATGAGTAAATGAGACGTTTTATCTGTACTCCTGTTCGAGGCACGTGAATCGAAGAGGACTTTAACTGAATGTGCGTTGTGATGACGTCACATGACACATCTTGGCCCAAATCTGTGGAAAATCTGCTGTAATTTTGAAAAATTTTAAGCTACTCTGAATATCGCGGAGTGGAGGGACTGATTTTTCATTATGTTTCATTGTCAAAGTCTCTAGATCAGACACTTTATTCAGTGAAAACTTTGGGAGAATTTATACGTTTATATTTATTTTCAAGATATGGTGAACCCGTAGATCAATTTGTTTACAATATGAACATCTATTCATAGGAAATTCTGGTTTATTTAGTTTTATACAGAAAAAAATGCACATTGTTCTGCATTGTTTATGATTCAGAAATAATAAAAAAAAATGAGTCTCGTCAGTCATAATTTTTCTTCATTCAAATCTTGTTCAATTCGATGCGTTTTGCAGAATTGTTTTGAAGTCTTGAAACCAGTATCGTGAATCGACTCGAATCGAATCATATCTTGACCCTAACTATCATGCTCGCCATCTCCTAGATATCTAGGAGAGCTAACTACTTTATCTACCTAAATATCTGAGCCAAGTCTCTTCCCTAACTGCAACTGTGTCGTATAGCAGTCTGTAGCAGTTTGTCCGGCCAAAAATGCTTGATTTTGTTGTGGCTCCCTTCAAAATTTGCGGTGCAACTTGCAGAGTTGTTTCAGGGTACAGAGTTGTACATGTTTCAGGGTACAGTTTATCTTTAAAGCTACAGGATGAAAGGTTTTGTTGTTTCACGCTCTTGGGAAGAAGAAACGTTATTTCAAGATGCAGAACATTTGTGACGTGGGTTGTGCTGCAGTCTTCCTCCACAGTGCGCAGCTCCAAATGCACACGTTTACGTAGACGTGTCAGAATCTTTATCTGAATATAGAATATTAGTCTGTACTTTCCCTAAATATACACACTGTCTTACCGATGTTCAGCTTTTGCATGCAATTTCCAAGCCTCTTTGCAGATCTAAATTTAAGTGTCACCTCTATAATGCTGGAATTGCTTTTATTTATTTATTTATTTATTTTTTAAGATGCGTGAGTGCGTGTGTCAAGATATGTTAGGGCTAGAGGCTTGATGTGGAGATGGTTCAGTGAGGGAGGACTGCACTGCAATGTAGAGAAGGAACATCTCCAGGGCTGATGCACATTGTGTCTGACACACACACACACACACACACACACACACTGCATTGAAGAGGAAGCGCATCGGTCCGTATCTCTCCGCCATTTGGCATAAATGTGTTTTCTTGGTCATGATTTCAAATGTACACTGCAGGTCTGTGTGCACCCCTATGGATACACACACGGACACACACACACACACACTCACACCTGTACATGTAATACTCTTTTAATGTTTTTAAAGGTTGGTTTAATGTTTTTTTTCCCAGTTCCACTAAACCATATTTAAAGCAGAAGTGAACATACAAATTCTGTATAACTACTACACAGCTCATGGGTAATACTCCTAAAACGAGAGAAATTCAGGATCTCGGTGTGGAACAGTGAGAGCAGTCGGATTGCAGTCTCCTCGTCTTCTCTCTGCACTTTTCATCTATTCTTGTCTCTTCTTTTGTCATTTCCTGTCATCTCTTCATGTCTCGTTTTGTTTCGTCTCGTCTCTTCTCTTCTGGCCGCCTCGTCTATTTCTTCTCGTCTGCTCGTTCTCATCTTATCTCGCTTCTTCTGGTCTCTTCTCATCTATTCTTGCCTTTTCTATCTCTCCTAGTCTCGTTTCTCTGATTTGTTATCTCCTTGTCTCGTCTCATCTTGTCTTGTCTCATCTTGCCACTTCTCATGTCTTCTTTTTTTTTTCTCTCTCCTATTCTTGTCTCTGCTCATCTTAGCTTTTCTCTCCACTTCTCCCCTAGTTTCTTATCTTCTCATCTTGCCTGTTCTCATCTTGTCCCTTTGTTTCTTCTCTCATCTCTTCTTGTTGTCTCATCTAGTCTCTTTTGCCTTCTTGTCTCTTCTTGCCCCCTCTTCTTTTTCTTCTTGGCTCTTCTCATCTATTCTTGCCTTTTCTATCTCTTCTCATCGTGTTTCTCCGATTTGTTATCTCCTTGTCTCGTCTCATCTTGTCTCATCTTGTCTCTTTTTGCCTTTTCTCGTCTCTCCTTTTTCTTCTTTCCTATTCTTGTCTCTGATCATCTCGTCTCCTCTCTCCGCTTCTCCTCTAGCTCCTTATCTTCTCGTCTTGTCTCGTCTCTTCTCGTCTATTCTTTCTTCACTCTTCTCTTCTTGTTCTTATCTTGTGTCTTATGTCTCTTCCCTTGTCTCTCCTCGCCTCTTCTCGTCTCTTTTTGCCTTTTCTCATCTGTCCTTTTTCTTCTTTCCTATTCTTGTCTCTGATCATCTCGTCTCCTCTCTCCACTTCTCCTCTAGCTCCTTATCTTCTTGTCTTGTCTCGTCTCTTCTAGCCTCTTCTTTCTTCTCATCTCGTCACGTTTTTCTTTTTACTCACCTCTTCTCTCTTGTCTCTTTTCCTCTCTAGTTTCTTCTCATCTCTCCTTTCCTTCGTATAAAATAGTTTGCTCTAATCCTCTCAAACTCACTGGCTTCTCCTTGTAACCCAGCATGCCAGAGCAGAGAATTAGAGGAAACATTCGACTGGGCTGCTTTTGTTCACTTCATGTGCCCTGCGCCAGAACAACCGCCACTTTCTTCTTGAATTTCATTGCGGGGGGATTCCACCGCTCTGCCTTTTTTTTTTTTTTTTTTTTTGACTAGTTTATGCTACAGTTATTTTCCCCACTCAGGAAGACGTTTTTGCTCAGCTGTTTCAGGTCCAGGAATTCGTCCTGGTTCCACAGACATGTAGGATCATGATGCACTGTAATTCAGACACATGCCAGTCCATTATGTGGTGTTCTGTTGATAAATTCTAGATTTAAAAAAAATCTCAAATTGAGTGCTTCACAAGCTTGGGTAATTAAGAGGAAGCTGATAAGGGCCAGAAGGATGTGAAACAGATCGCTGTGCGTGTTGTTGTTTGCAGGGATCTTCCCATTTCCTCTAACTGACTTTTGATTTTCAGAGTGACTTGTACTCGAAAAGATTATCGCAGACGAACAGAAATCTACGGAAGCCCTGAGCGGCCATGCATTGTTATTTATTTCTTTTTTCTTTTTTCTTTCTTGTTTCCTCATGATCTTGCCATAACAAAAATCTGTTTTCTCACGACGTAATTTTAACACGAGGAAATCTCACGTCTTTTGAATGGGACTGCTTTTGTGTGCAAGTTGGCGTCTCGGCCATCATAAATGTAATAATTGCCCGCTGTAGAGACAGACTTTATCTCCGCATTAAGAGAGAGGGGCGTCCCAGAGGAGAACCAGGGTCACTATTTTGTCTTCGACGATAAAGTTGTAGACCTGACGGCCTCCCTCTCAAGTCTCGGACACTAACGTGGAAGTCGTCAATCACTGAAAGACATAGAGCTGTTTCAGCTTGAGTGAGTCCCTGATCAAAGTAAAAAAACGATTTTACAAATTTTTAATTAATCTTTTATTTTCTTAAAACTGTATTTTATGTTGTTACTTCAGGACATAAAGTTGTTACAGTGAAGAAGACAAATTAAACCGTTATTACATCGTATCAGAAAGGTAAGAGAGTTACAAAATAAAAACTCTGCTCAGGTCGCGCTTGCAAAGTTGGTTCCGATTGATCTGCTTGATCATCCGCATTTTCAGAATCTGACTCGGGCTCGAACTGATACGGTAAAACCGCCAACATTATTAACTGTGTTTATAATTGCTTTAGAAGCCTTAGAAGCTGAAGCTTTCGATTATGGTAGATTTCTGACACACACTTGAGGTTTTTGGCCAATCACAACGCAATGGGTCAGCTGGCCAATCAGAGCACTCTGGGCTTTACGGAAGGAGGGGTTTTGGAGAAACCGGAACTCAGTCAGAGCGTTTCAGACAGACCAGGAATAGAGGTACTGCAATAATGAACAGTATGTGAAAAATAATGCGTTTTTTGAACGTTAAAGCATGTTAACCTATTCTATTACACTCAATATACAAAATAATGAACTTTTAAAATCATCATCGTCAAGTCATGATCATGGGGAAGACAACTTTTGTTATGTGGAGATCACGTGAAATCTAGAAAGAAAAAAATGCATGGTCTCGGGGTTTCCGTAGAAATCAAAATTTTTGGACTCTTACCTGTGTGTGTGTGTGTGTGTGTGTGTGTGCGTGTGTGTGTGTGTCCATCAGCTTCAGTTTGCTAGCGAACAAAGCGATGCTGGCTGGAGCTCAGCCAATGCCAAAGACCTCATCTTCCTCGTGCAGGTCTCCTGCCAGGTGAGAGCTGATGTACATACTGTTTATTTAGCAACATTAGCTAAGCTTCTCATCTTTTTTTTTTTCCCCCCAACTTTAGTTTAACCTCAGTCACTTCTTTTATCCACACTCATTTATGCACACTTAATATTAATTTCTTTCTTCTCTCTTCTCTCTTTGCTCATTTCTCCCTCTTCCTCCTCTCTGTATACAGGGTAAGATGTGGACGGTGCGCCGCACGTACGAGGAGTTTCGCACCCTGGACGCTCACCTGCACCAGTGCATCTATGACCGGCGTTACTCCCAGCTCCTGCCCCTGCCGTCACTTAGTGAGCTGGGAGACAGAGTGGAGGTGAGAAGCGAACAGATGGCACCCTTTAACGTGCTTCTCTTAATGCTAAAAGTTATATAGGCCAGGTTGTATGCTAATAGTATTTGGTCATGTGACTATTGTGGTTATGGATCAAGCAATGCGTTTCTCTCTCGTTAATTGTGATTTCGTAAGCTCTCTACATTTATAGATATCTCATCGCCTCGCTTTCTCCATGTCTCTCGCTGTTCCTCAGCTCTTCTCTCCCATGCTCTCCGAGTACCTCAGCCGTCTCTCCGTGATCGTGGACAGTAAGCTGAACTGTGGGCCGGTGCTCACTTGGATGGAGGTGAGGCATGCATACTGCTCTGTACAATAACATGAGCTATATTTTATAGTTGCAGATTACATTAGAGAGACACATGTATGTAGCATTTATGGAAGGAGTCTCCAGTGTCAGAGGAAAAGCTGTAGTAAAAATAAAACACATCACACCACTCAGTCTTTGATTGCTGTCCTAGAAGTGTAGCCTCATTGTGCTCTTTTCCTTACTTATTAGAAGGATTTGGGGAAGAAAGAGAAACATGTTTCTGTTTCTATGCATAATAAAAAAAGAGGTAGTGGAGATCCTGATAATTTTGCATTTCTGCATTTTTTTTTTCTTTTTTTTTTTTTTTTAAAGCTCGTTTGGTAGCCTGCTGTAATTTTGCAGTTTACCTACATGTGTTTTTATTTATTTATTTATTTATTTATTTATTTTTTATTTATTTATTTGCTTGGTGAAGTGCCACAGCATGTAACTCATTTCTTATAGACAGATCATATATAAGGTGTCATCGGTGTCTTTCAGATCGACAATCATGGCAATCGTTTTCAGCTAAAGGAAGAGGCGTCTTTAAATGTCCCAGCAATTGGAGCAGCACGCGTCATCAAGCGCTACACAGCCCAAGCCAGTGACGAGATTTCTATTGAGGTAAATGTGCATGTTGAAGACCCCATTCAATTCTACTATAATTTATCCAGAGGAAAGAACGTAGAGTTTAAAGTCCCCATGAAATCCAAACTGAAGTTTTATGTCTTTTTAGTATGAATATTTTAGCCTTAAGGTTATCTATAAGCAAGTGCGTTCCAAAACAATGACAAAATGCGTATTTAGAAGACATATGCATTCAAAATTTACAGTCTCTCTCTACCACAAATACGGATCAACAATTTTGATGACCTCATTCTGCACTTCAGCTTCTCATCAGATTTTCTGTCCAATCAAATGCTGTCTAGAATCTGAAGTGTCCCGCCCCCAACATTATTAAAAATCACCTTGCCTAAGTTATCGTTGTTGAGCGAGAGAAATCATATCAGCAAGCACGGGTCGTAAATATGTCTTTGGCTGTTCGAACCTGTGCATTTTATTCAGTTTCCCAGTTGTTGGTTAAGAAGGAAATGGCTTGAATTCATTCAGTTTGTAGAATGAGGTATTTGTTCCAGCTCACGCATTTGTGACTAACTGTTAAGTACGGCTTAGCCCAGGCTGTGACATAAGCTAAACACTATTGGCTATTTTAAAAGGGGGAGGAGCCACTCAGTATGTCCCGCCCTGACTTCCTGTTTCAATGGAAATTACGTCAGCACATCAAATAACGCTGCATGTTTTAAGGCACTTCAGGGGGACTTTAAGAAATACAGTAGTTGTACAGTAATATTGGTAGACATGCTGTGTGGTGTTCATTTTCCCGTAAATGGACAAAAATGTCTACACCATTATTCAAGTGGGGGGAAAAAGCATAAAATGATGACTTCAGTAGTACTTCTCATGATTTTTTTTCTTGATACTTCTCTTCAGAATATTAACATAACAGTAGTTGGTGGAAACTTGGGAATTATTATTGCTGAAATTAGTGTTTAAAAGAAACGTACAGTAAGGTTCACCTTTTCAACGGTTTTTCAGTGCTTGTGTCTCTGCCTGATTCTTCACTTCCACACTTTGCTATTCTGTCACACTCGTCCTCTTCACTTCTCCTCGTCATCACCATCATCATCATCCTCTCATCTGCTTTATTCCTGTTCCCTCCCCAGTCTCTGCTCTATATAGTGGCTCTTTCTGGGCCAAAGAACAGGGTCACCTGGCACATTTAGGACTCTTTTCTCTTTTTATTCTCTCTCTCTCTCTCTCTCTCTCTCTCTCTCTCTCCTACTATACCGCTACCTCTTTCTGTCTTTCGTGCTTATCGTTCTTTCCATCAGTTCCATGCAACTGACTGTCTCTTTCTTTTTGCCTCCTGTCTTTCTCCCATTCTTTAACTCCCTGCATCAGCCTTTCTTTTGCCTCCTGTCTGTCTGTTTTTTGTCTGTCTCTCTCTCTCTCTCTCTCTCTCTTTCTCTCTCTCTCACTCTTTCACCTTCTTTTACTCCCTGTCTTGTTCTTTCTTTTTTATTCTCTCTCCTCTCTTTATACTCTTGTCTTTGTCTGCCTGTCTGTCTCTCTTTTTACTACTCCATCTCTTTCTGTCTCACTTACTCCTATCTTTTATTCTCTCTCCAATCGTCCTTTTATTTTCTCTTTGTCTCTCTCTCTCTTCCCTCTGCTCTGTCTGTCTGTTTGTCACTCTCTCCTTACTCCCTGTCAGTGCCTCTCTTTCTTCTACTGTCTGTCTCTGTACTACTTCATCTTTTGTCTCTTTCTCTGTCTCGGTTTCTCTTTTGTTTCCTGTCGCTGTTTCTCTCGCTCTTGCTTTCTGTCCTTCTCGGACTTGTTGTATGGCATATTTTTCCCCCAAATTCTTTTTGTGCATTTTGTTTTTCTCCCTTTCTTTATCATCTCCCCATAGTCTCTATTTAATCCTTTTTTAATCCTTCCTTGTCTCCTTCTTTTCCTGTCTTGCTTAAACTCTCTCCCCCCGTCTCTTTCTGGTGAGAAGTGGACACTACTTTTTTTGTTGCTTAATTCCTTATCTGGGTCAGGGAGAAGTTCCTGGGCAGGACCGGGCATGTAGTGAAGCATGTTTTGGCTCAGCTCACAGCTGTTGTGGCTGGATACTTTGGGGTCGTGTTTTGTCTACAAGCTCCAGATTCATGCGTACGGATGTTGTGAAGCTCACATTAAAGTCATTTGTATGATTTGTATATACCACACATGTAGCTGTACAAATTCTAGCCTGGTAGTTTACAAATAGCATCTCAACTTGATTATCAGTGTATAGATGATGTTCTAGCTGAAGCACAAACATTCACCTTTAACCTAAACAACTCTAACTGAGACTTTGTCTCTGGTTTTGAAGGTCGGTGATATTTTGTCTGTGATTGATATGCCACCCAAAGAGGAGACCACGTGGTGGAGAGGAAAACATGGCTTTCAGGTACCAGCTTAAAGCATTTAATTCCTAAGATAAACCCTAGTTTTCTCAGCACTCATAAAAGAAGAAAAGTTGTAGCACAGCAGTAATACAAGTAATTGTTTGACCTTGAAGTATGCGGAACCATACCTTATGTGCTTTTCAATAAGAACAGAAATGACAGTGTACATGAAGACTTCGTAGTAAATATTAAAATATAAAAATGGCAGGTGAGGTTTAGGAGTTCAGATACTTAGGTGCCACTTTGGACCTCAAATTAAAGTAAAATGCACATATAAAGTAATTGTCCAAGACTAATAAAAATTATTACAAGGCTGTAAAGACAGTAGGACATGATTTTATCACGTTGCGGTCTGGTCTCATTATGTATAATTTCATTATACAAGCAAGCTTTGAAGATAATGGATCAGAAATAAGTGAAATGGCTATACAGTCAAAATTTAACATTTTTAATTTATAAAAAATGTATATTTTTAATGGTATAAATAGGCTTTCCCCAGTCATACACAATACTGCACTCAATCGTATACCGTTTCAACTTGATAAAGTTTTACCATTGAATACACAAATGGTTTTAAATTTGTTCCAATTCATATTTGCATTGTTTGCATGAAAAGATAACAAATCAAACCCTGTTAAAATTGTAGGATTTAGTGATGTAAAGAAAAAAAGAAACCAATTTTTTCCTTTTTCCCCCCCCACCTTTTAATGTGATATTGCAACCAACAAAATTCAAGTGAAAAACAAATAGAAACATTTTAGGTGAAAAAAAAAATCAATTACCTGGTTGCATACTTGTGCCCACTCTTTTATAATGGGGTATGTGAGTGTGCTCAGAATTAACCAGTACCATTAAAAAGTAATTATCATGCACCTGTCATCAATAAAGTGATTCTGATTAACACCAAATAAAGATCAGCTGTTTCTGTAGGATTTTCTTGACATCTTTGTTCCAACTGACTGCTGAAGCTGTGGTCCACAAAGAGCTCATAAATCATGTACGGGATCTCATTGGCGAAAGTTATCGATCAGGAAAGGGGTGCAAAAGAATTTCTGTGACATTCGATGTACCATGGAACACTGTGAAGGCCAAGTGGAGAAAATGGGGCATCACTGTGACATTACCATGGACAGGACGTCCTGCCAATTCTGACAGAAGGACAAGAAGAAAGCTTCTCAGGGAGGCTGCTAAGAGACCTATGGCAACATTAAAGGTGCTGCAGAAATAGCTGGCAACTAGTGGTTACTCCTACACATGTATTCTACACATGTCTGGGTAATGGGGTAGGGTGGCTAGACGGAAGCCCTTTCCTATTTAAAAGAAAAAAAAAACAACATACAAATCTACATAAATCACCCCAAACCATGTGGCAAAATGTTGGCCTTATTGTCTGATGAGACCAAGTTAGAGAAGCATGGTGGTGGCAGTATCATGCTATGGAGCAGCTTGTCTGCAGCTGGGACTGGGATTCTATTTGAGATAAAGGGAATCATGGATAGCTCCAAATACCAATCTGTTTTGGCACAAAACCTGCAGGCCTCTGTTAGTCAGCTGAAGATGGAAAAAAAAATCCACAATAACGACCCAAAGCACGAATCCAAGTCAACAAAAAGGAATGGCTTCAGAAGAAGATGGTCAACATTTTGGAATGGCCCAGTCAGAACCAAGATCTATGTAAATCCTATTGAAAACGTGCGGAATGACTTGAAGACGGCTGTGCACAGGAGATCCCCTCACAATTTGATAGATCTGGAGCATTTTTACAAGGAAGAGCAGAATTAAATTGTCAAATCAAGATGTGCTAAGTTAGTAGACTCCGAACTCCAGACTCAAAAAGACTGAGTGCTGTATTACAATCAAAAGTGCTTTAACAATGTATTAGTTCAGGGGTGTGCACACTTATGCAACCAGGTTTTTGTAAGGGTTTTTTTTTTCTCCTCCCTTAAACATTTCCATTTGTTTTTCACTTGAATCTTATTGCAATATCATAAAGGTGGAAAAATGTCTGACATGATTTATTTTTTCAATTAGTTATAGCTAGAAGCTGTTGCATTGCATGTAAAATGCCAAATAAGTAAACAATGAACCATGGGCCATGCTGACAGATCCCCACCATGCTTCAGTCGCTGTTAATCTTGGTAATATATTCAGATTAAGTGTGCCATTAGGCGAGATCAGATCCTAATTCAATCATTTTCATTTTATCCTGTAGGTTGGCTTTTTTCCCAGCGAGTGTGTCGAGCTGATCAATGAGAAGATGCCTCAGTCTGTCAGCACTCCCGCTGCCAAGATAGGTACTGCTCACCATTCTTCATTCATCCATCTTTATATGTTCCACCATTTGTTCATAATTACTAATTGCCTTTATTATTATAGTAGAGTGTGATGCAGGCAGCTCTAGACCTGGAGTCGCCAATGCTCCTGGTTCATCTTCTCCCACATCAGGTAAGAGTTATATACAGTACCAGTTATTTCTGGCAACTCTGGTAAATCTCTCGTTTGCAAGAGTTCACTTTTGGTTTGTCTTCCAAATGCTGCAAATTGAAACGTTCTTTTGTGACCTTTAGTTGGAATGTTTAAAAAGGCCAAAAACTTTTTTTTTCCTGCTATGCTGCTATCACAAGGACTTTTTGATATCCGTCAAACACAAACCTGTTGGAAAAAAAAAAAAAAAAGTTTGCTAGAGTTTTGACAGAGTGTACCCTTATGTGGCCATAAGTCAGCCAATAGGATAGCTAATCTGGGCAAGGCTTCAGTCATTCCCATAGATTTTGAGCAAGGTGAAGAATACATTAATTGAAGTTTGGCACAGTGGATAGTGTTGCCTCACAGCTCCATGGTCCCAGGTTCAATACTGAGCTTGGGTTCCTGTCTGTGTGGAGTTTCACATGTACTCCCTGTGACCACATGGGTTTCCTCTGGGTTCTCCTGTTTCCTCCCACTTCCCAACAGCGTGCCAGGATAAAGTGGCTACTGAAGATGAATGAATTCACATGCGGAGCTGTATGATCCAATACAAAGCATCTATAAGCCCAGTCACTATTCGCATAAATACAGTATATTGGATACAGTGGCCAAGAGATGCACAACACTACAAACCTACCATGGCAGAAACCAAATCCGACAACACATGCAAATGCACTCTACCACAATATCATCAGAAAACAAAAAAACAAGTCCGGCAACAGGAAAAGATGTAGGGAAACGACAACGAAAATGTTTCCTCACAACGATTCCAGGCAGTTCTGGGGAACTAGAGACAACTGAAGTATTTGTCTTAAAAAAAGTTACTTGATGCTAAAGCAGTGCATCCAGCTATGTGGTTGAAGAGGTGTTGAGAGCTTTTTTTGTGATTTAACAGTTTTATTGAATAAACATAAACAAATATGTCGGAATTAGAGGCTGACCAGTAGTCGTTACAGACAGTCAATACTGATAACTAAGTTGCGCAGCACCTGCCTATAACCGATTAATCAACAGATTAGTTATTATAATTGATGCTGAATGAAAACACTCAAAGTAAAATATTGCTGAATATATAGTATACCAGCAATAGGTTGATCAGTTTTGCCAATTAATCGACTAGTCAGAATATTAATATAATGCATCACCTTTTCTTGATTTATGTTAGTTTGATTAAGTTTAATATTCTTAATATTCTGGTATAAAAAGGCAAACTCTCACTCCCACAGCCTGGATATGCTGTGGTTAACAAGTAATACTTTTAAGACAAATACCTGTGGTATTTTTTTTGTACGGTAGTAGAAAGGAAACATTTTCATTGTTGTTTCCCTAAATTATTCTGTTGTCAGATTTGTTTTTGTGTTGTGTTGATACTGTGGTGTTGCGAATCTCCTGTATTTGTGTTTTTGTGTGTGTTATGGTAATTTCATAGTGTAAGACATCTCTCTTCCACTGTGAGCCCAAAATACATTGCAGAATACAGACCATCTCTGCCTACAAGCAGGCCTATATATATCCAGCCACGCATATCCGAATGTTTTCTGACAGACGCCAAAAATTTCTTGTGGATATACAGTGGGTATAGAAAAGAATCACCCCCGTTTAAAATAATCACATTTTGTTGCTTTTCAGCCTGAAATGAAGACGGACACAGTTTCTGTTTTATCCAGCTGTATTTACTCAGTGCAACTTATAATATCCAAGTGAAAGATATAACACCAACATGTAAGAGAAAAATAAAAAAACAGAATCACTGAGTTGGATCACCCCCTCCTAAAAATTACTTGTAAACTCAATCAGGTGTAGCTAATCACCTTCTCAATGGCACACAAAGCCATTTGACTTTCAACTGTGATCAGCTGTGGTCATTTTCATTAGCTCATCATGAAAAGAGCTTTCCTGGAGCATTTTTTCAGTCCTTGGTAGTGCAACTGAAGCAAACAATCAACTATGGGTGGCAAGGCACTGTCAAAAGATCTCTGGGATAAACTTGTGGACAGGCACAAGTCAGGAGATGGATACAAAAAAATTTCAAAGGCTTTATCAGTGCCTAGAAGCACAGTGAAGTCTATTATTAAGAAGAGGAAGGTATTTGGTAGAACACAGACCCTCCCTGGATCAGGACATCACTCCAAACTGGATAAAAGAGCCAGGAGGAAACTGGTCAGAGAAGCTACCAAGAGGCCTACAGCAACTCTGAAGCAGTTGCAGGAATTTATGATAAAGAGTGGTCATTGTGTGCATGGGACAGCAATATCATAAATTCTCCACAAATGTAGCTTGTATGGGAGGGTTGCAAGAAAAAAGCTACCCATGACCGAGCTTTGCCAAAACGCACCTTGAAGATTCTGAGGCCACATGGAAAAAGGTGTTATGGTCAGATGAGACTAAAATTGAATTATTTGGCCTCAACACCAAACGATATGTCTGGCGGAAATCCAATACAGCTCACCATCCAAATAACACCATTCCTACAGTAAAGCATGGAGGTGGTAATATCCTGTTATGGGGGTGTTTCTCTGCAGCAGGCACTTGTCAGGATAGAAGGAAAATGGATGGGGCAAAATATCATCAAATTCCTGAGGAAAATCTGCTGCCCTCTGCCAGAAAGTTGTCAATGGGAAGAAGGTTTACCTTCCAACATGACAATGACCCAGAGCACACAGCAAAACTGACCACACAGGGGTTGAAGGAGAAAAAGTTGAATGTCCTTGCATGGCCTAGTCAGAGCCCAGACTTAAACCCCATTGAAAATCTGTGGAATTACTTGAAGACTGCAGTCCACAAACGGTCACCATCAAATTTAACTGAACTTGAGCAGTTCGGCAAAGAAGAGTGGGCAAATATTGAAAAGTCTAGATGTGCAAAGTTAGTAGAGACATATCCCAACAGACTAAAGGCTGTAATTAAATCAAAAGGTGGTTCAACAAAATACTGACACAAGGGGGTGATCCTTTTTCCAACTCAGTGATTCTGTTTTTTTTTTTTGTTTTGTTTTTTCTAACATGTTGGTGTTATATTTTTCACTTGGATGTTATAAGTTGCACAGAGTAAATAGAACTGGATAAAACAAAAACTGTGTCCGTCTTCATTTCAGGCTGAAAAGCAACAAAATGTGATTATTTTAAAGGGGGGGGTGATTGTTTTCTATACCCACTGTAGACTTTGACCACTACAACACTTTATTGGCATTGCAATGCATTTGTTTATAGGAATTCTGATTGATCTGTATGTTGCTTATGTTTCAGAACTGTGCAGTATCTTTAGACCATCTGTCTTTTTCTTTCTCTGTATCTCTTTCTCTCTCAGTTTTTCAGCCTTGGTTCCTAAGACTCACTGGTAACACCTTTCGAGTGGAAATTAACACTCCTTCTCTCTGTTGCAAAACAAGGCTCTCCTTTGGCTTTCCCTAACGTTTTGTTTTGTCCTTAAACCTAATCGACGTGTGTAACTAGAATTTGAGCCATTTATACAACGAGCAGATTGCGTGGTAGAGCGGGAGTGGGCGGCCGAGTGGAGTAGGCATAAATCATTATGAAACGTCGTGACTATTTCCCTCTGCTCAGGCATCTCGCTGTATAAATGAGAAGCTGTTGTTCGGATGATACTTTTTTCCCATGTTGTTGTTTTATCTTAATCCTGATCTCTCTAACTCATTCCACTGATACTCACTTAAAGGGATTCTTCACCCAAAAATGCTATTAATGAGCAGGGGGCCAGCAACCACTGTCTAAATGAAATGGTTGCCTGTTGGCTTTTATTCAGTGTTGGCATTTTAGGATGAAATATTCTTTTTAATCGTGCTATACTACACAAAGGCTGACATGGATTAACACTACATCTGTTGTATCACTCTCTGGTGTATAATGTCGGCATTATGAATATACACACTCCACACACGAGCATCTTCTAACTCTGACATTATGTACATTTTGAATCGACCATCTCTTCTTCACTTGTCGTTGCATTCTAGAGAGCTAAAGCTGAAACAACGCACATTTGTTTTATCATTCCTCTGTCGCCCCCTTGTGGCAGTTTCCAAGAAGCACGGCAAGCTGATGGGTTTCCTGCGAGCCTTCATGAAATCTAGACCCAGCAAGCAGAAGCTGAAGCAGAGGGGCATCCTGAAGGAGCGAGTCTTTGGCTGCGACCTGGGAGAACACCTTCTCAACTCTGGACTAGATGGTATCGAGACACACACGCTTCGAATATGACTTCCAACAATGCTCAGGTTGTTATATTCAGACTTGTTTGTGTTTGACACTTTAGTTCCCGAGGTCTTAAAAAGCTGCTCTGAGTTTATTGAGAAGCATGGCATTGTAGATGGCATCTACAGGCATTCTGGGATTTCCTCCAACATCCAGAAACTGAGGTTTGTCTGTCAGAAATGGACTGCTGGTCCAAACAAGAGAATGTTTGATTTATACAGTGGTCCAGTTCGTTTCCAAGTTACTGAAACTTTATATTTGTGGCAGTCTGGGAAGATCCGTCGGATATCACTGTGGCTGAATTCTTGCCCGAAAATGTTTTGGGGTTTGTTTGGGGTTTTTTGCTGATAATATACTTTGATATATCTGCTGTAAGAAAACAAAACTATATTTTTATCAAAATGTCAACAATATGTTTTTATTTTGGCTATTTTATAATCTGGCTGTGGCTGTCTGCCTGCAAAGATCACACTGAAGCATGTGTAAGGAGTCAGTTTAGCAAATGCTGTGTTTGTTAGCTACGTGTTATTTTTCTCACAATTATTGTGACACTTTTCTCAAGTTGCTGGGTAGTTATGTGCCGTAGCGAAATAGACATAAGTCTAATCAATTTCGTTTGTAATCAGAAGTTCAGAAAACTCCTGCACCATTGCATCATCAAAACAGAGAAGAGCGCTTACACACTCTGTACACACTTTTAAAATGTTTAAATGAACTAATAAAAAGAAATGAATGACAATATATTTAGCCAGTAGAACAGAACTTTCTGCATTATTTCCTCACCGATGTAGCAGACAGTGAACAGTCAAGTCAAGAGCCAGTGGCTACCACATATGTCAAACATATTAAAAACCTGAAGTTTAGATACATGTATGTTTGCCCTTTATGTTCAGTGATAAAGGATGGCATTATTAATGTGATTATTACAACAGACACTCTTGTATTTACAGTGCCCTCCACTAATATTGGCACCCTTGGTAAATATGAGCAAAGAAAGCTGTGAAAAATTGTCTTTATTGTTTAACCTTTTGATCTTTTGTTCAAACAGTTCACGAAAGTACTCTGCTCTCATGGATGTCAAACAATTGTAAACAAAATGCAGGTTTATCCAAAAAAAATCTGTTGATATTTGATAGTCCATGATGCCATGCATCCTAACAAAATGTCCAGGTCCTCTGGCAGAAACACAGCCCCAAAACATTAAAGAGCCACCACCATATTTAACCGTGGGCATGAGGTACTTTTCCATATGGCTACCTCTCTGTGTGCTCCAAAACCACCTCTGGTGTTTATTGCCATAAAGCTCTATTTTGGTTTCATCTGACCATAGAACCCGATCCCATTTGAAGTTCCAGTATTGTCTGGCAAACTGAAGACACTTGAGTTTGTTTTTGGATGAGAGTAGAGGCTTTTTTCTTGAAACCCTTCCAAACAACTTGTGGTGATGTAGGTGAATTCAGATTGTAGTTTTGGAGACTTTCTGACCCCAAGACGCAGCTAACTTCTGCAGTTCTCCAGCTGTGGTCCTTGGAGATTTTTGGCCACTCGAACCATCCTCTTCACAGTGTGTTGAGACAATATAGACATGCGTCCAATTTCAGTTAACTGGAACTTCTTAATTATTGCCCTGATGGTGGAAATGGGCATTTTCAATGCTTTTGCTATTTTCCTTTAGCCACTTCCCATTTTGTGAAGTTCAACAACCTTTTGCCACACATCACAGCTATATTCCTGGGTCTTACCCATTGTTATGAAATGATTAAGGGAATTTGGCCTATGTGTTACCTCATATTTATACCCCTGTGAAACACGAAGTCATGGTTGAACAATTTCCTGTTCCTAGTCACTCAGGTGTACTAGAAAATGTAAAATATCAATGGGAATATACTTTTATACAAATATATTTTTCTCTTATGAATTCATAGGGGTGCCAATAATTGTTGCACACCTATATTTAACAAAGATTTAATTAAAAAAAAAAAAAAATTATAAACCTGTGTTGTGTTTGCAATTGTTTGATATCCATGAGAGCAGAGTATTTCTGTGAATTTTTTGAACAAAAGATCAAAAGGTTACACAATAAAGACAATTTTTCACAGCCTTCTTTGCTCATATTTACCAAGGGTGCCAATATTAGTCGAGGGCACTGTATATCTGTGCATGTTATGGGTCACCTACTTAATGAGTCACGTGGCTATAAATTCAAGTCATGATTAAAATGGGTCAGTCCCATTCTCCACCCAACATATGCTCTATTTTGATTGGGGTTTAAGGGATACTTTTTCCAAAAGTTAACTCTTAACTGACTTCTTCTAAATTTTATTTGTTAACTTGCTTTTTTTCTTTTCTTTTTTTTTTAATGATGTCCAGGCATGAATTTGACAGTGAGAATGTTCCGGACCTGACGAAGGACGTGTACATGCAGGACATTCACTGTGTAGGCTCCCTCTGCAAGCTCTACTTCAGAGAGCTGCCCAATCCACTCCTCACCTACCAGCTCTACGACAAGTTTGCTGTGAGTTTGCTTTGTTTTTGTGATTTGGTGTGCTCTACAAGCATAGTGCCTGGTCTGTTTAATTGTAAACATTGAGCTTTGAGTTAGATGGTGCTCAGTTTGTGTGTATTGGGGTTTGCAGGATTGCATGGGGGAGATGACTGAGGATGAGCGCATGGTGAAAGTGCACGATGTCATCCAGCAGCTTCCTCCTCCTCACTACAGGTAGATTGCTGGTGCTGAATTTTAAGCCTCTGGTTTGAAATGTAGTAAACCGCTGTGTGATAATGACGACGTTGTGATATCAATACACTTTAACCAAGTGAAGATTCGAGAAATGTATATTTTTCACTACAATTTAAACATTTTGATAACTTAAATATTCTCTCTGAGAATATAGAGAATATTTAAGTTATCAAAATGTTTAAATTTTATTCTCTATGAGAATATGGAGAAGTGTTTAGGTGTGCCACATCACATCGTGATTTACTCCAGAAGTTGTAGCTAAGAAGATACATGAAATTTAAGTTAATGGATTTTGAAAAGCTGCATCCAATCACATTCTCACTGTCTGCCATGTTGATGATGATGATTATGTTGATACGGGTGTCTCTCAGGACTCTAGAGTACCTCATAAAACACCTGGCCCGTCTAGCCACCTTCAGTGAAGTGACCAACATGCACATTAAGAACCTGGCCATCGTCTGGGCTCCAAATCTGCTCAGGTAAACATTAAACATCCAACATTTTCTCCCATTGTTTATTAAACTCAAGGTTTGAAATGATGAACGCATCAAGTAACTGTAAAAATGCTAACTTTGATTTGTACATCAACTGGAGAAAATTAAAACACTACAGATGAGTACAGTATTCAGGGAAAACCATGTATTATAATATAAGCAAACTAAATACAGAGTAAAGTTCACCAGGTATTTAATTTAATTGTTTGCTGGAGAGTTTATATAATTTTCATTCTATTTATCCCTATTAGGACTATTGTTTGGTTGTAATTTGTAGTTGGAGGTATTAGGAGTGGGCTTAATATGTGGGGGAAAAGGGCTGTTACAGAGAACAAACACTCAATAAAACATATCCTGAGGTGCACTGCTTGTTGTTTGTGCTAGATCTAAGGATATCGAGGCAGCGGGGCTCAACGGTGCTGACCCGTTTAAAGAGGTGCGCATCCAGTCTGTAGTGGTGGAGTTCTTACTCACCAACGTGGAGGTGCTCTTCAGTGATTCGTTTACATCAGTGGGACGGTTTACTGCAGGTACGTTTCACCTTAATCACAACAGATCTAAGCCCTGCATCTTAATTTCTATGAAGAAAGTGAAGAATTGTTCAATCTGATGGGTTTTATCAGTCCACCACACGTATACCTTTTCATGTAGCGCATACGGGCTTCATTTAACAGCACAAGAAATGCAGACTATTACATAACATAGCCCAGTATGTATTTCATCGTACCGCTTTAACACCACAATATACAGTAGGTAGCGTGTTGTATATTTTTAACATTCTTGAATTGTTTTGTAACAGGGTTTTATTTCAAAGTAAACATCTTTACTACTAATTTCTAAACCATGATGATATGAGATGATTCCATTCTACATTGCACACTGAAGCTGAGCTTTATTTGTGGTAGTATATGGTGAAACAGGAAGTTGCAGCCTGTGTGTTTCCATAACAGCAGGAGGGACAGAGCGCAAGATCCCACGCCGGCCTCCGAGAACACGGTTGGTTAGTCTGCAGGAAGCGCGGGGGGAGGCCCCAGAACCAGGCCCCACCTTTCCAGATCTTGATGCAGACCAGCGGCGTTTCTCAGTCATATGAAACCTTTCAAAGTTTGGACTCATTGCCCATAATAATGCCTCAGTTACCCAGAATGCTGTTTTTGCTTTATGGTGCAGAGTGCATACTTCCAGTTTCTAGTCCTGCCTGGTTTTTATATGAAGCATATGATTTTTTGAATTGTTTACACCTGAAGAGCTCCAGGTATTGCAAAGGCGTCTTGACTCTTTTATGTAAAGAATGATTCATGTTTGTACTGTACAGTTTGAAGAAGCAAAAAAAAAAAAAAATTAATAAATTCATTTTTGACCAATTTTTAAGTATTTGGCTGTGGTCAGCTTGTCGTTTTAATGCTGTTATTTCTATTTATAGTTTTCAGCATTGTTAAGAAGTTTTATTTCAGAAATCAGTGGGGAAAAGGTGTGGGTCAGTGTTCAGTATTGGTGTTTTTGAGACAAACAAGGAAGGTAAATCATTTATATATCAGTTTAATGTGTGCTTTGTTTGTCAGCTTTGCTTATTTGTGCATTATTGGTAAAAAAAAAAAAAATTAAAGTCAAAATCACAGTAAGAATTAAATTTAGGCTTCACTGCAAATTTTTTCAAAGCCCTTTGCTTTTCCTGTGTGTACTGTAGCAAGGAGAAATGATATGCTGATGTTCAGTGTTTATGCAAGCTTTGAGTGTGGTCTTTGAGCGTCCAGGTTAGGCGACCCTGGTTTTGTAAGTCTGCCCGCTATGTTGAAGAACTCTAAAAGGCTTTTGTGCAGTCGTATGGGATCAGGATGTGATCATCTTGATGTGTCCTCACTTTCTAGGCTTCCCTATTGCTCTCTATCTTTTACTTTTAAGGATGAAGTCGGCTTCCATTACAGCTCCTATTACAGCTGTTGCTCTTACCTTCTCACTCTCCACTTTGGCCCGATCTGACTCCCACTCCTCTCTGTTTCTTTCCAGCTCGGCAGTCCCTGACCAGGCCCAAGTCCTTTGTATCCACCAGGCTTTTGTCTTTGGAGGAGGCTCAGGCTCGCTCCCAGGCTCCTCTGCTTCTTCAAGGATCTTCTCACCCCTTACAGGATCGATTCCACACAGTGCTGGACCTCCCTACTCACAGGTGAGGCTGTCTGATACCAAAATAAACCAAGTTTGCTACTTAGCACACACTACTACTCTTCTACAACATGCAAGTTAAATCTTTCCCTCTGTGTTAGAAGGAAAAGAGGGCCAAAGGTGCGGAAGGCAGCTGGAGGGAGCTGGAAGACGTTCTTTGCTATCGGGAAGCCTGCAGGCTCAGGCCGTCGCAAGCCCATCCGGATCACCTCGCTATTCCAGCCCTCCACCTCTCACGCAGGTACAGAAGAAGTCTAGATTACTTTAAGGATGATCCATGGGGATCAGCAGTTGGATGGAACCTATATCACACATTATGATTTTAAGAGTAGGATATAAGTAGGTTATAAGAGAGTTAACTGTTTTCTGTTGTTACCTGTATAGGTATGTAGCAATGGTTTAGACTGGCATTCTTTAAACCAAAATACATTTAATACTCAAGCCTGCTGCACATGCACTTTCATATGGTAATCCTTAACCAAGAAAGGATTCAGTGCTGTGAGATTTACACAACAAATCAACCAGGACAAAACCTTGAAAATTATCAGGAGGGATCATATGGAAACCAAAGCTTAAACTCAAAGAAGAAGAACAGAAGAAGTATAAATACCACCAAATCAGTCATGTGGAATTTGTTGAACATATATCAGGTATAATGGGACTTTAATGGTAAATGTGAATGTGCGTATCCTGGTAAAATACAGTTTTTAAAAAAAAAAAAAAATACAGTGCAAAACTAGAGAAACAAATGTGATCCACCAAGCATGCTTTGGCTAATTGACTACCATTGTCATTAGCAGCAAATAAATTTGTAAATTATATATTGTTTTCTATGTTGCTTTGAGTATCTGAAAATTATTCTTGCTTCCCCATTCTTGACTCCATTAATCTGACTGTAGGCTAGAAATGAACACAAAGACATAATATGTATACAGTATAATATGTTGACGTATCAGTGTTGAAGGAGAATCATTACTGTGACAATGTCTGTGGTTGTGTCATGCTTTAGGTTGCAGAGTGGACAGTGTCACTCTGAGGTCAGCTAAGAGTGAGGAGTCTCTTTCTTCCCAACACAGTGGTGCAGGTAAGAACAAATTATCTCATACAATGAAGCTCATTTATTTAAAGAAATAATTTGCCTGAAAAATTAAAGCTTCTGAACTAGTTTGCCTATTTGTTATCTAGGGTTGTTAAGGTCATCACAGACTGGGCAGTGGGAAAGTACTGTGTCCAGAACAGTGTATTAAGGAGTAATTTGTAACAAACTGTCTCTTATGCTCAGGTCAGGGGAAGCTGCAGCGCTTACGAAGACCTCGCTCCAGCAGCGATGGTCTCTCTCTGGCTGCTTCCATGGACCCTCAGCTCCTGGCTCAGCCAGTTCCTTCGCAAATCCCGCCCAGCCGCTCCTACGACAGCTTGCTGCCTGATGAGGCCAGAGCCGCTAATGAAGAGGAGGACGATGAAGATGACGAGGAGGGAGTCTACATGCTGCCCGATTTCTCACAAGACCCTGCCACATCCTGGATGGCTGAGGACGTGGCTGACTTTAGCCCCACCTTCCCGGATGAGGGGCCAATTGGAATCGGAAGCAGTGGCCCCGTTGCCCCTGGTGATAGGGAATCTCCATCTGCTGCCACTCCTCCTCCCTACCGTTGTCTGAGTCGCCAAGGGCACGCCCGTTCTGGAAGTCAGCGTTCAATCACAGAAGACCCAGACTCGGTGCTCAACCAGTCAGAAGCAGCAGCACGTAGGAGTCTGATTTTGGCCGCAGCCGCCCCAACCCAGCAGGTGTTCTGTCAGCATAGACCTCCTGCTGTTAAAACCCCTGCCTCCAGCACCACCCAGCCTGGAGAGCCCAACCTTAGTCCCTCCCAAAGCCAGCCCACTGCCCTGCCAGCTCCTGTACCCTCCGCTCAACCTCCACAGGAAAGGCGCTCATTTACAAAAAAGGTGGTGCATGCTCTTTCACCGAAAGCACCAAAGTCGCCTCCAATGGACATATCTGACCCCATTGCCATCAGTGTGCCTGCCAAGGTGAATTTCACTCATAGAGAATTGTGTAACTAATTAATTTTATTACAATATGCCACTCTTACAATCATACAATTATAATGGCTTTACACTGACCATGAATAAAATATTGTCTAGTCTATTGCCTGTATATGGACATGTTTATGCAATAGTCGCAGCAATGACTCATTACCTTTCAGGTGCTGGAAATGATTGGTGGGCGAGCTGGCGAATTGCAGTCTGGGAACCTGGGTGGTGGACCTTCCCAGCCACCCCAAATGATATCTATGCTGCTGAAGTCTTGTGACTTCCAGCTTACAGAGAGCTGCCAACAGGAGCTAAACAGCAAGTTTGGCCATGAGGTTAAGATCAGAGGCCCCAGTGAGTATACAGTCATTCTGTCCCTGTGTTCCAGCCTCATATCTAGTCATTGGATTTATTATCATCCACATTTATGCCTAAATGCAACAAGTTTATTATTGACTCTCTGAAATATAAGCATGGGATTAATCAAGGACTGTTGTCAGTATTGGCCCTGCTTTTTTAATTTAATTGGTTTCCTAACTGCTAAATTCTGTCTGTGCATCTCTCTGCTCTCTCAGGTATTATTGGTCCGACTGGTGCTCCCCTGCCCTCCCAAAAGCCCCCTCCTCCCCCTCCTAAAAACCCAGCACGCCTTATGGCTCTGGCACTGACCGAAAGTGCCAACAAAGCTCTTCGGCAGGGTGCCTCTCCTCCCTATCGTCCCCGCCAGGTTGGGAGTCCCCCTGATGCTGACACCCGTTTCCAGCGGTCCCTGTCTGCTGACACAGGGGCTATGCTCTCCTCTGATCCAGACCAGCTGTACTCCACTGTGCGTCCCTTGTCTGTGTGGATGTCTGAGGGCGGAGGTGAAGTTAGCACTCCTGAAAAGACTACAGACTTGGCACAAGAGGAGGAGGAGCCAAGATCACCACCAGGCCAGGTGTGTTTGTGTGTGTCTGTGTGAGAGAGAGGGAGAGAGTATGAGGGAGAATGAGTGAATGGCTGCATGTGCCCATAAAATATTCAGAGCTGGTTCTCGAGTGGCACAACAGAAAAGTGTTTGCCCTATCATCTGGAGATCACAAATTTGAATCCCAACGAGTTCCGGATCCCACAACCTTTCATGGCCGGGAGTCAAGGGAGCAAAATTGGACGTGCTCTCTGGGTGGGTGGGAGGGAGCGCGCACAGGCGGGCTCTCTCCCCCATCAGTCACAGCGACATTAGCGAGTTTGCGACTGTCTGTGAGCTCATGCATGTGGAAAAATTGGCCGTGGTCTTTGGGTGGGAGGCATGGCATACACTGGGATGGCATACACTGGCATACACTTCCTCAAAGGAAGCATGTGTTAGCCTTCTCCCTCCCAGGTAGGAAGCTGTCATATTATAAGGGAGAGCTGGCTTGCTGATGAGTGGGAATTGGCCAAGACTAAAATAGCGAGAAAAATCCAGTTAATGCCATACTTAAAGCCAGCCAGATATCTGAAAGACTGGCTTGTTTGTGTGTGTGTGTGTGTGTGTGTGTGTGTGTGTGTGTGTGTGTGTGTGCACGCATGCCTAGGGTGTGACCCACTCATCAGCAACAAGCCTCCATGTTTCTGCTATGTATACCCTGGTAGTCTTAAAAAATCCATGATGTGTTGAATGCAGCTATACCTATTGCATCAGTATATTGCTTCTTTGCTTTCAGGACACAGGTACGCTCTCCTCTGATGCCTCAGTTTCTGACTCTGGAACATCAAACAGTGAGCTGTCTGCTGGTAGTTCTTCTGGGGACAATGAGAAAACCCCAAGCCCCATCTACAACCAGAAGCCACAGCTTCCTGCACCTCCTAAATCCAGCCCACCTGCCGCTAGTGAGGTTCCCACACAGAGGAAACCCCCAGCGTATGGCCGGCAGTTCTCTGCTCCACACCTCCAGCAACAGATGTCAGGCACTGAGTCCAAATCCCCCAACCAGGCTCATTCCCAGCTCCTGCATTCCAGGTCAGAGAGCTCCCCCTTGACCCACATACATGCCGTCCAGCCCACACGCCCCAAAGTGCCCCCCAGGCCACTGGATTCTGCCCCACCGAGGCCCCCGATCTCCAAGACTGACCGACATGACTTCATGCGTCGTTCCTTGGATACCGGACGCATCCGACGCATGGTGGGGCCTGCTCAAGGCAACCCACCACTTTCTAGAGCTTTTTCTGAGCGCATTAGCAACACATCAGATGCTCTGTCTCGCTACCATGCAGCCAGATTGGCCAACCAGGTGGCACAGGTTGTGACAACTGCTCAACCTCTCATGCATCAACAGCAGGCCCAGACATCTCATATCCGACCTGCATTCTCATCTTCTGAAGATCCCTCCAACATGGAGAATTTATACTATGAGATTAGTGCCCCTGATCATCCACCTAGCTACTTCCAGCACAGCTACCAGAACATGAGGTTAGATGTGGATGGCAACTACCGGCTTTCAGATCCAGCCAATCAGAGGCCCCAATCTAGGGGTCATCACCCGCCCCCCTACTCACAAGTGCCAGCATCTGCCAGGGCTCCTCAGCTTTGGTCCTCTGAGGCCACACGTGCCTGGACTGCAGCTCACTCAAACTCCTCCTCCTTCTCTCATTTCCATTCTCACGGTCATTCTCACAACAACCCACCAGGTCCTCATGGTCACCCTCGGCTGCAGCGTCAGACCTCCTCCTCTGTCAGGCTGACCCGCAGTGAGCTGTACCCCATCCCTGCTGCCACTGGTTTGGGCTCATCTGGGGGACTGGTGCCTCTGTCTGTGCACCAGCGTAGCCTACACTGTTCCATGCGTTCACCCTCCTCCAACCTCACCGCCTCCCAGCTACATCCATACTTTGAAAATGGGAAGGTGTGCTATCGCTATTTTGAGACTTCTGGACATGAGGAGGGACCACTGAGCCACCTTCAGCCATCAGTGTCAAAATCACATCAAGCCTATTCATCCCAGACCTCCCCAATTCAAGCATATAACCCACCCTCCAAAGATGAACCCATTTATGTGAATTACCCTTTCACCAGCCCTCCAGGTGCTGGAATGAACACTAAGACTTGGGCCACAACAGACCTGGATGGAGATGTCCACCAAGGGGCAGAACCTGTCACGCACCCTCCTGAGCCATCTACAGAGGATGAGCAGCAGTCTCCAGACAAAGCTCTAGATCAAGAGTGTCCCACAACTAGTTTTGAAAGCCCTACCCAAAATGATGGTGCCTCAGATTCCAAGGCACTGGAGATGCCCACAGCCTCTGATACAACGCACTTTCACAGCCACTCTGACCCACAGAGCTCAAGCTCAGAACCCAGTCAGGCTCTTACAGGGAAGGACATTGCTTCGCTGCTGATTGAGAAGCTTGCAGAGGATGAAAGAGAGGGTCTAAGTGTGGCCACTTCATCCTCTGCGTCTTCATCACCCCATGTTGAGTATCCCCCTAACCCATACCCCAGCCAACATCATAAGCGCCCGCCACCTGCCTACAACCCAGGATCCTCTCGGGGTCATTTTGAGAGCCAGGGTCTGCCACGAGAAGGCTCAGGAGCTGTTCAACGCCAAGATCCCCTGCGCCGTTCTTCCAGTGGCCAGTACAGACAAGCCTTTGATGTTATGCCATCTGGCGACCAAGTTCTTAAGTTTTACAGAAGCCAAGACTTTATCCCAACTCCCCAGGGAGAAAGCACAACACTGAACCCATACCCAACAAGATCTCACTGTCAGGATTCCACCAGTCATATCCTTCAGGCTCACCCAGACACACCCCATTCCTCTACTCCTCCTTTGGTGGCCTTCTCAAACTTGGCACTAAGCACACCAAGAGGATATGGGGCTCAAATGGAAGTTAATCCGTATAACCAGTACCCGTACCAGGCAGGTCCAGTGCTTCCCCCCTATCCCAATGCTCCCAGAAGGGATGTGATCCTGGATCCTGCTCTTCGACCTCCAGGACTTCGGAGCCAGCGGGACTTGAGCCGGCAGGGCAGTCTGTCTGGTCCCAACTGGTCCATTCACACAGAGGGTCAGACTCGCAGTTACTGTTAAAGCACAAACCAATGGCAAGGGTAAACGTTCTTTGGACTGGAAGTGAAATCCATTGGGAGGAATGTCCTAAAATAACCCCACTGCTGTGCTGCATAACTGGACCTTTAGAGTAAAGGAAAGAGAAGTAGACAGAGAGGGTAGGGCATGATGGTTAAGAAAATCAAAGAAGTGAACCATATAGTGGCTTAGATATGTAAACATTCCAGTAGACACTGTGTTGTCCAGCAGAGGTCGTCAGAGAGTTGTATGGCTGCTGTCCCTCTGAAGGGAGTATCAGGTATTCTGCATGGTGGTGTTTTTCTGCTTTAGGTACTTTCTGGGTTTAAGTTTATTGCTAGAACACTAGGTGACAGGACAGAGAGTGGTGTACAGGGAAATAAGCTTAGTATTTTTTTTTTTTTTTTTTTTTTAATGCTAAAATAATTTGACAGTAACCTTATGGTGCTGGCTAGTTCTAAAGAAGTGACTTGTTTTATTTTGCCTCTCTATTTTTCTGTTTGTAGCAGTCTGACATTTTTACAGCTTTTTAATTTTTTAAGTTAATTTAACTTCATTACAAAGAGCATTTAAGATTTTTTTTTTTTGCTGTGTTTCAAAGACTGCAAAGAATAGGAATGTTATAGTTTTTAGTCATTGGTTTGTGTGTGAGAGAGAGAGAAAGAGAGAGAAAGGGCATGTGTTGTCATTTGTGTATGGATGCTTGTGTCACAATAATCTTCTATGTCCTGTGAAACGTACATGACAGAACGTGAAGGAAACACTGCCATGTGCTTAAGGGATAATGTGTATATGTGCATCTAGTACATTTGTGTGTGTCCATGTTTATTGGAAGGTACTGCACATGTAATCATAACATACTGTATGTGGGATTTCATAGCTGAACTGTCACACGATGTGCTAATTAATGCATCAGTCATTACATTATTGGTAAATACAGAGGTTTCCTCAGAACAATCAGTTGCACTGTAGGAGTATTTGCTGTATGGCCCATCAAAAGTTTTAGGACATCTTGTCTTTTTATTATTATTATTATTATTATTATTATTATTATTATTATTATTATTATTATTATTTGGCGAGGAAGGAAGAAGTGCTTTGTGTAATGAAACACCCTGCCCAGTCACCTAACTTTAAACCAATCGAGCTACCCTGGGAGGAGTTCAGAGGAAAACATTGAGTCATGGCAGAGCTTCTCTGATGAATGCCTGGAAAAACTGACTGTTTAATAAATGTGTATGTGGTAGTTTTAGCTGCAAAGCATTTTTCTAACAAGCCTATACATAATATATAATAATGCCGAATATTTACATGATATTTGTCTTTAATATGTTACATTACTACAAACCAACAAAGAAAATGCTCTGTTAATGAAACATTGTAAGAATCTAGATGTCTCCAAATTTTTGATGGGCAGTGTTTGTCCAATTCTGATACCTGTTGAAATCCGTTGTCTTTCCGAGTCTGAGGAATTGTTGAAATGTTCTCACAAATCTGTGTTCACTTAATAATTATATTACCACAACAAGAGTGTGCGAAGTGTATCCGAGTTTAGTTCAGTTTAGTTTAGTTCTGACACTAAAACACCTGTCCATCTTCCCCCTCGAGACTTATCTAAATATTGGAGCCAAGTTTATTAGGTAGTTCTTGCATACTGCCAAAGTTTAGTTCAGCAGAAACAGGGTTGGGCAGCTCAACACTACTGTAATGCAATATGACAATGTGAGGATTCCTTAGGGCAAGTGAGCTCCTGGTGATCTACTCTTGACTTAAACACACCTAAAATGTAAGCACACCTGAATAGATCTCCAGTGAATGGATTTGGGCGTGATGGCTTTTTAAGTTGTGTTTAATTTCTGTAGGAGTGTAGCTCTCCTGGAACATAGTTGTACACCTCTTAGGGTGGAACAGGGATGACACCTGTAGTGGTTTCCTAGCAACGGATGCCTTTCCTTGAGCACTTGTTTTGTAACGTGCCGAGACTTGAACATTACCTCTTGAGTCAGTGTTAATAGGGATACATGAGCCTTTAATTGCTTCTTTCTCGTTAGCAGTATGTCTGGTGTCCTTAAATATCTGGCCCTAAACGTTTAAGGTGAATACATTGCACATTTTTATTTTTTTGTTTGCTGCTCAGGAGTGAGCAACTTTGTTGAAGCCTTTAAGGTACAAAGTTTTTTTTTTTTTTTTTTTTTTTTAATGTGTGTGTGTGTGTGTGTGTGTGTGTGTGTGTGTGTGTGTGTGTGTGTGTGTGTGTGTGTGTGTGTGTGAAGGCTCTTTTGTCTTTTTTTTATCCATAACTATGCAGTGAAGTACAAGGGAAGATTTCCTACAACATAGTAACTCTTTACTCCAAATGTTATGTATGTATTCCAATAGGGATGTGTGTGTGCGCGCGCGTGTGTTGGTTTATGTGCTTTAAACCTAAACATCCTGTTCAATGGTCTCTTTTTTTGCCTTGTAGCAATTTGCGAAAGGCAATTCACCATGTTTTGTAATATTTACCAATGTGTGAATTAAAAAAAACTTGGATGCATCAGTCATGTATAGTGTTTGTGTGATATTTTATACAAGGTTCTGTTGAATTCTCAAATCTGATTGGTCAGAAACTGTTGATTTTCTATAACGGCAGCTCTAATAGCAAGGCCAGCTGCAAGACAAATCACGTTTATATTAATGCGCTTGTTGTAATACGTTATTGTTTCTATAGCAGCAGCTCACGGATTAATGGCATGGAACATAAAACCGCTGATTTTTAACAAAGAAAAACATGTCATTTTTGATATGGTGACACTCTCTGTAAGGAGATTTATTTAATATAATTTTTCTGTGAGGAGTTTATGGAATATTTATGGAATGTTTATGGTCTCCAGTGTCAACACTTTGTAACAGTAAAGTAAAACTTTTTTGTAAAAGTTTTCTACCACAGGAAAGTCTTTAGGACAGAGGACGTCCTCTGTAGTGTGTCAAGTTGTGTGATCCTTTCTTATTAACTTAAACATAGAGGAGGGAAAAAAGAGGCTTGTGAGGGAACGACAAGTGATAATAGGAACTAACTTGTCTCGTGAACATTCCACAACATTAAATGTAACTTTAAATGGTAAATTGTGTTAACCTTTAAATAGTTAAAAGTTTGACGTGTTGGTCCTTAATAAATAAAAGAAATGTGATTATTGGCAAATTGCTGTGATATAAGAAGAATAAAACACTTTGTGGTATACGGTTACTGGAAAATAATCACAGTTAGGGCATCACAGTACACAATTTTATACATTATTTAATTGTAGCATGTTTTTAACACATTCATAAATGATGGGTGGAAACACTGCCACTAATCTTGAACTCTGGGCCTACAGCATTTTCTGTCATATAGGGAGGGAATTACAGATCTTTTGTATTAATAGTTCTGATACTCATGACACACACTCCAGATATGATTTCAAAGCATTAAGAATAATGCTTTACTAGAGTTAATGTTAGTCTTGGAGGGCAAAATATAATTTAAAAAATTGAATATAGAAATAAATATGCAGGTTTAAAGTGTCTGAAATGTGCAATGACAAAAAATGTAGTTACAAATTTTGTGTGTACACAATTAATATAAAAAGTCCACTCACCAGTTAAAATGGCAGGTTTTTGTGAAGTAAAAGAACGACACTAAGATAAATGATGTAAGATCTTTTCCCACCTTTAATGTGAAATTGCAATGTACACAATAACTTAATTTCATAAGTGTGCACAGCCCTAAACTAATAGTTTGTTGAAGCACCTTTTGATATTATTACACCATTCAGTCTTTTTCGCTAAGAGTCTATCAGCATGGCATCTTGATTTGGTAATATTTCCCTTGTCTTTCTTGCAAAAAAATCTCCTGTGCATAACCCGCTTCACGGCCCACAGATTTTTAGTTGGATTCAGGTCTGGGCTCTGGCTAGGTTATTCAAAAACATCGATCTTCTTTTGGTTAAGCTATTCCTTTGTTGATTTGGATGTATGCTTTGGGTCATTGTCGGCTGAAAGGTGAAATTCCTTTTTATCTTCAGCTTACGAGCAGACACTTGAAGGTCTTGCACTAAAATCGACTGGTATTTGTAGCTATTCATGTTTCCCTTCACATTGATAAAAGCCCCAGTTCTGGCTGAAGAAAAGCAGCCCTAAAGCATGATGCTGCCACCACCATGCTGCACCATGGGTATGGTGTTCCTTTGGTGATGTTTGTGTTTTGCACCAAACATACCTTTTATAATTACGGAATTATTATAGCTTTTGGTATTGGTCTCATCAGACCATAATACATTTTGCCGCACGGTTTGGGGCATAATTTAGTTGAGCTTGGATATTTTTTTTGGGAGAAAGGGCTTCCTAGCCACCATACCCCATAGCCCAGACGTGTGAAGAATATGAGAGATTGTTGTCACATGCACAGAGTAATTAATTTCTTTAATGTTGCCGTAGGTCTCTTGGCAGCCTCCCTGGTAAGATTTTGTCTTGTCCTTTTATAAAATTTGGAGGGACATCCTGTTCTTGGTGATGTGATGCTCCATCTTGTCTATTTTTTGATGATGGCCTTTATGGTGTTTCATGGTACATCTAATGTTTTGGAGTTTCATTTATACACCTCTACCGATTGATACCTTTCACCAAGTGAGATACCATGCATGCTTTGTAAACGCTTTGCGGAACATTGTTTCAGCAGTCAGATGAAACCAAGAAGAAAATCCAACAGAACCAGCTGATATTTATTTGGGGTTAATCAGAATAATTTCATTGATGAGGGCTGTATGATAATTACTTTTGAACATGAGAACATTCTGGTTCATTCTGAACAGCCACTTCCCCAATTATAAAAGGGTGTGCACACTTATGCAACCAAGTTATTGTTTTTATTTTTCCCTAAAATGTTTGATTGTTCTTCACTTGTTTTTTTATACATTGTAGTTTCACATTAAAGTTGGGAAACAATCTGACGATCTATCTTGGTGTCATTCTTTTACTTCACAAATCCTGCCATTTTAACAGGGGTGTGTAGACTTTTTATATCCATTGTACGTATGTGTAAATAATGAAAACCAAGCTGTTCTCACTGATTATTGAGTCAGTATTAAACTCTTTGCCATTACTTTCGTGTTTATAATAATAATATGCTATGATCAGGAGCATGAGAGTGGAATTTCTCTCTATATATCTCCTAGAGGAATATCCTGTAAAACTGGTCAGCCTCTCTGTCACAGGCTCCCCTCCCATATACGCACAGACATGACTAAGTTTAGACGCTTTCAGTATTCAACTCCTGTGTGGAATCAGGTATCTGTTTGTGCTGTAGTTTCCTGGGTGTAACTGTCACTATGGTAAAGGTCCTGTTACATAGGGCTTAGATACAAATATAGAATAAATAAAAGCAAACTGGTACTTCAGTGTTTATTAACACAGTTACAACAGTCCACATATGCACACATGTAACTGATTAAAACATAGCACAAATATATTTTTCTGTAAATGTACAATTGCCATAAGAAAAACCCTGAAATTCAATGTTCTTTTAAATAATGTAATGAAATCTATAATGAAAACCCATGACAGTACAAAAAGAACAAAGCCACTATAATGCCAAACACAAAACACGGTACAAGCACTCAAAAAAAAAAAAAAAAAATCTAAATGTTGTGCAATCAGTATCAAGGATTGCCTCGAAGAAAAATCTTGGCAGCAGGCGGCAGAAATGGTGAGTTCATATGTGACATTGTTCAAAGCCAAGAATGCAATAAATGAACAAAATCTAGCAGGTACTTATTACACTGATAGATTTCATTTGAAAGCCATATTAGCATTTTTGGTTGAAAAATCTGCTTAATGATGTTAATCCAGGAGTATGAAGTACACCATGGCGATCACCAGGAGGAAAAACTGAATGGTCAAGAGAGAGAAAATACATTAGCACACATCTTGTTGCAACTTTTTAAAATGTGTGTATGTATCTACGTCCTAAGGGGGGAAAAAAAACGAGTAAAGTCCTGAAAGAGCATGTTCTCCTAAAGGGCATGAGAATGGCATGTGTGGAGGCCTGGGAAAACACTTCACATAGAGAAATTTTGATATACCACCATATATATATTTGTGGTCCTCACCTCAAATAACCTCAGGTGACAACAGCAACAAAAAAACACAACAGAGTTCAATAATTAGTCATTTTTTCCAAAAAGTAAAACATTCAGAAACTGGATGGGAAACAATAGGTACACCCAATGATACAGTAACATGTACAGCCACCATTAGCAGAAAAAACTTGTAAGGCAAGATCCCACCACAGCATCTCAATTGGGTTGAGGTATGGACTTTGACTTGGTCAACGCCTTGATTTTTTTCTTCTTTAGCAATTCAGACATCGATTTGCTGGTGTGCTTGGGATCATTGTCCTGTTGCATGACCCAATTTCAGCCCAGCTTAAGCTGCTGGAGAGATGGCCTCACATATTATATTCTGGTATAAAGTGGAGTTCATCACTGTCCTAATGACGTAAAGATTCCCACTACAAAACAAGCCTAAATAATCACCCCTCCACCACCATGTTTCACAGTTGGTATGAGGTATTTGTGGTGATGTGTTGTGTTTGGTTTTCACCAAACATGGCACTGTACATGATGACCAAACTCCACCTTGGTCTCATCAGTCCAAATTATATTGTTCCAGAACTTCTGTGCTTTATCCAGATGCAGTTTTGTAATCCTAAGTCATGCTGACTTATTCTTTTTGCAGAGAAGGGTCTTTTCCCTAGCCACCCTTCCATGAAAGCCATACAGTACTTGTTCAATCTTTTTCTGATTGTGTTGACATGAACATAAATATTTAATGTGCTTACAGAGCCCTGTAGGTCACATGACTGAATGGTCTGATGGACTGAAAATTCTAAATTGTTTCGCCAAAAATATAGTTATGCTTTCTTAGAGTAAAAGTGTCAGTGTCAGGTCACAGCCATTCACAAACTCCAATTCCCAACAAACACCACGGCCTACAAACATGGCCACAACGGATTACACCGCCCAGAACACGAACATGGTACCCCATCCTCAGTTGCCAAGCTTTGAACACCTGTGTTCAATCAGCCGCACACACACACACAGGACTCTTTAAAAGAGACTTTCAGTCACAAACAAATTGGCAAAATATATGCTCAGTTTGTCCTAGTGCTCCTGACTATAGCAAACCTTTTGATTAGTGTTTGTTTATCTGGTTTTGACCCTGTTTGTTCCTTGCCCACTCTAACCTGTTTGCACATAGCCTAAACTTTGCCTGTTTTTGTCCTTGAACCTGATTGTATATTTGGATTCGTTGCACTTGATTAACCTGCTTTAACTGCAATTGCATCCGTCTTTGCCTCTGTTACATAACAGTCAGAGTATTTTATAGGCAGAAAAACCCAGTTTTTGTTTTGTTTTAGTATCTTAATCCTGGAGCTAGTCAGGAAAAATAATAATGTGACAATTACTTATATGGTGTTGCAGTAGTGTATACTATTTATCAGAACAATTCTGAAAGGTAGTGCTAATTTCTATTAAACAAATGTATCCTCAGAACATTACCATTTAACGCTATGCATTGGAATTTTTTTTTTCTTCTAAAGTTTAACACTCACCACAAACATTTGCACGGCAAAGCCATACCAGCTCACGGACCAGGTATAACGATTTAACACAGTCTGGATGTAGCTGAAACAACCCTGCAGAAAGAGAAGCAAACAAACTGGCTTCAAATACAGTGTAAAGCAGGAAATGACTTGCTTTTGCCTTTGGCCTCTACTATCCTCTAACTGATAGATTAAGGTAAAGGACAGATTAAGCATTTAAAAAAAAAACTCATGAGGATATTCAGGCTTTGCTTGCTGTAAGCAAATAGCGATCATTGGACACTAGTTTTCTGGGCCCGAAATAGTCTGTAAAATTTTGGTTCTGCCCACCTTGCTGAATACTGCACTGGTCTGGCCAAGCATGCAGCCAACTGGGTCAGCTGGATCAAAGCTGTTCTGACGTTGGCAGCAGTTGAGGGGCCAGGTGTATGTGTTGCCGTTTGTCTGCTTGAAGGTGGAACTGTACTCCATCCAGTCCACTGGGCTGTCCGTCCCGCAGCATTGAGCCTAGACACAGGAAAAATAGATTGAGAATTAGAACATTAAAATTACTTCTTCAAAAAACCCAATGTCTAGCACTTAATTAATACCAGATATATTGGAATCACAGTGAATGAATGCTGCATTCATTCATTCATTCATCTTCAATAACTGCTTTATCCTGCTCAAGGCCACATTGGATCCAGAGCCTATCCTGGGAATACTATGTGTGAGGCGGGATATCAACAGAATGGTATGCAAGTCCATCACAGGGCACCATGCATATCCACATTCACACTAAGGCACTTTAGTGTAGCCAATTCACCTTCAAGCAAGTTTTTGGGAGGTGGGAGAAATAATGATGAGTAGAAAGGGGCAAGCTTAGCAGGGTTCGATCCCACACATTGTTGATCCATTACTTTGAGTCCAAAACCTTAACTACTCAGCTTATGGCATGCTGTCTAAAATGTTACAATACATTTTAGTAGTTTTTTTTTTTGTTTTTGTTTTGTTTTTAAAAATCCCACCTATGCATTAAGAGCACAGACACATATGGGTCATACTAATTTAGCTGAAACTGATGTTGTGGAAAAGGTTTGAATTTTTAATGCCTGAAGTAAAGACATGCCATTCCACCACTGGTGTTTATAACAAACACAATTTCATGTGAGTGAACAATTGAGCCTGACTCTTTCACAACCAACAGTATGAGCTACAGAGACTTATTTTGGGTGATGGATCTCAAGGGCTTCTTCAAGATCCCATGAGGCTACATCATTAATCTACAGCCAATAAATCACAAACTCTGCAGGAGTTTTGTATTTGAAATACTGTATATCCTGGTGTCATCTGTATGGCCAGCAGAGTAAGCTTCCCACATTTCCTTTTATAAGTATTTGCAGGGGACATGGCGGCTTAGTGGT
Organism: Cranoglanis bouderius; assembly: GCA_023630585.1. Lineage (NCBI taxonomy): Eukaryota > Metazoa > Chordata > Actinopteri > Siluriformes > Cranoglanididae > Cranoglanis > Cranoglanis bouderius. The sequence continues at coordinate 22,344,447 of CM042539.1, forward strand.
TAGCATGTTTGCCTTGCACCTCCAGGGTTGGGGGGTTGAATCCTGCCTCCATGTTCTCCTGCCCCCATGGGGTGTCAATGTGTGTGCAATTGTGCCTTGTGATGAAAAGCACATCCCATCATGTTTTATTCATCTTAAAGCACAGCAATTAGCCAGTTAAACACTTGTTTTCTTTATTAAAGAACAACATGTACTTTTTTAATCCATTTTTATTACATTTAATGTGGTGGAATGTCTGCAAAACATTATTTCCTGTTATCACTTATGTTATGACAGCAAGAAACAGCTGTTCCCTCGCTTTTTAAGTTAATAAAACGTAAAACTGCAGCCTGTCTTGTTACCAAGAAACTGCAAAACCTTCTGCCCTGAAGACTTTCCTGTGGCCAAACAACAAACCTCTGGCTGATACAAAGCACTGACAATGGAGACTGCTTCCAAAAATGCTAAATAAACATCTCTTCATAGAAGTCAACGATTACCCACTTTTTGTTATTTTTTATCCCTGGAGTGGATTTGTAATGTGGAGATTCCACCATAAGTTTCTGTGTAAGTATAGAAACAATAACATATTAGAACGATCACATTAATATAAACCTGTGACTTGCCTTGTAGCCAGAACTCCTATCAGAACTGCTGTTAAAATCAACACATTAATCAGATTCAAGCAATATTATAACTTGAATTATTAGTGCATGATTATTTTCACAAAGCTGATGCAAGTATAATATGGTTCAATTAGCATGAACGCTGAATTATCAAACATCGGAGGAAATTATGGTCTCTTTCTATGCACTGGAGAGAACAAAGAGAGTCTGTAAGTTACATTACCGAACAAGATCCTGGATTCAGCATTCAGTTGTTGTTTTTTTTTATTTCCCGATTTTTTCCCTAATTTAGTCTTAGTCAATTCCTACCCACCAATCAGGTCTCTGCTATCAAATGACAGATTCCAAGAGACACATGAAGCCAGCCGTTTGCATCTTTTCAAACTGCCTTGCATGCTGTGTCACGGGGTGGCTTAACACACTCAGAGAGCGCTATTCACCCCACTTCTGCATGCATCAGCTCATAGATACCCATGATTGGCTAGTATCCCATTACACTTAATAAAATGGTACTTGGACATTTAAGGGATATTTGTTTCATAAGGTGGTCCTATATAGAACTCTCTGTGATGGGGAAATCTTCTGGTGTAGGGTTAAACTCTCAAAAAAGCAAGTCAAAAAAACTTAACTTAAGGTTTCTTCTCCAATATATACCCTCTAAAAATAGCTATATCTACCCTGCTGAAAAATCCAGATTTGCCTGACCAGCTGCCAAAACACAAGCCAAGCTGGTTGAACTGGTAGCCCATCCTTGCCCCCTGTTCTGTTAGAAGTCCTGGTAGAAAGGAAACAGCTTCTGAATTACTGCTACTAATTCATGTAATGTAGCTCAGTTGTGTGAACAGCCCAACCACAGTGAGTTTAGTGTGAGTTTAGTGTGAAATTCACCTAAGCACGATTAGGACTGTGGCTCCCAACAGAGTTAAGGCAGAGAATATTCCAGAACAGGGTGTACTTACATCTAGCATTACTTTGTTCCAAGTATGGGTTATCTGCCTTCCTCGGTCACTGTCCTCTGCGTAGTACTTCAGCATCTGATTCTTCACGAGGTTACTGTTTCCAACCAGCTACAAAGGAGAGAGAAAAGGACAAAAGGATAGTTCAGCTAAAAATGCTAACATGGCTAAAAGTGAATGAAAAGGTTAAAGCTAGCATAACTGTTAAGGATTTAACACATTTGACACAGATTATTAGCATTAACCTTTTGTTAATGTTTCCTTCAAAAGAAATATGAATAAAGATGAAGGGATAAATGAGATGTTACATTGACCCTGTGTTTACATAACGTTTATTGTATTCTAGTTAGCTTCCCCTAGTAAATGCAAGTGTCATGGGGCTTTTTTTTTTTTTTTTTTAAATCAGAAAACATTTCTAGTTGACAGAAACTACAAAACAGATGTATGTTTGTGCAGACGTGCTTTATTTATTTTATTTTTGTTAACATGAACAGCTAAAAAAATATATTTCATAGCTAGCTAACTAGTTACAGTGCTAACTCCTTGGCTTGCTAACTAGCTTGAAGAGTGAAACAATGAAGCTATGCTAGTTGTAAAAACAGTAGCTGCCTAGAGAAAATATGAATATGGCAAATCAAATTGTATATTTTTGAAGTATTTTATTCCACCTCTTTTCATTTATAATGAAATTTCACTATTTTCCTTCTTTTTTGAGAATACCATCACACTGTAATGATATCTGGGCAAGTCATGATTACTGTAATTACTGATATTGCTGATAATATCTCCCAATTCGGTCTTTTGCCAGTTCCCACCCAGAGAAATTATGTGTAGAAGTGGTCAGTGTATACTAAAAATAGTGTGTACTAGAACACAGCCTGACTGTCTGCTCCTGTACATTTACATAGTTCTTGATAAATGATTTTGTTTTCTCCTTTTTATTAGCAAATCTAACCATTTTTAACAGAATTAAGACTGACAATAAAGTAAGAACTGATGTGTTACAGTGAGTGTCTGCTGCTGTACACTTACGTAGTCTCTGTTGGTGACCGCTGTGATGCAGGATGCACATTCGAATAGGAAGATGATGAACATGAGGATCAGGTACTGTTGAACAATGTAAGTCATAGTTTTTATATACATTTTTTTCAGCACATGCCGTTTCATCATAAAAAAAGACAATTATTTCTTTTGAGATACGTCACAGAAACATACCAACAGCATGAGTGACCGCTTCCTTTTCAGAGCTGCGTAGATGCCAAAGATGGCAGTGCAGAAGTAGGCAAAGCCAGTGAAGATGGCTATCCAGGCTGCTGCAAAGATATCATCCTTCCCCGATACAGCAGATATTGGGTACAGTTTATATGGATCTACAGCCACCCAAATAGCTAATGCAAATAACGCCAGTCCTGCTGCCTAGAGTGGAAATAAATATTGTCACCCAATAATACAACAGAACAATGATCACCTTGCATTATCTTACTGATTAAACGATAACATGCTCTTACTCTCATTCATTCATGCACTCATGGATATACAGTATGTATCACAGTTTGACATTTTTTCTATATGTTTCTCTTTTGCATATACAGTATCTTTACCAAAGTAAAATTATAGCATTTTAAAATCTGGCTACTCCCAAAAGGGAGAAAATCACATCTACATTTATAATCTTGTTTACTTATGGAAAAACATTACTACTAAATTTGAAAGAATTATAAGTTTACTATGGGTAACGAGTTATCACTCTGATTATCAGCATAATACATATCAGTCTCTGTCTCATTGCCTGAGGTAAAAGTCACTTGTGACATTTAAACACAAGCCTCATGGTCATCTCTTCAGTCAACTGATCTTTGGAAATAACTGATTCACTCAGGGGTCGCCTAAATTGCCTGTTATTAATGGCTTTTTAGTAGGTCATTTAAACTTTACATTAATTATACAATTACGTCACTATTGTATTTCATTGTATTGTATCACTATACACATAACTGTTATCACTTTATTATTATTATTATTATTATTATTGTTGTTATTATTATTATTTAATAGACTTACCGCTGCAAAGATATTCAATATAACAACAATGACCATCAGAGCAATGATGCCTCGATTCGCCATGGCTGTAGTGTCTCCGAAGGTCTTCTCACGGTGGCACAAAACAAATCAAATGATGTGTGTCACAGCTTACTGCTAAAGAAAACATGAAGCCTGGGATAGGGAGAGGCTTGATCTGTTTACGCCATCAGTTACTCAGCGGGAACCAGGAGGAGAAAAAGTAAGCAAACCAGTTCTGCCTCTATCCTCAAAATCATCACAGCACTTTTCTTAATCAGGGTTGAGGTCAGATCTGTTTCTTCCCTGTATGTTACATGGACAAATACATTTGACCAAGTTGTGTCCCATTTATAGTTGTTAAATGATGTCCCGTTTATAATTATTAAACTAATGTACATTATTTCCCTGCAATTTCAATAGTTTTTGTTAAAGTTACACATTTGTTAAATGTGTAACGTTATGAGTAATGGACTATAATGTGGGAACACAGTAACAACGAATGACATAAGACTGCTGAACATGAAGGGATGTGTTTCTCATCCAAAAAATGAACTTGCTCCACCTGTGCTGACGCCTGAACATTTGTTCTCATAATATCAAAGTGACTTTCTGTGTTTATCACTAGGATTATATTACAGTGAGAGTGGTAGCACTGTCATATTATCTTCTACCAGTCTGAAATGAAAAATGAAATTTACCAAACATTATTCTTTCTGTATCTATTTTACTGGGTTTTGGGTTCGTCAGTAGAGATTCATATCCACATCAATTAAAAGCTGAGTCAGGAAGACACAAAGAACTAGAGGGCATGTCTTAAATTGCATTATTATCTGGTTAAAAGGGTGAGGCAAAACATATTTTTAGCTTGGTGAATAGTATTTACAGTCAATGTCTTATTTATTCATCTATTTACTCAGATCAAGTCTGCTGTAAGATACAAATGAGTTTGTTTCATGTAAAGTGACGTGGATTGCTGGCATTCTACTTAGTATTTGTTACTCACTATTCAAAATTGAATAGTGTCATATAATAGAGTGCTTATATGATTTAACATACTGCTTTTTAAAAATATTATAATGCAATTGTGTCCAAGTCTGAGTTCTCCACCAATTTTTATTTAATCCCTTATAAGAAATTACTTATCAAAGAAAATAAATTTATAACTAAGACACAACTTGGCACAATGAAGTCATCTTTCAACAATCAACTGTTGATATTGACTAAATTAGAATGGTTCTCAAAAACAATTAAAAAAATTTTTTTGTCTGAAAGTTTGTTTGTTTTTTTATTAAAAGAAACACCTACAGGATTCTACAAGGATTTATTTTTCTACTGACGTGTGGTAAATATCTGTGTCTAGTGTAGTTTCACTATGGAGTTTAATAGAGAGGTATCCGATTTGTTTCTCACATATAGATAACTTGTATAGGTTATGTTTCTATTTTTTTTTTTTTTTAGACCTACTGTATATTGGACAATGAAATACTACAGGATTAGCTTTTACTGCTTTAACAGCTATTATATATTGTAAGGCAAGGCAAGGCAAATTTATTTACGTAGCACATTTCATACACAAGGCAATTCAAGGTGCTTTACAAAAGACGACAAAAACGACAACTGTAAGCTTCAACAGGACAGTCTTAGTTTAAAAGCTAAAATACGTGTCTTTGTGCTTAGCATTTACCTAAATGGCTAGTTCTAATGACCCGAGAATCCCGCTAGGCTCATATCGCTTACACATATCCAAAACGTGTGTTTCTAATCTGTGTAGTGTTTTATAGATAGGTAGGAGTACTCTGCAAGTCGGTGTAGGGATTTAAGAATCGGGAAGATGCATTCCCTTCTCTAGTGAGAACTCTGGCAGCTGTGTTTTGAATCACTTGAAGTTGTCTTTTGGGGAAGTCTGGTCAGGAGACAGTAGTCAACTCTACTAGAAATAAATGTATGTATGAAGCCTTGTTTTGACAGGGAATCTCTTTGGCTATATTTGGCTATACAGTTATGTGTAATGTGATAGAATGATGATAGATATAGTAGAATAATAAGTAGAAATGTACATATGTAAGCAATGTACTACTATCACTTCTTTTCATACTGATACAAACCTGAACTGAATTGATTCACTGTCAAACAAGCAATATTGAAATGCCATATCGACATGGAAAATAGCTTGGCATCTCTAACATTTTTCATTCAGTTGGAGATTTATGGGATAAAACACACACACACACACACACACACACACACACACACACACACACACACACACACACACACACACACACACACACACACAGTAAAACCAACTACTTCCACTTTACATGTCCAATTAAGAAAAGAAAAAATAAAGCACGAAACCAATTACATGAGAGTCCACAGTACTGCAATTCTGACATCTGCTGGAGATCTCAGTCTTTACTTCTATATTCTTCATTTTTTAGCAGGTGGTGTTAATCATATGGGTCTGTGTTTGTACTAAATGGTAATTTGTCAGGGTTTCTGCTTGACTGCAGAACTGGTTTATGTTTGTCTATGTGGTTTTCTGTGTACAATTCAACAGGTATTTGGCCATAGACTGACACAGAGTTAGCGACATAGTCCTTCACCTAAAATGAACAAAACATTCTGGTCCTTACATTGTAATTTTGTGGTTTATTGTTTAGGAAAGCCAAAATCCAAAATACTTTCTATGGAATTATTAGAATCCAAAGGTTGCACAAAATATGGCCAGGATAAGTACCTTCTAACATTTTTTTGCAATATTTTTAAAATGAAAATTTGCCCAACTTTCAAACTGCCAAGGTCTTTATGAACGCTTTAACTTATCCAGTACAGATGTTTAGATTATCTACACTATTCATATATTTCTGGACCTGGATCACCAGAAAGCACTTATAGGCACATTGCCACACATTTCAGAAAGAACATCCTAAGAATGGGCTAAGGATATGAAAAGACAGCCAACAAACTAATATGGTTATAGAGCCACTCAAATGAAAGACATCTAAGAATTTTTATTTGATATTATTCCATTCATTCCTTTATTCGTTCATTCTTCATTTTCAGTAATTACTTATTCCAAGTCAGGGTTGCGGTGGATCCAGTGCCTATCCCGAGAACACTGGGAACACACCAAGAATGGGATGCCAGTTCATTTCAGGATAAGTAAATGAAATAGAATGGCTAAAAACAAATATACTTTTTGCCTTACTCTGTATACTACACTTTCTAATGTTATTCCCATGTCAGTGAAAAAGTAATAACTGCCAGCAGAGTTTGAGCTAGAAAAGTGTTGTTTGGATATCGTGTCACAAAACTGTTCCTTGTCTTACTTTTGTTTGCTGAGAGTAATTATCCACACCATGTCAACTTTAAACGCCCTGCAAACAGTTTGCATTGAAATAGTGCCAAAAACATATTGACTAAGTGCGGTATCTTATGTCGCACTTTGACTCAGCTGAATTATTATACAGACAAGTTTTGTTGCTCCTACGTGAAGCTGAGATACATTTTAGCTGCTTCAGTGAGTGCATAAAACTCTAGACAGCATTTTTCTGTTTTGGTAAACACAACATTGATAGATATTTGTGGCGGACACTAGTTACAGAGGTTCTAGTTGTGACCTTTTTCAAGAGAATGGAACGGAAACTTCCAGAAGATCAGATAAAATCTGTGTTGGCTCCATGGAGATTTTCTTGGCAGTCAAGTGGATTTAAGAACAGGCTTGTGACAGCGCTGGAACTTTATGAACATTTCCCATTAGATATAGCTGTCACTGGAGGAACTAAGTCAGCAAATGCAAGGCTCGCTTCTGCTGTCTGTGGATTGAAAGATGAACAGGAAGATGAAGAAGAAGAAGAGGAGGAAACTGATGAAGATGAAGGCAGTGATGAGCAAGATGATGAAGATGAGGAAGATGATGGATCAAGCGTTAACCTATCTGCTAAGGTCTGTGTTGAGAGAAAACCACTTGTGAGATTTACAGATGACTTTGCAGAAGATGGTCCTGACCATGCTCCAGTGCTTTTCCACCCTCAAATCCCCAGTGTCCGCATTTTGACAGTACAGGGAAGTTCTGGTCCTGCTCAGGACAGCTATGATGTATTGGTGTTCCTCACGACAGAGTTGCACCAGGAAGACCATATGAGGCTCACCATGGAGCAATGTGAGAAGAACAAGCCCTTGTATCTGGTTAAAGTTGAGCAAGAAATGGATCTTGTCCGTGAAAAGCTGGCTGGACCATGTAAGACCTGTGCATGGGAACGAATGAGAGCTCGCACTTTGGAATTTCAGAAGAAACACAAGGCGGAACTTGAATCAGCAGAGAATGCAGAACAGCAACTGGCTTCCCAGGGTCCTCTTCCTCTACACCAAGGTATTACGCTCTGGGAGCCTGAACAGATTGCAGGAATTCTGGTGAAAGCTACACCTGAATTGCGCAAGAAGGCTTTCTGTCAGTTTTTGGTGGATCTCACAAGCGAACTTAGAGGCCTGAAAACAGAGAGTTATGGCACAGGGTAAGTAGTCAATCTGTGAACTTAAAATGACTTTAGCTAAGTCATATTTTCTGGAATATCGCTGAATGTCTGTGTCCCACATCTTTAAATGTATGTATGCATTGTCAATACATTTATTCCACAGACCCCTGGCAAGCTCTGCTTTTAAAAACGGCAAGATAAGCCAGGAAGACCTAGGCAGAATTTCTGTGGTCTTTCAACCCCAGGATCTCACTGACCAACCGTCCAAACTGCTCTCCATTTTAAACGCTCTGGAGTACTTCCGACTGGATGTGGGTCTACTCGGGGAAACTGGTTGTGGCAGCTCCAGCCTGTTCAACTCCCTCCTGGGCCTGAAGAATGGGGACAAGGGAGCTTCCCCTATTGGGGTCTTTGAAACCACAAAGAAGCCAGTGACATATCTGTACTCAGAATACCACAATGTTCTTCTGTGGGACCTCCCAGGCTTTGGATGTGTGGAAGATTTTAAGACTGCATTTTCTGGCTCCACATTGCACCAAGTTCCTCCAATGCCTCCAATACCTCCCTGTGATGTCTACATCTTGGTCTCACCTCTGAGGCTCAATCTACAGTACATCCAGCTGTTGAAGCACCTTTTGTCGCAAGGAAAAGTGTGCTATTTAGTGCTGTCAAAGGCTGATTTGATTGAGGACAAATCAACTGAAGAAGTGAGGAGATGGAATGAGGAGATTTTGGATAAGCTAGGTCTGAAACAGAATGTCTATCTGGTCTCTGCGCTCCATCCAGAGACCTTGGATTTGCCCAAAATGAGAAAGACTTTCAATGATGAACTAGAAAGCCACAAGAGACTCGCACTGGCCAATTTTGTGGCAAAACTATTGGAGCAGGATGTGTTTTGGAAGAGGGCTGACCCTTGCAAAATAAACTGACTTCATGCAATGAATTACCTTTACACCACTTTACATTGAGGTCTTCATGAAAAGTGATGGTGCTTCATACGGTTTAACTTGATGCAAGTCTCTACTGGACTGTATAAACAAATGAAATTCTATTCAGTAAAACAATTTGCATATCATGTTGGGAGTGTGTGTTTGTACTGGATCTTCCGGGTGTGTGTGTTTGTAATAGAACTTCAGAGATGCCTATTTAACATCTACAGTTTACCCAGAGCATTTATGATTTTGCCCTCTTGCCATGACAATTTGAGAGACACCTGAATCTGGCTGGGCTCAACAGAAAAGTATTTGCCATTACCATCAGGAGATCGTGAGTTCAAATACACAATGATGGTGCACCCATCGGTGGCTGGGAACCAAGGAAGCATACAGTGGGGGAAAAAAGTATTTGATCCCCTGCTGATTTTGTATGTTTTCCCACTGACAAAGAAATTATCCGTCTATGATTTTAATGGTAGGTGTATTTTAACAGTGAGAGACAGAATACAAACAAAAAAATCCAGAAGAAGGCATTTCAAAAAAGTTATAAATTGATTTGCATTTTAATGAGGGAAATAAGTATTTGACCCCTTCGACTTAGTACTTGGTGGCAAAAGCCTTGTTGGCAATCACAGAGGTCAGACGTTTCTTGTAGTTGGCCACCAGGTTTGCACACATCTCAGGAGGGATTTTGTCCCACTCCTTTTTGCAGATCCTCTCCAAGTCATTAAGGTCATTTTCAATGCCCTAGCTGAGGGAAGGAGTTTCTCACCCAAGATTTGATGGTACATGGCCCCGTTCATCGTCCCTTTGATGCGGTGCAGTTGTCCTTTCCCCTTAGCAGAAAAACACCCCCAAAGCATAATGTTCCCACCTCCATGTTTGACGGTGGGGATGGTGTTATGACTTGGGGTCATAGGCAGCATTCCTCCTCCTCCAAACACGGCGAGTTGAGTTGATGTCAAAGAGATCTGACCACACCTGACCACAACACTTTCACCCAGTTCTCCTCTGAATCATTCAGGCAAACTTCAGACGGGCCTGTACATGTGCTTTCTTGAGCAGGGGGACAAACTGAGATTAGGAGCACTCCCTTTAAGAGAGTGCTCCTAATCTCAGCTCATTACCTGTGTAAAAGACACCCGGGAGCCAGAAATCTTGCTGATTGATAGGGGATCAAATACTTATTTCCCTCATTAAAATGCAAATCAATTTATAACTTTTTTGAAATGCGTTTTTCTGGATTTTTTTGTTGTTATTCTGTCTCTCACTGTTAAAATACACCTACCATTAAAATTATAGACTGATCATTTCTTTGTCAGTGGGCAAACATACAAAATCAGCAGGGGATCAAATACTTTTTTCCCCCACTGTAGTTGGTCATACTCTCCCTCCTTTGTGAAACACACCAACACTAGCCAATCGTGGGTGTCTGTGAGCTCATGTGTCCAGAAGAGGACAAAGGTCAAAAAGCACTTTCCTCTCACAGCATGAGCAGCAGTTTGAAAAGAAGTGGTTGGTGAACTTCATGTGTCTTGAAGGAAGCACATGTTATACTCAGCTGTTTGATTATAAATCCAAACATTTCTGCAGATTGCAGTTGAATATCAGCTTAACCAATTCACATTTTATCATTTATGGAGTGAGCCATCCTATACACCAATATACTAAGTGGTAAGATTCTGCTTCTTCTTTTTTTTGTCCCCTGCTAGGATTTTCTTGTTGGCAATGGTAGGGTTGGCTGTCATTCAAATCATAGGTCATTTCTATAGTAACAGCTTACTCAGAGATTTTTATGGCGGACACTCCACATACAATTAATTTTAAAAAAATGTGTGTGGTTATTGATGTAAAGTTTTCTGTGAGGAGATTATTGAACTTTTTTTGGAAGGATTCTCTAGTGTCAGCACTTTGTAATATTTTAAGATAAAGCTGTAGGTTTTCAGACATGGGAAGGTGTTCAGGACAGTGGGCACTGTGGCTTTTCATTAATATGATGCATTTTTTTGTCTTATTAACTTCAAGAAAAAAGAAAAAAGTCTGGTGAGGGAACGACTGTTTATAGCTGCTATAACTTAATGGATAACAAGACCTAACTTGTTTGACAGATGGTCTACAACATTAACTGGTTAAATGAATGATGTGTCATTCTTTAATAAATAAATTGTTAGTGTTGGCAAATTGCTGTGGGATAAGAAGAATACAACACTTCTTGACTTTCTGATATTGGAAAATAATCAGTTTGGGAATGGTAACTCTGAACCACTCCACCCCATCATTGATTATTTTCCTATAACAGCAGACTCCCCCATGTGTTCTAATCCTTATTTATACATCTCTATTATTTAATCTGCCTTTACGTGGAACTACTTTGTGGTAAAACTAAACAACAGCTATCTTATGTAGAAGCCACATCTCTTTCCTCTGAAGCCATGTCTTCATAAACAATGATTAAAGGTCTTGTTATTGGAGTCTTACTTTCCAGATCAAGAAAACGTTTAGCTCTGCTCTTTACATTGCCGTCCTGGACACGGTACGTGCAAGGAAATTCATTCATGCTTTCGGTTATCTGTCAATATATGAGAATACACACAATTATACAGTATTTACAGGTCATATAGTAAACATTTAAAATCTTTATTTGTAAAATCCCAAAACATTCTTCATAACACCAAATCATTAAAACCTGCATCACTGTACACATTTAAATCCATATTTATAGTAAAATCCTTGGTGTTCATGTTCACCCCATCTGCAGTTCCTTATCACTCGATAAAACTGTATTCTCTTTCATCAGCAGGTAGGCACGTAGTTTGTTCCACCACCTTTCCTCAAAGTCTTTAATAGTAAGACCCGATAAACCCTCACCATCCTGGTTCTCTTCACGCATCTTCTCTGGGTTCAGATCTTCGGCCATTACCTGCATTTACGACATCAGAACAGCCTTTTAAACACACAGTGCTCAAGCCTAAATCTGAGGTTTAAATACCAAAATTGAGGCTTGATGTTAATAATATTGTAATTATTTTGATTGCCTGTAATACACCACTGCTTGTTCATGCTTGTATACATGTGCCATATTAAATCTGACTGCTTTATTCACTGTTTATGATATTATCTTGAAATTGTATTACACACTGAAATTGTATTTTGTCCATACCTACACTATATGGCTAAAAGTTTGTGGACACCTGACCATCACACCCTGCTTGTTGAACATCTTGTTCCAGATTTAGTCCCCACTTTGCCATTATAATAATCTCCACTCTTCTACGAACGCTTTTGGAACGTGGCTGTAGGGATTTGTGTCAAGTCAGGCACTGATGTTAGGTGAGGAGGCCTGAGGTGCAGTTGGAGTTCAAATTCATCCCAAAAGGTGTTCAGTGGGGTTGAGGTAAGGGCTCTGTGCAGGCCACTTGAGTTCACTGTCAATCTGGAACAGGTTTTGGCCTCTTAGTTCCAGTGAAGGGAAATTGTAATGCTACAGCATACAAAGATATTCTATACAATTGTATGCTTCAAACTTGAACAGTTTGGGTTAAGGTCCATGATTGGGTGAGATGGTCAAGTGTCCACAAACTTTGGCCATATACAGTGCCCTCCACTAATATTGGCAACCTTGGTAAATATGAGCAAAGAAGGCTGTGAAAAATTGTCTTTATTGTTTAACCTTTTGATCTTTTGTTAAAAAAAATACTCTGCTCTCATGGATATCAAACAATTGCAAACACAACACAGGTTTATCAAAAAAAAAAAAAAAAAAACTTTGTTAAATATAGGTGTGCAACAATTATTGGCAGCCTTTCAGTCAATATTTTGTGTTACCTCCCTTTGCCAAGATAACAGCTCTGAGTCTTTTCCTATAATGCCTGATGAGGTTGGAGAATACATGGCAAGGGATCTGAGACCATTCCTCCATACAGAATCTCCAGATCCTTCAAATTTCGGGGTCCACGCTGGTGGACTCTCCTCTTCAGTTCACCCCACAGGTTTTCTATGGGTTTCAAGTCAGGGGACTGGGAGGGCCATGGCAGGACCTTGATTTTGTGGTCAGTAAACCATTTTTATGTTGATTTTGATGCATGTTTTGGATCATTGTCCTGCTGGAAGATCCAACCATGGCCCATTTTAAGCTTTCTGGCAGAGGCAGTCAGGTTTTCATTTAATATCTGTTGATATTTGATAGAGTCCATGATCCCATGTATCCTAACAAAATGTCCAGGTCCTCTGGCAGAAAAACAGCCCCAAAACATTAAAGAGCCACCACCATATTTAACCATGGGCATGAGGAACTTTTCCATATGGCTACCTCTCTGTGTGCACCAAAACCACCTCTGGTGTTAATTGCCAAAAAGCTCTATTTTGGTTTCATCTGACCATAGAACCCGATCCCATTTGAAGTTCCAGTAGTGTCTGGCAAACTGAAGACGTTTGAGTTTGTTTTTGGATGAGAGTAGAGGCATTTTTCTTGAAACCCTTCCAAACAACTTCGGATTGTAGTTTTGGAGACTTTCTGACCCCAAGACACAAATAACTTCTGCAATTCTCCAGCTGTGATCCTTGGAGATTTTTTGGGTACTCGAACCATGCTCTTCACAGTGCGTTGAGACAATATAGACACATGTACAATTCCAGGTTGATTCATAGCATTTCCAGTTGACTGGAACTATTGCCCTGATGGTGGAAATGGGCATTTTCAATGCTTGTCCTATTTTCTTATAGCCACTTCCCATTTTGTGAAGCTTAACAACCTTTTGCAGAACATCACAGCTATATTCCTGGGTCTTACCCATTCTTATGAATGACTAAGGGAATTTGGCCTATGTGTTACCTCATATTTATACCCCTGTGAAACAGGAAGTCAAAATTAAAAAATATTACTGAGAATATACTTCAAATATATTTTTCTCATATGGATTCATAGGGGTGCCAATAATTGTTGCACCAATTAAACAAAATGTGATCAAATATAAGGGTGTTCAAAAACCTTTTAACTGGCAGTGTGGTTACCAAAATAAAACTAGCTAACAAATTCTACACACCTATTGAACTAAACTATGTTGTGTTTGCTAGCTGAATTTAATTATGGAAATGAATACTAGTTACCTACAAACAAACACATCTGTTCAAATAATAAAATGACATCTTTGTTTGTTTTTAATTTTAATATGTAATCCTTGCTGAGGGAGAGAACTGCAGGTTTTTTTCTTTGAAGAGAAGGATTCATGCAATGTAGTCGTCAAATATAACCGAATATTACATCACCAATTATAAACACGTTGTTACCAAATGTGCAAGTCACAGTCTCACCTCAGAAATGAGTCGGAGTGTTTCCTCTTTGAGCTGCATTTCCTGCAGAGACACCTCAATGGCCTGAAGGGTTTTCATGCTCCTTTCCAGGACAAATGAGAACTGCTGAATCTTCAGTATTTCAATCAGCAGCCTTAAAATGCAAAGGTTGTAATGTCAAAATGGCATGCAATTATTCACATACACCAAATAGGTTTCAGGGTTATTAAGTAGTATTGATGGGAATTCTGGGTCTTTTCAGTGAATCAGAACAATCGACTCAGTTCACCAGTAAGAGCTGACTCATTTGGCTCTTAAATGACTCCTCGCCAATTTTCAAAATACGCTAAACATTGTTTGGTCCTTTCTTAGATACAGTAAATATTCCTGTGCTAATATTTCATTAATATTATAATATTAAATAATGTTATGTTGATTATGTTGATTAAACGTTGCTATGATTCACATGTTGCACTATGTCTCTTATTAACAGCATTAGATAATCATGAATACAGAACACTTTCAGCAAATAGATGTTACGGTCCCCTCTGATTGGCTGATTGGCACAGTAAGGCCAATCACCAGACCTTAACCCAGCTGACCATTTCACCTCCTGAAGAGGAGACTGAAGGGAGAAGCCCCCCAAAACAAACAACAACTGAAAGAAGCTGCAGTACAGTCAGTGGGTCACCGGCTTGATGCAGTTATTGCAAGCAAGTGATATGCAACCAAATATTAAGTGTTATTTACTTTCATTTACTTTAAGACTATCTGTTAGGAATGTGATCTTCCGGTTACGATTCTTAAGAAGAGAGAAAGCGAAAGTACACAAAAATAAGGCGCCCTCGCTCCGCCACACACTTCCCGCACCAAGCGCTTGGGAGAGTTGACAATTGACACACAGACACACAAAATTCAAATGGCAAGATCTCCGATTTATTCAAAGAAAGGCAGAGCATATGTATCGTACTCGACAAACAACAATGGGTTAACTATTGATTGGCTAGGCGGAAGGGCATATTTGCATAAAACACAAAGCATATCAATGTAAGAGAGGAACAACGCCATATATGGTATTCAGGAAGTCATAGGAATGCTTGCAAATGGTATTCGGGAAGGTATGTAAATGCGCGCAAATGGTATTCAGGGAGACAAAGGAATGCGTGCAAATGGTGAGGGGCCTTACCTGTCCATACCTGGTTGAAACTGGTTTCGTGCAGTGGTGGAAGAGTTAATCAAAATAACAAAGAAGAAAAAGTGTTAACAAGGGAACAGAGAGGAAAGAGTGTTCACAGTAAACTTATCATTATCTGTTCCTATATTTTTGTTCACCTAAAATGGGATGGTCTGCCACTAAAGGTGCCAAGTTGTTTAGATGTAAATATGAGGAAATGAAAGCTGAAATTCTGATCTATCATCTCCTATCTCAAACCCAATTGTTTTCAATGTATAGCGAAAACAATAAAATTGGCCTTGCTGTTCCAATACTTTCAGAGGGGACTGTATATACTCTTGAACGTTCATCTAAATGATTCGACTCTTTTACGAACGACACATCACTATTATGTAAGCTACCATACTGACCTTGTTCTAATAAAACACATGCAGGCCTTCAGCCGCGCCTCCTTCGCCTCCTGCTGCTGCTGAATGGAGGCCTGTGGTGTCTGTGACGTGCCTTTCAGATCCTCGAGGGAGGTAGATGCCTCTAGCAGGCTTTGGTAGCTCGTGGCCAGGTTCAGCCAGTGCCAAGGGTTGAAAGGATGAACAGAGCAAAGCTGTTTCAGACTAGAGATGCTGCTCATGACGTCTCCACAGCCCTCGTGGATGCTCTGTTCCAGCTGTAGGATGCAGGTCAGGTGGCACGTGTTGGTCGCTTCGTTCCTCTGCCAAACCAAAATACAGAATCAATAGTGGGCCATTTTAATGTGAACTTTAATGCTTTAATGCTGTTATTGGAAACAATAACTCGTTGATGATTTTCCTATAACAGCACGCCTTGTTATGCTTTATTCCTTATATAATACATCAGCTACATGTTACTGTAACTGAGACTTGACAGCTCTAAAATGGGTCTACTGGTGACAGGCCTGCCATGATAACTAATTGCAATAAATATTATTGTCATTTTGACCATTTTATGCCACTGATATAATGATAATATAATAGCATAATAATGCAAGTACACCCTGTCAAAGACCAATGAACTTTTAATTCTTAAGAATACTCAGACATTGGAATACAGCCTCAATTAACACGTTATCTTCACTCTGACTAAAATGGCAACAAATATTAGTAAACGGCCTTGTCATTGACCAAATATTCACAGATTTTATATATTAACAAACATGTATCATCAAAAACGTCATTTTTTTTCAACAGTATTTTAATTCAAATCGGTGCTAGTGCTTGCTACACATCTTAAATTGCAAAAACTGTGCATTCGAATGTACATTTTTATCTTAAATTCGACAAATATTCGAAGTTTAATTTGACAGCCCTAGAGCAGACGAGAGGACAGAAGCAGCGCGAATGGCTAAAATGTTGGTGACATTCATTCTTATGTAAATAAACATGCATTTAAACACAATGGGCAATATCGAGGTCAGCAAAAATGATCGAGGTCATGTCCATGTATTGTACAATAAGTCGATAACGTAATTATCGTGACAGGCCTAACTGGTGACTCCCATTATATGCTCAGAAAAGTGAAACATGTTTTCACAGCACCTATAAAATATCACTGTATCACTCACGCAGGATATATTGTAGCCTACCAGTTTCTCACAGATCTCTAGGGCCTGTCTGCTCTTTCCCAGATGTCTGTAGCACCGTGCCATTCCCTCCAACACATCTCTTTTCATAGACAGATTATTATTAGGCACCAGAGGAAGGCACAATATGTAGTCCTGTATAGCTTCCTGTAAATATTCAACCAGAAACCACACTGTGTAAACTGGGACAAAAATCACATGATATAAAATATATTTGTTCGTTCACGTATCGATGACTCACCTGATACTGTTTTTTCCTGTATTTCAGATCTGCCCGGAACTTCATAGTTTTCTGTTCATCTAGCTCGTCTTCAAATTTTTCATAGTGACAAAACCACTAGACCCAAAAGACAGGAAGCAAATATGCACAGAACATCATTCCAAAAGAGAAAATAAGTGAATGTATTGACACAGTAGCTGTTCATAAACAAACTTCTTTCCGGTGTCAGTAAATGATACATTTATATATACATACTGTATGTTTTTCTTTGTACAAGTCCTATATAAGTCTTTCTGAATGAGCTGTTAATATAGAAACAATAACTATCCCCAAATATTAAAGGAATAGTGTTTTCTTCCCCAAATATTAAATCACTGCCCCCAAATATTAAAGGAATAATCATCACTGTCCAAAAATGTTAAAGGAATAGTGTTTAGTGCCCCCAAATATTAAAGGAATAGTCATCACTGTCCACAAATATTAAAGGAATAGTCATCACTGTCCACAAATATTAAAGGAATAATCATTAATGCCTCCAAATATTAAGGGAATAGTGTTTATTGTAACCAAATATTAAAGGAATAGTCATCACTGCCCCCAAATATTCAAGGAATAGTGTTTACTGTAACCAGATATTAAAGGAATAGTGTTTACTGTAACCAGATATTAAAGGAATAGTCATCACTGTCCACAAATATTAAAGGAATAATCATCAATGCCTCCAAATACTAAAGGAATAGTGTTTACTGTAACCAAATATTAAAGGAATAGTCATCACTGCCCCCAAATATTCAAGGAATACTGTTTACTGTTACCAAATACTAAAGGAATAGTGTTTACTGTAACCAAATATTAATGGAATAGTCATCACTGTCCACAAATATTAAAGGAATAGTGTTTACTGTAACCAAATATTAAAGGAATAGTCATCACTGTCCACAAATATTAAAGGAATAGTGTTTACTGTAACCAAATATTAAAGGAATAGTCATTACAGGTGCCAAATGTGTTTTGATACTTGTCTTTAGACGCAAACGCATTTGTGGTGAGGAGAAGATTGTTTAAATGTTGCTGTTTTGACTTATGTAATACAGTATGTGTTGCTATATGATGCAGCTGCTCACCTCTGGCTCGCAGGTTTTAGGTGTATATGCGGGAAGATCTGTGGATAAATCCCTGTTTCGCGTTTCCTCAAATACCGAATCATCAAACGTGCTCCCGAGAATTTCCATGATCTAAAACACAGTAAAATTACACTCCTCCTATGTTTACTACAGCCTGCCTGCGTGAGATGGAGCTTCTTCTTCTGCGACAGAGAAACTGTGGCTGAATAACGGTTCAGTTTGTCAGAGCGCCCTCTAATGGACGACACGCTGTTTGTACAGAACACGCTATTACAGGAACACAGAATATTTAAATATGTATATTAAAGGTAGGAGTTTCAGAAATGTATACTGTGAATATATGTCATTTTAAGATACACTATATGGGCAAAGGTATGTGGATATCTTACTATTACCACCATATGTGGTTGGAAACACACAGTTGTATAGGATGTTTTTGTATGCTGTAGCATTACAATTCCCCTTCACTGGAACTAAGAGGCCCAACCATGTTCTAGCGTGACAATGCCCGTGTACACAAAGTGAGCTCCATGAAGACATGGTTTGCCAAGGTTGGAGTGAAGAACTCGAGTGTCCTGCACAGAGCCCTGACCTCAATCCTACTGAACACCTTTGGGATGAACTGGAACACTGACTGCACCCCAGGCCTCCTCACCTAACATCAGCGCATGACCTCACTAAGGCTCTTGTGGCTGAATGAGCACAAATCTTTACAGCCACACTCCAAAATATAATAAAGCCTTCCTAGAAGATTGGAGGTTATTATAACAGCAAAGGGGGACTAAATCTGTAATGAGATGTTCAAGAAGCACATGTGTTTGTCAGGTGTCCACAAATCTTTGGCCATATAGTGTCTTAACGAATAATGAATATGATATAAATATAGGCTTTTATTCATTTTGCCTCTATTTTTTTCAGGTCTCCTATCCTGCTATATTAGGGGTGGGTAATATAATGCTATAATATCGATATCATGGTGAATTATGTCAGAATATACTTCGAGAATCATGATGTCAGCTGATTTGATGGTAAAATCTCATACTGAAGCTTTTAAAAATTGTACTCTATATATATATATATATATATATATATATATATATATATATATATATATATATATATATATATATATATATATATTAAAATAATGTATTTTTCTAGACTTTTCTTTCAGCTTTTCGCAGTTTTTTAGTTATAGTGCTCAGCTGGCAGGTTTTTTTTTTCTATCTACATATCTATCTATCTATCTATCTATTAGAAATCTCTTCAAACATCATATGGTGTTTTTGTTATATCACCCACCGCTATGCTGTGTATTTAGGATTTGTTGGTGTATTGTGGTTCTCTTGTAAACGAAGATATTTTGTGAATAAATACTTAATTTTAGTTTATTTGCACACGCAAAGCATTCATATCGCTTCATAAAACTGGAATTAAACCACTGGAGTCACATGGATTACTTTTACGATGCCTTTATGAACTTTTTGGTTACTGGACTGTAAATGGAGGGACAGAAATCTTCCAGGTTTCATTAAAAATGTCTTCATTTGTGTTCCGAAGTTGAACGAAAGTCTTATGGGTTTGGAACGACATGAGGGTGAGCAATTAATGAAAGAATTTTAAATTTTGGGTGAACTATCGCTTTAAATGTAGGCTACATTTTGCACCTGGTTTGTCTGGGGATGCAAACTTTTGCACCCATTTGTAAACATAAAGCACTTCCGCCACTCCGACAGCAGGGGGCAGCAGCGCCATTTTGTCACCCGGTCTATCCCATAATGCGTTTGGGGCACCACGTGACCAGCGTGCACTATTCGCGTCACGTAAACACGCATGTTTGGGTCGTGGTTGTTTTATTTCATTATAAATTGTACGCTGTTCAATAATTCAGCGAATAGACGCCCAGTAGACACTTTATAAAGCGTTATGAAGGTGAAAGTGCTTTGTCGGAACCCGGACGATTATGTTCGAGAAACTTCAAGAGATATACAGCGCGGTGAGTGGGACTGGTTATGCTAAGCTAATGTTGCACGAGGCCTAACCCCGAAGGCTTTGTAGACACTTCTGTAGGTGCACTAAATAAATAGGGCATGAAATAATGTTATCATTTAGGGAACTATGTAAGGAATGAAAACCTAATCCACGTCAGGGTGGTAACACTAGCTCTTCTTCACGTCAGGCTGCATCACAGCACCATGTCGTTGATTATTTCCCTATAACAGCACGTCCTGAAGTGTATTAGTCCTCTTATACAATTCCTGTTCTCATTTACGTTATAGCAGCTATAAACACTCGTTTCCTACTCGTGTCTCTCTTGGAAATAATTAGATACATAAAGGAAAATACACCTTGTCATGTTATGGATACACTGTAAATCAGACCCCCCCCCCCACCTTTTATAAAATACTGACACTGGAGACTCCTTCCATAAATGTTAAATAAACTTCTCATTATACGAAACATCCTTTCAGCGTACTAATTTATTAACTAGTTATTTCAGTCTTGGATTATGTTACAGTTTCTGTTAGTGGTTATGATTGGTTGAATTTGAATGTCTTTTTTTTTTTTTCTTCTTCTAAAGTTCCCAGGAATTATGATCCTACTCTACACCCCTTTGAGGTGCCAAGAGAATACACCAGAGCCCTGAATGCCACTAAGCTCGATCGGATATTCGCGAAGCCCTTCGTAGCATCACTGGACGGCCACAGAGACGGCATCAACTGCATTGCCAAGCACGCCAAGAGTCTCTCCACCGTGCTGTCCGGAGCTTGTGATGGACAGGTATACCACTGCTCAACATTATTATAATGACTTAAAGGAAAATTCCATTCTGAATGACTTGCATATTAATCTTTATAATCAGCATGTGATCTTTAACAGCGTCCAAGTTGTAACGGAATTCATAATGGTTGATGGATATATTTTAAACTTCTATCATGGTTTGGTGAACAACAGTTGCTCATATTGCTCATGCTTTTTGCGTTTATGATAGGTAAAGATTTGGAACCTGAGCAAGCAGGAATGCCTGCGAACGATCCAAGCTCATGAAGGCTTCGTCAGGGGAATATGCTCACGCTTTTGCGGATCTTCGTTTTTCACGGTACTTCTGCATGTTTTCCTGGCACCGCATACGTGCGTTTACATGGCAGATCGTTCTGCAGCTTTTTCTGAACTCTGAAATTGATTTGTACGTATCTACTCCTTGACATAACATGTTGTATATGGTGCAAGAACTCTTATTCCGTATTTCCTGTGGCAGGTAGGAGATGATAAGACCATTAAGCAATGGAGCATGGAGGCCCCTGGTTATGGTGTGCAGGAGGAACCGTTGACCACTATACTTGGGAAGGTATACAACTTCATTCTTTAAACAGGAAGTAATCTATTAGTCCTACATTATTTGTCCACGTTGAATCAGTTTTTGGGACATACGCTGCCACTTTATTAGGGACATCTCTTTATTAATGCAATTTTCCAGTGAGCCAATCATGTGGCAGCAGCACAACGCATCAAATCATGCAAGATACAGGTCAAGAGCTTCAGTTAATGTTTATGTCAAACATCAGAATGGAGGGGGGGATGCTCTCTCAGTGACCTTGACCGTGGCATGGCTGTTGGTGCCAGGCTGGGATTTATAAATGTAACCGTCTCTGGAGTTTTCACAATTGTGCAATTGTTTACAAATGTCCAGTGAGCATGTCCCCACTGTAACCTCAGATTCCTGTTCTACTATTGTAGCCCATCCGCTTCAACATGTTGTTTGTTCAGTGATGCTTTTCTGCTCACCGTGGTTGTAAAGAGTGGTTATTCGAATGGTCTATAGTGGCTGTGTGACGACGAAGACAATCATTCATTCATCTTCAGTAACCACTTGGTTAGCCTAATTTGATTTTCTAATCAGATTTGCTCTCACATCCTTAAACGTTTTGCGTACGAGCTCTGAGGAGCCCAACAACAAAATACGCCTTGTATTTCATAGGTTGATTGTTTTATTTTATTTGTCGTGTTTATTATATGAATTGGTAGCAGCCCTGATACAGTCTATAGTGATAATTAAATCACTTCTTTCAGTGTGCATTGACTCCTGCAATAACTGTGCTGGCTTTATTTCCTTTCGCAGGCTGTGTACACAGGCATTGACCATCACCAGAGCGAAGGCACTTTCACAACATGTGGCCAGACAGTAGACATCTGGGACGAGCAGAGGAGCAGCCCCATTCGTTCCTTCAGCTGGGGGGTGGACAGCTTCAGCTGTGTTCGATATAACCCTGTGGAGGTGAGACACACGCACACGTTAAGTTTTATTTAACATATGATTTAGTCTCTATTTTTCACTATGCACAACACAACAAAAAAGTGTGGGGGGAAAAAAAAAAAAGTCGTTGATTGAGAGCAAAGACAAGTGAGGCAGAGGCTTAACCAGAAACTGTGCTTTGAATAAATACAATGTGAATGTAAACTATTTGGCCAAAAGTTTGCGGACACCTAACAATTACACCTATATGTGGTTCTTGCTCAAACTGTTGCCACAAAGTTGCGACAGGATGTTTTTATATGCTGTAGCATTACAATTTCCCTTCACTGGAATTAAGACGCCCAGAACTGTTCCAGCATGACTATGCCCCTGTGCACAAAGCCAGCTCCATGAAGACATGGTTTGCCAAGATTGGACTGGAAGATCTTGAGTGGCCCTTACCTCAACCTCGCTGAACAGCTTTGGGATAAACTTGAATGCCTGCTGCATCCCAGGCCTCCTCACCCAACATCAGTGCCTGACCTGACTAATGTTCTTGTGGCTGAATGGTCAAATCCCCACAGCCATGCGGGAAAGCCTTCCCAGAAGAGTGGAAGTTATTATAACAGCAAAAGGGATGTTGAAAATGCACATATGGGTGTAATTAGAGATGCATCGATCGACCGGCCAGGGACCGGAATCAGCCGATTTTCCCCATGCTCGGCCTGGTGACCGGCCGGTCAGTCTCATGTCTTTCCGATTCAGAGCCAGTCTGTGTTGTTGCCAGCGGCACAGGCAATAACGTCACAGTCATGCTCAAAGCCGCATGTAAACATGTCGTAGGCAAAAACGCAAAAACACATTGACCTACTGGAGGATCAACAAAGATCGTTTCCCTGCGCTTGCTCCACTCGCCCGAACCTATACCTCTCTGCTCCATGTACAAGCGTTGAAAATGATCGCATGTTTAGCTTGGCTGGACATGTGATAGATGAAAGGAGAAACCGATTATCAGGTGACAAGGTAGAGATGCTTCTGTTTGTGAAGAAAAACTTGCCATTAATGCTCAAGTATACATATGTTGGCAACAAAGAAAAGGTGCCTTGTGTAACGCTTTACACAGAGAGGCCGGATAGCCTGAATGGTTGTAGCCAGGTGTAAGCAAAACTCACGTATCTGATATTTCACAGTGGTTTATTATCAGCGTCGTCGATCCCCCGCACATATGGGGTAGTTTGCAAAACACTCCACTAACAACTGTGTTACTGAACATAAATAAAACAGGGCAAAGAGCAACAGAAATATAACCAGGCTTTACATGCATACATGCGATGATCGTAGCTCGCGCTCAATCTACCGACTGCCCACTCAACAGTGAGGGAGTAAGAGAGAGCGTTCCGCCTTAAAGGAGCAGTAACTAATTCTACTTGTTACACTTGTTATTTAATTAGTAGCCACTGCACCTATTAATATTTGGAAGAGTGTTGTACACTTCAGTTTTGTTCATAGGCTTGTAATCTTTGGAATTTTGTGAGAAGAGAAAAAGGTCAATTTATAAACACAGTGGAAAATGATATGTTTTGTTATATAAAGTAACTCATTTTCAGTTAATTGTTATTTCTACCTCTTTCCAGTCACAGAGCACTTTATTTTGAGAGTTGTTTAAGTGAGAGAAGTTTGGGGGAAATTGTAATGTTTAATAATTCTTTTATTATGAAAATAAAATTTTTCATTGAAGAAAAGTAGATTTTTGTTTGTATATGCTGTCAATTGTAGTTCTTAGAAAGAACTATAAAACTACAAAAATAGGTATTGGCGGGTCACACTTACAAAAAAATCGGAATTGGCCAAAAAAATTGCACTCGGTGCATCTCTAGGTGTAATGGTCCGGTGTACACACCTTTCGGCCATGTAGTGCGTGCTTACATCTCAATTTAAATATTTTTCTTTACGATGCTGTGAAGATATTTAAAATGTTAACATTCCAAATGCTTTCGCAGACTGAACTCCTTGCGAGCTGCGCCTCAGACAGAAGTATCATACTGTATGACATGAGAGAGTCGGCTCCACTTAAAAAGGTATCAACAAGCTCTTAGGATTCATGACTGCTGCCATTTTTTTTTGTCTCTTTATGATGATGATGATGACGATGTCCTCTATTTCAGGTTGTAATGCAATTGAGAAGTAACACACTTTGCTGGAACCCCATGGAAGCATATAATTTCACATGCTCCAATGAGGACTATAAGTGAGTCACATGACCTTTAATAGCGATGTAAAGACAATGAATGAGATGCAGAGCGAGCCGTGAGTGTCATATTCATGCACTGAGTAATTATTACCTCTCTTTATTCAGTCTGTACACTTATGATATGAGGCGTTTGGACACACCAGTTACAGTACACATGGACCATGTCTCCGCTGTGCTGGATGTGGACTACTCGCCCACAGGGAGGGAGTTTGTGTCAGCCAGTTTTGACAAGACGGTTCGCATCTTCCCAAAACACAGCGGCCACAGCAGGTGAGTGAGGAGAGTCAGATTACCTGTCTTTATACAGCTATATACCCTGTGAGCTGTATGTAATCCATACCACAGTGAATTCTCGATTCTGATTGGTCGCTTTTCTGTAACAGTGCCTCAGACAGGGTTTGCAAGTTTATGTAGACAGATATAAACAGATAAAAAAAATGTGTATAATCATTTATATTTACTGTAAGGAGATCTTTATTTGACATTTATGGAATGAATCTCTGGTGTCAGAGCTGTGTAACAGTCAAAGGTTAAGCTGTAATTTTCCACCAGTCAGGATGGAAGAAAACAAATATGTCTTGGGTCACTGGCTTCAAATGGGGTAAAGAATGGAAAATTATAAATGTAAGTGATGCAGAGCTGTTGCTTTAAGAGGACACTTTTAGCCGTCAGTAGTTTATCAAAACAATGTTGCTGCTCTGATGGATGTACTGTAGATGTTTTAACAATTTCTTGACTGATTTTTGATTATTCCAGCAGTTCCTTTAATCAAGAAATTTAATCAGTGGATGCAGCAATAGTATATCTCAGCAGTAGTGTTGCAACAATGACTGCATATATATATATATATATATATATATATATATATATATATATATATATATATATATATATATAGAGAGAGATATATATATATATATAGATATATATATATATATAGAGAGAGAGAGAGAGATATATATATAGATATGTGTGTGTGTGTACTGGATACAAACTTTTATAGTCAATATATTGTAATATAAAGTGCACATTACTTTAGGACCCTGGATGCTTTGTTTCCTGTTCAGTGCATTAATAGTGTTTCTCTTCACAACGATTTTGCCGTTTTGTCCAGGGAGGTATACCACACCAAGCGCATGCAGCACGTCATCTGTGTGAGATGGTCAGCGGACAACAAGTACATTCTGAGCGGCTCAGATGAGATGAACATCCGCATCTGGAAGGCCGACGCCTCGGAGAAACTGGGAGTGGTGAGAGCCTTTACTACTGAGAATTATATGAGGAACAAACTGCTGTATTGTGTTTTCTATGTTTAATAGAAAACAGTTTATGCTGCTTTAGAAAAAGTTTTCAATATATCAATATCCTGCGTTTTCTGGAATATAATAAAATAGAAAGTCGTTAATCTTGTAATGATTCCGCTCTCTCGTTTGACAGAGCACATGAATTTAAGTAGTTAAATCACTGCTAAAACTCTTCTAGGGCGTGCAACTGGATTTGATCGACGAAGTTTGCATTATTCTAGGCCATGGCTTGAATGCCAGTTTTTTGGAACCCTGCCAGGATCAACAGTAGTGGCTGGTGCCAAGCACTTAGAATAATGTGCAATAAGAAACAGCATCACTCTCAATAAGTGGCTTTATGGCAGTGTGGCCACTGTTTAGCCTTTGCCAAGAAAGGACCTGGTTTCTCTCGTCAAAGTGCTGTAATGCGATTTTATGATGCAGATAACAAAATGAACACTACAGATCAGACATCAAATACCCTATTGCCAGCCCTGCTCTAAAAAACAGATACAGAAGCTTCAGTATAATAACCATACAATCAGCACAGTCTAAATATCTTGA
Organism: Cranoglanis bouderius; assembly: GCA_023630585.1. Lineage (NCBI taxonomy): Eukaryota > Metazoa > Chordata > Actinopteri > Siluriformes > Cranoglanididae > Cranoglanis > Cranoglanis bouderius. The sequence goes on from CM042539.1 coordinate 22,371,218, forward strand.
TTTTGTAAGACCACTTAGTATACTTCCACTTATTTTGTCATTTCTGCCATTTATGTTTGAATATGATGCCATATTGATTAAGGAACACTGTTGAGAGGGTTGAGTCCCATATTCATCATAAAGGTCTCTCCATCCTCCTTTAGTTTCATGGACTGATCTCGTCTTTGGCTCCTCACAGCACTATATACGTTAAATAAGCTAAGAGTTATTCTAACGATCTTAACTGCACTGGACAAGCAGTGCGCTCATCAGCACTTTAAATCATCCAATCACTTAAAGCAGACTCGCTTCGGGGGGGAAAAAAATGAAGCATCAAACAATCAGGAGGGTTTTTAATTAAATGCAGAGAAGACGCTGAATCAAGCCTCGAGAGTTTTCTATGGATGACAGTGCAGTGTTGGGAAGTCAGGTGACTTGTGTGATTTAGCAAAATGTTAAACACCAGTTATTCTTCTTTCTCCAAAATGAACACAAAAGAATTGCAACATTTGGATACCACTTTAGTTGCAAGTTTACATTAACGTGCTCGTTCTAACACAATAGCATTTCTATAGTAACAGTTTATTGACAGCGACAGCAACCACAAAACCTGACAGTCCCCTCTGAAACTATTGGAACAGCAAGGACAATTAATTCATTTGATTTTTCCCTCGTTTCTTCCCTCTTTTCTCAGCTTCAAAATGGCTTGGGTTTCTCCCCTAGACAGCTCTCTGACCTTCATGTTGGCTTATCCTTTTTAACAACAAATGCAGTCTTCACAGGTGAAACTGAAGGCTAAAATCAAAAATAGATGTTTCAAAGCTATTTATTGTTTAAACAACCAATCTAACAGGACACACCTGGGTAACAAGAAACACCGGTCAGTCACATGTTCTAATATTTTTGCTCGCCTACAAATTGGGTGGTCTACATATAAATACCAGGAAATAAAAGCTGAAATTCTAAACTCTCCTCATATTCATCTTTTGATTTCAAACCCAAATGACTTCAGTCTACAGCAAATACAAATGAATTGACATTGCCAATCCAGTAGTTTCGGAGGGGACTGTTTTGTTTTTAGCAACACGACAATGTGAATTTCTTTTGTCTTATAAACTTCAGGAGAGAGAAAAAAGTGCTGGTAAGGGAGTGACTTTTTAAATGCTGCTGTAACAGAAATTATGTGAGCTAACTTGTTTCATGAACGTTACAACTGATTAAAAGTATGAAAAAATAAATCAGTAAATAAAAAATTAAGTTAGTACTGGCAAATCGCTGTGGTAATAGAGGGATAAAACATTCCACATTGTTTTAGTCCTTACCTAAAGCATTTATTCTAGCCATGGGCAAGCAGTGTCTTCATCTTTGATTTATAAGTTAGAGTAGCAGTTTCCTTGTGTTGAATGCTAAATCTTGCAGAGGTTAATGTTAGTACTCTAGTTTATACAGGCTTCATGTGCTTGCTGGTAAGAACAGTGTAATTAAGGTTTAACAGGCCTCTTGGTTTTGTCGAGTGAAGCAGAGCTCTTCCATGGCATCAGCAGCTATTAGCCTTAAATAAATTGCATTTGGTGGGGTGTAAAGAAATTATTGCTTTTAATTAGAATGAAAGCTTTCAGCGGAGGGGCACTTAGACGTGAAGCGAGAGAAGGGGTTTATGGGACGCTGAAAGAAAGAAGACAGGTGGTCCTGGTGTCTTTAGAAAGAGCAACTTGTCTTTTAGTGTGTTTATTTTATTTTACTTTTAAAAGCACATCAGATGTAGTACATGTGGTTTAACGGTACATACTTCAAATGCAAAGGACAATAATAAATGAGCTTAATAATAAACTAAATAGGTTATTAGTAGTTTCTTTCTGTCAAGTGTTTGACTTCAGCATGCCAGTTGTTTGATGTCAGAAGCATCCTTTACTGTTGGCACCAATGCAGAAATATTGCCGCCATTTTTTGCGTAATGGACCTAAATCTTGGCTTGCTACTGTTTCTCCTTCCACAGCTCACAGCTAGAGAAAAGGCTGCCATACACTACAACCAGAGGCTGAAGGAGAAGTTCCAGCACCACCCGCAGGTGAAGCGCATTGCCCGCCATCGCCACCTGCCCAGAGACATCTTCAAACAGAAACGAGAGTTGCGGGAGATGAAGGAGGCAAGACGCAGGAAGTAAGTCACCTCCTCAACTCAGCAACTTTCTAGCTTCCATTTTGGTGCTAGCTATACACTGATTTAATATACGAGTTTGGCTGAACGTTGTTTTATTCCATGAACTACAATGTGTAATAGATTATGGCTCTTGATTATACGCAAATTAGCCACTTTACTAGGAACACCATACTAATAGTCAGTAGGACCCCTCTTTGCTCTCAGAGCAGCCTCAGTTCTTCATGGCATGGATTCCACAAGGTGTTGGAAACATTCCTTTGAAATTCTGGTCCGTGTTTGCTGCATCCGATAATTGCTGCAGATTTGTCAGCTGCACATCCATGTGTTTTACCAAATCCCAAAGGTGCTCTGTTGGATTCAGATCTGGTGACTGGGAAGGCCCTGTATTACACTGAACTTACTGTCATGTTCATGGAACCAGATTGAAATGACTTGGCGAATTATTATGTTGGAAGTTGCCATTATAAAATGTGTAAATTGTGGCTGTAAAGGGATGCATGTCATCAAACATTCCTCACATTATTATACCACCACCACCACAAGCCTGAACTGTTGCCATAAGGCATGGATTCATGCTGTTGATGCCAAATTCTGCTTCAAATCAAACATTTTTCTAGTCTTCAGCAGTAAAGTTTTGGTGAGCCTGTGTTCGCTGTAGCCTCAGATTCTTGTTCTTGCCTGACAGGAGTGGAACCTAATATGGCTTTCTGCGTTTTATCGGCCAAGGTTTGCCTTTTGTGCGTTCTGAGATTCTTTTCCGCTCACCACATTTGTAGAGAGTGGTTATTTGAGATACCGTAATGTTCCTGTCAGCTCGAACCAGTCTGGCCATTGTCTCTCATCAATAACATTATGCTCGCAGAACTGGCGCTCACTGGTTGTTTTTTGTTTTTCGCACCATTCTGTGTAAAGTCAAAAGAGATCATATTTTTCCCTCATTCTGATGTTTGATGTAAACATTAACTGAAGCTTTTGACCTGCATCTGCAGGATTTTATGCATTGCGCTGCATGAATATAGCTGGTTGGATAGTTGCATGAATGAGCAGTTGTGCAGGAGTTCCTATTAAAGTGACTAATAAGTTTTGAGTGCAAATGTAAATCTAAAACATATGTCAAAAGGTGTTTAGTATTCATCCTTTCTTGGCAGGGCATCAACTATAACAATATACTATATTTTACTGCATTTAATGTAGTATTAACTTATTACTTCTGTCATGATATCAGATGACTTTATCAGATTTTTTTGTCCATATTTTACAATCCTAATGGTTACTACTATGGAAGCGTAGTATTCAAGTGGTAGTGCTTTATGCATTTTGGCACACACCGCTTTGGCACAGGAGCACCAGCAGGCAGCAGAAAGGTCCACACGGATCTCCTAGCTGTGTGCCAGGCTTTATCGCTCCCTCTGAGCTTGCAAGGGAACAGAGAAGGTCTTTGCCAACTCTAATTTTTCTGAATGCCAAGTGCAAGCACAACTAGGGCTGAGTCCGAGAATTGCGCATGACAATTTGAGACTAGTTAATTAATTAGTAACACATGAATCAAATCTTTTGATAATGGTCAGTGTTGATAGTTTCATTTTTTTTTTTTTTTTTTCATAAACTGTATTTTTATAGTAAATATTTTTCATATAACGTGTATCCAGATCAGTGATAAAAAAACAAAAAAAAAAGAAATATCTCCCAGGCCTGGTTTTGTGTACGTTACTGTTCTGATAGTGCTTCACCAGATCTTCATCGAGACCAGGATTTCTATGTTCTTGCTGTAAATGTTTGCTGAAGCTTACTCAGTACATGCCAAAACAATAGTTATACTGCTATAGCAGTGCTATACGAGTGTGTTTGTGCTGTTTGACTCACCTGTGGTAAGAAGAAAATGAGCATCTGTTTGAGTCATGCATCATTCTCATTGTCCGTCTCTCTTTGTCTGTTTTTTTTTTTTTTTTTACAGGGAACAAAACGTACGCAAACACAGCAAGCCGGACTCCGTTCCCTTGGTGACCGAGAAGGAGAAACATGTGGTGACTGTAGTGGAATAACACGTCACTGCCTAGAGGAGCTTCAATCTCACTCACACACACACACACACACACATTCATATAAAAAGACTTTTGCTCCATGCAGCTCTGCGGTGTTGCCACTCCGAGACATTTTCAGCAATTACGGCTGATTCAGTTTGTCTACATTGGGGTAGACTGTCTCGAGATCAGCTGCAGCAGTCATATTTATTAGGGGGCATCATATTCTTCATCAGAATATGATAAGCGATTCTTTACTTTTGAGAACTGCTTGATGACATTATTATTGAGCATATTTAAGTTTTCCACTCAGCAGGATGTCATGCTCACAAGTAATAAAATGTTGACTTTATATAATAATTTGCCTTGGGATTTCTTTTTCTACATCTCAGAATTTTATTTATTTATTTATTTTCATTTTTGGTTTCTCTGTTGATTCCTAATAATTGCTTTAGCGCTGAAACGAGCTTATCCCTTTAATAAGAGTCCTGCTCAGACCTTTCCCCATTAATCCAATCATTTCAGTCTCCTCAGCTTTATCTCTAATCCCCAGTATGCCTTTAATAGGATCGTTATTATGACATGTTTTGTTCGGCATTACAACAATTGTAAGATATATATATGTTGTTCCAATTCAAGTAGTGAACAGTAAAAGTGACAACAGTTTAATAGTAGCATTTATGATTTTTTACTCCTTCCTATGGTGATCTAGGAGACACCTGAAAACTACGCTTTTCTAAAACGGCGATCAGACCAAATATTCACTCGGAAAAACAATTCACTGAAGGGGAAATGACGTGGGGTGTGAAAGATACACATTTCCTTACTTTAGCTTAATATAGGTCAACTGTGGCATGAATTCATGAGCCTCTGTGTTATGAGCCAATATAAATCAAGTGGGCGGGAATGTGGTCAAATTGATTGGCAAAACAATTGAGGAGCTGATAATTATTAACTAGCAGACACACTGGTCTAGCAGACACCCTCTGCCTCAGTGTTTTCTTACTGTTGCTTGGCACACAAACACAACCCCTGGCAAAAATGATGGAATCACCACACTTGGAGGATGCTCACCTGAGTTGTTTTACTTCATAGAAAATAGACAAGTCATAGATATGACACAAAACAATTTTTGTTTAATAGCTGAACATTCTGGCTTTGTGAAACATACCTCAAACAAGTTAAATGAAATTATTTTAGTTAATGGCATGTTTTTTTCCAGATCAAGTAGAGGAAAAAAAATATGGAATCACCTTGTAATTTGCATTTCTAAAACAAATACCAGCACAAGTCAAAAAATGCAAATTAGTTTGCGGTTAAAAGAGAGTGCTTACAGACCTTAACCTTGGACTTATTGAAAGGAAACATTGCCCCAGCAAGAGAGTTGTCAATTGAAACAATGGAAAGGATTATAAAACTCCTTCAAGAAGGAAATCCAACATGGAGTGTGGCAAAAGATGTCAGTTGTTCCCAGTCAGCTGTGTCTAACATTTGGTGCAATTGTGAACAAAATGGGAAGGTTATAAAAGGAAAACATATGGGTTGACCAAGGAAGACGTAAAAGCATCAGGATAGAAAACTCAAAGCAATATGCCTTGAAAATAGAAAATGCACAACAAAACAAATGGAAAACAAATGGGTGGAAACAGGAGTCAATGTTTGTGACAGAACTGTAAGAAATTGGTTGAAAGAAATGGGATTTACATATGGTAAAGCCAAAGGAAAACCAGCACTACCACCTAAACAGAAGAAAACAAGGTTCCAGTGAAGCTAAAGAGAAGCGATCATGGAGTGTGGATAATTGGATATTCAGTGATGAATCACAAATCTACATTGGCCAAGGAGATGATGCTGGAACTTTTGTCTGGTGCTGTTCTATTGAAACATGTAAAGATGACTGCCTGTTAAAAACAATGAAATTTCCCCACTCACTGATGATATGGGGTTTGCATGTCAGGTAAAGGACCAGGGGAGACCTCAACAGTCAATACACAGGTGTACACTGAAATACTGGACACTTTTCTCATTCCATTGATAGAACATAGGTTTGGTGGTGATTAAGTCATTTTTCAGGATGATAATGCATCTTGCCACAGAGCAAAGAGTGTTAAAGCTTTTCTTTAGGAAAGGCATATCACCTCAATGACATGGCCAGCAAACTTTATGGTGGAAATGAAAAGAATTGGTCCATGACAAGGCTCCATCCTGCAACTCTGATCTGTCAACCACTATTCGAGAAAGTTGAAACTCGTACTCATTACTAACCGGTTGAGTAAAATTTTTAGATAATTGCATCACTCTAAAATACATTGTGAACGAAATATTGTGGTTTCTAATTAGTTTAGCAAATCCATCCTACAAGTCAGAAAGATGATCTCATGCACATTCACACACTATGGACAATTTGGAAATGCCACTCAGCCTCCAGCGCATGTCTTTGGACTGGGAGAGGAAACCGGAATACCCAGAGGAAACCCCCAAAGCACGGGGAGAACAAGCACACACACAGGGAAGACGCAGGATTCGAACCCCAATCCCAGAGGTGCAAGGTTGCAAATGTGCTAACCAATTTTATTATATAACAAATACAAGACCATTGAGCCTGTTTCTTGACATATTTACAAATTTCAAACTTAAAATAAATTGTCTTATTCTATTAGTAGATAATAAATAAGAAATAAATGCTTGAATAGGAGAAGACAATTTGAAGCATGAAACGGGGAAAAACATCTACGAATAGGCTTACTAGCTTTTATATTTGTTTTGTTTACAAAGAATCTAATCAGGAGAAATATTAGTTGAGCATATATACAGGTGCATCTCAATAAATTAGAATGTCGTGGAAAAGTTCGTTTATTTCAGTAATTCAACTCAAACTGTGAAACTCGTGTATTAAATAAATTCAATGCACACAGACTGAAGTAGTTTAAGTCTTTGGTTCTTTTAATTGTGATGATTTTGACTCACATTTAACAAAAACCCACCAATTCACTATCTCAACAAATTAGAATATGGTGACATGCCAATCAGCTAATCAATTCAAAACACCTGCAAAGGTTTCCTGAGCCTTCAAAATGGTCTCTCAGTTTGGTTCACTAGGTAAGCCACAAACATTCATTGCCAAAGAAGCTGGCTGTTCACAGAGTGCTGTATCCAAGCATGTTAACAGAAAGTTGAATGGAAGGAAAAATTGTGGAAGAAAAAGATGCACAACCAACCGAGAGAACTGCAGCCTTATGAGGATTGTCAAGCAAAATCGATTCAAGAATTTGAGTGAACTTCACAAGGAATGGACTGAGGCTGGGGTCAAGGCATCAAGAGCCACCACACACAGACGTGCCAAGGAATTTGGCTACAGTTGTCGTATTCCTCTTGTTAAGCCACTCCTGAACCACAGACAACGTCAGAGGCGTCTTACCTGGGCTAAGGAGAAGAAGAACTGGACTGTTGACCAGTGGTCCAAAGTCCTCTTTTCAGATGGGAGCAAGTTTTGTATTTCATTTGGAAACCAAGGTCCTAGAGTCTGGAGGAAAGGGTGGAGAAGCTCATAGCCCAAGTTGCTTGAAGTCCAGTGTTCAGTTTCCACAGTCTGTGATGATTTGGGGTGCAAAGTCATCTGTTGGTGTTGGTCCATTGTGCTTTTTGAAAACCAAAGTCACTGCACCCGTTTACCAAGAAATTTTGGAGCACTTCATGCTTCCTTCAGCTGACCAGCATTTTGAAGATGCTGATTTCATTTTCCAGCAGGATTTGGCACCTGCCCACTCTGCCAAAAGCACCAAAAGTTGGTTAAATGACCATGGTGTTGGTGTGCTTGACTGGCCAGCAAACTCACCACACCTGAACCCCATAGAGAATCTATGGGGTATTGTCAAGAGGAAAATGAGAAACAAGAGACCAAAAAATGCAGATGAGCTGAAGGCCACTGTCAAAGAAACCTGGGCTTCCATACCACCTCAGCAGTGCCACAAACTGATCACCTCCATGCCACGCCGAATTGAGGCAGCAATTAAAGCAAAAGGAGCCCCTACCAAGTATTGAGTACATGTACAGTAAATGAACATACTTTCCAGAAGGCAAACAATTCACTAAAAATGTTTTTTTATTGGTCTTATGAAGTATTCTAATTTGTTGAGATACTGAATTGGTGGGTTTTTGTTAAATGTGAGCCAAAATCGTCACAATTAAAAGAACCAAAGACTTAAACTACTTCAGTCTGTGTGCATTGAATTTATTTTAGACACGAGTTTCACAATTTGAGTTGAATTACTGAAATAAATGAACTTTTCCACGACATTCTAATTTATTGAGATGCACCTGTATATACAGCCGTGGCCAAAAGTTTTGAGAATGACACAAATATTAATTTTTACAAAGTCTGCTGCCTCAGTTTTTATGATGGCAATTTGCATATACTCCAGAATGTTATGAAGAGTGATCAGATGAATTGCAATTAATTTCAAAGTCCCTCTTTGCCGTGAAAATGAACTTAATCCCAAAAAAACATGTCCACTGCATTTCAGCCCTTCCACAAAAGGACTAGCTGACATCATGTCAGTGATTCTCTCGTTAACACAGGTGAGAGTGTTAACGAGGACAAGGCTGGAGATCACTCTGTCATGCTGACTGAGTTAGAATAACAGACTGGAAGCTTTAAAAGGAGGGTGGTGCTTGAAATTATTGTTCTTCCTCTGTTAACTATGGTTACCTGCAAGGAAACACGTGCAGCCATCATTGCTTTGCACAAAAAGGGATTCACAGGCAAGGATATTGCTGCTAGTAAGATTGCACCTAAATCAACCATTTATCGGATCATCAAGACCTTCAAGGAGAGAGCTTCAACTGTTGTGAAGAAGGCTTCAGGGAGCCCAAGAAAGTCCAGCAAGCACCAGGACCGTCTCCTAAAGTTGATTCAGCTGCGGGATCGGGGCACCACCAGTGCAGAGCTTGCTCAGGAATGGCAGCAGGCAGGTGTGAGTGCGTCTGCACGCACAGTAAGGCGAAGACTTTTGGAGGATGGCCTGGTGTCAAGAAGGGCAGCAAAGATGCCACTTCTCTCCAGGAAAAACATCAGGGACAGACTGCTATTCTGCAAAAAGTACAGGGATCGGACTGCTGAGGACTGGAGTAATGTCATTTTCTCTGATGAATCCCCTTTCCGATTGTTTGGGGCATCTGGAAAAAAGCTTGTCCGGAGAAGAAAAGGTGAGCGCTACCATCAGTCCTGTGTCATGCCAACAGTAAAGCATCCTGAGACCACTCATGTGTGGGGTTGCTTCTCAGCCAAGGGAGTGGGCTCACTCACAATTTTGCCTAAGAACACAGCCATGAATAAAGAATGGTACAAAAACATCCTCAGAGAGCAACTTCTCCCAACCATCCAAGAACAGTTTGGTGATGAACAATGCCTTTTCCAGCATGATGGGGCACCTTGCCACAAGGCAAAAGTGATAACGAAGTGGCTCGGGGAACAAAACACCAACATTTTGTGTCCATGGCCAGGAAACTCCCCAGACCTTAATCCCCATTGAGAATTTGTGGTCAATCCTCAAGAGGCGGGCGGACAAACAAAAACCCACAAACTCTGACAAACTCCAAGCATTGATTATGCAAGAATGGGCTGCCATCAGTGAGGATGTGGCCCAGAAGTTGATTGACAGCATGCCAGGGCGAATTGCAGAGGTCTTGAAAAAGAAGGGTCAACACTGCAAATATTGACTCTTTGCATAAACTTCATGTAATTGTCAATAAAAGCCATTGACACTTATGAAATGCTTGTGATTATACTTCAGTAACAGTTAGTAACATCTGACAAAAAGAGTTAAAAACACTGAAGCAGTAGACTTTGTGAAAATTAATATTTGTGTCATTCTCAAAACTTTTGGCCATGGCTGTATATATATATATATATATATATATATATATATATATATATATATATATATATATATATATATGTATATATATGTATATATATGTGTATATATATATATATATATATATATATATATATATATATATATATATATATATATATATATATATATATATATATATATTTAGTACCGTGCGAAAGTTTTAGGCAGGTGTGAAAAAATGCTGTAAAGTAAGAATGCTTTCAAAAATAGATATTAATAGTTTATATTTATTAATTAACAAAATGCAAAACAGCATCAATTCTTCTAGGTACACGTGCACATAGTTTTTGAAGAAACTCGGAGGGTAGATTGACCCAAACATCTTGGATAACTAACCACAGTTCTTCTGTGGATTTGGGCAGCCTCAGTTGCTTCTCTTTCTTCATGTAATCCCAGACAGACTTGATGATGTTGAGATCAGGGCTCTGTGGGGGCCATACCATCACTTCCAGGACTCCTTGTTCTTCTTTACGCTGAAGATAGTTCTTAATGACTTTCGCTGTATGTTTGGGGTCATTGTTATGCTGCAGAATAAATTTGGGGCCAATCAGTTGCCTCCCTGATGGTATTGCATGATGGATAAGTATCTGCCTGTACTTCTCAGCATTGAGGAAACCATTAATTCTGACCAAACCCCACACTCCATTTGCAGAAATGCAGACAAACTTGCAAGGAACCTCCACCATGCTTCACTGTTGCCTGCAGACCCTCATTCGTGTACTGCTCTCCAGCCCTTCGGCAAACAAACTGCCTTCTGCTACAGCCAAATATGTCAAATTTTTACTCATCAGCCCAGAGCACCTGCTGCCATTTTTCTGCACCCCAGTTCCTGTGTTTTCGTGCATGGTTGAGATGCTTGGCCTTGTTTCCCCGTCGGAGGTATGGCTTTTTGGCCACAAGTCTTCCATGAAGGCCACTTCTGACCAGACTTTTCCGGACAGTAGATGGATGTACCAGGGTCCCACTGGTTTCTGCCAGGTCTGAGCTGATGTCACTGCTGGACATCGTCCAGATTTCAAAGGGAAGTAAGCCTGATGTGTCTTACATCTGCTGCAGTAAGTTTCCTTGGCTGACCACTGCATCTACAGTCCTCAATGTTGCCTGTTTCTTTGTGCTTTTTCAAAAGAGCTTGGACAGCACATCTGGAAACCCCTGTCTGCCTTGAAATTTCTGCCTGGGAGAGACCTTGCTGATACAGTATAACCACTTTCTGTCTTGTTGCTGTGCTCAGTCTTGCCATGGTGTATGACTTTTGACAGTAAACTATCTTCAGCAACCTCACCTTGTTAGCTGAGTTTGGCTGTTCCTCACCCAGTTTTATTCCTCCTACACAGCTGTTTCTGTTTCAGTTAATGATTGTGTTTCAACCTACATATTGAATTGATGATCATTAGCACCTGTTTGGTATAATTGTTTAATCATACACCTGACTATATGCCTAAAAAATCCCTGACTTTGTGCAAGTGTATCTAGAAGAATTGATACTGTTTTGAATGTAAAGCGTGGTCACATCAAATATTGATTTGATGTAGATTTTTCTTCTGTTCACTCACTTTGCATTTTGTTAATCGACAAATATAAACTATTAACATGTCTATTTTTGAAAGCATTCTTACTTTACAGCATTTTTTCACAACTGCCTAAAACTTTTGCACAGTACAGTACATACAGTATATATATATATATATATATATATATATATATATATATATATATATATATATATATATATATATATACACACACACACCCACACACACACACACACACACACACACACACACACACACACACATAGCGATTGAGCCAAATTAAGCAAAATCAAGGAAACTCTGCAATATTTGCAAGTTTTAATTTAGCAACTTTTCAAAATTACCTCACATTTTCTGCAGATTTGGGCTAAGATGCGTGAAGTGACATCATCACTATGCGCATTCAGCCAAAGCCCACTTCGTGCTTCGAACATAAGTACAGCGAAAAGACCTCATTTACCAACAAACATCACTGCGAAAGACCATGCAAAACAATTTCGTGTCAAGTAGTTTTCCACAAAAAAGCAAATTAACAAATTTTGAAAAAAGCTGCAGCAAAATCAAGCATTTTGGCTGCAACAGTCACAAAAAAACTCCAAGAACTCCTGTACAGACTGAAATATTTAACATGTATATATGTATATATATCAGTGGTAAATGCAGTGTTCACTTTTGGGGGCAAAAGTGAACATATTTCAGTTCAGTAAAGTAATTTTCTGAAATATATAGTACAAAATGTCATGTTGACCATATCTCAGGCCATCACACAGATATGATAGTGACAGGCCTTACAAAATAACCTTTGAGTTATATGACTGGATTCATCCATTCAGAATCCTGGTTTTGAATGCAGGTCTGTGCTAGCGTCACTGACCAATCAGAGCAAGGCAGATCGCTGAGGGCGTGGCTTTGGACCAGAGCGGTTGTTATTTTTAGCTCGGGGTTTTTCCGATCTCGCGGTGATCCTCCTCCAGTCCGCGTTTTCCAGCTGCTCTCTCTCTCTCGCTCTCTCTCTCTCTCTCTCTCTCTCTCTCCCCCTCTCTCTCTCTGTACATCAATGACCGAGCGCCGCTATAGGTGCTGAGCTCTGCGTCCATTTTCCCCCTTCCTTCCGTGCATTTAAGAAACATTGAAGAAACACACAACCTGGAAAAGAGAAGAAGAAGAAGAAGAAAACCGCAGGGATTCAAAGCGCACTGGATGGGTTTTTTGTTTTTACTTCAAGGTGCGACGACGCTCTTTTGAGTGATGGGTTAGGACGGATTTGAACAGGATGGCAAAATAAACGGGCTCCTTTTGCACATCTGCACGTCCGGAGAGGGTGAGATTAAGCTTCATCCTACCTCCTGAATACACACTTCTATCCTCAAGGGTTTTTATGATCCATATAGAGAAATCTATTGGATTTGCCACGTGTAGAAATTTAGCATGGATGTAAGAATGGGTTTAAGCATGAATTTCATGACCCTTCCAGTTTGGTTGCCTTAACCAATACTCATTCTATCCATCTTTCTATTAGGCCTATTATTACTAGCTAGAGTTAATAATACTCGCCTCAAATTCTTGTTCTTTGTGTTTTGCTCCAAATTTGAGAGGAATCACCTTGAATATTGTGTATGCATTTCAGCATTAAAGAAAAAAGATGCCCTTTAATAATAGACCTCTATTGTAGCAGATTACGCACGTGCACATGAAATTACCCGAAATAATAACCGTGCACTGATTAAACCTGACTTTTCGTGTGTGTGTGTGTGTGTGTGTGTGTGTGTGTGTTGTAGCGCGCGCGCACGCGCGTGTGTGTGTGTGTGTGTGAACATGGCCGCTCCGCTCGCGCACCGGGGCCTGGCCGACATGCCGGACCTGAGCCACCTCACCGACGAGGAGAGGAGGATCATCCTCGACGTCATGGACCGCCAGAAGAGGGAAGAGGAGAAGGAACAGTCCATGCTGAAGTAAGACAAGCGTAAAACATGGATTCTCGATCTCTTCCAAAGCACTGTTTAATCCTATGTTCATAAGAGTGTGCTGAATAGGCTGTATCAGGGTAGCTCGCGCTTTTTTTTTTTTTTTTTCTAACGCACTTCCTGGATTGATCAACCTGCATCCTGACTGCCGGGTCGAAACAGACGCCATATTTCTTTTTTTGATCCCTTTGTACGTTTAAATCAGATTGGGTTGTAATATTTGTTGCTGCAGATCCAGTTGGAACTGAGCAGCAGCTGGATGTGTTTTCAGCACCACGGAGCTGTCCATGTACTAAGTCTATTAGCTAGGTTTCTCAGTCTTCCTGTAGCAGAACTGCACATCTGTCTCTCCTAACACACCCGATATATTCAAATATTCAGGTCATTAACAAGTCCTACAGGGTGTGTTAAGGTGTGTTAGGGCATAAGTCGTATGTTTACACCTGGTTGATTCATGCATTTTTAATCTTTGGATTGTATCATGTTTGTCATACATTTACATTTAGTCATTTGGTAGATATTTTCATCCAACATGACTTGCGATTAAGCAGAGCAGATGAGGGTCAAGGGGGCATGGTGATGCAGCGTGTAGCCTTATTGCCTCCCAGCACCAGGGTCCTGGTTTCAATCCTGAGAAGATAAGACAGACAGTAACCCAAGCTTGAATTCGGATTGCATCAGAGACTCTGGAGCTGTGAGGTGGCAGTGCTACACACTGCGTTATCATGCCAGCCTATGCCATTTTTAATTTCCTTTTGGAGGTCATAGTCCACGTGCCTTCTGTTGTATTGTATTGTTTTGTATTGGGGGATTTTTTTTCTCTTTTGGTTCTCAAACATGGCTTGGAGATTAATATATTATTACCCTTGTAAACATCTGGCTCAAATATACAGCATCCCAGACATCCTGATTTCCTGGAACTGCCTGCATCCAGGCATTTCTAGCCGACTCTGTCAGAGCAGGTGTAAATTCATAATGCACTTAGAATCCTGATACTCAAGACACATGAATTGACCAGGTGTGAACAACGCCGAAAAGTTCATGATTTGACCTCATTGCTATACCTTAGGGGATACATTTTCACTGTAGACCTACTTTCTCTTGCTGTAATACATCAGCTTCAACTCATCAACTCATTAACAAGCTCATTGTGATGTTATAATTGGTGTATTAGAACAGGCGAGTAACTGAATTATACCGTGTAAGGTTACTGCATGAGTAGGATTGAGTAACACTCGAGCAGTGGCTTCACACTCTGAGCTCATCCGTGCCAGGATTTGTTTGGTTTAGCATTCGAAACCATTGCGATAACTTTACAGCAGTGCCATGAAGGAGCCTGCGTAATCACGGTTTACCGTACTGAGTTAAATATTAATGCTGTGTGTGTGGCAGCAGAGCAGACCTATGGTTGAAGTGACTCATCGACTCAAAGCCTCAGCCACCGCAGTGTCGCTGTGTGAATCATCCATACGTGCATATACACACTTCTACTCCATTAAGCTATTTATTGAGAATGAGTGCGAGAGAGAGATACACAGTGAGAGAGAGAGAGAGAGAGAGAGGGAGAGAGAGAGGGAGTAAGAGAGCATTTAGCATTTGGATGGCACAGATGTCAATCATCGCTGCTTAGCACCACTACAAGCGTATTGTGTGTACGCATTGGTGTAGAGTTACAGGACAACTCAGCGGCTTGGTGACTCCCAACTACTATGCAGACTCATATGTTCTCTTTGTCATTGGCCTGGTGTTGGGTTGGGCTAGTCATGAGCTTTACCTCAGAGGAAGCTATTCACATAACATTGTAAAGTACTGCAGAAGGCTAATTTTGACCCTGCCGGTATTTTAATAATAATAATAAGAAGAAGAAATATAATTACTTGACCTAATGCTGCTTTGCTCCTGAATAATTCTAACTGAGTAGTCTTATTTCAAGTCATCAAGTCAACTTCATAAATAGTCCAGACCCACCAATCATTCCACCAGTCGAGCTTATACTACAGTGCTGTTAAATTCTTGAATCTGACTGGTCAGAAGGTGTCGATTAATTTTATTAAGCAGTAATTCAAATCACAGGCTTATATTAATGCTCTTGTTCTAATACGTTATTGTTTCTATAGTAACAGGTAATTCACAGAGACTTGTATAGGAGACACTCCACATAATATAAGACTAATAATAAAAAAACGAATTAATTAAAATCTTTATGGAAGGAGTCTCCAGTGTCAGCGCTTTGTAACAGTGAGTAAATTTTCCTTTCTTGAAATATCAGGACAGAGAACATGTTACTCTGTAAACATGCCTTTAAAATCTAGGCTGGTGAGGGAAGGACTTAAAATTTTTTTTTTTTTTATAGCTGCTATAACCTGGCACTAATTTATCTCGCAGATGTTCCACAACATTAAATGTAACTATAAATTTGTACATGTCATTCTTTAACTAATAAAAAGTGTTTTATTCATTACTTATTGTGATTTTAGCGCAGCATGATAACTATTTTAAAAAAGAGGTAGCACTATAGCAGAAATTAAAATATTGTAGCATTGAGATAAAAAGTCCATGTTAATCCTTCTAAAAAGTCACTTCCAGAGACATTATTTGATGCTGATTTTGTGAAATGCAAAGATACTGTCTGTCTTTTTTCCTCTTCAATTTATATATATATATATATATATATATATATATATATATATATATATATATATATATATATATATATATATTTTTTTTTTTACATAAAACAGAAGATTGGCTTCCTATCCAACACCAGGAGTAAAACATTAACTTTGCCTCAAATAGCCATGCCTTAGCGACTTGTTGCTAATGTTAGCACTGGTATTAGACTTTTATTTGATTAATGAGCCTTTGATTATTCTTGATCTAGAACTACCAGTGTCATGAAATTTGTTGTCTGTTCTCTATTTCGTGAATTTTCTGTATTTTCTATGGGTGCAACTGTGGTCTTGAATTTCTGTCAGCATGTGCACCATATACAATACAATACCATATACAGCATATACAATACATATACACCATATACAATACACTAAATATACACCATATACAATAAAATACCATATACACCGTATACAATACATATACACCATATGCAATACAATACATATACAGCATATGCAATACAATACCATATACACCATATACACCATATACAATACATATACACCATATACAATACAATACAATACATATACACCATATACAATACCATACATATACACCATATGCAATACCATACATATACACCATATGCAATACAATACATATACACCATATGAAATACAATACATATACACCATATACAATACATATACACCATATACAATACAATACATAAACACCACATACAATACAATACATATACACCACATACAGTACAATACAATACATATACACCATATACAATACCATACATATACACCATATGCAATACAATACATATACACCATATACAATACCATACATATACACCATATGCAATACAATACATATACACCATATGAAATACAATACATATACACCATATACAATGCAATACCATATACACCATATACAATACAATACATATACACCATATACAATACAATAGATATACACCATATACAATACAATACATATACACCATATGAAATACAATACATATACACCATATACAATACAATACCATATACACCATATACAATACATATACACCATATACACCATATACAATACAATACATAAACACCACATACAATACAATACATATACACCATATACAATACCATACATATACACCATATGCAATACAATACCATATACACCATATACAATACAATGCATATACACCATATGCAATACAATACATGTACACCATATACAATACAATACCATATACACCATATTCAATACAATACAATACAATACAATATATATACACCATATACAATACAATACATATACACTATATACAAAACAATACATATACACTATATACAATACAATACCATATACACCATATACAATACAATACATATACACCACATACAATACAATACAATACAATACAATACAATACAATACCATATACACCATATACAATACCATGCATATACACCATATACAATACAATACAATACCATATACAGTACACATACCCACACACACACACACACACGCACACACAAACATACACAAACAGGCTGTAGTCCAACCTGAGGAATCCTGGAAGAGCGGAGGCAGGAAGAACCTTCAGTGTTTGCCAACTTACTGTCATCTCCTGGAAAAGCCACAAAGAAAAAGATAATAACTCAGGGGAAGCTAGATAGAGAGGAAAATACTGGGGCAGTGTGAGAGGATGATGGGTGTGATGATGATCATAGTAAAAATATATTTTATGCAATGTTGTAGTGTCAGAAGTAACACAGAGAACAACTAGATTTGCATTTCTTGAAGGAAATACTGTGCAGCTAAGCCATGCGTGTGTGTGTGTGTGTGTGTGTGTGTGTGTGAGAGAGAGAGAGAGAGAGAGAGAGAGAGAGAGAGAGAGAGAGAGAGAGAGTTTAATGCAGAGCTTCTGAATGGATGGCTTTAAAAGGCTGTTGTGACATCATCAGGTGGCAGTTAGAATTCAAACTAACAGGCGTTCCTTCAGTGTATTTCAGTGGGAAGATTTCAAAATTTAAATATAAATGTTTAAAAATATATACATTTATATATTCATAAATTTGATCAAAACCAAAATTAGCAGAAGAACAAGAAGTAGAAGAAGAAGATGAAGAAAAATAAGAATAATAAGTAGAGGTGTGATAAATAAAATACAATGCTTGTTTTACAGTTGTTGCTGTCTACAGTGGATAACAACAACAACCACAACAACAACAACAACTACAACAACCCCAACAACAACAGTAATAATAACAGTAATAATAATAATAACAATAATAATAAGAAGAAAAATAAGAATAATAGGTGTGATAAATAAAATACAATGTTTGTTTTACACTTGTTGCTGTTTACAGTGGATAACAACAACAACAACAACAACAATAATAAACAAAAACAAGCATAACCACAATAATACTGATTATTAAAAAAGTAACAACAACAAAAACCAGGAGAAGGTAGCAGTAGGAAAAGTCTGATAAATAAAAAATACAGTGAGGTTGTTGCTGTTTTATAGTGGATAACAACAACAACAACAGTAATAATAATAATAATAATAATAATAATAATAATAATAATAATAAGATGATGATGATGATGATAGTAAGAGTGAGGAAGAAACATCTGTAGGACTGAACATAACAAAACAACATGGAGGTCGCTGTTGGTTGGATTAATGCCTTATGAATGATGTGTTTGTCTTGAAGCCTCCATAGACATAGATTTTCCTCTAAACCCATGATCAACAGGTTCCAGAGGCCATCCGCCGAGCATACAGCGCCTCATGAACAGTGTGTAACAGTGTGCTGCTAAAGTTTAATCTAGGCTGAGATCTTAATGTACACGAGTGAAAGATCAGGAGACATCGGGTGCTTATTTGCTGACTGAATTAGCTTATCTTCTGCGGTCTCTCCACGTGCAGTGTGTTTTGTAAGCCTGTTGGGCAGCTGCTTGGGTTCAGAAGCAGGGGAGGTGGAAGTATTGTGTTACAGAGATCGTTTAACCAAACATGGCTAATGTGGGTATCAGTGAATGTAAACTATAGTGCTTGAAAGTAGGCTTTGTAAGTAAGCCTTCCGCTTGCCTCTAAGCACTGGTGTTAAATCAGATATAGTGGTTGAGCAAATAGTGCTTTATAATGTGTTCTATGCATGTCCGTCCATGTTTTGTCTCAGGCACCGATACACAGAGCAGCGGGATATTCACATGCAATTCATGATTCCGTTTAATGCTTCTGTTTGTCAGTTGTAACTTAATAATGAGCATTATAGTTTAATTGTTATTTTTGGTATTTTTTGTACTAGGAACTATTTATAACCACTTATATCACAGCGCTGTTGAATTCTCGATTCTGATTGGCTGACAGATGTTCTGAGGTGTGCAATTATTTTTCAGTAAATGCATGGCTAAAGTAGTTCCAGTCAGGTCTTGACTGTATTACAGTGCCATATCACTTCGCCTGAAGTAACGGATGAGTTAGCCTACTATACACCTCAGCAAACAGATGTAACAACAAACAAAATTACAGAAAATTTCGATTTTCCAGAAATATATAAGGAATAATTGACGACGGGCTGTTGAATGAAGGAAAATAATGCGGCCACAGATATGGCCACATATGCAGTTACTGAAAAGAAAGACAGAGGGAGCAAGAAAAAGAGAGAGAGAGAAAGTGTGAGAGTACATGTGATAATCCGGTGAACGAGTATCAATATTTATTTATTTATTCGTTGTATTTTCTGCAGTAATAAACCCTGTGAACAAGTAGGCTTGTCGATATTTATTTATTTATTTGTTCTAATTTATATTCTTTCTCACACCTCGGGGTGTGCATTATTTTCTAATAATTCAACGGCCCGTTGTCAATTATTCCTTACATATGAGTGACAAATGAAAGGAAGGGCATTTATTTTTCTGGCATGGATTGTATCCTCTTAGAGACATCTTATGACTTATCACCTTCATCCTATAATGAAACATGCCTATCCTAATGGGCGGGATCCCTTCCAGAATGACTCCGCCCCCATCCACCAGGTATGTGGACTCCCTGGATGGTTTATGAGAATGAAAATGATGTAAATCATATGCTATGGCTTTCACAGTCACCAGATCTCAAACCAGTCGAGCAGCTATGGGAGTTATATCTTAGACAGCGCTCTTCGCCACCATCATCAAAACACCAACTGGAAGAATGATGTTCATCACTCCAGTACAGTTCCACTTCCTTTAATTTGTCACCAATCCGTATGCTGTTTGTTGTGTAACACAGCAATATTTAGTGAAGTTGTAGATGACAAGATAGCTTTTGCTCTAGTTAAACTTTCCTTGTATATTATACCATAGTGCTGTTCAAATGCTTGATTCTGATTGGTCAGAAGCTGCTACAAGATTTATATTAATGCTTTCGTTCTAATATGTGATCTTTTCTATAGTAACAGTGTATATACAGGGACTTGTATAGTGGATGTGCCACATAAACAGGTTAAAAATATGTGTAACCATTGATAATAGATGTTTATTTAGCATTTTTGGAAGGAGTCTCCAGTGTCAGCACTTTGTTACAGTCAGAGGTAAAGCTGTTCCTGAGCATGGGAAAGTCTTCTGGCCGGAAGGCTTTGTGGTTTCTTGGTCACAGGACAAGCTGTGTTATATTTTGTCTTTTTAACTTACTATAATGAATGTGATAACAGGAAGTAACTTCTTTCGAGGACGTTCCACAACATTAAATGTAGCTTTAAATGGATAAAAAGTATGATGTGTTGTTCTGTATTTAATACAAATTGTATTCGTAAGCAAATTGCCGTGGTAAAAATAAGTGATTTTTTTTTTAAATTACAAAATTTAATCATTTGTTAAGTTAATTTAATGCTATTATTAATTATATTATCAGCAGTGACCTGAGTTAGAACTATTTACATGTTATTTGATATTTGATATTTCTCCCTTTTGCTATAATGACAGCGCATATGAGCTGGCATGGACTCCACAAGTTTGTAAAAACTGATGATTCCTGTTATATCAAATCCCATCGGCGTGTCATCTGAACACATGCTGTAATGGAAGGGATAAGACTCAAGGAAAACTTGACCTTTTGTGCTCAGCAGTTAAAATGGTCAATATGACAAATTGCTTACATTTAAATAGGGACCTAGAAATTGTGCAGAATCTTGAATATTAAATATTCAAGATGTTGAACTTTCTTTGCTTTAACTATTTCAAAATATATTGTGTGTGTGTGTGTATTATTTCACTACCCCTATGAGTGTAAGAGTGACATAAAGCCAACGGTAATGACAATTAAATCATTTATCCCAGTTGTGTGTGTGACAGTCGTTATCTACACATACGTAATCATGAAAGGCCGACTGGTCTACCGTGATACAAAGAATGCAGCAAAACTAAATAGACTTTCTGATGAACAGACTTCTGGAAACAAAGCATTAGGGTCATTTAGCAACTACGGATAGAGCAGACCAGCGCAGCACAGAGCGCCCCGTGTTCAGGACAGCACTACTGTTACGTAAGAGCATTGAAGCATGGACAGAGAGATCCAAAGAACATGAGCGTTTAGTAGCCACGTGAAGATATAATACGAACAGTGGAGTCATAAATGTACCAGTCAGCGGCTTCCCTAGTCTGATCAAACATTAACTCACTTCTGAGCAATTTGAAAAGTATATTCCACACAACTGGTTGATATAAACATATAATAATCTTGTTTTTTAATCACAATATTATTATATTATTAGTAAATTATTATTGTATAAATGATAAGTACTTTCATAACACTGACTGACTGACATTGTTACTCACTGTAGGGGAAGCTAATTGGAAGTACTTTATTTTATACTATATTTTCAGTGCTATTTCCCCCCCCAAATATTAACAGACAGATATTGTGATATATATTTTTGTGATATATTTCCCACTCTAAAAAAGAAGATGGGTTGTGTGTAACCGAGTTATGGTCTTTTCTGTAACCCTGGACCTATGTAGAACTCACGTCTCAGCAATAATCTTGTAGGTGTTTGTTTAGTGAGCCTGTGCTATAATTCTAACTGTTAAAATGATTGAACTGGGTATAGCTAACTTTAGTGGTGATAGATGATGTTATATAAAGCCTGATACTTCCTTAGCTAACACTGGATACCTAACTTGGATACATTCACGTAACGTTGCTAGCTAGCAATAAATTACGATATTGCTGTGAGGAGTTAGAAAACAAAGACTAGCAAACTGGTCTGATTAGAAGGGAAAAAAAAACAGACTAATGTTAGCTAGCCAATAGTTATATAGAATTATACAGAATACCTTTTAACAGGGATGGGGCATGGTAGCTTAGTGGTTAGCATGCTTGCCTCGCACCTCCGGGGTCGGGGGCTTGAATCCCGCCTCCGGCCTGTGTGCGTGGAGTTTGCATGTTCTCCCTGTGCGTCATGGCTTTCCACTAGGTACTCCAGTTTCCTCCCCCAGTCCAAAGATGTGTTGAGGGCTAACAGGCATATCCAGATTGTCTGTAGCGTGTGAATGTGTGCGTGATTGTGCCCTACGATGGGTTGGCACCCTGTCCAGGGTGTCCCCCGCCTTGCTTCCCGGGTTCACTGGGATAGACTCCAGGCTTCCCGTGACCCTGTGTAGGATAAGTGGTATGGATGGATGAGAATTTATTATTATTAAAAAAAAAAAAAAAGAAAAGAAAAAAACAGGTTTCTGACTATGTCTATGGCTATGTATGTGGTAGATAGAAATTTGCTTGAAAAATGCTTGTGTATGCCTTTAATTTAAAAAATATATATATTTGTTTGTTTGTTTGTTTATTTATTGATTGTTTGATTGACTGGCAAATACTATTTGGACCTGGGTAAAAATAGTGTAAAAATGTGTAAAAGTTGCCCCAGTGTAGTCATTGCCATTATAACAGGTAAACCTGTTAAATAATGATTTTATTTACACAATGTAAATCATTTACATAAGGTTAGTAACTTTTTACCAAAGTTGCCTACGTAATAATAGCTAGCTTGCTGGAAACCTGGCTACCATTTGTAATGACACAATATGCTAATTTGCATTAATTAGCATGTTAGTGAACTGGGGTAGCTGCTATCAGCAAATAGCTACTTATAGAGAGATAGCTAAGCTAATTTTCCTTTATTAATTATGTTGTTTTCATATTGGTTTCACATTGGCTTTAGTTTTAGGAGGGCATTACAAAGGCCACTAGCTTGCTAGCTTTCTGTCTTATTCACATTCCACATATGTATTTTGGAGTGAAAACCAAATAATGGTGATGAATCCTCCAGGAAGCAGATCATACAGAAAAGTATTAAGGCTTTTTAATTATGAGTTTATAGCTATGATAACCAGCTACATAGTTCTGAACAAGAGCCCACAAACAAGTACTATGATGTGAATAGTCTGTGGAAAACTGTGGGGATTGGGGACATAAAACATCAGTTGTCCTAGGGTTATTTGTTTTGGCAGGAAGTCTCATGGGGGCAGTTCTGTGGCCACAGAAAGGTCATCTACATGATTCTTTTGTGTTGCAACACCACCACTGCTGTTGATATCCGGTGATCCGATGATTTGACTGAGGACTAGAAAGGAGTGGAGATTTGAGAAAACAAGATGGTGGGTGTTTGAAGGTGGATTGTGGCTTCAGTTCCTTTTGAACTGGACAAACCTTGCTGTCATTGGTCAAGGATCATTATTAGTTCAAACACAAGAGATGAGCTAAAATCATCAAAAGTCCCGGTTCCAGGATATATTGAACGTTCTGAGAAAAATGGTTCCTCAAGATTTCTTGGGATGTCTAAGGGTTGTAGCTTACTAAAAATGGGCTCTACATGGAAAATTTTCTGAAAATGAAACCTTCTGTTTTGGGATTGAACATAGAACCCGAAAAGGAAAACCTGAAGAATGCTCTATGATTCTAGATTTAACCAACGTGGATTTTATTATTTTTTAAACTTTGCTTGCCACCAGTGGATTCAAATACAGAAAGGTGCAATAAAAACATTAATAGTTCAGTTCCATCATTAATGAGATATCATAATCATCGTTCCACATAGAACCTTTTGGACCATGATTCATTAGCCACTTTTTGTTGCTGCCTCAGTGAATGGAATAATCATTTTCCACCACAAAGATCGTTCCATATACTAGTAACATTTGTGCTGAGAATTGTTTTTTAGTTCTATGTGGCACCAACACTCCAAAAGAACCTCAGAAGAGTGTACATCTAATTACATCTAATTGCTCTTAACTAATCTATTTAGACCAAATTGTTTTGTTTTGATCTGTAATTTTATGATTAAGTGTAGCTTTTTTTTTTTTTTTTTTTACTTAAATCATTTAGCATTTTACCTTTTATTTCATATTAAATTCTGTAAAGATTGATACCCTTATATTTTTAATTTACGTAGATATTTAAGATGACATGGTGGCACAATGTCACTGCCTTACAGCTCCAGGGTAACTGGTTCAATCCTGTGTTTGGGTTCAATCCTGTCTGCCTGGACTTCAGTGTACATGTAGGTTTCTTCTTGGTTCTCTGGTTTCCTTCAATTTCCCAATAAACATGCCAGTAGGTAAACTGGCTATGCTAAATTGTCTCCAGATGTATATGCATGTGTGCATGGAGCCCTGCAATGGACTGGTATCACATAAAAGGTGTATTCCTGCTTTGTACCCAGTGTTCCTGGGATATACTGATATGCGGATCCCTGACTAGGATAAAGCAATTACTAAAGTTGAATTAATATATGTATATAATTTATTTACATAAGTAGTTATCTACATAAGTTTTCATACAGCTGTGGGAAAAGGGTTCTTGCTTAAAGCCCAGAAACTCACAACCTTCTCTTATACAGTCTTAAAGTCTTGCACTCCAGGGAAGGATTTGCACATTCTGCATTTACGAATCTGGCAAAAATTGTCTGAGCTAAAGTGGGAATTCATTGTCTTTTAAATAATATATCCATAAAGTCAAACATCATCTGTCTTTTTATTCCTCTGCAGTTTTGTTAGGTTTGACACCCACGTTCAGCTTCTCTACTGCATCACCTAGGCTTCATCTCAGTAAAAGCCACAAACTGTGCTAAGGCAGCTTATGAATAGTGCTCAATGCAATCACATCAGAAAAATCCAATGCCCAAATCCGTAGAATTGTTAACGTACAGTAGCTCTCCAAATATGACATGCATTAAGTTAATGTTTCTTCTTAAGTAGAAAAGCCGTTGTGCTTATGATGTAATGCTGCTGGTCCACATGGATTATCAGCTCGCTAGTAAGCGAAAGCGTGAAGTGATGATGCTTTAGATTTCAGGCACAGTGTGCATTATAGGTTTTAAAAAGTGGTTTCTGTGGTGTGTGTGCACGCTCATATGAATGGACATAGTCGGTGAACATGTTACACATTTGTTACAGAGTGTGAATTCTTCTATCAGCTGGGATAGCTGATTTGAAATGCTGTATTCTTTGAGCGTCAGTGGAAGATTTTAGCGTTTACTGTAGCAGTCTTATTGTGAGCCAGAATGTCAGCGATCTTAGCATCAAATGCCAACAAAGTTGGATCATTTTCCTAATTCCTACATGATCGTAAGTTGTAATTTTTCCAAGTTCTAGTGCTTAGAAATGGGGATTCAAATTAGGTACTCTGACAAGATGTAGATGAAGACTTGCTCATTTGTAACCTGGATAAAAACCCTAAAGAAAAACGAATAATTAGGATCAGCCTTAATGTAATAAACAAACCTTTCTTAGCCAACCGAACATGAGCAATTTTGTGACTTTATGTGCAGTAAATTATTGCAGCAGAGCTTTGAAAAAAAAACTAAAATGACCAATTTCTGAAACTCAGATCTACATTATATCTATACAGAGAGGCAGTCTGTTTATTTTTACATGATAGATAAGGTGAACGCTAACATTACTACTGAAAAAAAGACATCAGCAAATTAACTTTGAGTCTGTTAACTAAGGATTTACAATGGGGTGTGCTGTTAAAGGAATCGAATCAACGGGGGGGTGTGATGAGGCTTGATGCAAAGCAGTTACCATCCCAAAGTTTAATATTTTCTTATAAAATCACGCCCTGAATTTAGGAGTACCAGAGACTACTATTTTTATTTTAATTTAAATTTTTTACAGTACTGTGTATATATATATATATATATATATATATATATATATATATATATATATATATATATATATATATATATATATATATATATAATGTACTCGATCTCGATTAGAGCATTTTGAAAATCGCTTTAAAACATTCAGTCGAATTAACCGAATTAATCGTGAAGATCACCCAGCACGACCTAAAGTTAATGATTCCTCTTATACAGAAGTGATTATAGGTACAGCTAACATTTAACATTGTGGAATGTCCGTGAAACAAATTGTTGTTGTTTTGTTACTGAGAACCTGCAACCTGCAACCTGACCAATCCGAATCGAGAATTCAAGAGCACTGTGATATAAAATACATCCATGAAGCTGATAGAACCACAACACACAATGCATACTCATGCTGTAGATGTAGATGTCTTCCTGCAGGACATTGTCTGATTATTGTCCATGATTTCTACTCTAGAGAAGGGAGGGAGGAGGGAGCACATCTGCTTGATTGATGGCAGTGATGTGGACTAGAATGGCTGCTGATTGGCATGCATGATGTGAAGTTAGTTACCCTCTGGCCTGTAGTACTGAGCCCTGAACACATGCATATGGAGTTCTGCCAGGAATCATTTGGATTGCCCTTTCTGTAAAGAGTCATGGCTTTTTTTCAGCTTTTATAGTGTGAATCCTTTTTGTGTGCTAGCGTGAGTGTATATACAGGTGCATCTCAATAAATTAGAATGTCGTGGAAAAGTTAATTTATTTCAGTAATTCAACTCAAATTTTGAAACTCGTGTATTAAATAAATTCAATGCACACAGACTAAAGTAGTTTAAGTCTTTGGTTCTTTTAATTGTGATGATTTTGGCTCACATTTAACAAAAACCCACCAATTCACTATCTTAACAAATTAGAATATGGTGACATGCCAATCAGCTAATCAACTCAAAACACCTGCAAAGGTTTCCTGAGCCTTCAAAATGGTCTCTCAGTTTGGTTCACTAGGTAAGCCACAAACATTTACTGCCAAAGAAGCTGGCTGTTCACAGAGTGCTGTATCCAAGCATGTTAACAGAAAGTTGAGTGGAAGGAAAAAGTGTGGAAGAAAAAGATGCACAACCAACCCAGAGAACCGCAGCCTTATGAGGATTGTCAAGCAAAATCGATTCAAGAATTTGAGTGGACTTCACAAGGAATGGACTGAGGCTGGGGTCAAGGCATCAAGAGCCACCACACACAGACGTGTCAAGGAATTTGGCTACAGTTGTCGTATTCCTCTTGTTAAGCCACTCCTGAACCACAGATAACATCAGAGGCGTCTTACCTGGGCTAAGGAGAAGAAGAACTGGACTGTTGCCCAGTGGTCCAAAGTCCTCTTTTCAGATGAGAGCAAGTTTTGTATTTCATTTGGAAACCAAGGTCCTAGAGTCTGGAGGAAGGGTGGAGAAGCTCATAGCCCAAGTTGCTTGAAGTCCAGTGTTAAGTTTCCACAGTCTGTGATGATTTGGGGTGCAATGTCATCTGCTGGTGTTGGTCCATTGTGTTTTTTGAAAACCAAAGTCACTGTACCCGTTTACCAAGAAATTTTGGAGCACATCATGCTTCCTTCTGCTGACCAGCTTTTTGAAGATGCTGATTTCATTTTCCAGCAGGATTTGGCACCTGCCCACACTGCCAAAAGCACCAAAAGTTGGTTAAATGACCATGGTGTTGGTGTGCTTGACTGGCCAGCAAACTCACCACACCTGAACCCCATAGAGAATCTATGGGGTATTGTCAAGAGGAAAATGAGAAACAAGAGACCAAAATATGCAGATGAGCTGAAGACCACTGTCAAAGAAACCTGGGCTTCCATACCACCTCAGCAGTTCCACAAACTGATCACCTCCATGCCACGCCGAACTGAGACAGTAATTAAAGCAAAAGGAGCCCCTACCAAGTATTGAGTACATGTACAGTAAATGAACATACTTTCCAGAAGGCCAACAATTCACTAAAAATGTTTTTTTAATTGGTCTTATGAAGTATTCTAATTTGTTGAGATAGTGAATTGGTGGGTTTTTGTTAAATGTGAGCCAAAATCATCACAATTAAAAGAACCAAAGACTTAAACTACTTCAGTCTGTGTGCATTTAATTTATTTAATACATGAGTTTCACAATTTGAGTTGAATTACTGAAATAAATGAACTTTTCCACGATATTCTAATTTATTGAGATGCACCTGTATGTGTGTAGGTCAGTGATTCTGCTGGTATTTATGCAATGCCTGATCTCGGCACTAATCTTGTGACATTGTTGCACAGTGAGATTGAGAAGTAGTGTGCGATATAGCTGTCTGGAACACTTAGCACAAAAAAGTGTATGCGTATCTAGATTTCGAACTAATAGTCAACATGTTTCTGTATTAAAGGTTTTTTTTTCTTTCCGTGACAGCTGTGTATCTCGGCCACTGCTGCATGCTTCATTTCAATTCAATTCAGTTTGACTTTGTCATTATATAGTCATTATATCGCGGTTATATGTATACACAGGTGTGCAGTATAATGAAGTGGTTTTTTTGCTAGCTCAGGTGCAGGTCAGTGTTCAACATACAGCAATAATGTATGTACACCATGCAGTTATACATCGTAAGCAGATGTATAGCATTACGTACCAGAAACTATGCACTAGAAACTTAAACAGAGGACAGTGTGGCTGTCAGCACCAGAACTGCAAAATTGCAGTTAGAATGCATTCATATTCTGCGATTTTTTTTCTTTTAAAAACAAACAAACAAACCAGCTCTGCCCAGAGGTGATATGTACTGCTATGAAAAAATAAACAAAACATGCACACTCTAACCATAACAACACCAGTCCTAGCTAGATTCAGCTAACTAACTAGCCTGACCTGATATCTAAATTAGATTTATTATGATCAGTAATAAAGATTTAACTCTTTAATTCTGGCGATGAGGAAGTTTTTGCCTTCACTGTAGGTTTAGAGGTAGAAAATCAAGAAAAAACGAGCTGCTCGTGTGACTCAACGGTGCATAGTCCCCATGTCCCCCAAGTCCCCATGAAGTGACTTGAAACGTGCAGCATTATTTGATGTGTTGATGTAATTTCCATTGTAACAGGAAGTCAGGAAGTCATATGGAGTGGCTCCTACCTTTTAAATAGCCAATAGCGTTTAGCTTACCTCACAGCCCAGGCTAAGCCGTACTTGATAGTTAGTACCATGGAAAAATGCCTGTCACAAAGCCATAAGCTGGCACAAATACCTCCTTCTTCAAAGTGAATGAATTCAAGCCATTTCCTTCTTAACTATATAAATAATAATAAAACACGCCTGTTTGAACAGCCAAAGACACATTTACGACCCATGGTTGCTGGTATGATTTCTTTCGCTCAAAAACGGCAACTTCGGCAAAGTGATTTTTATAATGTTGGGGGCAGGACAGTACCGATTCTAGAGAGCATTCAATTGGACAGAAAATCTGATGAGAAGCTGAAGTGCAGAATGATGTCATCAAAACTGTTGATCCGTATTGGTGGTTGAGAGAGACTGTAAATTTTGAATGCATATATCTTCTAAATGTTAATTTTGCCATTGTTTTTTGGAGCACTCTAGCTTATAGATAAACTTAAGGCTGACATATTCATACTAAAAGCCACAAAACTTCAATTTTGATTTGATGTGGACTTTAAGTGGGATGTCAAATCACATATTGCTGAATGGCCCAAAATTAACCGAGTTGTTATTGTAGTTATTGTTTTCTGTTCAGCGTTTCGTAAATCTGTTCATATTCGCTCACTAACAAGACAGACTGGGACTCCCTGTTTGTTTACAGATACTGGTCAAGAGCTTCAGGTAATATTCACATCAAACATGATCTCAGTAACTCTGACCGTGGCATGGTTCTTGGTGCCATACAGGCTCAAAAACTAGAGATCTTCGAGAATCTCACACAGAAAGTTTCTAGAGTTTACACAGAATGGTTAGAAATGCAAAACAGAAAAGCATCCAGCGAGTAGCAGTTCTGCGGGCAGAAACGCCTTGTTGATGAGAGATGGTCAGTCTGAGGAGAATGGCCAGACTGATTCAAGCTAACAGGAAGGCTACGGTAACTCAAATAACCACTCTTTATGACCGTGGTGAGCAGAAAAGCATCTCAGTATCAATACACTGCAAAAAATGACATCTTAGCAAGTGGAAATACCTTGAATATAGTCAAATTTATCTAGTATTTCCTATTTTAAGATGACAATAAACCAAATGCAAGATTATTAAACCTATTTCAAGCCATTTGTACCCTTTTCAAGCTTGAAGTAATCTTGTTCTATTGGCAGATCATTTTCCTCATTTTAAGCATTTATTTCTAGAAAGAAGCAAAATGATCTGCCAATAGAATAAGAAAACGGCAAGCTTGAACTGAGTAATAACGTCTAGAAATAGGTTTAATGATCTCGTATTTGGTTTATTGTAATCTTATAATGAAAATAATAGAAAATTTGACTATATTCAAGAGATTTTCACTTGCTAAGATGACTTTTTTTGATGTTGCAGTGTATATATTTATTTTACATTTTCAGAACATTGAGAGAGTATGACATTGGTTGAATTTGATGAGACCGAATTTGATGATCATATTTTCGGACTTGTTTTTCTTGTAGTCTTTCACTAATTTAAATGGTTCTTGTGTGTTGGGGATGTTTTGCTGGTTAATTTACTTTCGGCCCATGTTCTATTTTCCAGGAAAAAGTCTTAATAAGCAGGTGCATCCATGTACTAAAGGATGATTTCAGGTTTTCTACAATCTCTCTCTGGTCACCTACCAGTCATACTCGCCAGCCATACACCCACACACACCCACACACCCACACATAAAGCTGCTCATGTCAATTCATAAAACACTTCCTGTCATGTGGTGTGAGTGCCACCTGCCCAACATGTCTGTACACACACACACATACACACACACACACACACACACACACACACACACACACACACACACACACACACACACACACACACACACACTTTCATACAAATGAAGCACCATGGTGACTCTTTGTCCTGCATTAACCCCAGCCAATGCCATACTCTAGCCTGTAGATGAGCACGGCAGCCGTGCAGTGAAGTCTCATGACTAGCAGGGACCGGCACACTGGCAGCTGTAATTGCAGGATAATTATGCCGGGTGCTGGAATTCAGCCTGGCATTTACGCAACAGGGTCTTTTTTTACCCTCTGTATCCTGCTGGTAGAGGAGCTCAGTGAGTGCAGAGAGAGAGAGAGAGAGAGAGAGAGAGAGAGAGAGTCAGGATTAAATTGGATCATTAATAATTTGACTAGAGTGTGTACCCTTGTGTTAATCGTGTCTTTCTGTTCATCACTCTTGTCTCTGGTCAGTCTTGTTGCACTTATTTCAGAGCTCTAGGCTTGGATTAGCTAACTCATGAAGTTTTCTGTGAGGAGATGTTTATTTAACATCTTTTTTGGAAGGAGTCTCCAGTGTTTATTTAAGTTTTCTGACACGGGAAAGTCTTCAGGACAGACGGCTATGCGATTTCTTGGTTTTTGTTGTACTTTTAAATTCAAGAGAGAGAAAAAGAGAGGCTGGTGAGGGAACAACTGTTTATAGCTGTATTATTGTAAGTGATAACATGAACTAACTTGTTTCACAAACATTTCACAACATTAAATGTTATTGTAAACAGTCAAAAAGTTACGCTTACGAAAAAAAAAAGGTAAGCATTGGCAATTTGCTGTGGTATCAGAGGAATAAAGCAATTCGGGAAATGTTGTTATAATAATCAACTTTGGGGCAGTTACAGTAACTCCAGTTTGTGTCATGCGGAATCACTACTGCTGTTGATTATTTTCCTACATCTAACAGCATGCTCCCAAGTGTTTTATTCTTTATTTAGTCCCGACTCCATGTTCTCTGTATTCTGCTGATTTTGTTATCCGTCAAAAAAAAAAAAAAAAAAACGTTTTTTTTTTTTTGAGAGTCAATGAAAAACTTGTGAGTACTTGTGAGTACAGTTCTAGTCAAAGAGAGAGACAGAGAGAGAGACTGGCTTGTCTATATGAGTTCCAGGTTGCGTGAACATGATATGAGCAGAGCATAAGGACAGCTAACATACTCTGCATGGCACTGTAGCAGCTAAACCCATACAGTGATAGCTTAGTTGTGCATCCCCTTGGCTAGCGACACCAAACTAGCCTAGGCTCGTGTTAGACAGACAAAAAGTTTTATATTTTATCGGTCTGTTAGTCCTGCAAACTGTGATAACACCCGAGGCAAGTTTTATGATAAATCCAACTTTTTTGTTCAATTTTTACATTGTTTAAGCAATTAGCTCTCACATGCATGAAAACAAATGCATGGAGTCAGTCTATTTAGAAGTATATGCACCTAGCACCTAGCGCACGGGCTTTCCTTTCTATGGAGTTTTCAGGGACGCTTGCCTCATCGTCACGGCAATGGCTCGTGCCCAGGTCAGATTACGTCGGAGTTTGTTGGAAAATCATACCACACTGCTCAGACATTAAATTACCCGACAAACGCCGATTGAACATGTTTAGTCGGTGAAAACATACGCTGACAAACACCACCAGACACCGACTTGGTTAACAGATGTGAACTGGGCTAAAGAGAGAGACAGAAGGACTGAGAAAGAGACAGACAGAGACAGAGACACAGAGAGACAGAGAGAGATAGGGAGACAGATAGAGACCAGCCTCAGTTCTGATGATGATGATGATGATGATGAGACTGAGTGAATGAGAGAGAGAGAGAGAGAGAGAGAGAGAGTTGTGTGTTTTTTAACACTGGAGAATGTGATGACTCAGTGCTTCCTCTGTATTTGCTGCATCAGTGTAAGTCCTCAATCAGTATTTTAGAGAAAGTGGTACTTGATAGATTTAAATGTTGAGAAGAAATTAACTTCTCAAACAAACAATTAACTGAAGAATGCCAATGAATAGTCATTAACATAATCAGTTTTAAAATTGCGCTACAGTCTACAGTTCAGAATTTCAACACATTTCCCTGGTACTGTTCATCTTTGCAGTTTTGTTGGAGATTTGGGGTTGCCAACTTTCCGTCCATCCAAATATGAGACAGAAGGTGGAGCTTGTAGGTTGCTATCCATTTCTTACTGGTGGATTTTGATCTTGAGTTTTCAGTCTTACAACATTCATAGCTATCATCTCTGCTTTTGATCTTCCTATATGCATTTTCTTAGTGCTGTTTAACCACTTTAACCATTCATATTTGCAACAAAGAATTCAGTAATATTACTTACACCTTAACAGCTTGTGTGGTTTTCTTGTACATCTCAGTAGAAGCATGCTGTGTCAGGCCATTTTCTCCTCCATGGCTAATGTATAACTCTCAACCACATATAGTACAGAATGCCTTGGTTGGATCGTCACTGACATACTTTACCCATGGCTTTTTTTTTCTTCTTCCCATTACTCATTGTAGATGCACAGTATTTTCTTTTTGACGGGCCCCGCCGTATTATGATGTGTTATACAGGAAAGCAAGTTGAACGCAGGTGACAGAAGACGCTAGCATATTATAAATTACAACATGAGTGCATTTTACATGTGCGGATATTTTAATGCTGTCGCAACAGACACATAAACCTGATAATGCCCTCTAGTTTGTTGTTTTATGGAACAGTAAAACACTACTTCCGTACAGGACGAGGCATTTTTGATCTTGGCTAATACAGGATGGTTGGCAACCCTATTGAGATTCTTAAATTAAACATTATCAGAGTGGTCTGTGTGAGGTCAACCCCCGTCTGTGGCCACCCCGGTCTACACTTCCCAAAGCACACAAACCTTTTCACCGGACTTCTGATTACACTCACCTGTTGTCAATCATATACACACACAAATAAAAAGGACTCTCACTGGTAATGATCCTCATGTTACAGTTTATCTGTAAACTTACATCAATTATGATCATTGCGCATGACAGAGATGAAATTCCACTACTGTCATGTAATTATGATAAGTTGCTTTAGGAAGAAGTTTTGGATGTTTCCTTTCAACAAACCCCAACCAATTTAAAACATACTTAAATATAATGAGAAAAATCTAAGTCCCTCTGGATAAGCATGTCTGCCAAATGCCATAAATGTAAAAATCCTTGAAACATGGTGGAGGTAGTGTCATGGCTTGGGCTTGCATGGCTGCTTCTGGAACAGGCTCACTAATCTTTGTGGGTAGTGGAAGCGTAGTGGTTAAGCTGTTGCTCAGAAGGTCATGAGTTCAAATCCCAGCACTACCAAGCTTCCACTGCTGGGTCCTTGAGCAAGGCCTTTAACCCTCAACTGCTCAGTTGTACATATGTAAGTTGCTCTGGATAAGGGTGTCTGCCATATGCCATAAAATGTAATATAAGTGGCTTGCGTTTGCTGAGATATTCTTCAGCCTGGCAAAAGCAGATTAACTTCAAACATACACCTCATCTGTATCCACAAAACTAATGATTGTATGTGTAGTGACATATAAATACATTTCTTATTTCCATTTAAGGAAGGAGTCTCCAGTTTCAGTGCTTAGTAACTTTTTTATAACTGATATAATGTAAGTGATTACAGGGACTAATTTGTTTCGTTTGATGTTCCACTGCATAAAATGTAACTATAAATGGAGAAAAAGCAGGATGTGTCAGTCTTTAATTAATAACACATAATATGTAATCGCTGGCAGATTGCTCCAGGATGTGCTGTTATGGGAAAAGAATCCACTTTAGGCCACTTCCCACCATCCTGTCACAGATTATTTTCCTGTAACTGCATGCCTCATAGTGGTTGATTTCTTTCAACTGTTGCATCTGTACTGTATATATTGTGACTGATTCCATGAATATTGCACTCCCAAACCCTCAGAAACCGCAAACTTAGAGTAGGTTTGAGTTCCCGCCGTCCGGTAGAGGGCAGCGCATGTCCGTCATCCCTGGATCGGTGAGTAGTGTTTAGGTGAAGGGGATAAAGGGCACAGAATGGGTGTCCTGCTCTCAATCATACATATTAATGAAGCTGTGTGTAGCTGACGGTGTCATCTCGCAGAAGGGAGTGTGCATGCGTTCAGGTTTGGGATAGTTGTCTTTTCGCGTGTAGCTTCGGTGATGTTGTGAATTTCACGATCGGGCTGAGGAGTTTTGAGCCAAGCGTTATCTGTCCACGCTGGATTCTCCAATGATGTGAGAGAGCCTGGATGAACCCTTTGTGCTGGCATGACTTCTGAAAAGGAGTGCTTTTATTGGCATGTGGTTAACGTTTTATTTAAGCTAATTAATATATTCTGCAGAGCAATGGTTCGTTGGACTGTAATTTAGGACTCTTTGGCTTGGACTTTCCTGGCACGCACTGGACGCTTGGCTTGGTAGTTCTAAAGCAGTGGCGTCTTTATCGGAAATGAATCATGCTCTGGTTAAAACTTATGTCAGGGTTAGAGAATAAAGGAGATGTAGTTGTAGCTGATTTATGTATAGATATACAGTTTACAGTATAATATCCCTTTTATTGGTTTAATTTGTGTTCTTTTTTTAAATTTATAACCTTTTTAGTCAAATCACTGCTCAGTTCTCAGCATTTTTTTTGCATGCTGAATGGACATATATAATTCATGCCTCTTTTTTGTATACTGATGTCTTCATGTTAATTATTTTTCCATTGATGAGTTTATGTTAATCTTTTGATTTAAGCATTTGTTGTTATTCTGTTAAGTTTCACCCCCATCCCCACTGAGTTGGTCATTTATTTTTATTTTTAGGGTCAAAGAAGATCCAAAGCCTCAGTCAGCGCAGTAAGTATCTCTTAGCATAGCATAAATAGCTCCCAGCTTTGGCCCTCTCATGTGCTTTCTTCTTGTGTGTGGCTTCCTCTTTCTCTTGTCAGTGCTTTTTTTTTCCTGGCTGCATACGAGAGCCAGTGGACTCACCTGTTCTGCTTTACCTGCTTCTCAGACGGCTGTTAGTTTCACAGAGATGCTCAGTTTGATCCACTTTTTCTATGTAACGTGTGGCTATACTATATCTGGTTGTCTGACGCAACCTCAGATTCACTGGCTGTAACGCTACATGCTTCTTTCTCTATTTCACACACCCTTTCTCTTTCCCTGTCTGTCCTTGATCTGTCTCTTGCGCTCTCTCTCTTGCGTGCTCTCTCTCTCTCACTCTCTCTCTATCTCACTCTCTCTCTCACTTTCTCTCTTACTCTCTCCGACGGTGTGTAAGCATCCAGTTCTTCCAGTTCTCTTTCATAACTGCACGTTCCCGTCTTCTTCTCCCCACATGAATGTGTCCTGCAGTGCAGCTGTGGTAATCACAGTCATTTTTTCCTCCTGCGCTGCTCCAGCCAGCCCGTTGTGTCTCAGCCTCGGTGATGTCCCGCTTGTCTGTGCAGGTGGTTCAAAAGTCCCTTTAGCGGGATCACGGAGCTGGTTAATAACGTTCTCCAGCCAGAGACTAAGTCCCAAAATGAGCCTCAAACAGAAGCAGCGACGGAGGAGCCAGAAAAGTAAGTAAAGAAAAATGCAAGTTGACATCCATGGCTCTGAGCAGGCAGAAAATACACAAACCCAGCAGCAGTAGTCTTCTAGAAAGTCTTCTGAATCTATATGAATCCTGTTTTATGTTTGCTTTTCCCCCTCTTTCTGTTAAGCTACGAATCCTGATATATTTAAACATAACTGAATAACTGAAACTGAATATGTCAGCTGCAGTTACATAAAAAAAACTATAAAATGCAAATAAATGAATAAATTGAATAATTAATTATTAACTTATTCTGTGCTGGAAAGAACAAATACACTGTAAAACTGTATACATTTTTTAATTGGATGTCCAGGAAAAAGAAGTCTACCATTTTTCATTAAAAAAAAAAAAAACTTTATTTATTTATGTTTGTATATATGTTGAAGGCATCTTTGCTCTACAGCATTTCTTAGCATGTGCCTAAAACTTTTGCACAGTACTATATATATATATATATATATATATATATATATATATATATATATATATATATATATATATATATATATATATATATATATATATATACAGTATCTCACAAAAGTGAGTACACCCCTCACATTTTTGTAAATATTTTATTATATCTTTTCATGGGACAACACTGAAGAAATGACACTTTGCTACAATGTAAAGTAGTGAGTGTACAGCTTGTATAACAAGCTGTCCCCTCAAAATAACTCAACACACAGCCTTTAATGTCTAAACCGCTGGCAACAAAAGTGAGTACACCCCCAAGTGAAAATGTCCAAATTGGGCCCAAAGTGTCAATATTTTGTGT
Source organism: Cranoglanis bouderius (assembly GCA_023630585.1). Taxonomy (NCBI): domain Eukaryota; kingdom Metazoa; phylum Chordata; class Actinopteri; order Siluriformes; family Cranoglanididae; genus Cranoglanis; species Cranoglanis bouderius. Next base: position 22,408,905 of record CM042539.1, read on the forward strand.
GGCCACCATTATTTTCCAGCACTGCCTTAACCCTGTTGGGCAGGGAGTTCACCAGAGCTTCACAGGTTGCCACTGGAGTCCTCTTCCACTCCTCCATGATGACATCACAGAGCTGGTGGATGTTAGAGACCTTGCGCTCCTCCACCTTCCATTTGAGGATGCCCCACAGATGCACAATAGGGTTTAGGTCTGGAGACATGCTTGGCCAGTCCATCACCTTTACCCTCAGCTTCTTTAGCAAGGCAGTGGTTGTCTTGGAGGTGTGTTTGGGGTTGTTATCATGTTGGAATACTGCCCTGCCCAGTTTCCAAAGGGAGGGGATCATGCCCTGCTTCAGTATGTCACAGTACATGTTGGCATTCATGGTTCCCTCAATGAACTGTAGCTCCTCGGTGCCGGCAGCACTCATGCAGCCCCAGACCATGACCACCACCATGCTTGACTATAGGCAAGACACACTTGTCTTTGTACTCCTCACCTGGTTGCCGCCACACACGCTTGACACCATTTGAACCAAATAAGTTTATCTTGGTCTCATCAGACCACAGGACATGGTTCCAGTAATCCATGTCCTTAGTCTGCTTGTCTTCAGCAAACTGTTTGCAGGCTTTCTTGTGCATCATCTTTAGAAGAGGCTTCCTTCTGGGACGACAGCCATGCAGACCAATTTGATGCAGTGTGCGGCGTATGGTCTGAGCACTGACAGGCTGACCCCCCACCCCTTCAACCTCTGCAGCAATGCTGGCAGCACTCATACATCTATTCTGCAAAGCCAACCTCTGGATATGATGCTGAGCACATGCACTCAACTTCTTTGGTCGATCATGTCGAGGCCTGTTCTGAGTGGAACCTGTCCTGTTAAACCGCTGTATGGTCTTGGCCACCATGCTGCAGCTCAGTTTCATGGTGTTGGCAATCTTCTTATAGCCTAGGCCATCTTTATGTAGAGCAACAATTCTTTTTTTCAGATCCTCAGAGAGTTCTTTGCCATGAGGTGCCATGTTGAACTTCCAGTGACCAGTATGAGAGAGTGTGAGAGCGATAACACCAAACTTAACACACCTGCTCCCCATTCACACCTGAGACCTTGTAACACTAACGAGTCACATGACACCGGGGAGGGAAAATGGCTAATTGTTCACTTAGGGGTGTACTCACTTTTGTTGCCAGCGGTTTAGACATTAATGGCTGTGTGTTGAGTTATTTTGCAGGGACAGCAAATTTACACTGTTATACAAGCTGTACACTCACTATTTTACATTGTACCAAAGTGTCATTTCGTCAGTGTTGTCCCATGAAAAGATATAATAAAATATTTACAAAAATGTGAGGGGTGTACTCACTTTTGTGAGATACTGTATATATATATGAGATATTTGATTTACGAGATAAATCAACTAGATAGTCAAATCAAGGTAGGAGAACGGTCAAGCTACTTGTGCAAGGAGATATTGTACAAGTGCTACATATTCAGACCCTATAATACACACCCTTGTTTTATAATGCACAGCATTTAATTTAATTTCAAGCTGTAGATACTATAATACCTACATAAGCTCACTTTAAGTGGACTTTTAGACTTATAGTCCCCTCTGAAACTATTGGAACAGCAAGGCCAATTCATTTATTTGTGCTATAACCCAAAGACATTTGGGTTTAAGGTCAAAAGATGGGTATGAGATGATAGTTTAGGATTTCAGATTTTATTTCCTGGTATTTACATCTAGACAACATAAAACACAGAACCTTTTGTATCAGACCACCCAATTTTTAGGCAAGCAAAAGCATAGGAGCAGATAAGTCTTGAAGAAAATTAAAGTAAACAACACTTAATATTTGGTTACATATCCCTTGCTTGCAAAAACTGCATCAAGCCTGCAATTTACTGACATCAAGAATTTGTTGGTTTCTTCTTTTGTGAATGCTGCTAAATTGTATTAAGAATTTATTTATTTATTGTGATTGACTTGGCCAGTCTAGACCCTTCCACTTTTCCCCCCGATAAAGTCCTTTGTTGAGTTGGCATTTGTGTTTTGGATCATTGTCTTGCTGCATGATAAAGTTCCTCCCGATTAATTTGGATGCATTTCTCTGTAAATTGGCAGACATAATGTTCCTGTAAACTTCTGAATTCATTCTGCTGCTACCATCATGAGTTACGTCATCAGTAAAGATTAGTGAGCCCAAGCCGTGACGCTACCTCCACCATGCTTGACTGATGAGCTTGTATGTTTTGGATCATGAGCAGATCCTTTCTTTCTCCACACTTTGGCCTTTCCATCACTTTGGTAGAGGTTAATCTTGGTTCGAGAACTTATGTGGCTCATCTCTGTATTTCTTTGCGAATTCCAATCTGGCCTTCTGATTCTTACTGCTGATGAGTGGTTGCATCTTGCGGTATGGCCTCTATGTTTCTGCTCTTGAAGTCTTCTTCAAATAGTTGATTGTGATATCTTCACCCCTGCCCCATGAAGGTTGTTGGTGATGTCACTGGCTTTTGTTTTTGGGTTTTTCTTCACAGCTCTCACAATGTTTCTGTCATTAACTGCTGTTGTTTTCCTTGGCCGATGTGCTCCATGTCTGGTTGTTAGTACACCAGTGGTTTCTTTCTTTTTCAGGACATTCCAAGTTGTTGTACTGGCTATGCCCAAAGCTTGTGCAATGGCTCTGACTGATTTTCCCTCTTAGCCCTCGTAGTTACTAATTCCCCAAATCTATGAAACTGCATTCTTAATGGGGTTCAGCTGGACTAGACACAACCAGGCCTGATTATTGCAAACCCTGTTCAATCAAATCAACACTTAATATAACTTTTTCAGCAGCATGAAGTTGGTTAAAAGGTCTTACCCATTAACACACTATGCCAAATACATCAGTCTGGGAAGTGTTATAAACCTATTTCAAAGGCTCTGGGACTCTAAAGGACCACAGAGAGAGCCATTATGGAAAAACTCAGCACAGTAGTGAACCTTCCAAGAAGTGGCCGACCTTCCAAAATTCCTCCAAGAGCACAGCAACGACTCATCCAGGAAGTCACAAAAGAGCCAAGGACAACATCAAAGGACGTACAGGCCTCTCCTGCATCAATAAAGGTGAAATGACTCCACTATCATAAAGACACTGGGCAAAAATGGCATTCATGGAAGAGAGGCGAGGTGAAAACCAGTGCTAACCCAGAAGAACATTAAGGCTCATCTGATTTTTGCCAAAACGCATCTTGATGATCCACAAACCATTTGGGAGAATGTTCTGTGGATTGATTTGTTAAAAGTGGAACTGTTTGTAAGACAGGGGTCCCTTTACATCTGGAGTAAACCAAACAGAATTCCACAAAAAGAACATCATACCTACGGTCATGCATGGTGGTGGAAGTGCTGCTTCAGGGCCTGGGCAACTTGCAATAATTGAGGGAAACATGAATTCTGCTCTCTACTAGAAAATCCTAAAGGAGAATGTCCGGTCTTCAATCAGTAAGTTGAAACTCAAGCACAACTGAAAGCAGCAAGAGAATGATCCAAAGTATAGGAGTAAGTCCTAGTCCTAGAAGTTTTTTGAAAGACTGATCTCCAGTTATCGGAAGCATTTGGTTGCACTTATTGCTGGCACAGGCAGATTTTAAGGGCTCAATTAGTTTTTCACACTGGTGATAGGTGTTGGATAACTTTTTTTTGCTTCAATTAAAAAAAATTAATTTGGCATATGCAGTGCCAAATGCAAACTTTTCCCCCCTCATACATAGGCATTTAAGGAAGGATTGTGCAAAAAATGTTATTGGATGCATGACATTGCACTGGAGTTACTAAAGTTTGGGCAAGTGGTGGGTGGTTTTGTGCATAATTTTCTCCAAATAATCCCAAACCCATATGTAAACCCATATGTAATTGGTCTACCTTTGAACTATTGATTTTTTGTCCACGTTTCTAAATTAAAAGGGCTGAACACAAGAAACAGTGAATGCAGATAACACTTTTCTATACATATTATTCTGTATATTGTCTTTTATTCAGTGGAAAAACTGGAAATATGGCACATCAGCTGTGAAATAATGCATGCTTCCTCCGAGACACATGAAGCCAACCAACTGCATATTTTCAAACTGCTGCTCAGGACAGTGAAACACGCTCAGACGCTATCTGCCCTCTTCCGCATAAATGAGCTCAAAGACGCTCATAAAGGCGAGTGTCACTGTGATTGACAGGAGAGAGAGAGAGAGAATTTTGCTGTCCTGGGTCCAATGGTTAGTTATGCAGTATGCAATATGTTATATGTACTAATCATGTTAAGTAGGTATTAGATCAGAGAATGCAATTTGAGACACGGTGCTTGTTTTATGTATAATTAAATGAATCAGAAAGGCATTGTATGGACTCTCTGGAGTTGCTCCAGCAAATTGTGCCAAAGAACAGTGCCAATTTCACTGTACAGGACTAGCAAACCCGTTTGTGAGGTTAAAATGGGAGGCAATAAAAGTCAATATAGGTCTCGTACAGGATAAACACTGTATTTTGCTGTTATCTTTTGTCATGAATAATGAGTCACTATCAGTATCATCTTACACCTACTTTTCTTACACTATATCTTCTCAAAAATGCCCATAATTTTGTGACCTTAGTATTATACACTTCTCTCTCAAATTAATTCTTAACCCAGATAGAACCTTATAATAATAGAAGACACTTATGAACCCGTCACTCATGGTCTCAGTATCAGACGGCTGGTTTATGTTTCTCCAGACTCCTCTAAGGTGTATGTATGTGTGTGTGTGTGTGTGTGTGTGTGTGTGTGTGTGTGTGTGTGTGTGTGTGTGTGTGTGTGTGTGTGTGTGTGTGTGTTGAGACAGAAAGCAGCATATGGTTACATTTGGGCCGTGTGTCACAGCTGCTCTTACTGCTATCTGACCCGGCTTGGTGGCACTGCACACTGGTACTGCCCGCTGGCTTGCCACTGGAACCTCTCCAGGTTTGTGATGCTCGTATCCCCGCTGTTTACTGACCAGGATGTCCAGAGTCATTCTGGGGTCAGGGGAGAAGAGGCAGATTGGTTTTAGCCTGATGGGTGTGGCATCAGTATCCCATCACCACTGTATATAGTAGTGTCCAAATGTCTGAGGCCAACAACAGTGTGTCCTGTGTTTCTGCTGACACTGAGGAATCCTTCCTTAAATGTTAACAAATCGTCTCCTCATAGAAAACTTCATCATATTACCAATTATGGCCATATCCACCATAAAAGTCAGTTGTTTAAAAATGTTAGCGTTCATTGCGTTGCGTGTGCTGGATGTCCTTGATTAAAAGACATAACATGACATGAAATGATGACAGCACAATGTTTGAACCATTTGCTCTCTTATGGCATGAATTGAAGACATGTATGCATGGCAGTAATAGCATTATTTTGCCTTGTTTTGACAAAATACATTTTCAGTACTTTGGTAATGGTGAAAATCTAGAGAAGCAGTCAGTCAGGGCAATACATCTAGTGTGACAGTCTTGAAGATGGTTCGTCACTCATCTGATGGGTTTCATCTGCTCCGGTTTTTTTTTAACATGGATGGATTAAAATGTATAAAATCTGTCCTGAAGCATACACGCGTTCAAGATCATCACTGCCCATGAAATGGATTTTCAGTGATGGTTAAGCACTACAGTGATGAGCTAGGAATGCATTGAAACCGATACTGGTATTGGGTATAGGTGCAGTACTATGCTCATTGTACATTACGACATACAAATGACAGTGATGAAAGCGAATCAGACTGCAAAATGTGCTCTGTGAAAATATCAAGAGGAGCTACTACAGCATCTTCGTACTATATAAGTAACCTGATCAAACTCAGTATGTGGGATTCATTAGCAGAAGCATCAAAAAAGGTCTACAGACAATACTAGGTGAGTGAAAATAACAGCCCTTAGTACTCAGTATGTTGTTTTTGATGATCAGCCAATATCGGTCATTGATAATGAGAGATTCCTACACAATGAAAAAACTTCATTTACAACTGTATTGAAGCATTTTTCTGACATGAAACAAAACATACTCTTCTTCACTCCATCCATGGTAACTAATGTAGCTAGCTAATGCATTTCATTTAAAATCAACTAGCCTAGAACGAGCCTAGAAGCCTAAATGCATGAACATGCATGTGTGCGCTTTTCATGACCACCATGTAGACCAGAACAATATAAACTGAGCTAAGTAACATGTATTTTGACGCCTTGCTTAAAACTAAACTAGTTATTATGTATATATGTATATACATATTTATATATGTATCGACAAGTACCAAAAAACCTGCGTTCATACTCGAACTTGGTATGAAAAATTGGAATCATAGCATCCTTAGATCGAACTGTAACAAAAATAGTTGTGGTGAGAGTAGATGTGCTCTCTCTCCTGGTTAACACCCAAGTGTGTTCACATGTAAAGGGATAGCATTGCTCAATAATTCAGCCCTCTAATGAACGTTGAAGGCCAAACACGGGGGCCAAAACTGTGCTTATCGCCGTGTTATGGAGTGTGGTGCAGGCTTTGGTTTCCACTGCGGTTGTGGTTGATTGAGGGGTGCCATACAAAATGCATAGATGCCATGTGCGTGTCTGATCCTCAAACTCTGACCCTTGACCTAAGAGCTCTGACACCTACCAGGTCATGACGAGTGCACACCAATATCGGGATGAGTAGTCTGTGAATCAATGTCGCTGCCTACTGCGTAGGTAGACCAATTGTTTTTATTTTTTAATATCAAATAAGGTCAATAAGGCTGCATCAAATGCTCAGATCCAGTCTTTCTGCCTGGATGGTTTGCTGTGTTAGTAACCATTAGTATGAACACATTAATAGTTTCATATGCGTTATTGTCCTGCACGACGATCCATCACTGCAGTAGCGAAAAACTGAAAAGCACAAACCTTCACTGCAAAGATGAGGTTGTTTGACAACTTTTCAGTTGTTTATTAATAAAGCAAAAACATGACATTAAATCTCGAAGCACAACTCAGACCTATAACGCAACTCGCATCTGATTTGTAAATACATTCACACAGCTCCCTTACTTGTCACCCATATTTGATGAGAAGAAACACACACATTTCTACTGATAGAATGTGATGTATCGAGTTATTCTTGTGCATGAGGATGTGCATATTTTTAGAACTACTCCTGACCATGTGTATGCAGAAACTCCTAGTGGTAGAAAAGTGTAATCGTGGGTAAAGCCATAACTGACAGTAATTGCTCACTATAGTGCTTATAACTAAGGTGCAGACTGGTGACGCAGATGAAATGTGAAGTGAAATCCCAAAAAATGCATAAAACGTTTAAAATGGACTGGGATGATGCTTTGCTTGAGGATTTGGCACACAGCTTTGTGCAGGGAATGTGTTTTTAAGGAGCACAGGAACCGCTTTGCTGAGAGTGATGAGTGACTCATCAGTTTATTTCGTTTGCTCAGTGCAGTTTTAGTTGATGTCTGCCACCAACGTACCCTACTTCTGGAGAGGCCAATAAGTCCATTTTACTAGGGTTTTAGCCGCGGGCACATTTCATCAAGAAATTGGAGACAGGTCTGGCATTTCCCAACCAACTATGAGTGGAATAATGACACATCTTGGACACATTCATATCATTCACACCAAAATACATCACATTTCCAAATTCGGAAACGCAGAAAAGACAGTACTGAGGGAATAATGTACAGTATAACCACCTATCACCCCAGTTTTTAGGGAAGTTGTTTACCATATATGGAGATTTGGGGGCATTTCTTTATGTGAATGTGTGCAGTCGTGCACAAGCAGAGCAATTTGTTGAATTTGTTGGATTGACTATCAACGTCCAATGCATACAGCTGTGCATACACTCGTATGATAAATGCTGGCTTTCTAGTGCGTACTGGCATGCTTTGCTAAAATGCTTTGATAAATGAAACACCTGGTCTGTGTCAAAATTAGGCAGTAAATCAATTTGGTGCCATTTTGTCTTTTGTCATTTTCTTATCTGGATGGATTTATAATTATTATTATAATTTTTTGGACTGATATATGTGTGACTGATGTTTCCCTGCGATGCACTGGCGTCCCATACAGGGTGTAATGCAGCCTTGCGTTCCCAGAATAGGCTCAGGATAGCAGTTGCTAAAGAATGAATGAATGTATTAATGTGTTTTTTCCCTCTCTAACCAATTCTGGGATTTTACAATCAGTGTTTACAATCAAGTTTTCTTCTTTTTTTTGCATTAGATTAATTCCTGCTTATTTAAAAAACATAACCATACAACAAAACCAAGCACACATAAGTCGGGGCAACACTTGCTATTTATCTCTCAACAACAACCTTGTTTGATCATTATTTTACATTACATAACGCTAATTATTTCATATTACATACTGCTCATATTGGTAGATTTGTAGACTTCCAGTCATATCTCATTTGGTACCATTTTCCAACAAGAAACTATGTTGGTTATCAATTAGTGTGTGCAGTGTGCCCTTTAGGGTCATGGATAGGAGATATACTATAAACAACGGCAGCCCATAGCACCCTGACCCAGTTATTATGCATTATGTTGGCTTCATTGTAATGCATTGTTTCAAGACGCGTTTAAAGTATTGCTTTTCACTGTGACTATATTGTTTGCCAGGAACTATGACGTCCTACCTCGAACATGAGAGGCCCTTTGTAACGTAGAGTGCATCGTTATGTTGCGCTGCCATGCAAGTGCAGCTTTTGCACGACTTGCTGTGCTTTTAAATGGTGAACGCACTTGGTGTTAACTTACTGCTGGCCTTGAAATAGAAGCGCGCCTGCAATGACAAGGAACCTGAGAAAGTAGAATTAGGTTCAGCCACCAAGAGTGGGTTTAATTTGAGGCAATGTCAGTGTTGACTACCATAATCATCTTGTGCAAATTAAAGGCAGTTGAGTTTTCTTTCTTTCTTTTTTTTTTTTAATCTGTGCACCATTTTCTAATATTTATATAGTGATGCATAAATTTATACAGCATATTGGGCAAATGTTTGTAGGGAATCATAACTGATATGGATATGACTCCATATGGGTGTCTCTGTATAAGTGAAATACGTGTATACGTGAGTTATAATACATAATATACACTGTATTATTGTTATGTGTGGTTGAATTTGTTATATATTTCTTTAGTACTGTGATTGTCTCTCACTGCCCCTCTACATCTTTTGGTCTCAGTAAAAGAGGTGTGGCCTCTGTGCATGTCAATCATAATACTGGGGTTGTGGCTTCTATGTCTTTCAGTCTCAGTAAAGGATGTGTGACCTGTGTGTCAGTCTCTGGAACGGAGGATGTCTTTATATGTTTTGTAGCATTACGATTTCCCTTCACTGGAACTAAAGGGTCCAAACTTGTTCCAGCATGACAAACCCCCTGTGCACAAAGTGAGCTCCATGATGACATGGTTTGCCAAGGTTGGAGTGGAAGAACTCAAGTGGCCTTCACAGAGCCCTGACCTCAACCGCACTGAACACCTTTGGGATGAACTGAAATGCAGACTACGCCTCAGGCATCCTCACCCGATATCAGTGCCTGACCTCACAAATGCTCCTGTGGCTGGATAGAACAATCCCCACAGCCAGGCTCTAAAATCTAGTGGAAAGCCTTCCTAGAAGAGTGGAGGTTATTATAACAGCAAAGGGAAACTAAATCTGGAACGGGATGTTCAACAAGCACATATGGGTGTGATGGTCAGGTGTCCACAGACGTTTAGCCATATAGTGTGTCTAATACAGAAAAAGCATCGCAATACGTTTCACCATCTTGGAATTGTTGAGATCACATGATAATCATAATGTCAACATTTTCAAAATGCTATGTTTTTGCTTAGAAACATGACCCAAAAATGTTTGGAGCATGGATTTGAAAAGATGTTTTTTTTTTTTTTTTTTTTTTGTGGTCAAAAATGGTGCTTCAGTGTGGATGGGAAGTCAAAACAGATAACAAAAGATGTACCTGTGTTAGTGTGGTGTAGGCCTCAGTGAAAAAGGATGACCTCTGTGACTAGGCATGGTCCCAGTATATAATTTGATTTATCTTAATAAACTATCTTATAAATATAAATTTAAATATGTAAATATCTTATAAATAAAATAATAGTATAATATTATTCTGCATTACTGTTATTCATATTATCAATATCACAGTCACAATCATGGATGCATGCATTTTTTTTTTTAGATTTTCTTTTCGCAACCGGTGCCAAAAAATATACTTCAAATTTTGCAGTACAATCATTTTGAAAGGAATGGACGGAAAGTTACACACCAGTGGATTAACATTGTGTTGGGAGTGTCTATTTGTATGAAACTTAAAAAAAAGTAGGATTTTCGGATAGGGTTCTTGGAATAATAAATATAAACTGAGTTAAAGTTTGCACTGAATGTTATATTATATCTCAAGATATAACCTTCAGCATACACTGTATGTATATTATTTACTCCCTAACAAAATTAATTGCACATCTGTTTGTTTTTCTGTTGCTGTATTCTCACATGCCGCCTTGCATTTCCCCTGCAGGAAGCTGCACCAGCAGTTTGAGTCCTATAAGGACCAGGTGAAGAAGATGGCGGAGGAGTCTCAGACCGCTCCGGAGCTGAAAAGCGAGGCTCCCATCTGCGGAATTTGCCACAAGACCAAGTTTGCTGATGGCTGCGGTCACCTCTGTTCATATTGCCAAACCAAGTTCTGCGCCCGCTGTGGGGGAAGAGTGTCTCTCCGCTCCAACAAGGTACGAGCACAATTAAGTAGTGGTATACTACAGAGTATTATAATGTACCTCATGTAGTTAGGGTACAAACCTGTAGACATACAGTACTGTGAAAAAGTCTTAGGCACATGCAAAGAAATGCTGTAGAGCAAAGATGCCTTCAAAAATAATGAAATAAAATATTTCTACATTTAAAAAAAATACTACAAAGTACAGTAAACGGTAATAAATGAAACAAGGTCAATATTTGGTGTGACGACCCTTTTCTTAAAAAAAAAAAAATTGTAGTCTCAGGTACAATCTGTGCAGTTTTATAAAGAAATTAGCTTGTAGATTTTACTGAACATCTTGCAGAACCAGACACAGTTCTTCTGGAGACTTTGTTGCACTTGCTTCTTATTTTTGCAGCAAAACCCAGCAGCCTTCATTGTGTTTTTTGTCTGAAAATTGGTCTCTTACGTAATATCCTGCTTTCTGGCATACAAACTTCTTTCTGTAACATTTAATTTTGTGTTTGGAATGTTCGGAAATGTTTGGAAATCTACAATGTTTTTGTAGTGACTCGATAATGCAGAAGTCATAAAATAAAAAATCTACGTAAATACAACGTTTGTAATAAAAAACAGGGTGCCTACAACTTTTGCACAGTACTGTATGTATATGCTCTGAAACATTGTCCTGTGAATTTACACACACTTGCCGACTGCATATTATGTATTACTTCAGGTAAGACGGTATTAACTTTTTCATTGTAGCACAATGAATATTGTAAGATGGTAAAGCTTGGTATAGGATTATGTAAATATTACAAGATGTCCCCAAGGTAAGGTGTGCCTCCTTTTATGCTGTGGATTTTCATGCTGGCAACCTTGAATCATGTAAAAAAAAAAAAAAAAAAAAAAAAAAAAAAAGCTTTCCTATTTTGATATTTGTTGATTTTTGTGAAGTCATTAGTGGAATTTTCATCCAGCTGTGTTAATGCAAACAGCAATATATATATATATATATATATAACAGATATGCGTGACTGAAGAATACACACTAAAATCTGAAACAAAATCTGGCACAGACTTTAATTGGCTGGTCGAATTAAATCCAAATAGTGGAAGGAAAGTGTGTGCAATTCGTTTAATGGCCACCAGGGGGCAACAACGTCTTTTTCTCTTATATATGTGAACAGGACCAATGTCTTGCCCACTGTCTCTCTACAAGCTTATTATTGTCGATATTGAAACAGTTTACTATAAATTATAGGAATGAACTTCTTGAAACACACAAGTATGTGTCTTAATGTTACTCACAAACCTTCCCCCTTTGTTTTCTCTCCTTTTCTCTCCTTTTTCGGAAACTCTACAGGAGGACAAAGTGGTTAGCATCTTTTCTTTCCCTTTCAGTACCACATTTGTTCCTGTCAGTAGATTGTGGCACATTTATATGAGTCTATGTCCCTGGGTTCGGGCCATAGAGAGAGGTTCCATGGCTAATGAATAATGCAGACAGTGAATGAAATCTAGTATCAGTTAGCATTATCTGATGCTAACTGGGGCCACTGATTATTCATTGTCACCTTATATCGACAAACCTAGCCCTAAATTGCTAATAGTTAATCACATACTTTCATGGGGAAAGTTGAATTTTAGCCAGAGACCTTCTCAGTGTTACATTTGCCTCATTTCTTCATTTCCATATCGGATTCATTCAGTTGTTGTACTCACAAATAGCATCTTTACTTCCATTTAATTGTTTTGGTCTTTAAAATGGGACAAATGCTTGCCTCTCTATTTAAGACCAAATAGTATTATGAATTAGTGCCACGAACAAGAACCTTCAATGTAAAATGAGCATTATTGGTAGCTAATACTGCATATTAGCATTATTAAGTCAGGTTGGCATTTACAGTTTCTGACTGTTTAATAATGTTTAGCTTCTTTTTAACTAAATCTCAGTTCTTAGCTAATGTTCTTAATATTTGGTAGAGTATATAAAGTTAGACTAAGATTAGTTTTGCAGTTTGGTTTGTAATTTGTAACGTTTGAGCGCTGTTGCTTTTGTTTGTCTGCTAGGCTATGTTTATCCTGAGATAACTAAGCTAGCTTGAGGCGTCTGTCACGTTAGCTTTAGCTCACATCATGTTACTTGATAATTTATTGTTGTAAAGTGTTGTATCTTTACATGAAGGTTGTGCTTTTCTACAATATATGTGATTTTATATAATTTTGTTAGTAGATTTCAAAAGTTGATCAAGACTAGCAGATCTTGTTTTATGATCATTTCTGTTCTTTGGCTGCGTTCACGCCATGTCAAATAATAGTCAATTATACGGATTATTACACAGAAATATTTCGAGATAACTGCTTAACCCGCCGCCAATTTGAGTGTTTCCGCATGATGTTGCAGCGGTCAGGTGGTACAGGTTGGAGCTCTCAGAAAATTCCTAGTTTACAAGTTGTAATTAGAAGTTATACAAAGACGTGAACGCTTTTTACAAGTCGGAATCTCGTAATTATGGTAATTACGACATGGAGTGAATGCAGCTTTTTACATTAGCCTGTATTCCTCTACTTTGCGTACGTTTATATCATATTATCGACAATGCAGGTTTGTTTTATTTACAGTATATAGTTACATTACCTGAGGTATTCAAAAAAATGTGTAATGTTGTAACAAAGCAAATTTAGTGAAAATCATTTGACCATAAATTGAGTTACAACTGATTTTATCAGGGTAGACCCTCATCTCTCCAAAGGTTATAATCCCTGCTAATGTGTCTGTGTGTTTGTTGGGTGTGCAGGGGATGTTGATGTAGGAATGTAGTTAGCAGCAGGGGCTAATGCGGCATTTAGGTTTCCTATATCTATTGTAGAGAATCCATATTGATTAAGTTGGCCAGTCTTACCAGATAAGACAGTAGCAGTAAGGTGATACTGAATATGTACGCATTACTTTACTGCTATAGCATAATAGTGGATTATCATACTTCACTGTATTAATGTGATGTCATGTCATGCCTTATCAAATTTATGTTTAAACAAGCAAATCTCAGAGAGCTTTACATTCAATGTGGCAAAACCGCCAGCATTTGACACTTCATTACAACAAGGAATTTGAATTCAGTAAGAGACTCCCCTTCAGTAAGGTTGCAAATGCAACAATGCAATGAAAAAAAGAGCAATTTAAATGTACTTATTATACAGCAGAATGATGCAGCACAAAGTCAGTGATCAGCACAAAGTCAGTGTACATAGAGGACACCACATTGTGTGGACAATAAAACAGAGAGAATCTTGTATTTAAGGCAACAAAATTGTAGTAAAAACGTTTTTACTATAAGCAGTTTGGTTAGTTCTTTATTTTCGCTTTAACTGCAAGGTGACTGGATGTTGTGCTAGTTATATAATGGCTTTGCACAAAACTTCATTTTGCTTGGTTTTGTCAGTGATTCCACTTGATTCTGAAAAGATTGTCTGTCATCCATGCATGCTAATTAATCCGCCAAGTAAAAATCATTTTACTGACAGTGGTGTGTCTCGGCCAATGTGTGTAGTGCGGTAGGTGGTGGCATTCGAAAGTGTTATACAGGGTATCCCAAAAGTCTCCATACATAGGGGACTATGTTTGCCAGCACCACATCGGTTGTGCCTTCGTCAGTGGATGTTCCACTTTTTTGAATTTGTTAATAAGTTTGGTAACAGTGTTGTGTGTGATGTGCTTGCTATGTTTCCTATTAAAGTCCATCGCAACCTTGTGACAGCTTCCTGATACACCCATGATCAGGAATTCTTAAAGGATATCTGAAAAAAACATATAATATAAACTAAGTATGAAAAATTTTTGGAAGACATTTTGCTAAAAAGTGTTAACTTCCCTTATGTATGGAGAGTATGTATAATTTCCCCTACAGTATACAGTACTGTGCAAAAGTTTTAGGCACATGCAAAGAAATCCTGTAGAGCAAAGATGCCTTCAAAATAATGAAATTAAATGTTTCTACATTAAAAAAAAAAAAAAACGTAAACAGCAGTAAACAGTAGTAAACGAAACAAAGTCAATATTTGGTGTGACAAAAAAATAAAAATAGTAGTCTCCGGTACAATTTGTGCAGTTTTATAAGGAAATGAGCTGGTAAGTTTTATTGAGCATCTTGCAGAACCATCCACAGTTCTTCTGGAGACTTTGACTTTGACTGGAAACTTTTGTATATGTTTTGGGACACCCTGTAATTTCAGCATTGAGCCAACACCATGAAGTGCATTAAGTCTGGCCTACATACTGTACCAAATGAAGTCAGAAAGAAATGGATATTATTTATTTATTTATTTATTTATTTATTTATTGTTGAACCTACTTGTCTTCTGGGTAATTACAACAACAATAAAAAAGACTAATATCCCTGACATGAAATCTGCTTGTCCCATCCACCTTCGCTACTGATTTGTCCACCACAACAATATGAGCCACTCCAACAACATTTGTTCAGTTGAGCGGTATATAATAGTAACGCTCTGCTCTTTTTGTGACTTGTTTCTGTGCTGTGTTCACTGTTTGCAAGTGTTCATTAGTTGTTCAGCCGCTGGTCAGGGTTCGCTGTTGTTGCTCATGTCTGGGGTCGTCTTTAGTTCTCGAGTATCTTTAGTGTCATGGTAGCTCTGTGTGTGTGTGTTTGTCGAGTCGAAGAATAAGCTTAGCGAAACAGGTCATGAACTGGCTTCCTGGACAGTGCTGGATGACAGTGCTTGTCCATTCAGTTCTTTGTCCACTCGACACAATGTCAAAATTGAGGTCTAAATAGAAAGAAAGAAAAATATGAATGAATGAGATAAATGGCCTGTGCATGGTTGTGTATTGTCCTAAACACTTGGATGAGTCATGGAGTGTGATAGCAGCAGGTATCAAGGACCTCCTTTAACACTTCTTGCTTTATTTATTTAACTAATTAACGTGTTCACTTTTATCAGTCAGCATCACACTAAATACATACAGCTTAATGATTACAGTTTTTTTTTTTTACATTGTTACTGTGAGCTACCTTTTGGAGCAATTACAATGGTATATTCAGCAGGCCTTATGGGTATTTTCAATTTTGCTCTCCTGGACTGTGTATGTATCTGCATGCTGGATGTTTTTCTCAGATGTGTCACGTATAAATAGAACAGATATAATAATACACATTCCCAAAATGGCATCTCTTATGAAAAATAGTGTTTTTGTCATGTCATACGAAAGAATATCCTTTCAACAATGTCTATGACATAAACTTATACTTGACTGAGCGCTCCTGAAGCCCCGCCCATCTGTACCCTTGGATTATGGGATTGCTTGCTGTACAAGTATTTAGGTCTAGTGTTTGGTCTAGTGTTTGATAAATACACCACTTTCAGACACGCTAATCTTTCTGGTGTACTACTTAGCGTAGAAGTGTACAGTTTCAGTCTTGGTGTTAGAGACGCTCACACACAGACGTTGCCTCGTGTTGTTTCCCCAGAGCTCAGCTTCACTTTGTTAACTTATTCCCCGAGCGCCATGTTCGACAGCTAAGCTTGCTGCACTAGACACCTGTAAATATTGATGCCGTCTCGGACAACACGATCTCTTTCACCATGACTGTCGCTGTCTGGGGGGGGAGGGAAGAGAGTGAAAATGCTGATGGAAAAAAGAACGGGTTTCAACACACTGTTTTCACTGACATGCAAGCTTTCAGCACGAAACAGCACCGATTAACAGGTTATTCTCAGGTGTGCTGTATTACGGGAAGTGCATTCACTGCTAACAAGAAAATACTAGCAGGTGGAGAGAAAAACTGAATTTTACCACAAAAACTGTAGCAAGTTTAGGTAGATGAGATGACAGGGTTTTTTTCCTTCTCAGTTGTGCACCAAGCAGCAGTAAAAAAAAAAAAACAATGAGGCAAAATACAATGTGAATGCTAATTAATAATTAGCAGCTCCTCCATTTTTTCTTTCTTTCTTTCTTTCTTTTTTTTTTTTTTTTACCAAGCAAACAGACCAAAGTCCCACCCACCGGGATGCTATTGGCCCACAAGACTGAGAATTCACAGGTCAAAGTTCACCTGTAACATCTTAGCAATGTGACAAAACTCGTAAATGCTTCGGCTAAATTGTAAATATGTTGTTAATAATATGCATATGTAACTGAAACTACCCACTTGATGACTACGGTCATCCAAGACCCTTAACTCTTTACTGCATGCTGTTGCCATATGGCAACAATTAATTTATCTCCAATTTTTGATAGGCAACAATACAAAACTACTATTTTCCTATGTAACTGGAAAAAGGGGGCTTTGACTTTGACATAACAAAAATAAAAGCCATGTCACATGACCAGGAAGTTCCTTTTCTGCAATCACATGACATGGTGAAGGTCTTCATTGAAAATTTGATTAATTTTTCAATATTTAGGCAAAACTACTTAAAGGAAAAAATTGAAACACTATCTGAGCCAAGTTAGCATTTATTTTTTGTCATTTAAACAAGTTTATTATTTCTTATTTGTTTATTATTTCTTGAATATTCTGTTAAATGTAATTGTTGCCATATGGCAACAACATGCGATAATGAATGCATTCATGAATTGAAACAGGCCTACACAGCAAAAAGGACACTAGGCTTCTCTAATAATATATTTACATTTTTCACATTCAAAATAAGAAGGAAAAAAAACCTGTTGTAATTCCAGACATTTTGCACTTGTACCTTATTTCCTAAATTTTATGTTTCAAGAGAAAGAACTAAGAATTCAAGAGAAAGAATAAAAAAAAAAAAAAAAAAACTTAAAACATGTTTGGATCTATTTTTTGTGTGTATTTTGAGTGAGTAAACCCATTCACATACTTTTACAACTGTAATTCTTTTCTAGAAGATACTGTATAACTTTTATATGCTTACTAGGTGGCAAAAATCTCTGCAACCTGTAGTCTGGAAAATGCAGTAATTTGAATTGTAATCACATACAATTTATTTTTGACCATATGATACTTTCCACCATTGCACAATGTTGCCATAAAGCAACAATTTACCAAATACCCCCTAAAAATGTAAATAAATAAATAAACAAACAAATAAAAGATTATATATTTTTATTACTTGAACTAATTCAGGTGATAATTTTTTTTTATGTAAATGTAACAATTCATGCAGTAGAGGGTTAAATGTTGATGTTGGTTAATTAGCATTGAAGTGTGAAGATGTTAGCAAGCAACTAGCATCCACAGCACAACTGCAGTGGTGAATTCCTGTCTACAGTCTCAAATCAACACATAATGCTGAATTTCAGTGTTCATTTAGAATTTTGTAGTTCCTAATCTATTGGTGTAATTACTGTTAAATGAACATTTCCCGTGTTGATTTAACATTTACAGCCAATTATTTCACTGAACAATTTGCTTCAATTTGCTCTGGCAGCCTATTTTTGAGTAAACATCCAGCCTTGCTAAGATGAATTGACATTAGAATTAATACACATGAACAACAGACATTATTATCTCGTCCAGTGACATTTACATTGGTTGCTAAGGTCTCTCATATTATCTGCATTGAGACACTTTTCCCCTTTTCTTTCATTATTGTTTAAATGTAAAAGACACAAGAACCAGACTTTTTTTTTTTTGGGTCCACAGAAGTGAACAATTTCAACATTTCAGAAAGTAAAATGCATCAATGTACATCCTGTTAATATTAATGATATGAACTTGCTCTAAATATAGACCCACATTAAATGTTAAATGCTGTTCCAGGCAGAGTTAACTTATTCCTGTCCAAATTTTACCTTGTGATTGTATGGACATGGATGTGCTGAAAATTCATGCAGGTTCCAGAACATTTCCACTACTCTTTAAAGAAATGTGTCTCTCGCAACTTTACTTAGTGGTTAAATCTTAATCATTACAGTAAAGATAAAGTGGTGCTCATGATGATAGTAGTATATTAAATGAAATGAATTTGAATGGATTAAAAAAATATATTCCATCCATCCATCCATCCATTTTCTGTACCGCTTATCTTACACACGGTCGCGAGGAGCCTGGAGCCTATTAGAAGTCGACTGATAGTGGATTTTCCCAATACATATAGCTAAGTTGGGCAGCACCTACAGATAACCAATTAATCAACCGATAGTTTTTAAAATTGATACTGAATGAAAACATAACACTCAAAGTATAATATTGACTGTATCATAAAAATGTACTGTGCTTTTTAAAATAAAATAAATATATAAATATCAATATATTAACTATTAATAAATATTAAAGTAAATAAAAGATATACATCCACTGAACCAAACTGAACCAAAAAGTAACACTCCAGATAACAATTAAAAATAGAGACATCCAAAATGAATCAAAAACAATTTAGTTTAAAAAAACAACAACACCGTCATAGTTTTTATTTCGCCTCTAGAGGCCGCTCTTGTAATGTATAAGGACCCCTCTTAGCCGCCCCCACAACGGGTGCAACTGGAAAAAACTATCGGTGTGGATTTTTGCAGATAACCGATATTTCCAGCAATCAGTTATCGGTGCCGATAAATCGCCAAAACCGGTCAATCACTCGACCTCTAGAGCCTATCTCAAGATACTTGGAGCACAAGGTGGGGTCACCTTGGACGGAGTGCCAACCCATTGCAGGGCACAATCACACATACATTCATACACCCATTCACACACTACTGACAATTTAGAGATGCCAATCAGCCTACAATGCATGTCTCTGGACTGGGGCAGGAAGCTGGAGTACCAGGAGGAAACCCCTGAAACATGGGGAGAACATGCAAGCTCCGTGCACACAGAGCGGAGGTGGGATTTGTGCCCCCAACCCTGGAGGTGCGAGGCAAACATGCTAACTACTAAGCCACCGTGCCCCCCAAAAAATATATTCATGATATTTAAAAATAATTTATAGCAAAATAAACTCACTCAGAAAAAAGTAAAGTAAAAAGTAGGAACTTGTTGCAGTTACTTTCTGGAAACATAAGAGAGTAAATTCTTCCAAATAAAAGTTGTAAATATATAGATATTTTAGTGAGTAAAACTATTTCTAGAAAAATGATGTAAAGTTTTTTAGGATAATGAATATAAATGCCCAAAGATAAAGATATGTAATGACAAATGTCTAAAAACCCTAAATCGGAGTTTATGATTTTAGTGTCCAGTTGTAACTTGCTCAGTTATTAGAGTTATAAATAAATAAAGTAATATTAGTAGAGTAAATAGCTTGGAAGATAGAACTTACCATCTGTAAACTATATTGGAGCTCCTCTGGGGACTTATAACCCCCTCTCATAGCAACAAATGGTTTAGTCTGCACCTCACAGACATTGCACATAAAAGTGTTTGGTGACAATCTTTGTGGAAATTTTTTCAACACTGGACCTTTTTGTGTGTTGCAGTAACTTAACAGAATAAATCCTAGCCAGATGTAATTAGAGGAAAACAATAGATGTGAATTGTGTTCCATCTGAAAGGACCATTAAGCAGTCATTCATTTCTCCAAGAAAGAAAGACTTTTGAAAAAGAAAAGAAACCAAAATGAAAGAAATCTTTCATAGAGGTCTTATTTATTTATTTATTTATTTGTTTGTTTATTTATTTATTATTATTATTTTTATAACTATGTCTGAGTCTAGTGTGGGTCAGTAGGAAGCCGGCCATATGATACCTATGACATCTCACTCAGCGCTGCATCAATATTTCACTACATCTTTGCAGTTAGCTCTTCTGCTTTGTGCTGCATACTGTCTGGTCATATGAGATGACATTCATCATATCACTAACACCATGGCAGTGTAGGACTCAAACCAACATATTTGTAAAATGTGCGGGAATAAAAGAGATCCAGCGAGGTAGACCAGGATTTGGGAATGATTTTCATGTGTTAAATAGCTTATTTAAGCATCTTCATATTAATGTAGCGTATGAATAGTGTTTTATTATTGTTACACATTGGAACTGATCAATAAGAGAGAGGGCTTTCATTTTTCTTGACAGTGTACACAAATGCAATGTGGGTGTTTGATCACAAGAGGGCGGTAGATGAATGAGAATCGCTGAAGATCAGATGCTAGTCTGTTAAAGCGAAATAGCACGTGGCACCTGAAAAAAAAATGGTTACCAACATTTTAGCGAATCAAATCATTTACATTAATTACAGATTCATGTGCATCATTTTACTGGTCAGTGAGTGGCCATGCAAACCAGGCTGAAAATATGGACGGCTAAAATAAGTGACTAAAACCCAACGGTTGAGTAATTTCAGTGACCTTCAGTACACAGAAGTCAGTGTCGTGTGAAATGTGGTGGTCAACAACAGCTGTCAAGCAGCTCGTTTCTGCATCATCGGCGACATCAACTATTAATGCTGTGCACAAGGGTTTTTCTTCCTAAAGGTTCCTGTAGAGAGTGAGAGAAAATGAGAGAGAGAGAGAGAGAGAGAGAGAGAGAGAGAGAGTCTAGCTTTCCATTATAGCAGTCTATTTTTGGAATCAGGTTCACTGACTATGAAATGTGCAAACTCAGGAAGAGGTAGTTGTGCAATAGCGGAAGGGGGGGAGAGGAGTGAACTGAAGAGGAGAGAAAAGATGAATTAGAATGAGTTATGCTGGCCAAGCAAAATGATTTTATGTGGAATTTGACTAAACACTGACATAGTACTGACAGTTATTTATTCGTTCTCTCATTCATTCATTCATTCATTCATTCATTCATTTATTTTCAGTAAGCACTTTATCCTGGTCAGAGTCACGGGTCACGGTAGATCCACAGCCTATCCTAGGAATGCTAGGTGTGAGGCAGGAATACACCATAGACGGGATGCTAGTCCATCACACAGCCCAATGGGTACACGTTCATACCTAGGGACAATTTAGCATTGCCAGTACATCTACCAGGATGTTTCGGGAGGTGGGAGGAAACTGGAGAACCTGACGCAGACCCACACAGACACGGGGAGAACATGTGAAACATGTGAATAGAATGTAACCCGAGCTCAGGATCAGGGAATAGGGGACCCTGGAGGCGAGTGTACTCATTGCACACAGGTAATCACAATATATACAGAAATATATGTAATTTTGCATACAAGTCTAATAGCAATCGCATTTAAGTAACAGGTTACTATAAATATAATCAACAGCACCAGAATGTGAGTCACAGTATTCGTCTTTGCGATACTGATAACGCAAAAGACACAAATGTGCTAATGAGCTCTCTAAAAAAAATATTTTTAATCATATTCTCAGAGATTTCAGTGGGTGTTTTGATCAATTGAAGTATTTCTGTGATGAGTAAAAACGGTTCATTTTCCCACTGCCCTGCTCACCAGCAGCTAAACACATGACATGATACTCTACACACAGAAACCCAACTAATCCTGAGTAATGTTATAACAGACTTGCGGCAATAAACTAATAACTTTGTTTACACTAATTGAAAATGTACGACAGCGAAATGGAATGCCAGTGTACTGCGAGAAAGGGTTAAAGGTCCTTAAAGGTCAGTGTTTTAGATTGTATATTGCTATGCATATTCCAATGCAATCGCAATAAATTAGCACAGCGCTCTAGAGTCATATCAGACCTACTACTTCAAATACAACAGTCACTCTTTGTTTCAGAAGTGATGCCATGACTGAAGAATGGTAATCTAGCATTAGATATTTATCACTAGACTCAAAGAGAGTCCCTGGTCCTTACTAGAATTCCTGGGCAAGTTTAATTACCCCTGGAAGATAATGACTGAGAGATGCACCAATCTGAGGCTAATTGTGATCAAGCCTTGGTAAATAGGTCAGAGCTGATGTGCCCGGTCATGGCAGGAGCTGAAAGAACAGGGCTGAATCCAGGACAGAGTGGAGAGATTGGGCTAATGAAATCTAGGGAGGCTAGAGTGCCAGAAGTAGTGGATGACTTCGTTGTTACCCTTTAGGAATGACCCTGCATTGGTGTTTGATAATCCAGAATAGACTGTAACTGCACAGATTACCATTATGCGTGTGGCTGCTTAGCTACTACGAATGTTGTGTGAAAAACTATACAATTAGAATAGAATTATAATAACCATACTACCCAGTTTGGTTTTCGGCATGGAATTTGTTTAGTTTGGTAACTTTGCCATTTCAGCAATGACTGACTCTGACACTACAGTGACAGTGATACTCTTACATACAGTTACATAAACTCCCTTGCTTACAAAGGTCAGAATAAGATAATAGTTATAGTTACCAACAATGATTAGGCTATGGCTATATAAAAAAAGTAATAATAATGCATACTTCTCTGTCCATTTGTCTTAAACATTGTTTCCAGTGCTAAAATCTATGAAACTCTGTGAAAATATCTAGCCCTACATAGCTAGTTTCTGGTCTGATGAGCTGCCTTGAACTAAACAATTTACATAAATGCATGTGATTGGATAAACCACGACAGAGAATCTGCTACAGAAGTCAAGCTGGTTCATAGCTAGAAAACTACGGTTGAAACTAAGTTTATTGGCTCTGCTACAGGATTTTTGCGAGTACTCGGTTCTGTCTGTTGAAATACTTTGCTGGGTCCAGATGGTGGTCCACCAGTTGCTGACCCATGCTTCAAGTCTTTAAACAGACTTGTTCAGACGATCACTCTTAGCCCTCAGTAGTATAGTGATTATCTCTATTGGTATAGCATGACTGAGGACAACTGAGGGATAGTACACAACTATTACAAAAGGTGCAAACATTCACTGATTCTCAATAAGGCAACACGATACATTAAGAGTCAGGGGGGTGTAAAATTTTAAACAGGATGATCGGTTTAAAATGTTATTATTTTGTCTTCTGGGAAATGTAAATATCTTATCTAGCTTCTGAAGGGTAGTACTAAATGAAAAAAATAAGATCTTTAAAAAAATAGAAACAATTTACGCTGATCATCCTATTAAAAACTTTATACCCCCTTGGCTTTTAATACAGTCATTCATCACTGAATGTTTGCACCGTTTGTAATAGTTGTGTACGAGTCCCTCAGTTGTCCTCAGTGTGAAAAGATGGATCTCAACATCATATAGCCCACTGTTGGAAAGGGGTCAAATATGCTGGAAAAGCAAAGACTGTGCAGGACCTGGAGGATTTTCCTTAAGAACAGTGGGCAGTTTAACAACTCAGGACAAACAAGGGACTCATGAACAACTATCACAAAACAAAAACAGTCGTTGATCATCCAGGTAACAACACACAGTATTAAGAATAAAGCGTATGTAAACTTTTGAACTGGTTCATTTGTGTAAATGCAGTTATTATTGTGTCTTGTGGACTATATGTAAACATCTATTATGTGAAATAGCTTATTCAGGGCAGGAATAAATAAAAAACAAAATGCAATTTTTTATGACCGCGCTTATTAAAAAAAATTATTAACATTTTGCAGATTCTGCAAGGCGTATGTAAACTTGACCTCAACTGTATTTTACTATCGTATACCATG
The DNA here is from genome assembly GCA_023630585.1 of Cranoglanis bouderius. NCBI lineage: Eukaryota > Metazoa > Chordata > Actinopteri > Siluriformes > Cranoglanididae > Cranoglanis > Cranoglanis bouderius. The sequence goes on from CM042539.1 coordinate 22,433,107, forward strand.
TTGTCAAATAAACAGAAACAGAAGCTCACAACATAAATCATTTGAAATATAAAACATACCATTTAAAACAAGTAGGAAAGAAAAACTCTCTCACAATGCTAGCCAGAAAAGTGACATTTTTAATGTGTTTCATGCCTGAATGATATTTGCTTCTCGAGTTATTAAAACTGAGAAGAAATGACATACTGTAGATGTATTAGATTGAGCACTTTAATATAAACCTGTAATTTGAATTACAGCTGGCATTATTGTAAGAGCTGTTGTTGTAGAAAATTAATCAACACCAATCAGATTTAAGAACTCAGCAGTGCTGTGGTACAGATTTGTTTGTTGTTCGAACTAGCGTCATATTCATATGAAAGGTTTTCCTATAGAGCATTTAAACATTTAAAGATACGCTACCTGTTATTTACAGTGCCCTCCACTAATATTGGCACCCTTGGTAAATATGAGCAAAGAAGGCTGTGAAAAATCGTCTTTATTGTTTAATCTTTTGACCTTTTGTTCACAAAATTCACAAAAATACTCTGCTCTCATGGATATCAAACAATTGCAAACACAACACTGGTTTATAAAAAAAAAACTTTGTTAAATATAGGTGTGCAACAATTATTGGCACCCTTTTAGTCAATACTTTGTGCTACTTCCCTTTGCCAAGATAACAGCTCTGAGTCTTCTCCTATAATGCCTGATGAGGTTGGAGAATACATGGCAAGGGATCTGAGACTATTCCTCCATACAGAATCTCTCCAGATCCTTCAAATTTCGAGGTCCACGCTGGTGGACTCTTGTCTTCAGTTCACCCCACTGGTTTTCTATGGGTTTCAAGTCAGGGGACTGGGATGGCCATGGCAGGACCTTGATTTTGTGGTCAGTAAACCATTTTTGTGTTGATTTTGATGTATGTTTTGGATCATTGTCCTGCTGGAAGATCCAACCACAGCCCATTTTAAGCTTTCTGGCAGAGGCAGTCAGGTTTTCATTGTCGTTCGATGTCATTCGATGCCATGTATCCTAACAAAATGTCCAGGTCCTCTGGCAGAAAAACAGCCCCAAAACATTAAAGAGCCACCACCATATTTAACCGTGGGCATGAGGTACTTTTCCATGTGGCTCCCTCTCTGTGTGCGCCAAAACCACCTCTGGTGTTTATTGCCAAAAAGCTTGATTTTGGTTTCATCTGATCATAGAACCCGATCCCATTTGAAGTTCCAGTATTGTCTGGCAAACTGAAGATGCTTGAGTTTGTTTTTGGATGAGAGTAGAGGCTTTTTTCTTGAAACACTTCCAAACAACTTGTGGTGATGTAGGTGACTTTAGATTGTAGTTTTGGAGACTTTCTGACCCCAAGACGCAACTAACTTCTGCAGTTCTCCAGCTGTGATCCTTGGAGATTTTTTGGCCACTCGAACCATCCTCTTCACAGTGCGTTGAGACAATATAGACACGCGTCCAATTCCAGGTTGATTCATAACATTTCCAGTTGACTGGAACTTCTTAATTATTGCCCTGATGGTGGAAATGGGTATTTTCAATGCTTGTGCTATTTTCTTATAGCCACTTCCCATTTTGTGAAGCTCAACAACCTTTTGCCACACATCAGCTATATTCCTGGGTCTTACCCATTGTTATGAATGACTAAGGGGATTTGGCCTATGTGTTACCTCATATTCATATTTCACCCTTGTGAAACAGGAAGTCATGGTTGAACAATTTCCTGTTCCTAGTCACCCAGGTGTACTAAAAAATGTAAAATATCAATGGGAATATACTTCAAATATATTTTTCTCATACGAATTCATAGGGGTGCCAATAATTGTTGCACACCTATACTTAACAAATATGTATAAGAACATATATATATATATATATATATATATTTTTTTTTTTTTTTTTGATAAAGCTGTGTTTTGTTTGCAGCTGTTTGATATCCATGAGAGCAGAGTATTTTTGTGTTTTTTTTTTAACAAAAGATCAAAAGGTTAAACAATAAAAACAATTTTTCACAGCCTTCTTTGCTCATATTTACCAAGGGTGCCAATATTGATACAGTACTAGATACAGTGGAGGGCACTGTATCTGTGGTACCAATAAGTTAATATCAGCCGATTTTGGTCAGGCCCAAGTTTCACCCAGGTCAGTTTTGGATTGATTGCTTATGTATGGGCCACAGCACACTATGGAGTGTACTGCACATTGCAGCTTGAGACATGCCAGATCTGTCACTTATCGATCACTTAGTGTTAGCTCTAATAAAGTGTTGCACAGCATTAATAGAAGATGCCATGGCAAAGGGAACCAAATTATACACTAACACACTAATTTGTGTGTAGTTTAAATAGCTACAACATGACAGCATAAGCCCTATATAAAAGAGCTTATATAACTTACTATAATATAACTGTGATATAACACTGCAAATTATATGATCTTCTTATGCGTAAATTTGCACATGCTCAATATACAAACATTTTCATGAATACCAAATATCTTGTGCAAATGCTCGTATAAACGATTTACGAATAAATCAGTATTCTATATCTGTATCTATATCTGTCTTTCTTCTTACTGCCAGGTCTTAAGGGAATACTTTAATGAAAACTAATAAGGAAAACAAGATCACACAGACCCATGTTTGACTTCATTCACGAAATGCTTTGGTTCATTGTTAGCATTTCGGAGTGAAGCACGCCTCTGTTCATCATCAAAGGAGGTCTCCTGGTGTCTCTCACATCGGCCAGACTGGCCTATTTTTGCCAAAATGATAGGAACAGTCTGCTGTACCATATGCCACCTCTCTCTCTCTCTCTCTCTCTCTCTCACACACACACACACACACACACACACACACACACACACACACACATGCACACACATTTACAGCAGATGCCTAAGGAATTAGATAATCATTATATTATTTTTAAAGAGATAAAGATTTTATGAGGAAGTTCACACTGTCACTCCATGTTGAAGTCTTCAGTACTGACAGGCTACAGTGATCGTGCTGCCAATATCGTTAATATTATAAACATCGAAAATATGTTATGCAAACTGCATTTATAGAACAATTACATGAACGTAATCATAATTATTCACAGAATCACATGGTTTTTAGACACTCCACATTTCACACTTTTTTTAGTGCACATTTTTTCACGTGATTTTCACACGATTCGTTTATTTTCATGTGATTTTTAAATATATTTAATTTATTTTCATGTGATTTTTACACATGATTCATTTTTATGTAAGTTTTAAACGATACATTTATTTTCACTGGATTTTTAAACATGATTAATTTATGTTCATGTGATTTTTACATGATTCATTTATGTTCATGTGATTTTTACACGATTCGTTTATTTTCATGTGATGTTTTACACATAATTTATTTATTTTCATGTGAATTTTACACGATTTATTTTCATGTGATTTTTAGACGATTAATTGATTTTGTACGTGAGTTTTACACACTTCGTTTATTTTAATGATTTTTACACACGATTCAATAGTTTTCATGTGAGTTTTGCATAATTCATTTTTCATGTGATTTTTAAATAATAAAAAATACATACTTTGTTTTTCACATGAGGACAGATACTGAGTTCACATGTGCAATTTCATGGCATAACATGGTGAAATGCACCTTCACACAACTTTTCAGATACAAATCCTTTCCTCAATGTAATGAGGGGCTTATCAGATGAAATGGCACCTCTTGATGGCTTTATCTTCAGCGAATGCTCCTGCTGTCATTTGCTCACACTACAGCTGTTATCTTTCCATTTCCAAAATATTTGACCCACAGTCCATGGTTTCATAACACTCATACATTCATGAAAATGTACATATGGATAGTCAACCCCTGCTGACCTCACAAGCGCGCGGGTTTCTTGTTATCCTGACAGCTCACTGTGGGACTTAGCGCTAATGATGCTATCCTGAAAAATGGTCTTAATCCTGATATATTGGCTCTGGTCTTACTTTTGAATTTGTACAGTTAGGCTAATGAACTGTCTTTCCCACAACAGCAGTCTCGGCCTCATCCTCATTTTCAGTGAATAGAGGTCCAAATCCATGATTAGCAAAGTAGCTAGCCACAGTGTGCAAACAGGTTCAAGAGTGCAGTAGAACTGAGCTTATTGGCTAATTTTGTGTTGCTCACCTCATGGCTCTGCACTCTATAGCACTAATGTAGTGAAGACTAGCATAATATCTGTGGCTAACCTTTTTTACCTTTCTGTCTGTCAGGTAATGTGGGTATGCAACTTGTGCCGAAAACAACAAGAAATCCTCACAAAGTCTGGAGCCTGGTTCTACAGCGGCCCGGGCTCTACGATGCCTCCGGGGGTCACGGGGGTCATGCGCAGACGCCATGAGGAGGCCCCTCAGGAGAAGAAAGCCAAACTACAGGATGCTTCGTTATTATATCAGGGCACAGTGGAGCGCAGCAGGGCCCCCAGTCTCCTTCGTCAACACTCCCTTGACCCCGAAAGGTAAGGGCCAAATTGGCACTGGACATTTGAAATACCCTCAGTTATCCTTACTTATTGATTGGCTCTAGTAAGCTTGAAAGATTTGACCCAGGTATTTACTTCAGTTGGTTTTCTTTAATGGTGCTTTGAATGGTATAGAGCTGTCAAAGCCCTGGTGTGTGGTTGAAAGTTTGCATTTGGATTAGTCAAATGTTTGAAGTATTTGAACAAAATCTTGGCTTGCATTTACGAATGTTTTCATAGCTACCAACCAGGGGGTTAGATGGGTGCTGGGCAAAAGGCCAAATTGAAATCATGGCTACCATATAAACTGTCGCTGACTAGCTCCGCACTATACTAGTAGCTATAACGTCATTGCTTACTAAGTAAAATTATAGTTGTGTCCCAAATAATGTACTATACGCTATACAATTACACTATGCACTATGTACTCTACCATCTAGTGTATAAATTTTAGAAGGGTAGTATCGTCTCAAATGGAACACTAAGGTTTTTTTTATTATTTTTTTTTAACTAACCGGAAGTATAATCCTTTTCCCATGGCAAATGAGAGTAAATAACAACCTATGCAACCATACCTTGATACAGTGAATTTTTAAAATGTTGAAAAATAAATCACACAACGTGGGCTAATTTAATCCAGCATCCGCTACATAAGAAAAGCTGCGACTGTTGAATGCACAAAGTGTCCACCATTCGACATTTTTTCTGTTGAATAAATGCATTCAGTGTGAACACACTACTCACACTATTTCTACTACAAAATGGCATAGAATAGTTCATAAGTATGCGATTTGGGACGCACCTTATGCGAATGGTTGTAACTGGTTGATAAATTTTTTATCTGACACTTTATTGATTTAATGGCAAAGAATTTGTCCTCCAGTGAAACATATTTTGATCCAACAACGACACTTAGCATCATTTAAACACTGAGCTGTGTACATCGAGTGAGACTGGTAGATTACACAACTGGTAGATTAAGCTTGCCTAAAAAAGAAACAAGCAAATGTGCTGTTTGAGATAAGATAAAGCCACCTTGTTGTTTTCTAATGAAAGTCTAGAAGTGAAATGCATGCATCACTAGGCTAGCTTATATGATCCTTTGTGAGCGGCTGTAACGTCTGACAGTATCAAACTGTTTCTGAACAAGTCTGGACTTAGCAAAGAAGTTTCTTTTTCTTTGAGCTTTAAATCCATATCCGTCCCATAATGTATGGGATACATTATTTCATGCTTTTTCCTAATTTCGTATGTAATTCAGTTTAAACCGGCTCCTCCCAGGACATGCAAATTCAGGCCTGTGACCAGACAAAGAGAGTTCATCCCGCCAATAAATCCAGCTTCCTGATTGGTCATTAGCCCAGAGAGGCGGGTGCGTTGGTGTTGTCTTTAAAAACAACAACACGCATTACTCTCACTCGTGTTGCTGCTTTTTCTGTTTCTGGCACCCTTGCCTTCGGTTTTCCGGCTTCGTGCTCTGGCCGGAAACCGGCTACAGACAATTTCTCTCCTGGACAAGGATGCAACCGCCTCACGGCCCACGCCTTTTCAAACAGCACCAGGAACCCGCGGACTCCGGCTCGAGCTCGCTCGATTCTCGAGCGCCTCTTGCAACACCTAAGCCATGCAAGTATAGTTAATTGATCTATAGACGCGTTAAGAGTGTACCCCTGTTTTCAGGAGATTAAGTTCGTTGCTGGTTTGAGAAAGGCTAACCGTTGTGTTTTGTCTGCTACCCTTTTCATTTCATTACTTTCTTTCTATACTTTCTCTTTTCTTGTATATAGATGTACATATGTACTGTTTGCTTAGAGTTAGTTGTGTGTATCCGTAGTTATGCTTCACTTATTAAAATCTATTATCACCACGCTTGATTTTCTCTGGTTTTACTCACATAAAGTCACTTAAGCGCTGCGACCTCGCTACATGCTCTATTTTAATAAAAAAACGGAGAATTATCCGTCCTGGCCAGAAGGATAACCTCCCTCTTTAGAGTTTATAATTCTAAAACTAGACTACAGCTAAACCTACAAGCTGATCTAGACCACATGTATAGTCATAATTAATTATAATCCGTTGTAGTTAATTATCTATACGTATATGTATATACATGTTAATTCCCCTTCATGGCTGATGTATATTTATAACTGGTCATAACACGCTTTGATTAGATATATAGATATATTTCACTCCATTTGAGCTAATTCGTGACATAAATTGGTGGAGAATACATTTAAACGTTTTAAACATCTTTTAATTCGTTACAAACTGGTGGAGAATATATTTCAACTTTTTAAACTCTTGATTCGTTACACGGCAATGAAGCAAACTAAATTAAAGTAACACTGGAAATGCATTTTGTCAGTTAGGTGGTGTATTACCAGAAGGAGCTATGGGTGAGCATGTATGGTTAAAATGAGCTGTCATGCACATCAGCAGTCAGACTAGTAGCAACATAAAACAGAAAAAATATGTTTGCATAATTATCATCTAGTGGAAAATATGCTGTATGTAAACTGCTTGTTATTGCTGTTCTTTATATAAAATGTACAGTAGTACAAAAGCTTTATAATTACCATGTTGTATTAGCTTTCCTGCATGTATGTTGTGTGCTTATAATTTGATGCGTAATGCGACTCCGCATCATGATCATTAGTGCACTGGTGCATTTGTGTTCACTTGCGTTGGTGGAAAAAGAGGATTGAGGGAGGGTCTGAAACTGTCATTTCGTCCGCAGTCTCAATGAGATTTGACGCGATAGCCATATTTATTAGGTATGAGAGAAGGTATGTGAGGGGTGTGAGAAAGTATAACTGATAGTGAGATACTGGGATTATAATAAGATCATAATGTAAACAAAGTACAATTGAATTTTCATGAGACAAGGTTGTCTTTCTTCTGGTTTTATGACTTTCTTTGATCTAGTACATTTACGGCATTTGGTAGACATCTTACATTTATCTCATTTACACAACCAAGTAGTTGAAAGCCTTGCTCAAGGGCCCAGCAGTGGCGGGATTTGAACTCACAAACTTCCAAACAGTAGTCCAACATCTTAACCACTGAGCTACTATATGCTAGCACTTTATGATAACTATGATGGAAAGATTTGTTAAGTACTAATCAGAAGAGATAAGATTTCTGAACATAACTATCTTGCCATCAATTATGATCGTTTCACATGGAATATACATATAATCACAGAGATGAGGGTATTGTTATGATGTATGCATGGTTGTCACTTCGATGCAAAATATACAGTATGTACACCTTATGTCAATACAAACGGATTGTTTTGACCTTTGTTATAATTGCTTGTTTTTGTGTTTGATACTTGGTATGTCACATGACCATAAAATGTACAGTCAAAATAAGTACACCCCATGGAAATTGTTGGCTTTTTTGACATATTTGGACAAGCAAACATTTGATCATCTTTGAAACAGTACCTATTAATAAAGTTGATGCACTCTATCAAATGACACATAAAATTTACATTTTGTAGTAATTTTTACAATTTAATTGAACAAAAAACAGATCAGTCACATGGAAAAAGTAAGTACATCCCTACATTTATCACACATTCAAATCCATAAAATTAGAATCAGGTGTTCAGTATTGGGTGCCAGTGAGTAGAACCTGCTTAGGGAGTGCAGGTGGAACCTGTCGTCCCTTTGCTATTGAGGTGTGTGGTATCATCATGCCAAGATCTAAAGAGTTCTGTGAGGCCTTCAGAAAAAAGGTTGCGGATGCCTATGGGTCTGGCAAGGGATTTAAAAAGATCACCAAAATACACCATTCCACTGTAAGGAAAATAAACTACAAATGGCGCAGATTTCAAACAACTGCCAATTTGTCCAGGACTGGCTGTCCCAGCAAATTCAGCCCCAGAGCAGACCATCTGATGCAAAACGAAGTCTCCAAGAATCCCAAAATTTCATCACAGGATCTGCTAGTAAGTCTTGCAACTGTAGGCATCAAAATGCATGCTTCTACAATCAGAAAGAGATTGCACAAATTTGACTTGCATGGGAGGCGTGCCAGGAAGAAGCCTTTGCAAGACTACAGTTTGCCAATGAGCATATAGGCAAAGACCAGGCCTTTTGGAATAATGTGCTTGTTTGACCATAGTAACAGCAGACATGTTTGGCGCAGACCACAGACAGCTTTTCAGGAGAAGCACCTAGTACCAACTGTGAAGCACGGCGGTGGAAATGTTATGGTTTGGGGTTGCTTCGCTGCCTCAGGGACTGGACAGCTTTCATTCATTGATTCAACTATGAATTCTGCATTATATCAAAGAGTGCTTGAAGATAATGTGAGACTATCTGTCTGAAAGTTGAAGTTGAACCGAAGCACACTAGAAAACTAAGCACACTAGCAAATCCACAAGGAATGGCTCAAAAAGAACAAATGGAGGGTTATGGAATGACCTAGTCAAAGCCCGGATTTGAATCCCATTGAAATGTTGGGGGGGCGGGGGTATTTGAAATGGGCAGTACATGCAAGAAAACCCTCAGTCATCTTGCAGCTGAAAGAATATTGCATGGAAGAGTGGTCACAAAGTGCAGCAAGCCTGGTGGACAATTATGCAAAATGCCTACAAGAAGTTAATTCTGCTAAAGCGGGCAATACTAGCTTCTGAGGCCAAGGGTGTACTTACTTTTTCCACAGAAGAATGTCACATCTATTGATATTTCTGTTGAATAAATGATTGAAAAAGCTAAATTTCCTTGTGGCTTTGATCAAAGCGTGAATAAACAGAAAGAATCCACAGTCACTTCATAAACACCAAGGACACAAGGCATATGTGGCAAGGCATTCAGGCCATCACAGACTACAAAGCTACACCACCTGTCTTTGATGATGACGCCTTGCTCCCAGATACACTGAATGATTGCTACGCATGGTTCGAAGCACAGATCAACATTCCAGTGAGGAAGACCACCCCAACTCCCACCGACCAAGTACTTCATCTGTCTGCAGCGGACGTCAGGAAAACTCTGTCTGGAGTCAACCCACGGAAAGCTGCATGTCCTGACAACATACCTGGCTGGGTGCTCAGGGAATGTGCTGATCAGTTTGCAGATATCCTCACAGACATCTTCAACATTTCCCTGAGCCAAGCAGTGTGCTTCAAGATGACCACCATCATCCCTGTGCCGAAGAAATCATCTGTGCTCTGCCTGAATGACTACCGGCCTGTTGTACTCACACCTATCATCATAAAGCGGCTAGTCATGAAACACATAAAGAGCAGTCTTCCCACCACACTGGACCCATTTCACTATGCATACCATCCCAACCACTCAACAGAGGTTGCCATATCTGCTACCATTCATCTGTCTCTGACCCATCTAGATAAAAAGGACAATTACGTAAGGATGCTGTTCATAGACTTCAGTTCAGCATTCAACACAATCATCCCACAACAACTGACAACAAACCTGAGCCTGCTGGGTTTAAACACCTCCCTCTGCAACTGGATCCTGGAGTTTCTGACCGGGAGACCCCAGTCCGTCAGGATCGGCAACTCCACGTCCAGCACCACCACACTGAACCCCCCAGGGCTGTGTGCTCAGTCCACTGCTGTTCACCCTGCTGACTCACGACTGTGCTGCTAAGGTCAGTTCTAATCACATCATCAAGTTTGCTGATGACACTACAGTTGTGGGCCTCCAGCATACAGGGAGAAGGTGAACCAGCTCGCAGAATGGTGTAGAGACAACAATCTATCTCTTAATGTTGATAAGACTAAAGAGATGATTGTCGACTTCAGGAGAACCCAAGTGGACCACTCACCGCTGCACATCAATGGGACAACTGTAGAGAGAGTCAAAAGCTCCACGTTTCTTGGTGTGCACATGACTGAGGACCTCTCCTGGACTCTCAACACCACCTGCCTAGTCAAGAAGGCCCAGCAGCATGTCCACTTCCTGCAGAGGCTGAAGAGAGCCAAACTCCCCCCTCCCATCCTCACCTCCTTCTGTAGAGGGACGATAGAGAGCATCCTGACCAGCTGTCTCACTGTGTGGTACGGAACTGCACAGCTTCCAACCGCAAGACCCTACAGCGAATTGTGAGGACAGCTGAAAAGATCACCGGGGTCTCTCTACCCACCGTCAACACCTCCTTCAACAACTGCTGCACCCGCAAAGCCACCAGTATTGCGGGCGACCCCTCCCACCCTTTTCATGGACTATTCACTCTCCTGCCATCCGGCAGAAGGTACAGGAGCATCAGTGCCACCACCAGCAGACTCCGCAATAGTTTCTTCCCTGAGGCAGTCAGATTACTCAACACCCTGCTGCCTCCCAACGCTCACCTGGGTCAGTCAAACACCTAACCCAGTAAGACTCATAACTCACTTTTTTTTTGCTGCCAGTATTACTGCTATACTTATGTTGCTACATTACACAATAGCTTATAGTTTATGGTCTATGTTTACAGTTTACAGTCAATGTTCTGTGTATTTATTGTCCTGTGTATTTACTGTCCTGTGTATTTATTGTTTTGTTTTGTGCACTTATTGTTTTGCATTCATCTCACATTGTTGTGTATCTGCACTTTATGTAGTCTTGCGTACTGTTCTGTGTTGCACCATGGTCCTGAAAAAATGTCATTTCATTCCAGTGTATACACGCTATATAGAAGAATGGCAATAAAAATCTACTTGACTTGACGTGAAGTATATCAACTTCATTAATAGGCACTGTTTCAAAGATGATCAAATGTTTGCTTGTCCAACAGTTTCCATGGGGTGTATTTTTTTCACATGACTGTATATAGGCTATATACTGTATATACTGTATATACTGCGGCAAGAACTCAGTTACCTCAAACTCTGGGAAGTGTCACTTCTTTGACCCGTCCTTTTAAATGTTGTCTGTATTTTATGGTTCTACATTGGTTTTGTTTTGGCGTGAGACAAAAAGAGCAAGTCCTAGATTGTCTTTATATTAAAGAAAAATGCAATTCATCACAAGATAGAATGGGAAGAATAGGAACCTGATGCTACTGTTGGCACACTCTCATCAAAACTGGGCAGTTGAAGATTGGAAAAGCATCATATGGTCTTTTGCCAATCTGCCCACTTTAAGTGAATCTGTGCCCACTTTGGCATATTCCTGTTCTTGGCTGATAGGAAGGAAACCCGATGTCGTCTTCTGCTGTTGTAGCCAGTCTGCCTTGAGGTTTGGTGTGTTGTGCATTCTTTTCTGCTCACCACAGTTGTAAAGAGTGGTTATTTGAGTTACCGTAGACTTCCAGTCTGGTTATTCTCCTCGGACCTTGTTCATTAACAAGGCATTTCTGCCAACAGAACTGCTTGTCACTGGATGTTTTTTGGTTTTTGCATCATACTGTGTAAACCCTAGAGACTTTCTGTAATATTTAAACCAGCCTGTGTGGCACTATAACCACGGCTGTTCGTCCACAGACTCAGTCAGACACGGGGCTCACTTTCTGATCTTTTTATTCTGGAAAACGTTAAGACATTTTTAAAAATGCATATCTTCTCTTTGTAAAATGACAACTGCAGACCTCACACTCATCCATCGTAGAGCTCCTGCTCATCTAAAGGAGGTGTAGCCTTACAAAATACAGTACATGTGATCGCTCTCTCTCTCTCCTTTGAATCCATGTGTGACGTACTTTATACACTATATTTCCACTGGTCTTGACAATATCCCTCCATACAAACAGATGCCTGCACCCTTGAAGCCAGGCCACATGCTGTGTGCCACACTGATCCCATGTGCTTGTGTGTCTGCGGGACACAGGGAATTGTGGGTAATCATGGTGCAAAACGCCACAGGGAAGGCCAGGTGATCTCACCTGGACTTGGCGTAGGTTTGTGTGTGTCAGCGAGCGAGTGGGTGTTAGGTCTTTCCAGGTGAATTTTTAACAATGCTTTTGCCAAATGATGACAAAAGCATGTTCTGAAGTCCCTCTTCACTCCACTCTGATGAATAGAACCATGTGACTAGGATAATAACTCAACACCAACTGCATGTATCTGAACAATTCAGGAGAATTGATAGCGTCTAAGTCAGTGAATGCTATTAGATAAAAATACACAAAACACACATGCTACCATCACAGTCCAAATGTTTCTGCTGTTTGTTTAGGTTACAGGGGTTACAGGGTTTTCAAACATTATTGCATAAAACCTCTCGCTTCTCGTTATGCATATTCTTCCTTCTGTTGGCTTGTGCTTGTTGAAAGATTTCTCAGAAAGGTGAGAGGTGCAAATCGTGCCTCACATATGGTTCTGAAGCAGTGTCTGCTTTCAGCATTATGTAACTGAATGCATTAGTGCACCACCTTGGTGGACTTTACAGCTCCTTTCGCACAGCTATATTTGTGCTTTCAAAAGTCCATCGAATTCTGTTGTCTTAAAGATGCTCACTTAAATATTTTTTTATACAAAGCAGTTAGTGTTACTAACAACAAACTGCAAATGTCACTCACAATGGCTTTAATAATAACAATTATAAACCACTTAGAGACCATTTAGCATTATTTAAATGCGATCAATATGAATCAGTAAGCATTTAATGTGCTTGATTCTGTCATTATCACAAATAACAAAAAAAAAAATCAAATAGTGTATCAAATAGTGTATTCTTCAAGTTTTAAAAAGTATGAAAAACAGATATTTCAAAAGTTTGCATTTCCCATCTTCTTTCATAACTTGTGTGCCCTGCCCACTTTGTGCCTTTAAAATTGCCTTTAAAACAGCCAAGAACAGGAATCTGAGGCTACAGTAGGCACTGGCTCACTGGAACTGGCCAGATGAAGATGCATTGCGCTGCTACTACACATTTGGCTTATTGGATAATTGCATGAATGAGCAAGTGTACAGGTGTTCCTAAAAAAAGCAGTCACTGAGTTTATTTGGATTCCTCTGTAGGGTTGTACTATTTGTTGAAATCTGCACATTAGCACAGCAGACACAGATTCATTCCTGACCATGATTGAGGAAGTGATCATGTTTTCAGTATCTGTAAAACCTGAGGATGAAAACCATTGAGTTTCTTCAGATGATGGAGAAAGTATCTGTTCTGAGCCTTTATTAATAATTCTGATGTTCACATTGGCTTTGATAGCAGTTGTGGTTCTGAAGACAGTCTCAGTTCTGACTGACTCCATTTCAGTTAACACACTGCTGACTGAACAACACCATTCTGAATCCTGCCTAAAAGCTAAAAAAGCACATTCATTAATCTTAAAGAATGTATAAATTAACCCCCAATTTCCTGCACTGGAGAAATCCTTGACAGCCAATTTATAGCCAGAAGTAACACGCAAAGGGCCCTAATTTGTCTTGGTCTCTGAAGTGTCATTTCAAGTGACCACACTGGTACAGAGAGAGAGAGAGAGAGAGAGAGAGAGAGAGAGAGAGAGAGAGAGAGAGTGTGGGGGGGGGGGGGGAGGAACCAAGAATTGCTCTAGGATTCAAAATTAATTACGGCTGTGAAATCTTTCAAGGTTTCACACTTCTTTCCCATCAGCACCTCCTCCCACCATCTGTGAAATGCATTGTTGTTTTATTAGCGCAAGACAAAACATGACGCCCAACAAACCAGGCCTTTTCACAAGAACAACCGCTCATGTGACGGCCTTGCATATGGATACTGACTCCTTTTTCTTCAAGGCCTGGTATTAATATTCACAATTATTCATTTAGCAGATGGTTTTATCCAAAACAAGACTGAGCGTTTCTACCACCACTAGCTCTCTGGCAGTCCTGAGATTTGAACTTCCGTTAATTAGCACAGAATCATAACATTAATCTTAAGAGATGCTTATTAATTAAAATAAGACATTTTGTAATAACTGAACACATACAGTAACTGTGTATGGTTTTGTAGCTGGGCCTGTGTACTGAAATAGCCCATGTGATGCGTTTAATGGCACTGAAGGAGTGACAGAATCATTGACTAAGACAGGAAGCAGTATGTGTGAAATGCTGAAGCAGCACTCAGGAGCCTTTTTTAGTGGCTGAATGATCATGCATCTGGAGAAATGTGTATAAGATGGTAGGATAGGTTCTAAAAACTGCACCTGTCTCACAAACAGCCCTGGGGAGGCTTTGGCTAATATTAGATTCCCACATGCCTCTCCTCACCACAAATAACAGCCAATAATTACAACATTGTCAAGCTTGAAGACTTCAGCTGAGTTTTAAAAAAGTCTGCGTTTTGGGGAGGAGACCGGTCAAAGTCAATGAAACAAACAAGTTCCATGTTGGCCAGTGGCTCAAGGTTTTAGTTTTATAAATCCAAAAAATCTTAGGTTGTGGGTTGTCCATTCTCCAGAGCCATTCTAACAAATTTAGTTCATACTTAATTTAATCCACATTCATCTGCATTAGGCTCTCGAAATGGAAGAAAAGCCACAGTTTCAAATTTGTTCTTGGTTTAACTATAAAACACACAAATGTAATATGGTAATCTGTATCTGTAATCTGTTTTATAATTGAGTGTATACATTATGGCTACTATCACCTGCTTCCTAATACATGAAATGAAAACAAGCAGAAGTTTGAGAAGCAAATGCACCACAATTAATATGAAATACAATAAAAAAAGATGGGTGAAATGTCAGTCCCTCCGGGATTTCATGATTTTGCGATCGCAGAAATGAATGCAAAATCATGCAAACTCTGCAATATTCAGAGGAGCTTGAAATCTTTAAAAAAAATACCGCAGATTTTCCGCAGATTTGGGCCAAGACGTGTCATGTGACGTCATCACAATCTGCATTCAGCCAAAGCCCCCTTCGATTCGCATGTCGAACATGAGTACAGCTAAAAGGTCTCATTTACCAATTCAAGTAGTTTTCAGCAAAAAAAAGCACAAAAAACTCAGCAAATTGTATCGCAAATTTAAAAAAATCCCACTGCAAAATCAAGCATTTTGGGCCAATCACAAAAACGCTCAGTGAAATCCTGTATGGACTGATATGTATGGTATAAAACATAATGGACACACAGATGTACAGCTTTTCAACATGGGAGAGTATTCAGGACTTTTTTTCTGGCTAACATGACAAGCTCCATTTTTTCTGTCTTATTATGTTCAAGAAAGAGAAAAACAGAGGCTGGTCAAGGAATGACTGTTTATAACTGTTATAAAGTAAATGATAACAGGAAGTAACCTGTTTTGCGGACGTTCCACAACATTACATTAACTGTAACAATAAATGGTTAACAATGATGACCTGTAGGTCTTTAATAAATAAAAAAATGTCATCGTCAGCAAATCACTGTTGTATAAGAGGAATAAACCTCTTCGGGAGGTTTTGGTATTGGAAAATAATCAACTCTAAGGTGGTAACAATGTCAACTCTGCTTCACCTTGGGCCGCATCACAACAACCTTGTCATTGGTTGTGTTTTATTTCTTTAGATATCACTCACCCCTAACTATAACTAGTGATAAGTAACAGAATGACCAATCCAGTGATGCTTTAGAGAAGAAATAGGTTTATTAAAATATTACAACTGATTTGTTTTAATGATTTAATGATGTGAAACGTACAGTTCCTGCTTACTCTTTTTTTGACCATTAACTATGGTGGTAATGCCTATAATTTATCAGTAAAATCCATTTTTATGTGTTTTTTTCCAGCCAAGATTAAATGACTGTCCAAATGTGGCCAATTTCCTATCAGTACCATTTAGCATTGTACGTAATAATGTAGCACGATCCATTTCAGCTGTTCTTTCTATACTAGACTAGGTTATACAATGTCTTAGGCTCTAGCTTAAATATATTTAAATATAAAACATAGAAAATATCTATTTGTGTTTATTTCTTGGGCTTTTCCCATACTTCTCTAGCCATTTGTCATTACATAATTTTTTTCTCTCTCCTATATTAATTCTTTGGCTGACCTACATTAAGCCACGCAGTGCTCTATATGGGTCATGGGTTTGTCCTTCATTGGCATCTCACACTATGTAATAGCCTTTAGTCTACGCTTTGTGCACAAGGACGAGCTCGAGTCACTTTGCGGAAAAGCTAATTTGCTATCTGAAATTTAGCTCCCATCCATTTTCAATGAGGTGTAATGGAAAAGATTGTGGGATAACAGTGAGAACGTTGGTGTGATCCATTCTGAGGATGAAGCCTATGCAGGGGGAACACATAGGCACAGCAGGCAATTGTAGGTTATAGGTCACCTTCAAGTATTAACTCTTTTTGCCAGAGGCCAAAAAATGAAATTTCCACCTGTTCAGTTGTTCACCAATGAATGTATAAAACCAGGATGGCCCAGTGTTGTCCTTGTGTCTCTGTGGGTTTCCACCGGGTTCTCCGGTTTCCTCCCACCTCCCAAAAACATGCATGTAAGTGGTCTGGCTATGTGAAATGGGCTACTCGCACAAACATTATAACCAAAACACTTCTGCTTCCAGATCGTCCACTATAATCGCAGTGGTGCTTTTTATTTTACACCCAATGTCTGCAGAAGCTCCCGGAAAATGAACGTCAATTAGGTTTATCATATATGTAAGAACATAAACTGGAGAAAAGCGTCAGACTGCATGCTGCATCATACATAAACAACCATGAAGGTAAGAAAAGATCTATTAATAGAAATGCACACCCAATCTAACATTAACCCAACACTATGACTTTATTGTAAGACTGGAAAAAAAAACCCTGCTGTTTCGCTGTATTGCTGAATGTAAGCAGAGCTGCCGGAGATACCAGATTCGTGCTATTTCAAAATGGAAATATGTCCAACAGTCCTGAGTGCAAGTAGATAATGACATATGTGAATATAGACATATGTGAATATGTATGTGCTTGGTGCCTTGTGATGAACTGGTGTCCCATCCAGGGTTCCCCGGATAGGCTTGGGTTCACCGTGACTCTGAACAGGATAAAACGTTTACTGAAAATGGATGGATGGATGGATGGATAAAAGAAATGTGTAAATGCAAACAAAACACATGCATAAAATGTGGGAAAAAATGTGTGAAACGTGACATGCGAAGTGTCTAAAAAGCCACGTATTAATTTCATGTAAACTTTTCTGTAATGAAAAAGTTATTGAGAGAATTATGTCACGTAAGATGATGATAAAATCACCGTCCATCCATTTTCTATACAACTTATCCTACACAGGGGGAGCCTGGAGCCTATCCCACCGAACTTGGGGCACAAGGCAGAGGACACTCTGGATGGGTGCCAACCCATCATAGAGCACAATCACAAACATTCACACACTACAGACAATTTTGGAAATGCCAATCACCCTACAAAGCATGTCTTTGGACTTGGGGAGGAAACTGGAGTACCTGGAGGAAACCCCAGAAGCACAGGGAGAACATGCAAACTCCATGCACAAAGGGCAGAGACAGGATTCGAACCCCCAACCCCAGAGGTGCAAGGAAAACATGCTAACCACTAAGCCACCTTACTGAAATCACCATCTTGATTGTATTTTGTGTTTTTGCGACACTTAATTACATAGAATATAATGTAAGACGGCGATGTTGCACAACACAACCAAAACAAACTTCCTCCAGTGTTGTTTAAGGAGTCAGTCCGTGACGTCATGGTCAAACTTAGTCTATTTGCGTCAAACTATTGCGCAGGGCAGAGTTCAGTGAACTTTATGGCGCGAGAAACGCAAACAATACGCAAACGGATGCAGAATCCATTCACGAGCCCCGTCATGGGTTTAAACTGAAGACTGAAGTGAATAGAAACCATAATAAAGGTGTTATTAAAAGCGGACGGTGGAAAGTTTTTAGGGGGAAAAAAAAAAAACCCTTCAGTACACTAGAGCATGTCCGGCGCTCCTGGCTCGTGTGGCATGGTGCACACAGGGCGCGCGCTGTAGTCGGAGAGAGCGCACGCGCCGAGCCGGCGCCCACTGCGCGTTTTCGTGAGCGCTCGCAGTAACGAATAGGAGGAGTAGCGGGGAGGTGCGGAGGGGGTGGTAGAAATGCCGTGTTTTGGGGGTGGGATGCTGCCCCGTTCTAGCTACTTCGGGAAATGCATCGCGGGCATCCCGGTTTTTTTTTGCTCGGAGTTCGGAGCACGATGATTGAAGAGCACCGCGTCGTCCAGCGCGTGACACTGAGATCAGGGGGGATACGGGACTCGAGGCGCGACGCTGCGTTGATGCTGCCTTGGAGATAGTGCGGGGGTTTGTGGAGCGAGGATCGTTCGGACGCATATCGTGTGTTGCAGGAAGCAAGAAGGAAGATAAACGTGTGCACGAGAGAGGAGGATGCAGTTTGAGACGCTGCGTCAGTTTTGCAGCTCGGTTCTGTCCCATTTTAACGGGGCTTTCACGCCGCCCCAGAACATTTTACACACGGAGCTGCTGGAGCAGGCGCTCGGCAACATCGGGTGAGCGATCCCGCTAGAAAACCTTTCATATGCAGTTTTGCTTCGCCGGTGTACCGAGAGAGAGAGAGAGAGAGAGAGAGAGAGCGCATGCGTGTGTATCGATCGGGAGATGCCGGACCTAGTTAATGCAGTTCAAATGCATTTGGCTTTCTGACGAAACGGTGCGGCAGAGAACCCGATTTCCCCTCTGGTGCTTACAATAAGCAAGCCGCATGTTACAATTGCTTGCTGCTCCATATGGAAGGCCATTAGGATCATAAATGACTCAGAATCACATTGCGTAGTTAAAAAGGGGGAAAATAAACCCACTGATGCACATATTGTACACGACTTTAAAAATTAAATTCTTGTATTTCTAGAATTTTTTTCTTACCTATTATATAAGAACCGGGGCAGTGGTAGCTCAGCGGTTAAGATGTTGGACTACTGATTGGAAGGTTGTGAGTTCAAATCCTGGCACTACCAATCTTCCACTGGAAGACCCTTAACCCTCAACTGCTTAGTTGTAAAAATGAGATAAACGTAAGTTACTCTGCCAAATGCATAGTGCAAATGAATTGTACTAATTGGCCAATTACACTAGAGTGTACAAGGATTTTGAGTTGGTAGTTGTGATTAGGAAATAGACATTACATGTGTCAAAATATGATAACAAGGACATAGGCAATACTGGAACCAACCAAGGAAACAGTCCTGGGTCCAGTCTAGGTGAAGAGAAAGATGCAGGAGTGTTTGGTAGTACATTGGTATTTAGAATAAAACAATCTGAAATAAGTCTATTTGATCATAAGGGTCAAAAATGTAGGGCTGTGCATCATCATCAGATAAGGTCATATTTTTTTTTATAATTTGTAAAATGGTTTGGTCTGCTGCATTTTTGCAGTAATTACAGACATTTTCTCACATGTAGAGGGTTTCTGGCTATTAGTTACTTTTGTACATCAAGGACCGGCTAACTCAAGGGAGCGTATGGAAAAGTTCTTTAGCCATTATAATTATTATTATATCACATTAGAGTGAGTTATTGTTTGTTTATGCTTTACAACTGTTTACACATCGTGGGTTGCATATATGTGTGTGTGTTTCTTTGGGGCCCCTTTTTAAGTGTTAAAATGCAGGCCATGGATATAACGTTTGCTATGAACAGAAGTGAATACTATATACAAACTATTGCGCTGCAAATAAAAATGTCTATAGCACAACGAAAGCACAAATGACAGTAATGTCATTGACACAGTCATCATGTTTGTGAGGCAGTTAAGTGTTCATAAGTCTGATTACATGTGGGAAGAAGCTTTTCTGGTGCCTATATCTATTATTTATCACTTTTTGTTCCCCTTTAAACCACTTCTGATTTTTTGACTACATGACTGTGTATGCATGGATGGGGAAGAAAAATTCCCAAGAAAACCCAAAACCAGCCAAATTTGCTTATCTTGCTTCATTTAAAAGTGTGACACCTTGCAGAAATGCATTGTGATTTCCATTTTGCAGGTTTGACCAGGATCAGATAAAATAAAAAACACATCTCAAATTAGGTTCAAACATTTTTGTCCATTTTGTCCAAACCTGCTTCTTATATTTGCATTGGCTCTATATTTCTAACGTAATGTAAGAATATGATCATCAGTTATCATCAATCAAACTGCATTCAGAAATGGCTGTATAATGTAATTTATACACCATACTTAAAATAGCAAAATGCGTATTTAAAAATGTAATAAAATTGACAATGATTTGTGGTGATAAACTGCCATTACTTTTTAGCTATGCTAGCCTCATAGCTGTTATGAAAAATGAAGAAAACTGAGAAATTTTATGTCAGTGAAAAATCTGAATATCTTCCAAAATATTTCTTTAATATATATGTATGTGCAAAGTGCTACAAATAGGTGTTTTTTGTCCCTTATGGGTGAGGGCAGTTTTTTTTTTAAAAGTCAGAAATTATGTAATATTTGGTAAAATTCTCCCAATATTCTGTAAGCATAAAGCATTGATAAAACATCAGTTCAGCAGAAAAAACTCTCATCTCTGTGGTAGATCAGGTTCCTTATCTGGGAAAAAAATAAATTATGTACATCACTATGTCCAGCCAATTAACATAAGGAGGTATGTATACTATCTATTACTATTTATACTATTTATTATATCAGTTATGTTATCTGTCAACTCAGAAAGCTTACCCTTTTGTTAGCATTCAGGCGGTTTAGCCTTGGCACTGTATGTGCATGTGTTTTGGTGGAGTAGCTTTGCAGTGAACACAGAAGGGAGGTTCATGACGTGTAGCTGTATCTGGTTTGGCAGACTGTACTTTTAACTGTACTGCATAGATGCACCATTAAGGTATTTTTGAAATGCCAACACTTAAAATCTGTCCATAAAGAATAAATAATTTGTCAGAATGTGTAAAAAATGTTTTGTTTTTTGTTGCCATTAGTGCACATGAATTTTGCTTTGTTTACATGGTTTTGTACCTGTTTTTCAGCACATTAAGTGTCTTTATTATATGTAATTTGTTCCCATTAAAACGAATTTGGTTACAGATTAAATGTAAAAATGAAAAAAACAAAAACTATTTTTTTTTTTTAGGAGTGTAGGGCCCATTTGGCTTTCCATAGCTCTGCTGCCGCATGAATGTGTGAGTGGCTGTTTGCACTGCTGTGCTTGACGGATCCCAAGTATTTTGTGACATCGTGCTCATCATTTTCTAGCCATTGCCATACTATATAGCACGTAGGATATGACAGTCTCTTTGATTTATCTGAATGATATCATGTTAAGGTGTCTATGTTAGCTAAAATTCTTGTAAATTCTTGTACAGGTCTTGCAGGCGTACACAGTATACCCAGTTGTTTAGTGTATTTTAATGTATTAAACTTAACATATTTGGTCTTAAATATATATGATTTGAAGTTCTTTCAGGCCTAGAATATTGTAGTATAGAACAAAACTTTGGCAAATATCTACTCATAGTCCATATACTGCACAGATTATTAGGGATGCATCTATACCATTGTTTTCAGACCAGATGTTTATAGCTACTAGTGAATACTAATACTGAAATGAGCGACCCGCTTGGTATTATGCAATATGGGGCATCATGGAACATTTCATTCGGCTCCGTTTATGTTGGTTGCTGTTGTGTGCTGCTAGCAACAAACTCCTCGTGCTGGTTTTTTTTTTTTTTGCTGGGTAGAGTGTGGAGAGCAGTTTTAGAGAGCATGGTCAATGAAAATGAACGCAAAGTGCCATGAATTGCACATTGTAACTTGTGAGCACGATGGATGAAATGAAGTCTCAGTGCTCAGTGCTCGCAGAAATGAAGTGCTCTCATTTGCAACATTTTCTTTTCATGCTTGATTTCCTACTCCACGCTCACGAAGACCTTTGTGTGCACGCAATTCACAGCACCTTGTGCTCATTTTTAATGACCACACTTGATGATTAGTGTACACGTTCAAGTCAGCCACCCTCACACTCTCTATTAAAGATAATGTCTAAATGCAATAAGATGTTTTTAATCAGGTTACTTCTATTTTAAGAAGATGCTGTAGTAGGTCTGTTTGATATTTTGTGTGCGTGCGTGCGTGTGTGTGTGTGTGTCAGAGCTACAGTGAAGACCCTTTAGATGTGGGAGGTACACATTTCAGTAATGTGCACAGAAGCTTAGCACAAGCCGGAGTTACACAAAGACGTGCACTTAAATTTGCGCATGCATTTAAAAGCCACAAAGCCCGCAGTGCTCACCGTTCCATTTCTTCCCAGATATTCGGCCCTGAAAATGGTTCGAGCCTTTCAATGCAAAAACCGTGCTGGAATAACCACAGGGTATGAGTCATGTGCATTGAGTGCTATGCTTTGTCTGGAGAGGGAGATGTGTGTTCCCTCTAGGGACTCAGATTTATAATGTGTCCCCTGTTTTGTATGCTTGCAGGAGAGAGATTGTTCTCCGCTGATGTTTCGCTTTTGTCTCTGTCGCAGTGCTTGCGAGCGCCTCGTTGAACTCCTATACATAACTCGTTTTTGTTCGTGATGACGAAGAAGAGTCCAATCAAATGAAATTGTAGTTCTGAATGAAGCAGACAGAACGAGATGTAATTTTGTTTGCTAAGCACGACACAGAAGCACATTTGGCTAACAGAGATCATACATTGTATATACAAAAGACAAACAGAGGGATGCCTTTAACAGTTTTTTTTTTTTACACCTTTCCTCAATTACGGTGCTGTATATCTCATACTAAATAGTTATAGATCTTCACACGAAATACAACATAAAACAAAGGCAACCTGAGTAAACACACAATACAGTTTATACTTATTTAGTTTTTTATACTGAAGCAAAAAAAAAAAAAAAGTTATCCAACACTTATCACCCATGTGAAAAACTAATTGCCCCCTTAAACTTAAAATCTGGTTGTGCCACCTTCAGCAGCAATAACTGCAACCAAACGCTTTTGATAACTGGAGATCAGTCTTTCACTTACTTCTAGGACTAGGACTTACTCCTATGCTTTGGATTATTGTCTTGCTGCATAATCCAGTTGCAATTGAGTTTCAATTTACAGACTGAAAACTGGACATTCTCCTTTAGGATTTTCTGGTAGAGAGCAGAATTCATGTTTCCCTCAATTATTGCGAGTTGTTCAGGGTCTGAAGCAGCAAAGCATCCCTTCACCATCACACTTCCACCACCATGCTTGACCGTAGGTATGATGTTCTTTTTGTGGAATTCGGTGTTTGGTTTATGCTTGATGTAACGGGACCCCTGTTTTCCCAAACAGTTCCACTTTCAACTCATCAATCCACAGAACATTCTCCCAGAAGGTTTGAGGATCATCAATTCAGACGAGCCTTAATGTTCTTCTGGGTTAGCAGTGGTTTTCACCTCACCACACTTCCCTGGATGCCATTTTTGCCCAGTGTCTTTCTGATAGTGGAGTCATGAACAGTGACCTTTATTGATGCAAGACTGGCCTGTAGGTTCTTTGATGTTGTCCTTGGCTCCTTTGTGACTTCCTGGATGAGTCGTTGCTGTGCTCTTGGAGGAATTTTGGAAGGTCGGCCACTTCTGGGAAGGTTCACTACTGTGCCGAGTTTTTCTATTTGGAGATAACGGCTCTCACTGTGGTTCTTTGGAGTCCCAGAGCCTTTGAAATAGCTTTGTAACCCTTCCCAGACTGATGTATTTCAATCACCTTCTTCCTCATAATTTCTGGAATTTCTTTCAATTTTGGCATAGTGTGTTACTGGGTAAGACCTTTTAACCAACTTCATGCTGTTGAAAAAGTTCTATTTAAGTGTTAATTTGATTGAAGAGGGCTGGCAATAATCAGGCCTGGTTGCGAACCCCATTAACCCCATTATGAATGCAGTTTCATAGATTTGGGGAATTAATAACTACGGGGGCAAATACATTTTCACACAGGCCCAGTTGGTATTGGATAACGTTTTTACTCAGGGTGCCTTTTTTATCTTAGATTTTGTTTTAACTTCTGAAACTATTTATTATGAGATATACACAAAAACAGAAGAACACTTTTTCACAGCACTGTATAAAACTCTCACATCCGGACAGCAATAAAATTACCACAGACTGAGTGAGTTTCTAGGGGGTTGTGTTTTCTACGAACCCAAATGTTTGCGTCACATGGTCCTATGATCACTGGCAGTGATACATCTAGTCATCATTTATAGAAAACTAAAAGTTGATGTTGTGCATACGTGATTATAAAGTAATGCTTTAAACCCTTACCTGCCTTTATAACGGTTCCTTTATAATGTTTCTTAATGATTTTATTTAGTTTCTCCTCCTGAAAATGCTTTCCCAGGTAGCGTGTATATTCAAAATTTTACTGCCCAGACCACATATATGGTTAAGTGCCTCTTCCAAAGCAACTATTAATTTGTTTCGTGAACTGGGAAATGTTTAATATCTGGGAAAGCGTCACTGATACGCACTTTACGAGACTAAATACGGCAAGTAGCAGCAGTCAAACATTTTTTTCCCCCAAGCAAGGTGGCATCTGCATAGAAAATCACTGATATGTGCATCTGGATGGGACAGAAATGATGTATCAGAGTTATCAGAATTATGAGTTTGGCGAAGAATACCGACATTGCCGATCTGGATGGAAATAAAATGACAGACTAGGATGTGACCAGGTTTATTTCCTAGGTTCACCATGAGTCGCAAATGTCATGAGATTAATCAAAGTAGAAACAATGAAATATAACCGATGACTTGATTTACAACCACACTAAAACAAAAGATCACTTGAAAAAGCAGGAAATAAAGCAAACACACAGAGACTGTTCGATTAAGTTGATTAGAAAGCACTGTTCTAGTATACTGTTGTAGAAATTGTTGCTGAATAATATGACAGATGTAAATGATTAAAACTGTACTGAGTAAATGTACTGAATTAATTACAAATGAGCCAGTTAAGGTAATCAGGTCAGGTGTGAATACATTTCATTCTATATTTACCTTGATGTTAATATTTAACTGATCAACGGTGACATCACGGCTGATACACAAGCTTTTTCTAGTCGTCATTCAAGAGTAAACTGCATTGCAACCTGGGATTTCCTTAAACTAAACATAAAGAGGAGTTAGTACTAGTAAAACTACATCACCATGGAGCTTCCTCGTCCTCTTTATCTCTCATTGCTGGAAACTGGAAAGATATTCCAACATAACTAACATTCCAACAGTCTACCTGTGTACTTAAATTCTGTGTGCAGTTTTAATGAGATAACGCAAAGGTAGCTAGCTAGCTGATTAATGCAGTGTTATTTAACACCCACCTAAACACACTGCATGCTATTAAGTACAAATGAAGGCACTAATTCGTTAGAATTATTTTGTCCAGAAAATGCCACTTAGCAAGCAAGTTCTCCTTCTTTTCTTTCTTGCTTTTTTTGAGGTCAGTCCTAAAGAGAGAAGACTATCAAGGTGAAATAAAATTGAAACTGTACCTGCTCTTTGATTATTTTAGTCCCTTTACATTCCATTGCACAAAACATGCATGTTTCACCTAATAATAGGTTTGAAAGACCACTTGAATGCACAATATCTTGCGGACCATGTTTGAATATGCAGACCGTATTTAATTATTTTATTATAAGATTGCTTTATTGCTTTAATGAAAGAATTTTCTTTAATAATTAAGTTGATTTTTTAAAAAATCTTGTCATCTTTCAGTTAAGGATTAGTATTTAAAGGGGTCATATCATTATTTTTTAAATGTTTTTAAACGTAATTATTTTGTTTATTGGGTGTAATAAAATAGGTCAACATGCTTTAATGTTCAAAAAACATTATTGCAGTGCCTCTATTCCCAGCCTGCCTGAAACGCTCTGATTTCTCCAAAGCCCCTCCTTCCAAAAAGCCCAGAGTGTTCTGATTGGCCAGCTGACCCGTTGCGTTGTGATTGGCCGAAAGTGTGTCAGAAATGTAACGCCTCTTGGGTTAGTGTTAGCCTCCAAAGCTACTAAAGCAATTCTAAGCTCTTAAGCAACATGTTGTCAGTTTTACCATATCAGTTCAAGCCCGAGTCAGATTAAGAAAATGCGGCTGATCAAGCGGAAGCAAGTTTCCAAACACAACTTGAGCAGAATGTTTCACAGTGGTAAGTTTTTATTTTGTAACTCTCTTACCTTTCAGATACGATGTAAATTCCGAACGTCCCAGGTTCAGGAGGCTGTCCTCCGTAAACTGCGCTGTGCACAAGCATGCGTTTGGGTTGTACTGCTCAGGAACAGCGTTATAAATAAACAGTAACCACTGATTTCGTCCTTTTTCGGAAGGCTAAACAAAGATGTTTTGCTTTCGCACTGAAACACACAGCATCTCCGTGACATGGCGCCTGAATTCACTGAAGCCTCGCCTTCTTTCTTTGTGCCTGCCTTTGGGAGGGATTATGCTGATAGTGCACTTTGTGACACTTAGAGAAATTACGGAAGTAAATCTGGACTTCGAACGACGCGTTTCGGGCAGGTCTGGAGCAGTACTCTCTGTTAGATAAAATAAATCCCTTTGGGGGAGACTATGAGCTTTGGGACTTTGCAGAGCTTATACATGCACAAACAGATACATTACACACCCAGACAAAAGGAAAACATTAAAAATGATGATATGACCCCTTTAATGCTTTCATTTAGGGCTGCAACTAAAGATTATTTTGATAATTGACTAATCTATTGAGTGTTTTTCCTTTTCGTTTAATGGATTAGTTTGGAAATTTTTATAATATAATAAATACTAAGAATTATGTGAGAAAATCTTTCCAGCATTTCCATCAACTTATACTATTACAGAACTCTTAACTAGGCTTAGTTAAATAAAATGTCAGTAACTATAATGCAATGTTAACAGACAATTTAATTTAACAGTATTACCAGTATTATTATCAAGTGCTTACAGTATATTGACCATTTTTAAAATTAGACTCCCAAACTAACACATTTTTTGCAACTATATGTCGGTGTGACCAATAGACCAATGGTCTCAATCACTGGGAGAGCGTCTTAGCTGCATACCAGACAAGTCAAATTCAAAATAAAGCTCGATATCCACTGGCTGTCTCATTAACTGAAACACCCCAATGCTAAATTCATTCTGATTGTTGGGTTTGCGTAGGGTGAAAAATATTCGGTGTGTGGAATGGACTCCGAAGCTTTGGGGATGATTTGCTTTTGATGTGAACCCATTAAGTGTCCCATTAAGTGTCTGCCGCTCAGTACACCAGTGGATTCTTTCTTTTTGAGAACATTCCAAATTGTTGTATTGGCTATGCCCAATGTTTCTGCAATGGCTTGCTTTTCTCCCATAGACAGCTCTCTGATCTTCATGTTGGCTTATCCTTTTTAACAACAAATGCAGTGTTCACAGGTGAAACTGAAGGCTAAAACAGAGCAGAGGTTCAGAGCTGTTTATTGTTTAAACAGTCAATCGAACAGGGCACACCTGGGTGACAAGAAACACCTGTCAGTCACGTGTTCCAATATTTTTTGCTTGCCTATAAATTGGGTGGTCTGATACAAAATGTACTATGTTCTATTTCGTTTAACACATCTACACATAAATACCAGGAAATAAAAGCTGAAATTCTAAACTCTCTTCTCATATCCATCCTTTGATCTAAAACCCAAATGTCTTCAGTCTACAGCAAAAAAAAAAAAAAAAATGAATTAACCTTGTCATTCCCATAGTTTCAGAGGGGACTGTATATTGCATACCTTAAGGAAATGAAACAATGTAGTGTTTATCAGTAGTTAAAATAACAACAGAAGCATGTATCAATAAATTGTCTTCTTATAATGCTATAAAATGAGAAGTGGTGGTCTGAGACTGAAAAGTAGTGAACAGAATGTGAGGATTAGTGCTAGGCCTCTGTGAGCTTGTTTCAAGCCAGGATTGTGCCTCTTTACTTTACTAAAGCCAGGTCTCTGATCTCTGTCAAGTCCCACTCTGTCCCTCAGTCTAATGCACTCGGCTCCCCTCTCCAGACTCATGCATTATGCATTGCTGGCCTTCTAGTTACTCCTAATAGGGGCTGTCATCTGTCCGTCGAAGTCTTGAAATGTACAGATCTCAGGCTGAAAATCTGCTGTACTGGACACCCAATGCCCTCAGGATGCCCAGCGTAGTACAACATTTTAGATCTGAGTGACAAGCAAGAGAAAGGGGACACAAACTTCAATAGTGTAGCAGCTGAGGTCTAGTTTTAGTGGCTGAGTTCAAATCCCAGGACAGTATCAGTTATGTCAATGGTCATATCAAGATACCATTTATTATTAGTAATCCAAGAGCTTGTTAAAGAGCTTCTTAAATTCCAGACACATTCACTTTAGTAGATATTATTAAACAGTGTGGTGAAGTCGGGATTTAACCTCAAGCAAGTTCTGACTTAGTTTAAGATTCAGTACCAGGGGCACCTGGTGTAAATGAATAAGCATTTAGGTTAGCACGTTTGCCTCGCACCTCTGGGGTTGGGGGTTTGATTCCTGCCTCCACCCTGTGTGCACATGTTCTCCCTGTGCTTTGGGGGTCTCCTCCGGGTACTCCGGTTTCCTCCCCCAGTCCAAAGTCTTGCATTGTAGGTTGGATGGCATCTCTAAATGGTCCATAGTGTGTGAATGTGTGTGCGATTGTGCCCTGCGATGGGTTGGCACCCCGTCCAGGATGTCCCCTGCCTTGTGCCCCGAGTTCCCTGGGATAGGCTCCAGGCTCCCTGCAACCCTGTGTAGGATAAGCGGTACAGAAAATGTATGGATGGATGTTTGGCATTCATATGATATTATTTACTGTTAAAAATGTTTTAAAGTGGTTTATTTTGGATTTTTGTGGAATCTAGCACAATAGTACCACCACTGGTTGTGAGAAAAATACTCAGAATAGTATGAAGAAGCGATGCTGGGGCTGATTTCTTTCTAGCCCAGACTGTAGATTCATGCAGCCTGCGAGTGACAGTCATGGCAGGTGATTACAAAGGCTCATATATTTCTGTTACAGTAATCAAGAAAGCACATGTGAATACAGTATCAAGGAACAAGGAGAGAGAACATAAGTGACGTGGAATTGCATTGAATGAGATTTTGAATGAGTAAATTGTTCTGGTGTACAAAGCCATTCTGTTCCTAGGTAGAGCACATATGTAGTGATTAGGAAGCCAGTTAGTATTTAGCCTTACTGTTGTCTTACTGTTAAAAATAAAAATATTCCTTTTAAAAAGAGATGTGGATATACAGTTGTAAGCATAATATTGGTAAATTTTTATATATATATATATATATATATATATATATATATATATATATATATATATATATATATATATATATATATATATATATATATATAGGACATTATTGTTATTAATTGCTGAATAAATTGAATAGAGACAAATAAAACTATATTTTATTCTCTTATTGTGTCTCACACGGTCATTGAGGTATTACAAAAAAAAATTTCTACCCATTATACATTTTCTTCACTTCAGAGAGAAGGAAAGAGAGAGAGAGAAAATGGAAGAGGAGGGGAGGGAAACAGATAAATCAGAATTGTAGTCTCTTAGTACTGGAATATCCCCTTCTGCCCTGGATTCACTCTCATGGCCGTGTCACCATGGCAATGTTGTTTAATCAGTAGAGAGGATGATGGGTAATCCCCTCCGTCTAAGGAAGACAGAGAGCAAAGGATGACGTGAGAGTGATAACTTGTGATTTAAACAATATATGTACAAATGCACAATTTTTTGAGGGTTGTTTCTCGTCCCTGAAGAAAATCAAGGAATGAAAAAGAATAAAAGCGCAAGGCAGCTGTTCATAATACAGCAGTGATTTTGAATGAAGTTTAGACAAACTGAAGTATATTTTTTCAGAAATGCTAACATGAATTCAATACAATGGTAAAAACTCATGTCTATAA
Organism: Cranoglanis bouderius; assembly: GCA_023630585.1. NCBI lineage: Eukaryota > Metazoa > Chordata > Actinopteri > Siluriformes > Cranoglanididae > Cranoglanis > Cranoglanis bouderius. The sequence goes on from CM042539.1 coordinate 22,463,413, forward strand.
TGCTAACTAGCATTACTACTATTTTACATATGTAAGGAATAAAACACAACAGTGCGTGCTGTTATGGGAAAATAATCCATGCCGCCAAAGTGGATTATTTTCCTATATCAGCATGCCGTAAAATGTTTGATTCCTCTTATACCGCAGCAATTTTCCAACTATTACAATTATAAATGCTATTAGAAATTCATGTGTTAATGAATGACATTAAAAAAAATATATATATATAGTCACATTTAATTTTGTGTTTTCAGGTAAGTCATGTTACCAAGAAACCAGAAAGCACAAACTTCTACAGTTACAAAGCACTGATACTGGAGACTCCTTCCGAAAAAATCTCCTTACAGAAAACATCATAATATCGATAATTATAGGTTTTTCTTCACTAAATTAAAAACTGCTGCTATAGAAAATTAATTAACATCTTCTGACCATTCAGATACAAAAATTCAACAGTGATGTGGTATAATCCTTATTAGTAACATTATAATTTTTAGTATTGAAATACAGAGATTTCTGCTTCTTCCTGTGTGTCCGACATTGGCCTGCGTTGGTGGCCTGTGTATCTAGGAGAACTGAGAGTGTGAGGAGTGTGTGAAGAGAGTGTGTGGAGGGAGCTGTGAGGGCAGGCAGGCAGAATTAAGAGCTCAGTTTCGGTCTCTGAGGAACAGGCTGGTGCCAGAGACAGAACATAGCGTTCATCTTCACAAAGCCAAGGGATGAGTACAGCGTTTGTTGTTGTTTTTTGTTTTTTTTTTCCAAGGCAGTTGCATATCTGGGGCAGGAACTTGAGATGGAGAGAATTGGAGCAAAGATGAACAAGAAAATGGAAAAAAATGTGAATGTGAGGAGGAAAGACGTGCAATGTTCTGACAGGAATGTGAGAAGTCAGGCTCACTAATCAGGCTCAAGCACTGGAAGGATTTTCTTTTTTTTTGGAGCTTCTTACCACTTTCAGTGTCGATAAGGCAAATTCTCCAGATTGTTTTAGCGTAATTTCATTGTGACAAAGTACCCCAAGGCTGTTGGATCTGAGAGTGCTATTCCTGCAGAGAGAGATGAGTGACATACTCAGGGCTTTCTGAGCATCAACTGTGCTGAAGGTGTTCCAGAACAAGTGGCAGTTTTCCATCTGAGTTTTTCTGAAATGGTTGATAAAGTAACTATAATGTAGTTCTGAGTGATGTAGCCAAAATGATGTCAGGATATTTTAAATACCATTTCCAAAACTGATACCAAATTTGAATGAATAACAAGTAGGACATAAAAGAAGGAAGCATTGTAGTACTCAAATAAAATGTAGCATGTAGCAGCCAGCTTAAAAGAAAATGCAGCATGAATGGTCATGTCTTACATACTGATTAATAACTTTGAATGATTTGGCATAGAAAATTACTTGGCATCTTGTCTTAGAGATTGGTTGCTTAATGGGAAAAAGCATGATTGGGAATCCACTCGTAGACAATCCATGCAAATGTTTTATATGTTGCTTAATTTAATATCTGTTCAATATTCAAGCCGGAGGTTATAAACAACAGACCCACAGCTTAAAAAAAAAAAAAAAAACCAACCTTTTGACCAATCACCTTTTGTTATTCAGTCCCTACACCAATTATCAACATCAACCTATCTGTGTTGAAAAAATATATATAAAATGCCTAAAATCTATTTAGGCGTTTTATCTATTTGAATGGAGCATTTTTTGTTGACTGTTAAAGCTCGGTAGTAAAAACTGATTAGTTTAAAAAATCAAGGCTCATACATACTGTAGGACTTTTTTCTTTACAATTAAAAAGGTAATAATTTTACACAAACACAAAAAGAGTCTCCTCTAAAATGACAACTCCCCTCCTTAAAAGAATGTACAGTACTAGGTGACTTATATCTCTGTATATCGCCAGAACATGAGGCTTGTTATTTAGCTTTAAAAAACAAGATCAAAATTGAGTAGATGCTTTTCGTTAAAGAATAACTTCACTGGATGGGAAAATGTAAGCGTGGAAGTCTGTTTCTTGTTGTGTTTACAACCCGATTAGCTAGGCTAAACAGCCGTTCACCGTTGAGCACTGTTGAGAGAAATTTCCAAGCTTCAGAGCCTAAAGAAGGGAACCAGACAGCTTTGCTTCATTGTAGAAATGAAAAATAGCCATGATTTATGATCCGCTGCCATTTTTGCAGCAAATGTTGCAAGCTACATCACTCATTCAATTCAGTTCAGTTCTAAGTACTGTGTATGTTAGGGAGGTGGCTTCTCATTTGGCTATCCATGGATATTCAATACAGCAGTCTGAATTGATCTGAGGATCTTAAGATCCTACTAAAGATCATAGTGTAAAAATCATACTAAAAATCCATGTAAATCAATCCTAAGTAATTATTTTCAGGCAGGAAATGTAGTGTCCTGTGTTTCTTTGAGAATTCCACAGCCACACTGAACATGCTAACTAATTTATGCTTGACGGATACACAGTGGTGTGAGGAGGCACTTCGTCAAGACGGCGCAATCACTGTTGTAGTGATACTGCTTTGGAAAAAAGTTTTGTCTGTGAGCTCCATCCATCATTGTTCATGTGATGCTCAATGGCAAAGGAATCACAAATCAGATTTAAACCAGTCAGAATGGCTGATTCACATGCCCAAATGTGCAGCATTAACAACCAGTTTAAGGCAAATCCATATTTGTCTTGTCGTTTTGCACAGCTCTGGTAGAAACTGTATTTGAGAACGTCTACCAGTTTACATCAGCCCTTTCTATCAGTAGAGAAAACAAAAAAAATAAATAAATGTTTGATGGGAATTTTATTTTTGGCTTTCAGGAAAACAATCTTTGCAATATGATCACTTTTATGTGTATAGTTTTTGTGGAAACAAAATACTGTTACAAGTCTCTGACTGTGACTTTCAGATTCACTTTGCCCAGGATTGGAATGCAAAAAAACAACAACAAAAAAAAAAACACGATGGCCATCCCACAGAATGGCAGTCTAACCCAAATACCAAATATAGCCATGTATGTGTGTAAAGAGAGCCCTATAACCTCTGTTCCTGTCATACAGAGTGAGAGGGAGGAGTTCTGCTTTTTCTCATTTGGGACATCTGCATTCTTTCATGTTCAGTCAGCATGACTGATTCCCTGAAAAGATGGAGAGTGAGTGGAGGGCTGGAGGAGTGCACTAATGACAGGAACAGGGACGTTCTTCCCTGTGAAGGTCCTTATTCCATATCTCCATTTGTCAGAATGGCCTTTTCTATATAACACACCAATTTGGTGCTCAGCTTGACGATGTACTGTATGAGAAGAGACACTTAGTGCAACCTGTGTTTATCTGTTTAGCTCAGGTGTGAAACGAATGTGTTGGAATGTGTATTCATTTGCACTGTAAATGGAGATTTAGTGTGCTGGCTGTTTGTCTGTGCGCGTGTGTGTGTTTGAGAAAGGGAATTATGAGTAGACCGACCAAATGTCGGTGTGTTGTGACATGAATAAAGTGCATAGTGAAAAATGTCTATATCATGGCTGTAAAAAAAAAAAAAAGAAGCTGTCTTTTATTTTCATTTATACCACAGTGCAGTTCTCGAATCTGATTGGTAAGAAGGGGTTGACTAATTCTGTGTGTACTGCTATGAAATCCTGTCAGCTACAAGGAAATTACAATCTGCTACATTACATATGGTATTGTTTATATAAGTACTTTTAAAGTGGACATAACACATAATTTAACCCTCTACTGCATGGCGTTGCCATATGGCAACAATTAATTTACCTCAAATGTTTTGATAGGCAATAATACAAAACTACTATGTGATTGGAAAAGGGGCTTTAACTTTGACATAAGAAAAAAAAAAAAAGCCATGTCACATGACCAAGAACTGCTGTTTGCACTTCCTTTTCTGCAATCACATGGCATGGTGAAGGTCATGTGATATGGCTTTTTTTTTTGTTATGTCAAAGTTAAAGGCAAAACTACTCAAAGGAAAAAAATTAACATGATCTGAGATAAGTTAACATTTTTGTCATTTGAATAAGTTTATATATTTTGAGTATTTTGCAATTAAATGGTAAAATGTAATTGTTGTCATATGGCAACAACATGCGATAATGGAACTGTGGTAGGTGCATTCATGAATTGAAACAGGTCTAGACAGCAAAAAGACACTAGGCTTCTCTAATAGTATATTTATATTTTTTCACATTCAAAGTAAGAAAAACTGTTGTTTTAATTAAGAATTAAGAATTACAGAGAAAGATATTTCACCCAAAACATGTTTGGATCTAATTCTTTATGTACTTTGAGTGAGTAATTGCATCCACATACTTTTTACAACGGTAATTCCTTTCTAGAGAATATAACGTTTACCTGTATACTAGGTGGCAACATTTTTTTGCAACTTATAGTCTGGAAAAGGCAGTAATTGGAATTGTAATATTTTTGACTATATGATACTTTCCACCATTGCACATTGTTGCCAAATGGCAACAATTTACCAACAACACCCCTAATTTTTTTCCAAAGTTTTTAAAAATATATTTTTATTACTTATAACTAATTCATGTAATACAAATCCATAAAAAAACATGATGTAAATGTAACAATGCATGCAGTAGCGGGTTAATCAAAATTTTAATGTATTTGAGTGTGTAGTTTTATTTAGTATAACAATAGTTGATAATAATAATAATAATAATAATAATAATAATAATAATAATAATAATACAACCCCAATTCCAAAAAAGTTGATGATATTATGTACTGATGATATTGAGATATTCAAAATCTTCGTAATTTTACGTTGAGGAACATTATTCTGAAATTGTTCCACAAATTGTAGATGCAGTTTTTCGCAGATTGTTGAACCTCTGCCCATCTTTACTTCTGAGAGACTTTGCCCCCGTCCCAACATTTTTTGAGACGTGTTGCTGCCATCAAATTTCCTCGGTTTAAACATTTGATATGTTTTCTATGTTCTATTGTGAATAACATATGTGTTTTTGAGATTTGCAAATCATTGCATTCTGTTTTTATTTACATTTTACACAGTATCCCAACTTTTTTGGATTGGGTTGTAATAATAATAATAATAATAATAATAATAATAATATTTAATCAATGTAAACATCTCATAATAATAAATAAATGTTATGTTATGTTCATAAATGTTAATAATATTCACTTCTACCTCAGGCCAGCTAGCTAACAGAAACTAGCTTATGATTCCTGAAAGGATTTTTAAGCCATATTTGTATTTGCTCATGATCTTTACTGAGCTAACATGAGCTGACTTGACAGTCATATTACAGCACATATATTCATAAATGTTCATTAGCTGTACAGTATATACTAGTACAAGCGGCTGACAAGACATTCACTGCTAGTTTAATGTCATCACCACATTTCTTTCTAGGTTCCTGGTAGCTTTAAGCTAGTTAGCTTTGTGGCTTACTGTTGTTTATGTTGTTTGTCAGCCCTCTGTGATATCTGGCAAGCTGGCTAGGTTGTACAGGATAACTGAATGTCCTCTAATAATTAAATAATAATTATCTTATTATTCAGTAAAACCTTTATCCACCTACCTATCCCCTTTTATCTATACTGTGCACTATTGCTTAGTGAATAAACTTGCACATATAGGAATATAGGCTAGTTATGCTAAGTGGAGAGCAGGTGGCTGTGAAATAGATAAAAGGGAAGAAACTAAAAAAAGCAACAAAGCTATTTTTCACAGGATGTCTCAAGCCCGGTGTAGTGTGTTTAATTAAGTATGTCTGTGAGTGTATATTAAAGTGACTTATTAGTTTTTAGTATAGCGTGTATGGGTTTACGTGTGTGTACATGATTAGAGTGCTAAAATACTGTCCCATGAGCACACACTTTCTCTCTCGAAGCGGTAGATGTGGATGTCTTCTTTCTTCCTTGTAATGAAGGAGAGGGAAACACTCACTGTATGTCTATGCACTGGATCCATTAGTTAGCCTAATGCTCTCTAATGCTCTTGCGTAACCCACTGTAACTCTCCTATAACTGACCTCCTATATCCCTTTCTACTGACCTGTGTCTACTGTAAAAGTCCTACAAACCAGAATAAACCAGCAGCTTCCTCTGCATAGTTTGTGATTCATTTGAAATGTTATGCTGACTAAATGACAGATTTACGTGATTTTAAAATGTTTTTTTGTTGTTGTTCCAAACAGTTCAAGTTACACAGAGTTATGACTTTTAGCCCAGTTTTGTTGTTGCAGACAAAAATCTCACATTGTAAAATAATTCTTTGGTAAGTGTTGAAATTGGTGACCCCCGTGAAATCAAAATTGAAGTTTTGTAGTCTTTAGTATGAATATGTCAGCCTTGAGTTTATCTAAAAGCTAGCGTGCTCCAAAAAGGATGACAAAATTCGCATTTAGATATATGCATTCAAAATTTACAGTCTCTCTCTACCACAAATATGGATCTACAATTTTGATGACATCATTCTGCACTTGAGCTTCTCATCATATTTTCTGTCCAATCAAATGCTGTCTAGAATCTGAAGTGTCCCGCCCCCAACATTATAAAAATCACCTTGCCAAAATTGCCAATGTTGAGCGAGTAAAATCATATCAGCAAGCATGGGTGGTAAATGTGTTTTTGGCTGTTCGAACGAACACATTTTATTCAGTTTTCCAACTGTAACCTGTTTAAGAAGGAAATGGCTTGAATTCATTCACTTTGAAGAAGGATGTATTTGTGCCAACTCATGGCTTTGTGACAGGCATTTTTCCATGGTACTAACTATCAAGTACGACTTAGCCTGGGCTGTGAGGTAAGCTAAATGCTACTCGCTATTTAGAGGGGAGGAGCCAATCGATATGTCCTGCTCTGACTTCCTGTTTCAGTGGAAATTGCGTCAACACATCAAATAATGCTGCATGTTTCAAGACACTTCACAGGGACTTTAATATTACATGCTCACCAGTAGCTGGTTTAGTGCAACCAAAGACAGCCAACAAAAGTTCTGGAAGTGTCAGAAATTTTTTATTAAAAAGTCAGCAAATAGAAAGCCAATATTGGATTACATGAAACTTGTGGGGCAGCTATAAATATGGTCTAGACTTTGCAATATTTGCCCACTCTACTTTGCAGAACTGCTCAAGTTCAGTTAAATTTGATGGTGACCGTTTGTGGACTGCAGTCTTCAAGTAATTCCACAGATTTTCAATGGGGTTTAAGTCTGGGCTTTGACTAGGCCATACAAAGACATTTACCTTTTTCTCATTCAACCACTGTGTGGTCAGTTTTGCTGTGTGCTTTGGGTCATTATCATGTTGGAAGGTAAATCTTCTTCCCACTGACAACTTTCTGGCAGAGGGCAGCAGATTTTGCCCTCAAGTATTTGATGGTATTTTGCCCCATCCATTTTCCTCTTATCCTGACAAGTGCTCCAGTCCCTGATGCAGAGAAACACCCCCATAACAGGATATTACCACCTCCATGCTTTACTGTAGGAATGGTGTTATTTGAATGGTGAGCTGTATTGTATTTCTGCCAGACATATCATTTGGTATTGAGGCCAAATAATTCAATTTTAGTCTCATCTGACCATAACACCTTTTCCCATGTGGCCTCAGAATCTTCAAGGTGCTTTCATGTGGCCTTTCTTGAGGAGTGGCTTTTTTCTTGCAATCCTCCCAAACAAGCCACATTTGTGGAGAATTTGTGATATTGTTGTCACATGCATACAATGATCACTCTTTGTCATAAATTCCTGCAACTGCTTCAGAGTTGCTGTAGGCCTCTTGGTAGCCTCTCTGACCAGTTTCCTCCTGGCTCTTTCATCCAGTTTGGAGCGATGTCCTGATGTCCAGGGCAGGTCTGTGTTGTACCAAATACCTTCCACTTCTTAATAATAGACTTCACTGTGCTTCTAGGCATTGATAAAGCCTTTGAATTTTTTTTTTTGTATCCATCTCCGGACTATTGATCTTTTGACAGTGCCTTGTCACCCATAGTTGATTGTTTGCTTCAGCTGCACTACAAAATGCTCCAGGAAAGTTCTTTTCATGCTGAGCTAATCAAAATGACCACAGTTGGTCACAGTTGAAAGTCAAATGACTTTGTGTGCCATTGAGAAGGTGATTAGCTACACCTGATTGAGTTTACAAGTCATTTTTAGGAGGGGGTGATCCTTTTTCCAACTCAGTGATTCTGTTTTTTTTTAAAATTATTTTCTGTTATATCTTTCACTTGGATGTTATAAGTTGCACTGAGTAAATTCAGCTGGATAAAACAAACACTTTGTCCATCTTCATTTCAAGCTGAAAACAAACAAAATGTGATTATTTTAAAGGGGGGTGATTCTTTTTTATACCCACTATATATATATAATAAAATATAAAATATTGGGTTAGTCCAAAACCAAAGCAGAACTGAAATTTTGGGAGTGATTTATTTGTGATTAGGGCTATTATGGTATAGATTTTTTTCTGCTCGAAATAAATATGTGTCAGTATATTAGATGTTGTTGATAGTGGGTGGGGTCGACCTGGTAGTCAGTATATGTCAAAGGCATAAAGATCAAGGTGTAATGTTGTTGAATTATTCTACTTGTATGGTAAGAAATTCTATAACTAAATAGTAATTCTTAGTTACTAGTCCACGGATAAACTCATAAAATAGTGTAACTTGTGACGCATTACATGTTTTTTATTCCACTCATTAAAAAATAAATATATAAATAAATAAATAAATAACAAAAAAACTTTTCTGGATATTTGTTTCAGCTTGTTCATATTTAAGTCAGTTTGCTGTTGTATTGCATCATGTGTCCTGCTATCTTTAGTCCTTCAGGGATGTGTTGTGCTAGTGTGTGTGTTTGTGTGTGCGTGCATGTGTGTGTGTGAGTGCTCATATTCTTTACGCTATAAGTTTTTTTTTTTTTTTGGTTTTTTTGACAAGAAGATTAAATGCCAAAGAACCACTGTTGGGTCATTGAGCAAGGCCCTTAACCTTTAAATGCTTAGATTCAGCCTTACTTAGAATTCAGGGTTAGCTGAATTATGAATCTAAAAAATCTTTTTCTGTTTCTGTTTCAGTCAATGTAGCATAAAGCACAATGATTAACATTGTTCAGTATGGTCACATCAAGAATCATGACTCCTTCATGGCTATGAACTAACATTAGTAAACAGGCTGGACCTTTAACGCTTCAAAGATCACTGTAGTAGTAAATGCTCAGTGATTAAATTCCATTTTGTTTGCTTTCCTCCTTACGAATACAGCCTTCCTGCATTTACCCTTTTCTTATAAATCTATAGAAGCGCTTGATTTTCTTTTTCTTCTTTAGTTTTTGCTGGCAGGAGACCCTCTGGGAAAATAAACAAGGCTTATTACTTTCTTTCCCAGAACATCTTGTCAGCAACGTTTTTTTTTTTTTTTTACTGTTAAAAAAAACAAAACACAAAAAAAACCCCATATATATGTAATGCTCTAATAAAGCTGGGCTGCGTTCTGCAGTTGCTAGGACATTCAGTATAAGGGCATTTTAAGTTTCCAGATAAACGTTATAGGAGATAAGGCAAGCTGTCTCGAGGGTAGAATCTATGTAATTCATTACCAGCTCCCGATGTCAGAGCTCCTATCCTCTTCAATTAAAATTAACTCAACTAACCACTCTGTTCTATATATCTATGTTCTATATTCTCTCTGTGTTTATCCATTTCCATCATACTCTATTCACAATATTAAATGGTGTCGGCTAGTGCACTAAAACACGTCTCAGAGTTAAGTCACTAACACAGGAATGGTATAACTAGAGCTGTGTAGTAAAAGTTAGGGCTAATTTTAATATTCGAACATCTGTAAGAATGAATAAATATAACAAAAGGTATCCGGTTAAGTAAAACGTGTTTAGTGTGGTGTAATCAAGTATTATTTTTGTGTTTGACAGATGTAATATAGTTGACAGATAAACACTGAAAACAGTGAATGCCCAAGGTAAAACATGGCACAAGTGTCTGCAACAAAGATCTGATTTTATTCTGCCAGGAAGGAAAAACTAATAAATTTTGCTCAATTTATGTTTTGTGAGCCAGCTTACATTATTGCCATATCCAGGGTGTATTCCTGCCTAGACCGGCGTTCCCGGGATATGCTCTGGGAGTAAAATTGGAGTAAGTGAGTCAAATTTGAACTTTTCATTGACTCTTGGGGTGGGTTTTTCTGCTCCCATGCCTTTTAGACCTGCTATATATTTGATGAGTGGCTACACGTTTGGATGGAAGTATGTTCACATACTTGCCTGTACATCTGGAGGAATAAAAGTGACACTTGATGGCGCATCATCCCTGTATGTCAGGTTTCCATGTTGAGCTTTAAAATGTTTAACGATTTCATACCATACTTGTCTCTGTGCAGTCACATGCAGATGTTAAACACACAGACAAGGTCTGTTAAATTGTCTTAAACTTTCCATTGTCGTTGTGATTGTTGTCATGAGCTGTGTCTCAAATCGAAAACTATGCACTCACATACTTAATAACTGTCTAGAATAGCACAGAAATATGCTGTTTGAGTCACACCTCTAGTTTGTTCAGTCTGTCGCAGACATTGCATCACATCACACTTTTCTTTTCAACTATATACATTGGCATTGCGTTTTTTTGGATTAATGCAGAATACACATGGCAGCCATCTTCGGAGTTAAAAGCAATTATAAACCTAGCCCTAATGTTCCAGATTGATGGTGTGTGTCATATACAAATGATGTGATTAAGCTGTAGTATCTTCATCTCGTATGCACCCAGAGTACTGGAGCAGAAGGTGAGCATTCTGACCTGACTGTTCCCCAGACACATTGCCTGTCTGCGATCTTTGGCTTATTTTGAGCTGGGCAAAATACTGAAGAATCATTTTCTTGTAGCACTTATGTATAGTAATATGTATAGTAATAGTAGTACAGAAATGAGTTATTGGCAGTTGAATGGGTATAAGGAAAAATAGTCAGACTGAAAGTCTACTGGTTTAAAATAAGCATTTTATTAAAATATTTTAATAAATGAGTGGTAAGCATGCATGTAAGAACTGTCTAGGCGTGACCTAATATTGTAACCAGGCTGCCTATTGACATCCCTCTGTCAGTACAGGAAAAAATCAAGATTGTTTAACCCGAGATGCAGCAGCAGCTCGTGACCATAGATTTAGCTTGGAAAGACTTGAACCTATCCCAAAAAATACATTGCATTGAAAAAGGGAAACAGATTTTTTTTCTTAGCCTTTGCGTGGGAAACAAGGATACCATGGTGCACACGCATTTCTGATATATGGACATTGTCCACTCCATAATCCCCCTTTCCCTTTCCCAATCTTTGCAATATATCTTACAAAAGAAATGGTTCTGTACATCATAGACGCACTGTCTTCACTTACAGTTTAGAAATTTAGATTATGTTAAATTTACATTTAATTCCAATTGTTTGCTATAAAGCAAGATCTTGGTGGCCATGGAGTGTTTTTAAACTAGCCCAATTTGGAATACATTTGGCCTCCATGTCATTAACTGTCTTGCATGCTCCTCCTCCACTGAAAATGTTCATAGCGTGAGCATGGAGCAGCATGATTCCTGTCCCAATGGGCCTGTATTAGCGCTTGTTGCAGTTCCCATTTTGACCACTAGTTGGAATAATAACTCTATTGAAGGTAAATGGGGGCAGTGAACGCTCTGTCCCAAAATTGAGCAACATTTAGAAAGATGACCAAATCCATTGGACTTCGGCTTATATCTGTCAAATAGCAACATTTAAAATAAAATAGTTGTTCACTGAAAAGAGGTCATTAGTATTTAAACTGTATGGAGTTAATTTTTGTTTAATGGCTATACACCGATCAGTCATAACATTAAAACCACTGGTGAAGTGATTAACATTGATTGTCTAGTTACAATGGCACCTGTCATGGGGTGGGATATATTAGGCAGCAAGTGAACAGTCAGTTCTCGAAGTGTTGGAAGCAGGAAAACTGGGCAAGCATAAGGATCTGCACGACTTTAACAAGGGCCAAATTGTGATGGCTAGACGACTGGGTCAGAGCATCTCCAAAACGGCATGTCTTGTGGGGTGTTCCCCACACAATCAGAGGTCTTAAGGAGTCCATGCCTCGACGGGTCAGAGCCGTTTTGGTGGCACAAGGTGGACCTTCACAATATTAGGCAAGTAGTTTTAATGTTATAGCTGATCGTTGTATATATGGTGGGGCCTCTATGGAAGAGCCACCACTGCTGGCATGTGCAAACCTACAAAATTGCATTATCATTGCTGTGTACTATGCTCTTATGTTATCTATTTTTGATAGCCTTCTCTTGCTATGCCACTCCGACTCGAAGAGGCTGTTCAAGCAGGAATGCATAGTTTTGATAAAAAGTTATGCGTGCGAATCAAATAAAGGCGTGTGATTGGTGAGAGTAAAGTTCATCCAAACTTCCCAAACCAGACCACTTAAAATCAAAACCGCTAATTTTTTTTGGTGGTTTTTTTTTGCACTGCAAGTGTACTGACAAAACCAACATTACTGTAATTACAAAGCAAACACACATCTAGGTTCCCTGGGGTTTTAAACATATGAAATATGGCTTTTGTTCTCTACCTCCTATAGCACATGCACACAATCACTGCTATGCTGAAGCCAGTTAAAGGGCCTCTTTAGTCTTGCGTGCCAGGCGTGTAGCTTTCCCTAGGACGTCTAGAACATTCTGTCAATAAAAATGGCCATGAAACACTTTTACAGGACCTCATTTAACTGTCTTAAGCAAAAATGTTGAGTAACTTTTAAAGACATAATGCTGTAAACTTGTTCTTCAATTCAGTGTCTATATCGTCATTGGAGGCTCTGTGAGCTGTGGGTGGAGTGTCTGAGGTTGGGACTAGGGTTTTATTAACATGATTAAGCGTCACAACTTACAAATGACTTTGTAAGGTTACTTTCCTAATCTTGAATTTGTAAATCGTACACTAGTTTTTGCCTTTTGAGGTTGTTAACAATAATGTTTCCCTTATACAAAGACAATTCCTAAGAAATTTGCTAGGTCTGATTAATTACATTTTGTTAATTCCAAAACAACGTAGAAGTGAGGTACAATCCAAAGATAAATACAGGTTTATTATCTAAGGGCTCAACAGTGGCTCAACAGAACTTTAATTAGCTTGCACTGCATTTTAGACTAATGATGTCTGATGAATGACTTAAGACAACAGGATATATATATACGCAGACCAGAGCAACTACATCTGAATGAAATGGCTTAAAATGGGTGGCTAGATCACTGACTTATTCATCCTGTAATAATAAAGCAACAGAAGCCCTGCCATCATTCCATCAGATACTGAAAGCATGCTGGTACATTATGCCCACATTGCATCACAGAGTGATTACAGGAAGTGCATAATGGAATATGAACATACTTGGGATTTGAAATCCCTGAATGCTGCATCATTGCACTGGTAATTATTGCTGGAGCACTTGGGCTTCCTTTTTTCATAGTTGACAGCTTTTAAAATCGACTTTGTGCTGGCTGATTTGTGTAGTGGAGGGAGCTTAAAGGGGTTAGGTTACTAGGATTAACCTTGGGTTTACATTTTGGTTTTTTTTGCTTACCTAGTCCATCAGTTCATTTGCTAGAAAGAGTACAATCCAAGAATTGAGCTGAGCACTTGAGGGTTCGAATGGCTCTTTGTTAGTTCTGGTAATAGGCTGGTCAATCCAGTGTTTTCCTCATATAGGGGTTACTTGGGCACGCTGTTCCCTCTATGTAAGTGTTCACACACTTTTGATGATGCTCCCATGCAGAAAAAGAAAAAAACCTGCAAAGAGACACAAAAACGTGTACAGAATGTAGTCAGGTAGAGTAAGTGACGGTTGATTACAGTGTAGTTCAGACCAGCCACAGGTACAGTATTATCTGCATTGTGTTTTTTATAGTTTGAAAGCTCAAACAGAAACGCATGTCAAAACAGAGACAGTCCTGCTGCAACCCAAATTCAATCCCAACCAAAAATAATGCTAGCTAGTTACATTTGCTGTTGCTAGCTAACAAGTTTACAGATTGTTACAAAGCGCTGGCACTGAACACTACTTCCACAAATAGTAAAACAGAAGAAAGCTTGACCTTATCAATGACTACACAGTTTTATTTGTTTTTATTTAGTTTTTATTATTGTGATTAAGGATTTTTGTGACTATTGAGGCACGTTCTGACTCACTTTTGGCTTTTTATTACCTCTTACCTTTGTCTCTATGGCCAAACACACACATTTGTCTTACTATCCTTGTAAGGGCCTTCCACTGACATAATTGTTAATGCAGCTAATTAATGTTATGCCTACACCTAAACTTAACCTTAACCTCGAAAGGAATTCTTTTGGCTCTTTTAATTTTTTAAAATAAAAAACAGTTTTCCTTGATGTTTCAAAGATATAAAACATGCCCCCCCCCCCCCCCCACACACACACACACACACACACATACACACACATACACACACACATACACACATAGCCTGATGCAGCTGCTGCTGCACCTTTGATTTCAAGTGCAGCCGCTCTCCGCAATGAAAAATGCACAGTTAGCACTCGCAGGAACAGGGGTATGGAAATGCTAGAAATGTGTGTGAGAGAGAGATAAAGGGAGAGAAGCTAAATGTGTGTCACAAGTCTATTATTTTCCTTTCCTGAGAAAAAGTAATATTTGGTAACTCATGAAGTTCATGAAGTCATGAAGACTGTTTGTGTGTGTTATAAAATTAAAATAATGTCTATCTATCTATCTATCTATCTATCTATCTATCTATCTATCTATCTATCTATCTATCTATCTATCTATCTATCTATCTACCTACCTACCTACCTACCTACCTACCTACCTACCTACCTACCTACCTACAGTGGGTATAAAAAAGAATCACCCCCCTTTAAAATAATCACATTTTGTTGCTTTTCAGCCTGAAATGAAGACGGACACTTTTTGTTTTATCCAGCTGTATTTACTCAGTGCAACTTATAACATCCAAGTGAAAGATATAACACCAACATGTCAGAAAAAAAATTAAAAAACAGAATCACTGAGTTGGAAAAAGGATAACTAAGTGTAGTACTTAAAAAATAATTCCACTTAAATGAGTGAAATTAATTCATTTTGATTTTCTTTCTTTTCTTTTTTTTTAGTCCATATTCTCATTTTGTTTTCTTGGATTGCATTCAGTGTGTGCATTTTATTTATTTATTTATTTATTTATTTATTTATTTATTTATTTATTTATTTTAAATAAATTTTTATTCCTTTTAATTAGGAAAGCTGTTGTGGCTGGTGTTACTGATCAGCTCAAGCTGTGAGTCTTTGCGCCAGAGATGTTAATTGCAGGCTCTGTGGTGTTTGATCATTTGGTGTGTGTGTTGAGGTTTCCACCACGCTGCAGGAAGTGCGACTAATCTTAGCCATTTACATCGTCTGAAACATAACCCAGGTTTGAGCATTTGGGGTTTGACAAACCAGTACAGGGCAGCTTGAGAAAGCTGTGGTTAATAAATCAAGGCTTGAGATTTAGGACACGGCCTGTGCGTTTCCATACTGATCCACAGCAAAGTGACCCAGCGGCTTGACTGATATATTGTTTGGCCTATAAAACAGCTAATATTAAATGTTGGTTTTGGAACTGACCATTTCTTGATAATAGGGTAAAAACCTTAGAAAATTGCTCCAAGAATGACATGTTACAGCTTTACCTCGGACTGTTACAGAGCGCTGATGCATTCAACAACACACTGGTATAAAAACATATCAGCCAGAAATCTGGATTACTGAAATCTTTAGTATCAGTGACAATTTTTTGTACATGGTTTATGATATTATTACACAGTTTATGATGTTTTATGGGGCAGTGGTAGCTTAGACCAAAATATATTGTCATTTCAACCCTCAGGACTGACAGATTGCGACTGTTGGGTGACACTTTATTTTTAGAAACTCTCATCTGGTGAACAGAATTATAGGATTGTGCTCGCTTGGCGATGATGCCTTCAAATTTGGTCAGATAAGTAAACTTTGAAAAGCTTGGACAATCTTTTAAAAATTGTGATGAATGATTTAATTATCTAGGGGACACAGTGCTTAGTGGTAAACACATTTCACATTTACTCTGGAGTTGGGGGTTCAAATTCCGCCTCCGCCCTGTGTGCACAGTGTTTACATGTTCTCCCTGTTCTTGGGGCGTTTCCAGATTCTCCATAGTGTGTGAACTTGGCCTCCGATGGGTTGGCACCCCATCCCGCCTTGTGCCCCGAGTTCCCTGGGATAAGCTTCAGGCTCCCTGTGACCCTATGTAGGATAAGCGGTATGGAAAATGGATGTATGGATTAAATTATCCAGTAAAGATAGCTTGAAAAGACTATCAGAAAGATAGAAAATGAGCATTTCCACCATTTCAGGTGTAAGAAGAAGCAGAGAGGGTGTAATAATATTATCGGCTGCGCAGTCGGGAACTGCTTACTGGCAGTGGCAATCGCAGAAGCTTAGCTGGATGGTGGCTTTTCAATGTAATTCTTTTACAAATCAGTTATCTAGTGTCCACATGGCTGATATTTTTCATGGTTGATCTACTGTTAGAACAGTGTATTTAATTACTTTCTAATGATCTAATTATCACCATTAAAATTCTTTTTATGGTGCTAGATTTAGCACTTCCTTTTAGGCCAATTGAATCTTTTTAGGTAAAAAATTTCTCCATATTTCTGAAAAGGACACCAAAAGTGCAGTTTTTCCTCAATTTTCAGCCAACATTTTTCAGTGCCATCCCTAATAAATATATTTAAATGATATTCTTGTGTAATGTAAGCTGAGTCAAACATACACTGAGAGATTTGATTTCACATTAAGGAATTCAAAGCATTCTCCATTTACCTGGACAGAAAGCGAGGGTGCTCCCCGAGTCTAGTCGAGATCATATGAGATGGGGAAGGGGGCGGGGCTTAGACACAATGTCCATTAATATCAGCAAGTTCAAAACCATTGCTTAAATCATTCCAGCTCAATATGCCAACTGGCTCATCTTCCGTTTTATTGGGATGAAATAAAATTCTCTTTTGGTGTATTCTTGAGTTGTTAACTTGTGAACTCTGATGTTAATTGCTCATACAGAAAATACGTAAAGGTTTGCAGGTCTGGTAATATAATACAGTTGGTATAAACGTGGATGAGTGAAGATCATGTACAGGGAATTTCTTTCTCTTCCCATTTGAGCTGAGTTAAATGCTCATCACATTTTAAATAAATCTAACACCAGGCTGCTCACATTTTGCAACAAGATTGTCTATTTAATTTTCTGCACATGCCTAGTGCGCAGCCTGTACTGATCTCCACATGTAGCCTGGGCTCTGCAGTGTGAAAGTGCGGAGGATAAAATTGGCAGAAACACAAAAGCTCAGTACATCGGCTCCAGGGGGCAATAATGACGCGTATGTAACTGTGGAGCTGCTTCCTATGTCCTCCTGTTCTGGAAGGTTCCTTATCACACAGGTTTTTGGGTTCCTGCCTTTACCAGATGCCTTATTCCTGTTTGGCTAGTTTGTGTGAGCGTGTGTGTGTGTGTGTGTGTGTGTGCGTGTGTGTGTGTGTGTGTGTGTGTTGTGTTTAATCACAACCGACAAATTTGGAACGCTCCATGTGTAATCTTGTGATACTCAGGACAAGAACCCACCTAAATTCCGCTTGCTTGGCAGACACCTTTATTTTGAAACTGCAATAAAATTTCACCTTATCATTTTTCCATGCTGCCTTTATGGCCACCTTCGATTTATGCGTTTCTCAGCAATGCCTTTGACAAGATTCGAAATATCAGTGTCTGTTGGGAGAAGTCGAGCTTACGGCAGCATCTCGGGTTGTTCACACGCATACACACACCTGTCACTCACCCTGCTCCCTATTCCCTGTTCACTATCTTTTATTATCTTTCTGCCTTTTCGAGGCTGCAGGCTTCCCAAATTATTGATTGGCTGGGACTTCTCCCTTCTGGTAGTGTCATATTTCCAGATTTGAGACAGTTTATTAGTCACATATGGCCAAACGTGGCTCAAAAAACAACTTTCCTGAAAGCGCCTGCATTCCATCATTTTATATTTTACCCGTGGTGTAGCATTTGTAGCAGTATTGTATAGCTAGAAAAACTCAATACACTCTGGACGAACCTGCAATACGTACAAATATACAGGAATACACTTTGTCGTTTTCATTTATTAGTCATTTACAAATTTTACATGTAAACAAAAAATACTGTATGTACTGTATATACCACTGAGTGGTTAGAATGTGTTAAATTATTTATTTATTTATTTTCATAACAGCAGCTCTGATTGTAGTGCTGGCTGTAATTCAAATCACAGATTCATATTAATACGCTTTTTCTAATGTGTTGTCGTTTCTATAGCAACAAGTCATTCCTGGGGACTTGTACAGTGGACAATACACAAAAATGAGTTGTTATGTAATAAAGAAAAATGCATAAATCATTGATATGGTGAAGCTTTCTCTAAGGAGATGTTCATTTAACGTTTGTGGAAGGAGTCTCCAGTTTCAGCGACTTTGTAACCGTCTGGAAATTCTTCAAGCGCCATTTAATTAATTATTATTATTTTTTAATCTTATTAACTCCAAGAAGCTGGTGAGGGAACAACTGTTTATAACCTAAGTGATAACAGGAACTTGTTTTGTTCCTGATGTCCTGTAACATTATAATTATAAACGGTTAAAAAGCACAGCAATTTTTTCATCCATCCATCCATTTTCCATATAGCTTATTCTACACAGGGTCACGGGGAGCCTGGAGCCTATCCCAGGGAACTCTGGGCATGAGGCGGGAGACACCCTGGACGGGGTGCCAGCCCATCGCAGGGCGCAATCACACACATTCATGCACTACAGAAAATTTGGAAATGTCAGTCAGCCTACAACGTATGTCTTTGGACTTGGGGAGGAAACCGGAGTACCCGGAGGAAACCCCCAAAGCACGGGGAGAACATGCAAACTCCGCACATACAGGGCGGAGGCGTGATTCAAACCCCCCAACCCTGGAGGTGCGAGGCAAACGTGCTAACCACTAAGCCACTGCACCCATGGTAACGGACCTCCGCATCACCGCATATTGTGGATTATAAGAGCAATATATAACAGCAGTCTTTAACAGCATATCTCATCATGTGTTATTCCTAACATAACTAAAGTACCATGGTAAAGTAGCTTTATTCAGGAGGACTTTATGTAGACTTTACACCATCTTCCTAATTAGGATATGTTTTCAGAAATGACGTTGGTGTTGGTTTGGTAAAACACCCCTCACACACTGCCTGCTCAATTTATTACCTATAAATATACAACCTGAAACATTTGATACGTTGAAAGGTTTACAATATGATTAGGTGTTAACGTTGGCTGTGTTAGTGCAAGGTGGACACGGATCATTACTCAAATTGTCATTCCTCCTCACTGTAGAGTTGCTGTTCTTCCCCAGTGGGCTCTCTTCTAATTTCACCTTGATTGCTTTTCACTTTTGCACACGCACACATTTGAGCAATTTATTCCCTCTGTGAGTGTGTGGGCATTAATGCAGCACCATTTCTCCACCCACTCCTGAGTTTTTTAGTTTTTTTTTTTTTTTAGCTAGAGGTACTCAAGGGCACATCTTTTGTACCTTTAATATGTGTTTGTTTCCTGGAAAGATGCATAAGGTTTTATGAACTATAATTATACGTACAGTAGTGGTCCTCAAGGTCCAATTATGTTCAATAAAAGTTATCGATACACTATGTTCATGTTCAGGTAAAAAAAAAAAAAAAAAAACTAAAGGTATGCCAATTAACCTACTTAGTTGCAAAATGTTCCTCTGTTTCTTTTTAGTAACACTTACTTTTCCAGCCTTTTGTTGCCCCCGTCCCAACTTTTTTGAGACATGTTGTGGCCATCAAATTCAAAATGACCTTATTTTTTTCTTAAAATGATACATTTCCTCAGTTTAAACATTTGATATGTTTTCTATGTTCTATTGTGAATAACACATGGGTTTATGAGATTTGCGAATCATTGCATTCTGTTTTTATTTACATTTTACACAGTGTCCCAACTTTTTTGGAATTGGGGTTGTACATTTTTTTCAAAAAAATCACAGGCATTTCTCAGTTGTATCTGATTCTTACATAAATTTTCCAATTGTGAAGGCTCCTGAGCGACACAAACACAAAAGCGCCAGGATCCCAGCCATTTGTTGCTGTTTGCCAAACATTGGCTGTGCTGTTTGGGTGGGCAGGATGGCATGCTCTCTCTCTCTCTCTCTCTCTCTCTCTCTCTCTGTCAATCACAGTGACACTAGCCATTCGAAGGCATCTGTGAGCTCAAGGATGCAAAAGAATGTGGATAGCGCTCTCCTCCGAGTCTGTTATGCTGCCATGTGATGCAGCATGAGCAGCTGTCTAATGATTGGAGAGCTGACTAGTGGGTGGAATTGGCAAATGACCAAATTGGGAAGAAAATGGGACGGAAAAGTGTATGTCCAGACCAAACTGTTTGCTGATATTTTGTCACACAGTGGCAGTTCGCACACTGGAAAGCTTCAGTCCTAACAATGCTTATCATTTGTTTCATAACTGATTAATATGAGGTTCCTGAACTGGTGCTTATACTGTATGTAGAGTAGCATTAATGATTCTGCTAGATATAATTGAATGGTCTATTATTAGCAAATGTTAATTAGATTGAAGTTGAGCCTGAAATAGACTCTGAACTGAGTGAAACTGTAGCTACATATGTGATGTTTATGTTAGGAGGGAAGTTGATTAGTGACGGTTATTTAGAGTGTCGGTGCAGGTCGGTGAATGATGGAAGGAGAAAGTGAGTGTGAAAATGTTTGCATTTGCCAGAGTCATCTAGAGAAATTCATAACTGAATATCCTCAGGGGGTGCTGGCCCTGCAGGCTGGCTGAGAGCACTTACCGAGGCAATTCACACTCACACACTCACCTTCTTGACACACACACACACACACACACACACACACACACACACACACACACACACACACACACACATACACTTACTCTCTTGCTGACACATTCTTTCTAGTCAGCACGAAAACCTGCTCATCATGCGGGCTGACAGAAGCCAAGAGTGCACACAAACATGTTTCACACACACACACACACACACACACACACACACACACACACACACACACACACACACACATTCAGACATGCTGTGGCAGTGGTTTGGATTTGTGAATGGGGCAAGGCTTAGTGTCCAGCATCGACTGCATAATGCATGAGGCAGGCCTCTGGTACACACACACACACACACACACACAGAGCAATCTTTCAGATTTGATTTCAGAGCATTTCAGTCACAGTAAAAGGCAAGGTTGCAAAAAATATCAGCTCTATCAGAAAATGTATCAGAAATGCTTCAGTGCCTACAACAAACCACACTGAGCAAATACAGTTCACTGGAGCCTCGTTTGTTTGAAAATTCTATCAAACTGTAAAGCAAACTGGAGTGTGGGAACAGAGCTATAAATATAAAATGACAGTAGTTATGCCGAAGTGCAGTACAGAACCTGAACGATCATTTCTTTTATTGAATGTGAAAGAAAACAGATGTTCAGAAGTTATGCTTATGTAAAAGCAAGAGTAAATGTGCCATCATATTTATCACATCATATTTTATAATTATCATATTAGATTTGCTACCTGGAGGCAGGTGGGTAGCATGTTTGCCTCGCACCTCCGGGGTTCAAATCCTGCCTCCGTCCTGTGTGTGTGAAGCTTCTCTCTGTGGGGGTTTCCTCTGGGTACACTGGTTTCTTCCCCCAGTCCAGAGACATGCATTGTACCTTGATTGGCATTTCCAAATTGTGAAAATGGATTTTTCTTTTTCTAAATTCAACGGCCCTTATGTACATAAAAGCTTATATTAACTTAGCTACTTTATCCTATTACATAGAATATGTAACTTTGTGACATCTGACCTTCCACTTCCTTCATTTCTGCAGGAAAAGAAGCCCTTCGTCGTCTAGGGAGCCAAATCCGAACTACCAAAGGGAGGAGCGTCCATCGCACTATGCCCCAGGACAAGGTGGTATGCCACGATCACCCTCTGACTACGGTCGCCCCTATGAGGACGCCCAGTCAGCTCGGGCATCATACCGTGCCCGACGTGGTGCCTGGCACTCCCAGGAGGAGGAGCAGCACCCTCCTGAGCCAGGCTTGGTGTCCGAGCGTGATCTCCATCGCCAGGACGAGTGCCACACGCGCTACCGGAGTGACCCAAACCTGGCGCGGTACCCAGTGAAGCCGCAGCCATACGAAGAACAGATGCGCATGCACGCCGAGATGTCACGTTTCCGCCATGAGCGGCGCCACAGCGACGTCTCCCTGGCATGCACCGAGGCAGAAGAACGGCCCGGTGCCTGGCATTATGGTCATGTCCACTCCCACGGCCCCTCCTACGGTCACCGGCCCTCCAATCCTGGCCCTCGGGACAAGACGGAGAACCTGCTGCGCAACGACTCGCTTAGTTCGGACCAGTCAGAGTCTGTGCGTCCACCACCACCAAGACCTCATAAAAGCAAGCGAGGAGGCAAAGCAAGGCGGGCCTCACTGAGCAGCTCAGACGAAGAGCTTCCCACCACGCCCGAGTACACCAGCTGCGAAGATGTTGAGATTGAGAGCGAGTCGGTCAGTGAGAAAGGTAAGGTGACATTTGAAACACACACACACAAACACACACACAGAGCGAGAGACAGACACGTTACATCTTCTGAAGTCGGGTCCAGAAGTCTTGAGGCCACTACCAATATTGCATCATTTATCAAAAGCTAATAGCAGATTACTTGTAGCAGAAATCCTCATATCCTGAATTTCATGTTGGTTTTTACCTCAGTACTATGCTAGCCATTAGTGTTTTCAGTTACTGTAACCCAAAATGTGTTAACATTTGGTGTTTAAAGTAAAAAATGGCTTTAAGGCCGTAAAAATACCCAAGTAGGGCTTAATTTTGTACCAGCAGTGCAATATAAATACAGTAATGATGTGTAGCATAAACAGCTAATTACTATTAACAGTTAAAAGGCATTTGTGGAGAAATATTGATATGCAATGTATTAATTTGTTACTAACCTGCCATAGCCACAACACTGAATTAAAAAACTATCAACCTGCAAAGCTAGCTAGATATTTGCTAATAGCTGTTGGTTAGTATTAGCTTGTTGGTTTGCAAAATTGGCTAAAATGCTGATTTTGATAATGTAACAAAACAATTGGGGGAAAAATGTTTAAAAACTTAGTGGCCTCAGAATTTTGGACCCTACTGTAATTTTTTGCTATCATATTTGACCCAGTAATTAATACTTTGTAACTCATAATGAATCTATGCTAGCAGGGAACAGCTAGCATGCAAAGAAAAGATGCTAACTGGTCCTCGTTAGGGGGTCATTCCTATGTTCCCAGGGTCCTATATTCCGTTAAGTATGAACATGTCCCAGCTCTCACTTATGCTGAAGCCTAACTCCAGCTTTAAATCGTGTTCATTATGTGCCATATAAATCTGGGGAATTTAGGACCCTGGGAACATAGATACGCTCCCCCTTGTTAGGTGTTAGCCATTATTAACCTTTGCTGGGTGAAATCATCCTCTGACAGATCATAGTGGCTATTATTACCACTTGTTTCTGTGTTAATAATTAAAAATGGTAAAAATGAAAAAAATAAAAATAAAAATAAGGCTATGAAATATTCCGCATATAGACATACATACTGAACATTTTTTGCAGTGGAAAGCTATGATTATTTTTTTTTCTTCAAGACACTTTGAGAGTGGGAGTGTGAGAGCGCTTTGGGTGTTTGAGAGCTTGTGAGCTTGTGGAGTGTGTGTGTGTGTCCTTAAGAAGAATCAAGCTTGTATTCCCATTACTGTATACCCTCTATCTATCTATCTATCTATCTATCTATCTATCTATCTATCTATCTATCTATCTATCTATCTGTCTATCTGTCTATCTATCTATCTATCTATCTATCTATCTGTGTGTGTGTGTGTGTGTGTGTGTGTGTGTGTGTGCGTGCATGTCAGGCTGCCCATCCTCCTATGACATGAATTGCAGCACCCTGGTTGCCTCTGATCTCATAGTTCAATCTGGTTTTAATGGACTGTGTTACATAACAGACAAAAAAAATCCCAGAGAGAGTGAAGAGGAGATAGGGAAAGAGAACAGAGGAGAGATCACCGTATTGTGCTAATAAAAATGGAATGTTCCTGTGATGAAACACTCCAGTGACAGTACTATTTTCAGTCAGGCAGTGAAAGAGGCAGCCAGGGGGCCTTCACAGGTCTTAGAGGGGTCATCACATCTGTGGATTAATTAAAGAAGGTATATGAAAGGTAATTAAACCTTGGAGGTTAATTACACCATTCCTTGCCAGGATTCACCCACAGACCTCTGAGCAATTAGTGCTATTTTATGATGATCAAGTTTTCTACACATATTTGTATCTCATATTTGGCTCATGGCCGTCTCAGGCCATACACTGTTAGTGCGTTGGCAGTGGTGGCTCAGCGGTTAAGGCTCTTGGTTACTGATCAGAAGGTGGTTCAAGCCCCAGCACTGGCAAGTTGCCACTGTTGGGCCCTTGAGCAAGGCCCTTAACCCTCTCTGCTCCGTATCATGGCTGACCCTGCGCTCTGACCCTTCCTAACAAGCTGGGATATGCGAAGAAAAGAATTTCACTGTGCTGTAATGCATACGTGACAAATAAAGGCTCCTTCTTCTTCAAAGTGTTAATGTTCAGCATGTTTATCTGAAAAGTCCACACGATAGGGATTGCGATATTGCAGTTCTATAATATATATACAACAGTTCTATAGTTCTATAAACAAGAAATTAATATCGAATAACTGACATTTCAGACACAGTATGGCCAAATGTTCAATTTTTTGCTCCGTTAGCGGAAACAGATCCCAAAGATGTCACACTCACTTTAGAGCACGTCGACTAGCTCGCTAGCTAGCTCGCATTGATTTGTCCATTCCTGTTAAAGGTGCTTCTGGTAAAACTGGCGTCCTTTCTTCCATTTCATCTTAATCTGACGAGCTTTCATATTTTTAGCCAAATGTTATATTCCTGAAAAATATTGTTTGTCATGTCTGCTGATGATGTCCCTAACACTACAGTAGTAACGGTTTTCAACCAGGAAGTGGAATCTTATGTGGCGAACACAGTGAAATGTCCCTGTGTTTTTATAGGAAATATAGGCATTCTAGGAATGCTGCTCGAACCAATCAAATTAGTGGACCGGAGCTACAGTCATGTGAAAAAATAAGTACACCCCATGGAAATTGTTGGCTTTTTTGACATATTTTTTTTATTTTGACATATATATATATATATATATATATATATATATATATATATATATATATATATATATATATATATATATATATATATATATATATTTTTTTTTTAAATATCAATAGATGTGATATTCATCTGTGGAAGAAGTACACCCTTGGCCTCAGAATCTAGTATTGCCCCCTTTAGCAGAAATAACTTCTTGTAGGTGTTTTGCATAATTGTCCACCAGTCTTGCTGGAGATTTTGACCCATCTGTGTCTCCAGGTTCTAATCACTGGAATCCAATCTTGAACACCTGATTCTAATTTTATGGATTTTATTTTTTAAATTTTATGGTGTGATAAATGTATTACTTGAGTGGTATACTTACTTTTTCCATGCGACTGATCTGTTTTTTGTTCATTTAAATTGTGAAAATTACTTAAAAATGACAATTTTATGTGTCATTTGATAGAGAGTATCAACTTTATTTATAGGCACTGTTTCAAAGAGGATCAAATGTTTCTTTGTCCACATATGTAAAAAACAAAAAAAAACGACAACAATTTCCATGGGGTGTACGTATTTTTTCACATGACTGTAACTGTTGTATGATGTATGCAATATGTTGTATGTTGTATGCTGTGTTTAGTGATTCTGGTGCTTTTTTAAGGCTGATCCTGTATTTTGTTTTTCCTGTAACAAAATACACAGGAGTTGTCTGCCAACAGGGGGTCACTGCGAACCCAATTACAAATTCAACTATCCCATATGATAATGGGTAGATTTTGCTGTCAGCTCCTAAAAACGATAGAACAAGAGCCTTTTTTCTCACTCACCATTTTCCAGCAATGTTGAACATCATATTAACGAGAACTCTTGTATAGAAGTTGTGGACACAGCAAACCTCAGACTCAAAGTTCCAGAATGCAGTGCAGCTACTTGATGAGCACAATGTAAATGTAAAGGTAAATGATTAATTATCCGGGTGGAGTGTAGAACAAAAAATTGCAAACATTTTAAACAGTTGTTAATAAAGTGCATGTTAATGGCTTTTAAACGGAATAAAACGAACTACTTTTAATAGTTTGAATAATCGAACTAGTTTTACAGCTGAACCTGTAAATGACAACAGGCTCCACAAAAGACGAGGGAGGCACAGATGAAGCAGACTGGATGAAAGTGTGCAGAATGGAGGAGTGAGACAGACAGAACGAGAGAGAGAGGTCTAGTCATCTCTCCTTATATAACTGTTCTGAGCACAAAGGGGACAAGGCAGTCCTACATTATTGATGCCCGAGATTTCCAGGTCTGGGAGGAATTGCGGCTTCCTCTGAAGGTCAGACGCTTTTTTAAGGAAGAGAAGGAAACTTCAGGCTAGATAAGGTCGCCTGTCCCGTCGCGTTTATCAGATTTGAGGGATGAAAGGAGCGATGTTGGAGTACGAGACCACAGACTTTTGAAAATCATGGAGTTTTCGATGGAGAATTTGAATCATCTTCACCAGCCAACAAATGTGAAAGGTTAATTACAGTTAAGGTTTTTTACTGTTATAAGAGTTTGTTGCTTTTCTATATCAACATCCATCTTCATCAGCATACACTGAGCTGGTACTAACAAAATAGCACATCTTGCCCATTTTGCTTGTTTGCCATAATGAATATGAATATGCCTGTTTTTCACAGCTGAAATAAATTAATGAGAACGTTTGCCAAAACAGCATTTAAACAGAGCATTTCAAACTATTTTCATTCACATATTCCTTATGAACAAACCACACTATTTTAGGATAATTTCATATTTTGAACTTTCAAAGCAGTTTCAGTTTAAACTCTTCTAAGAATCTCTTAGAGATTTGAACTTGCTGCTGCTATTGAGAACAATGAGCAGATGCTAAATCTCATTTAAATACTGTTTCTTCCATTTACGCAAATGTTTTATGTAAATCACCGGCAACATGGCCACTAAATAGTCTTTATTAAATGAGGGCCTTGGTGTTAGGAGTCACAGATGTTTCTTCATTATTACAAGTAACCAAATTGGCCAAAGAATTAAATTAAATTAATATACAAGGTGTCTCAAAAGTCTCCATACATAGGGGACTATGTTTGCCAGCACCATGCCGGTTGTGCCTTTGTCAGTGGATGTTGGTGGACGTCCACTTCTCGTTTGGTCCGCAACACTTCCAGTCTTTTTGAATTCGTTAATAAGTTTATAACAGTGTCGTGTGTGATGTGTTTGCCATGTTTCCTGAACCTTGTGACAGCTTCCCGATCCAGCCATGAGAATGATTTCAATATTTTCTTCTTTTGTTAAAGGTATTCTTAGAGACTATCTGAAATAAATAAATAAATAAATAAATAAAATAATTTGGGACACCTTGTAGAATGATGTCTGTTCAATAATGTGCATTTCTTTCTGAATGTGAAAGAATGTGAAATGTGAGTATGCTTTTTTTAAAATTGTTTTTTTTTTTTAAGTTTTGCATGTTTCTGTCCGTGGCCATGTGGGTTTCCTTAGGGGTTCTTCGATGTCTTCTCCGGAAGACACTCTCATGATGGAAAAACTTACTGACTTTGTTTTTCTTTGTTAAATAACACAGAAAATTGTTGTTACTATGGAAACAATAATATATTAGTCTAGTGTCAACACTTCTGACCATTCAGATTTAAGAATTCAACAGTGTTAGGGTATGAGTATATATATAAAATTTGGCTTGTGTTAAGTGCTATGCAAAAGTGATGACTCACAAAAGATGTACACAAATAAGGAAACCATTCAGTCGTATGCCGGTGTGTCTCAAAGGGGGAAAATGCAACTTGTAAAGGTGCTTGACAGGTACACCCCTGCTGCAACCCACAAGGATTCTGGGATAGTGGTAGCTGCATTGCAAGTCGTTTAATAAGCTGTAGTGTTGGTGTGCAACAAAAACAAGCTCTCTGTTTTCCTCCATATCAATCAGGGGGCATAAAGCAGAAGACTCTGCAGGAGGAGAAAAGTGGACTTGCGAATGCAGACACGGCTTATTAGGACAGTCCAGGCTTCGATTTAGGATTTAGGACACAAAGAGCTAAATGTGTCGAGGTGTATGCTTTATTATAAGGATTAATGTGCAGATTCCTATCTTAGAAAATAGGATGTGTTTTATCTTTAGGTAATTCAGAGAACACCAGAGAGGTTTATTTAAAGAACATCAGCGACATCAGTGACAGAACAGGGATTAGCCACAGTGGATCACAAATAAACGATGAAGAGAAAATAGATACTTCTAGAACATTGTACACATTCTACGTAAAAAGCCATGAGCTTTTTATAAAATTGATGATTCACAAAAAGAAAAAATAGGACACAACCTATATACCAAAATCTCTTTGACTGTAAAATGCTTTGCAAGCCAAAACGTGTTTTTTTTTTTTTTTTACATAGGGCCTTCATGTTTTGAAATTATGATATACAGGCAAACATTTGCTTATTCCTCGCTTAGAAACATACAGTATATATGACATATAAATAAAACTAAAAAATCACTGGTATCAAAATATTAATATTTCCATATTCAGTAATTCTGTTTCAGAATTTTTTAAAATAGATTTTTCCCTGATATAAACATTTTTAGAATCTTTCAGCAAAAGTATATTAAAAGCACTGGCTAGAATAAATAGAATAAAGTTTATAATGATATAATGAATATGTTTATAATGACTCCAAATTCTGATAGGTGAAACAGGAAAAAGGAAGCTTTGGGTGCTTTCACACTTTCTTTTTTTTTTTTGGCAGTCTATCTAATACTTTTTGTGCTGAAAAAAAAAAAAAAGTGTAACCATAACAACGCTCTTACTAGTCCTTACAGATATCAACTAACTAACTAACCTAGATCGCTACCTAGATTAGATTCATTATTAGCAGGAATGCAGATGAAATAAAGACTTTGGTTAAACCCTGGCGATGAGAAGGTTGTTTGTCTTTGCTGTAGCTCTGGAGGCAGAAAACTTGACTGTATGCTGTAAGCCACAGTTAAAGTGGGAAATTGGGACGTCACATTCTTTACTGGTGAATATACCCAAAATAGCCAAGTTGTTATGTAAGGAATAACACAACAGACCGTGCTGTTATACGAAAATAATACGCTTCAGGGTGATATCACACAACCCTGAAGTGTATTATTTTCATATCTAACAACGCATTCCAAAGTGTGTTATTCCACTTATATCACAGTGATTTTATAATCTATAAAATCTATAATATAATCTATAGTTAGATTTAATGTTGTGGAAGGTCCACGAGACAAGTTAGTTCCTGTTATCACTTATGTTATAGCAGCGATAAACAGTCGTTCCTTCACCAGCTTCTCTTTCTCTCTCTCTCTCAAAAAATGCAGCTTGCCATTTTACAGAGAAACCGGAAAGTGCAAACTCCGCTGTCTTTGCTGGGAAACGTTACAAAGAGCCGTGACTGTTACAAAGCGCTCACACTCGACACTCCTTTCACAAATGTTAAACACAAAACTTCACCACATAAATAATGTTCATAGATTTTTTACATTTAAAAAAAAATCTGTTAATTATTTGTCTTAGATACAATTTCCTGTGTGAGCTGTTACTATAGAAACAATAATGTATTAGAACAAGCACAGTAATATTAACCTGTCGTTCATATCACAGCCAGAACTGATATACAGAAATAATGCACACCTTCTGACCAATCAGATTCGAGCATTAAACCGTGCTGCGGTATAATTTTAGTGATATCATATTTGTTCACTAATATATTTCAGCACACTCTATCCCCCATGTTTGTTTTTCCTGCTATTTCCCCAACTTGCAACCTGATTGGTCAAGAGACAAGAAAGTGCTCAGTGTTTCTGAAAAAAAAAAAAAAAGACGTAAAAAAATTGGCCGTAGAATTCTATGTAAAACATGCACTGAAAGAAACGCCAAGTGTGAAAGCACTCTTCAAGTGTTAGCATGAATAGCCACACACAAGTATAGAAACTCACTCTCACACCATGGACTAAGCAAGGCAGGACATAAAATTAGACAAAACCAAGAGCAAAGTGAAAGATTCTGAGACAGATAAATATGCAGCAAAGTATTTGTCAGTACACTGGAGGGAAAGCTCAAGTTTCTCTTCTCTAATGTTGTTGCAGTGGTGACATTAATGACTTTTTGAACATCCAATCTGTGGACTGTTTGAGTAAGATCTATTAGGCAGTCATAGCCAATGAGGTAGGACTTTTTTATGTGAAAAAATACCAAGTCACTGCTGTAAATTTCTATGTAGTTTCTATGTAGAATGATGCTAAAAAAATGACAGCTCTAGTCACAAATGAAAAATGACCATATTTTAGCCAAATTTAAAGGTCTTTAATCATGTTTTAGGTTGATTCTGTAATACCAAGAAACGTTACTAATGTTCTATGCAGATTAAAAGGAACCCAAACCATGCCAGCCCATCCTTCACTGTCCTGGAATCTGAACCCTGGATCACCAAACATGCCTCTAATTTTGTGTTTGAAATAATCATACATATATAATTCTGACGCAATCATACAATATGCATTTACTCCTGACTATTTTACATCCCAGACAGAGCGACTAAGAATTTAGGACTCCAGAACCTACTTAACTATTTAAAAAAATAAATAAAATGAAGGTGAAATATTTCTTTATCCTTTAATATTTCAGTCCCTGCTGCAAGATGTAATACCGCCTGTGTCCGTTGTTAAAGGAAAGTTATCTTAATCCAGCCTTCAGGAAGTCTCATTATCTTTACTTGTATCTGTATTCAGTATATAAATGTGCTCGGCGTGTCGTCGCCTTGCGTCCAACGCCCTGCCGCTCGTAGTATAAACAGTGTCAATAATTAATGATCCAATTAATAGTTTACACTGGCTTTTTATTGAGTTGTCAGGGTGATGGAGAGCCTGGAGACGGAAACCTCTGACCTGATTCAGCACTTCAGCCTCCCACTGAGAGGGGGCGAGAGAGAGAGAGAGAGAGAGAGAGAGGGTTACGAGAAAGAAGGAGATCAGGAAGAGTGAGAGAGATGAAGGAAGTAGAGAAGAGAAGATAGAGGACAAGCAGACAACAAAGCGACAGACAACTGATATTTTCTCAATTCTATGCAAATTAGGTAAAGTGACAAATACAAACAGATGGCTCGAATGATTCCTTGGACCAGTCCTATGGCATGTGTGGTCCGATGTTTCTTCACTTCCCCACTCCCAACTTTAGTTTCCATTTACTGTTTGACGCACAAAAATGGAAGAAAAACTAGCCTTGGTTGTATCATATCCTGTCATATACAACATCTTATTAAACGTGTATAGACACATTACAAAGAAAAATAAAGCTTGGAAGGAAGCAGTGGAGATCGCGGTAAGCGTATGTACAGTTGAAGTCATATGTTTACATACGCCTTACAGAATCTGCAAAATGTTAATAATTTAAAAAAATTAGAGGGATCATAAAAATTGCATTTTGTTTTTTTGTAAACAGGTGTTTACATATAGTCCACAAAACACAGTAATAACCAAATTTACACAGATGAACCAGTTCAAAAGTTTACATACGCTTGATTCTTAATATTGTGTGTCGTTACCTGGATGATCAACGACTGTTTTGATGTTTTGTGATAGTTGTTCATAAGTCCCTTGTTTGTCCTGAGCAGTTAAACTGCCCACTGTTCTTCAGATAAATCCTCCAGGTCCTGCACATTCTTTGCTTTTCCAGCATCTTCTGCATAATTGAACCCTTTCCAACAGTGACTATATGATTTTGAGATCCATCTTTTCACACTGAGGACAACTGAGGGACTCGTACACAACTATTACAAAAGGTGCAAACATTCACTGATGCTCAAGAAGGCAACACGATGCATTACAGTCAAAAACTACAAGTGACACGATCTTGTGTGGACCTACAGTAGGGTAAGAGCGGGGCACAGAGATGAAATAAAAGAGGAGGGCTGGAGGAAGAGAGATGATAACGCAACATAAGCTGTGAAATAACATTTCCTGATTAACTATATGACATACTACAATGTCATATTAGATCTTGTCGTGATTGTCAGTGTATGCATGTCTAATGAAGTGAAAGAACCCGGTTATTCTAATGAGTTCCATCACAGAGCGTATTTTAATGTCATCTACTTAACAGCGGAGTTAGAGTCGGAGTCAGAGTTTCTTGGCTGGAGTTCACAGTGAGGTTTTATCCCATAAGACCAGATCTGCAAAAACAGACAAAATTATTAAGCATAAACTTAAAAAACTAGCTTAGTGAGTGTGGGTAGGGTCAATTTAGGGCAGCTGAATCTATTCCATTTTAACATACTGTATTAGCTGGTTTTCCTGGGATAGGCTCCTGAATAAAACAGATACTGAAGATGAATGAATGAATGAATGAATGAATTAATTAATTAATTAATGAAGACCCATTCTCACCTATACTATTGTCCCGTGACTGAATAAGTGACACATAAAGATAGACTATTTTATCTCTTAAGTTGAATTAAAAGGAATATTTCAGCCTTGTTCAATCTAATCTTTATCCACAGCATTTTTAGCACGTGTGCTTACTACAGACAAGAATTTTTATACTTTTCCCTCCTGATGAGAAAAGAATAGAAGGCTTGCTTACGTGGAATTCATTTATCATAGACGTCTAAGGGCAGTGGTTGAAATTCATCAATTAAAAAAATGTGTCTGATGCAAATTCAAAAGCACACTCTAACAACCATTACACTCTAACAATAAAGGTCTTATGTGATCAATGAACTGTAGAGAGACAGGAAGGTAGTGAGTGTGAACGTTTGTCATGATTATATAGGAATATACAGTACTGTGCAAAAGTCTTTACAAAGTTTGTACTAAAAAAAAATAGGGTGCCTAAAACTTTTGCACAGTACTGTATATATACAGTATATGGAGTTTTTGTGTCTGGGCTTTTAGTATTTTATTCATAATTGCCCCACAGACAAAAATGAAAAAAAACAACAACAAAACAAAACAAAAAAAAAACATTGTAAAACAAAAGTTTTAATTTGGTATGCAGGTGTAATGTGTTCAGGAAAGGAAGGACATGACTCAGTGTTGTGTTTATTAAGAGAGATCCAATCATTGTCACAGGCAAAAACCAAACTGGGATAATCTATAATCCATCCATCCAATTTCGATCTTGCTTATCCTACATGTACACAGCGTTACAGGGGAGCCTGGAGCCTATCCATGGGAACTCGGGGCACAAGGCAGGGGACACCCATGGTGGGGTGCCACAATTGCACACACACTATGGACAATTTGGAAATGCCAATCAGCCTACAATGCAGTGTGTGTGTGTGTGTGTGTGTGTGTGTGTGTGTGTGTGTGTGTGTGTGTGTGTGTGTGTGTGTGTGTGTGTGTGTTCAAAGACTGAAAGTGTGAATGTGTGAATCATGTGTGCCCTTCTTTGCTGTTTTTTCTTTCTCCTCACTACATGCACTGTGCTCTCTGCTGCTGCCCGCTGGTGTGGGTGTGTGTGTGTGTGTGTGTGTGTGTGTGTGTGTGTGTGTGTGTGTGTGTGTGTGTGTGTGTGTGTGTGTGTGTGTGGGCACTCACAGGAGATATAGATGGCCACTGGTGGGATCAGGCGACGTGGCATAGCAGCGATACCTCCTCTATGTCACTGGTGAGCCAAGTGGAGCTCAGACCCACTCCCACTCCCCCTCCCTCCCTCCCTCCCTCCCTCTCGCTCTCTC
The DNA here is from genome assembly GCA_023630585.1 of Cranoglanis bouderius. Taxonomy (NCBI): domain Eukaryota; kingdom Metazoa; phylum Chordata; class Actinopteri; order Siluriformes; family Cranoglanididae; genus Cranoglanis; species Cranoglanis bouderius. Next base: position 22,497,532 of record CM042539.1, read on the forward strand.
TCTCTCTCTCTCTCTCTCTCTCTCTCTCTCTGTCTGTCTTTCTCGTCATATCATGATTTCAGTTGATTTATGTTCACCTCTGCATGTCTTTTTTTTTTTCTTTCCTTTTTTCCTTTCCGCATTTCTTTATCCCTCGCCTGTAGGGGACAGTCAAAGGGGAAAAAGAGAAACTATTGAGCAGGCACACATCGTATCAGAGGGCCAAAAGAAAATGGTGCGCTTTTGGGGCCACTCGTTGGAAGAGGATGCCGAGTGGGGCGAGCCACAGGTTAAAGACTCGGGCGTTGACACATGCAGTAGCACAACGCTAAATGAGGAGCATAGCCATAGTGAGAAGGTACCGGCACCTGTTCCAGCCTGCACTCTCTCTCTCTCTCTCTCTATCGAACCTTGAGTTCAATCTTTTGAGTTCTTTCGCTCATCTCGTCTTTTTCCTTTGCCTTCTCATCTGTTTTTTTGTTTTGTTTGTTTGTTTATTTGTTTGTTTGATTTATTAGTGCTTTGGTTTCATGTGTGCATCCGTATGTGATGGTGATTTGCTTTACTTTGTAGATTCCTTAATAGCCTCCGTTTTCCATTTTCGGAAACTCTTTCCTCTGTTTATTTATTTAACCGTTTATTTTGTTATTTTTTGGTCATACCTTTGTTTTGGGGTGGGTTAGGGGGTGACTCTTTTGCTTGCTTTGTGGTTTGTGGCTTTGTAGCAGCAGCTGGTTGGCTGATCGTGCCGTAGTCTCGCGTACCCGAGCTCGAATGTGGCGGGAGCATCGCTAACACCTTGTCTCTCTAGGTGCATGCCCTCCCAACCTTCTGTCATTTCCTGTGTGTTGGTGCCACATGGTGACCTTTCCTGTTCCTCTGTAGTGCGCCTTCCTCACTCCCTACACCCACACCCACGCCCACGCCCATGATGCACCCCGAAACCTGGCCACCGACTGCAGTAAAGTCATGACATCTGAACACGTGCACAACATGATGGGCTGAAGGAGGGGTGGGAGATCTGGGTTTTATTTGGGACAGACGTGTTTTTCTTTTTTCCCTTTCACTGTCACGTAGGATCAAGATTTTTCGATTACCATTGGTGCTACTTTGTGTTATTATTATTATTATTATTTTTTTTTGTTTGGGTTTTGGGGTGGGGGTCGTGCTCTCCGTCTCACTCGCTGTGACATTTTGTCTTCTTGTTTTTGGACCCAACTACTCACATTTGTGGCTTTTTGTTTGCTGTATTAATTGTGGGGTTTGTGCTTGATGCTCTTTAGGTGGGTTTGCATGTTAATCAGACAATGATCACATAATCTCACTAAATTTTAATTTCTGTAATAAAAAAAAAAAGATGATTATCAATGTAGATTTTATATGTCATTTAATTTAATATATTTTTTAATACACACACACATCTTATATATATATATATATATATATATATATATATATATATATATATATATATATATATATATATATATATATATATACAGTATATAATTAATCATCTGCTCTTCTGGTTCAAGATCTTCTTTGACTGAGTTTATGTGATCACCTGGATGCTAAAAGCGAACACTCCTTCTCCACCCCTACCTTCCTCTCTAGCTGTCAAAATGAACTCGATCTGAAAGTCACGGGTTTAAACCTTTTTTTCTTACTCTGGATTTGACCTCATAGCACCCTGTCACATGGCAACCGTCCAAAGACGGAGACCGTCTCATCGGCCGCATTTTGCTCAACAAGCGGCTCAAGGATGGAAGCGTTCCTCGTGACTCCGGAGCTCTTCTGGGGCTAAAAGTGAGTCCAGAACCAAAATGTATACACTGTGTGGGTTGTTAAGATGAGACATGAGAGTCTGAGTTTGTAGCACGCTCTAGTCATTTTTAATTCAACTATCTAGCTATATAGCTCTCCAGTCAATTTGAATTAAAGCTAGACTCCACAATTGCGGAGGCACATGATGAGAGACAAGAGATTGAACTTCCTGGATGGACTTCCCTCCCGTAAAGCATACCAGAAATACATAACACACTGAAACGTGATTAAAATCCCCAACGGCTCACAGCTAGACATTACGTAAAGCAGTTTTCATCCAGTAGACACTGTAATCTCTTTTCAAAACATATTTCATTTGTGTGATACTCTGAGAAAGAAAGCAGTTATAGTTATGTAATTTGTATATTTGCGATGTTTGATATATTTCTGAATTTCCTGCTGTGGGTTTAAACTTAGGAAATTGACTAGTTGTGGTCTGTTGTAGGACTTGCCGTTGAATCTTTAAGGAAAAAAATCTAGTGTAGATTACTATATATATATATATATATATATATATATATATATATATATATATATATATATATATATATATATATATATATATATATATATATATATATATTACTTGTTAAAAGTATAAGTTCAACTAATTGATTATAAAAGCATACATTTGCAACCAAAGGATTTTTTTTTTAAGCATAAATCTCTGGAAAAATTCAGAAAAGAATTCTGTATTATATTCATATATGTGCTTTAAACACATATAGGATTTTTCCATAAATTCCCTATATGTTTAGTTATTCTTATTATGGATTAGTGTGCTGTTGAACAGGGACAATATGTAGAAGTACTTTCTTTACTTTCTCATAATCATAAATAATGAAGTGCAAACATCAGAGGTTGCTAAAACAATCTAACCTCTTCATGATTACCATAGCCATTTTGCCTTTTAACTGGTGCAATTTATCTATCTATCTATCTATCTATCTATCTATCTATCTATCTATCTATCTATCTATCTATTTATTTATTTATTATTATTATTATTATTATTATTATTATTATTATTATTTTATTTTTTTAAAAAATTATTATTATTTTTTTAAATAAAAGCTAGTTTAGTTAGTTCTAGTTTTTTAAAAAAAAAATCTAAAGAATAACAATACTGCACTTGCATGCTTTTAATTCATTAGTAAACAATTTAAGATTTATTTATGAAATATTAATACGATTTTTTTTACGGTGCATATTTCATTCACCCCAAAATTGTGTGTGTGTGTGTGTGTGTGTGTGTGTGTGTGTGTTTTGGACAGGTGGTTGGGGGAAAAATGACTGAGTCTGGTAGACTTTGTGCGTTCATCACTAAAGTAAGGAAAGGAAGTTTAGCAGATACTGTCGGACATCTTAGACCAGGTAACTATCAGATTTCTCTTAGGCTAGCACTATAGAACTTCAATAAAAAAATTAAAAAAAAGAAATAAAAATGAGCTGTGTTTAGAATGATGTGCAACACTGCAAACAATTAGCAAGAGTAATGTTGGAATGAAATTAATATCGCTTTGTATTTGGATATTAAATGAAAGGTCATTTTTAAATATCTTTTTTTTTTTGACATCTCGTTTATTTTATTTAAATCTACATTATTTCTAAATTAAGTTTTTAGTGTTAATAATTGTAAATTGTGAATAAGTGTTTTGTGTGTTCCTTTTATTCCGTAGGTGATCAGGTCTTGGAGTGGAACGGGAGAAACTTACAAGGAGCCACATTTAAAGAAGTTTACAATATAATTTTAGAATCCAAGCCAGAGCCTCAGGTGGAACTGGTGGTGTCCCGACCCATCGGGTAAAGACCTGGCTACGCTCTGTCCATCTCTACCATCCCTATCTTATGCGTATGAATGATCATAAATGTGAATGTAATGCAGCACATGGTTTCGTCAGTGAGATTTGATTGTACAGGGTGTCAGAAAAGTCTCCATACATAGAGGACTATGTTTGCCAGCACTACATCGGTTGTGCCTTTGTCAGTGGATGTTGGATGGTGGACCAACCACGTCTCGGTTGGTCCGCAACACTTCCAGACTTTTTGAATTTGTTAATAAGTTTGGCAGCAGTATTGTGTGTGATGTACTTGCCATGTTTCCTGTTAAGGTCCATCAGCAACCTTGCGACAGCTTCCCGATCCAGCCATGAGAATGATTTCAATACGTTCGTCTTTTGTCAAAGGCATTCTTAAAGGCTATCTGAAAAAAATATATAATTTAAACTAAGTATGAAAACATTTGGAAGACATTTTGCTAAAAAGTGTTAACTTTCCCTATGTGTGGAGACTTTTGGGACACCTTGTATTATTTTACAGCCGAGAAATCAAAGGGATAACACTTTATATTAAGATTTCCTAAACAACCAATATTTATGACATTGTTGAATTAAGCAATAGGGTACAAGAGTGTGGTTATACGGAATAATGTACTCTAAGTCGCTGTAGCTAATCCCACACTCACTTTATAGCATGTTGACTAGCTGGCTAGCTAGATCACATTGATTTGTCCATTCCTGAAAAGCTTTCATATTTTTCATCAAAAGTGATATTCCTGAAAAGTATTGTGTGCCATGTCCGCTGATGATGTCACTAACACTACTGTAGTAACCTTTTCGAACTAGGAAGTGGAATTTTATGTGGCGAACACAGACGAGTGGAGCGATACACACAGTACTGTTTATTACTATTGGAGCACCGCATGACCAATCAAATAAGTGGACCCGAACTCACTGTTTATGTGTATAACATTAATTATAAGTGAACAGAAAAGATAATTAAATTGTTAATTGATATTTTTCATATGACAAATAAAATTTTATCCCGAGAAACCTAAACCTATGACGTAAATATTGTTGTCAAGGGAACCTTAATATCTTGGATTAACAACCATGTGCACTCATTACGCTTTTATTGGTCATTGTAGACGTTTATTTTTAGGAAGCCTTAATGTAAAGTCCGTTCCCATTTTACACCTTTAATTTCACTAACGTTATGTTGTTCACTAAGCAATTTCTAGCGATATTTTGCTGATATTTTGTGCTTGAAAAAGCCATCTTTATTGTCTTATTTTATTTGCATTTTGCCATATCAGAGAATATTTCCCCAAAGACCTGCCCATGCATTTAGCTTCTGAAAGCAGCAGTAATTTGGAAACCTTCACCCTGCTTTGTGCTAATAAAAGCCCAAAAAATCTCTTGGAAAAAAACCCCCCAAAAAACAAACTGCTGATGTAGGATCAGCTCCTTCTTTCCAAATCCAAGTGCTTCTTCTTTCCAAGTGCACACGATATTTGAGAACAAATGAAACTGATTTCAGAGTAGCGTATTGGTCCAGACTCTAATAAAGACTAATGTGATGCTTAGGGCAATTAAAAGGTCTCTCTCTCTCTCTCCCTCTCTCTCTCTCTCTCTCTCTCTCTCTCTCTCTCTACAGAGATATCCCCAGGATACCAGACAGCGCACACACACAGCTAGAGTCGAGTGAGTAGCCACCGTGTGGCCGGATGCGAGCAATACACTTCTGAATATCTCCTGAATATCATATCACATCTCTTTCTTACACCTTTATCGCTTTCTCTGTCTTCTTTCCCTTGTTCCCCTCTGCCTTTATTAAATTCCACCCGAAGGTTCCAGCTCATTTGAGTCGCAGAAGATGGACCGGCCATCCATATCCATCACGTCTCCCATGAGCCCCGGCATGCTGCGAGATGCACCGCAGTACTTATCCGGACAGCTCTCTGTGAGTTCCCACAATGCATCACTCGGTTTCTCAGAGGGAAAGAATGGAATGGTGGCTATTATTTTAACTGCCATCTTTAATATAAAACCTGTATTTCTTGCACTAACAGTAGGTCCACTTGACTTGAATGCTGACGGACATTTATAGGGTGTATCATAAAATATATACTCAAATATATATATATCAATATATCAATATCAGATATCAATTTATTGATATTTGTTGATATCAATTTATTGATTTTTGTTGATATCAATTTATTGATTTTTGTTTCGAGAATTAATCTTTGCATGAATATCAGGATCATGTAGTGATACAGAATATAGAAATCAATAAGATATTGTAGGTAAGGAATAAAACGCTTTGGGACGTGCTGTTACAGGAAAATAATCAACGACGGGGTGGAGTGTTGTTCTCAGGACAGCATGTCCCGAAGTGTTTTATTCCTCTTATATCACAGCAAATGACTTTTTACCCATTTCTAGTTATATGTAATGTGGAACATATGCAAAATATGTCAGTTACTGTTTTCTCTGTCGTCTCTGACACTGGAGACTCCTTCAGTAATACACCTTCTTAATCCATTTATGATTAGATTTCGATTGTGTTGAGCAGCCGCCAAACAAGTTCCTGCGAATTAGGTGTTACTATAGACATTATGACGTGTTAGAATGAGCACAACGATATGAACATGTGATTTGAATTACAGCTGGGGCTATTGTAAGAGCTGCTGTTATAGCCAATGAATCAACACCTTCTAACCAATTAGAGTTGAGAATTCAACAGTGCTGTGGTTTAATGAGATTTTGTCACCAAAATGGATAGTTTTCATAGCCATCCTTATGTTATTACCTGTTCTAACGTTCATATTACTATACAATGTTTCATTTTATTCAGTAGCTCATTTAACTAATAGAAATATAATTCTATTTAAGGGGTTGCATTTTTCGGCAGTCCTAAAAATGACTATTTCCAACATGAACTGAGATTCTCTAATGAACACAAAGCATTTAAAAAAAACCTTCCTATTAGAGAGATAGGAACATTGCACATTTTAAGATTGTTCTCGTTCTACCATTTGACTGATCTTAGAGCTGTGAAGCTTTTGGGAAACTCAAGCCTCTTAGACGTAGATGGAACTTTTTTATTTGTTGTTTTTAAATCAAATTGTATTGCTTTAAAATTCAGCAGAGATGGCGTGGATCAGTGGGACATCCATTGGTAGGTAGTGAACAGAACAAGCATGTTAAGTACTTAGTCATTGTTGGCAAACACTCTGGAGGCGAACAAAGGAGACTCAAATTCAGATAAAGTTCTGGAACGGCTCCATGGTGCTCACGCTCGGCCACAGAGCTGGAGCTCACCCAAAGGTGAAAACACCAGACCTGATCACGTTACATTCACTCACTGTGCTCTAATTGTCTAGCTGTAACACATTCCAAAAGCAGAAGACTCACTGATGTACGGTTTAAAGGATGGCATTCCGGATAATTAATTAAACCTCATGTTTTGTTTGCTATTTTGCTGAATTTGTAGCAGTACAACTCCAAATTCTGTCATAATTCTATTATAATTATGCAATATGAACTCTCTTTATCTTAATTATTAGGAATTTAAACAATATTTCTACAAATACACACAAGACGTACATGTGATGTGGATTAAAATAAACACTGATCACTTCTGGACAATCAAGTGCAAATGTTTGCACACCCTTATGAGAAATTAAGAAAGAGGAATACATGTAATTTATATCAGTTATATATTTAGTGTGTTAGGTTTTATTCACTGCTCCTTTCTTCCTTTTCATCTTCATCTGACAAGCTTTCATATTTGAAATCAAAAGTGATATTCCAGAAAAGTATCATTAGCCATGTCCGCTGATGATGTGAGTAGCACTACTGTAGTAACCTTTTCGAAGTAGGAAGTGGAATTTTATGTGGCGAACACAGATGAGTGGAGCGATACACACAGTTTTATACTGTTTATTACTATTGGAGCATTGCATGGCCACGCAAATGAGTGGACCGGAACTCACTGTTTATGTGTATAACATTAAGGGGTGCCAGGGTTAGAGCCATATCACCCTGCAGTTCTTGCCTGGTGTCCTACTGAAGTTAAGCAGGGTTGAGCCTGGCCAGTATCTGTATGGAAGACCTCCTGGGGAAAACTAAGGTTGCTGCTGGAAGTGGTATTAAGGAGGCCAGCAGGTGGTGATCTCCCTGTAGTCTTTGTGGGTCCTAATGCCCCAGTATAATGATGGGGACACTATACTGTTAAAAGAGCACTGTCTTTCAGATGAGATGTTAAACCAAGGTCCTGACTCTCTGTGGTCATGAAAAAATCCCAGGACACTTCTTGTAAAGAGTAGGGGTAGTGTCCTGGTGAAATTGGCCCTTATCTGTCATGGCCCCCTAATAATTTCCATCCCTGAATTGGCTATATCACCCTCCTCTCTTCTCCACCCATAGCTGGTTTGTGGTGGGTGTTCTGGTGCACGATGGCTGCTGTTGCATCATCCATGTGGATGGTACATGCTTGTGGTGTTTGAGGAGCTTTCCCCCATATTATGCAAAGTGCTTTGAGTGTTTAGAAAATTAAAGAATTATTATTAAATGTAATTATTATTATTATCTTGAATTAACAATTTTCTAAAATTTAAGTTTGGAGACAAAGAGGCGGTGGCTTAGTGGTTTGCACGTTTACGTTGCTCCTCCAGGGTTGGAGGTTCGAATCCCACCTCTGCCCTGTGTGCGTGGAGTTTGCATGTTCTCCCCGTGCTTCAGGGGTTTCCTTCGAGTACTCCAGTTTTCTCCCCCAGTCCAAAGATATGCGTTGTAGGTTGATTGGCATCACTAAATTGTCTGTAGTGTGTGAATGTGTGCAGTTGTGCCCTGCGATGGGTTGGCACGCTGTCCAGGGTGTCCCCCACCTTGTGCCCCAAGTTCCCTGGGCTCCAGGCTCCCCTGTGACCATGTGTAGGATCAGCTGTATGGAAAATGGACAGATGGAAATAGAGGTATACGTTCCTGTTTTTCATTAGAAAAAACATGGGGGTGCAAACTTTTGCACTCAACTATATTTCAGGTTGTATCTCAGACTGAAATGAACTAAGCTTTGAAAAGGCTGATTTTTAAAATTGATTTATAATATCCAGTAGATAGGCAAGCGTTAATCATTTCATGTTGGAGTAATCATTTTAGTACTGTTCCACTTTGAATAAAAGTTACAAAACAGGTTATTTTGTTCCAAATCTATGATCACCTTCCACAAAATATTTAACCTTCTTGTACATCTTCTCAAACTCTTCATTGTCTTTAACTCTCTGAGATGTGGATATGTGTGTATGCATTGAGTAACACAATCTGGTGTGTTTTTATGTGTGTGTTGTTCGCTCAGGTGGAGATTTAGTTTAAATAGACTTCTGAATTCTGTCCAGTCCAAGGATGATTCATGTGACAAATTCAACCAATGAAAAATCAGGCTTCTTTAAAAAAAAAAAAAAAAAAAAAAAAAAATATGACACACCAAATACTAGGAACGAACGATATGATCTGAGATGATCATAATTTGTTGTGAATAAGCGGTCGAAAGACAAGGCACAGCAACTATATTTAGCATTTCGCAACCTAACAGTAACACAAAGGATTCTTTATGGGAAAGAATCGACTAAATGAAAATGACTCGGATGAAAGAAAGTAAATGAGAAGCTAATTATGCGCATTCAGAAGATGTTCCGGCTGATTGTCTTTGGTTATTTTCTACGACTCCAGCCTGAACTTTCTCTTAAAAAAAAAAAAAGAAAGAAAGAGAAATTGTGCAGTAACCTGCAGTGTTTAGACTGAATCTCTCCCTGAGCTCCTCTAACACTGGTGCTGTCATTCTGGGTTTAGTTTCATTGCATTGTTCCTTTGTTTTGTTCTTGTCATTAACTTTGCTTATCCAGAGCCAAAGCCTTAGTAGGAGAATAGAGCCTTTTAACCCTAGGGTTCAGGTAATTCACACTATTTTCCACAAAGACACTCACCCCTGTGCCCCTTATCCCCTTATTTATCTCCCGCTTCTACTAAAAGCACAGCAAGGAAATGGCTTCGTTCTCTGTTTATTTCCTTTTGCTTGTGTAATTTTAGTATTACTTTTATTTCTTTTCTACCCTGTTTTTATATTGGATTGAGTTTGCAAGGAACTTTGAATGATTTGCATGATCAAAATGGAATAAAGAGAAGTATTTTAAGAGACACAACTATTGCCTAAGATGCCATACTTACTCATCATATTCCACCACTGTATAAGGAATAACACACTTAAGGCTGTGCGATTATAGGAAAATAATCCATGCCATACTTTCTTATAATAACACAGCCTGTTTTTTTATTGCTCTTAAATCACAGCAATTTGCCAGCGATTACAATTTTTAGTTTATTAAACATCATGTCATGCTTGTTTATCCATTTTTAGTTACATTTAACGTCCATGAAATAACTCAGTTCCTGTTATCACTTATGTTGTAGCAACTATACACAATCGTTTCATCACCAGCCTGGCTTTTTTTCTCACTCTCAAATAAAAAACAATGCAACTTGTTACCTGTGGCAGACTGTTACAAAGTGCTGGCACTGGAGACTCCTTCCATAAATATTAAATAAACATCACCTCACAGAAAACTTCACCATATCAACAATTATACTTTGTCTTTGTAATAATAGATAACAATGCATTAATATAAACCTATCATTCATGTCACAGCTGGAAATAACTGTCAGAGCTGTGCTGTTATAGAAAATGAATCGATGCCTTCTTATTTGAGAATTCAACCGTGCTGTGGCATAAAAGGGAAATAATATTTTGAGTAATTTGGTATGTTCCATTAGGAAATGAAAGATTGTGTCTCGAAATGTAGTGCAGTATACAAAGAAACAAATTGCATTCATTCTTTCCGTGTCCTGTAATTTCCTGTCAGATTCAGCGCATCTCCTCTTCAACTACTCCATCTTTAAGTGGTTAATTAGTTTAGTCTTAAGAGGTTCAGTTAGTTAATTTTGAGGTTAGAGGTTAAAATATAATTTTAAAAAAAGTTACATTACGGTGCCACTAGAATTAGATCAGATGCAAACAGGACACTTCTTAACTATGCATGTACAATGGGGTCCAAAAGTCTGAGACCACATTGAAAATCTGGGATTGATTGATTGATTGATTGATTGATTGGTTGATTGATTGATTTATATATTTATTCATTTAAACCTGGAAATATACAGAAGGTTTTAGAATTTTAGAATATTTAAAACAAAGAAAGCAAATGTTCCATATCTTGAATATTTAATATTCAAGATTCTGCACTATTTCTAGGTCCCTCTTTAAATGTAAGCAAATGTGTGATACTGACCATGTTAACTGCTTTGTACAAAAGGTCAGATTTTCCTCATATCTAATCTCTTCTATTGAAGCACGTGTTCAGACGACACTCTGATGGATTTGGTCTGAAAATGGATCATAAGGTTCTGCACAAACCTGTGAAGTCCATACCAGCTCGAGTGCACACTGTCAATAAACTAAAAAGGGGACGTACCAAATACTAAGAAACTCTGAAATTCGTGTAAACATTTCAAAGATTCTACTTTTCATTCCAATTGTTGTCAATAATATAACTTGTAATGAAAATGAAATTAGAAAAGAATGCAAAATAGAAGTATTTTCACTAGTGCTCTCAGAACTTTGGACCCCAGTCTATATGGCTATATGGATTTAAGAAGTGATGCTGAATCCAATCCAAGCTCTCTGATACTTCTCAGAATTGAGCTTACAACATTCTGGTCAGAGCACAGAACTACAACCCACGGCACATTTTTCTAGTAAATTATGCTGTATTAACATTAAACAGGGATGCTTAAATGGGGATCCTTAAAACATACTGTTTTAGATTCATAGCAACTAATAGACAACTGTGCAAAAAAACAAAAAACAAAACAAAAACAAAAAAAAAACATGTAATTATGCAAAGGCAGGAAGTTGGAGAAAATTGTTTAGAAACTTGGGAATCCAAGAGAAATTAGGAGTGTTAGAAAAACTAGGAGGGGGCATGGTGGCTTAGTGCTTAGCATGTTTGCTTCACACCTCCGTTGTTGGGGGCTCGAATCCCGCCATCGCCCTGTGTCCACAGAGTTTGCGTGTTCTCCCTGTGCTTCAGGGGTTTCCTCCGGGTACTCCACATTCCTCCCCCAGTCCAAAGACATGCGTTGTAGGCTGATTGGCATTTCCAGATTGTCCATAGTGTGTGAATGTATGTGAAATTGTGTCCTGCGATGGGTTGGCATCCTGTCCATGGTGTCCCCTGCCAGTTCCCTGGGATAGGCTCCAGGCTTCCCTGTGACCCTGTGTAGGATAAGCGGCATGGAAAATGGATGGATGGAGGAAAATCTAGGGAATCTGTGAAAAACTAGGGGAACCCTGAGAACTTGGGGGTAACTGTGAGGAGCAAGGAGAATAAGATGAACAAGGAAATGAGAAACCATAAATCCTGCTGTCCTGAAGACTTTCCCATAGCGGAAAACTTAAAAGAACAACTTTACCTCTGTCACAAAGCTCTGACACTTGGAATGTACATTTGGTGCCTTTGTGGCCAATTAGCATACTCTAGCTGTGTCATTATACCTGATATAATTGCACCAGCTTCCATCAGTATGAATTATATTTTACTTTTTACTTTCTTAAACATAAGCTGTGCACTCTCAGTGTTCAGCATAAAAACACAACCAAGCTATTTAGTCAGTTCATAGTGTCACTTATAGACTGTAATTTTGTTCAGACTGAAAATGAACTGTCTCTTCACTTTGAATATGTTTTAATAATATCATAATCATAATTTGATCATAATTTGGTGAATTTCCCTTTATTTATGGCTTCATGTGCTCCTTTGATTAGGCTTTTATTTCATACAAATGAGTAAAACACTTCCTGCTTCTAGAGCGAAATCTTGATATGATCAAAATCTTTGTGTGTATGTTTCTTTTCTTCTTGTTTTTTTCACTCTCTTGCCTGACCTCTGTGTATTTGTCTACTGCATGAGAAATCAATTTCTGCTGTGTGCTCATTCCCTTGCCTGTTAATCTGTTTATTTTAGAGCAAATTTCTTAACAATTAAAGCTCATTACAGATATATGCACATGGCACAAATAGCAGCTAAGCGATATACCATGATAAGAACACTTGAAATCATTATATTTAGAATTTACACTACACCAGCTTAAATCATAGCATGTATACCAATAAAACCTTATACCATCTCTTAAACTGTGTTCACCTATATTGTGTTATACAAAAAAAAAAAAGTGATTTAGGTGATATAGATTGAATTATGGATTTTTATACCATTTTGCTGTTTAGTAACAGCGTTAAATAGATCCATGCATAGTTTCTTCATGTTCATCACATCTTAGTGACCGCACATGCATGTACTGTATTTAGTGTATATTATAGGCACTATTAAGAAAGCAATGACTCCAGAGATGTCTTGATCTTTGATCAGGTTAAACTCTGGTATGATAAAGTGGGCCACCAGCTCATTGTCACCATCCTGGGAGCCAAGGACCTGCCGTCACGAGATGACGGACGACCAAGGAACCCCTATGTCAAAATCTACTTCCTCCCAGACCGAAGGTAAGGGTAGAGGAAGCTTACTGGGACGTTAAAGTTGTGTTTGCTTCATTGCGGCACCATTTTGTCTAGTTTGCTTTCCCTTTCAGTATGAATAGAGATTCAACATATCAAGAAAGATAAAAAGAAACCATATGTGATCTTCAAAACAAGTGTTTTTTTTTTTTTGTTTTTTTTTTAATGACTTTAATAGCTTTGTAATTCTGACCCCAAAACCAGATTTCTGAAGCATAGGAAGTCAGACTTGAGTCTGTAGAGTCTTTTGGTGTTCCCGGCTTCCATTCTACCAGTGGTGGTAAATAAAAGCAGTTTGAATTATTGTTCCTCCAGTGACAAAAGCAAGAGGAGAACTAAAACGGTAAAGAAGTCGTTAGAGCCCAAATGGAACCAGACGTTCATGTACTCGCCAGTGCATCGACGTGAGTTTCGTGAGCGCATGCTGGAGATAACGCTGTGGGACCAGGCGCGAGTTCGTGAGGAGGAGAGCGAATTCCTCGGAGAGGTACAAACATGCAACATTGTGTCTAGACAAACTGTCAATTTTCACAATAGTGCTGGTTAAAATTAATGAACAAAATCAGCAGCACAGATTTGGGGCACGGCGGGTTAGTGGTTAACACGTTTGCCTCACAAATCCGGGGTTGGGGGCTTGAATCCTGCCTTCGCCCTGTGTGCATGGAGTTTGCATGTTCTCCCCGTGTATCGGGGGTTTCCTCCGGGTACTCCGGTTTCCTCCCCCAGTCCAAAGACATGTATTGAAGGCTGATTGGCATTTCCAAATTGTGCATAGTGTGTGAATGTGTGTATGAATGTGTGTGGGATTGTGCCATGCAGTGGGTTGGTACCCCATCCAGGATGTCCCCCGCCTTGTGCCTCGAGTTCTCTGGGATAGGCTCCAGGCTCCCCAGTGACCCTGTGTAGGGTATGCGGTATGGAAAATGGATGGATAGATAGCAGCACAGATTCTGTACACACATAAAAATTGGCAATACGTGGGCTTGACACTTTTATGTATCATATAGGTAATTAGCTGAATTATAGAATCTAAGCCAAGGCTCATTGAAGCTGTTCTGGTGACTCATGCTGGCCCAACACCTCAGTTCAGTAAAACACTTTTGTTTTTCCTTTGTCACTCTTTACATGCACTAGAACTCATTGCAGCTGTACAATTGTTGCAGCGTTTGCATCTTTTGTTGTTTCCTTTTAGATTCTGATCGAGCTGGAGACAGCGCTGATGGACGACGAGCCGCACTGGTACAAGCTGCAAATGCATGACGTCTCTTCAATGCCTCTGCCCAAGAGTTCCCCCTACCTTCAAAGGAGAACAATGCATGGAGAGAGCCCCACTCGCAGACTACAGAGTACGCCTTTAACATTATATCTCATTCATGTCACACCTACATCCTGTCAGTAAGACATTCACGTCATGTATATGGATGCATCAACCAATCCACTCAGACCTTCATTATAAAATAAATCATTGACGCCATTTTAAAATCGATGATACAGTAATTATAAAGATTATTGTGCAAGTTGTCCAGGGTGGAATTTTTCCACCAAAATAAACAGTTCATTTGAAACTAGAATTAGAGCTACACAGTTGTCTTGTTTTTCTGGAAACCTGTTGCTGCAGGACATTTTAATAAGGGCATGTAAATCATGTTTACCGTGAAGCAGTGTGAACCAGTTGGCCGATCACTCTTGTATGATCCTTCTCTTGACCTCGTTGTCTTCGCAGCTCACGGCTCGTATTCATACAATTCAGGTAAAAAATAACTGCATGTCCATTTCATTGTGTTTTAGTAGCTGTAAATCCCCACCACTCTTACACTCCCCAACACTCTTGTTTTTGTTTTTTTTTTGAAAAAGTAACACTAAATAAAATGGTAACACGTTACAATAACAGTACATGAATAACCATGCACTAATATCTGAATTAATACGTAATTAAATATGAACTAATGATGAGTTAAGGCATGTACTAATCACAAACTAATGAAGAGCTAACCTTAACTACGACACAAGTCTTATGAAATCATGTGTAAATAACGACCACCTTAAGTGGTTTGTTAATTAAAGCATTAATTAACACGTAGGGGTAAACTAAATCAAACATGCTCTATAAGAAAGAATATGAATTAAATGTGCGTAATTTCAAATTGTTTATATAATTTGCCATACACAGCTCCGTACACAAACATCATTGGATGGCACTGGATTACTTTCATAATTTACATTGATCCTCCTTATCGAATGTAGAAAGATGCAATAATTATAAACACCAATAATTTCATCTCAACCCGTTTTGTGTCATTCTCCATCCATTTCTCTTCAAATCCCATTGTAGTACTAGTATGTGCTCAGGGTGGCAAGGGCCCGGGGCACTGCTCCTTTGCCCAGAAGAGTGCAATTAATACATTAACATTTATTCATTTAGCAGACATTATTATCTATTAACATTTAAAACCAGTGTTCTATTTAGTTTACCCCTACGTGTTAATTAATCCATTAACTAACAAATATGTACTAACATGTACTTAAGGTGGTTGTTATACACACATGAATTCATAAGACTCACGTTGTAGTTAGCTCTTTACTGGTTTGTGATTAGTACATGCCTTAACTCATCATTAGTTCATATTTAAGAAAATATTTAGTGCCTGATTATTCATGTACTGTTATTGTAAAGTGTTACCAATAAAATAAATAAATCTTTACGAGCCTCCCTAAATTCCCCTCAGCAGGATTGTGCTTTTCTCTTGTTGTCAGCTCCATCGTGACTAACTTTAATACATCAAAGTACCCAACAGTCTAACAAAAAAGCTCTTATTTTATGTTATTAATTTGCAGTATTTGGCTGTCCAGAGAAAATGCTGTGTCATCATTTTCTTTATTAACTCAACCCTCAATTCATGTTTCTGTTTGTCCCACCCTTTTTTGAAGTTGCTTCTGGTGTTTTTTCCGGTGGAGATGACATTTTTCTATTTCTATTTTCTATGACCCTTTGATAGTGAGAGAGAATTGCACATAATTTTAATCAGCTTTCGC
The DNA here is from genome assembly GCA_023630585.1 of Cranoglanis bouderius. Classification (NCBI taxonomy): domain Eukaryota; kingdom Metazoa; phylum Chordata; class Actinopteri; order Siluriformes; family Cranoglanididae; genus Cranoglanis; species Cranoglanis bouderius. Next base: position 22,513,777 of record CM042539.1, read on the forward strand.
ACTCTGTAGAACGTTAGCATCCCTTTCTCCGACTGCTCTTGACTGTTCTTCCATCCTTCTACCAAGAAAGAAAGAGTGCATGTACGTGTGAAATCTGACTGATCTAAAAAAAGGAGTGCTAAAACAGATTCTGAGTGTGAGAAACAGAGAGAAGTGTTGTTCACCTGGTATTGCTGTAAAAGCTTGAGTGTCCAATGGCTCGGTTTACTTTTCAGGAGTACAGACAATATATAAGGTTTTTTTCTCTCCAATTTCTCCATAGCCAAATCTGTAGATCTGACAACACAACAATGGGAACTTAGTGTATTGACTAAAAATTCCATGCGTACTACATACACCTCAGTTTAATCCAGACTGATCATTTGACTGTCATTATACAGCCATGTGAAAAAATGGCTTTTTTGACATATTTGGACAAGCAAACATTTGATCCTCTTTGAACAGTGCCTATTAATAAAGTTGATACACTCTATCAAATGACATCAGATTGAAATTTTGTAGTCATTTTCACAATTTGAATGAACAATAAACAGATCAGTCACATGGAAAAAGTAAGTACATCCCCTCCATTTATCACACCTTCAGATCCATAAAATTAGAATCAGGTGTTCAAGATCGGGTGCCAGTGATTAGAACCTGCTTAAGGTGTGCAAGTGGAACCTGTCTTATTTATACCCCTCTCATATCTAGTGTCTGGTGTTCCCTTTGCTATTGAGGTGTGTGGTGTCATCATGCCAAGATCTAAAGAGTTCTGTAAGGCCTTCAGAAAAAAGGTTATGGAAATGCCTATGGAGTCTGGCAAGGGAGTTAAAAAGATCTCCAAATTATTTGAAATACATCATTCTACTGTAAGGAAAATAATCTACAAATGGCGCAGATTTCAAACGATTGCCAATTTGTCCCGGACTGGCCGTTCTGTCTGATGCAGAGAGAAGTCTCCATGAACCCCAAAATTTCATCAGCTTTTCGACAGCTTTTCAGGAGAAGTACCTCATACCAACTGTGAAGCACGGTGGTGGAAATGTTATGGTTTGGGGTTGCTTTGCTGCCTCAGGGACTGGACAGCTTGCATTCATTGATTCAACTATGAATTCTGCATCATATCAAAGAGTGCTTGAAGATAATGTGAGGCCATCTGTCCGAAATTTGAAGTTGAACCAAAAGTGGACCTTTCAACAGAATAATGATCCTAAGCACACTAGCAAATCCACCAAGGGATGGCTCAAAAAGAAGAAATGGAGGGTTATGGAATAGCCTAGTCAAAGCCTGAATTTGAATCCCATTGAAATGTTGTGGGGGGATTTGAAATGTACATACAAGAAAACCCTCAAACAACTGAAAGAATATTGCATGGAAAAGTAGTCAAAAATTCCACCAAGCCTGGTGGACAGTTATGCAAAACGCCAAGAAGAAGTTATTTCTGCTAAAGGGGGCAATGCTAACTTCTGAGGCCAAGGGTGTACTTACATTTTCCACAGAATAATATAACATCTATTGATATTTCTGTTGAATAAATGATTGAAAAAACAAATTTTCCTTGTGGTTTTGTTCAGGTATATTAACTTTATTAATAGGCACTGTTCAGTAGGCACTATGATCAAATGTTTGCTTGTCCAAATATGTCAAAAAAAGCCAACAATTTCCATCTTGTGTACTTATTTTTTCACATGAATGTAAATGCTTGTTATGAAGCTTGTGGGTGCTAAAACTCTTTTTCCCAGAGGTTACAAAGGAATCTTTACCAACATGTCAATTTGGACAGGATATATACTCACCACTTACTTTATTAGGAACACCTATACATCCATACCTCAGAGGAGAATCGCCAGATTGCTTCAAGTTGACAGGAAGTACAATTTTGGTACCTCAAATAACCACTCTTTATAACCGTTGTTAGCAGAAAAGCATCTCAGAATGCACAAAATGTCACTGGAGCCTCAGATTTTGTTCTGTTCTTGGCTGACAGGAGTGGAACCTGAGGTGGTCTTCTGCTGTCGTAGCCCATCTACCTCAAGCTTTGATGGTATTCTTTGCATTCTTTTCTGCTCACCATGGTTGTAAAGAGTGGTTATTTGGGTTACCTTTGACTACCGGTCAGCTTGAAACCAGGCCATTTTCTTCTGACCTCTCTCATCAAGAACGGATTTCCCTTTGCAGAACCGCTGCTCACTGGATGCTTTTTTTGTTTTTCGTACCATTCTGTGTAAACTGGAGGGACTGTTTTGTGTGGAAAATCCTAGGAGGTCAGCAGTGTTTTCTGAAACCCTCAAACCAGCAACTGGCACCAACTAGTCCATCAGCCATGCATTGCTCTGCTGCTACATGATTTGCTGATTGGTTAATTGCATGAAGTAGGTGTACATGTATTCCTATTAACAGACACAGTCAGTAATCAGTTGGCTTTTGGTCAAAATACTGTGTGTGTTGAAATGTATTGACGTTTTCCTTAGAGGTTGACCGAGTGATTGGTTTTGCTGATTAATCGGCACCGATAACCGATTGCTGGAACTATCGGTTATTGGCAAAAATCCACACTGATAGTTTTTCCTGGTTGCGTTCGTTGTGGGAGCGGCCGAGAAGGGTCCGCTGTCATCATACAGTACGAGAGCGGCCTCTATAGGCGAAATAAAAACTATCATTGACAATTTTTTTTGTGCTATTTGAAGTGTTCTTTGATTCATCTTGGATATCTATTTTTATTTATTATTTGGAGTGCTACTTTTTTGGTTCAGTTTGGATATATATCTTTTATTTACTTTAATATTTTTTAATATTTAATATTTATGAATGTGTGTGTGTGTGTATATATATATATATATATATATATATATATATATATATATATATATATATATATATATATATATATATATATATATATATATATATACACACACACACACACACACACACACACAGTGGGGGGGGAGGGAAGTATTTGATCCCCTGCTGATTTTGCAGGGTATAAATTGATGATGATAAATTGATTTGCATTTTAATGAGGGAAATAAGTATTTGATCCCCTATCAATCAGCAAGATTTCTGGCTCCCAGGTGTCTTTTACACAGGTAATGAGCTGAGATTAGGAGCACTCTCTTAAAGGGAGTGCTCCTAATCTCAGTTTGTTACCTGTAAAAAGACACCTGTCCACAGAAGCAATCAATCAATCAGATTCCAAACTCTCCACCATGGCCAAGACCAAAGAGCTGTCCAAGGATGTCAGAGACAAGATTGTAGACCTGCACAAGGCTGGAATGGGCTACAAGACCATCGCCAAACAGCTTGGTGAGAAGGTGACAGCAGTTGGTGCGATTATTCGCAAGTGGAAGAAACTGTCAGTCTCCCTCGGTCTGGGGCTCCATGCAAGATCTCACCTCCTGGAGTTTCAATGATCATGAGAACGGTGAGGAATCAGCCCAGAACTACATGGGAGGATCTTGTTAATGATCTCAAGGCAGCTGGGACCATAGTCACCAAGAAAACAATTGGTAACACACTACGCCGTGAAGGACTGAAATCCTGCAGCGGCCCGTCTGAAGTTTGTCTGAATGATTCAGAGGAGAACTGGGTGAAAGTGTTGTGGTCAGGTGTGGTCAGATCTCTTTGGCATCAAGTCAACTCACCGTGTTTGGAGGAGGAGGAATGCTGCCTATGACCGCAAGTCATAACACCATCCCCACCGTCAAACATGGAGGTGGGAACATTATGCTTTGGGAGTGTTTTTCTGCTAAGGGGACAGGTCAACTGCACCGCATCAAAGGGACGATGGACGGGGCCATGTACCGTCAAATCTTGGGTGAGAACCTCCTTCCCTCAGCCAGGGCATTGAAAATGACCTTAATGACTTGGAGAGGATCTACAAAGAGGAGTGGGACAAAATCCCTCCTGAGATGTGTGCAAACCTGGTGGCCAACTACAAGAAACGTCTGACCTCTGTGATCGCCAACAAGGGTTTTGCCACCAAGTACTAAGTCGAAGGGGTCAAATACTTATTTCCACCACTGTGTATATATATATATATATACACATATATAATATATATTATATAATATAATATATAATATATATTTATATATTTATACATTTATTTAATTTAAAGAAGTACAGTACGTTTTCATGGTACAGTCAGTACTGTTTATTTTTGTAATAAAGTTCAACAATACTTTATTTTGAGTGTTATGTTTCCATTCAGTATCAATTTAAAAAACTACTGGTTGATTAATTGGTTATCGGCAAGTACTGTTCAATTATCGGTATCGGTAAAATCCACTATCGGTCGCCCTCTAGTTTTCCTCAACTAAGAAAAATGAGAAGAAACTGTCAGAATCGGTCAATTGGACAGCAGTGAAATTTTTTCATTGTTGAGCTCTCACCTTTATAGGCAATTAGAAGAGAATTAATTAGGATGTGCTACATGCTGTATGCTTAAATTTGCTAGGGTTAAAGGATGCAGAAAAGTGCTTTCATAATCCTAACTTGGTAGGAAGCATTAGCAACCTTTTTGACTACAATTATTTTATTTTTGTGATAATGTGATATTTTGTGCTGCTTTTGTTTTATATTCAAGGGGGGAAATGCAAGTGTTGTGGACCCTATTGTACATGTCTTAATCTCTAATACTCAGTCTAATAGTTTAGCTAATTTAATTAGCATTTACTCTTTACTTTTGAGACCTCACACCATAATAATGAAACTGATTTAAAATCATGCTGCAGGAAGTGTAATGTAATAGTATATTTGTAATATATATTTTTTCTGCTCTCGTGTAGGATCTCACAGGATCAGCGACAGCGAGATCTCCGATTATGACTGTGAGGACGGCGTGGGAGTCGTTTCAGGTGATCACACCAAAAAAAAAAACACTGCACATTTTCCTACACATCCGAATTTTATTTCAGCTGTCAGTGTTCACAGGGGCATCTATGCTATAAACTGAGAACTTGGAGAGCGTGGACTTAAAGAGATGATTATATAATTACATAAATAACTAGTTTTTGTTATTTTATTTTATTTGTGGGTTCAGATTTCCAAAACACGTCATATTTCTGCAGCTCTTCAGCTCTGTTCGAATCACTATCTCACTGCAATCTAGCCATGATAGAGTTCACTTGGACAGAGTTCACTACAGTGGTGGAAAAAAGTATTTGATCCCCTGCTGATTTTGTACGTTCGCCCACTGACAAAGAAATTATAAGTCTATGATTTTAATGGTAGGTGTATTTTAACAGTGAGAGACAGAATAACAACAAAAAAATCCAGAAAAACACATTTTAAAAAAGTTATAAATTGATTTGCATTTTAATGTGGGAAACAAGTATTTGACCCCTTCAACTTAGTACTTGGTGGCAAAACCCTTGTTGGCAATCACAGAGGTCAGACGTTTCTTGTAGTTGGCCACCAGGTTTGCACACATCTCAGGAGGGATTTTGTCCCACTCCTCTTTGCAGATCCTCTCCAAGTCATTAAGGTCATTTTCAATGCCCTGGCTGAGGGAAGGAGGTTCTCACCCAAGATTTGACAGTACATGGCCCCGCCCATCGTCCCTTTGATGCGGTGCAGTTGTCCTGTCCCCTTAGCAGAAAAACACCCCCAAAGCATAATGTTCCCACCTCCATGTTTGATGGTGGGGATGGTGTTATCACTTGGGGTCATCGGCAGCATTCCTCCTCCTCCAAACACGGTGAGTTGAGTTGATGCCAAAGAGATCTGACCACACCTGACCACAACACTTTCACCCAGTTCTCCTCTGAATCATTCAGGCAAACTTCAGACGGGCCTGTACATGTGCTTTCTTGAGCAGGGGGACCTTGCGGGTGCTGCAGGATTTCAGTCCTTCATGGCGTAGTGTGTTACCAATTGTTTTCTTGGTGACTATGGTCCCAGCTGCCATGAGATCATTAACAAGATCCTCCCATGTAGTTCTGGGCTGATTCCTCACCGTTCTCATGATCATTGAAACTCCACGACGTGAGATCTTGCATGGAGCCCCAGACCGAGGGAGACTGACAGTTTCTTCCACTTGCGAATAATCGCACCAACTGTTGTCACCTTCTCACCAAGCTGCTTGGCGATGGTCTTGTAGCCCATTCCAGCCTTGTGTAGGTCTACAATCTTGTCTCTGACATCCTTGGACAGCTCTTTGGTCTTGGCCATGGTGGAGAGTTTGGAATCTGATTGATTGATTGCTTCTGTGGACAGGTGTCTTTTTACAGGTAACAAACTGAGATTAGGAGCACTCCCTTTAAGAGAGTGCTCCTAATCTCAGCTCATTACCTGTGTAAAAGACACCTGGGAGCCAGAAATCTTGCTGATTGATAGGGGATTAAATACTTATTTCCCTCATTAAAATGCAAATCAATTTATAACTTTTTTTAAATGCGTTTTTCTGGATTTTTTTTTTTGTTATTCTGTCTCTCACTGTTAAAATACACCTACCATTAAAATTATAGACTGATCATTTCTTTGTCAGTGGGCAAACGTAAAAAAAATAAAAAAAATACTTTTTTCCCCCACTGTATATACGTCTGTAACAAACTTAAAAGTCGGGCAAGGAGGAGGTGGGAACTGGCTGAACGTAAACATAAACTTTAAAAATAAACCAAACTCAAACATAAAATAAAACACACAAACGGAACACAAAGTGCACGTGCGTCTCTCTTTCCCACTGATTAGACAACTCAGTGCCAGGTGTGCATTCTCACAGACCGGCCATTCCCTCCTCCTCGTCACAGTGTCCATTTCAATTAAACCTTTGTGCATCTTTTCCTTTGATAGAAGGGCACATGTTAAAAAAATCACACTCGGCTAACCAAAACCCCTGATCAAAGACTGAGTGAGATATTTTGCAATGATTTGTGTTACGGTTTGAGAAAGATTCAAAATGAGCCAAAGGACAGAGCTAGCTGCAGAAATATTATTTGTGTGGCTGCCTGGGAAAAAATGTTCTACTATATATACACAGTACACTGTAGTTGCAGTTTGTAGTGTCGAATATAGTGTGTTCATGTATTTAGTATTTCGTTGAGGTTAAGAAACTACCCAGAATGTGTTTTCTAGCTCATGTGGTAATGAAAATGATGGTTCATTTTGGTTCAGATAATCAGAGCTGTGAAGTTATGCATGATGGGGCAGTTCATGTGTTTTACAGCTCTGAATCTGCCGCTTTCGTTGCTTTGGGCTGAAAGAAGCTGCTGCTGTGTGGTCTCAGGCAAAGACACACACACACACACACACACACACACACACACACACACTTCTTTTAAATTCTCATCTATCCATTAGTAGCTTTTAGGTAGAGCTTTCCGCATTTCCTTTGTCTTTGTTCTCTTACGTTCTCTCTCTTGTGCTTATTCTCACTCTTTTCCTCTTCCTTGTTTATAAATGCTGATTCGCTACTCCGAATATTGAGGAGTCTGCTTGATTTTGCGTTAATTTCTGCGATCGCAAAATCGCGAAATCCTGAAGGGACTGATTTCTAACAGGCAAGTAATGATTTTCCTGATGCATTGATTAAAAATCCGCCACATCAAACTGCATCAGTATTAAAAGAAAGAAAATAATATTGAATCGTGTTATACAAAAATAAACCACACCTTCTGACCAATCAGATTCGATCATTCAACTGCACTGTAGTATAATTTAATTAATGTTCTCATTCTAATACGTTATTATTTCTATGGTATCAGCTCATACAGTACACAGGGACACAGTGTACAGTGGAATAATTCATTAAGTCAATAAGAAGTCAATAATTTAAGACTACTAATTAAATGGATTTTTTTAAAAATGTGTTGTTGTTTAACTCCTTTTGCCAGAGGCCAATAAAAGGAATTTCTGCCTGTTTTGCCATGTTCAGCATTGAAATTATTTGTGATGTCACATGCCACAGTAGTGCTTAATGGCTCATATGAAAGCAGACACTTTATTGTGTTTTATTTTTTTTTACCTAGCCTACTAGGTTAAAATATTATAATTTTATTGTGGCAGTTGTTTCACTATCAAATAAGCTTTAGTTGTGCGGTTGATTTTATCTCTGTACCAGTGTTATTGTGGAGAGGTGTGAATTGTTTGGCCAGCAGGGGGCTCACACCCCTCCCCTTTTCCCATTGCCCTACTCTACCCACAGAAACCCAACAGTGTCATGACAAATCTTATAACAAACTTGAGGTGATAAAATAATTAATTTGTTAATACTGATTGAAAATGTCCGATAAGTCGATTTCCATTCCGCCGGTAGAATGGAACGTCAGTGTACTGCGATAGTGGCTGATTGTCAAGAACAACATACCAGCTAAGTGCTGTTATTTTCACTGACCTAGCGTTGTCTATAGACAGCGTTTTCTGAAGCATTTGTTGCTAGGAGCGAGTTCCTTGTGCTGAGTTTTATGTTTACTGCTGATGTTTTATGAGGCTACTTATATTGGAGGAACGTTCTCTCCAGAGAACTCACTCTTGAAATTTTCACAGAGCACAGTTTGCAGTCTGCTTAACACAAACTTGATCACGAAATACACAAAATATCTTCTGTTCATTAGTACGACAACGTACACTAGGTACACACTATCACTGACACGACCCTTTATCCCACATTCTCTCTGCAGACTACAGACAAAATGGGCGAGACCTCCAAAGCTCCACCCTCTCTGTGCCCGAGCAGGTCCTCTCATCCAATCACTGCTCGCGGTCGGTGGACATTAACCGAGCACGTTCACGATCACCCAGCGTTCCCCCTCCTCAGAGGTATGGTAACTTCTCTTTCTCATCCTTATCTATTCACCCCAAAATGCTAACATTTGCTATTAACTATGGTGTGGACGCTGTTTAAGTCACATGATTCCTTTATCCTTCATTCATTGTTGCTGTTGGCATCTTTAGGGGTTTAAATATCCTACTCCTACATACTGCATTGCCGCATTGTCTTCAAAATGATCTTATCCTTTGCTGTGCTTTAAAACATCCAAACGTTTGTGTGGTTGTACTGAAATTTTTCTCTGTGCCAAAGCAGTCTTAACCTGCAAGAAAATAAGAAACTAAACCTTTCTTTGTCTCTGGGACCATACTTTAAGTTCAAGGGCACATCTTTATACCTTTACAGGGTTCATTAGCAAGTGAGTACGGTACATGACCATGTTTTGGTCACACAGAAATGTAATTACTAGGCTTAAAGTAATGTAATTTAGCTCAGTTTAGCAAGTTTAGCAAACAACAATGAGTCTTTGACTAATATTTAGGCTATGAGATGTGGTGTTCAGTTTTTGCATCACGTGAAAAGATATTAGTCTGGCTAGTGTCTTATGTTTTGTATTTAAATGCTAGCAGAAGAGTTAGCTGTATTTGTATTTGTACTTTTGTCTCTGTTTCAAGCTAATTAATCTGTCTAGTAAAATTTTTCCTACTAACAGCTAGATTGCACCTCGGCTAATGTGCATAGAGCAGCAGGGGTGGGTTTCAGACGGGTTTGCTAGTTTTCTAGCTTGCTAGTGCACTGATTTCCCCACTCCTGCTTTAGTATGTATTTTTCTTTAGAACCTTTGTGCAACTTTCAAATTTACACAGTTGAAGACCTTAAGGACCATTAGCTATGTTTCCATCCAAATTTCGAATGTAATTTATGCGAAAAATTGGAATATCGCGTAAAATATTTGCGAAAAAAGGACCTTTTCCATCCAGTGTGTTCAAAAGAACAAAATCATCACTTCTGGGGAAACTGGCGCAACTCACGCTCCACTTTTACTTTTCTGAGCAAATTATCCAATTATATGATTTGTTGAGGCAAAATCACATGATTTTTTGATGCGCATCGAGGAATTTATTCGGTAAATATGTTTTCATTGTAGTTTATGCATGTGTCCTCATCAAATAAAAAATTATCCGCCTCAATTGAGCGCAAAGTTTTTAATGAGCGTTTTGGAGATTTTATTTGCATCTGGTGTTTCCGTCCAGCTTTTTTATGCAATATCCAAAAATTCGCATAAAAATACGCGGATGGAAACATAATTCAATCTTGTAATTAGAAACTGTTTAAATTAGGTTTATCATAAGTTTTGATGAGAAACGTAATATTTTTATGTAAACCATACGTAATATTTTTTCTTAACCCTAACCGACCACACATTCAATTTTCAGCTATCAGTTCCATGTACCACCTGGTGGCTGTTGTGTGAAGCACAACAAATGAATTAAAATTCTAAGAAGCGTGCCTGTAGGGTGCCACGTGATCACACGTGATGAATTGCATGAAACCGCGTGAAAAAACATGCATTCTTAAAGGCCACATCTGTAGCTACTGTTGTTCTTTCAATTTGCTTTTAGAGTAAGGCTTTAGCAATACACTGCCCTATATATTCCTTGTTGCTAGGGTGGTACCATCAAGGGTACACTTTTCATACTTTTAGTTTGTTTGTTTTTTTAACTTAAGTGCTTGTTGTGCTCTTAAAGATCTTCAAGGGAATTACCGTCCGCTTATATAAATGAAATTATACGTTTTTAAAGTTCCACCAAGTCCTCAGGTGAAATATACATATTACAGATACAAACCATGTACCCTTGTGGGTACCACCCCAGCAGTTTAGCACTATTTTTCCACCAGGGAACAAGGAAGGTAGTGAGGAGAGTGTGAACATTTATAAATGTAACAATATTTTTCACCATTTCTTCTACCCTCAGGGCTGTGTTTTGTAGTTAGTTAGAAGACCTAGAAGTGAATGTTGAAAATTCATAATTGGATCTTTGAGAGTACATTTACTGTACATGATTTGTCTCGGGGAGCAAAATTTGCTCATATGTTTTTGTATTACTGTTTCTGTATGAAATTTGTTTCTGTCACTGAAATATAACTAAGTGATCAATTCTGTCATAGAAATGAATTTGCATCTTTGCAGTATATATAAATGTATTATAACTCAGCTATAATGCATTATATTGCATTGGCTCCACAGTAAGGGAGTGATGCGAATCTTTCTCTCTCTTAATCTCTTAATGTCATTTGGGGGATTTGCCAGCCCAGTCAGCCATTTCTCTTTCGACTGGACCACTCTGGCCCATTTTCCACATCTCTACCTCCAATTTCCATCTCTCCTCATCCTTTCCTCCTTTCCTCTCTGTTCTCTCAATCCTACCACAGTCATTTTCTCACCCTACCTCGAACAAGACACAGTCAGCCTGTTCATCATCAGCAGATGGAACTCAGGTAGATCTTTGCACACCCATGTCTGTCTTTACCTACTGTACCTGTCCTCCTCCTACCTGGTAGAACATCAGGGTTCCTCAAGCCTGAAGTTGCATGAGATGCAATAAAATCAGATTTGTAACATGAAATCTCAAAGAAGTCCTGGAAAAAAATGATTTTTGTGTTTCAGAAGGTGACGGAAATCTGAATTTTGGTGCAGTCTTGGTCCGTGTATGCTGCGCTCAGTCGTTTTTCACTGAGGAATTAAAAATGGAAAAAACATTATATATTTCTTGCCATTTTCATTATTTTTTTTATGAAATTAGTTTTTTTTTTTTTAAATAGCGTTTAATTGTTTCTACCTGTTTCACCACAGAAAGTACAGTTGCAATCAAAATTATTCAACCCCCACTGCAAATCAGGTTTATTGTCAAAATTTACAGACTTTCAGCTGTTTGCAATGAACAAATCAAACAAAAGCAATTGAAATAGTTCAACACAACAAATGCTTCGAGTGGTTTCACTAAATTCAACTGAAAATGCAACTTATAATGACTTCTCCAGTTTCAAAATTATTCAGCCCCTTCATAGCAAGCATCTTTAGTACTTAGTAGAGCACCCTTTTGCTGTTATGTCCTGCTGCAAACGAGATGCATAGCCAGACACCAGCTTCTGGTAGCATTCCTGAGGAATCTTAGCCCATTCCTCATGAGCAATGGCCGCCAGTTCAGTAATATTCTTGGCTTTATGTGCTGCGACTGCCTTCTTCAAATCCCACCAGAGATTTTCTATGGGGTTCAAGTCAGGTGACTGTAGAATCTTCCAGGCCCTGTAGAATCTTCCAGGACTTCTTCTGCAACAAAGCTTTGGTGGAATTTGAGGTATGCTTGGGATCATTGTCCTGTTGGAAGGTCCAATGATGCCCAAGCTTCAGCTTCCTCACAGACGGCATGACGTTTTCTCCTAGGATTTCCGGATACTTCAATGAATCCATCTTGCCTTCCACACGCTGCAGGTTTCCCGTGCCAGAGGATGCGAAGCAGCCCCAGAGCATCACCGAACCACCACCATGCTTGACTGTGGACAGAGTGTTCTTTCTTCAATCTTCTTTCTCCAGACATACTGCTGATCCATCGTGCCAGAAAGTTCCAGTTTTGTTTCATTGCTCCACAGAACAGAATCCCAAAACTTCTGTGGCTTATTTATATGATTTTGAGCCAACTTTTCTTGTGCTTTTGGGTCAGTAGTGGTGTACGTCCTGGAGTTCTGGCATGGAAACCTTCTGCGTTTAGTACGCGCCATACTGTGCTCACTGAAACCTCAGTGCCTGTTGCCACCAAGTCTTGCTGCAGGTCACTCGAGAGTTTTTCACAACCTGCCTTCTCAGAAATCTGGTTGCAGCCATTGATACCTTCCTTTTTCTGCCCCGTCCAGGTATTTCATGTATTTTCTGCCCCTAACCAGTTCAGGTATTTCATGTGTTCCAGCACACCTGGTGCAACTAATGAATTCCCTTTAATGGGAATGTACAAATCAATGCGATCTAGATAGTCCGCTAGCCGACATGCTATGGAGTGAGTGTGGCTTCTTCGGGCTCTGTTTCCACTAGCGGTGCAAAAAATAAACAGGATGTTTGGCCATGTTGTGTCCGAAATGTCAGTTACTCAGTATAAATTTCTTGTTTATAGAACTGTTGTATAAAAACAATATTGCACTTGCAGCCATGCTGTCATACTGAATATCGGCACAGCTGTGATTAGCCTGCGGGCTCACGCCTACACCATTCATTATAACCGCATTCTTGCTCTCGCGATATTGCTCAATTTGAATGAAATAATACGATACAATGCATATTGTTTCACCCCTATTTTTTCCTAAAACGAAAAATGAACGCAACGTACACGGACCAAGCTCCTAATTATACGGAATAATTTTTAATCAAAGAGTATCAAGACCCTTTGAGGAACCCCAAGTCTAGTGTTAGCTGCTTGATGACAGACAATTCATCCAACCCAAGAATGTAGCTGAGCGAGCAGTTTGCTCAAGAGTCCAACAGTGACATGCTGGCAGTTCTCACAAACTTTTGGTCAAGTTTTGGGGATGCCTAGCTTTTCAAAATGTTAATAATACAGTACCTGAAAATTTCTTTACTGAGTTGTAGTAAGTGTACCAAAAAGTGACAAGGTATATCTCAGATTTTTGAAGTACAGCATGTATACAGTATCAAAGAAATCTGTCATGGCATCTTTTCAACCTATTTCAAATGATTCAAATGCTAAAGAACGAGTGAAAAAAAATCATGTCACCATATAGAAAGATGAAATGTTACACAATAGTGTCTGTGTGTGTGTATTTACTGTATGTAGCCTATTGGTGAGCTACTGTATAACCTAGATCTCATTTACAATACATTCAACTCATTATCTCTCCATAATGTCATTAGAGATTTTAGTGGGAATCTCTGGTTTACCATATCAAACATGGTTTCATCTGTGGTGTGAAATTGGAAAATACAGTACTTCACCAACTTCTCAAGCTTGTGCTGCTTGAGTAATCAGCATGCTTTAGAGTGTTTATGTATAGATCCACATGTTTAGTAAGCTAAAATGTGTGCATTTGTGGTTGTGTATGTGAAAAGTTGTCCAGCAGAGAAATTGTTCCCTTCATATGCTTTGTTTATATGATATAGTAGTATAGTAAACACCTTAGTACAGGGGTCGGGAACCTTTTCAGCTGGCAGAGCCATAAAAGCCAAAAAAAAAGTTATGATTTTTTTCTTTAGAAAAAGAACCAGAGCCAGATCACATTTTGTTGCTTTTCAGCCTGAAATGAAGATGGACACAGTTTTTGTTTTATCCAGTTGTATTTACTCTGTGCAACTTATAATATCCAAGTGAAAGATATAACACCAACATGTCAGAAAAAAAATTAAAAAATAAAATAAACAGAATCACTGAGTTGGAAAAAGGATCACCCCCTTGTGTCAGTATTTTGTGTCAAAACCACCTTTTGCTTTAATTACAGCCTTTAGTCTGTTGGGATATGTCTCTACTAACTTTGCACATCTAGACTTTGCAGTATTTGCCCACTCTTCTTTGCAGAACTGCTCAAGTTCAGTTAAATTTCATGGTGACCGTTTGTGGACTGCAGTCTTCAAGGCATTCCACAGATTTTCAATGGGGTTTAAGTCTGGACTCTGACTAGGCCATGCAAGGACATTCACCTTTTTCTTCTTCCACCACTGTGTGGTCAGTTTTGCTGTGTGCTCTGGGTCATTGTCATGTTGGAAGGTAAATCTTCTTCCCATTGACAACTTTCTGGCAGAGGGCAGCAGATTTTCCTCAAGAATTTGATGGTATTTTGCCCCATCCATTTTCCTTCTATCCTGACAAGTGCCTGCTGCAGAGAAACACCCCCATAACAGGATATTACCACCTCCATGCTTTACTGTAGGAATGGTGTTATTTGGATGGTGAGCTGTATTGGATGATAGAACCCTCCCATACAAGCAACATTTGTGGAGAATTTGTGATGTTGTCACATGCACACAATGACCACTCTTTATCATAAATTCCTGCAACTGCTTCAGAGTTGCTGTAGGCCTCTTGGTAGCTTCTCTGACCAGTTTCCTCCTGGCTCTTTCATCCAGTTTGGTGCGATGTCATGATCCAGGGAGGATCTGTGTTGTACCAAATACCTTCCACTTCTTAATAATAGACTTCACTGTGCTTCTAGGCATTGATAAAGCCTTTGAACTTTTTTTTATATCCATCTCCTGACTTGTGCCTGTCCACAACTTTATCCCAGAGATCTTTTGACAGTGCCTTGCCACCCATAGTTGATTACCACCCTTCAGTTGCACTACCAAGGACTGAAAAAATGCTCCAGGGAAGCTATTTTCATGCTGAGCTAATCAAAATGACCACAGCTGATCACAGTTGAAAGTCAAATGGCTTTGTGTGCCATTGAGAAGGTGATTAGCTACACCTGATTAAGTTTACAAGTCATTTCCAACTCAGTGATTCTGTTTTTTTATTTTTATTTTTTTTCTGACATGTTGGTGTTATATCATTCACTTGGATGTTATAAGGTGCACTGAGTAAATACAGCTGGATAAAACAAAATGTGATTATTTTAAAGGGGGGTGATTCTTTTCTATACCCACTGTATGTACGTGCAAGCAACATACCCATGGCTAGTAAGGAAAAACATAATAGAAAAACATGAGGGTTTTGTTTCCCCAGCACTTTTCAAAACAAAACCTTTCTTGCTTTCGCTTTTCCATAAATGTTATTTTTGGTTCATGCGACACAACCCCCTAGTGTAGTGTAGTGGAGTGGAGTGGAGTGGAGTGTCCACTCATGATGCCTTGACATATTTGCAGATATGCCTTCTCAGATGTCTAAATCAGACCTGATAATGAATAGAGGTGCAAATATTTACCATGTAAAATGATTTTGCATTGGTTTTGAACTTTTAGACCGAGTTGTACATCCTGAACACCAGCAGCCAAATGGGCCTGCAGTGAGATGCAGAAATACTCATGAAAAAAAAAAAAACATGTGCTTGCCATTTTGTCCTTGTTTCTCATTGCTGCCAAGCATTTTAGTGTAGCACCGAGCCAAACAGGAATGTTCTGTGACAGTTTTTTCCCCTTCATTTTACTTCACTCGCTCTCTAACTCTGCTCTTGTCGCCATCTGGCTGTCAGTCAGAATTGTCGAGCGGTGCGTTTTCCTCAAAGCCGAACCTGATGTGTCATCAGAAACACAGGGGCACGGCTGAATTAAACTGTCAAAAAGTGCACGTCTTTCCTGAACAGTGGCTCCACTCCTGAACAACTTGACAAGACTGGAGTCAATATTACAGCTTTTGTGCTGTACTCGTGTCAGGGTGCAGATGTGGGCAAAATAAATGAAGATGTGCTTCTAGATGGAGAGGGGGGAAAGCCAGGAATGGATGTGACAAGGAAGAAATGAAGAGGGAGGGGATATTATATCAGTAAGAGAGTAAGAGGAGAAGTAAAAAGTGGAGATGCAGGTCAGGGAAACACTAATGTGATTTTTACATAGGCTTTTGAATCAAGCTATCTGTATTTGTGTTTGTTCAGTGCCCAAAATATGGGGACACGGTGGCTTATTGATTAGCACGCTTGCCTTGCACCTATAGGGTTGGGGGTTTGAATCTCACCTCCGCCCTGTGTGCGTGGAGTTTGCATGTTCTCCCCATCCTTTGGGGGTTTTCACTGGGTACTCTGGTACTACTTCCAAATTGTCCGTAGTGTGTGAGCATATGTGCAGTTGTGCCCTGCGATGGGTTGGCACCCTGTCCAGGGTGTCCCCCCCCTTGTGCCCCAAGTTCCCTGGGATAGGCTTCAGGCTCCCCTGTGACCTTGTGTAGGATAAGCTATTTGGAAAGTGGATGGATGGATAGTGCTCAAAATCTTCATATCTGTTTTCGTATTCGGATTTAAACCAGAAGTGGGTGTGGTCAGTACCAGAAGTGTTTTTCACCTTCCTTTATGCCCTTGTAACACTGGAAAACACTAAAAAAAACAGAGCTGAGAAAGAAGTCATTTTCCATTCACAAGTTATAAAAATAAATAACCATTACTGGAACTTTTTGGAAAGACAGGTTGCCAGGTTCTGTGTATAATGTCCATGCATGCAGATACAGACCGCAAATCAGAAATGCGCATGGCTGTTTACTTGTTTCCCCAAAAACACTGAGAAAAAGAAGAAAAATACATGTACCCTTTTCTATGCAAACATTTTGGACTAGTCTATTTGTGCGTTTTTTGGGTTGTAGTTGAGATGCTGAGACCTGACAACCATCCCTATGAGCTTCCACAAGCTGCCCTTTAAAACTCAACGTTACAGTCGCTCACACGACTATTTTTTTCTTTTATCCAGTTGGCAATCTTTCAAAAAGACAAATTAACAAAAAAAACTCCAAATACTCCGCCTACTTTTCATATCTGCATTCATATTTATTTAGGACATGGTATCTGTTAAACGTAATTCAAAATAATGTATTCAAATACGGTTACACCCCTAATGCACGCACACACACATACACACACACACACACACACACACACATTCATAGTTTATTGTAAAATACGGATTGCTCAATCATTTGATATCTTGTTGGAGAAAACATTTGAAGCGTTTGCATTAGTCTTGTTTTTTTTAGCATCAACATTCCGACTATTTACTTTTTAGGGTATTAGCTCTTAAAGTGGTGAAACTCAGTGTTCATTTAAATGATTAATTTGTTTATATTTTGATAAATAGAACCAACTTCAAAGTTTGTCAGAGAATATTGTGGGCAGGGACGAACAGTAATAACGTCAGGATTGGTCAGAATTGTGTCGCTCACACACCTCTATTGTGTGTCTTACTCTATACAGAATATAGTAATCAGTTTATCAAGTTGAACTTTTAACTTTGGAGTTTTTAGGCTTAATTCGTACCTTAACATAACTAATGTTGTTAGTGATGAAATTGTACGAGTCAGTAAGAAGGACGTTCTAAAGTATTATATGGAGGAAGTTCCATAAATGGCAGTTATGTAGCTGATACTTATTATACTAAAGAGGCAGTATAAATTGTCCTTGATCTTACATTGATGCCTTTTAATTAATAAGGACTAATGTTAATTACTGTTAGTTGGGTTGTTAGTGACCTTAAAAAAAAAAAAAAAAAAAAAAAACGTTAGATGATTATGCTGGACTATTAGCAGTTGTTATCATGACCTCAAGTTAGCCAAAGACCACATGATTCTTCTTTTTTCTAATGAATTATGAAAGGTTAATTTCCTGTATAAGTTTTTATTTTTTTAATTTTTTTATTATTATTATTTTTTTTAGCTTATAGATGTGCATCTTATGAATTATGAATTATGTGCATCTTATGCATCTTATGAAGAGCTGCTGGACAGCTTTTCACTCTCTGAAAATTTCTGTTCCATGTCTTGTGTGTTTAATATTTAACTGTCTTAACTTTTCACTGTGGTCAAATGATTTTATAAATGTGAAATGTTGAAATATTTCAATTCCTGTGCACAAAGTATTACATGTGATTTTTCTTTTAAGAAGTCTCCTTTTTATTTTGTTGTATTTAGATTTTGCCCAGTTGTTTTTACATTTCCTTCCTTCCTGTAGTGCTGAACAAGGTTGTATGAGCTTGCACATGCTGTATATGCACGGAGTTGCCAGCTTATTAGGAACATTTGCCTAATAAACTGCTAACACACTGTATATTGTTTTATATACAGTGAGTTTTTTCCCATTTATACCACAGCGCTGTTGAATTCTCGATTCTGACTGGTCAGAAGGTGTTGATTAGTTTACTACAACAGCAGCTCTGACAGTAGTGCTGACTGTATTTCAAATCACAGTTTATATTAATGTGCTAGTTCTAAAGCGTTAACATTTATATAGTGACAGCTCATTCACAGGGACATGTATGGAGGACTCTGTCATAACCTGGCAAACTGCTGTGGTATAAGCGGAATAAAACACTTCAATGTAAGCCACATCAGGGCAACTCAGACTATATTTGTATCATCTAATTGGAACTGATTCAATTATGTTGTCTTAAATTAAGCTATAATACAAAAATACTGTGCCAACTTTTTTTTTTTTTTTGTAATGGTGCACAATGCTGTTTAAGAGCTTTAGATTGGAACATATTGCCAAACTGCCAAAATTCTAAACATTCCCAATAAAAGATTAAAAAAAAGTCACTGATATTAATCATTTCAAACTAATGAGGACCTGTTAGCATAACCTTATTTGCATAGTCTCAATCCCTGTAACATTAGCATATTTCAAGTTTAACAAGCACATGATAACCATAGAAAGTAAATCATTATTTTTTTTGCCTTCATCTTATAATGGGAAATGATCACACCACTAATTCTTTAACTTTCTCCACCAATCAACCTGTTTCTCCTCCTCCATGACACTGCTTTTAGGAATTACGGCATGCCGGACAGGCGCGAAATGGAACGGCCCATGTACACACGCTCACGTTCCACCGAGCGCCCCCCTGATGCCCACCACATGAGATCATCCATGCCCACGCTGTCATCCGGACACTCTGCGCCGCCCTCGCCCGCCTTAACGAGGTGACCAGACTAGAGCGGCCTCTCCGCCTGACTATCAGCCCTGGTTAACCAATCACCGCTCACCATCCTCCCCTATGCCCCTCCCACAATCCCACAATGGCCAGCCCTTCTACCTCGTCTACTAATCAGCCAATCAGCTGCTTTCTTTTTCTGTTCTTCTTTTACAGCTATGCTTGTCTGATTTTGCAGACGTGCCAAACCACAAGTGCTGTAATTGTGGTTTGTAGTGTAGTTTATTTTCTAGTTTGCTTTTTGTTGGTAAAACACCATTTATATTCAGACTGCATATAATGGTGTTTGAGTCTCCATTGATTACTGCTCCATACCAACAGATATTTGACTCATTCTTTAATTTATTTTTTTTTCTCTTTTTGTTCATATGCACTGGCTTATATAATTTATTCTCTCTTTTCTTGCAGCGATCAGGCAATCGGAGATGCATTTTTGATGCAAAGCATCTAACATGTCTTGTCATCTGTAGTTTATTCACAGGCATTTCACTGATTTGAGCAATGACATGAGATGCAGCCATCTACAGCACTTCGATTATTATTATTTTTTTTTTTTGCATGCTTTCCCCTACTTTTCCCCCTTTACCTTTTAAACTCCCTTCTTACTCTTGTAAATACATATACTCCATATCTAATATCCCATCAGCCAATCATGGATTTTCATGCACAACAATCTCTGTTTACACGAAATAGTGCAAAAAAACAAAACAAAAAACATCCAGTGAGTGGCAGTTCTGTGGGTGGAAACACCTTGTTTATGAGAGAGGTCAGAGGAGAATGGCCAGAGAATTAGCTGACAAGAAGGTTACGGTAACTCAAAAAACTACTCTTTACAAACACGGTGAGCACAAAAGCATCTCAAAAAGCACAATATGTCCAACCTTGAGGCGGATGTTCTACAACAGCAGAAGACCACATCAGGTTCTGTCGCTCCTGTCGGCCAAGAACAGGAATCTGAGTCTACGGGCACAGGCTCGCTGAAACTAGATAATTGAAAATTGGGAAAAAAGACTAGGTGATGTTTTTTTTCCCCAAATCTTGGTTATGTTGTTATTTCAGCTACCAGAACCATCCTGTCACTGGAAGTTTTTGGTTTTTTTTGCACCATTCTTTGTAAAATCTAGAGTTGTATTGTTGTTCAAGTCATAATTTTACCTTTTTAAACAAAAATATTGCTTGAAGTCCTCTCACTGAATCCAGCCTTAATTCAAATCCAGGTATGATGTGTTTATGCAGTTCAGTGTCACAGTCTCTGAAAACACACACTCGTTTCAAAAGCCTTAAGATGCTGTGCTAAATCAGGAGAAACAGGTTCACAGTGCAGTTGGGCCTGGGTTTGAGTTTACATCCAAGAACTGCTTGTAATTCATCACAAAAGCTAGAATAAAATGGATTATTTGTATATTTTAAATTTGGTTGTTAACGTCATTTTTTTTTCTTTAAAACTTAAAGCAGTAGTGACATTGGGCCTCAGTTATCAGGTTTTTTAGTAAAGTTGTGTGTAAATGTTTTCATAGGCCAAACTGAAAAAAAAATTCCTGCCAGATTTACAAAAGATACGATAACACTGATTCCTTCATAATTACATGCACATGTTGATAAATCACAGATAAATTACCAGGCAGTTGCACAGCACAGCTGATTTATATTCAGTAATGCTCAGAAAACTCCATAAAAGGCAAAGCTCACAGAGCTGAAAATAACAAAATGAATACTAAATGGTGAACGAAGGCCTCCTCCTGTGGCATGTGCTAAATATTCCAGTAATTGACAATTTTTGCAATGGTTTTAGATTTCTTAAATGTCTAGAAATGGTCTTGGGTTGACTTAGCAACATAAGTATCAATATAATTTTTGATAAATGAGATTTTGGTACTTTGAACTTGGACTTTTGCCCACTACTGTGTATATTTTCTGTAGTTTTAGTACAGCTCATAAACCTAAGCCATATATAATGACATGGTGCTGCTTTACTATACAAGTCAAGTCAAGATAGTATAAATTTGCACTGTTTTTGCCTCATGTAGAGAAGAAGGAAAGCAAGAGTTTGTTTTTCAAGTCCACAAATGTCTGGCATTTATCCCCACTATATTGCTGCCTCAGTTTCAAACACATGGCAACACTCAGCGTATAATTTCTGTTTCATATTGCCTCCCCCTATAAAGCCTATCCATTGCCAGAAGGCTTCGCATGTCTCTCTCTCTCTCTCTCTCTCTCTCTCTCTCTCTCTCTATATATATATATATATATATATATATGTATATATATATATATATATATATATATATATATATATATATATATATATATATATATATATATGTATGTGTATATATATATATATGTCAGCATATACAGTATCTCACAAAAGTGAGTACACCCCTCAAATTCTTGTAAATATTTTATTATAGCTTTTCATGGGACAACACTGAAGAAATGACACTTTGCTACAATGTAAAGTAGTGAGTGTACAGCTTGTATAACAGTGTAAATTTGCTGTCCTCTCAAAATAACTCAACACACAGCCATTAATATCTAAACCGCTGGCAACAAAAGTGAGTACACCCCTAAGTGAAAATGTCCAAATTGGGCCCAAAGTGTCAATATTTTGTGTGGCCACCATTATTTTCCAGCACTGCCTTAACCCTGTTGGGCATGGAGTTCACCAGAGCTTCACAGGTTGCCACTGGAGTCCTCTTCCACTCCTCCATGACGACATCACAGAGCAGGTGGATGTTAGAGACCTTGCGCTCCTCCACCTTCCATTTGAGGATGCCCCACAGATGCTCAATAGGGTTTAGGTCTGGACACATGCTTGGCCAGTCCATCACCTTTACCCTCAGCTTCTTTAGCAAGGCAGTGGTCGTCTTGGAGGTGTGTTTGGGGTCGTTATTATGTTGGAATACTGCCCTGAGGCCCAGTTTCCGAAGGGAACTGCTTCAGTATGTCACAGTACATGTTGGCATTCATGGTTCCCTCAATGAATTGTAGCTCCCCAGTGCCGGCAGCACTCATGCAGCCCCAGACCATGACACTCCCACCACCATGCTTGACTGTAGGCAAGACACACTTGTATTTGTACTCCTCACCTGGTTGCCGCCACACACGCTTGACACCATCTGAACCAAATAAGTTTATCTTGATCTCATCAGACCACAGGACATGGTTCCAGTAATCCATGTCCTTAGTCTGCTTGTCTTCAGTAAACGGTTTGCAGGCTTTCTTGTGCATCATCTTTAGAAGAGGCTTCCTTCTGGGATGACAGCCATGCAGACCAATTTGATACAGTGTACGGCGTATGGTCTGAGCACTGATAGGCTGACCCCCCACCCCTTCAACCTCTGCAGCAATGCTGGCAGCACTCATATGTCTATTCTGCAAAGCCAACCTCTGGATATGATGCTGAGCACGTGCACTCAACTTCTTTGGTCGACCATGGTGAGGCCTGTTCTGAGTGGAACCTGTCCTGTTAAACCGCTGTATGGTCTTGGCCACCATGCTGCAGCTCAGTTTCAGGGTGTTGGCAATCTTCTTATAGCCTAGGACATCTTTATGTAGAGCAACAATTCTTTTTTTCAGATCCTCAGAGAGTTCTTTGCCATGAGGTGCCATGTTGAACTTCCAGTGACTAGTATGAGAAAGTGTGAGAGCGATAACATCAAACTTAACACACCTGCTCCCCATTCACACCTGAGACCTTGTAACACTAACGAGTCACCTGACACCGGGGACGGAAAATGGCTAATTGGGCCCAATTTGGACATTTTCACTTAGGGGTGTACTCACTTTTGTTGCCAGCGGTTTAGACATTAATGGCTGTGTTTTGTGTGTTGAGGGGACAGCAAATTTACACTGTTATACAAGCTGTACACTCACTACTTTACATTGTAGCAAAGTGTCATTTCGTCAGTGTTGTCCCATGAAAAGATATAATAAAATATTTACAAAAATGTGAGGGGTGTATTCACTTTTGTGAGATAC
The DNA here is from genome assembly GCA_023630585.1 of Cranoglanis bouderius. Lineage (NCBI taxonomy): Eukaryota > Metazoa > Chordata > Actinopteri > Siluriformes > Cranoglanididae > Cranoglanis > Cranoglanis bouderius. The sequence goes on from CM042539.1 coordinate 22,537,068, forward strand.
TGTCTATATATATATATATATATATATATATATATATATATATATATATATATATATGTATTTATTTTGTTCACAGAGCAGGTACTAACATATTTCTATACCTACATATGCTTAATTTGATGCATCTGTTTGTATTTATTTATAATAGCTTCCTTTGGTTTACATAGTATATAAGCATAAGCAGAGGTTTTTCATTTTTAAAGCTTTGCTCATGAATTGCAGAAGTCATAAAACTGTTTATCTACCACTGGACCTCGTTTATCAAATTGTATCAAATACAATCAAAATTATTCCTAAATCATTTGCAGGAGCATTTACACAAGCAATGTGGTATTTATGAAAATCCAGTTCCTGAGTTTGTACTTCGGAGGCACCCTTTCACTATTTAGTCACCATTTTGTTGTTTTCAGCTTACTGTGAGCTTCACCTTTTATGGAGATTGTGGGTGGGGCTAAATGTAAATCAGCTATGCTGTGAACATGCTTAGAAATTTACGTTTGATTTGGCGGTTATCGACATACACGCATGATTAAGTAAAATAACCAGCATTATAACTTTTGATAAATTAAGCCCATTTATTTATTTATTTATTTATTTATTTATTTTTTATTTTTTACACATTAAACTTGTCATTTAATGATTTTAGTGTTTACAATCTCTGATTGATGCTTGCACCCAGAACTTGCACACACAAATACTGACAAATAAGATGTTTCCAGCTGTAATTAGGTGTCCCTGTGTGTGTGACAGGGCGCACCCCCGCAGTGGATCGGTCCAAACCAGTCCTACCAGCACACCCATGAACAGCAGGAGAGGACGGCAACTACCGCAACTGCCCTCAAAGGGGAGGCTAGACAGAAGTAAGTGTTTTTCTAATTCTGCCAATAAGTTATGGGATATGCCAATAAACGGGATGGCGGAACCTTCTTGTGTGTGTTGGAAGTTGTTTTGAGATACTGAGATATTCTGGTGAGATGATAGTGTGGAGAAAGCTGAGTTTAAACTTTTTTGTGTATTTACTTGACCATCAGGATTGTCTTTTTGTGGGTGTGGGAATTCTTTTCAATTTGAAGTGTGTCTCAGGAAACTCACAGTATCACAACATTGAAATATGTCATATTTCTACAGTAAACGATGCAATTACTTGGTGTGCCTTCATGTGACTCATGTGACTCAAATCCATCTCAAGTCACAATTTCCATTTTGCAGCTATGTAAAATTCTACTTGATTGGGATAAACTTATGATAAACACTGTGTTTGACTTGAATTAGTTTAAAGATGGCTTTCAGGATGTTTGTGGGTCTTTAAAATGTCTTATTATACCCGAAATTAAATTTGATGAACTAAAGGTAAACGTAATACAGTAGGTCTTACACTGTCTTACATTTAGATTTACATAGGCTTCGATTGCAGGCTTTTTAGGCTGTTCTTCATGTGGTGTTCCTCGATTATAAGTCCACATAAATGAACAAAAATGAAATTACAGCTTGTTGAAACTCTGGCCTCCATATGTAAATATTAAAATGTTCTTTTCAGCCTCAGTTCTGAATTTTGTTGCAAACATATAACTTTAATGGAAAGCATTACCCTGCAAAAATACTCTTGAAGAAACATTGAAAACTCATCATGATAAAAAAAAAAGTATTGCATTTTTGTAGATACCCTCAAAGTCCCATAATTGTATTAACTAAGGATCACTTTTATTTTTATTTTTTTCCAACTATTTATGATAGGAGATAATGGAAGATGAACATAAGTATTTAACTATAATGTTCTGTATACTATGCCTCTGTCTACACTGGCACATTGCTGAAAGATTTATGAGATGTTTCTTCTTAATGGATCACATGAGACTTGGAAGAGAATAAGATCATGTTCAGGCATATGTGAAAATGGCTGGAAGAGCTGAGTATGAAGCACAGTGTACCAGTGAGATCCCAATACAAGCTTGAGATAAACTGAATTGAAGAGCTAATACTAAGATAATCCGATTAACTTCAAACTGATTGATACTGTCTAGAGGAAATAAATGAGATTAAGAGATCTTGTTTAGAATATTACTCAGCACTACTTATGGCTGTGGGAAGGTCCTTTCATATATGCAGTGTTTAGTCTGTTTGATTTGAACCTTGGTGTGTTTTCACACTCGGGGCAAACCCAAACGCCCGGTTGACTGGTTCCAGTCGAATTAATTATATGCAGTGTGAAACTTAACCAAACCAAGTAGCAAACAAACCAAAATGATCAATTTTGCTATGATTTGGACTAAGACAAATATGTGTGAATGCATCCTCAGACCTTACTTCAGAGGTTCAACTTTGACTCAGAAGAACATGACATCACTACAGAACTGCTGTCAATCCATAAATCCATCACTGATTTCTGTACTGCTTTAAGTGAATGAGTACTGCACACATGGTGGCATACATGTGTGGTCTGTTGTTAGCCAATGTTAGCCATTGGCTAGTGCATGGGCATACGTTTTCATGGTTCCCTTTCTCATTTTCTCTCAGAAGATGGCCGAGAAGACCTTGAGCTGGGTCCAGGTGTGTAATCTGTGTCATTGGGTTTAGGCCCTTTTCAGGCTAAACCCATCTGCAATAGTCGAGAGCTCCCCAGAGAATAAGAATCAGTTATCCGTCTGCTATAAATTGAAAACTGGTGATTGAGCCAAGCAATGCTAAAGTCTGACATAACAAATGGAAGCTTAATATATAATTAACAAAAAAAAAAAAAAACTGAGTGTCTCTCACAATGAATGGAAGCTAGCGTGCCTAATAATAAGGAAAGCTTAACATACTGCGGTCCCTTTTCAGTAGCTTTCCTTTATTATCAGCAGTGTATTTAGACAATACTAAAGTCTCTCACAATAAAAGGAAGCTAGCATGACTAGCAGTGAATATGGATTAGCCTACATCTCTCTCTTTGCATTAGCTTCCATATATTACCAGCAGTGTTTTGAGAGAAATAACCAAACAGCACTTATGTTTCTCTCAGAAACCTTGCACGAAAGTAACCAAGCGTGACTAACAACAATACAAATTAGTATTCTGCTAAAATCCACCATTACCTTTTTCTTCCAGCTCAGGAGTGTTTTTAGAGAAACATCCTTACAATGCTAATGTCTTTCAAAATGAAAGGAAGCAAGCATGACTAGCAGTGAATGGAGTTTAGCCTACTCTTGCGTCTATGCATTAGTATCCATTTATTATCAGCAGTTTTGGAGAATTGTAACCGAACAACGCTAATGTTTCTCTCAGTGAAAGCAAAGTAGTGTGGCTATCAACAATACAAATTAGTGTAATGCTAACATGCACCATTAGCTTTTTCCAAATCAGCTTTAAATTTTTTTTTTTTTTTTTAGAGAAACATCCTTACAGTTCTAATGATTTTCAAAATGAAAGGAAGCTAGCATGACTAGCAGTGGATGCAGTTTTAGCCTACTCCTGCACCTTTGCACTAGCTCCTATTTATTATCGGCTGTTTTTGGCGAATAGTAAGCAAACAATGCTAATGTTTCTCTCAGTGGAAGCAAACTAGTGTGGCTAACAACAGTACAAATTAGTGTAATGCTATCTTCCATTTTTAGCATGCAGTCTTTTGAGAGAAATAACCAAACAATATTAACGTCTCAAACAAAGACAGAAAGCTAGCATGACTAACAGTGAGAGTGGATTAGCTCAATTTTGTCTCTACAATTAGCTTTTGTTTATTATCAGATGTGTTTTGTGAGAAATAACCAAACAATGCTAAGAACTCTCACGAAGAAAGAAAGAAAGAAAGCTAGTGTGGTTAACAATAACTGCAAGGTACTGTTCTGCAATCTTTCCCTTAGCTTTCATTAATATTAGCAGGGATTTGGATGAAATGTTCCTTTAATGTGGAGCAAAGACTATTGCAGACAGTCTGTGGCATTTGTGTGTGTCTGTGTGTGTGTGTGTGTGTGTGTGTGTGTGTGTGTGTGTGTGTGTGTGTGTGTGTGTGTGTGTGTGTGTGTGTGTTTTCATAACTCACTGTCAGTGTTGTGATAAATACTAAGCCTGCCTCAAATTGTTGTATTAACAATGTTATTACAAAAATGGTTTTATTTTGTTCCTCTGTCTTCTAGCTTGTGTATTAGAAGCTCTAATGATAATTAATCAAAAGCATAGATTTTCCACTGGTGTTGTTGTCTCCATTATGTGAATTTTCAGTAATATGCAATTGCACCCAACCACCCCCCCCACCCCACCCCCAATTTATAAAGAGCAAGTTTTATTTCCCCCAGGGCCATAATACCTCATTGACTTTGGTGCTTTTTTGTGCTTTTGTCTCAAATGTGTTGCATACACTAGGTGAAAATGATGAGGTGGCACTTTCTAAAAAGAAAAAAAAAACAACAACAACAAAAAACAATTAGCTGTGTACCTATTGGCAAAACCGGTGTTGCGTGAAAAGATGAATGACAATCCATGCACTTGAGTATGGGAAATAGAGAAAGAGAGAGCAGGGGAACGATTTAGTGCCTGGAGAGAACCTTTCATCAACTTCAGAACATGGGTTCGGTATAGCAGTTCGTGTGTGTGTGTGTGTTTGTCTGTGTGTGTGTGTGTGTGTGTGTGTGTGTGTGTATGTGTGTGTGTGTGTGTGTGTGTGTGTGTGTGCTGATGTAGTTCTTTGGCCATCATTATTGTACAGCATATACAGTGGACAGCATGTCTTGCTCTAATTATGGTCTAAGGACACAGGATGAGAATTTATACACTGATGCTCCTGGTTGAAGAAGGCCAGAGAAGGCTGTACTACAGTATATACTAGATACTATGGCTGGAGCTGAATATTATTGAGGCAGTATGGGTTTGCAATGCCCTTAGGTGTAAATGAGTGCATGAATGAGTATGTGCATGGCACGCTGGTGTCCTATTAAGGGTGTATTCCTGCCCTGCACCAAGTGTTTCCCTTGATAGGCTCCAGATCCACCACAATCCTGACCAGGATAACGTGGTTACTGAAGATGAATGAATGAATGAATGAATGAATGAATGGCAGGAGTTTAATATTACTGGCTCGTGGTGAATGAGTGGACATTGAACTCATAGGAAGGCAGATGGGGTCAGAGGGCATCATGGGGGTCAATATTCCTGTCAGTCATTCTATGACCATTTGTAAAAACCACTTGCTCATAAACAGGGCTGTTTCTAAGGCCCTTGAGAGCCCAGAGCCAGAGTGACATACATTGAGCTACGGTGTCAGCATCAATGTGTGTTGTGGCACTAAGAAATATATGAAACCTCAAGAGTGAAATATGTTTGAAATATGTCAAATGAACATTTTGCACAGCAGCAAAATCCAGTTGTGGCAGAGACATGGTGATGGTAGGATACAAGTGCAGGGTTTATTTTCAAAAGGGCAAGACAAAGAAGTCAGAGGGGAAAAAGCCCATTGTTTTTCAAATCCCAGAGGATAAACCAAAAGTAATGGGCAGAAAGCAAAACACCAAACTAGACAAACGCACCTTCAGGATGTGTTGCACGGATGAACAGTCAGCATTCGGTCAGTTGCAAAATCTGCTGTCTGGGTATAGATTGGACAATAAAAGAGAGCAGAGTTTTTCTTAATGAAGAAGAAGCCTTTTACTTGTCACATATACATAACAGCACAGTGAAATTCTTTTTCCGCATATCCCAGGAAGCAGGGGTCAGAGCGCAGGGTCCACCATGATACGGCACCCCTGGAGCAGATATGGTTAAGGGCCTTGCTCAAGGGCCCAGCAGTGGCAGTTTGGCTGTGCTGGGGCTTGAGCCGCCAACCTTCTGGTCAGTAAACCCAGAGCCTTAACCATTGAGCCACCACTGCCCAAATGAGTATCACATTAATTCAATCTAATTCAGTTTTAGACGTTGTATAGCACTTTTAACAATAGACACTGTCACATAGCAGCACTACAGAAATCCAGATTCAGATTTATATCCCTAATGGAAAAGCCAGAGGTGACAGTGGTGAGGAAAAACTCCCTGAGATGACATAAGGAAGGAACCTTGTGTGGACTCAAAAGGGAACTCATGCAGTTCTGGGTGTCACCTGATAGTGAGATTATAAATCTTTACAGTATACAGGTGTAAGAGAGTAAAGACAAACAGTCCAAATTGTGTTCAAAGGTTGTTCAGTGAGTCCTGAGATGAGCACAAGAAAGTCATTATGATTACAGCAACTGTTCATGCGTATTATATTATATCATCCTTCATTTGCCTCATGACACATCATCATACCTTTATCATCCATCTTTGCTTTTGTGTATTCATCATAACCATCCATTGCCTTCTGTCTCTCACCATTCCTGCAGATGAAGACAAGGAACCTGCTGTATATTACTCCACTTCCATTCAGTCATCATTTGACCCAGAAGCAGGTGTGTCCTCCTGAGACTCCTCGCACTTTCTATCTGCTTTACAAGGAATTCTGTCAATGCTCCATTTTTTACATTTATACTGGCTCAGTGATTTCTGTGTAGGAGAAACATACGCACGCATGACCATGTTGGCGTAGGGCTTTGTTTCCAGCAGATTGCTCTTCCTTCATCCCTCCATCTGCTTGCATTGCTCCCTGTCCTTCGTGTGTCACATGATGGCGCTTTTCCAAGCATGCGTCTCTCACATCACTGCCTACATGCACAACTGACTCCCTGCTGCTTAGGTCAGCTGTTCTAGGCTCTACAGATTTATACTGTTTATTGACAAACACGCAGCAGCAATGACATTTATTCGGCAATATGAATTATACCAGCGCACAGATAGAACATAGATACACTCCTGGGAAAGTGAGAGAACATGACTAGGCTTAATTTTGGACTGAATTACAGTGTGAGTGTAGTGGTGTGCTGTATACCAGGATAAATGGTAGAAATGTGTTAAAAGGGATTTTTAATGATATCCATGACAGTTTAGTAAAACAAAAGTCTAAGCTAGTTTGTTTATGAAAAAAAAGCATTTTGAGTGTGTTGTGTGTTCTGTGCTTTGTCTCGTCATTCCGTGTTTGAAAGACTGTGAGGAGAGACCAGCAACCAACGGGAGGAAAGGCAAGTGTTGGGTGGATTGTAAAGTGTGGATTGCAGTGCATCTACTTTCGCATTTTTAGATTGTTGAACAAATGTCTTTAACCGGAGTACGTGAGTGTGTTCACCTCATTTTCTAGCTTCTAGGTCAGTCCCAGGTTGTTATTGTTTTGGTTCCTTTTTTTATTTTTATTTTTTATTACATTCTTAACACTCTCTCTCTCTCTCTCTCTCTCTCTCTCTCTCTCTCTCTCTCTCTCTCTCTCTCTCTCTCTCTCTATCTATCTCTCTCTCTCGGTTTCTGATGCAGTTTGAAAAGCAGATGATGTTTGCAGTGAATATATCTCACACATCATCACTTTGATTCCTGCCTGTGCAGTGAAGTGTGCAATTATAAATGTACAGTGTCATGCATTTTATAAATGGCATGAAGATACTCTTCTATACAGATTGTTCCGTTTACATTTAAAGGAGCAGTTTGTAATGTTTAAAGCCTCTGTATGGTGAATTACAATTCAAGTTGAAGATAATAACCAGTCACATAATCATATGAAATCAGACTTTGTATACTGAAATAACTAACAAATGAACAGTGGACACACCGTTTGGATTAGAATTAAAGGAGCGGTTAGATATTTTTATGAATTGCAGTTGCATTGTTCCTTCCTCTCTGTTAAAATAATGTACGCCTCAAGAGTGTTTAAAGACAAAAATGGTAGAGATGTGTAGCTCAGTTTTTAGCTGGGGTTGAAGATCTTTTCAAGCCAGAAAAAATGTAAACATTAAGCTGAAAAAAAAAAAAAAAACACACACTTGCCTCTTTACCCACACCCACACTCTATTTAATGGAATTATATACTTGAATTTAGATTATTGTTATAGATTTAGAAACACATTCAAATGTTACAGACTGCACCTTTAAAGTCATACTAGTTCAGAAAATATTGACCTATCTAATTATATGTTATATGTTTATATACATTCTAAGCTAAATGCTTTTTAAATTATGCCATGGTAAATTATGGCATTGTTAGTTGTCATCACATGACAAATAACTTAATTTTACCAGTTATATTATGTGATGCAATTTGAATGAAAATTGCCCTGGTAAAAGGTTAATGTTTGTCATTTCGAAATACCACTGATGCTTATTTGGTATTAGCAAAACTGAAGTGTATATATATATATATATATATATATATATATATATATATATATATATATATATATATATATATATATATATATATATATAATTATTATTATTATTATTATTATTATTATTTAGATATCGTTAAAGCCATTCAATCTCAAATGATTTTTTTGATTATTTTTATTTTTCTCACAAACCTATAAACCATTGGCTGGTCCAGGCTTGCAATCCTCACTATTTAATATTCATAGCTACTTTGAAACTAATTTACTATTAGTTTTACCCCAGTGCTTACTAAATATGCTCTCAGAAAAAATGCGTCTTTCCGAGGTTCCCAGACTGCACATTTTTTTTCTGTTGCAGTTACAACATTTGACCAGTAGATAGAGCAAAATGCTGCAATGACAAGAGCTGTTCATTGTTCAGCAGTGCTGAACTTCTAATATTCCATCTAACGTGCCAAACCTGCGAGTAGTATTAATGATAATCAGCCCAAACGTTAATTGCAGTGTCACAGCATGACATCTGTTAGAATTAATTTGTCAGAAATTGATTAAGTATAACTCTGTTGCCCTCTACGCCATTCTGACTCACTCGCATAATTAACTAAGAACTGTATTCTTTTTTAAAGTCATCGGATTGCACAACTGTTATCATGTCATCGTTCAAAAAGTAGATGGTTCAGTTTAAAAGGTTGCCAAAGCTAAATCAGGGAGTTTATTATGTAAACCTGCAGATGAAGAGAAAAAGCATGCACACTGCTGTACACTACATACACACTGTGTTTGTTTGTTTTTTCCTGCCCATGTTGTTTATACTGATTATACATCATTCAGAGGTGACTTGGGAGGACCAGCAGAGCATGCACAACTATTTGGTCCACCATAATGGCCATCCGCCGCCATCAGGTTGGTCCTGCCCTGATTGGACCTCTTCTTCCTGTGTGTACTTTCAGCTTCTTTTCTTCTCTAAAACACTTCACAACCAGCAGTTATCCAAAGTCTCAATTACACATATACTCTAAATAGAGATATGCTGTATAAGCATTCATATAATCAAAAGAATTCAAAAGAACTTTCTATAAATGACATTAAGCCCAGATTCGTCTTAGTTAGACTGAGCAACACCTTTCAAACCCATTTTTTAAATTTTGTAATTAAAGGGGCCGTTAGTATATATATTTTTTTTTATAGCTCTATAAGGGGAACTGCAATCGTATTGCTTTTTTTCTTCTGTTAAAATTATGTATGCCCTAAGATTGGTCTTTTTTTTTTTTTAAAGATGGAAATGAATGAAATGAGTGACTCTTTTCCAACTTGCTGAAGAGTATTTCCGGGCCAGAAAAAATGTCTACATTGAAAGAAACTAGCTACATTGCTGACACGGAAACATTGCAAAGCACCGTTTTTTGAAACTATCTTTGATTTTAGATCTTTATTACAGGGCTAGAATTACTTACAAACATTTCAGGCTGCACCTTTAAAGTTTAGAAGAAAACGTAAAAAAGTAAAACGCTAGCTCAATTATGTCTGAGAAAAGATTCATCATATGAGAAACAACTTCATTTCAGTGCATTCAATCTTAATTGATTTTGAACCTATAAATTATTTCTTTCTTTTTCTTTTTCTCCCTTAACCCATGGCTGTGCTGTTTTGAAAGATTTAAAAAAAAACAAAAAAAAAAACAGTAAGTGTCAGTCAAGGTTCTGTTCTGAAAATGGCGCAGTTGCCAAATCTGCCACTTCACCCCTACAGCCTGATTGTGGAAAGAATAGAATCAGAAATGAAGGCTTGTATAGTGTGAGTTAGAATGGTCACAGTTATAAGAACATTTTACAGTCACATTTATTTGGCGAAACAAAGTGATTTAGAAGTGAGGCTCAATTTGGCGCAGTGCTGAAACGTGCTGCTGAAGAAAGTGCTGGAACACAGACGTGCTGCGAGGAAAAGTCACGAAGCAGATGAAGAAGACCCGATACAGTCGAATGCTAAAGTAGTTCAGTTAAAACGAATGACTAATCAACACCGACGGTACCACATCAAACGGTAACAATCAGTTATCCAAATCAATAGTGATTGCGCATATACTCTAAATAAAGAGTTGTATAGTCATAAGAAATGTATGGAGAAGGAAATGTATACTTGGGAAAAGCTTTCAAGTCCAATTTTAGAAATAGTGTGTATGCGTTAGAGATTACAGACGAGACACTATTCTGAAAATGGCACGGTCAACAAATTATGATTGGATTTCTTAATTAATTAAGCATAAATTACTTATTAAAGTACAAACTTTTCCTTTTCTTAACTCTGGTGCACTAATCACTAATAAGCTCCCCATTAAGTCTAGAGATGAGTACAGAAGTTAGCACACAACTGTGTGTGTGTTTAATCGGGGCACCCATTTTAAATGGGTTGCCCTTTAGAATTTGGAAATTAAGGGTGTGCTAACTTTTGCACTCAACTGTAGCCTTAATGGGGAGCTTATTAGTGATTGGTGCACCAGAGTTAAGGAAAGGAAAAGCTTGTACTTTTATAAGTAAATTATGCTTAATCAATTAAGAAATTCGATCATAACTTGTTGACCGTGCCATTTTCAGAAAAGTGTCTCGTCTGTAATCTCTAACACACACACACACACACACACACACACACACACACACACACACACACACACACACACGCAAAACGCACAAAATGTAAACAGGTGTAATGCATAATTGAACTATAAGTCATTCTAATGCGATATTCGATACTGATTTATGAACCAGCTCTTCATTCGTTTTTATTTTCATTTTTTCTTTTTTGTGTGCCTGACTTGAACGACATTTCAAGCAACTTGCATGAATGAAAGTAAGTAACTTCTGGAGCATTTTGTACATTTGATCATATTAGATGTTGCACCAACAAGCAGTTTAAATCTCTGCTTAGCTTTTAGCTGCTGGTTAGCCGTGTTATGTTGACCCATTTAGGCTAGTAAACAAAGCTGCAACTTTGCAAACAGATGCTGCGGAAATGTACAAGATAATCCTGATTGTCAGCATTTCTGTGTCACCTGAATTTCTATTGCTAGAAGCTGTTGGCTGCAGTAAGAGTGCAACTGATTACTGGAATAGAGCAAAGTAGTCTAAAGTGTGCAGATTGTGATTGCGTGGATCACATAAACGTCCGTCTTCTTCAGTCGGTATTAGACGTGCTGTTGTGCTTAATTGAACCTCGTTCCCTTGCTTGTGGTTTGACAGAGAAAACAAATTGATTTGCAAATGAAAATGTTCCTCGGGGCTACACGCTTTCGCTCGCTTTGCCATGGTAACATGGCGGTGCTCAGCCGCTTACGTGCGGATTGCAGTTATCTCGTCCTGTTCTGAGGATATTTCAGTAGTTCAGTCAGCACTTGTTAAAATCTTCTTAGAGACTGAACTCATTGACATCTCAATAGGGTCAGTGCGGACATAGAATCAATTTCTTAATGTATATCACAGCTGATGCAGTAACTCCCATGTAACATAATATGGGAAAACCAATTAGATGTCGGATTTCGCAAGTTTTTTGTGATTGTTGTGGCCAAAAAAGCTTGATTTTGCTGTGGCTTTTTTCAAAATTTGTGATGCAACTTGCAGAGTTTTTTGTGCTTTTTTGTGGAAAACTACTTGAATTTGGTGAAATCGCAATTGCACGACATTGTTTTGCACATCTTTCGCAGTGATGTTTCTTGGTAAATGAGACCTTTTAGCTGTACTCATCTGCGACTCACATGAATCGAAGACGGCCTTGGCTGAGTCTGGCAAGTTTTCTTGATTTTGCGTTAATTTCTGCGATCGCAAAAGATGTTTAAATTGCTAGTTTAGCTAGCTAAGTGTGCTTCTCTAGCTCAGTGAATGTCATGCTTTGATCAAGTCTTTGGATATGTGCCATAGAAAAATGGACACAGATTCAGTCTGTGAACCGTAATGGTTTAGCCGTAGCATTTACGTTTTTGTGTTTTGCATTTACGTGTTGCTATGGCTACGCTTTTCACACCAAATTCAGACCGAATTCACTCAAAGGCCAATTCACTGAAGTGCAAAGGACATGGGGCATGAAAAACACATTTGCTTCTGGTAGTGAATTCATGAGCCTCGGTCTTGTGAGCCAGTAGAAACGGAGCGGGCAGGACTGCCAGACCTTTGCCTTGATGTTCTCTTACCGCAGTAACAATTTACAGCAGTCTTCAAATATTAAATATTTGGGGTCTGTACATACCATATATGACTGGACGTCTTAAAGGTACATTCACACATATGGCAACTCGCAGCGACAAGAGACGGTGACATGAGCGACAGTGACCATTGGCGACTAGATGTGGGTGTGTCGACGTGACAAAGTTGAGAAAAGTTAAACTTTATGCAAATTTGGAGCGACTTGGAGTAGAGACGATCAGTGGAAGTGAAAGGCAGTAGAGTGCACGTGATCCGTGATCCGCCATGCTGCCTGCGAATCTGAATTGTTTCGTGGACCCAGAAAGTCTGGTGCTTTCGCCACTGATACATAGATGGCTGTAGATTCAAAGAGCACACACTACTTCTCCTTCATCTCATAGAATATGATGCATATATACACTGGTGATTTTTATATACAAACGTTCTCCTTCCAGAATGTTTAATTTTAGCAGCAAGAAAACTGGTTTGTTGTCAAAAGTAAAATGCTAGTTGCGCTACCCACTGATGTTACTATGGCAACCAGTAGTAGGAACACCTGCTGGCAACTTCATAGCACAGTGAGTGTATGTGTGAATGTACCTTATCATGGTGGAAAAGTGAAGCCAAAATGTCTCTAAGGCCCTCTAGTGGCTGGCTGTAGCCCCGCCCATTCCTATGTAAGCGAATAGAAAACAAGCCAAATGTGAAATCTTGCATTTTAAGTTATATCTCTAGAAATTATTTTTGGGAATAGTGTTCTGTCTTTTTACAAGTTCAGTTGACCTTGATATTTCCCTGATAAAGATAACCGTGTTTTATAGGATTTATTTAATGATAAATTAAAACCCCTTCAGTATGCAGTATGAGTTCAAGACTGGAAAGATGGAAGCTAAAAGAAAAAATGCATGAAAGATGTTTAAAAAAAAAAAGACACAAAGATTCCACTCATGGTGATGCATGTTGTTCTGCAGTAACATGATGGCTCACATGATTTCAAGCGCACTGTGCTCAGTTTATGATTTATATGATTTATGATAGCTGCAGATAAAAGCAGGGCGTATCATTACTAAATCCAGAAACTGGAATGAAAAAAAAAAAAAATTAGCACTGTAAGCAGATTTGGGTTCTGCTGAGGGATTTGAATGTGCATAGGTGAGAGTGCTGTCCAGTTACTGTAATGCATCGCCTAAAGGACTACTCGAAAGTGTGTGTGTGTGTGTGTGTTTAGGGAGCTATTGTTCTCCAGTTTTCTCTTTGTCTAGATCTTTTGTAGCAGGTTTTGCTTCCACAGAGTTACACAACCTTTCTTGGGTGGAACGTCTTCTTGTCCTCTCTTCTACGCCTCTATCCTTTTTTATTCTATCCTTCTCTCTTCAGGTCTCTTGGGCTCTGTGTCTCCATTTGTGCTCCCTCTATTAACATCACTTTAACGTTTCCAGAAGATTCTTCCTCAGAAAGTCACTGATGTCACCTCTAAACTCTGCGACTTTTCCCTTTAATTTTTGTGTTACAAATATTGTTGTTGTTGTTGCTGTGGTTGTTGTTTTAATGTTACCCCCTTTCCTGTATCCTAACCCTGACACCTTCCATACTTTTTAACACTCCTCCTCAGCACACACACACACACACACCCTCTTACACCCATGTCCTCTGTGTTTGTGTTTGTGTTTGTGTTTGTATTGTGTGTGTGATGTCACCCCTTCCCCCCTACTTACCACAATAACCCCCTTCAGAAGACATGGAGTCGACGACTTGGACAAACTCAGGTCTGTCTTCCCTTCTTCTCTGCTCCTTCTTTACTCCCTTTACTTCTTCCTCTTCTTCCTCATTCATGCCCATTACTGCTTCAGCTCAAAGAGGATCTGAAATGACTGTGTGTGTGTGTGTGTGTGTGTGTGTGTGTGTGTGTGTGTGTGTGTGCGTGTGTGTGTGTGTGTGTGTGTGTGTGTGTGTACAGTATGTGTGGGTGGGTGTATGAGGCCACAGTCTCAGCTGTCTGGTCTCACACACAGTCTTGCTCATCTGGCCGTACATTTGGAACTTTTGATTTGTTTTGATGTAAAGTTTGATTTGATTGAATTTGATGTAATATACAGCTTTCATGGATAGGTAGGCAGATGAGATATAACTGAGAGCTGGAAATTTGCGACTGCAGTCACTCCTTCCCCTTCTTTAAGACAATTCAGAGACCCTCAGTTGAGCTTGACACAGTGGCAAAAAACCTAGATATTCCAGAATACCACATGCTTAGACCTTGTAATTTTTTTAAAATGTCAGGGGAAATTGGGAAAATTGTATAGCTTTAACAAGTCAGACAAAATGGCTGCCTCATTTTGTTATACAATATTATTATACTTTCCATGTATGTACTTTGTAAATAACACCCCCCCCCCCCTTCCCAATCGAATACATATTTTGTTATAGGTTAACATTCTGCCTTTTTCCACTGCACAGAAACAGAACTTTTAGCACCAGAAAAATGGAATTGCTTTTTATATTAGCCACTAATCCAGTTCCAGTTATGTAAGGTATGTACAGTATGTTTAAACATTTGGGGGCATGCTGTTATAGGAAAATCGTCAACAATGTGGTGGTGTGGTGTGGCCCAACATGAAGTGTAATAACTCTTACCACCACAAAGTTTCCAAATAGAAGCACATTTCACACAGTGATTTGCCAATTATTACAATTTTTCCAAATTACACCATACTTTAAAAAAAAAAATCTGTTTATAGTTATATTTAATGTTGTAGAAGTTAGTTCCTGTTATCACTCGTGCTATAAAAGCTATAAGCCGTTGTTCCCCTTACCAGCCTCTCATTTTTTGTTTCTCTCGAAATTAATATGACAAAAAAATGCAGCCTGTCATGTTAATGTCATGTTAATGACAAGCTCCGTCCTGAAGATTTCTTCATAGAACGCCTCACCATAGTAATGATTATACATTGCTAAATAACACTACTATACAAATAACTATACACCATACACCAATCAGCCATAACATTAAAACCACTGACAGGTTAAGAGAATAACATTGATTATTTTGTTACAGTGGCACCTGTTGTGAAGTGGGATATATTAGGCAGCAAGTGAGCAATTCTTAAAGTTGATGTGTTGAAAGGAATGTGATGGCTAGACAACAGGGTCAGAGCAGCTCCAAAACGGCAGGTCTTGTGAGGTGTTCCTGGTATGCAGTGGTTAGTACCCTATTAAAGTGGTCGAAGGAAGGACAACTGGTGAACCGGCAACAGGGTCATGGGCGGCCAAGGCTCAATGATGCGCGTGGGGAGTGAAGGCTAGCCCGTTTGGTCCAATCCCACAGAAGAGATACTGTAGCACAAATTGCTGAAAAAGTTAATGCTGGCTATGAAAGAAATGTGCCAGAACACACAGTGCATCACAGCTTACCATGTATGGGGCTATCGTCTTTTATAAAAGACGAAAATAATTGTTACACTTCTTACATTTCTATGAAGCCTGAAGGGATGTTGCTTTTCTGTGTTCCTCATGGGTATTTTGTGGCTACCAGTGGAAAACATCGCTTGTACACTGGATATTCTCCACTTTGTTTTCAGACACCTTTACAAATTGGCAATTACTGAAATTAGTGCAATATAGTGAACCTGGTGGGGGCACGGTGGCTTAGTGGTTAGCACCCGACTCCACCCTGTGTTCGCAGAGTGTGCATGTTCTCCCCATGCTTTGGGGGTTTCCTCCAGGTACTCCGGTTTCCTCCCCCAGTCCAAAGACATGTGTTGTAGGCTGATTGGCATTTCCAAATTGTCTGTTGCGTGTGAATGTGTGTGCGATTCTGCCCTGCGATGGATTGGCACCCTGTCCAGGTTGTCTCCTGCCTTGTGCCCCAAGATAGTCACCAGGTTCCCCGTGACCCTGAGTAGGATAAGTGCCATGGAAAATGGATGGATGGATGGATGGATGGATGGATGGATGGAAAGTGAATCTGGCCTATTTTCAGACACAGGCTTAACCTGATTGGTAGCAGTCAAATTTAAACTGGATTGCCAAATGGCAAATTGAACAATAAAATTGTAATCCAAGCATTTTTTTCCATGTTAAATTTAAAAATAATATTATCGTTCTTGATAACAATGCTGCTTTTACTCTTGGTACTGCGACTGTTCCAGTTGTTTCTCAGTTTGCTGGAAAATTAACTAGAACTAGAACGAATTTGTGGCAGTTCTTGTGTTTGAATGTGCAGTGGAAAAATAGCCTTTGCTTTATTAGTGATATATATATATTTTACGTTGCAAGAGGGGGTCATTATGGCTATCTTATTTCATAATTTCCCATTGTAGATGCCATCAGTAATTCAGTAGTTATCTGGCCTGTGGTGACACAATTAAATAAATATAAATATAAATCCATCCAAATATCATCACCACATTACATTTGTAATAATCTGGATTTCTGAATGAATGGGATATGATCCTAATAATACATAGCATAATATAACCATCAATGACAGCAATATTTTACATGATTGTGTATATATTTTTTTTATTAATCTTTATAGAACTGTTTGAGTAGAAAAGGTTAATTAACATATTTAATAATGTTTCTAAATGCCTCTGTCACAGTTTCCTCCTCCCTTTTTTGACTTGCTCATTAATTTCTTTATTGAAAGGCGATGCGAGCTACTTTTGACCTCTGTAATGAACAAAATCTTTACAGCCCTTCTCAGAACTACACATTTCACCCTCTCAGTTACAGTGCCCTCCACTAATATTGGTACCCTTGGTAAATATGAGCAAAGAAGGCTGTGAAACATTGTCTTTATTGTTTAAACTTTTGATCTTTTGTTAAAAAATTCACAAAAATACTCTGCTCTCATGGATATCAAACAATTGCAAACAAATCACAGGTTTATCAAAAAAAAACAACTTTGTGGCCGATGAGAATACATGGCAAGGTATCTGAGACCATTCCTCCATACAGAATCTCTCCAGATCCTTCAAATTTCGAGGTCCACACTGGTGGACTCTCCTCTTCAGTCCACTCCACAGGTTTTCTATGGGTTTCAAGTCATGGGACTGGGATGATGTATGTTTTGGATCATTGTCCTGCTGGAAGATCCAACCACGGCCCATTTTAAGCTTTCTGGCAAAGGCAGTCAGGTTTTCATTTAATATCTGTTGATATTTGATAGAGTCCATGATGCCATGTATCCTAACAAAATGTCCAGGTCCTCTGGCAGAAAAACTCCTAAAACATTAAAGAGCCACCACCATATTTAACCGTGGGCATGAGGTACTTTTCCATATGGCTACCTCTCTGTGTGCGCCAAAACCAACTCTGGTGTTTATTGCCAAAAAGCTCTATTTTGGTTTCATCTGACCACAGAACCTGATCCCATTTGAAGTTCCAGTAGTGTCTGGCAAACTGAAGACACTTGAGTTGAGAGTAGAGGCTTTTTCCTTGAAACCCTTCCAAACAACTTGTGGTGATGTAGATGACTTTGGATTGTAGTTTGGAGACTTTCTGACCCCAACATGCAACGAACTTCTGCAGTTCTCCAACTGTGATCCTTGGAGATTCTACACAGTGCGTTGAGACAATATAGACACACGTCCAATTCCAGGTTGATTCATAACATTTCCAGTTGACTGAAACGTCTTAATTATTGCCCTGATGGTGGAAATGGCCATTTTCAATGCTTGTGCTATTTTCTTATAGCCACTTCCCATTTTGTGAAGCTCAACAACCTTTTGCCGCACATCACAGCTATATTCCTTGGTCTTACCCATTGTTATGAATGATTTAAGGAATTTGGCCTATGTGTTACCTCGTATTTATACCCCTATGAAATAGGAAGTCATGATTGAACAATTTTCTGTTCCTAGTCACCCAGGTGTACTAAAAAAATGTAAAATATGAATGGGAATATATTTCAAATATATTTTTCTCATATGAATTCATAGGCGTGCCGAAAATTGTTGCATACATATTTAACAAAGATTATTTTTTTGATATACCTGTGTTGTGTTTGCAATTGTTTGATATCCTTGAGAGTGGAGTATTTAAAAAAAAAAAATTAACAAAAGATCAAAAGATTAAACAATAAAGACAATTTTTCACAGCCTTCTTTGCTCATATTTACCAAGGGTGCCAATATTAGTCGAGGGCACTGTACATGTTCTTGACCTAATCTTTGTTCTGCTTTATCCTATCACAGTGTACTTGCATTGACCATATATATTGGCAATGGATAGATTATATTAACCTTCATCAGGATTAATATAATCAGGTTTCAGTCATGCAGGCAGTGGTCACAAATGAAACCGGCTTCATATCAGTATCGCCAATAAGTCAATATCGGTGAACTGCTGATATTTATTATCCTGAGGCATGTGAGATTTCTTGACATTGTTTCTTGTCTAATTTAAGCTGTAATCATTCATTGATTGCTCTGTTTTCCTTCCTTTTTCCCCCTTCATCTTACTTCACATCACCATCTTTAAATACGAAAAGTAGAGAGAGAGAAAACAAGCCCAGAGAACAGAGATGAAGGTAGGCCAGATGGTTTTTTGGCATCACTGATGCCCAAAAAAAGAGGTTTCCGGTGAGGAAATTGAGCCAGAATGTCATTTTAATGGAAACTGTAATGAAAGAGATGCTACAGTTAGAAAAGTTCTTTTTCTTTCTATGACTAAAATACCTAAGAAACATCATCATATAATGAATATGAAGATATTAAGGAAAGGTAATTACTGTCCTTTATATGATATTGAATTGGGAATATTTGATATGATGCAGTACTAGTGCATATGATTGGAAAACTAGTATGATTTTGACTATGCTAAATTACTACAGAATTACTAGATAAATCAGATAAATTACTAATAATATACTAATTTTTAAAAGCACAATAGCCCTCTGCCCATGGATTGATATTTTTCCCAGCAAATTCACTGATTCAGCATTTTCTGGGACATTAAAGATGGTTTTGTAGATTGATTTCATGCCGAGCCGAAAATGAGAATACACAGCTTCTCACAGCTTAGCAGCTTGCACAATGCTCTGAATGTTGTTTTTTTATTTCCTTTTGAAATGAACCTGCTGAAATTCAGGACTCAGCAGAAAGCAGAATGAGCGCTCTAGTAAAAGATATTGAGTTATTTTTTCTTTCTTGTGGGAGTACAGTTTATAGCAAAAGCTCACAAAAAAGTGATGAAAGGGGATTTTTGGGATCTTTTGGGCTTTTGAAAATAACTTCACCTGCCGATGGAAAATTCTTATTTAGCTTATTAAAACTAGGTATGTGAATTGGTGAATAGGTATGCGTCTTATCATTTCTTTTTTTGTCATCGTACAAATTTTTTAAATTGAATTAACAGTGGAGTCAGGGATGGGCAAATAGTCTAGATGGGGTGCCAATATTTTGCAAAACATATGCTTTCTGCCATTGTATTAATGAAGGATGCTTATTAAATATTAGACTTCAAAAAATGCTACATTTACCTGTGCTTGTTCTCATTATGTAGCATTTTCAGCAAATACTTTAATCGATTTATGGCATTACCTTCAGATCTGTCCAGTATAAGGAAGACACTATGCTACTTTTTCTGTTGAGTCTTTGTCAGTCTTTATCTGTGGGACACAAACACTGCCACATGCTGATCACACACCATCATATTCCCAAATGAGCTAGTAATAAGGCCTGTTTTAGTTTGCCCTGCTTTTACCATCCAAGCTTCCCCCACACCAAGCATCATCGGGCTTTGTAACCACTTTCTTCCCCCAACACACACACACACACACACACACACACACACACACACACACACACACACACACACACACACATACAGTACATACACTTTTTCACACGCATTCACCACTGTTTCATGTCCGGCAGGTGCTACGGACGTGGAGGAGAGGACACGGCAGATGAAGCTGAAGGTGGAAAAGTATAAGCAGGGAGCAGGCTCTGACTCCCGCCTGGAGCAAGACCACCGTTCAAAGGCAAGTCACTGAGCCATGTGTATGAACATACAAATGAAAAATCAACCACCTGTACAGTTCATTCATGCAGTTATCCAATCAGCCAGTGATTTGGCAGCAGCACAATGCATGAAATCATGCAGATACAGGTCAAGAGGTAATTGTACAGTTAATGTTCACATCAAACAAAAGATTGAGAACGAAATGTGACCTCGGTGACTTTGACTGTGGCATGGTTGTTGGTGCCAGATGGGCTGGTTTGAGCCCAACCTTTTTTGAAATTATCCACTCTTTACAATCCTGGTGAGCAGAAAAGCATCTCAGAACGCTCGACACTGCTATGATAGCAAGGGTACAGGTGCTCCAATAAAGTGGCCCATAAGTGTATATTCTTTGGATAGTGCACTATATATTTAGTGTAGAACCAACACACATTATTTCCAGATGAAATACCACACAGCGTGATTGAGCAAGATTCACTGACACATGGCACGTGTTTCAATACTCATTGACTCTGACGCCCACATGGATGACCCAGGCCCATGTGTCCTGCATATTTTACACAACGTCTCAGTTTTTTCCCACTTATGCATGTAAGTGAAGCATAAATGCCATAGAATTGCATACAAATTTCACACTTCCACATTCTACAGGCTGTGCAACCAGACACTTACGTAAACCAGTTAACACCATTTTTACCAAAATACGTCCTCATGCTACCCCCAGTTTTTGTACCCTTTACAGGTCTCTTAGCCCGATTTTGTAAAGTAGGCCAATTTCCAGTGATATAAAGCAGGCTAATATAATAACTTTATCCTGGTAAACTCTGACCTGTGAAACCACAAGCCACAGTATTTTGAGACAATAGAAAACATGTGGACAGGACTACGGTCTCATTGGTCCATTAAAAAAGGAGTAGGCACTAATTATAATTTGAAGAATGTGTTTTTCACTTCTGTTTGGAACAGCACTACATATGGTTGCCTAGACTTCATTTCAGAATGGACCAGAGCTTATATAATTTAATATATTAGCAAAGAATGATATTTTAAATAACTGGTTCAATAAAAACAGCTCTACATTTTAGACTCAAACCACTTTATGTGCACATGGTGGCCTCAGAAGATTCATTAAATATGGGTCAGTGTCTTGGACAGCGTTCTGATTTACCGTGCAGCTCCAGCAAAAGAACATCTCAACCTACTTTTGTAAAAATAGATTCCCACTTCCCAAGCATCCTGACAGCTTTATTTAAACTCACCTCGATCAAAAGCACCACACACAGCCTAGTTGATTAACAGCTTGTTGTGGTGCTTTTTCAAATTGGACAGCTCGGGGTGATTTAAAAACGCACTTTTGTACAGCGATGCTAGGACAGATTGTCCAGTGGTCTTC
Organism: Cranoglanis bouderius; assembly: GCA_023630585.1. NCBI lineage: Eukaryota > Metazoa > Chordata > Actinopteri > Siluriformes > Cranoglanididae > Cranoglanis > Cranoglanis bouderius. Next base: position 22,558,783 of record CM042539.1, read on the forward strand.
CTAGGAACTCAAAGAATGGACTCTTATGCATTAAAAGATTAAAAGTACAGTCTGTTCTCTTCCTGTCAAATGAATCAGATTTGTGCAGTCTTGCATTGTCCAAAAACTTGCTTTGTTTGAAACGCCTATTAAAAAGAGGTTCAAGAAAAATCATGTATCATGAAGTACACTGTTTATAATCATTGTGGTGGAGACAGATTGTCTAAAGAAGACCTCTGTTATAAAACCAGTGTCTCAATAGCACCGTGAACAAAACATACAGGACCCTTAAGTTTGAATTGTGTCATCTGTAGTGAAAAGAGCACTTATGCTATGTACTTGAATTCAGGAACTGGAATAAGGATTCAAATAGTTATAGTCATAATGTGCTTAACCTTTAATAAATAACTGTTCAAAAACATGGTCAGGTGGTCAAAAAGATATATTTTATTGTATAATGCTCTTATGTATGTGTTTAACTAAATATCCCATAGCAATTTATTGTAGAAACAAATAACTGACACTGGAAATAAAACTATTTAGCGTAATTAAACCTTGCAACATGAGTGAGTAATCCAAACAGGGTGGCAATATTTTAGAAAAGCAAACTGTTTGAGTTTGTTTTGTGAGGTGTCCCAGGGTTACCAGTTGAAGTTGAACTATTTTTAAGAGGTAAACCATGAGCACAAGTTATATTATGATTAGGTAATACAATTATTTTTGTGGTTGAAATATTTTTGTGGCATCACAATATCACAACAGGAAAGTTGACACAAATTTGATTATTTTCCAATAACACCATGTCCAAAAGTGTTATTCTTACTCTTATACGACAGTAATTTGACAGCAGTTATATTCTTTTTATTAATTAAGGAACACTATGTCATACTTTTCATCTATTAACAATTACATTCAAGGTTTTTCCCATGTCACGAAACTTAAAGTCACAGCTTCACCTCGGAAAATAAAGGTCTCCTCACAGAAAACTTCATTATATCAACAATTGTACTTGGACAATGTTATCTTAGGAGGCAGAAGAGTGTGCTTAAATGCTCAAACAAAACGACTCTTCATTGTCTGAAATGAAAAGATGTGAAAAGGGAAGTGTGAAATGCAAGTACAGTGAAACTGACTTCCTCTATAGCTTTGATGGAAATGTGGACAGATGGCAAGTGAGACAGAGATAGAAAACAGAGACAGCAAGTGAAATTAGTGTTAAAAAAGCCTGATACAAAAAAGCTTCATGTTTCCTCTAGGTTTAATTTGCATTCACACCTACAATCATAGAAAAAAGGGGTTCTTCAAAGTTTCTTTGAATGATTGAGTTCTAGCTTGCTAAAGGGGTTCTACTTTGAACCTCTTGGGAAATACTCTGGATAGATGGATGAATGGAGGAATGGATGGATCATTGGTTGCATGGTTGGAAGATGGTGGATGCATGGATCATATGATGATGGATATATGGGTAGCTTGGATGGATGTATGGATAGATGGATGGATATATGGATAGATGGATGGGTGGATGGATGGATGGATGGATAGGTAGGTAGAGGGATGGATGGATCAGCTGTTGGATGGATAGATCACAACATGATGGATGTATAGGTAGGTTGGAAGAAAGTATGGATTGATGGATGGATAGATTTATGGATGAAGACAAATGCATGTTAGATACATTTCTCTCAGAACATAACTTCTTTGTAAAAAAAAACAAAACCGTATGATGATGGATGTAGATGGGTAGATGGGTGGAGTTATAGCTGGATCATTGGTTGCATGGTTAGAAGGTGGTGGATGGATGGATTAACTGGTTGATAGATAGATCACATGATGATGGATGTATGTGTAGGTTAGATGGATTGATGGATGGATGGTTTGATGGATGGATGGTGGACATATAGATGTGTCATTGGTTGGATTGTGGAAGATGGTGGATGGATGGATCAACTGATGGATGGATAGATCATATGATGGCGACGGATATATGGGTAGTTTGGATGAATTGATGGATAGGTATGTATATGGATGAATAGATGGATGGACAGGTAGGTAGATGGATGGATGGATGGATCACAACATGACGGATGTATAGGTAGGTTGGAAGGAAGGATGCATGGATGGATGGATGAAAATAAACTCATGTTGCATTTTACTCAAAACATGACTTCTTTGTAAAAAATGTTTCATGAAAATGAGGCTTTTCATTTAGATAAGTAGAAATGCTGGTCTGAGTGTATCCTTTGTTCTCTCTCATAGCATTCTGGCAGGGACGGGAAACACGGGATGGACAATCTCTCGGCCAAATCTTCCGACAGCGACGTGAGTGACGTGTCCGCTGTGTCGAGAAGCAGCAGTGCCTCTCGCTTCAGCAGCGCGAGCTACATGTCTGTTCAGTCGGAGCGGCCGCGAGGCAACCGCAAGATCAGGTGAGACATGCCCAAAGGTCAAGTGGATGTTTGCCAGAGATGGGTGAATTGGTCAATATTCACTTTTATCTGTAACTAAGGAGCAGTTCCGGGGTTGTCTACAATGAAAACCCCTGTTCTTGTTTCCTTTATTAAATCAGGAAATGCTCTAAGAATTCATTTCCTGGATGAGAGTTGGTGAGTTCAGGTTTGGTTCCGTATAGGCATCACTGGAGCCAAACATCTGAACTTTTTTATAATAGACACCAGTCACTGGCAAACTATGACTATGACTATGAAATATTTATGGTATAGTAACCCGTATGTTCTTATAGATTTTTAACAAGGAAAGCTTCTTGTCACATTTCCTCCATCTCTTATATAAATGTTCTAGATTGCTTATAATTATTATACAAGTTAAAGAGATGAGTCAATGGGGCATCTATTCCTATTTAGTAAACAGAACATGTGGGTAAAATAACGTATATCACTCTGTGCCATTACAGTTTGCATAGTGTCTTTATGTTGCTGCATTGTTGAATGTCCAGATTTGTCCTGCTGCCATTGTATATAATGTTTATTTATTTATATATTCATTTGTTTATTTTTTTGTCTGATTTTTCCTTTTGGTTTTGCATGACATTCGCTTTTCCCTGTCCTAGCAAAACGATGCAGGGGCGGAGCCTCTCCCGGGAGGGGGAGGAACTCTCTGGGGAGGTGTTACATGAGGAGAAGGAGGGAGGGGTGGGGAATAATTGTGAGAGCGGTCAAAAGGCAAAGACCCATAGAATAGATAGAGAGGCGGAGTCTATTGAGGAAGCGGCCGAGAGGAGGTTCTCAGACAATGACCTCAGGTAAAGTGCTATCAACATAGCACCTTCTGTATCTAATACTGTACCTCCGGCCTTTTCTCTTTTTCCATTTTTCATTTTTCGATCTATTTTTCACTGGCCCAAATGAGGATACCAGTTTCATTTTGTTTAAATTAGTACCATTTAATTTGTTCAGATCTCTTAAAAATAGGTTTATTGGCAAGACCGAGGAAGTAGAATTAAACATAAATGGGTGGTACCATCAGATCAGGGAAAAAATACATCGGAAATACTGATTTTTTTTTTCAGATTTTATGTGATTCTAGAGGGGAAAAAAAGCTAGCTTTGGTTCTGCACTACTATTAGGTGTAACTTGATATTTCCTATGTTTCCCCTCAGTTGCCAATCATTCATTCTTGCTGTTGCTAGATGATGGATTGAGAGCTTTAATGTCCAGTTTGGGAATTTTGTGGTTTTAATCCATGTATTCCAACTGTATAATCCAACTGTACTCTATAAAGTACAGTTCAGTGAAAAATTAATTTAATTAATTTTACACAAAAAATGCCTTTCTTGAAACAAGCAAGACACACTTAAATCTAGTTAAAATAATATAAAATCTATGTACTAAAATGTACTAAAATCAAGCAAAAAAAGCTTAAAATAAGACACAATTTCTTCAAACAGCATAGTAAAAATAAATGACTTTGTCCTAAATTAAGGCACCAGAAGCATTGTTATTTTATTTTTAGCTTTTTTATTGAAACAGGGAAAAACTCATAGTGTCAGAGATTGTAGAAGGCCGTGGATGCAAGCGCGGATTTGTATCGAATAAAGTGTAAAACAAACAACCAAAATCAGTACAAATCTACTGTATGCAGTTGAGATAATCCACTGAAGCATGTGTTAGACTTGGGCATAAACTGTTTTTGGAAAGTCCAAATCATAGTGCTGAATGGCTGATTTGTTTAAAGAATATACACGGGCATTGCCAAACTGTGGAAAACTGAACTCTTCTCAGTGTTGCCGGACTGTTTGCAGTTAATCATTTACCAGCAGTACACAGACCTTTGCCCCGATAACACTGTACCCTTCACCCAATTGCTTGTTGTGCAGTGGACACCTGGTTAAATGGGCACATGGTCATGATAGATGGCTCGGTTAACATTTTCTCAATCACGTGCACAGATTTCTAATAACAAGAACATCGAGCTGGGCTGAGCCGAAGTGTTTGAAAGCATTACGATATAGGTTTCTCACACTTCCTTCTAATGCTCTAGTATGCGATCATGTTTCGCTCCATTACTCACTCTGTGCTGAGATACATCCATTCATCAGAAGGAAAAATGATGTCACTGTGCACACAGTGGAGGAATTACAGGCTTATTTTCTTTCAGTTGGACCCTTGTGTAATATTTGGAGCATGTGTCAGAAGGAACGGACTTGTTATGCAGTCATATCACTAACAAACAGCACATATACTGTATGAGTATACTCTTGGGAAAAAGGCTCTTTGTAGCATCCTGCAAGGTACTCATTAGTTTCTCTGAAGGAAAGCTGAGAGTGCAGTGTCTTTGCGTTTGATAATGTACTGTATATGATAAATTATCATACAGGTATACTGTACATATATTATCTCTTTATAATGTCTATGATAATGTATAAGTAGAACACAGTGTTTTGCTTTTAGAGAAGGTTCAAAGTAGAAGAAGCAAAACACCCTTAAATATCCAACAAACCGTTTGAAGAACATTTCACGCTAATTGCCATTTGGTCTATGAATTGTGGACAGAAATCATGAAGTCAGGAAGAACTTTGTATGATTTTGGAAGAATGTTTTGCTCAAAAGTACCCTTTTAAGCACCCTTTATATATTTCAGATGGTTCTACCTAGAGTTGTTATCAATACAAAATCTTTGAGGAACTCTTTTTATTAAGTGAGTGTAGTCAATAGGCATACATTTTATAAATGATGCATCAAACCTCAATATGATGCTATGGTATATTAATGCCCCAGGGAAAACAGTGTAAAATATTAAAAATGTTTGTATACCAGATTTGAATGCTATATTAAGATAGAAGCTGTTGGTTTGCATACTCTTGCTTGGTTGCTCAGGTGTAAAGCGTCTGTTCAAGCGGTAACGCATAGTCATGCATAAGAAATGTGGGGCAGTTCAGACCTGTGATTGGTGAGGGCAAGCTTTCCAAGATTTACACCGATATGGATGAGAATTTGGGTAAAAGTACAGATAGAATATTAAAAAGTAACCAATTTGTCATACTTTGTACTGCATATAGTGGACCCACAAGACCAGCATTAACCTAATTAGGAAGCAATTAGAAATGTAGGTTCACTGGGAATTTGGAGAAGTGACATCATTAGCTATTCTTATCTAGAGTTAACAAGGAGTAGTTAATATAGGAGAGTGATATTAGAACAGCCAGCAGGTCACCGTGTGCATTTAAAAAGATTTTGTTTTCTGAGTGGTCGCATTGCTGTCTTGCTCAACTACCCATTTTATTCATATTAAACTAGATTTATTAAACTCTTAACCATTGAATGAGATGCAGCACATTCTCTGTCTATGCAGTAGAACTAGAATATTTTTAACTGCCACTGTTCTGTCATTTAGTGTTTGGGACAAATAATAATAAATAGGGTCATTGACTATGACCATATAAGGCAAACATGCAAATTTATACTTACATAAACAATGAAATGAACAGATGACTAACTCATTGTAGACTATTAGGAAAGAAGTCTCTGTTTAGCATTCCGAAAGGTTCTTTAGTTTGAGTGTTCTCCATAGAACCCTCAATCCAGAGCGTTATCAAAGGACCCTTCCAGAAAAGGCTTTAACCTTATTATAAAGCATGCTACTTCAAAAAGAAAAATAATAATTCTTATAATACATTTTATTTTTATAGCTTTCTTAAACTCAATTTGCTTATTCACACAGCACAGGTTATACAAAGAAAGTTAATTTAGGACTACTAGAAAATAATTATGCTTAAAAGACTGTGGTACTAAGTGTAATGTTGTCGTAGGAGGCAGTGCGTAAAACCAATATGCTATTTATTATGTGGAGTCCAGGAATTGTGGAAGTGATACATAGCATGGGACAAGATACAGGCAGACAGGATTATCACCATCATATCCATATACACAAGTCCAATAAAGAGGTATGAGAGAGAAACTTTAAAAACTAAAGTAAAACTGTTTTATTCCTCTTATATTATTAAAAACATTTGCAAGCAATTACAATTTTATATTTATTAAAGAATATCTACTATAATTTTTTTTTTTTTTTTTTACCCATTTATTAAATAGTCAGTTGGATCACAAAATAGCATGCATGTATAATTAATTCATTGTATAATATACCTGTTTCATTTTGCATACACATATAGAAGAACACATATAGGGGACATTAAGTGCTAGAGTCTGTAACAGAACACACAGTGACTGGCATTTGATCAGTCTGGAGCCTGACGATGAAACAGAATTTCATTAGCATTGCTTTCACTTGCTTTGCTGTTGCACACAATCATTTAAAGGTCATGGCTCGAAGCAGACCAGCAGTATGAATGAGTAAAATGCAGATTCAGGCATTGCCTCTCTGTAATCTATCCAGCTGATGTTGTGAGAATTTTTAGTGAGATCAATATTGAATTTTGTTTAATTTCACTTCAATAGAGTATGTATTCTTTAGTTCTGTTGTTTCCCCCATTTTCTCCCCAGTTCCTTCCCACCAGCCAGCTCTCTCGTATCACACAACAGCTACCAAACAGCTCAACACAAACTTTCTCTGAGACACGTGAATCCAGCCAACCACATCTATTTCGAACTGCTAGGAGGAAAAGGTTATCCACCCTCTTCCACATACATGAGCTCACAGATGCTTACAAGTGGCTAGAGAGTGTATGAAATCCCTCCCATCCAGAGAGCATGGCTCGTTTTTCTCCTCTCGCCACAGTGGTTTTTCATAGTAAATCTTACGGTTAAGCGCAGGTGTAGCGTTGACGTCAATTGTTGAAATTCATACAAAATCCAATCACATTGACTACATTTTTAATGCTCAAAAATGAATAGGATTAACAGAATATACATTAATATAAAAATTACAGTGAAACCTACAAGAATATGATGTAGTTATTAGAGTAAGGAATGAAAGTCTAGACCAATTGACATGTCCTGATAGTTGAAGACAGGGGTGTCCAATCTTATCTGGAAAAGGCTGGTGTGGGTGCAGGTTTTCATTCCAACCAAGCGGAAGCCACACTTGGGTCGATTGAAATCCAAGATCAACTAATTAAACAGGCGGAATCAGGTGTGGCTCCTGCTTGATGGGAATGAAAATCTGCACCCACACCAGCCCTTTGCGTATAAGATTGGACACCCCTGGTTTAAGAAATTATCATATATTTGTACCTGCAGTGTCTACACTGTAAGCCATCAGAAAACTGAGTGACAGTAAACAAAGCCAGTAGGGGCTAGTTAGTGCTCTGACATTATGTCCCTATTTACCATATTTCAACTTTCTCTTCTCTGCACTGGCCTGCGTTTCCCAGAAGCAAGACCTACAGTACAGGGTAGTCACATGAACATGGTAATAATCTGGGCTGATATAAATGCCTAGTTTAATGCTCACTGAGTGCAATAAAACATTTAAGTTGTACAATCAGCTAGATCATAACTATTTCATCAAGTTCACCTCTAACTGATACTGTAAATAAAGTAAAGTATTAGCTATACATCGAAATCTAATCTGACATTTGAATCTAAATCACGAATCACAAATCTAAATCACCTGATTGAGTTCGTTCATTAGTAATAACAGTAGTGAGTGTCGTACAATACAAAGTGCTGCAGCACCCTACCTTTTGTGTTTTAATTTCTTACATGTAGCATACACGGTTTCTTGGCCAAACTAAAGTGGCCTGACAAAATTAATATGATGGATTGGGTTGACTAGGGCCACGGTTCCCATGGAAACAGTTGTTCTGCATCACATTGGTTGCAGAAATTATACTAATTGCAGGGCACTTTCTGTCCTTGGGTTATTAGGAGGAACAAACCAAGCCAACAGGCCATCGCTTCTATTCGATTCCATTCCAAAATTTTTGGCGCCCTTCTCAAAACTAATACCGTAAGTAAGGAATAAATAAAACACAATAGAGTGTGCAGTTATAGGGAAATAATCAACGATGGGGTGGTGTGATGCCTTTACCATGCAAAAGTTGATTATTTTTCAATAACAACACATCCAGAAGTGTGTCTATTCATCAGAGCAGTGCTTTATAACAATACATTTATTGTTAGATTAAAATTATGTAAGTGTCTGTCATACAAGTGCCTGTGAATTAGCTGTTACTATTGAAACGATAACATATAATTGGCGCATTAATATAAACTTGTGGTTTGTCATTGTGTGTTTATTTTGGTTCATTAGCAATTTGTCAACTATTATGAATGAACTTTTTTTTATATGCATGTCATATTTTTATCTGCTTATAGTTATAGTTAATGTTGAGGAACATCTACAAAACAAGTTAGTCTCAAAATCTGTTAACATATCTGAAAAACTGAACCCTTATACAGTTTTGTAAGATTTTTCTTTGTCGTGTAAAAGACCAATGTTGTGTTTGGCTTCCAACACTTTGATCTAATTTCCAAAATCTCCTTATCGCAGATGCACAGGCATCTAAATAGACTCATCCTCCATGCTTCCACTTATAGGCCCTTTCACAAATAGTGTGGGATGCCTTGTATTTTCTCTGAAGAGGATCATGGCCTAGATCATGTAGTGCAGAACATGGTGTACTACGAGAGTAGGAGACACATGCCTGTAGAGCAGCTGCGTTGTTCCAAGTACATTTGCAGGGAGATAAGCGTCTGCAATGCCAGAGCTTCTTGGACGAGAACCATTCTTTAATCGTTAGTGGCGCTGGCTGCAGTATCTTCTCCTCCTAGAGAACACAACCTGTCAGACTGTTTTTATTTACTGCTTTAGCTTTTAGTGTCTCGTCTCTCTGGCAGACTCCTCTATCCAGACTTTTTCTTTACTTGATTATCGCTTGAGATGAAGCCAATACTGTTAGAATAATAATGACAAGATGCGAGTAGAAGCCAGTTAGCAGAGGAGATGATACTAACTGGGCTATTCTAGCACCTTTCATTCACTCTAGACAATTAGTAAATTATCGAATTAAGCTCATTACACAGGACAGCGTAACATACACAGAGGAAAGCACTATTCACCCTCTTCCACATACAAGAACTCATAGATGCAAATGGTTGGCTAGTGTTGCTGTGATTGACACAGGTGAGAGGGTCCGCCATCCCTCCCACCCAGAAAGCACAGCCAGATTTGCTCTCTAGACTCCCGGCCACGGGTGGCTGTGGCGGTAAAAATCTCCTGCGACCCCATTGGCTTCTGAGGACTCCAAGATTGAGAACGTATGAACTACACTGTAAACAAGGCCAAAAGTAGAAGAAGAATTTTAGCCCTGGCTCCAGGCTACAGTGGGGGAAAAAAGTATTTGATCCCCTGCTGATTTTGTATGTTTGCCCACTGACAAAGAAATTATTAGTCTATGATTTTAATGGTAGGTGTATTTTCACAGTGAGAGACAGAATAACAACAAAAAAAAACAGAAAAACGCATTTCAAAAAAGTTATAAATTGATTTGCATTTTAATGAGGGAAATAAGTATTTGATCCCTTCGACTTAGTACTTGGTGGCAAAACCCTTGTTGGCAATCACAGAGGTCAGAGGTTTCTTATAGATGGCCACCAGGTTTGCACACATCTCAGGAGGGATTTTGTCCCACTCCTCTTTGCAGATCCTCTCCAAGTCATTAAGGTCATTTTCAATGCCCTGGCTGAGGGAAGGAGGTTCTCACCCAAGATTTGATGGTACATGGCCCCGTCCATCGTCCCTTTGATGTGGTGCAGTTGTCCTGTCCCCTTAGCAGAAAAATACCCCCAAAGCATAATGTTCCCACCTCCATGTTTGACGCTGGGGATGGTGTTATGACTTGGGGTCATAGGCAGCATTCCTCCTCCTCCAAACATGGTGAGTTGAGTGGATGACAAAGAGATCTGACCACACCTGACCACAACACTTTCACCCAGTTCTCCTCTGAATCATTCAGGCAAACTTCAGACGGGCCTGTACATGTGCTTTCTTGAGCAGGGAGACCTTGTGGGTGCTGCAGGATTTCAGTCCTTCACGGCGTAGTGTGTTACCAATTGTTTTCTTGGTGACTGTGGTCCCAGCTGCCTTGAGATCATTAACAAGATCCTCCCGTGTAGTTCTGGGCTGATTCCTCACCGTTCTCATGATCATTGAAACTCCACGAGGTGAGATCTTGCATGGAGCCCCAGACCGAGGGAGACTGACAGTTTCTTCCATTTGCGAATAATCGCACCAACTGTTGTCACCTTCTCACCAAGCTGCTTGGCGATGGTCTTGCAGCCCATTCCAGCCTTGTGCAGGTATACAATCTTGTCCCTGACATCCTTGGACAACTCTTTGGTCTTGGCCATGGTTAAGAGTTTGGAATCTGATTGATTGATTGCTTCTGTGGACAGGTGTCTTTTTACAGGTAACAAACTGAGATTAGGAGCACTCCCTTTAAGAGAGTGCTCCTAATCTCAGCTCATTATCTGTGTAAAAGGCACCTTGGAGCCAGAAATCTTGCTGATTGATAGGGGATCAAATACTTATTTCCCTCATTAAAATGCAAATCAATTTATAACTTTTTTGAAATGCGTTTTTCTGGATTTTTTTGTTGTTATTCTGTCTCTCACTGTTAAAATACACCTACCATTAAAATTATAGACTAATAATTTCTTTGTCAGTGGGCAAACGTACAAAATCAGCAGGGGATCAAATACTTTTTTCCCCCACTGTATGTGCCATTAGGGAATGCCAACTTCATTAAAAGTGCAGTGTGTTTCTGGACCATGCCTTTGTGGTTTGAACATTAAAGAGAATAATCCTACAGAGCACTGTCAGAGACCCTCTGTGATGCTTTGCAGAAGAATCAGGACTTTGCTTTGTGGCCTGGCATTCACACCAAGCCATGTGCGCTTTCTCAACGGGGCAGGGGTTACCCGAGCCAACACTGGCAAAATAATTTACCTCAATGGACCAAGTTTATTCCTGTTAGAGTGACTTGTAAGCTCTGTCTTTTCCTGTGTTCATTGGAAGGTCTTGCATTCCGCTCTCTCTCTCTCTCTCTCTCTCTCTCTCTCTCTCTCTCTCTCTCTCTCTCTCACACACACACACACACACACACACACACATACACACGGACACACACACACACACGGACACACACTTTTCTGTTGACTTGGTTGTGCTGGACATGGCCAGGCATATTTGGGCCAATATACCACCATGAAAGTACACCGTGATCTGTACTGTTGGTTCGGAATGAACAATACTATTAACATTATTCTATATGTGGTGGTCAAATTGTAAAATATTTCAAGGTGGATGGTGGATTTACATGACAGATGGTGGTTTTGATTACTCATCTAAAATTGTATGAAATGGTAGCTCAGGAACCAGAATCTCTTTTCGATATTCATCTTGATATTGGTAGACAGTTCATTTGTTCAGCTATTTGTAATTCTAAAGTCATTAGGCTTTTGTCTTTTAGAGCAGTTTTGTTATGATGATATTTTTGTAATGAAACAGATAATTGCTATAAATTTACTAGCTTGCAAGCCTATAAAGATAAGAAATGATGTAAAGTTCACGTATATTGCCATTTCTGAAGTCTGCACTTCGTTACTAATGATAAGATAATAAGATATTTGGTGAATGCTCGATTATGATTGGTCAGAAGGTGTTGATTCATTTTCTATAACAGCAGCTCTGGCAGTAGTTCCAGCTTAAATGTTTTTATTGATGTGCTAGTTCTCATACACTATCATTTCTATAATAACAACTTACACAGAAACTTGTATAGTGGACGTACCACATAAATGGATTTTAAAAACGTTGGTATGGTGTAGTTTTCTGTGAGGAGAAATATTTTTGGAAGGAGTCTCAAGTGTCTGTATCTTTAAATACAGCTATACAGCTGTAAAGCTGGAAGGTCTTCAGGAGGGAGGAATTTGCACTTTAGGGTTTCATAGTAACATGACAGTATGTGTCAACATTAAATGTAGCTATAAATGAATTGACAAAAAAGTATGATGTCATTCTTAATCAAAAAAATTGTAATCATTTGGCAGATTGCTGTGTTATAAGATAAATTAAACATTTCAATATGTGCTGTACCACCGTGGGGTGGTAATCACACTAACACATTGATGATTATTGTCTTAACAGCACACCCCATTCTGTTTTATTCCTTATATACAGTAATAAACATTTTAAAAGATATATGATGCAGAAGCCTTAAGCTTAACATTAAGCCTTGGATTTCCAACCAATTGTAATGCATTCTATCATTTTGAGATAAATGTCATATTACCCACTTCTGTGGAAATCAAATTCCGCATCCTAAATTGAATTCCTAGCTTCTTAGCTTATTGGTTTCTGATCACATAAAGGGCCTGATGTACTCAGCTGTTTGAACCTGTATTCAGGCATAAATAGGCAGCATTCTGCTTGTTATGTATAAAAATGTCGTACAGTTATGTAGTGTGCAAAACTGAAATAGTCATAATGCGGTTTTCCCTTTTGTACATGCTAAAAGTGGAAAGTCAGCACAACAAAAGTGTGGAGAAATAGGAAGAGTAGCTGATGTCATATCCAAGTCCACTGCTCCAGATCCTAATCCAGTACAGATATACAGACATTCACACTCACCTGAACACTAACACACCTGCTTCTCGTTCAGTTGTAATCATTCTGTCTATTTATGCTGCTCCTGCTTCCACTTTCGTTTCGTTTTAGTTTTCATGGTTAATAACTTTATTTGTCTCTAATTTTTTGGTCTGGTTTTACCTTCTCTATGCTATTTGTTCAGTCTATTTGATGTTTTTTGCTTACATCCACCTGCCTCAATGTATTAAACTCCAGGCAATTAGTAGTGGCTGGTTTTTTGCATGATTTCTCAAAACCAGGTGTAAATGAGTGCATGCATGTTGCTCAGAGCTGTATAACCAGTGTTGCCAGATTGACTCTTTTCCCACAGAATTGGGCTACGTTTAGCTTCTGTTAGCTTATGAATATGGAAAAGGAAAAGCTTGTTTGGCTGCTCTGTGACATTCCATGAACAGTTGTGATTGGATGTGTCTTGGAGGAAATATATTAGCTTTCACCCACCCATTTTCCCAGCTGTCATTGCAGAAGGTGAAATTTAGCCAGTGAAGGCAACTCAGAAACAGTTTATTCAGGAGAAAATGGGGTTAAGATCAAACAGAAAGCTGAGACATCTACCTTTATAAACCAAAGTGTAGTCCTGCTTTGAAAAACTGACTGGCAAAGGAACACTGTAGCAGCAGCTTTATCGATTATTTGACTACACTAGTGTTCTGCACTGCTGTCTGGCTGGAAAAATAATGCATGTGAGTCTGTATCAAAAAAAGACACCCTAAGACCTGTTCATTATGGAGATGAAGGCAAGGTAATTGTGATTTGCTCCCCTGTCACTGCCAGACAAATGCTTACGCGCATCTCAGAATAATGAGACCGTGATGCAAGATGGACTCCAGAGTGGCCTGTATAATTAGTACTGTGTCCAGAGTGAATCGAGTTCCTGTCAGTAGAGCCACAGTCATCCTCTAAAAATACAACTGCCACTCAGTTGAACATCCTTTAGAACCTCTGAGAGCAATTGAGCAGGTAACTGGACAGGAGTTAAAACAACCTTTTTCTGTTGTTCTTTATCAGGTCAAGGCCAAATACATTCTGAATCCTGTAATTAAAACCTGAGTGCATATTGTAGCTGTCTGAATTTACATTTTGCAGAATTTTAGCAGACGCCTTCTTGAACACAAATTCATCGTAGTCTCTGAATATGTTTCCTAAACTATTTGACTTTTTGATTAAACATGGTACCTCAGAACTCCCTCTGTAGAAAGAAATGGTCTATTTAAAATCCTGATTCTCTACCTTAGATCTTTTCTCCTAATTTGCATCTATGGTGAAGTGGTGAACATTGATGTTGAATGTAGTGTAGTGCACTTTATGCCCAAGAGAATGAAATTTCAGATTGAGACAAAGGTGATAAGTCTCTGAATAAGTGCCCGTTAAATGTGGCATCACTTTTTAAATACATCATTATTTATTTTTATTTTAATTTTTTTTAAAAAGCACTTCCAGGGGTGTGACGGCGGCTTAGTGTTTAGCGCATTTGCCTCGCAACTCCGGGTTTGGGGGTTCGAATCCCACCTGGGCCCTGTGTAGGTGGAGTTTGCACGTTCTTCCCTTGCTTTGGGGGTTTCCTCCAGGTACTCCAGTTTCCTCCTCTTGTCCAAAGACATGCATTGTAGGCATTTCATGGTTGGCATTTCAAGATTGTCCGTAATGTGTGAATGTGTGTGTGATTGTGCCCTGCGATGGGTTGGCACCCCGTCCAGGGTGTCCCCCGGCCTTGTGCCCCCTGTTCTCAGGGATGAGGCCCACCGTGACCCTGTGTAGTATAAGTGGTATGGAAAATGTATGGATAAACTCCAGGGAGAAAAAAGTTATACCCCAAAATGTAATAAAATCCAAAATAGCCAAGCATTGCAAAAAGCTGTATTTAAAAGGGCATTCTGCTTTTTTTTTTCTTGTTTGTTTGTTTGTTTTTTCATTAGCACATGAAAAAAAATCTATAATTTTTGGTGCAAATTTCTCATCACATGCCCATGTAGCTTGATTGATGACAAACACTACAAAATGATGTAACTACAGGACAAAATTAGTCCTGTTACCCAATAACAACAATCGTCCTTATACAATCCATGCCATACTCAATCAGATGAGCTTATAGAGCAAGTGTAGTACTCTAATAATATTAAAATAGGTGTATATGAAGGTAGGTATGTGCTGATGTGTGCATTTAAATAAATAAATAAATAAATAAACCAAATTAACCATTCAATCCACCAGGTTATAATGATCATAAATAGAAAATATGGCAAGCTTCCTGATGCAAAAAAAAATGTTTAATTACTATCCCAATGTACCATTAAAGCAGGCCATTTAGCTCAAAGCCTAATCCTAGGTCTGTGATTAATTTCTGTCTTCAGAAATGGCACTTGCTCTTTATTGTGTATTTTGTGTTTCTGGTAATCAGAGGGTGTAACTCACATTAATAAATAATGGCATCATTCTCCATCCGTCGATTTCCAGAATTATAAAACATGATTTCTGGCTGATAGAAGCAGTCAAAATCAAACATCTGGCTATAAAATTATGCAGGGATCTCTCTGGATGTTTTTGCTGAAAAACAGCAAAGAGAGAAAAACAAAAAGACCGCTAGACAATGAAAACTAATCCCGTTTGAATAGGGCTAAAGTAAAAATTTTTGAAATTCTTTTTCCTCCTCAGGTTTGTTTGTGCAAGAAAGAAACAGAATGATCAGTTAGACACATTAGTACTCAACCAGATCTTATTAGGAGCTTTGATTCAGGATGTTCACCATCAGTCCGTTCTAAATTTCAGCATGTTTTCTGATTTCTTATTTCTTATAGCACAAATCCACACTGCATGAATTAAAAAGAAAGCTATATTTAGCTCTTTAAGGTTCAGATATTCTCTGAAACGTGACTTCAGGCATGACAGAGGAGCTTAGAAGAGTATTTATAACTGAAGTACAATCAAAATGATTTAGTTTTTTTCATGATCATAGCCAATAATAAATCCTAGTTGGACAAATTAAGGGACCTTGTAAATTGAAGAGCAACTGAACAGAGCAACTGAACAGTTATATGTAACCATTACAATTACTATTTATAATGCTACAGCAAAATAACGCTGTTATAACACAACCCTTTGCCTATACTGGAGAGTGCATCAACGCATTTAAGAGCAATCGAGCCTTGGTTTTTTCATCAGAAAGGAGAAAAACACTCTCAGTATAGACAGGGAAAGTCAATATTAGTAGCTTTTGATAATGTTAGTAGTATTTTCTGCTGAAATAAACTTCTTAAAGCTGTATGTCGTCAGTGTATTAGGGCAGTCGATTATCAGTATAAATAAAAAAATAAAAATAATAAGATCCAGATTCAATAACACTGATGAGGTCATTTACATGTTCTGTCCACAAAATGGCTGTGATTATAGAGTGGGGTGTCATTTGAAAAGCAAAATTTAGTGACAATTTTTTTTAAACAATTTTTTTCCAGCTTATATTTACCAAGTATTAGTGATATTTACATTTACATTTATTAATGAATTATTTATTTTCTCCAAAGAGACTAGTTTAGCTGAGAAGTTTAGGCTTAATGGACTTGCTATAGAGCCCAACATTTACAATTTGGTACCAGGATTTGAGATCCGTAACCATCGAGCCACTTCCAATATGAACAGTGATTATGAAAATGAACGTATGAAACAATTATAATTTTAAAATTGTTACAACTATCATCCATTTCAAAGGCCAGTTCTGAGCTTGCACTCTATACTGGGACTTTACATCAAACTCCAAACTGACTCTATTCCATCCAAGACTTTAACCTTCCCACTAATCCTGATTTCCCTTGGATCCCATGCTCATCTTTTTTCCCTTCTCCTTCTCTCTCCTTTTTTCTCCATGACTTTCTTTCCTTTCCTTCCGATGGCTCCTGCGGTCCACTGACAGCGACTTTGCGTCCAAAATGAAAAACAGGCAAATGGGTGTTACGGGTGATACCAATCTGACCAAGAGCACCAGCATTGGCGGGGATATGTGCAGCCTGGAGAAGACTGACGGCAGCCAATCGGACACGGCCGTGGCCCTGGTGGGCGGAAACCTCAAGAAGAGGCGCTCGAGCATTGGGGCAAAGATGGCCGCCGTGGTGGGCATGTCCCGCAAGAGCCGCAGCACCTCACAACTCAGCCAAACAGGTAAGACGACAAATCACGTGTGTGTGTGTCTGTCTGTCTGTGTGTGTGTATGTGTGGGTTTTTATTTTCATCTGTCTTTTGCTTGTTTTTGATTCCCTCCTCCCTTCCCTTTTGATGAACCTTGAGATTTCAGTGCTCGAACTCTTTTTATCCAACAGGTTTTTACCTCTGCTGCAATTTCAGGTGTAGCTAAAAAAGTTTAAATATTCATCACAGGACCCGGGAAGCAGGAATGCTACAAACAGAAATGCTCACGTTCACTTCCTCTCTCTCTCCTAGATCATTGGAATTTTTTTTCTCTTTGTCTCTCCCTCTTTCTCTGCTCATAACAGATGCTGCTGTGTGTCAGTCTTCTACTATATTGTTTTTTTTTTCCTGAATCAAGTTGCTTGCTGCTTGTCCTTCAAGTCTTTTTCAAAGCAGAGCATCCGAGTAGGAATATTCAGAGGTTCTCTAGTGGCCGTGATTCTTTCGCAGACTTTGCAGTCTGTTCATGTTGCCATAGCTGCCTTGCATGCTTTATTTGTAATGGCAGGTTAGACAGAGATGGTAGGTGTTTCTCTCGTCATGCCTCGATGAGTTCATATTCACAGGTCTGCAGGTGTTTGCTGTGCTCTGGAGCACAAGAGAAAGTTTTATTTTAGATGGATGATACAATTGATGCATTTGAACCAAGGGCCTTTTCAACTCTATATATAAAACTATTTATATGTCACATTCAAGACAGTGAATTATATTGAATAATTCAGTACTGAACTGATGAAGTATGATGAGAATGATGGGTAATTCTCAGAAATTATTCTCACATGCCTTTCAGATAAAAAGTGAAACTGTAATATTTATTATGCAATCAGTCGTGGAAAATTATAGATCTTTAGACTTTATAGACTTATGGATAATTATGGAAAGACATGAGTGCACTATAATTGAGTCAGAATAGAAGCTATTCATTAAGAGATGACAATAGTTAACATCATGTGTTAGAAGCATTTGTTACAGTTTGTTTGTTATCAGGAGAGTAATCTGTATCTGTATGTGTTTAGTGCACCAAATATCCTGAACAAGTAGAAATGGCAGCAGTGTCAGCGTGGTGTGTGAATTCTGGCTCTGACAGTTCCTCAACCTCAGCTACATCACTCCAATTCAAAAGTGGTCTCAACTAGATGCTATTATATAAGCGATTGCTATTATTTTTTCTTGTACCTGCATGTGATATTTTGAACATATTCCATTCCCAAAATATAAACAAACTAGTAGCTTAATTTAAACAACCACAGCTCTGATCAGGCAGTCACTAAGGATGAATGAATGAACTTTGTTAGTGCATCTTGCATGTTCATGTTCATGTTCATGTTAATGAACATGGTATTCTCATATCAGACCACTCAGTGGTGTTCACATGGAAGTAAAAACCTCCTACTTGCACAAATTGTCTGTTGCACACCTGTAGTCTCAACCAGATGACCTGTGAACCTTTCTAGCAAGCTTTCTTAACTAAAAAGAAAAAATAGGATAGGCCTGAATTGGCCTCCTACTCAGAACAGAACTGTATTTGTATTTATTTACAACATATTATATGTTTTTGAATTTGGCTACATCCCTAATTCAATTTCAATATGATTTCTAAAGGAATCTATCTATCTATCTGTCTGTCTGTCTGTCTGTCTGTCTGTCTGGTGACAGTAAATAGTTTTGCATTAGGACCCAGCAGTGGCTCTCAGTCAGTCATGGGTTTTTAATTTACAAACTTCTAATCACTCGCACAAAACACCATGCTCTGCTTACATCGGTTGAGTCTGATGAAACACGCCTATTCAAGCATGTTTGTAAAAAGCGTTGTGTCTGCCCAGCGTGTCATCTCTGCCAATTTCCTACTTGTTATTGATTTTTTTTTTCAGTGAATAGTGTTATCAGCGAGAATGTTTAATGTTCATTGATCATAGTAAGACAGAATACACTGAGACACAGATGAAGAGACAGAGAGAGAGGGAGAAAGAGATGTCGTCTACTCGACGCTGACCCCTTGAATCATCGGGTCTGAACATGGTGTCCAGACTGTTTTTCTGTTTGAACACGTGAGGACACAAAGAACAGCAGCAATTCATTTTTAAATGGACTTGTCTTCACTATTATTTGTTTTGTTGCTCTCACGTGCAGATTTTTTGGGTGACCCACAGTCACTTGCTGTATATAGAGGAGCGTAGTCATATGCAGCTTGTGACTAGACAGCACGTGTCCTTAGCTTTAGTAATTGTCCTGTCTCTTTGCGATGTCTGTAAACGTGGAGCCATTTGTGCCAGATGGACTAGAGACTGGAGTGGAAGTGAAAGATGTGTGATGGCCAGGAGGAAGTGCCACAGTGAGAGCAATCTGGAGCCCAAACTGACAAGTGCCAGAAGCCTGGCTTTTACTGGAATTTGGCGTAGAAGCTTCTGGATTGACGTTGTTGAGTTTGCTATTGCGCATATCAAAATCTACAGTAGGGTCTACTACCAAGAAATGTTAATTCCATTTCTTATGCAGTTGGAACTTTTGTCAGTTACAGTGAGAAACCGATAAATTCACTTTTAGCAGATGAATCATTGTTTGAAACTATATATAAGCGTAACGCTTACTCACAATCTGGCATCTCCTGCATGATATGGACAAGAATTTACAATTAGACAGTCTGATGTGTGACTGCTTGCAGTTGGGCAAAAGTATAAATACTTTTGCTATTACCATTAACATGGTTTGTACAGATGCTTGAATGTGTTTCATGGCTTCATTAAACTGGTTTACAACTGAACATAAAGCATATCAGCAGGAGGCAGATGCCTTCTACAATTATTAAATTATTACCTGCTCACTAACATTACACCATTACATTTGGCTGCCAATTTAAACTGGTTAGCAAAAGAAAGTTCATGGCCATGGTGGATACAGCCACAGCCGAAGATGCTTCCGTGATCATATAAGGGATTCTAAAATGCCTACAAAGGCATCATGCTAAGTAATAAAACAGCGTGATCTCTGACTGTTACTGGAGACTCCTTCCAAAAATACCAAATAAACATCTCATCACCATATCAACAATTACATATTTTTATTAAGTGTTTGTCAATTGTCTGCCATAAAAGTAAAACTAAAGTTGTTACTATAGAAACAATGCCGTATTGTATTGAGCACATTGATATAAACCTGGGATTTGCCTTACAAATCAACAGCTTTTGACCAATCAGAATCAAGAAATCAACAGCGCTGTGGAATAAAATTAAGTAAATTACAAACTGACAGCTATCAAAACTTTGACTAATTTGCTTACTGTGATTTAAAGCAGCCAGTACATTGTTCAGGTCAGTTCAGTTAGAAATGCAGCTACTTCTTTATCTTAATGACTAACACTACTTAGTATAGTCTGAAATGCTACTGCTTCAGTAAAAAAAGATCAAACTTTTTGTCATCTGGATCCTGCCTCATCTGTGGTGTGAAAATGAAGTCATTATTATTCATACTGTTGGTTGCTTGATTCCACTAAATATTAGTTGGTGGTGTGTAGATTTTCTTCTGAACTAGAAAATAAGTGGAGATCTTACAGTTTTTCTCAGTTGCTTTGATACATTTCTCAGATCACAAGTGAAATTCTCAAAACTACTTGTTCAAACTCCACATCATCTAGTCACACCATAAAAGCAATTTTCTCATTCTTTTGAACAAATTGCAAATGCTTTGGTACATTCATGCAATTGATTATGTACAAGTGTTAGCTGTTTCCTACATTATCAATTGCTTATGCCATGTTGATCAAAATATATTACAGTATCTCACAAAAGTGAGTACACCCCTCACATTTTTGTAAATATTTTATTATATCTTTTCATGGGACAACACTTAAGACATGACACTTTGCTACAATGTAAAATAGTGAGTGTACAGCTTGTATAACAGTGTAAATTTGCTGTCCCCTCAAAATAACTCAACACACAGCCATTAATGTCTAAACCGCTGGCAACAAAAGTGAGTACACCCCTAAGTGAAAGCATCCAAATTGGACCCAATTAGCCATTTTCCCTCCCCGGTGTCAGGTGACTCGTTAGTGTTACAAGGTCTCAGGTGTGAATGGGGAGCAGGTGTGTTAAGTTTGGTGTTATCGCTCTCACACTCTCTCATACTGGTCACTGGAAGTTCAACATGGCACCTCATGGCAAAGAACTCTCTGAGGATCTGAAAAAAAGAATTGTTGCTCTACATAAAGATGGCCTAGGCTATAAGAAGATTGCCAACACCCTGAAACTGAGTTGCAGCATGGTGGCCAAGACCATGGTGCTGCATGGTGGCCAAGACCATACAGTGGTTTAACAGGACAGGTTCCACTCAGAACAGGCCTCACCATGGTCGACCAAAGAAGTTGAGTGTACGTGTTTCCTTTGAAGGGGTGGGGGGTCAGCCTGTCAGTGCCCAGACCATACGCCGCACACTGCATCAAATTGGTCTGCATGGCTGTCATCCCAGAAGGAAGCCTCTTCTAAAGATGATGCACAAGAAAGCCCGCAAACAGTTTGCTGAAGACAAGCAGACTAAGGACATGGATTACTGGAACCATGTCCTGTGGTCTGAGGAGACCAAGATAAACTTATTTGGTTCAGACGGTGTCAAGCGTGTGTGGTGGCAACCAGGTGAGGAGTACAAAGACAAGTGTGTCTTGCCTACAGTCAAGCATGGTGGTGGGAGTGTCATGGTCTGGGGCTGCATGAGTGCTGCCGGCACTGGGGAGTGTACTGTGACATGTACTGTGACATACTGAAGCAGAGTATGATCCCCTCCTTTTGGAAACTGGGCCGCAGGGCAGTATTCCAACATGATAATGACCCCAAACACACCTCCAAGATGACCACTGCCTTGCTAAAGAAGCTGAGGGTAAAGGTGATGGACTGGCCAAGCATGTCTCCAGACCTAAACCCTATTAAGCATCTGTGGGGCATCCTCAAATGGAAGGTGGAGGAACGCAAGGTCTCTAACATCCACCTGCTCTGTGATGTCGTCATGGAGGAGTGGAAGAGAACTCCAGTGGCAACCTGTGAAGCTCTGGTGAACTCCATGCCCAACAGGGTTAAGGCAGTGCTGGAAAATAATGGTGGCCACACAAAATATTGACACTTTGGGACCAATTTGGACATTTTCACTTAGGGGTGTACTCACTTTTGTTGCCAGCGGTTTAGACATTAATGGCTGTGTGTTGAGTTATTTTGAGGGGACAGCAAATTTACACTGTTATACAAGCTGTACACTCACTACTTTACATTGTAGCAAAGTGTCATTTCTTCAGTGTTGTCCCATGAAAAGATATAATAAAATATTTACAAAAATGTGAGGGGTGTACTCACTTTTGTGAGACACTGTGTGTGGTTCCCTGTTGAATAGTCTTACCCCACAAAATATCTAGGCATTAGTTCCTTGCATAAGTCATTACATTCAAAATGGTTGAACTAGTTGTCATAAACTGTCAAGCATATATATTTTTTTTTTACACATTTCTATTAGACTTTTTGCAAATGTGCCCTGAATTGATGAATTGTGCAGGTGAATCTTGACTTTCACTAATGAAGGGAATGTAAAGTGTTAGATCAACCAATGATCAACCAGTTCTCTAAAATAGCTCAAAGGTGCATCTCATGAACCTTCAACTGGCAAGCATATATAGACAGAGCACAACAAAGTGTTACAATTTCTGACAGTGGAAGAACAACAAGGAAACAAACAGGGTCAACCGCCAGGAAGAAGAAGAAGAGTAAGGATGCGTGGTGGAAGGATAGGGAGGCAAAACGGAGGAAGAGGTAGAAGAGGCCAAGAACATAGTCACGTTTCTGATGAAATAAGGGTCATTATTGTGGACCATGTTCTCAATCATGGCCTTACAATGGTCGAGGCTGGTTGAAGGGTGCAGCCGAATGTTAGGAGAACAACTGTGTTCTCAATCATTCAGATGTTTCGTAGACAAGAACAGGTAAATATACTTTATACAGATACATAAACTTTTCACCCTTTGTGCTGTAAAATAGTCTTGTCTTTTACTTTTCTGTATCGCAGTGGCATTGTACTGTAATTTGTTGACAGACCAACAGTAAAAGCGTAAATGTGAATCCTGTCCAATCTCTTGCAATCAATATCCTACATACAAGTAATGTGTCATTTGTACTGTTGAAATTGATATATGCCATACAGAACAAGTGCAGCCTTGTGCATTTTTAATACAGTAACTGTCATCCAAACTGTAGCCACAGTTTACATCAGGTAATACTGACAGAGTACACTGTTATATTGACAACATGACTAAGCATTTTGACTATATTGTTTGTGAACAATGACACAAGGACTTTTCATTCTGATGGCACTGATATGTTCATTGACATAAATACTTACTTTTGAGAGATGAACTAAAGATTTTGAGCAAGTTACAGGCTTTTGCAGGTAATCCATTGTGTGGTGCTGTTTGTACGAATTGTTTTGAGATATGCACATACTGGTTTGCAAATATTAAGGATGATTCGAGAAATGTACCAAAGCGACTGAGAAAAACTGTAACAAGTTCATTGTATTTGTGCAGGGTTTTTGTACAAGTCTGGAAAGACACTCATTTACAAACCTGTAAAAGTATCAAATTTCACCAAAAATTGAACACTGTTGTTAAAGTAATATAGACTCTGAGTAATATAGACTAATATAGATACTAAGGTTCTAAACCCTGTCT
This sequence comes from Cranoglanis bouderius, assembly GCA_023630585.1. Taxonomy (NCBI): domain Eukaryota; kingdom Metazoa; phylum Chordata; class Actinopteri; order Siluriformes; family Cranoglanididae; genus Cranoglanis; species Cranoglanis bouderius. Next base: position 22,582,706 of record CM042539.1, read on the forward strand.
TTTAATGTTCCCTTATTACTGTCTAATGTATCATATTATCATATTGTCCTTTTATGGTGCTGTTATTTGCTATCTTTAAAAACTGCAAGAAAACTGAGCATAAAGGGCCTGATTTAATAATATTCCAAATAACAAGTACTAATTTGCGTATGCAATGGGATGTTGTGGGTGATTTGCAAAGAATAATTACATGAATGACGTGATGTGCAAAGTCGGGGGAGGAACAATATTTAAATGAGGTTTTAGCATGTGCTGTTTGTTCTCAAGTTCAAGTCTCCAAGAGAATCACAGAAATTGAAACCAAAAACTCAAGTGTAACAGAAACTATAGGCAATAAATCATATCGAAAAACTGTTCAAAACACATTATTAATGTAAAACAAATGTATTAATCATTAATTAAAGGTAAAGAGTCTGTCTGCAAATATGCAGCGAACATCTAATATGAAACCAAATTTACCATGAAAATGTCATCCATTTGAGAAACCTTCCGATTGTTTTGAGGCACGAAGGCATCATTTTGACAAACATACTCATTATTCAGGCTTAGGAAATGCTATAATTTTGTCTTCAACTGACAGAAATGGGCTTCCTCAGTTTCATACATGCCATTGGTTTGTACTGAGTTGTGCATGCAATTGCTCCTGAGGTAACTTTCAGGTTGTAGTAAATGTATTGCTGGTGCAAAATTAATTGATTTGCATAGACACCATTCTGTATTTTGCATCTTAAGATAAAAACGCTCTAAATTGCATATTTTATACATGTGAAAGATGCAGTTTTCTATAGACACATAGAAACAGGGTCAAGAACATTAATGATAATCGGGTGCAGGGGGATGGAGACTCTTGCTATTGCCAAGGGTGCTGTATTATTCAGCATTCGGCAAGCTTCAAGAGAAAAAAAAATCTGGACTGTCCGTGTCAGAATTGTAAGGGTGCTGTCCTGATATTGCACTTACATACACACATACCCTGTACAGTACACAACCACAAAACTCCAACCCGTTGTGTTTCTGCTTTTCTGCCTCGTTTATCAAAAGTGTGTTATTTCAGGCTTCGTGAGCTGCTCTGACCTCCTTTCTGTGCCGTAATGTGCAGAATGTGCTTTCTGAATGCTCACCAGCACTTTTGTCATCTCCTGGGACTTGCGAAGACTAGCTAAGCATGAGCAGCAGTCACGTGTAGTCGTTCTCTTTCTGACTCACTCTTTGTGCTAGGATGGAAAGTCGATCCAGCAATATATCCAGAGCTGGATATTGTTTTTGCTGTTGTTGTTGTTGTTGTTTTCCTCAAAATATAAAAAAACCCACATTTGTCCTATTTCCTAATTATTCAAATCAAACCATACCCTGTTTAGTCCTTAGGGGAAAGGCTTCAGCTTCCCTTTAACCACATTACAGTGTTCATCACTTTGGCAGCATCATGTTTCACTGAGGATGTGGTGCTCGCTGGGCAATGCACATAATTGCATGAGCACTGCACATGATTGCATTTTGTGTCACATGTACTCCTTTGCTTCATCTATCATACCTACTTTTCAGAGTAACAAGACTAGTCTAAGGTCTGTTTTAGCATTTCATGATGAATCCAGTTGTAAGGATTGCAGTCAGCTAATCCTGTACTAATAATAAACCTTAACCAGAAATAAAGTGCTAGGATTTTTAGTTTTGCTGACGCCCCCAAAATGAAAAGTGAGAAAAGTTGTAGCGCAGAAGTATTGCGGACATTTTGACAGCCGGTATCTGAATACAAACTGAACTGATTAGAGTTATGTTCATTTCACTAAGGCACGCAGCAACTTGATCAAAGCATGACATTTACTGTGACATTCAAAATATTAAACATCTGTAGACAGAGTGACTGTTTATACCACCATGTTTGTGAAACGTTTCCATTGTGTTATTGGAATATATTTATGGCTTTTTGAACTTGTGGCATCTAAGTATGTTTTAAGCAGGGGAAAAAACAGTTTTAGTCAAAACACTTTTTGGTTATTTATTATAATTTAGCCACAGCAACATCTAGGTTTTTGCAGACCACCACAGAAATAATTTAAAGACAAGATTCTGTGTACTTTTTTTTTAGTCCAGGGACTATATTCTCCCAAAACCTCATTGTGTCACAGTGTTCAAAAGTTTTTTTGTTTTTTTTTCCTCAACGGAAATCGGTGTACAGAAGTGCAGAAAGCCAATCAGACTGCAAGTGTACAAAAATACCCGATGCTCTTTGAGCCATGGACAAAGTCTGAGGCTGAGGCGATGGATTCAAGGTGATGCTCAAGGGCACAGCAGTATCTCAGGCAGTCTTGGGATTTAAACTCATAACTTTCTTGTTACTGGCGAAGAACCTTTAACCACTAAACTCCTAATTCCCTGTATAAATGATACTTTATTCAATCGAAGTTGCAGTGTAGCTTGCTCTGCAGTATATCCACATTTTGGAGCAAGCACAGAAGACAAATGAGCTTCCTGGCACAGAGATTTTGGTTTAGAAGAACCAGTGTCTCGCTGAATGATCTTACAAAGGTGGATGAAACAGTACCCAGTGCCCAGGCACTTGGGACAAGTAAATTCTATGTCCAGGCTATTAGTTTTTAATTTGTATTTTCCCAGTGGACAAGTAAAGAAAAAAAGTCCTGTACCTTATTTACTTTTACACAACAAAAGTTTTCAAAAGTTCAAACTTTGTCACCCCACGGTTAAACACGCTGAAAGAAAATAAAGACATTACCCAGACTCTAATAATATGTTTTACATGCGATGTTAGGACAGAACTAAATGCTGGCCAACAATTTTTGTGCTATTTGATTGTTACTCTTAGTCTGTATTGCTGCAGTTAACTACCTAGCTACATGTAGCTCATCATATATTATTACAATATGTTAGTCACCACTAGTCATTAGTCACTAGTCATGAGCCTAGTCATTTAGATTTCCAAAACACAAGACTGGACAGCACACTGGAGCTTTTACTTGCTAAAAAAATATAATTTGTCTACCTCTATGAATGTTTGTAAAGAGTGAGGTATGATTCAAGGTGGGCATCTGTGAATGGTGATCTCTGAGATGTCTCATGCAGTATTACCATCTGTAGGCCATATGATCATCATCCAGAATTTCCTAATACATGTATGGTGAGAGAAAGAGTGTTATGATTTCTTTTCTTATCAACTGTGGAAACTTTGTTGCAACAGAAGGATGAGGCTGTCAGTCTTCAGAATTACGTTTCTGCACTTGTGGTTTAGCATTAGTGTTTAAAAGTGAGTGAGATTATTTTTGTTGGAATTTATAAAATGGACTAAAGCTTTTTTTTCTTTTTGTAATGGTAAAACACCGTATACAACTGCCACAATAATATTAAAACATTTAAACCTAGTAGGATAGGTAAAAAAAAAAAAAAAAACTTATGAAATTCCATTTTTTGGCCTCTGGTAAAAAAAAATAGTTAACTTAATAGCTTGATCATTTGAAGGCATCTTGATATAACAGTTGAATTAATCTGCATGTTTCATTATGGCGGATGTGAACACACAAGCAGCAGAACTATTTCTGTATTTAAATTTTTTTTTTAAACATTCCACAGAGGTGCTGTACCAGCAAGCTGTAGGCTATCTAGAAGAATTTGAAAAGATTGCTTCACCCCTCAAAACCTTCTGGGCTCAGTGAACGCAAATCATTTTTCTGTCAAAAGCTAAAAAGAAAGTGGAATGGTACATCCTGAGACAGTTCTATGTTTAGAATTGAATGTGCTTATTTTAAAATGAGTCACACTGTATGTGTATTATTGTGATACGGGGGCAAAGAGACACTCTCTGTGTCGTCTGTGTTCAGGCTTTGCATGGGTGTTCTGCACAGAACCGAACAGAGCTTGGGCTGTTACTAACAAACCCTGATCTACAAACTGCCATGGTAGCGTTTAAAATAAAAACAAAAATAATTAAAGAAGGCATATTGTATTGTATTGTGTCAGATAAATACTTTTTCATAAATCATATTATAGATCGTTATAGGCTGTTCATAATTCATGACTGATATAGGCTGTTCAAAACTAACTTTGCATCAGTTATCTAACACTAATTACACATTTTTGTCATTTTCATCTTGATAAATTGAAATTGTAGCAAGGTGAAGGTCCAATTAGGATTTAATTGGCATTTAGGACATTTGGAACAGTACTGTTCAATTAATGTGGATTTTCAACATTTATATCAGGGAAATTTGATTTAAACAACGTTTTCAACACAATTTAATTAACTATGTGTATTTATGTTGTCTGTAAGTATTAGTATCTACTGTATATTATAACAGCATATTTTATGTCATCACCATTATCCAATGCTATGATTTACATTGCCATCATATTATAGTAATAGAGATCAACTCATATAAACCACATAACAGTATATAGTGGAGCCGATGCTATTTTATAAGCTGCCAAATTATGAGGGTGGAAGTCATTCGAAAAATTTGTAGTGATTAATGTGGTAATTACAACTAGGACTATTCATGCAGCAATACAGTATATTGGCAATCTACTAGATTATATTAGATTTATTTCAGTGCTTTTCATCTTCTCTTCATATTAGTATTTTCACAAGTGAGTGCTTGTGTTTAGAGGTGGTGGTCTATGTGCTACTGAAACCCGACACAGGCTGATGCAGGTCTACTCAAGAAAAATCTGACAACCTTGAGGCATGCAGGTGATTTGTATAATCTGCATGGAAATTCAGTTTAAGCAGGTGCATAACCCAGCTGTGAATACCTGTAACGTTCCCTGTGAAAATGAAAACGTTGATGCAACTTTAGGACTTTTTAGATCAACAACAGCCCTTATTTTTTGTTTGTTCCTCTACATTTTCAAAACCCTAAAGCCTATTTCTTATGGAAAACAAAGGAAAACAAATAACTAAATAATAATTAAATAAACTAAATAATTGAGCTTATATTATATTATATTATATTATATTATTTTATATTAACCCATCCTTTATGGGTTTCTTGAACTTTAGGAGATTAAATACCAATACAAATGAATGTATTCGATGAATATCAAATACAAAGAGTCACAAAGTTTAACATTTTAACATGGCTCGCAGAGTGGAGGTTCATAAGGCTTCATTCTGCTCATATTTTTGAAAAGATATCAAATATGACATAATCACGCCTCGTGATGCGAGCCCCACCCAGGAACATCTTCGTCAGCAGAAAAAAAACCACGCAAACATTATAAGATCAGTGAGTAACAGAGGCACGCAATAGTTCAGTAGTTTTATTGCCTTATGCAGCCCTTTGGTGTAGTAATATTGACATTACTGCTGATAAAATGTCAACATACTGCTATTAATTTTTACTTACCTTTACTCCTTGAGTGCCATATGGATCGCTGTATGATCAGTAGAGAGTTTTATGCACTGTACATAATTTGCCGGTGAATAAAGGAATAGCTGATATATGCACAATATATTCATTTATGTTTGGTTCTCAAAGAAGGTACAGCGATACTGTTATTGTGGCTATGAGTAGTAGATTAAAGTTATCCACGCTATGTTATCTCTGTCCTCTCTGATCTTGCCAAGCTTCCCAGACTCTCATTCTTTCTCTCCGTCCCTCCAAGAAAAAAGACGCACACGCTCAGTTAAGCCTCGCAGATGATACTTGCTTGCAACTTCATCTCAATTAACTAGCAATATAAACAATATTACAATACAAGATCCCCTGCAGATGCTTTGGGATTTTCGGAATGGCATGTGTGTATGAACAGATGGACGTGTAATTTGGAGATGGATGGAATATGACTAGAATCCAAATCACCTTGTTTTATTCTTAAAGAGACCAGTTTTAACACCTTGCCTTGTCGTGTCTATAATATAAAGCGATTTTTAAAAGTGATGTGACTTTTCTTATTGGAAAACTTCAGGCTTTAATCTACTTTAGCTAGAATTTAAAACAAAATTATTAAATGCTTCCATGTACACAAATCCCCACCTCTCAGAATCTATGATGACCAGTAGAGCTTATGTATGCTAGTTTAGTAGATCGCTAGCTAACTTGTAACTTATTCTACTTGTGTATTTATAAAACAAGGAATAAAACAAGAAAATAAGAAAAATAATCCAAAACAGTTATCTGATTATTTTCCAATAACAGCACAGAAAGTGTTTTCTTTCTGTTATACCACAGCAATTTGCCACCGCTACCATTTTAAAAAAATTATTAAAGAATGACACTTTTTATCCTTTTATAGTTATGTATAATGTTCTGCGAAATATGTTAGTTCCTGTTTTTACTTACATTAACAGTCATTCTCTCATCATCCTCTCTTTTTTCTGTCTCATGTCTTACCCCAAATTGAAAAAAAAAAAAATGGAACGCTTTCGAACCTGAAGATTGTCAGAAAAGTTACAGCTTTACATCTGGCTGTTTTAAAGTGCTGGCACTGGAGACTCCTTCCAAAAATGTTAAACAGACATTTCCTCACACCCTATATCAAACATTATACATATTTCTAATCAGGTTATGTGGAGCTGACCAAGCACATTAATATAAACCCGTGAAGATGAACTAATATCCAAGATGTGCTGTTATAGAAAATTAATCAACACCTTCTTACCCATCAGAATCGAGAATTCTAAAGCGCCGTGTTATAAAACACAGTCATCTATAGCCAAGCTAAATGTTGACACCAAAGCACTTACTGATTTTTTTGATCTACAGCTTATTTACAGGACCTGGATTTATTGATTCTATTTTTATTTTATTGTTTATCTCCTTCTACTTGGCCAGCTATTTAACCACTGACTTAAATTCTGTTGGCAGTGTTGTGTGTTTAAAAGGCTCGATCTGTGCGCTTCAGTCTGGGTTGTGTTTGACTCAGCAAATTACATTCAGTGCATGGCTGCAGATAGAGAGATGGAGAAGGAGAGAGACATGCGGTGTGCACAGTAGTCCATAGATGGCCAACTGTGTTGCACTGCTGAGAGACAGGAGATCTGTACGGAGTCACTTTGAAGCTCAGGTTTCACACAAAGCAGTTTCAACATTAATGTTACCCTGACAGTCAGCCAACACCAGCATCAGATCACTAACACAGACATAATTCAGCTACAGTCATGTGTGTTTTATATGTGCATCTATTAGTTTTAACTTCACTTTGTTTATACAGTGCAGTGGGACCCAGAGGACCATGATTTTGTCTGTCCATGACCATCATAAACTCACACTTGACTTACATTTACATGACCCAAGTTGTATAAAAAATTATGAAGGTTAGGGTTAGGATTAGGGGCGGAGTCAGGCTTCGTACCTTTTTTTTTAATGACACTATTCATATGAAACTGATGAGAAAGCTAGCCAAATTGCTCTTGCTTTTTTATGTGATCACATTTTCATTATTTTCATTAAATCATGTTGTAGAGAACTATATAGAGAATTATCATGTTGTAGAGAATTATATCATATTACATGTACATTTATATTATTTTTATATAGTTATAAGCACAATTTTGTCTACGCTTTTGCCCCCAATTTGGATTGTGATCAAAGATTTTACTACATGGTCAAGATAATGAAGCACGTTAAAGAACCAATGAGAATTATGAGAATTACAACAAATTAGTACAAATCCTGAAAATCTAGTTAACAAAATAAGTTGCAACACTAAGAGTAGGCCAAGTTAAACAAGTATTATTTAATGGATTTAAAACACCAAATGAGCTGGTGTTGAGCTGGAACACTATTCCAGAGTTTTGAAGGGCATTGTAAGAAAAACATATCATCAGCTGCACTGAAAATGATCCTCAGTACTAACATTAGGCCTGACTGGAGTGCCCAGGATGGGCTATACTGCTTCAGGAGATCAGCAAGAGCAAAACCATTCAGAGCTTTAGTCAATGTAAAACTTCACAGGCAGTCAGTATACTTTGAATAAGACTGGGATGATATGGATTTTTTTTTTACACTGTTAATGGGCCCTTGCTTCAAACAGCAAGAGGTTGATATATTAACAGCAGTCATCTCAAAGCAGCTTTACAGAAATTCAGGTCAGGACCACTAAATATTGAGCCAAAGAGCAACAGTAGCAATGGAAATGTTGTACTCAATAAGAACAATAAAAAAGAAACCTTAAGAGGAAGACTTTAAAAGATTTATAAGATATAATGAGGTGTAGTGAGCTTAGTGAGATTATCAGAGGCACTCAGAGTGATGAGCAATGAGATCCATTAATCAAACTGTTAATAGATTTTAAAATGCTGACAAGAAAGTATGGATTTAGACTTTTACACTCAGTACTCTGGCTGGCTGGCACTTGGAGCTCTTCCAAAGCCAGAGCTGTCTGAAATCACTCCCTCACACACTCGTTCACTATTTACTATACAGACTGTATACACTGATCTTCAGACAACACATCATCATGAAATTGACATAACCAGGGTTTTTCCTAGGTTTTCAGAGGGCTTAGGTTCTGTCTGGGTTCTGGGAGGGTGGTGGTGGTGGTTGGGGGTTTGAAATTATTATTATAAGGAAATTTTAAGTTATTTTAATTTTTTTTTACATTGTTTTCAACCATTATCCTTACCACATTTGTGAAAGAAAGGTGATTTATTTCGACATTTATTTCTTTTTTGAAGCAGTCAGCACCTGTTTTACATAATAATCCTGTGGAGTAGACCGTGTTTTCAAAAACACCCTGAGCTTCTTTTGGGACGCTTTCAACTGCATTTTGGGAGAGCATATTTTTTATATGACAAAGCGCTTTGACCAGCGGTTTTCATCAGAAAAGGACATTATGTGTGAACACAGCCTAATTTGTTTAGCTATCAAGCAATGTTAGATACTAGCGTTAGTTCAGTCGAGATATCTTTATGTAATGTCAACTAACTAGCTTCGCTAGTAACGTAACTTAATTCAGTACATACTGTATATCAATATCTATGTACGTGTGCTAGGATCGCAATTTCTTTAGTTGTAAAATAGGCTACATTAGTTATATCTTTTCTCGATCTGCTATTACTATTGTTAACATCCACAAGAATTACTAACTAACAAAAAAAGTTTTATACTTCATTTATTCTTTGTTAAGGCCTTATCTTATCGATAGCTTGCAACTTGCTTATCCGAGTCGATGGTTGTAACTACCATCCCAAGTTGATGGTAGAGAGAAATATCCAGTCAGTTGTGAGCATGTGTCACACACCAATCACACAAACATTTGTCCAAACATTGGTTGTTGATTGGCAGGTCATTCCTGTTGCCAACTTACCTCGCCATTTACGCTCAAGCCACCTCTCTGTTTTTTTTTGTTTGTTTGTTTGTTTTGTTTTTTTGTCAGCGCTTAGAACTCTCACTGTTGTTTTTACATTCATTCAGATATGTTGCCTAATTGCCTTTTAACGTCCGTTTTGCTTAACGCGCTCTGCAAAAACACTTTTCTGCGCGTAAACCTTTCTATGGAAGGGAAAACCTTGCCATAACCCGCAATTAGATAATAAAAGCAATTTCAGTATTGAATACATGACTAACAAGAGGTCGTTAAACAACGTCTTTTATTTGCATTTATATACAAAGTTGGCTGTCCGGAATTCATCCTGGGAAGTACATTTCAAGCTCAAAGAGGTGCTTAGTGGTGTACAGCGGTTGTTCCTTTGATTTACGGTGCACTATGGGCTATACTGCTTCAGGAAATCAGCAAGATACACTGGAGCTGAACCATCCAGGGCTTTAGTCAATGAGAAACTTAATAAGCAGCCACTGACACCTTAATCTTTGATTAAAAACCAAAGGTCTTGTGATTGAAAACCAAAAATACCCACACATTGCATAAGCATTTTTCATTGTGCCTTGTATTTGGGGTTGGAAGTGTTTCTAAAGCAAAAATAAATAAATAAATCCCCATAGCAGTGAGTGCTGAGGTGCTCTCAGGGTGTGAGTTGACACAGATTCAGTGTCACCATGGCGATGCGTGTTCCAGTTATTCCCCATTCTACAGTATATTCACGTCTCTCTGTTATCCATCTTCACCTGCTGTGCAACTCCTTTAGTGCGTTTGCAACACAAGCCTCATTTTCCAAATTCCGCTTATGAGTAAGCCATGTGAAACTAACAGTAATTCATCTTATCCCGAGCCGTCATCTTAACTCACCTCTGCCTCTGCAGGGCTCTAATTAATCTCCGAGGTAGCAGGATGATATATGAGGAAGACAGAAAGGTAACCGGATGGCCTTTTTCTCTGCACCTTGAGGTATTCGGGTCTCTTCAGGTGTACGGTTTTCACGTGGAGGATAAATTCATCCTAACCTACATTCACTGGGGAAAGAGGGAGCTTTGCTTAACCCTGACATTTTAAAATGTATTTTAATATTCCTAGAATGTCTTATTTTCATCTTAGTTTTAAGCAATGTAAACAATATTTATGAAGATAGACACACCAAACACTTTAATATGCTAGGGGATGGTTAGTTTCGTATTATAATATAAATAGGAAATTATATTTAATAGTCGTTGTACATGTTCATTAGTGAAATTATGCCAAGCATGCTCAGCTTTTGTTTTTGTTTTTTTCAGTTTAGTATTGTTCTACTTTTGGAAACAACTCAAAATGGGTCATTTTTGCACGATTAGAACATAAAGGAAAATCTTGTCCTGGACTTTTAGGATTTTTACCTACTGTGTAGTATGATGGCGCATAAGAGCTCCTACTGTTTGCTGGAAATACTTTAGCAGTGTGGATTCTTCAGTGAAAAATATGTATATGTATATTAATATGTTTCATATGTAATTGCAGCTGGTTTAAAGCATGATAAGCATAATCACTTGTGATAGTGCTGAGCTTAGCTAAGTTCTTATTTTAACTACATTTCTCAGTAATGTTGTAAAAGTGATGCAAATTTTTGTATCAAGTAGCAAGTAAGTAGTTGAACTATTTTACAACAGAGTACTGGAATAGCGTTGATAAGCACTGATAACATTCACAAGTTATTAACATTCAAGAATTTTATTGTCAATAGTTATGTTTCCATCCACGTATTTATATGTGAATTTTGGGATATCGGATAAAAAAACGCTGGATGGAAACAACAGATGCGAATAAAATCGTAAAAAAAAAAACGTAAGCGCTCAATTGAGGTGGATAATTTTTTTTATCCGATAAGAAGACATGCACATAAACAACAATGGAAACATATTTACTGAATAAATTCCTCAATGCGCCATCAAAAGGTCATGTAACTTTGCCTCAACAAATTATATGATTGGATAAGTGGCTCAGAAAAGTAAAAATGGTGGAGAGTGAGAGGTATGTTTGGATAGACGTCGAGGTCCATTTGTAATGATAGTTTGCCCCAGTTTCCCCGGAAGTGACGGTTTTGTTCTTTTCAACACATGGGATGGAAACGGTGCTTTATTCACAACTGTTTTATGTGATATTCCAATTTTTCGCATAAGTTAAATTCTCAACTTGGCTGGAAACATAGCTAATGACATTCTTAGTTTGCACGTTCTTACAGATGCTGCAAGGGTAAATAATAACAAATTAAAATAATGACAATGTTTAACAGTTATGCAAGACATTGTGCAAATTGTGTTAGGTACTTCTTTTTTGGTTGGTTCGATGCACAGCTTGAGGTTACTGCCTGCTAATGAGTCTCTGACACTGACCTGAGAGAAACAGAAAACCTAGAATGAACCTTTCATCTGTTTTTTTCTTTAAATTAATGAATTTGCAATATTGCCAGGCTGGATAACATAGCAATCAGTTCAGAACCTTATCCACTGATGATTATCATTGATTCCAGTCAGACGGACCTTGGTCTGCTCTTTCTAGCTCTTCATCTACATCTGGAAGACCATGTTACGGATGCAAACCCAACGAATTATTTTAGTGGGCCAAACTAAAAATATTCTAGCAGAGCCATTGAAATGATAAAAACTGGAGTAGTTCAGCAGCTCCAGGTTTCTAAGCATGAACCAGTTCAGCTTCTGTGGCTTATCCAATCACATGAAGTTATGTAAATTATTTATATATTTAAAGACGATTGGACTGAGAAGTAAGTAAGTAAACCAGTTATTCACTAGGTTAGTCAGTGTGCCATATTATGTGCATAATAAGATTGATATAAATATGACACCATGAGATGATCACACTTAATCTAATTTATTTCTGTTGTTAAACCGGTAAACAGCATTCATAAAATGTAGTGCATTAAAGATCATCATGCTGAATTTGTAAAAGCTATGTTTTTAAAGGAACAAGGCTTTTTTTAGCCTGTGAAATCTCTCCATGTTGTGACTCACACGCCCCCAAACAGTGAGACACGGAACCAAAATACCAGGTCTGTTGCTTATTTCGGTCAGCCTACACACGTTCCAGCACAAGTTGAATACACTTCCTTTTTTATTATTTTTTTATATATTTTTAATTTTTTTTAATTTTAGACTTCCTTAAAAAGTGTTTTAGTTGTACGTTGAATGGTTAGTTCCTCTGCTCCTGTTTCCTCATTTACATTACTCAGCATGGCGAGGACATTTCGTCTTAAAGGGGAATTGTATGGGTTGTGTTTATATTTTTGGTATTGCAGTTTACTCATTGTTTCATCATTTCAATCCTAGCTTTTGTAGGCATGGTCTGCAATTCGACTTTGCATGACCTCTTTTGACTATCTATCCATCCATCCATCCATCCATCCATCTATTAATCACACATCTCTTTTTCTCTCTCTGTCTCGCTAGCCATCTGTCCACATTTGCACCATAGATGTCAAGGAAGAGAGTAACACATTTGCTCGCCATGTCACACTTCTCTTCTCACGTCCCTTCATACCCGACAGCACAGAACTGGTTTATTTCTGATTGCTTCAGAGATGCTTGTGTCCATAATACTTGCATCCGCTTTATCCTGGCAGCATGATTACACAACATGGATGTGGAGTAATCGCAGTGAATATCACTTATGATTGGTCAGAAGATGTTGGTTAATTTTGTCTAAAAGCTCTGACAGTAGCACCAGCTACCAGCTACAGGTACATGCTATATATTAATGCTTTCATTCTTGTTTCTATAGCAGAAACTTACAAGTGACTTGTATGGTGGATGCGTCACATAAACAGGTTTTTAAAAAATGGATGTAAATGTTGATATGGTGATGTTTTCTGTAGGTTGATGTTTATCATTTTTGGAAGGAGTCTCCAGTCTCCTGTCAACAATCAGAGGTCAAACTGTTCCATCAAATTTTCTAATGTCTTCAGGGCTTCATGTAATATGACAAATTGCTTTTTTTGTGTTACCTTCAAGATAGATAACAAAGCTGCTATAACAATTGATAACAGGGAGTAAATTCAAGTTCCAATGTTGTTCCACAACATTAAATGTAATTATAAATAAATAAAAGTGTTGTTCTTTAATAAATAGAAATGTTAGGGTTGGCAAATTACTGTTGTATAGCAATAATAAAGCACATCACAGTGTGCTACTATTGAAAAATAGTCCTTCTAAGGTAGAAACAGTAACTCTGATGTCGGGCCGCACCGCACTGCGTCGTTATTGATTATTTTCCTACAACAACATGCCCCGTTGTGTTTTATTCCTCATAGAAGATGATAATTCTTTCCTTATATAATATGACAAAAAACAGGCAGTAGAATCAAAACATGGATGTGAACAAGAAACACACAGAATCCAAGACCAGTTTAAACAGGATCCAAACAAGATAAATCTACAAAAACATGCACAGAACATCAATAGGCAGTGAGAAATTTGCAGACAGTCATGACATATGACATACTGTATAACAAAACCAAATAATTCCTACATCCTTATATTGAGTCCTTGATTGCTTGTAAACTTTAAATAGGTGATGGGAGCCTGGACTGGTGTTCAGCGGGCCAGGAAATTAGAGCAATGTTATTTTCTCTCAGAGTATGATATGTAGTATAGTATATACCATTTGAACTGATTTCTTTTCTTTTTTTCTTTTTTTTTGGAAATTGCAAAGGCAACTCTTGGCGAAAGCATCTTCCCGGCATTGAGCGCAAACAATACACACCAGTCGTGTGACCTTAAGCTCCACCTATGAAGTGCTTTTGCTTGGGTAATTCACTAGAAAGGGCAGAGAAGTGACAGTGTACAGTACCGAGCACAGGATCCAGACAGATATCAAAGGATGTAAACACACCGATCTGCTCCATTAGTGTGTTTATTCGCACACCCAGGGTCACGTTGCAGTGTCTGGAGCTTCATCAGTCACATGCAAGAACACACACACATACCACCATTTCCTCTACACTGCAAACCAGACCTGTTTATACTGGCTGTTCGGGATATGATGCTTCTACAGCCATTGTCATAAGTAAGGCATTTTTCCTTTTTCATATTCCCAAAAACAAGAGCTGCTAGAAACATGTGTCGGATTCCAGACTCTGTGTCTGCTTTCAACCTGACATGTTTTATTGTGTGCTTATGACTGCAGAATTCTTGTTCCTTCTTTAGCTGTGAGTTCATAGCGTCTGCCACACAAGCAGGACAGTTTGATGAGCAGTTCTGTCATTGGCAGCTGTTTATGAAATTAGTGTAAGAGAAATTTTCAAGAACTGCCTGCTCATTATTTGGCCTCCTAGTAATCAAATACTCAGAGATGTGTCTCATTTTTTACTTGAAGAGCATATGGGATATTGGGAGTATTGAACCAAAAAAAACAAAAAAAATGTTGGTTTGCTTCAGGAGAACATATTTTACAGTTTATTCTGTACAGTTCAATCATGGCATAGTAATAATACAGTAAAACACTACATTTTAATTACCATGCTATGGTATAATAGGTCAATTATATAGCGGTTATTAATTGCAACATATTGACTTAAGAAAAACCTTGTAGTTTTTATCCATTTATGGTTACATGTAATTTTGTGGAGCATCCGCAAAACAAGTTAGTTCCTGTTATCACTTTTGATATGACCGTTATAATCAGTCCTTCCCTCTTGAGGTTTCTTGTAAGACAAAAAATAAGACGTAAGACAAAAAAGCCCAACTTGTTATCAACTGCATAAAAAAGTGCAGCATCGTCTGTCCTAGAGTCTTTCCCATGTCTGAAACAGCTTTACCTCTGACTGTTTCAAAACTCTGACACTGGAGAATCTTTCCAAAAAGGTGCTGTTAAATAAATGTCTCCTCACAGAAAACATCACCATTTCACCAATTAGATGTCTGCCGTACACGTCTCTTACACAAAACGAGAACATATTTGATTTGTCTTGTAGCCAGAACTATTTTCAGAGATGTTGTTATAGAAAATCAGAAATGCCAGTCAGAAATGAGATTTCAACAGTGCTGTAGTATCACTGCTCACTGCACACCTGTACACCTTCTCGTTCATGCAATTATCCAGTCAGCCAATCATGTGGCAGCATCACAATGCATAAAATCATGCAGATACCATTCAAGAGCTTCAGTTAATGTTAAAAAAATCTGATCTCTGTGACTTTGACTGTGAGATGATTGTTGGTGCCAGATGGGCTGAATTGAGTCTTCCAAAAACTGCTGATCTCCTGGGATTTTCACACACAACAGTCTCTAGTCTATACAAATAAACTGAAAACTGACCTCTAGGGTTTTCAGAGAATGGTGCGAAAAACAAAAAGCATCAAGTGACATTTCTGCAGGCAGAAACATCTTGTTTACGAGAAAGCTCAGAGGAGAATGGCCAGACTGGTTCGAGTTGATAGGAAGGCTACAGTAACATAAATAATCACTCTTTACAACCATGGTGAGCAGAAAAGCATCTCAGAATGCACAACTTATCAAACTTTGAGGCGGATCGGCTACAACAGCAGAAGACCTCATCGGGTTCCACTCCTGTTAGCAAGAACAGAAATCTGAGGTTACAGTGGGCACAAGGTCATAGAGAGTTGATGACCAGCCGATGTTTTTCCAACCTTCAGATGCCTTCAATCTTCATCTGAATGCCCTGAATGTTTTAATTGCGTCATATTTCAATCTGTGGTATGTTCAGAGTTAGGCGATCCTTATGGCAACTTTCTGCCCTTCACAATGTGTAATAGTTTTAATCAGGTAAATGATTTCAATACTCAGGTACTATGTAAAGTCACTAATGGACACTGTCTTAAGACATGATCTAAATATAAAGAGTGTTTAGAGCTATTATTTATTGCTGTTTAAAACAGCGGATGGCAAATTGGCCCACGGCAAATGTTTTAAGGCTACCGTAAACAAAGACTCAATGTGCAACCTGGCTGTGCATAGCACTATGAAGCACTCTGTTACACTTTACTTGAACTCTGCTAACATAATCATGTAATAAGCCTGTCATGGTCAATGTCACATGCTAGCATGAATTGTCTTGAACGTTTACGTTCAGTGATATGAGTGTCATGTTGCCAAGAATTGATGCTTAATGTCATGGCAGCTGATGTCACATGCTAATTTTTGCTCTTATGTACAAAAGACCTGTCTCAGCATGGACTGACAGTGTAACAGTAGTTCTGTCCTCACTGAGATGACTTTGCAGACACCACACTGATGTGAAAATACCACAGTTGGATGTTAATTGTATAATCATCTGAACGTATCATACTGTAAATGACCTAGAAAATATCTGACACAGACCACATGCACAAGGAATTGAGCATGTCCTACATGTGCCTCCATTTTAAAAGTGGGTTCTGGTTTAAAAAGTTCACACCATTCCCTGCTTACAAAATGGACTAATTTGAATAATAAAGAACATAATTTACATGCAGAGTAATACGCAAAGGCATTAGCTCACTGGCCTAATGATGCATTCTTGACATTTGCTTTTCATTTCAATCAGTCAGTAAGTGAATGAGAGTGCCTTTTTGGCGCTCGATACAAAATACTGGATGGTAATTGAATTGTTGTAACTGGTCCAGATGAGTGTATTTTAATTAATTCAGAAAGCTTTTATAAATATGTTATAATGCGGACTTTAATCTTTGAAATGCCAACTTCAAGTGTACCTTTTTGTACTCTAACCTTAAGAAGCCAAACACACATTTGTAGCCTCTTTTTAGCAGTACTGGACAATCCACATCTCAGCATCTTATGTCTGCAATATTATATTAGCCACATCCTGTGATTTGTGTCTGTGTGTGTGTGTGTGTGTGTGTGTGTGTGTGTGTGTGTGTGTGTGTGTGTGTGTGTGTGTGTGTGTGTGTGTGCTTCAGCACTGGATGAGCCATACTAACACTTTGTGACTCAGTTCCATATGGTTTCAACTGACCTGTAAAGTCATTTGATGCTATTCTCCTACAATCTACTTGATCAGAGCTAAATTGTGCATGGAGAGATTAGTGTTCTTTCTCTTCCAATAATGATTTACATGATCCACTGCCTTCCTGACATTCAAGTGGTATTTTTCAGAGACCTGGGGTTGTAAATGCCTACAACTATATAATTTGCCTCCCATCCATCCTGCCTATCTCTCACAGAGCTTGTCGCTTTACTCTAAGAGCAGCAGAGCCTGTCAAAACATGTACGCCCTCATCATGTTTTTTTTTTTTAACCGTGTATTGCCATTTGGTAAAGGATCCATGGTGTGAGCAGATATAGTGTGCCATAAAGGAATCAAAGTGGTGTGTAGTGGAGGTAGAGTAGTAGAGAGTGAAGTACATAGCTAGTGCATAGTACTAACCCCATTTGCATAAAAGTTGGGATTTTTTCTAAAATGCAATAAAAACAGAAATCTGTGATTTGTCGAGTCTCTGGAAAGTTTAATTAACTGACAAAAGTACAAAGAAAAGATATTCAATGTTTCCACTGACCAACTTAATTGTATTTTTTAAATATAAACAAATTTAGAATTTGATGCCTTCAACACACTCAAAAAGAGAGAGAGGCAAAATAAGACTGAAAAGTTTATACCAGAGTTTATACCTGAAAAGTCCACCAGAGTAATGTAATGGATCAACTTTAAACATGAAAAACGAAACAGAAGCGCACGCTTGGATTCGAAGCACCTTTTTAAAGGAGACGAGTTTTAAAACGTGCCCGCATTATCTACCAGAATGTGTAGTAAATCGGATGAATCTGCAACGTTTAAAAATATTCTCCACCTGTTACAATTCATGTAACCAATTAAAAGATGTTTAACACGTTTAAATGTATTCTCCAATTTATATATTGAATTAGCTCGAATGGCGTGAAATATATCTATATATCTAATCAATGCGTGTTGTGACCAGTTATAAATAGACATCAGCCATGAAGGGGAATTCATGTATGTGCACATATACATATAGATAATTAACTACAACGGATTATAATTAATTATGACTATGTATGTGGTCTAGATCAGCTTTTAGGATTAGCTGTAGTCTAGTTTGGAATTATGAACTCTAAAGAGGGAGTTTATCCTTCTGGCCAGGAAGGAAATCCCGTTTCCAGAGCGGGTAGTGAGGTTCTTATGCAGTGAAGAAGGGACTCTATCACGTGACCAAAAACAGAGAAAATCAAGCGTGGGATAATAGATTTTAATAACTAGATGTAACTATGGATATACACGACTAACTCTAAGCAAAACATACATATGTACATCTATATACAAGAAGAGAGAGAGATTAGAGCGAAAGTAATGAAATGAAAAGGGTAGCAGACAAAAGCAACAATTAATTAGCCTTTTTCAAAACCAGCAACGAACTTAAATCTCCTGTAAACAGGGGTACAATCTTAAATGCAGATATAGATCCATTGACTATACTTGCATGGCTTCGGTATGAAAGTTCGCGCGGTCCAGTAAAGTTCGCTGGGTCGTTGTTTGAAAAGGCGTGGACCATGAGGCGGTTGCATCCTTTGTCCGGGAGAGAGAGAGATTCTGGCTTCCTCTTCCCGGGGCACGTGGCCCTGGTGGAGAGAAACTGGAAGGAGTGTAGAAGTGAAGTTGAAGTGTGAAGAAGAGAGTGTGTTGGAAGAGAGGTTTCAAAGCGTGGTGTTGTTTTAAAGACAACACCAACACACACGCCTCTTTGGGCTACGGGCCAATCAGGAAGTTGGATTTGTTGGCGGGATGAACTCTCTTTGTCTGGTCTCAGACCTGGATTTGCATGTCCAGGGAGGAGCCGGTTTATACCGTATTATATATGAAATTAAGAGAAAGCATGAAATAATGTATCCCATTACAATATGATATGCATAATCAATCAGGGTATCGCAAGACGATTAACTACATACCAAATTCGATGGACTTATAAAGAATATTAAAAGGTGAAACATGGTTACAGACATTTAAAATAATATCCTAAGTTAAGCTATCTAAAATCATTATAGTTATGTTACATAAACACAATATATGCAAACAAGAAAACATCTCACTATTTGGACATCGAATAATTATGTATAATTACGTGTTACATTCAAAAGAGATTTTTCATTGTTTGTGTGCGCGTGTGTGTGTGTGCTTTGTGTGTGTGTGCTTTGTGTGTGTGTGTGTGTCTGAAGAGGGGGGGTCGTGTCCTCTGCCGCATTCCGAGGGTATCTGGACAAGAGGTTAGATAAGATTTCATGGCTCAAAGACACAGAGAAACTTCTTTGCTAGATCCAGGCTGATTCAGAAATCAGTTTGATACGTTCAGACGTTACACCATTTTGGAGAATTAGGTTAATTGGTAACAGGGGAGGGTATCAGGATTGGGCATAAAAGGAGCATCCACCAAAAGCTCAGTCTTTGCAAGCAAGGATGGGTAGTGGCTCACCACTTTGTGCCAAACTTCGTGAGAAAATTGTCAGTCAGTTCAAAAAGAACATTGCTCAACGCAAGATTACAAAGAATTTAGGTCTTTCACCATCTACAGTGCATAATATTGTGAAAAGATTCAGGGAATCCGGAGAAATCTCATTGTGTAATGGGCAAGGTCGGAAACCACTGTTGAATGTGCGTGACCTTCGAACCCTCAGGCGGCATTGCCTGAGAAATCATCATGCTACTGTGATAAATATAACCACATGGGCTCAGGAGTATTTTGGAAAACCGTTGTCACTTAACACAGTCTGCCCCTGCATCCAGAAATGAAACCTGAAACTCTATTACGCAAGGAGGAAGCTGCACATCAACTCTATGCAGAAACGCCGGCGAGTTCTCTGGGCTCGAGCTCATCTCAGATGGACTGTAAGGCAGTGGAAATGTGTGCTGTGGTCAGATGATTCCACGTTTCAGCTTGTTTTCAAGAAAAACGGACGTCGAGTTCTCTGTGCCAAAGATGAAAAAGACCAACCAGACTGTTATAAGTGAAGGGTGGAAAAGCCAGCATCTGTGATGGTATGGGGGTGCATCAGTGCCCACTGCATGGGTGACTTGCGTATGTGTGAAGGTGCCATTGACACGGAGGCATATATTGGGATATTAGAGAGACATATGCTGCCATCAAGGCAACGTCTTTTCCCAGGAGGTCCATGGTTATTTCAGCAGGACAATGCCAGACCTCATTCTGCATGTGCTACAACAGCGTGTCTTCGTAGACACAGAGTTTGTGTGCTTGACTGGCCTGCCAGCAGTCCAGATCTGTCTCCTGTGGCACATCATGAAGAGGAGAATCAGACAATGGCAATCAAGGACTGTTGAGCAGCTGAAGTCTTGTATCAAGCAAGAATGGGCAAAAATTCCACTTGCAAAACTGCAACAATTAGTATCCTCAGTTCCCAAACGATTAAAAAGTGTCATTAAAAGGAAGGGTGATGTAACACAGTGGTAAACATGCCTCTGTCCCAATGTGTTTTGTGTGTGTTGAAGGCATCAAATTCTAAATTTGTTTATATTTACAAAATACAATTAAGTTGGTCAGTGAAAACACTGAATATATTTTCTTTGTACTTTTGTCAGTTAACTAAAGTTTCAAGGGACTTGAAAAATCACAGATTTTTGTTTATATTGCATTTTAGAAAAAATCCCAACTTTTATGGAAAAGGGGTAAGTACATAACTGGGTCATAATAGTGCATGGTGGGATCCTAATAGTGTTTTATGAGGTTATAGCAGTGCATTATAGGGTCATAATAGTGTATTATGTGGTCACAGTAGTAGATAATAGTGCGTTATGAGGTCATGGTAGTGCTTTGTTTGTCCATAATAGTGCATCATGTGGTCATAGTTGTGCATTGTGGGGTCATAGGAGTGCACCTCACTGTGTGATCATAATAGAACATTATGATCACTGTGGGATCCTAAAAGGGTGCTAGATTGTCACAGTATTGCATTGTGGGACCATAATATTGCATTATGTGGTCATAGTAATGCATTGTACGATCTTAATAGTGCAATATGCGGTCACAGTCGTGCATTATGGGACCATAACAGTGCATTATGTGGTCATGGTAGTGCATTGAGGGATCATAATAGTGCATTATGGGTCATAGTAGTGCAATGTGGGATTATAATAGTGTGTTATGTGGTCATGGTAGTGCATTATGGGACCTTAATAGTGCATTATTTAGGCATAGTAGTGCATTGTGTGACAATAATATTGCATTAGGTAGGCATAGTAGTGCATTGTGGGATCATAATAGTGCATTATGTGATCATAGTAGTGCATGGTGGGACCCTAATAGTGCATTACGTTGTAATAATAGTAGAGTTCTATAGTGTAATAAACCTGTGCTACATGATATTATGAAGACCATGTATTGAAAATAAATATAGATTACTTTATATAGATGATATAATATGTAATGTTCAAATCTGAAGAAAATCTTAATTTCGTAAAAAAAAAAAAATCTTTATGTGGGATCTTTCAGCACTCCTGTACCTTTATTCTTATAAAAAGTGCTTGCACTCGGCACTCCCTAAATCCCGCAGCAGCTGTCGAGAAAAGGATAGAATGCTTTTTTCTCTAATAAGATCTTCATCTTTTAATGAACGTGTGTAATTAGTTCTCCCTCGGCTGTCTCCAATCACTAATCCCGTGGTGATACGAGCGTAGATTTTTTTTCTCTTCTTTTCACATGAGCACATTCAGAGCAGCTGGCTTTTCGTATAAAGGTCATAATGGTTATAATATAACAAGATCTAATGTGTATTGATTCTCAAGAAATCGATCAACATTAGAGCCTCTACTTCTACATGAGCCTCTACTTCTACATGAGCAAGCTTTCTTCACAGAAGTCTGTGTTTTAGGGACTGCTACTTATTAGCAAAACTTGCTACAAAATCTCTTTAGTCCATCATAATATTATAATTGTTGTATTATTATATAACTATATAATTATTCTATATATTTGTTGGTGTTCATTCCTGTGATGCTTTTCTGATTTAGTCATAGGTTTAGTCTTCTGACAGAAATGGTAACTGTTAGCTAGCTATCAATAATCTTCTGTGGTAGCATTTAGCTAGCTATTAATTTCCTGAGGTAACTTTTTTAGCTAGCTATCATTAATCTTCTGTGGTAGCTTTTAGCTAGCTATTAGTAATATTCTTTGGTAACTTTTAGCTAGCTATCAGTAATCTTTTTTGGTGATTTTAAGATAGCTATTAATAATCTTTGATGGTAACATTTAGATAACTAACATTAAATTTCTGAGGTAACTTTTATCTAGCTAGCAATACTCTTCTGTGATAAAGTTTAGATAGCTTTCAGTAACCATCTGAGGTCAATTTTAAATAGTTATCAATAATCATTTATGGTAACCTTTTAGCTAGCTATGAATAATCTTCTGTGGTAAATTTAGCTAGCTATTAGTAATATTCTGTGGTGACTTTTAGCTAGTATTAATAATCATCTGTTGTAAATTTTAGCTAGCTATGAATAATCTGTGGTAAATTTAGCTAGCTATCATTAAACTTCTGTGGTGACTTTAAGATCATGATAATCTTGAGGTAACTTTTAGCTAGCTATCAGTAATCTTCGATGGTAACATTTAGATAGCTAACATTACATTTCTGAGGTAACTTTTATCTAGCTATCAATACTCTTCTGTGATAAAGTTTAGATTGCTATCAGTTGCTCAACCATCTGAGGTAAATTTTTAATAGTTATCAACAATCATTTGTCATTTGTCTCCTATCCATAATCTTTAATTTAAATAAATTTTTGAAATTCTGTGGTAAGTTTAATTTAGTTAGCAGCAATCTTCTGTGGTATGTTCTATGTAGTAGCTATGCTGTGAGTCATTCTTAATGTATTTTTTCCATTAAAGTTGGAAAGAAATGAAAACGTTTTTGTTATTGAGTCAGACTTCGTCCATGTCGACATGCTGGGAAATGACGGACTGCTACGACCATAAAGTGAGAGAGCCTCTAATTATAGGCAGACAAACAACCGACTCTGTTACCTGAGGAGAAGAAACGTTTACTAAATGGACGGATGTCACACCTTTGTGTGTGTTTGTGTGTGTGTGTGTGTGTGTGTTTGTGTGTGTGTGCATGTTCACCACGTGAACTGGGAGTGTTTGGCGTGTGGTGCATGGTCAGTCTTGAAGTCAGGAAGTCATGGTCCGTCTTGAAGTCTTGCTAATGGCCACACGGACACACACAGACACACATAGACAAACACAGACACACACAGACAAACACAGACACACACAGACACACACTGATGCTGTATCTCTGGGTAGAGCTCATTAGGTCTTAGGTGCTCATCCACAGCGCATCCTCTCATTGGCTGAGGGAGGAGGACAGGAGGCTCTGCTCACCCTCCCCCTCTCTGTGTGTATGAGAGAAAGTGATAGAGTCTGAGCGTGTGTGCTCTCTAGAAAGGAGAGGAGCCGAGCCGAGCCGAGCAGACAGCCTCTTTCAGTTCAGAGCTCTAGTGCTGCATACTCCAGGGATCTCATTCACACACGTACACGCACACACACACACAAAACACACACACACACACACACACACACACACACACAGTGCAATCTGCTACTACTAGGCACATTGTTATCGTCTGTGGGCTTCTCTGCTTGTAAGGAGCAGCTAGTTGATCTCAATACTGAGCATTCAAGCTTCTTCATTTGAAATCTTTCGCCGCAAAAGTGGTCCGAAGGCAACATGGGAAGGCAGAGCCACGATGCCACCAGCACTACGACGAGCACCGGATCATGCTCCAGCTCAGGGAACGGGCGCATGCAGCGCTCGCAGAGCCGCATGAGCCTGTCTGCCTCGTTCGAAGCACTGGCTGTCTACTTTCCTTGCATGAACTCGTTCGACGAGGAGGAAGGAGGTGAGAGAGATCTTGGTTCTTGGAGTCTGGGGTCTGGTGAGATGGAGAGATAGTAGAAGAGGAAGAGAGGGATGTGTGCTTGGATTTAAAATGTTCTTAGTAATGTAACGATATGCACCTCTGATGTTTATCACAGTGTCATTTCTATCAATAGTTGTTTAACAGATTTCAGAATTTCAACCTCTCAGGCATGCCAGAAATGTTTTCTTGTGACGTTTCATGCATATCTTATTCTATTCCTACATAATAAATCTAGCATTAAATAAAAAAAATATATGCTGTGTGTTGACCAAGCTTCAGCCAAGGTTGCTTGCACATATCCTGACCTTGACGCTTCAGTCTAGCTCTTTCGCTCTCTCAGCTTCTTGGTATTAATGACGTAGTAAAACTTAAAAATCTGTTGTTGTCAAAACAGGAAGAGGTGGATGAATGCTAATCTAGAGAGATTTAATCTAATCTGTAATCTTAAGCATCCTTGATCACAAACATACCATTATCTGTGAAGGGAGCTTTCATTCAGCTCAGGTTGATTTAATAATGAGCGCAGGATTAATGAGCGAGGGAATTGTCTTCCTGGAGATGGCACTTGGAAATGGGTTTATTTTCTCAGAGGTAATTATGACCCTGTTAACAAAGGCATGTGCGCTAACGCTGATGATTAGCGAGTTGGTCTCTATCAGAACAGTGTGTGTTTAGAGTCATTCTGAATGTTCAGAATTAGAGGCAGAGGAGGATGATGCTGAATCAGAAATGTGTATGTTATGTGTATGGGTCTGGGAGCTAAATTATTGCTTATTTTGTTGATGTTTATGATGTAGGTTTGTGTTTAAATTGACTCATCCTGGGGATTGAACTAGATCTCAATAAAATTTTTCATTCAGAAAAAAGGGGTACTCGTCCCTGGAGTGCTTCCCTTATCTTTTGTACTTTTAATATATCTCTTTCACTTGGAAAGTGGATATACTATACATTGAAAGATTTAAGGTACATCATTGGACCATAATTACCTTTTAAAGTAATAATTTAAAGATACACTACATGCATGCTTCTGTGTAAAAGATATATACTAAAGGTACAAAACGTGTACATTTGAGGGTACTAACCCAGCAACAAAGGATGGTACAGTTTAGGACAATATTTTCCCCGAAAATATTTGGTGCAAATAAAGTCGTAAGAAAAGGCACAACTGCTAACCTTCGTAATCTTCCATGGAGCATTTGTACTTTAAAATATATGTCTGTCTTCAATGACATTCAAAGAAAGTGGCTACAATAATAATAATAATAATAATAATACAGAGGGTTCATTCCACTACTCTTGGTTCGGCTTGTTTCTAGAAATATCTAGCTAGCTAGTTAACATTAACAGTTATAATGTAAACATATAACACTGATTTAAACAGCTATGTTTGTCATGCTCCATCAAAACAGTTATCTATCTTGATCATTCATTGCTTCGTCACGTTAATGGGTTTAAAATTATTAATGGTCGTATAGGATACATAACTTAATCAGCTAGGTAACCAACAACAATAACAACAACAGATAACGAGCTGCCCAACTTTAATTGCTGTTTTGGAGGTTGGTGGTATTTTCATTTTCCTGTTTGCATAGGTTATAGACAAATGTGTATCCACTGCTATGTGAATATTTCATACTCATAAACATTGATAAACGTGGCCATGGATATTGGATAGTCTTGTTTTCAGCTGCATTCGCATATTTGCACAAATTTGACACAGCCTATTGAATTTAATAATATATCTCCATCTTCAGTGATATCAGAAGAAGATGGCTTTGCATATTGTAGGAATTATATTATAGAATATATTGTTTAGTAATCTTGCCATTACAAAAAGCAGGTGTAACTAGAAAGAGACTACATTAAGGCATTTGCATTACTTGTTCCTTGGGAAACAAAAATGTACGGTACTTTTTCTTTACCGGTGAATATATTTCATACTAACTCCTTTTTATAATTAACATTATTGGTGTTATTATTTTACTTGAACCATATTTACACTGTTACACCAATATTATAGGCTATACTAACTGCGACATACAAGTCAACCGATACTTAATCTTTTGTGCGTTTAGGTTTCTGCTGTGTAAGTTTTAGCTAAGTGTCTTATTTAAAGTGTGTGATGTAGCACACCCTAGGATCAGCTGATGACCAGCTGATGTCTGCATTAGCTATACGCAAGGATTAGTTTGATCATGTTGTTAAGACATTGCTGGTCACACAGTCCACAGACCACACAGTTCCTACATTCAGTCAGAAAGAATTCATTAAGCAGTTGTAATGCTGAAAGTAAGATTGAACATAAAACCTCACTGTGTGTAAGAGCTCACACAACAAAACCCTCGGCCATGTTTTCATCTCTTCATCACTGTAAGTCATGGACTGGTGCCAATTGGGGTTTGGCCCTGACCTGGTGGTTTGTTGGTTGGATGGTTATGGGGGGTGGAGTTTTGCGACACCTAACGAGATCAGGGCTATGTGTGAGTGTTCAGTGCTTGTCACATCCAGAGATGAGCAGTATGTCTGATAGAACAAGTCAGCTGTCACATTGGATCAGCTGAGGAGAACCACAGTAGTGTGTGTGTGTGTGTGTGTCCATGTAATGTGGAGAGAAATGTCTTGAAACAAAGTCCCGTGAAATTGCAATAAACTACATTTCAGTTTCACTTCAATTACAAGATCATACTATTTGTACTGCATTACACTGGATATCTGTAGTAGCCAGTGACACTTGTCATTTGTCGGTTAGTATTTTGTAATTTGTAATTTGTATTTTGTTGTATCAGCAAAGTGTGCTTAAATAAATTACCCCCAATGGATGCCAAATCTAGCCGTGTTTCATGTGAAGCTACAGTCTGGGCCAGAAAGAAATCAGCCCCAACCTCTTCTTCATACCATTCTGTGTATATATATATTTTTTTTTACTTATGACCAATGTTGCTGTTGTTCTTGATTCCAGAAAAATTAAAAAAAATTAAAAATAATGCAGTTTTAACCATTTCCTGAAAAGCAAATAAGATGATGTGGATCCTTGAAAGTCTTCCTGTTGGTTTCACTGTAGTTACTGAATAATTGATGTGCGTTAAGGTGAAAAAGTGAATAATATGCTGGGGGAGCTATAAAAAATATATTTCTATAGTGTTTTGATAAAGTACATAAGCAGTTTTTTATGTAGATAAGCAGAAAACCTCTATATTTGGTTCTGAAGTTTTTATACTGTGAACCTTTCCCTCTGTTCCCTTCTTAATGTGTAGTTATTTTATATTTCTGTGTGATTGTAAGACAAAACTCAGGAAATTGCTGAGTTGCAACTATTTCTTGATTTCTTTCTGCAGAATGTCTGCTCTGAATTCATGACTAATCACCACAATTTTTTTTCTGTGCCTCTGTGTAGAAGCAGGAGGAAAGAAACTGCGCAGCACCGTTCAGAGGAGCACCGAGACAGGCCTGGCTGTGGAGATGAGGAGCAGAATGACACGGCAGGCCAGCCGCGAGTCCACCGACGGCAGCATGAACAGCTTTAGCTCTGAGGGGAAGTGAGTAACACAAACACACATACACTTATTTAACATAAATGTACTGTCAGGCAACTCTTTATGTTCTTGTTCTTGGTGTCAGAGTCTTAACAGTTAAAATTGATTCTCTTGTAGCCTGATCTTTCCCGGAGTGAGACTCTCCTCAGACAGCCAGTTCAGCGACTTCCTGGATGGACTAGGCCCCGCCCAATTAGTAGGCCGACAGACTTTGGCTACACCTCCCATGGGTGAGTGCTAAAAAGTATACCAGGCTGTTTGATTAAGCTGGCTCCTTTGCTTCAATTGGTACGATAATGGAATGCAACGTACACCGGTTACTTATCCTGGATTTCTTCTTTATGTGCCCAGGCGACATTCAGATCGGAATGGTGGACAAGAAAGGAGCTCTGGAGGTGGAGGTTATTCGAGCCCGAGGCCTTGTGGGTAAACCAGGATCTAAGTCACTGCCAGGTAAGATTGGAGTATAAATCTGTAACATAATGCCATGATGTCCAAACAAGCCATTTATCTAACCTGAGTGCCATCCCTGCGTGTGTGTGTCCAGCCCCTTACGTGAAGGTGTACCTGCTGGAGAATGGAGCATGCATTGCCAAAAAGAAAACAAAAGTAGCACGCAAAACCTTGGACCCTCTTTATCAGCAGCAGCTTTCCTTCGAAGAGAGTCCAGGGGGAAAAGTCTTACAAGTGAGCAACTTTTTTCCCACCTCATACCTCATATACAGTACAGTATATGTAACATAGAATTCTGAGGTTCTGATATTTTTTTCAAAAAATTATACAGATGGTAAAACAGATGTTGCATATGGGATGCTGAGTACGCCAACTTTAAAGTCAAGTTGACGTACTCAGTCAACTTTATTGTCATTCCCTCTCATCACAGACGTGTTGAGTGAGGGACGAAATATTGTTTCTCTAGGATACGTTGCTATATTTAACATGAAACAGCAGCAGACAACAGTGCAAACAGTCATTTTTATGTAGACTATAGACTATACACAACACTGCACAATAGACTATAAACAACGCTACACAATAGACTATACACAACACTGCACAATAGACTATACACAACACTGCACAATAGACCATAAACAACGCTACACAATAGACTATACACAACACTGCACAATACACTATACACAACACTGCACAATAGACTATACACAACACTGCGCAATAGACTATACACAACACTACACAATAGACTGTACATAACACTACATAACAGACTGTACACAACACTACACAATAGACTGTACACAACACTACATAATGGACTGTACACAACACTATACAATAGACTGTACACAACACTATACAATAAACTATACAAAACATTATACAATAGATGATACACAACACTACACAATAGACTGTACAAAACACTATACAATAAACTATACACAGCACTACACAATGGACTATACACAACACTATACAATAGACACAACACTACATAATGGACTGTACACAACACTATACAATAAACTATACACAACACGACACAATAGACTGTACACAACACTATACAATAAACTATACACAACATTATACAATAGATGATACACAACACTATAAAATAGACTCTACACAACACTATACAATAAACTATACACAACACTATACAATAGACTGTACACAACACTATACAATAGACTGTACACAACACTATACAATAAACTATACACAACACTATACAATAAACTATACACAACACTATACAATAGACTGTACACAACACTATACAATAAACTATACACAACACTATACAATAGACTGTACACAACACTATACAATAAACTCTACAGTCATTAAGCACAGGACAGTAGAGTCTAGACGGTAGACAGTGGATAAATTACCATTATACATGTATTATTGTATTATTACATAATAATAAGTTACAATAATAATAAATAATTACAAGAAGTTTCTATTTGTCTCAATTGTGGAGGGTCAAAAATTTTATCCATCTATACAATAATCAAATAATTCTAATGCCTCAGTGCTGATAAATGAAAATGAAGGCACTAGAAACATTATTTCTCTTTTGTCCATCAGGTCATCGTGTGGGGAGATTACGGCCGAATGGACCACAAATCATTTATGGGCGCCGTTCAGATACTTTTAGACGAGCTGGACTTGTCCAACATGGTGATTGGCTGGTTCAAGCTCTTTCCCCCGTCCTCACTGGTGGACCCGACGCTTGCTCCTCTGACTCGAAGAGCATCGCAGACGTCTCTGGACAGCAGCTCTGTGCCGTTCGGCCGCTCGTAGCACAGCGCTAACGACTAGCGTGGTTGTTGTAGCATCATCCATCATCCCGATGGTGGGAGTTTGAGATTTGAGGCCAGTCGCTGCCCCTCCCCAGTAACACACACTGCATGCTTGGTGTTGTCTTCTGAGCCTGTTTCTTAGGGGTGAAAACTAAAAGCGGTCCTGTGTTTGCTCGCAAAGAAAAAAAAAACAACATGATGATAATACTAATAATAGATAAATAAACCTAAAGCCTCGCACATGTTGAGCATGGAGAGCGACCCCTACAACCGGGGAGCAACCAGACGAAGGAAATGGACCTGTTTTTTGTCCTTTTCAAAGCCATGGGGTTCTACACAAGCCCATATTAACGCTCATTTGTTTCTCTTCCATTATCGTTCATTGTTCATTTGTATGTGAACGGGTGAAGAGTGTATCTTGGGTCATGCCATTTAAACAGACCCAGAGTTTGTGATTATGGAATTGAGTTCGTATTAAACCGTCTGCACTCCCCAGATATGCACACGATCGCAAGCGAGACTGTTTATAGATTTTCTTTTTTTAAAAAAAACAAACAAAAAAAAAACCGCAATTCTGAGAAAGTTATAATCAACAGGAAAGTGAAGGTTCGAGATTTCCCGGATGAATGTCTGGAATGGAACGATTTTTCTGTTGATATTGTATGAAATTTCAAAGGGACTCTTTTTTTTTTTTTTCTTTTGCATGGACACAAAATTTAGCTGATCTTAAAGAAATATTTTCTTCAGATTGCAACTTGAAAAAAAAAAAAAAAGAAAAGAAAAAAAACACACAAACCTGAAACAGATCAGCCATTTTTTGAAAATTTCTATTATTTTTAAGGAGAAATTTCACTAGTGCATGGTTTTCATGGCGAGTGAATGCAATGGCGTGATTTAATGAAAAAAAACAAACAAACTTAGGAATCTTGTTTTATTATCCTAAAGACTAGGGTCTGTACTGTATTTTTACGGACATTATGATTAAATAAGGACTTTAGAATTTATTTACATGGAGGAAAAAAAAAAAAAACTCCCGTTCATGTGAGGTAAAGAAAATGAAAAATGTATTATTTATTTCATCAATTAAGGCGGAAGCCTGACAGAGATAATGTGCAAATTGTACATGTTTCTTTTTCTGTCTCATGTCCCAGGGTAACTCTTGCTGCTCTAGATTTTCCCCTCCAATACCATTCCGATGTTTCCACAGGGCTGATCATACAGTCTTGTGTTTTGTACTTTATTTGGACTCGATTCGATTTAACAAGCATGTAGAAATGGATTTTCTGCAACATGGCTTGGACACAGCGTGCAGTAACACAGCATGTTTTGATAAAGATTTGAAAAGAAAAAAAAAAGAATAATTGTTTTTTTTTTTTTTTTTTTTTTCACAATTTCTTGTACAGTGCATGTCAACTATGTTTCTTTGGTCCCTGATTGAATTTTAAGAAAATTTGGCTGGGTTTGAACAAAACATTCCACCAAAAAAGAAGGGAATTTTATATCCTGGAAACAAATATTTTCCCCCAGTATTCAGTATGAATGAAAACCCATGGTTGATTTGCAAATGGTTTCCTGCATCTCATGGACAGTTGCAGTATTGCACAGTGCACATGTTTTACACACATGACCCTGGAACTGGGACAACATGGACGCTCGCATGACATGAAAACTTGCCACATGATATAAAATAGAAATTTCTAGATTTTTTCGTCTTCTTGCTTAGTTTTCAGAAAAGTTCCTTTAATATATTTTTGTTATTTTATTTACAAGCCAAGACCAGTTAATTATTTTTATTTTCTATTTTTAGTAATTATTAAAACTTTGAAATGACTCTTCTAGGTATAATGTCAGAATGGAGCTATACGGAGACATTATTCCTCTTCCATGTAAAGCGAAATCTATTTTGGTGTTCATTCAGTATCTTTGCTTTTCTCTACCAAGCTATGTATAGTTTCTCTCTGATTTGACAGTTGTATATATTATGTGTCATAAGTTATGGAATTTGGATTTTTAAAAAAAAATAATAAGCAGACATCTATAGATAAGATCGCACGGAATTGGGATAATGTCTTACTTGACTAAGACGTGTTACACCCTTTTTGAATGCCTTCTCTCTTTTTTTTTTCTGGTACAATGCGTTCATGCCAAGGCTATGTCTTGGTTAAGTATGGTTGAGTACAGAGATTTATGTAAGTTATTTTTCAAATTAAACAATAAAAAAAGGGATATTACACTGAATCTGTGTGTTGGAGATCTTTGGTTAGGACAGTTCACCCCAGCATGAGAAGAATTAAGATGGGTGATGTACAGTATGTTTTGTGTACAGACTGGTACAAAGAAAAAGATGTTTTATTTGATCATTTATCAAAAATAAATAAAAATAAAAAAAAATGAATAGACTCAAATAGCACATAGCCTTCAAAAATACATTACTCAAAACAGAGGTTTTTTCTAAAAAGGTTTGATATTGAGATATTTAAGGAACAAAACACAAAATGGTGGCTTGATGTGAAGAACCACTCCACCCTGAAGTTGATTATTTTCCAGTAACAGGACTTCCCTACGTGTTTTATTCCTCATATACCACAGCAGTTTGCCAATGATAACATTTTTTTTTTCAAATGTATTAAAGATCAACACATCATAACGGAACATCCATGAAACAAGTTAATTCCAGTTATCACTTATAGCAGCTATACAGTATAATAAACATTTATAAACACAGGGTAATAAAGGATAAAGTGTTACTGAAGATGAATGAATAGAAGATGTATTAAAGGAATGTCCAGTTCTAGTTCTATGTGTTGTTTTGGTTGAGGGCCCGAATGGCCTGTGGGAAGAAGTTCCTCCTCATTATCTCTGTGTTGGCCTTCAGGGAGCAGAAGCGCTTCCCTGACAGCAACAGAGAGAAGAGTCCATTGTTCGGATGGTCCTTCACTATCTTCTTGGACTTGGTCCAGCACCGCTTGCTGTAGACACACTGTAGGTCAGGGAACTCAGTGTGGATGGTGCGCTCAGCTGATCACACCACCCTCTGGAAAGCCGCCTATCCTGCTTGGCACAGCCGAACCAGGCTGTGATGCTTCCTGTCAGGATGCTCTCAATGGTGCAAAGTTCCTTAGCACCCTATACGGCAGTTTAAAGTCCCTTAAGCGTCTAAGGTGGTAAAGATGCAGCCGAGCCTTCTTCACCAGGGTGTTAATGTGACAAGACTATGACAGGTCCTGCTCGATGTGAACACCAATACTGTGAGACCTGAGAATAATCACATTATTATTATAATTCTCAGATAAGACATGAACTTACATTGGGGTCCAAAAGTGGGACGACACTGAAAATCTCAGATTTTGTTTTTCTTTAATATTGGAAATAAACAAATAGTTTTAAAAGTGTGAAAATTTAAAAACAAGGAAATATCTTCAATATTCAATATTAAAGCTTTACACTATTTGTAGCTCATTGTTTACATTTAAGCATTTGTGATATTGATCATGTTAACTCCTTTGTACAAAAGGTCAGAGTCTTATGTTATCCACTGAAGCACGTGTTCAGATGACACTTCAGTGGATTTGACCTAATATGGGTCTAACATATGGATTTTACACATTTCTTTTTCCTGGTACAGTGTTTTCTTTTACGGTGCTATGTCTTGGATAAGTATTGTTGAGTACAGAGATATTGCTTTACAATAAAGTACTACATTATTGTAAAAAAAAAACAAACAAACAAACAAACAAACAGAAAAAAAGCCTAGAGTGAAATATCTTGACCTGGCTGTTATATGTAAGCAATATATATATATATATATATATATATATATATATATATATATATATATATATATATATATATATATATATATATATATATTTTTTTTTTTTTTGTTGTTTAAACTGAAAAAAAGGAAGTGAAAACAACATTGGCTCTACTCTATAGCTGTAAATGGTCATATTTTCCTTCTCTAAAAACAGCTCCGTAATTGTGGTTCCGTCTTATGAGACATCTCATGAATGTGAGAAAACATTGCGGTTTTGACTCAATAAAAGGTGAAGAGGAAATTCTTTTCTAACATTTCTATTAATTCAAGAACTCTGTGGAGTGTCCAGCTCAGCTTGTGTCTGCTCAGGTAAGGTAATTAAAATGTAAAACACTCTAAAAGATTATAATATTGTAATTCTAATAAGATTATATAAGATTCTCTTTAATATAATCTTTTATAGTGCTTTAATAGCACTTATGACAATTATGGGATGGGTGTTGGGACAATTAGCTGAGGAGTGTTAGCTTAACACAATCCCTACTGTAGGATATATCCAAACTGGATAACTGTATAGTTTAAAACAGTGCTTTGCATAAGTATTCACACCTCATTAGATTTTATAGTGTTACCTCCTAGAATTAAAATGGATTTAATTAAGATTTTATTTCACTGATCTATATTGACTATTGAAAATTGATAATTATGTTGAAGTCGAAAATTGTATCTATTGTACCAACTATCACAGTACTTGGTAATACCACCTTTGGATACAAATGGATGCAATTTGGATATATATATATATATATATATATATATATATATATATATATATATATATATATATATATATATATATATATATATATATATATATATATATAAATATAAATCAATGACTCTCTTCTTGCCACTTTTAAATGAAGCTTAGCTTTGTGACAGATCTGTGATTATAGTTGCTCTGCTGTGGATTTTTTCTACTCCCTTAGAGTATCACTGGCTGCTTAGTTGCTTCTCTGAATAATGCCCCTCTTACACAGGTGCTGTTCTTGCATATGTTTGTGTATAAGCTTGGTATATTTTTGATAATCCACCCCTTACTGGTGCTCCTCCAGAACTGTATCCTGGACATTTATCACGCGCTTTTCAATTGAACATTGGTGGAAAATCACGGCTTAAGCGCTATGTCCACACCCTGATAGGAGCTGAATTATACAAGGAGCTTCCCAAAATACTTTCTTATCATGGGATGATCACTTGAATTATTGTGTATGATAGCAAACATGATACTTGTAGCAAACAATTAGGACTCCAGGAATCAGAGGGACTTCACTGAACTATTTAACTACTTAACACACTAGACAACGTGAACATGCGTATGAAATGTGCTACACAAACCAACTTGCCTTGTCTTGTTTGGATAGCTATTTTGTCATCACAATATTGTTTTTTTCCCCAACAAACTCTGGAACCTTACAAAAACAAGGCTACTTGTTTTGAGATTATGTAACACTTTAATTACACAGAGGTAGACTATGTTCAACAAACATTCTGAAAGCAACTGATTGCACGAGAGCATATTTAAGGGCTTCACAGGAAAGGAGGTGAATATTAATGCAATCAAGACTTATTTTCTATGTACATTTTTATTCTTTTTGTAGATCTGACATAAAATTCCTAATAAAGCCATTTGATTTCCAGCAGATACTTATGAATACTGTGTCTTGCTTAATGTTGTTTCAGAAAAAGCCAGAATGAACTTATATAAGTTGAAAGCGAGCCTGAAGACGACGTCATCCCGGATTTGTTTGCTCTACACAACAAAGAATGAAATGAGCTGGAGTGAGAAGTTCCTTCTACTTATGTCATGCCTGATCACCAGTTTCATTTTGGCAGTTTTTTTCCTCCTTGGTCTCCGCTTCCCCTTAAATTTTGGCATTGAGGTCTCCATTGCTACCACTGCAGTGTTTTGGCTTTGTGTTACGTTAGCTAAGTGGCTTTCACCAAATGTTCGCTGTTTTGGAATTCTGTTCCTGATGTCCATCAGCTTGAAACAAGGCAAGAAACAGCTCCTTACAGCTGGAACAACAATAGTGATCTTCTTGAACATCCGGAACACTCTGATGAACATGAAGGGACTTGGAAAGAGTTTAGTCTGCAATTTGGAGGAAAAGCTTGTTGCCATTGACCTAGCACCTCTCACAAACTATATCCGCATGCTAAAATGGGTGGTTTCCGGGCTTAAAAAAGGCCTGATCAATTTTTTTGGCGGGAATTATCACACTGACTTCAAACTGAAGCCGATTGTGCATTCAGGAGAGTTCACGAAGAAAATATCCGAAGCTCAGAGGACCATGAATAAGACTGCTGAGAGTGTGTTGGTTGTCATTGATGGAATTTCATCCATAGGAAAGCAAATATCTCCAGTTTTAGGGGTCATGATCCTCATTATTGCCACGGCCCTCTACCTGAGGAAGTTTCACTTGAACAGAAAGCAGAAAAATGTGTTAATTACAAAAAAATTCTTGAAGTATGATGAAAGCCAACGATTACAGGGAAAGCCCTCCGTTCTCCCTCTGACTAAGAAGGAGTCAAAACGTTACATTATTGTTCCCTCTGCCCATTTAACCAAAAAAGATGTGAAAACCATGCTTAAATTCAGCATGTCGATTGTAACTCATAGTATGGCCTGGATCTTCTTCATAGGACTCGATGCTCTTGTTTATTGGATTATCTCTGTTTTGAGCAAGCGATTAGAAGAACTGAAGCCACTCCATGTTCCTGTGTTACTGAAAGTGGAGGTAAAAAGGCAGATATACTGTATATGTATGCTTTAGTTTGAGTCAGGGCTATCAGTTTTGCATATGTAGTGCTTAAGTGTTTATATTCTTTGCTAATTTCAGTGGTTCAGAGTGTTCAAATTTAATCTGTGTCCATCATGTGTCCACCTCTTCTGGGTCAGGAAGGAACCTTCTTTATCGGCATTAATGTTGATCGTGAGCAAAAAGTCTATGACTTTTCCTACGATGTGCCCATTTTTGAAAAGAAGTGCTTGCCAGCACCAGAACTATGGCTCCACAAATCAGTCCTCCCTCTGTCAGTCATCTTCGGCTTGCTGGTTCTTCTGGTCGTGGTGTCTTCAAAGCTCAGTCAGTTGAGGCTCATCGTGTCTGAGCAGTTCTACTCAGAAGATGCAGAGAAGCGGATTGCTGAGCTGCATGCCAAGATCCTGAAACGAAGATCGAAATGGACGGCCAAGGATGCAAAAAGAACCCTGAAATCATTTGCCACACAGGTTGGTTTTCCTGTGTAGTTACTTTTCAATGAACAGAAATGCAGTAGCATAGTGTTTTTTCCCCCTGAAAGAATCTGTTAAATTCAATGCATAAATTTAAGAAATGGTAATCAAACATGCATGTCAAAGTCTGATCGGCTACCTTTTTTAAAAAAAAAAAAAAAAAGCCAAAATTTCTCTTGATTGGATGTTTTTACTCTACTAATATATAATTTTTCTCTTCTTTCTTTCTAGCTCCACTTTTGGTTCCCCATCATTTTCCATTATCAAAACAACAACCTTGAGAATATAATATAAGGTTTGTTTTCAGTTTATTTTTAATAATCTTGCTCATTTTTATAGACAAAACCTAGCTTCATTGGTATACATTTTGTATGCATCCGTTATACAATACTAGAAAAATAGGTTAAATCTGGAATTGTCTCTCTGGAAGAACCCTCAAAGGTTCTATGTTGAACTGTACAACAAATACAGCAACTAAGAACCCTTACCTATCCAACGAACACCTAAAGAACCCTTAAAAGGCCCTTTTTATAAAATAATTTTACTACATAATGTACTATATATACTTGAGGTTTGTTTGTGTCATTTGCATTGTTGTGTGCTTTCACATATTTATACGATATTAACATTTTGGAAACTTAAACACTCTCTTTTCCATAACTGTTATTTATTATTGTATATGTTGATTATTAGATGTTTCATAAATAGTGTGCACGATCTCTTTAGTTTGAACCACTGTATAAGCTACAAACTTCAGAATACTGGTTATTTGACTATAGTTGAATATTAATGTATTTATATAACATACTCATGCTGTTAATACTCTATAATTCCTAATTGTTTGGATTATATATGATCTAATGTACATTTTATTTATATTTAGGCATCAATAAAAGCAAAAATAAAACAAATGTGTATGCAGTATAGCTGGGAAATAAAGATCCAGGTCATATGGAAATTGTGTTTATTACCAAAATATTTCATTTCATTACAGAACTTGTAAAATTGTACATTTTAATGTTGCCGCAAAGCATCAATAGAAAATTTAAATGCTGTCCAGATGAAGTATGGATGAAAAACCTGACCATTTCAGAAGAGGTAAATAATAAAAAATTGGCAAAAGATCCTCAAGCTGAATAAAGTGGTAGTTTAGTGGTTAGTGGTTCTGTGCTTGTGACTGGACATTTGTGAAGTTAAATCCCAAGACTGCTTGATAGCCAATGTTGAACCCTTGAGCAAGAAGATAGAAATTCTCAGTCATCTATGTTTGTTATGGTTTACTATCACTTTGTCCACAAATTTCATCCTCTACAGAAGTTTTGAAACCACTCGATCATGCTACACTTGAATATCGTGACCCACTTTCATTTCACTCGACCTTTCTTTTTACAAGGCTCAAGAGGTTTTTTCAAAATTTCACATAACTGCCATCTAGGATAATTTTCAGCTCTGAAACTTGAAAGTAGGTCAAACTGCAATTTACTACAGAATATTTTACTTTCTCCCTCTTTTTCTTTGCTTAAAATAACGGCTCATTTGACATGGTTTTATATTCATATTTTATATGATTTTCTATTAAAGATGCTTCTGTGATAGATTTTTTTTTTTTTCAATATTATGAGACAGAACTGTGCAAAAGACAGATACCACTCAACAATGTATGACAGAAGATTGAGTATTTATATGGGCAATGAGTTTTATAATTACTATATACAGTGTATTTAGACAGTATTCAGATTTTTTCACATTCTGTTATGTTGCAGCCTTATGCTAAAATGCTTTAAAATTTTTTTCAGTTCATACACCATAATGACAAAGCAAAGAACTGATTTCTGATAACTTTGCAAGTTTATTAAAAAGAAAGATATCAAATTGACATAAGTATTCAGACCCCTAACTCTGTACTTAGTTGAATCAACTTTGCCAGTGATTAAAGCCTCAAGTCTTTTTGGGTTTGATGCGAAAAGCTTTGCACACCTGGACTTTCTGGATTTTCTCTTTCAAGCTCTGTCAGGTTGGATGGGGACCATCGATGGACAGCCATTTTCAGGTCTCTCCAGAGATGTTTGATTGGGTTCAAGTCCGGGCTCTGGCTGGGCCACTCAAGGACATTCACAGAGTTGTCCCTAAGCCACTCTTGCGTTGTCTTGGCTGTGTGCTTAGGGTCAATGTCCTGTTGCAAGGTGAACCTTCGGCCCAGTCTGAGGTATTGAGCGCTCTGGAACAGGTTTTCATTAAGGATATCTCTGTATTGTGCTGCGTTCAGATTTCCTTCCCCACTCCCTGCTGCTAAAAAACATCCCCACAACATGATGCTACCACCACCATGCTTCAGTGTTGGCATGGTATTGCACAGGTGAAGAGCGGTGCCTGGTTTCCTCCAGACATGATGCTTGAAATTGAGGCCAAACTAATCAGTCTTCATTTCATCAGACCAGACAATCTTGTTTCTCATGCTTTTTTGCAAATTCCAAGCAGGCTTTCATGTGTCTTGAACTGAGGAGAGGCTTTTGTCTGGCCACTCTGCCATAAAGCCCAAAGTGTTGCAGTAATGGTTGACTCTCTGAAAGTTTCTCCCATCACATGATCTCTGGGGCTCAACCTAAGTCACCATCAAGTTCTTGGTCACCTCTCTTACCAAGGCCCTTCTCCCCGATTGCTCAGTTTGGCCGGGCGGCCAGCTCTAGAAAGAGTCCTGGTTGTTCCAAACTTCTTCCTTTTAAGAATTATGGAGGCCACTGTGCCCTAAGGGAATCTTCAATGTAGCAGACTTTTTTGTAGCCTTCCCCAGATCTGTGCCTCGAAACAATCCTGTCTCTGAGCTCTGCAGGCAGTTCCTTTGACCTCATGGCTTTGGTTTTGCTCTGATATGCATTTTCAGCTGTTAGACCTTATATAGACGATGTGTGCCTTTCCAAATCATGTTCAACCAATTGAATTTGCCACAAGTGGACTGAAATCAAAGTGTAGAAACATCTTAAAGATGATCCAGAGAAATGGGATGCACCTGAGCTAAAATTGAAGTGTCATAGCAAACGATCTACTTATGTCAATGTTTCATGGTTTTTTTTTTTCTTTCAGTCGTTTCTTTTTAATAAATTTGCAAAGTTGTCACAAATCTGTTTTTTGCTTTGTCATTATGGGGTATGGATTGGAGATTGATGTGAAGAAAAAAAAATCCTTTAAAGCATTTTAGCATAAGGCTGCAACATAACAAAATGTGAAAAAAAATGAAGGGATCTGAATATTTCTAAATGCACTGCAACAGTCACGTGTTTTCCAATCAATATTAGTACCATAAAAGTATTTTTGTTTTCTTGAAAAAACTACTAACATCATGTGATATGGATAGATTGAGGCACCTTGAGGCACCCTAGCCTGCTCCACATGATAATTAAAACATATCTGAAGAAACTGGCCAAGCTGAAGACAGAAAATTCAGCGAAGGAGACAAAACTTTCTGCATCTAAGGCCATTTCCCAAAGGGACAAGAAGAAATATAGTCAACTGCTTGCTCAGTATCTGGCACAGCCACTTGGCACCAAAATCAATGAGGGATAGTGTTATTGCGTGTGTTGCAGCAAAGCTTCTTTTTTTTTTTTTTTTTTTTTTTTTTTACATAAAGACAAAGTATGAAACTATAACTCACGCTGCTACACCCAGTGGCAGAAAGTCTTA
Source organism: Cranoglanis bouderius (assembly GCA_023630585.1). Lineage (NCBI taxonomy): Eukaryota > Metazoa > Chordata > Actinopteri > Siluriformes > Cranoglanididae > Cranoglanis > Cranoglanis bouderius. The sequence continues at coordinate 22,623,425 of CM042539.1, forward strand.
TGAAGTGATGAGTCCAATTTTTGAGATGTTTTGTTGTTTTGTTCAGGAGCCAGTAAACACAATGATGCGTTTCTGTAGGTTTCTGTGAATCATAGAGGTGATTCATAGTGTGTGTGTGTGTGTGTGTGTGTGTGTGTGTGTGTTTCAGCCAGTGCTGTAGGGGATCTGCTGAAAATAGACTGATGAAGGCAGACAAATATAAAAAGAATTTGATTTCTCACACTACATCTTTGAGAAAATGACGTACACAGCTTCAGTCGTGCATTCTAAATAGGGATGTATCGATACTGATACTGATATTGTGTATCCATCTCAACATGATGCTCATTTCCTCGTACCTGTACCGATACCATGGTACCATCTTATGGTTTTTAAACAGATAGCGAGTCGACCAGAGCGTGCAGAGCATTGGTAATTAACGTCTTTAACATAAATCTTAGTATCTTAGAGCAGTTAGCAGCACACAGCAGCAACCAATATAAACAGGGCTAAATAAATTGTTCCATGACAACCCTGATTGATTAATACTAAGTAGTTTACTCATTTCAGTATCAGCATCAGGCTGACATTACGTCTACATTAATTCAGATAAATTTGAAAACGCATCCTTTTCTCTATGTTTTGGATTTCCGTCCACACTGAGACAGAGTTTTTGTCCAGCGAAAACTTTTCACACATGCGCTCCCAAGTGGATAAATTTGAAAATGTCATTTTCTCGTTGTAGTGTGGACTGAGAAAACGGAGATACTCAAAAACGATGACGTATTTTTAGTCATGTGATGCAGTCATGTGACCTATTCAACTCAAAACAAACAAGATGGTGGACGATGTTGTACTGCAGTTGATGTGCCTGCTATCCAGTTCGATGTCACTTTGTACAACCTTCATATTTATGTTGAAATAAATGCCTGGCGGAAATGACGCAGACCAAAGCTTCTTACGTTTTTTACACATGCGTTTTCAGACGTTTCAGTGTGGACGAGCAATTTTTGGAAAACCTTTGAGAGCGACAGTGTAGACAGAGAACGTTTTAAAATGAAGATGCAGTTTACAGATCTATCCGGATTAATGTGTATGTAGCCTCAGTATCAGTAAGGACAAGAAGCAAAAACCATGTACTCGTATTCTGAAAAAACAGTCTGAAAAAAAAAATGGTATCAATGCATCTGTAATTCTAAAGAAGGCTTCACAAACACCTTTTTTAAGGCTTTTGCACAGTACTGTATATCAATTTTAGAATCTTAAAAGAAATGAAGGTAACTCAGTTATATTATATAAGTTTTCTAGTGTTTTTCTTTAAGCTCTGTTTGCCTTAGATTTGATTTCTCCATAGGGTGTCCTGGCCACTGCACTGGGTTTCCCAACCTGAAATTTAAAGCACATGATCACATAGATCAATATTTTAAAATTAATACGTTATACAATGTTAAATATTGTCAATATTGAAAAAATAAAAGTGATATCCCTTAAAATATGCTATAAGATTGATAGGTTGCTATAATAAGGTCACGATCAGAGCAAGCGATAAATCTCACCTTGTCCCTTTGTCTTATTCTCTTGTACACAAAGTCAGAGTAGGGCTTTCGGTGAATAAACCTTCCTGTCCCAGGCTCAGCCAACACACGGCCATTTTCATACACCACTCTGCCTCTGGAGATGGTCACCAGAGGAACACCGTGGCACTCCATCCCCTCGAAGATGTTATAATCCACCTCCTGGTGGTGGGTCTTTGCTGAAATCACCCTGTAATATACACAATTGCTTTACTGAGGCTCTGTTTTGTTAATCTTGTGGTGACATATGCACCACAAGAACATATGTCCCAGATGAAGATCCTAGAAGGTCTGCGGAATATTGTTGGAGAAATAGAAATTGTCAGAACGTTTCAAACTGGTATAAATTACCGATTTTTAGTAGTACTTTTGGTGAGATGTTTCTTCTAGGGTTGCATGGAATACACAGGCAAAGAATTGGCTCGGGTCTTCATTCAAGTTTCAATTGTTTACTGAAAATTCCTTCCACAATCAGGAGAAACAAACAAATAAAACTCCTGTCAAAAATTGCGTTGCTCCGTCTTTCTTTCTATCTTAAAAAGCCACGCCTATTCTTAAAGACGCCTATTCTTAAAGACTCTTAAAGACGGTTCAGTAGGAAAACAGAACCATTGCAGAGTAAAAGAGGGGTGACCAAACAAATGTACATAAATATGTAATATCTAAACAAACATCTTCAACCTTTTCTTAATGCATAAACAATTTTAAATAATAACTTCTCAAGCATTTATACTTTTAATGTCCAGTCTTTTAGTCATTCAAATTATGGCTCTTACAATACCAGTACTACAGGAGTATAGCGATACTAAAGCTTCGAAATACAGGCGATGCCTTTGTATTTTTTAAACGGTAGTATTGTCAATACGGTAGTACCGTAAGTAATGTTCTATGTGCGGCAGTTGATACTATTTTCGCTAAAACGACACATCTCATTGCTTTTGCAGAATACACAAAGTTAGTGACACTTCGTTTAACCTAAATTCTTTACCTTAATCTTTAAAGATGTCCTGTTTGCTAGTAAGCAAGCTAACGTTCCGCTAACCGCTGTATAAATACTAAAATTAGCTGGAGAGCTAACGTTATGCTAACCGCTGTGTGCAAATACTAAAATTAGCCGAAGCAAGCTAACGTTATGCTAACTGCTTTGTGTAAATACTTCAGTTTCCAAATTCAGTTATTTATTCCTAATGTTGTGTTCATTCTTAGTACTCTCAGGACAATTTCCATTTGCATGCTTTCATTGCTCTAGGGAACAATAGATGAAATATGTGGCATATTGAATTAGTTTCTTGCCAACTGTATGATTGTTCCTGAATTTTTCCAATAGCCAGTTATTCTTTCTCATTAATAAGGTATTCAGGGGAAAATTCGGTTAGTTTATTTCATTTATATCTATGTATTTCTGTAAATTTGCTTCATTTTGTAGATTTGAATTATGAATTAACACAATACTGTGTGGCATCGTGATACTACTCGGTATTGTGATACTTCAGCTGGTATAGTATCGTAAGATATATTTATGGTATCGTGACGACCCTAGTTTCTTCAGGTAGCCATTAGCACACCATTAACTAGTTAGCATTAAATCACATCTATTTCCCTGCTTTGCCATGCTACAAAATGAACCAGCGTCTGTCAGGATGACACAGCAGAGAACTGATGTACAATGCAAGACACCCTGTTACTCCCATTTCATCATGATTTACATTAAAAAGGATTATAGGAAAAAAATAAGACCTGTGAACTACATAATTATATTACAGTAAATTAAATACACAGATTATTTCCGTGAATGCCTGGTTGTTAAAGCACAACATTAAAAACAGCTAATGTTCCCTCTGAGTTTTCACACTTTGGGTTCACTGAGAATAGGACCACTTTAAACACTTAAAAACACTCTTGTTCATTACCATTTTAGAAGATGCTTACTAATATACCCTTTCTAAACACACAAAATTAAATACCGCAAAAAAGCTGAATGAACTCCGTCCGCATTAGTGAGAGAAGAAATAGAGGAATGTTTTTGTTATTCATTACTGACGACTTGTGTGTCATATATTAGCTAACACGCAATAATGACTGAATCCATCCTACACAGTTGTCAGATGCTATGAGTCAGTGCTACTAATAGGAAAACTATTGGGACAGTAATGTGATCTTGTCTGAAGTAGTGGGGATTAACTGACCCCCAAAGACACATACAAACACACACACACACACACACACCTAAAGTTTAACCAGCAGCTCCAGCCAAAAATATAAAAATAACTGCTGGTACATTATACTACACTGGTGTAGCATTTTTAACAATATGAGGTAAACCTGAAGAAAAAAAAAAGAAGTTTAATCATAAATACCACAATTGGGGCACACAATAAGGGGCCTCTGCTGTCTAAAGACAGGTTAGCCCACTGGGTAAAGGAAATCATTGTGCAAGTATACGTGAACTCATGCCAAGAGACAGCTTCTTTGATTAAATGTCATTCAACGTGCATTAATCGCTACCTTGGTGAAACATGGAGTTCACCATCTATCTTTGTACGATGTTACAGAAGAAAAATTGCTTCATCATAGCCCATTTGCTATATGGTGAGCTTGGGTAATCCTTACCTTCAGTAGAATACAGTATTAACACTCTGAGGGATTCATAGCATGAATAGAGTACATCAGCAGCTTGAGAACCTTCTGAGCCCCAAAAGAAAGCAGTAATGGAATATTGAGTGATTCTCTTCCTCAATAGGAAGCAGTTTTTACACTCATTTGTAGTCTCAATAGTATTTGCATTATTTATTAGTGCTGTCTGTCAAGATGTCTAACAAACTCATGATACACATTTACAGTATTTGGCAGATGCCCTTATCCAGAGTGACTTATACAGTATTCATCTCATTTATACAAATGAGCAGTTGAGGGTTAAGAGCCTTGCTCAAGGGCCCAGCAGTGGCAACTTGGCAGTGTTGGGATTTGAACTCACGACCTTCCGATCAGAAGTCCAACCACAGATGGTTGTGAATCTGAGTGAAGGACTATCAGGCCACCCGGCTCAACAAGGAAACGAGCAAGCAGGAAAACTCCACTTGTTCCGAAGGAAACCACCCTACCAGTCCTCCACTCAGTCGTAGAACCATGGAAAACTACAAACTACAAAGAGCTATGTTTGGCAGAAACCCCAAACTGCTCATCACCCAGAGAACACCATCACCACAGTGAAGCACGGTGGTGGCAGCATCATGTTGTGGAGATGCTTGTTATCAGCATAGACTGGGAAATTAGTCCAGGTTGAAGGTAGGATGGATGGAGATGTCCCAGTCTGCAATAGACTTGAGACTGAGACACCTTCCAAAAAGCAAACAACCCTAAGCATGCTACCAAAGCTACACTGGAGTGGATCAAAGCCATGAATCTTATTGCATTAGAATGTCCCAGTGAAAGCTTAGAACTCAGTTAGAATTCGAGAACCTGTGGCAAGAACTTGCAACTTCTTGTGGTCACCATTCAATTTGTCACAGTTTAAGCAATTTAGCCAAGAAGAATTGGCGAACATATTAGAATCCAGGTGTGCAAAGCAGATGGTGACATATTCTATTAGAAGGGCAGTTGTAATTGCACCCAAAGGTGGTGCAATTAAGTACTAAGCACGGACGCAAAGAGGTGAATACTTATGCAACAAACGAAAGTCTGATTTTTGGTTAATTAGTAAAAAATATTTTGAATAATAACTTCAAATGCTAGACATATTTTGTAAATCAAGTGGCAAAAAATAAATAAAAATCCTAATTACGTGCATTTTGATTCCAGATTGTAACACTACAAAACGTGGAAAAGTGGGGTGAATACTTATGCAATACACTGTATATTACAAAGTTATAGTCACTTTTAAGTTTAAAAGCCTTATGTAGGTATAAACAAAATCCATGTGGTTTGCGAGATGTTATACAGTGGAATTCTGAGTATCACATAGACTATGGTCTAAGTGACGCACACACAAAAAAACCTTTTTCTAAAATTGGTGTGCTGGTGTGCAAGGCTTTTTCAGAAATGCCTCATCAGCACATTACAGGGAGTTTGACGTGGTTCAGTGCTGTGGCTGGAACAGAATGTCACCCAGCTGTGTATCTTCTATTGAGAAAGACTTAATGAGCTTCTCAGCTTCTCATATAAAGATGACAGATATTGCTTTTTAACAAGGACACTGACATGAAAACATGAAAAAAAAAAAAAAAACAGAAAAACTGAGCAGTGGTATTATTGTAAAGCATTTTCTGTTTCAATTACTTGTTCAGTTACTCAGTTTTAGTTGATATTGACCCGGATTAAGTTATCATTTAAAAGAAACCTTAAACTTTTTGTTAGAATCTCCCTCTCGCTACGCTGCTAGCAGAGGCTAGCGGAGTAGCGCACTTCCGCATTCCACGCTTCGTGCTACGAAGAAGAGTAGCGCGAGCGTGATTCATAAAAACCCTCCGGACTGTTGATTCATGAACTCTAGTTTTGTTTACTTTGCCATGTGCTCGGTTGTTTTTGGTTTACATCAGGTCTCTGCCCCCGCTTCCTTACTGGTCCGTGTATTTTGTTTCATGTCCTGTATCCGCCCTTGTTCTGTCATTGGTTCTCCGTTTATTGTTTGATTATTGTTTCCAGGTGTTGTGTGTTTTTATCTTGTTTGCTTTTGATTACCCGTGTTATTTAAGCCCCTTTTTGTGTCCGCTTCCTCGCGGAGTATTAAAAGTAATTACCATGAAGACTAACGAGGAGTGAAGATAAGAAATTGTAGATTCCTCTATGTTTTGTTTTCCATGCGTTTCCTAGACTTTGGATTATTGCCTCGAGATTTCTTGGATGTTTACCTTGCCATTTTTTGGGAATACCGCTGTGTCAGTTCTTGGATTATTACCCTGTGAGTTTTTGGATAATCACCTAGCCTTTTTGGAATTACTGCCCTGTCATTCTTGTGGAATATTGCCTTGTTTGTTTGTGGATTTTTGCCTGAACACTCTGTGGACTTTTGTTTGACTGTTTTCCTTTTTTTTTTTTTTTTACCCTGCCGGTGCGTTGCCTTTTCCCCTGATAAATATATGTTTCTTTATTTTTGGATGTTCTGTTACTTTTGAATATTCCTTGGTGTTCCTAATAAACTGCCTATTTTCCCCTGCGAGTGCATCCTGCTTCCCTCCTTCCGGTCACGTAACACTGTTTAGCTTAATCCAATAACTTAATGGCTTATAAAAGCCTTATGCTTCACCAAAAAAGAGAAAATTAATGTTTATCTAAACTTTAAAAATGTAGATGCATCTACTGAAGAATTCCAGTGCATTTCATGCAAATCTTGAATGTACTGTATGTAGTGAAAAATATTTGTTAAAAAAATTTAATCCATTCACTTAAGGTATTTATTTGTTTGTTTGTTTATATATTTAGTAACTTAATTATTTTGCCTGACCACTGTATTCGTTTCTTTTTTATTTTATTATTATTACACTTTATCAAACAGCTGATATAAATTAACTGTAAAAAGCATTTCAATAATAATAATAATAATAATAATAATAATAATAATAATAATAATAATAATACTCACACACGTTTTAAAAGTTATGACCATAAACATACTTCCAAATTAGGTCCGACTTTGACCCTATGGTGGTGCTAGAGTGTTGGCAGCATTTGCTCAAATTTGGTCAGAATGTATAATAATAATACTTTGATCATTTACAATGAAAACCATTTTTACTTACATAAGTGCATACTAATTTCTTATGTATGAATCTGAAAATTAAAATTAAATTAAACATTTTGAAAACATCTATAAATTATTAGTTTTGTTTATGTGTAAAGCACACAAAAAGACAGCAAATGAAAAATTATACAGTACTGTGCAAAAGTTTTAGGCACCCTATTTTTTTTAGTACAAACTTTGTTATAGATTTTTTATTTTATGACTTCTACATTATCAAGTCAGTACAAAAAAATTTTAGATTCCCAAACATTAGTTTTCTAGCACAAAATTAAATGTTACAGAAAATGTTTGTATGTCATTAAAGAAAGCAGCATATTACATAAGAGACACTTTTCAGACAAAAAAACACAATGAAGGCTGCTGGGTTTTGCTGCAAAAATAAGAAGCAAGTGCGAAAGTCAAAGTCTCCAGAAGAACTGTGTCTGGTTCTGCAAGATGCTCAATAAAACTTACCAGCTCATTTCCTTATAAGACTGCACACATTGTACCAGAGACTACTATTTTTATTTTTATTTTTATTATTATTATTTTGTCACACCAAATATTGACTTTGTTTCATTTACTACTGTTTACTGCCCTTCACAGTATTTTGTTTTTATGTAGAAACATTTAATTTCATTATTTTGAAGGCATACTTGCTCTACAGCATTTCTTTGCATGCGCCTAAAACTTTTGCACAGTACTGCATATCTTTATATAAAATAGATAAATAAATATATGAAAGTTTGCAGACTATTGTAGCCGTGTGTTAATGCAACAACGGTTTATTTAAAAAAAAACAAACAAACATAAAAATACCTACAAATAATAATATGATTAAAGGTAAATTAAAAATTTAGATGAAAGAAAAGTCATGCATAGTAAAAAAAAAGCCCTAACAAAAGTCTGAGCAGACCATTAAATGGTTAATCAGCCCACATCCAGCATACTTGCAGCCCCACAGTATTGATCTGTGCTGTTTCTTACAAAAAGAAAATGCTGAAATCAAAAATGCTATGTCCCAACCTACAGAATTTCATTCCCTATAGTGTGTCAATATAGTACAAAACCATAGGCTATTATAGTTCCCATATATGGCATGATGGTTTCCATCTATTCACTACAGCAGCATGCGGTTTAGTATGTGGCCGTCTCTAGGTCACAGGAAGCGTGAATGACGTGTGTATTCAAGCCATGAGCAGTTCTTACACAAACGCTCAGCTCGTACTAGATGGCACCTGATTGGCGCTGTGCTTCGATCAGATGCTCACAGCTGTTATGCGCTGAGTTGCTGTCCTTGAGCTACATTTACTGGGAGAGGAAACTGTAGAGCGCACTTACGTAAGACACATTGTGGCCTTCTGCCGGCTCACTGAGTGTGACATGAATGTGTCAGTGTGTGCTCGTATTGCTATGTTCAGATGTCCACATACTGTACAGTAATGACAGTAATGCATGACAGTTTTGACTTTGTGACGGCATTTAACTGGTCACCATGAGGAAAATTATTTTTGCTTTAATTTAAACACCTAAAAGAGCCAAAAGATTTCACATTAAGGGGGAGGAGTAGGTATAGAATTATAAAGATATGTGTATGAGAAAGAGAGAGACAGACAGAGAGAGAGAGAGAGAGGGAGAGAGAGAGAAAGAGAGAGAGAGAGAGAGAGAGAGAGAGAGAGCTCTGCATACACTACCATTTATGGCTCTACAGTTTCACCCTATCCACAAACTCCTCTTTGTGTCACAGGGTTTAGTGACAACACTGTAGTAAAGAGGAAACTGGTCTAAACCACCACTACAGTATTACGCAATAAGATATTCACTTCTCTGTTTACATCTCAGGAACGATTTATTAAAAGACAATTTCAAATATAATCTGCTTATAGTTTCATGACAGAAAGTTAAGCTCGTAGTGTAAATCCAAGAATGTGAACAGCTCAAGTATATGCTATGTATTTTTGCACAAGCCACTTGTCTCCATGTATTGTTTCATTTGCTCTTCTTTCCCATTTTCTTCTTCGTAACCCATGTGTTCTGTTCTTTACTTCCCAATGCGTGTACTGTTCATGGGTCATACTGACATTGGGGAGCTGAGACAGAAAATAATATTTCCAAATGACCAACCTTGAATACATCTATGCTTTTTGGGGAACAAAAAAAAAGACACATGACACCTACCAGCAGGTGATTGGGTATGAGTGCAAATAAGCCGTGGAAGTGCTGTGAAAGAGTATTTGATTTCTTCTGTTTTTGTGTATCTCTCATACTAGGTTGTTTCAGAAATTAAAACAAAATCTAAGATAAAACAAAGGCAACCTGAGTAAATGCAAAATACAGTTTTTAAATGATAATGTTATTTTTTGTAGCAAAAAAGTTACGCAATACCAACTGGGCCTGTATGAAAATGTATTTGCCCCCGTAGTTACTAATTCCCCAAATCTATGAAACTGCATTCATAATGTGCCTGATTACAGCAAACCCGGTTCAATCAAATCAACACTTAAATAGAACTTTTCCAACAGCATGAAGCTGGTTAAAAGGTCTTACCTTGTATGATAAATTTATGCCAAAATTTAAAGAAATTCTAGAAATTATGAGGAAGAAGGTGATTGAAATACATCAGTCTGGGAAGGGTTACAAAGCTATTTCAAAGGCTCTGGGACTCCAAAGGACCACAGTGAGAGTCATTATTTCCAAATGGAAAAACTCGGCACAGTAGTGAACCTTCCCAGAAGTGTCCGACCTTCCAAAATTCCTCCAAGAGCACAGCAACTACTCATCCAACAAGTCACAAAAGAGCCAAGGACAACATCAAAGGACCTACAGGCCTCTCTTGCATCAAAAAAAAAAGTCCACTAGTCCTCCAGTCCACTGGGCCTTCCAATAATTGAGGGAAACATGAATTCTGCTCTCTACCAGAAAATCCTAAAGAAGAACGTCTAGTCTTCATTCTGTAAGTTGAAACTCAATCGCAATGATCCAAAGCATAGGAGTAAGTCTTAGTCCTAGAAGTAAGTGAAAGACTGATCTCCAGTTATCGGAGGCGTTTGCTTGCAGTTATTGCTGCTACAAACAGATTTTAAGTTTAAGGGGGCAATTAGTTTTTCACACTGATGATGTTGTTGCTGTTGCTGTTATATTCATGTTGTTATCATCGTTGTTGTTGCTGTTAAATTCTTCCTGCTGTATATTCTTTTTTTAGTGCTGTTATATTCTTATTGTTGTTGTTTTATTCATGTTGTCGTTGTTGTTGTCATTGTTATTGCTGTAATATTCTTATTGTTGTTATGGTATATTGTTGTTACTGCTGTATTCTTATTGTTGTTGTTTTATTTGTGTTCTTGTCATTGTTGTTGTTGCTGTTATGTTCTTGGTGTTGTTATATTTTTGTTGTTGTTATTAACATTGTTGCTGTTTTATTCGTGTTGTCTTTGTTGTTGCTGTTATTCTTGGTGTTGTTATGATTTTTTTTTGTCATTAATGTTGTTGATGTTGTATTCATGTTATTATCTTTGCTCTTGCTGTTATATTCTTATTTTTGTGAGACTATATTCTTGTTGTTATTGTTGTTATATTCTTATTGTTGTTGTTTTATTCATGTTGTTCTGAATCTAGTAATGTAAAAAGTACCGAAATTAATGGCTGAGTTAGTATTAACATTTTTTAATGTGACCTTATTTAACCAAACCTAATTGGTAGTCACGTGCAAATCACAGTATTAGAACCTCAAATTTGAGGATGAAATAAAATGAAATAGCAATGATAATAGAATGATTTTCAGCCCTAAAATCCCCCAAAACAACACTTAAGTGTAGATAAATGTTAATTTATGGTTGTGTCTGTCACAGTTAAATCTTATTCCTTAACATTAAAATGTGGCTTAAAGCATATAATTCAGTAGCTAACATGAACTATTCAGTAACTAGAGTGGAACTAACAGTAAAGATTTGTAGTTAAAAGAATGATGAATGTAAGTCTGGAGCTTTTAACAGAACTTCATTACTTCATCAGTGTAACAAGGTGTTGGGTAAATATTGTGGCGTCAAAAGCATTATAAATGCCTTTAAAATTTTTAATTCTCAAATGCAGATTCTCAAATGTAGAGTTACCTGGTAGCGTTTGGGTCCCAAATAACCAGGTCTGCATCAGAGCCTTTGGCAATCCTCCCTTTCTGTGGATAAAGGTTGAAGATTTTGGCTGCGTTGCTGCTGGTGACCGCCACAAATCGATTTTCATCCATTTTGCCGCTATGCTGAGGAAAGCAAATATTAACATTGTGAGTGTTTTGCTCTTATCCCCCGGGTCTCCATCAACCTTCACACATATCCTTCTGCACTAAAAACCAAACTGCCACACTCTTCCACTCCATGAATCAAACCACATCGTTTTTAGCCAACAAGGCAAAAAAAAAAAAGAAATGGGCTCATAGATCATCTGTGAGGCACACCCTTTTTTTTTTACATGTGCATTTTAAAACCTGATTTATCTGAGCAGGCCCTTAAATAGTGATGTACTCTACTTTTCTGACAACCTATGAGACTTTTAGGGTGAAACTGAAAGCTTAAACTAAAAAGAGCAATACACAATGCATTTGTATATGTAGAAAACTGCTATAAGAAAACATATTCACTTTAAGAAAAAATCTAAGCTGGACATCAGGTCTAGCATGTCACATGACCTTGTCACATGTCTCAGTCACACCTGTTTTGTGTTACCCATAATGAACACCTCTATTCAAGTCTAGCTTCTGTGTGTTTCTTTGTCAAGCTTTTGTTGTCGTTGTCAAGTGTATGTGTTGTGTGTGCCACAGCCTTGCTAATAGTCTGCCTGTTTTGCCTCGTATCTAGTGTTTATGGTTCTGGTTTTCACAACTTTGGTGGCATAAAGCTATAAACTGGTCACCAGTCTCACCAGTCTCTTTTTTTCTCTCTAATAACTTAAAGAAAAAGAAAAAAATCACAACTTTTTCAGCCATGTTCCCCAGAAACCACAAATCTCAAACCCTCTATCCTGAAGACTGTCCTATGGCAGAATATTTTTTGTTGTTACCAAAGGCTGACACTGACAACTCCAAAAATCAACAATAAAATGATGGTATAAACATGAGTAAATGAATAATAAGCTAGGAGTTTGAAAGGCTTAAAATACAAAATTAGTCCTAAACATTTCAGCATTTAAAAAAAACCTAGAAGATCTAGAAGCATGAGACTGACCACTCCTTTCTCCCAGATGACAGACATACGATCCTCCACGCCGTTAACGCCATTAGGAATTTTACTGAAGTCATCTTTGCCCAGGGCTTTTTGGCAAATGGAGAATGTGCAGTGATCAGTCCCGGTGACACTCAGATCATCACTGAAAATATTAAATATAATTAGTGAAAATGGAGTCTGTGGTCTGACTATACAAAATCTGTGCTGGTGGGACATAAGGCTCAGTACTGTAAAATAAACATCTATGCTAATGTAATTCATGACTATTTTATTGATTTTGTAAGCAGTGATGATGATTGGAAAGGCGACGTACTTCTGAATCAGATCATAAGTGTTAATGTTTATTCATGAGAACTCAACGAAGGCCTGTAGTAACTGTGCTCTGGAGAAGTGTTGTGCGTACTTAGCAAGCAAGTCCATGAGGTAGCCGGGTGTGCTGGGATCCGGCCTTAGTGGAGGTCCCATAACGAATCTTGCTGCATGTGCCCAGTCCTTGTGCCAGTAATGAGTGCCATCAGTACCCAGGCCAGCGGCTATGGGCTCGCCAAACACCACTCGCCCTGACAGAACATGTTTCATAAAGATAAAGCACAGGAGTCAATGTGCAGTACCCAAAATACAAGGTGACTGATTTAATACAATTTCAATTTGATTAACTGGAACACCTGAAATAGTGTAAATTAAAATTTTATTTTGAATTTCAACTTTTTAAAACTCAGATTAAGACTACATAAGACATAAATAAAATTATAAATAGACATTTTTATTTTCCGTATTTGCAATTTTGTCAATTATGTCACTTTTAATTTATTTCCATTTAAAACTAGACATTTAAATTAACTATTTTTTATATAAAACTAAATTTAAAGTTTGTGTATCTTGCTAATTTTATTATAATCAGTTTATACTTCACCTACCGTTTCTGCGAGCAGCAGCCACAACTTTAGCGGCTGATTTGCTCATGACATGCACCACATACAGAGGGCAGTTGACAGCATGGGCAATGGTGATGGCACGCTGAGTGGCCTCCGATTCCACCTCCTCAGGGCGACAGAGTTCATGGCCCTCGGGTCCTGTGATTCCCAAAGACAGCATTCTCTTGGTCCCCTAGATGGACTCAGAAAATCGACATTTTATGATCCAAAATGTGGAATTTTCAATGTACTGCTGAATCCTTCAGAGCAAAGTCATACATATTGACTTTACTAAATTGCTTGCACGTACAGTTTGTTAACTTGGATACAACTGGCAATTCAACAAAGCCCTTATACAAGGTTTGAAATAATCACTTATAAGAGAACAGTCACAAAGTAGCTGTATGGCTTATGGCCATATGATGGCCATCATTCCCTGGAACAACCCTGAAGCACAGTCACATATGTATCTATGTGACCCCTCCTGACTGACTGGATCTGTGAGAATCACATGGATTTCCTAAGCCACAATGCCATGAGAAACCGAGCCATTTTAGGACTGGCTGGACAAGTGTTTTGAACCACACTCATGACACTATGAGGGGCGATGTTGACCTGAACAAGGTGCACATTGACACCCATATAGCAGCAACACAGACTTCCTGGAATGACATGCCTATAAGTAATTCCCATAAGGAAAAGACACTGGCATGACATGAAAACTGGACTACAAGGTCCAAGGCCAGACAACTGGTAACCCTATTCGTAGTAGTAGGAAGACTTACACACCAAGCAACCAGGCAGAGGATGCCAAATCTTTCTGTCCATTTTGGTCAGTAGATCTATTTGGGAAAGAAGCTGTCAAGGTGTTCTAACACCTAACTTGTGGACAGTGTAGGAGTGATAGATAATAAGCCTGGAAACCTAACAAGGAAACCCCACTCAAGCTAACAGCCATGGAGTCCTGAATGGCACCAAAAGTATACATACACTTAATACACTATGAATACAGGAGATGATAGTAGAGAAGTCTATTGCCAGCTATAGAGGACAGATGACCTGTAGTCAACAGCAGTTCCAAAATGTATATGCACATGAGGTCTGACATGTGTACGAGGCAGGAAGAAGAACAGGAACAATGGCTGTATGACAATAGTATTCAGATTAAATACACAATACGGCCAAAAGTTTGTGGACACCTGAACATCACACCCATATGTAGGCCTTCCCCAAACTGTTGCCACAAAGTTGGAAGCACCTGTGCTCAAATTTAGGTCCATGCAGACATGGTTTGCCAAGTTTGGTGTGTAAGAACTCAAATGGCCTGCACAGAGCCCCAAACTCCACCCAACTGAACACTTTTGGGACACAGGCTGCACCCCAGGACTCCTCACCCGATAAGTCCCTACAGTAAGAGTTGGCTTACTATAACACCTAATGGGGACTAAATCTGGAATATGATGTTCAAAAAGTGCATTGCGGTGGTGATTGACTCTTGTGAAACATAAAATTCAATGCTTACATGTAACACTGAGATTTTGAGTTTTTGTTATGGGTGTTATTGCAGCGTTCTGTTTGACTCATTTACAGCCTTTTCATAAATACATATTTGCTGCCCTCCAGTGGTCCTGTTAAACATTCAGTCGTGATTCACCCTCGTTATGTCCTTTATGTCAAGCTATTGTTATTTATTATTGGAGACTTACATAGTTCACATGTATGATAGGTTTACTCAATAACCCAGCAGCTGAGTGTAAATCTGTTATGTATATAAATATTTGTGAGAGCATTTGTCACAGTATTACTTTAAGTCTTTGCTTCCCCCATGGTTTGTGAATGAAATAAAAACATGTCTATTTTATAATTAATGTTCAACAATAATAAAAGAAATGCCAAAGTGTCATTCATTCCTTCATCTTCAGTAAGTCCTTTATTGTAGTCAGGGTCGTAGTGGATCCAGAGTCTATCCCGGGAACATTAGGTGGGGCAGGGATACACCATCATTGCAAGATGCCAAACCATTCTATATATTGAGAATTTGGAATATTACAACTGAAAGGATCCAAATGCTGGTCAGTTATAAAAGTACAGTATAAAGTATAAAGTTAGAAAGGCAAAGGGTGTCCATGCAATTGGCTCCATTTAGCATTCAATCATTTCAGTTTAGAATCCAATCAAGTTCATCAAGAACCACACCAATTCGTCAATTAGACCTTCTCATGCTAGACAGTGTAGTTAGCACTATAGTTATCTGTGTACGTCTGAAGATAGATAATCCACTAGACTGCAGTGGCCACCTTGCGATTGAGTTCCTGGCCCAACTCAGTAATATGCTTTAATATGGTGAAATAAGCAAAGACTTGCATACGAATTGAGGTGTTTCCTTTGCCTCTCTAGAAGGCATGAAGTTTATCTCATTTGAAAAGCATGTTGACGTGAATTTTGCCAATTTGCTAACATTAATTGACTATATTTAACTAAGTTAGCTTGTTGTCTTCGCTAATCCCAGGTTAGACTAGCATCAGTTCCATTAGATAACATCAACTGGCTAGGCAGCAAGTAAAATTCTAGATAATGATTAAATAACTAGTGTTATTTACCCGATACTTTACTTCTGATTATTAGTTCATTAGCAAACTACTTCGCATTAATCATGCAGATGATGAGGAAACTTGAGAATAAGAATGAATGAAAGAAATTCTAATGGTTTCCACTACAGATACCATTACAAACCATCAGTTAACCATTAAAACCATTGCCATTACTGTCATTATGTTACTGCCACCAATAGAAGGCAATGAGTTACCAGAAGAGACCCACAGGGACCATTACAGTTTCCATTAAAAACAATACAATTCCTATTATAACCATTAAAACCATTACAAATTCTATGAGCGTTTCTATTGTTATTTTCAGCAGGGGTACTTTATTTAAATAACTGAAGTTACTTCTCACATGAAGACATGACATTAACATGACTTAATTTAATCACATTTACTTTATACTTTTTAATACTTGCGTACATTTGAGTACATTTAAAAGTAGCAACCTTTTTTTTTCATGTAAGTACACTTCGGGCTGGACACTTCCACTTTTAACTGAGTAAGATTTTGACACATTATCTTAAGTATCGTTTCTCCATGATTCGTCCACCCCTACCATGGACTGAAAGTCTTTTTAAATAGAAGTAATGAGAGGAAATAAACAGAGATGGTCAATTTCTACCCCTCTACACTATTCTGTAAATACTGTATCATTTACAGTATATAGACTTTATATATATAAACTCAAACAGTACTTTCTGTTCTGATCAGCTGTAGATGCAGTTTGGAGATTTAATAAAGTATGATATACAGTATGCATGGACCCTGACCACATCCTGTTAATATTCGAAACAGAGACACAGCCATGTCTGTTCATGTGTCTGAAAGATAGATAGAATGATGTTTAGTTTGCCAGTCAGTGTTTGCTTTGTGCCGCTCATTGAGTTCAGATCAAGGATGCAGATATGCTAACATGCAGGTATACTTTACTTTTTACAGGTTCATTACACTCCGAGTCACATTTACAATAAATTAAAAATTTATTTAACTGGCCTGTAATCTTAGTTTCAAATGAAAAACGAAATTGGAACTACAAAGTGTCTACTTCCTTATCTTATCTAAGCAAACAACCCAGATATGTTTCTGCGTAGTTTTGCACATCCATGTGTTCTTTATCTTTGTCAGCTTTCTCATTTAGATTTTCTACTACACATGACACAAGCCAAAAAATAAAATAAATAAAAAACGAAAAAGAAAATGTTTGAAAAAAAAAAAAGATTTGCGACTTGATTGTCCAAAGTTATTTCTATGAAATACACATAAATAAATAGAAAAGTTCCCTCGGGCATCATTCTTAATCCTGTGGTGTTATTATTTGCAAAGTTTTGGGTGTTCTACGTCCAAACTCACATAAAAACACAGATTTTACTATTGAAAAAAAGTATTTGGAAATGGTTAAAAATGTGCTCTGTAACTGTCTCGGAATTTCAATAATATTCAATTCAATTCAATTCAGTTTTATTTGTATAGCGCTTTGGACATTAACTTAACATTAATGTTGGAAATAACAATGGACATTGTCCCAAAGCAGCTTTACAGAAATATATAAATTCAGGATATAGATTTTAAATGTATGAATTTATCCCTAATGAGCAAGCCAGAGACGATGGTAACAAGGAAAAACTCCCTGAGCTGATATGAGGAAGAAACCTTGGACTCAGGATAGTACGATTATAAATAAATCCCTTCTATAAATGGACTAATGATATAAATTTGCATAGTAACCTTAAAAAGTAGGGCTTGTCCCTGTTCTTCCTGCTAGATGACTCCACACTCCATCAAAACGCTCATCAAAAGGCACTGCTTGCAAAAAAGACTGTTTTAAAGCTTTGGGTGGAACCATCCACTCTTACTCATTCCGTTTGGCTGACATATTTCAGAGACATTGCTTAAGACTATTCAAAGCTGGGCAGAAATCACCAAGGTGTTGTTGGACCAATTAAAGCCTTGATCTCTCTCATTTCTTTTACCTACCCAATCACTTTTATTTCAATATGGGCAGTTTTCTTGGCATCTGTCTGTAAATAGTTCAGAAGATTTGTATTCTTTATTTGTTTAAATTTGCATTAGGTTCTCATGCTAAGATTTTCAAAAGTTATTTTGTTTGTTTGTTTGAAAATGCAATCCCTTGGACAAAAACTGCCTGTTCTTCATTACAGTGACAAGTAAAACAGCACAATTCTACAATTCAGTTATAGAGCAGAGCAGCTCTGGGGTCTTGCTTAAAGCATCTCTCTGACAGTTCTGGGATTTGAACGCATAACCTCTGGGACACTTGTACAACCTTAACTGCTGAGGAAGCACTGATAGACAGTACTGTGCAAAAGTCTTAGGCACATGCAAAGAAATGCTATGAAGTAAAGACGACTTCAAAAATAATGAAATTAAATATTTCTGCTTAAAAGAAAAATACTTGCAGATCCAGCCACAGTTCTTTTGGAGACTTTGACTGTTTCATTTGCATGTTATTTTTGCAGCAAAGCCCAGCAGCCTTCATTCTGTTTTTTGTCTTACATAATATGCTGCTTTTTTTTTTTTTACTGACATACAAACAGTTTTTCTGTAACATTATTTTTTGGAAAAGTAATGTTTGGAAATCAAAAATGTTTTTTTGTACTGACTCAATAATGCAGAATTCATAAAATAAATATCAATAACAAAATGTTTTTAATACAAAAAAAAAAAATAGTACAATGTTCTTGGTCCATGTAAATTTGTAGGCAAACTCATTTAACCTGCTTGACAACTACACTGTTTCCACATTGAGGAGTTAATTATTCACCCTTTGCTTTCACGAGCCCCAACAACCACCCATTAGAAGCGAGTGAAACTTTGCATTCATGGTTTAAAGCACGCCCTTGTGAGGAATTTCTCACTTTAAACATTAATAAGCGCTCATTTAGTGCTCCTTACCTCTGCAATCAGATCTCCGTTCTCAGCGTGGACTTGTGCGATGGCTCCAATGTCTTTGCAGTGAGAGAAAACAGCGTAGAGCTCGTCGTCGCGTAGCATGAACACATCTTTATATGCCATAAATGTCTTGAAGGAGTTTACTCCTCTCTCTTGAACAAGAGTCTCCATCTCTCGTTTTACCTAAAGTCAACAATCAGTCAATTATTTATTGATTAATTACACATTTATTAATAATATATTGGTTAGATTCATGAACTGTGGTCCTGGAAATGTATTTGTCTATATCTTGTGATGCATTTTACATGTTTATATAAAGAATTACAATATTAATCAAAACTTTTTTTGAAACATTTGAAACATTTATAGCTCAATTTCTTTAATCTCAGACCTCAAATTCCCTCCATCACATTTTTTGAAGTACATCTACTAGCAGCAGGCTTCCCAATTATTTGTGTCTATTTATCCGAATAATATTCATATTGCTAAAACACAAGATAAAGATAATATTCAGGATTTGGAAACAAATATGCCAGCTGCCCTGTTACAAAGTCAATGCAGAGTTCTTGCTAACTAGTTCACAGAACAAAAACATTGGGGTTAACAGGTTATATCGTCTTGTATTTAGTAACATACACTATCATCCCACCAGGTAACAGCGACATGGAGGGAATAGTCACAGCACACTTTTGCGTCAGCAATCCTCCTCCATCTGTCGTACGCCTCAAGCAGAGAAGTTCCTTTTTGAGGGATGACAAAATCCAGGATCATAGTGGTTCCTCCAGCTACTGCGGCCTACAAAGAAAGAAAAACTCACAGCGATCCAGCCAGATCTTGTGAAGAGATTCATAAAAAAAAACATTGTGCCTCACTGGTCAATCCAGATATGTAAGGAATAATTGACAACAGGCCGTTGAATTATGAGAAAAATAATGTACACCCGAGGTGGTAATGCAGCCTCAACGCGACGTGGATGAAAGTAGAAGGATATGGCATCAGGTGGGCATTTTGCAATGTACTTTTGCAAACCTGAATCCCCGGGTAGCAATCTTTGTCGGGATCAGTGGGCTTTTTGCGTTTTCTGTTTGTGCGTTATGAGACAAGCAAACTTATTCATCACCATCTTCGTCTTCGTCCTCATGCCCCTCCTCGCCAGGTTCAGCTGAATGTCAAACCGGACTTTGCAAACCAGCCCAGCTGCTGTGTCTGGTGACAGATAAGGAGAGTTACGAATGTGCTCTATTTCAGCTGTGGAGATGGGAGGATGATTGCAGATGACGTCTTTCCCAGCCTTGCGAAACTTTTTGAGGAGGGCCCTGAATACCTTGTTGGATGATTTGAATTCCAATTGCCTGATGATGTTAAATGTGGAAATATAACGGTTCAGTCCAGCTCTTGACATGCAATATTCTGTGCCAGACAGTGGCATAGAAAGCTTGCAGCCGGGTATTTAAAGTGTTTGTCCCCTCTATCTCTACCTCTTCCACCAAAGTATTTTTGTTAAATTGTTAAACGCATTTACTGCCCAAGCTGGTGTTTTCTTCATGTTTTTCACCATCAAGCATGTCTAGCTGTTTGTCGCTGATTGTTTTATGTAGTTTGCTGTTTCTGGTTACCTTTGATGTTTGCTTTCATTTATATTGTTTTCCATCTGGACTGTCCAATACAGCTATCACCTGACTGAGTATTTTCATACTCTCCATAAATATTAAAAAGTTATTTCTGGAAAATTTTAATCTTCTGTCATTTTGTTTGTTGTTAAATGTGTGTGCTGTGGTGGACAGGCTAAGTTTTCCGTTATTTCAGTTAACTTGGCAAAGTGATATGGAACTGTAATTCGGTCAAGACCTGACCGGAACTACTTTAGCTGTGCATTAACTGAAAAATAATTGTACGTCAGTAAACCAATCAGAATCGAGTATTAAACAGTATTGGATTACTATTGGATTAATAAAGGGATGACAATCAACTAATTAGGAAATGGCCTTAATAGACATGTTTCATGAATGCAAAAAGAAATATAAGCCCTGAATAAAGTCATAGTATGAAAACCTCAGGTCTTACAAGTTGCACAAATCCAATTCACCCATTAAACTCCATATATATATATATATATATATATATATATATATATATATATATATATATATATATATATATATATATATATATGGTATGTAGCATAAAATTGAATGCAAGAGGAATTTAGTGTTAAATGTCACACTTCTTTCTTTATTATCAAGTAACAAAAATAATGTATGCTGTATTTAAGGTTAAAACAAATCTAAATGATTAGTTCACAAATTTCTGAATGTGATATAAACGCATCTTGCATGCCCACTCTTTGACCTGACCTTTATGACATCCTCCAAATCTTTTTTCACCATTATACTTGCCACACTGGTTCTAACTCTACCAGATTGCTTGGCCAATATTTGCCCATTCCTCTAGGCATGTGTTAATTATGCTGGTTGTACACCACTTTTTTCGCATCAGTTCTAGAGACTGAGAAAGTCCTAAAACTTCTTTCTTTAATCACTCCTTTTAAAACAATTTCTTATTCCTTTTTCCAATCTTCTACTCTCCAGTGCCGGTCAGCCTGTGCACACTGTAACCTCAGATTCCTGTTCTTAGGTGACAGGAGTTGAACCTGACATGGACTTTACTGTTGTCTCAAGAGTTGGTGTATTGTGTGTTCTGAGATGCTTTTCTGCTCAGCACGGTTGTAAAGTGGTTATTTGATTTACCATTTGATTGACCGTTCTGTCAGCTATAAATATTCTCTGGGTTTTATTATTTCTTTTTCTTTTCTTTTGGTTTTTGCACCAACTCTAGAGACAGTTGTGAGCAAAAAAAAACAAACAAACAAACAAAAAAAAAAACCCAGGGGATTAGCAGTTTCTGAAATACTCAAACAAGCTTCTGGCATAAACAACCATGCCATGGTCAAAGTCACAGACATCACATTTTTTCTCCATACTGATGTTTGCCATTGTCTGAATGAATAATGTCAGTAATGTCAATATAAAAGCACTGCAGCCATGTGATTGACTGATTGGGTAACTGAGCAGGGGTACAGAAGAGAGAGAGATTGGTTGTTTATGTGTATTTGCTTATAGTTTCTGTAACTGCGTTAGCCTATGTTGAAGCGGAAGTGCTTCGTTACCTTGGTACCCGAGCGGAAATCATCCACCGCCACAGTGCCCATGAACTCCAGCTCCATATGTGTGTGCGTGTCTATTCCTCCGGGCAGCAACAGTTTCCCGCTGGCGTCTAGCACCCGCGTTCCGCTCTCCGGCACCTGCAGCTCGGAGCCCACCGCCTGGATCACCCCGTCCTCTATAAACACATCAGCCAGCTCGGTGCACTCCTCATTCACCACCTTACCTCCTTTAATCAAAATCCGGTCCTTATCCGACATCCTTATTATGCTGTGATTATAACCTTGGCTGTAATTAAATAACTTTTCGGGTTGTAAATCCAAATACAAAGAATTCAGAGTGTCTTTTTCCCCTGCGGGTTGCCGACCTGCAAAAGTGTTTACAGTTGCGAAACCTGACCTAAGTCCTGAAAGGCGGAGTACATTTTTTTCTTCCCCTTTCTGTCTTTCTTGTTTTTATTTACTTTTTTTTTTCAACTCCTCCCTCTCTCATAGACTCATCCCTAATTTCTCACAAACCTTATCTTTTATTTTATCATATTATTCCCATCTATCTAACCATGTGAATATAAGGAACTTATATTAAGGATTTTTATATATAAGGATTTTTTCTTGCTACATAGTTAATTCAGTAAATGTAATATCTCATTACAGGTTAAAAAAAGAGAGATAGAGAGAGAGAGATAATGAAATCTGGTTTTCCTGCTCATGTCTCCACACGCCAAAGAAAACCACGCCCTTTAAACCGTTTCCATTTAGTCTCGTAAGCTAAGTCAAAGTTTTTCATTCACAACTTTTAGCCCATAGCAATGTCTAGCTGAAGCAATGCTAACGTTTTAATAACAAGTAAAAGACAAAAGCAAATTAATAGCCAACATTTCGAGGGCCCTGTCACATATTCCGTAAAACAGCCTACAAAAACCAAATAACTTTCATACATAGCGTTTAATTGTTTTTCTTTCTTTTTCTTTTTTACATGTGTAACAAATGTCCACTTCAGTTGAAAGAATGCTATTAATGAAGAAAAGACAGTGCCAATAAGGAAGCCATAAGTAGCAAAAATGTATGCTAATCTGGCTAGTTCTTTGCATTTCTTTCTTTTTTTAAGGATTAAAGGATAGCTTTCATTTCTGTCAGAAATGCTTACAAAATGTTTAGTCACAGAAGGAGATTGATTGGTATTTTGTATAGGAACGTTTGGGTTATTACTTATTTGACCACATGAGTGTGCTGTTCATACATGAATGAGAAAATGGGGCATTTATGCAAAAAGAAATAATTGTTGGGCAACAAGGGAAACAACCAGCCCGTAGTTATGTTTTTACAGATTTGTTCGTGCCAACTTGTATGAAAAGTTAGAAATGGTTAACTCCGGTTTTGGCAGCTGGTAGCTGGTCAGACCAAGGTACTAAACTATGCTTGTCACTATAGCTCAAGCTCAAGCTGTACCTTTTGTACTTTTAGTATGTATATTTTACCTATAAAGTTGCATATAGTATACCTTAAAATTTTACTCAAAGATAATCAGGCCCAGTGATGTACATGAAGTCTTTTTTTTTTTTTTTTTTTTTTAAGTATACACATTATAAAAGATAAGGGTACCACCCCAAAAGAGATGTAAAGATACAGTTTAGTACTAGCTTTTCTCTCAAGGGTTATAGGAGATGGGGTTAGGGGTCAACATTTCATAAAATTACATATTAAGTTGTACAAAATTCAACAACATTACTCAGACTCCTACAAATTTTGCCTAACGGGTCAAATGAACTTATTATAAATATCTTTATTTGTTTGAGAACTGTAAATAAAAGGTTTTTTGCCTGTTGGCTTGCTTTTACTTTTCAGTACACCTATCTGCTTGTTGAGAATTATTTTTAGGTGTAAAGAATGGTGTGTGTGTGTGTGTGTGTGTGTGTGTGTGTGTGTGTGTGTGTGTGTGTGTGTGTGTGTGTGTGTGTGTGTGTGTGTGCGTGTGTGCGTGTGGACTATGAAAACCCCTCCATTTGGAGCAAAACCAACAGAAATGCCACATCCAACTGCCAACAGTACTTGAACTTAAATAGATCTATCAGTTGCAGCTGATGCCTGACACAATGCCTTACTTTGGTATTTTGGTGTATGACATGTCTTGTGTAGACCTGGAAATTGATTTTGAAACATTTGGATGAACCCATGAATCTTCTACCAATAGTATAGAATGATCATTGGCCATTTATTTAACATAAACTGTTGGTTATTAAGACGTTAAAACATAAAATCATCTTTTCCAATGGATAACAAATATTCTTATCTTAAGCTACTATCAGTTTCATGTTGTTTGTGATAGGTCCCAGTAAACACAGCTATGGTTAGTGCTGCTAACTATAGATTAACATATAGCTATGCTGTCACACACAAATGACATATTTGCTTTCAGCACTTTCTAATCATTTCTATTCCATGTTTTCTTTTCTTAACTTTATTAAGTTATAGGTGGTGTTTTGACACCCTTTAGACCCCTGACCAGGTTGCATCATCTGGCATGAGGTCTGTTTTAGCACGTTTGACACAGCGGGGACATTGTCAATGTCATGTCACTTTTGTGCAACTTTATTTGTTTTTGCTTCTTTAAGAATTAGAAAAGTGAAACACTCCGGAGAGACAAAGATGCATGTACTGGTGAGATAAGCAAGTCCTCTGGGCTTACAAATACCTCTCTGTGTCTCTTTCTATCTTTCTTACACACACACACACACACACACACACACACACACACACACACACACACACACACACACACACACACACACACACACACACACACACACACACACACACACACACACACAGAGGCAGGAAACACTACTGCATGCCTTAAGAGGATTTGCAGGGTGATGTGAAGTGCAATCAGTGTATGAAATGCTAACGAGAAAGTCTTGGTAGCTGAGCAGCACCTCTGCTCGAGTCTCTTTCTGTTTTTTTTTTTTTTTTTTTTTTTTTTTTTTAAGTAGTAGTACTGAATTTTTATCAGTGAATAGGATTTTATTATGGTGACTGATTGCATGTACTGTATTGCCTGGTTACTCCAATTGGTTAAAATATTTTAGCCAATTAAAATGGAACATTGTAATAACTAATCTTCTGACCAATAGTATAATGAGATTTTAGGTGTATTTACAAAATGTTTGACATTGCAGCTCCACAAAAGGAAAAAAAAAAAAAAATTAGACAATAGAAAAAGGCACAGAAGCAGCAAAATTTTTATTCTCGTCAAGAAATCCAAATTATATGCATATGCAAATTAAAAGCATGGCCGCCCACTGGAAAACTGATGTTGCCCACTGGACAAATGATGTTGTCTTTGGAAAACTGGTATTGCCATCTGAAAAAGTGGTATTGCCCACTGGAAAACTGCTGTTGCCCCAGGAAAAGTGGTGTTGCCCACTGGAAAACTGCTGTTGCCCCTGGAAAAGTTGTGTTGCCCACTGGAAAACTGCCGTTGCCCTGGAAAAGTGGTGTTGCTTTTGGAAAATTGGTGTTGCTTTTGGAAAACTGGTGTTGTTTTTGGAAAACTGGTGTTGCATGACTTGGTTCATATATTTTATGACACAATAACACATGTGAGATGTTCAACACTAAAATCCATCCATTCATCCATTTTCAGCCTGCAGCCTATCCCAGGGAACTCGGGGCACAAGGTGGGGGACACCCTGGACGGGTAGCCAATCCATCACAGGGCACAATCACACACACACTCACACACCCATTCACACACTACGGACAATTTGGAAATGCCAAACAGCCTACAACGCATGTCTTTGGACTGGGGGGGGGGGGGGGGGGACACCAGAGTACCTGGAAGAAACCCCCGAAGCACGGAATGGACATGCAAACTCCACGCACACACTAAGCCACCTTGCCCCCATCAACACTAACATGTCATTAAAAAAAAAACAAAAAAACATTGACCTTAAACAGACAAATCAAAAATTACTAATTGTATTAAATTAGTGGCAGGTGTTAGTTGCCTATTTTTCTCTCAGTCACATTTTAGGAATTGAGGTTTTGAATGAATGCTAAAGTCTGCTAGAGTCTCATGTACACATTTTTTCTTTCCTTATCTTTACTTCACTGGTACTATGAGTAGTAGTGATACTAATTGCTCTAAAAACAAACAAACAAACAAACAAACAAACAAAACAAAAAAAAACCCCGTAAAAACCATTAAGTCATGATGTAATATTCACCCATGAACCACCAGATGGGAGCATTTACTTTATCTCCACTAAGAGCTGAACAATGCAATGCAGCGATGAGTCATAGTTGTGTTTCGTTAAATATTATACAAATCTAGACTGATTTCCTAAAAAAAATAAAAATAAAAAAAAATAAAAAAGAGGTTTAATATTACGTAAATATATGTTTAATATAACTATGTATTATATTAAAATATAACAGTACACTATGAACTAGATGAATTCCAGAGCACACGATAATCAGTATTTTCAAACTATGTAAAAATTCTGTATTTTACTATGTTTATCTCAAGGTTACTATATGAACTAATTGTTGATTTATCATCTACAGAGTTGAATACTCTTACACTCATCACCTATTACAATAAACTGATACTTGTGTTGCTCACACATGCTGCTTATTCAAGTCAATATTGTTATAAAGACATTCAATGGTAATTCAGCACTCAGGATATTGCTATATAGTGATTCATTTTAAAATATATAATGTACTAAAGCCTCTTGAATATAGCATGGGAAATTTAAACTAGATATAAATATAAATATGAATGAAAATTGGTTTCTGTAGTTATGCTCATATCCTCAGATGTGATGAAGGCACATTATGATGGTGTAATATGTAATTAAGGTATATTTATGAGTGTGTTGTTGTATATTTGTGGGTGTGTTAAGCCATGAGATACATAAATACACACCTACATGCATCTGTCTGTTTTGCAATTCAGGATAAAAAGCAAATGAGCAAATGCTCAATGTATAAAATGTCATAATGTAATTTAAGATATCTATGCTTATATGTTTTAATGGTAAGCAATATATACTGTATATAACAATATATGTATTTGATGGATTTTCATGCTATTTTATGTTATTGCAGGGTGTTTACTATGTAATTACATATTACATAGGCCTATTTTTGTTTACAAGCAAACACTCCAGTCAGAGATTTCTAGAAAGATCTCTACAACTGAATTACAGTAAAGGCATGCTTTCACAGTGTTTTATGTACAGTCTGAGGGAAACAGTAATTTGTGCGTTGTTGATGGTGCCAGGTGCCAGCGTCGGGCAGATGATGGCACAGCTCGACAGAGACGAAGCGCGAGCTCCAGTCGGCATCTGCACAAGCAGAAAAGCCTTTAATCGCAAAAGATAGCGGCGGAGTGCGCGTAACACTCCCTCGATTTTAATGCAGTTTTTAATTGGATAGAGGCCTATTATTTTCCAATACAGAAGGGGCAGTGAGGCACGTAAAGCTCTTGAATATTTTTTCGGCGAATCGTGTTCGACAGCATAATGATTAGCCGTGGTGCCGAATTTGCCTCCCAAAATGAAAAGCAAACTTCATGCAAGGCGTAATTTAATTGTTTCCCCTTCACATGTGCCGCCTCTCATTGTTGGGAGCTTAACGCTTTGCTTGAGTCTGCTTAACCCTCACCAGGCTGCGGTTGAACCTGGGGACTTGGCATTTAGTAGTGGCAGAAAACAAACACACATACTACTGTGGGGGGGCACCCACAAATGTGTAATCATATAGGTGTAATGTGTGCATCACATGATGGAGGCTAAAGGACGCAATATGTTCTGTCTGTCCTGTTCTCATGTATGAGGGTGAGTCAAAAGAAAACCTTAATCTATTTTTATTAATATTTTGCATTGTTTATTGCACATAGGTGTCACAAAATTGTACCAGGTACGAGGGGCTATTGAGAACAGTGGGCCAATAGCACATTTTTATTTTTTCATGTACTGTTTCTCACACTTCTATGGTTTTCATTTGACTCATCCTCCTAAATATGGCAGGCTGTTTAGTATTCGTTGAGTTATTGGTAGAAGCTAAAGGAGCCAATATGCACTGTCTGTCCTATTCTTGTACACATGGCTAACTGTTTTGTACTCGTTATTTCGGATTTCTTTTTTTTTTTTTTTATCAAATAATGATCTTGTCATATTCAGTGTCCATTTTTTATGTTCAGAATTTTTTCTTTTTGCATTTCACAGGAAATTCTTATAGTTTCGTTAACACCTACAGTATTTATATGAATCCAGCTAGACACAAATGAACATGTACACTTTTAATTCATCACTTAAAAGAAAAATAACACTACATCTGTATAGTAACAACGTCTATTGTTATAAAGTGTTATACAAATAAAATAGAATTAATTTAACATTGTAGCTCTCAGCTGAATCCTATGGTAGATGTTAAGTCAAAGACAGTATGTATAAATTCAATACTGTAATACTAAACTGGAAAAAAAAAGTGAGCCTATAGTAGAGAACAGTAGATTATAGAATTTTCATGGAATTATTTTTAGATTGTCTTCATGTACTAAAATGTATTAAGTGTAATGTTTAATACACAGAAAAAGTCTCATCGTTGCATTAACACAACAAAAGGCAACACAAGACAACACAACACACATGGCTTTATTTCCCGCTACAGTATTGAATTCAGATTTCAGAAACAACTGTTTTTTGTCAAATATGATTCTGTAATTCTGTCCCTGTATCATATGACAAAGGGGGAAAATGTAATATACTGTAACTGGTATTGTAGTAGACATTTAAAGAGGAATCATCTCCAGATTTGATGAAACATGGAATATTTTCTATTATTAAATCCAAAGGAAAGGGAGGGAAAAGTTATTGGTTAAAATAATGTTTCTTTCTGTCATGAATAATAAATTGTTTGACATTGCGGTTCCACACACACAAAAGAAATGTCAAAAAAAATAGTTACTGATGCTTTTCCTTTTTTAATAAAAAAACAAAAAAAAACAAAAACACATTGCTAATATAGGACAATTATTTTTTTTTGTAATAAAAAATATGTAAAGGAAAAATATAGAACAGTGTAAAATATATTTAAATTTTTTCCCCCAGATCTGTGTTGAGATTTCTGGGTGTTATATACATCAAAATCCTTTCCATAAAGCCCCAAGAATTCAAGGTCATCATGTCTGTGGATAATTGTGAAAACATCCTGATGCATCCCGATCGTTCCTGCCTCGAAATTTACTGTACACATGATACAGTTCCACCGGAGCCTCCACACCATCTATGTGGCTTAATTAAAAGGTTTGCAAACACATGTGTCAGATGATAATCACACACACACACACACACACACACACACACACACACACACACACACACACACACACACACACACACACAGCCTCCACCAGTCCCCCTGCTGCAGAACTCATCGCAATCTGATGCATATTTAGAATGAATCTGTCGACTTACTGCTCAGTTAATTAATTGATATTCGACTGCTATTCTTATAATCAGTGCTGGATGAATCTGAGAACAAAAGCGGACACTGGCAGCACAGATAATACAGATCAAAGTGATACACATATTCTGTGTCTCTCTTTTGTGTCCCCCCCCCCCACCCCTGCTGGAACAACCACTAGATGACACCCTCTCTCTTTTTCTCTCGCTCTCGATTTCTTTCTGTCCGCCTGTCTGTCTTTCTGTCTGTCTCCTGCTTCTCTTTGCATATAATCTTTGCAAATCATTTCAGTCTCCTTCACACCCAACACCCCAACCCATCCCATCTCACCCCAAACCACCCCACCGCATTGCCGAGGCTGCCGGCTGTGTACTGTTGTTTGGGCGACCAAACAAGACATTAGGAAGACCTTCGTGACATCCTTACTCACGGATGCATTTCTGAAATGGCGGTGTTTTGAAAGGCAGAAAGGAATTATGGGTCAGCGGGCTTTGGCAGACGGAGCGGACAGCAATAACATCCTGTTTAGGAGAAGAAAGGCTGATATTTGAACTTATCGCCTCTGAATCGGAGAGGACATTTTCCAGTGTTTTAAGTTCTTCCTGAGGTTAAATTCCTCTTTTTTTTCCTGGCAGCGTGACCCAGGCCGGCTCTTCCTCAAATGTCACCAAGGTGCAGAAAGAAAGGGAAAGAAATACAGAGAGGAGAGAAAAAGGAAGTATTAGCCATTTTATGCCAATCAAATGAAATTCACAGGGATTCTAGTAAGCAAGAGGGGTTTCGTACGATTTTCTTTTTAAACAAAAAGCTACATTCAAACACACAAATCCCACCCCTTCACCTTCATCTCATCAGATTTTTAATTGCAAGTTAGCTTGTGTGAATTACGAGTTTGCAATCTTGAGACCACGATGTTCTGTTACAATTCAGTCTCAAGCAAAATTCTGACAATTCACTGGGTCATACAACAAAAGACATAAGAGAATGTATTAGCATTATGTATTAGCCCCGCCCATCAATCCCACTTTACCTATTCCTAATTTTTCATACAGATCATCTCACATGAATCCTTGCCATTTTATAATCATGTATCATGTAAAGGCTGTATTGAATTTCTCGAGTTCTCAGAATTGGAAAGTACTACATCATTATGAAATTTGTAATTGAGTACTCAGTACTCATGTTCAGTTACATTTAAAACATTTTTTTTTTCATTTAGACCGAGTACCGGTTAATGGTCTGAAAGTTTGACCGAACAATTTTTCTTTTACTTTTTCATGCTACCAATTTAAAAAATCACATCTCTCTGTGATTTAACTTTACATACTGTATACTACTGTGCTGTTGAATCATCGATTCTGATTGGTCGGGAAGGTGTTGACTCTATAGTATTTAGATTTTCTATAGTATCAGCACTGACAGTAGTTTCAGCAGATGCTTTCTGGAAGGAGTCTCCAGTGTCAACGCTTTGTAACACTCAAAGCTACAGCTGGTGACGGAATGATAATGTAAGCGATAACAGAGTTAACTTGTGCGTTCCACAACATTAAACGTAACTATAAACGGATAAAACGTACAAAGTGGCATTTTTAATATCTAAAATGAAACAAATAAATAAAGAATTGTTAGTGTTGATGAATTGTTGAGATATAAGATTCAGAATGTGCTGTTTTTGTTGTGGTTTATTCATGAATTATTTTATTCATAACATTAATATTAGTATTGATTTTATATCAATGCACCTGACAGCCAGAAATGAGTATAAAGTATTATGGACATGGTATAAAATATCTTATGACAGGTGCTTTTTTCTTTTTCTTTTTTTTTTTTGCAAAATATGTCATAATATCTGTCACAATAATAAACTTTGAGAATTCTTAAGAAAAAAATAGTGCAGTGCATAAGCTGTCGTGGCATCAAATATTATAGAAGTAAACATGACAGTCTTGTTTCCAAGTGGCACAACTGAAACATGTTCACCAGTGGGTTGGGAGATAGCTCAAGTGAAATGTTACCCAAATTCTTGCTCTATATACCTATATCCTCACTTCCTGGTTAACAAATATAAGTCCTGATTTATTTTGCTACCTTGTATTTTCTTTACCCGAACCCCACATTACTATTAATACGATATTCTGCCCTGCAGCTCTTGCTCCATCGCATACATGCCATTTCATCATCTCTCCCTTCCTTTCCTGGAACTTTCTTTCTAAAAATGAGTCTCACTATTGTGTTCGCTTGCCGTGTGTCACACTTCCCACCTAAGAGAGCAATTATTTCCTCATCCGTTTCGTCTTATCGCTCTCGACGATCTGCTCAGAGACACAAGACGCTTCCATAAATATGGAGACGCTGCCGAGATCCTGTGCGCAGATAGCCACGGGCTTTCAGTGCCAAGGGACATAACAATGTTTCCCTCCTACAGAGAATGTAAATGAATCTCTCGTCTTTATCGCACACCGATGGTGAGCGTGATCGCAATAATCGCGGTGAGAGAAAAGAGTTTTGTGTTTTTGTGTTGTTTTCCACCCGCACGAGGAAGCAAGTGTGACATGATCTCCTTAATTAAGACATGATCTTATTTAATTAGGACTGGAAATATATTGGAGGCGAGATGTGCTTGGTGGGTGGAAAAACAAAAATCATTTATAAGGTTTATATCAGGGCTTTCTGAGATGCAGAAGTAGATAAAATTTCTAGAAGAAGCGAAAGACAGATGGGCGGAGTGCCAGATGTGTGGAGGATTTTTTAAAAATTATAAAAATCTGCTGTGTAGCTTGTGTAGTGCTTTCATGTCTGTGATTTTGCGATATTAAAATCTCCACTAACGAGAATTGCCTTTATTTGATCACAATGCCATTTATTATATTCATCATATTATAGAAAACCTCTCTAATTAAAAAAAAAAAAAAACTTGGAGAAATCATGTATGAAATGAAAACATAAAAAAAAAGAATACTCCCAATTGTTTCCATTATACCACAGCACTGTTGAATGCTTGAATCTGATTGGTCAGAAGATGTTGATTAATTTCCTAGAACAGCAACTCAATCACTCGTTTCTATAGTAACAACGTACTGTACACGGGGATTAGTACGTTGGATGCTCCACATAAACAGATTACATGAAGGTTTCTATGAGGAGATGTTTACATTACTTTTCCACAATAGGAAAGTCTTCACAACTACGCACTTTCTCAGTAACATGACAAACTGCATTTTTATGTCTTATTAACTTCCAGAGAGAGAGAGAGAGAGAGAGAGAGAGAGAGAGAGAGAGAGAGAGAGAGAGAGAGAGAGAGAGAAAAGAGGCTGGTGAAGGAACAACTGTTTATAGCTGTTATAACACAAACGATAACAGTAACTTGTTTTGCAGATGTTCAACAATGTTAAAGTCCCCGTGAAGTGCCTTGAAACCCATAGCGTTATTCGATGTGTTGACATAATTTCCATTGAAACAGGAAGTCAGGGCGGGACATATCCAGTGGCTCCTCCCTCTTTTTAAATAGCCAGTAGCGTTTAGCTTACCTCACAGCACGCGCTAAGCCGTACTTGACAGTTAGTACCATGGAAAAATGCCTGTCACAAAGCCATGAGCTGGCGCAAATACCTCCTTCTTCAAATTGAATGAATTCAAGCCGTTTCCTTCTTAACCAACTTACAGTTGGAAAACTGAATAAAACGCACATGTTCGAACAGCCAAAGACACATTTACGACCCACGCAACATTTTTTATAATGTTGGGGGCGGGACACTTCAGATTCTAGAGAGCATTTGATTGGACAGAAAATCTGATGAGAAACTGAAGTGCAGAATGAGGTCATCAAAATTGTTGATCCGTATTGGTGGTAGAGAGAGACTGTAAATTTTGAACGTGTGGTATATATCTTCTAAATGCGAATCTTGTCATTCTTTTGGAACACACTAGCTTATAGATAACCTTAAGGCTAAAATATTCATACTAAAAGCCACAAAACTTCAATTTGGATTTCATGGGACTTTAAATGTCTGTAAATGTAATGTAATTATAAATGGATAAAATGTATGACGTGTCATTATTTAATAAATAAACAATTGTTGGCAGAGGTAAAAGAGAAATACTCTTCAGGGAGTGCTTTTTTTCCTCAAAACCGAGGAAATAAAAAGACATTTACTGTACTTGTGTGGTAATTGAAACTGATCTTACTTGTCTGCGTAAAGCCTCTTAAAAAATTCTGCTCTTCTTTTCTGCTGATCAAAAATGTAAAATGTAAAGTTAACTTCCCCAAAATCTGTGTATATGTATCTCTCACTGTTAAATATCTCTCCAGCAGACAAGCTCCAGCCCTTTACCGCATGCTGCTGAGTGTCTCAGCTTTAATGCTTTGGGTTGTCGCCTGCTCCACAATTCCCAGCAAGCTTTGAAACATGTAAGTCCCTTCCTAAATTGCTTCCCCAGGCCCGGCTAGTCTTGAGATTGGCTGCGACTGTGAAAGGAAAGAAAATGCTGGCTGCTTGATGCAAGCGAATTGTCACGGGAGGGATCGGCTTAAAAAACAAAACTTAAAAAACAAAAAAAAGGGCAACAAAACAAGGCCACTATATTTAACTAAATCTCCAGCTTACTGCCGAAAGCTCGTGATAATGATATCCTCTTAACAAGCCCGACCATGGCATTACAGCCTGAACGATGATTTCAGCCGACACGCACGGTAAAAAAGACAACAGTATCAACCAACACACTCTCTCTGTGTCTTTTCACAACACTGGAACTGTGCAGTAAACATTTCTGGACCTCTGCCACATAATGTAATCTGTGCTGTTTATTAGAGTGCCTTTATAAACACGGATCTGAAAGGGCATTTAAATGTGTTTACTTGTAACGAGATGACCTTTAGCGGAGGATGCCAGTCAAGAACAGGTGTCGCTTCTGCCAGCTAATAATCCATCTTCAACTGACATAATAAGCTTACCATCCTTTCCTCATCCGTTCCTCATCTTTTCCTCCTGCAGGAGTGTGATTCTGTAAAGCCTTAAAACACAGCCTGGCTGCTAATTAGTGCTTTGTCTAAATTATTGTGATGACTACAAGAGAGTTATGAGAAAAGAAAAAAAAAAGAAAGAAAAGAAAATAGACTAGAGGAAAGAAGACAAGAAGAAAACAGAAGGGAAAAAAGAGATGACAAGACTAGAGAACAGTAGGGAAAAAAGTGAAAAGAAAAGAAAAGAGGAATAGACATGAAGAAAAGAGTAAGAAAAATGAAATGACAAGAGACTAGAGAAGAGTATAGTAAAAGAGAAAAGAAAAGAAAAGAGACTACAGAAATATACAGTACAATAAGAGAAGAGAAGAAAAAAGACAAGAAACTAAAGAAAAGAAAAGAAAAGAGACTTGAGGAATAGACAGAAAGAAAAGAGAAGGAAAAAAGAGATGACAAAAGACTAGAGAAAAGTAGAGTAAAACGAGAAAAGAAAAGAAAAGAAAAGAAAAGAAAAGAAAAGAAACTACGGAAATATACAAGAAGAGAAGAGAAGAAAAAAGACAAGACTAGAGAAAAGAAAAGAAAAGAAAGGAAAGGAAAAGAAAAAAAGAGAAGTAGAAGAGGGAAAAGAAAAGAAAAAAAGAAATGAGAAGTAGAAAAAAGGGAAGAGAGAGAAAGAAGAGAAGAGAGGGAAACGAAAAGAAAAGAAGAGAAAAGAAAAGAAAATAGATAGAAAAGAAAAAAGAAATGAGAAGTAGAAGAGAAAAGAGAAGAAAAGAAAAGAGATAAAAGAGAAGTAGAAAAAAGAGAAGAGAGGGAAAAGAAGATACTGCTGAAAGGAAATGAATGAAAAGAGATGAAAAGAAGAGAAGAGAAGAGAAGAGAAGAGAAGAGAAGAGAAGAGAAGAGAAGAGAAGAGAAGAGAAGAGAAGTGATCACTCATGTGTGAGACCATGTTGGAGACATGGATATAAAGAGGAAGAGGAGAGGAAAAGTGGAGGAGAAGACAAGAAAAGGAGGATGGAAGAAGTGTTCAGGTGTTTTAAGGACATAAGGGGAAAGAAACGTTAAAAGAGAGATGTGAATGTAGGAGAATAGAAGATAGGAAGGAAAAGGGGGGAAGAAAAGGAGAAGTCATGTTAGAAGGATGAGTGGAGGAGAAATAGGGATAACAGCAGAAAGAGAAAGACAAGAAAGAGTGATTTCATATAAGTGAAGGTATAGGAAAAGCTACAGCCTCTCACCTCACGCCTCATCTCAACCTTTCTAACCTTTCATATGAGTTGATTTTTATACATTTGCAGTCATGAGGCTGTTTAAACACAGTTCAGATGTGTTGAGAATAAAATCGGCGAATTCCTGGATTGGAGATTGTGTTATGTCACTCTGAGGAAACAAATGTGTTGTGAGGGCTTGCTAGTGGTGTAACTGTTTAAGGCAGGGCTTCCTGAACAAGGATCACTTGGCTCATTTCTCGCTCCATCAACCTCTGCTAGTTCCTCAACAGTTCTGAGAGACTCTGAGTGGAACATTCTAAGTTATAAATCTAGATTTTAAAAATGTAGGATGGTCAGAGCTAATGTCTATTTGGGGTCATTTGCCTAAAACGTTTTCCAAGATGGGGGCACGGTGGCTTAATGGTTAGCACATTTGCCTTGCACCTCCGGGCTTGGGGGTTTGAATCCCGCCTCCACCCTGTGTGCGCAGAGTTTGCATGTTCTCCCTGTGCTTCAGGGGTTTCCTCCGGGTACTCTTGTTTCCTCCCCCAGTCCAAAGACTGCCGTTTCCAAATTGTCCAGGGTGTGTGAATGTGTGTGTGATTGTACCCCACAATGGGTTGGCATCCTGTCCAGGGTGTCCACCGCTTTGTGCCCCCTGGGAGTTCCCTGGGATAGGCTCCAGGCTCCCTGCAACCCTGTGTAGGATAAGTGGTACAGAAAATGGATGGAAGCATCGATAGGTTTTCCAAGCTCTTAGGAAGCTTGGTGGAGTGTGTAGTTGAGTCTTGTTGTCCATGGCCAGGAGTAAATAGAGTATAGTGTTAGTGTGTTGCTCTGTAATTGAGTACAATGTTAGCAGAGACAAATCAAGATTTTGTTCCATTTCTTATATATGAAGTTTGGTGGTACCGAAGACCAGACTGACATCAGTGGGGAGCAGATATCTTAGTGCCACCCCCCCCCCCCCCCCCAGGATCTTCATACAGTTCCTTCTCCCATTTTAAGATTCAAATTCAAACGTACCTCTTTTAGGTTCCCGAATGGTGCAACAGGTGAGTGCTCATGCTATCCTTTTGAATCCCACCGATGCCACAGCCTTTGTGGCTGGGAGTCCAAGAGAGCAAAATTGGCCATGCTCTCTGGTTGGAAAGGATGACATACTGTCTCTCCACTGTCAATCACAGCAACACTAGCCAATCGTGGGAGTCTGTGAGCTTATGTACTGTATGAGTAAGAGGGCGGATAGCACTTTCCTTTGAATGTGTTACGCCACCCTGTGGAGCAGCATGAGCAGCAGTTTGAAAAGTAGGTTGGCTGGCTGCTTCACATGCCTCAGAGGAAGCACGTGATAGCCTTCACCCTCCCCAGTTGCTAGATGTTGTGTGATAGGCGGAGCTGGGTGGTGGGTGGGAATTGGCTAAGACTGATTTAGGAAACAGGAAAAATCAGGAATTGTATAGCCTACTGTATGTGTGTGTAATAGTTTTCCCTACATCATTGTTATTATACCATTGCTGAGACCTCATGATATAATGAATTGCTCAACACTAATAGTTTCATCAATTTTAACATGGCACATCAAAGCCATCGATTCGACTGGCTTATGATCGACTTGCAGTCACAAAGCAGTTCTTTCATCACTGTAATAATCCATACAGTGAAGCATTGACGTCTTAAAAGAGAGTTTTTGCCATACAAAACACCCCCCTGTCTCTTCTAAAATCATTTTCACCACAGTCTTTAAGACTCAAACTAGCCTCCGTTGATGATGAGAGACGAGGACGGTGTGGTATTAAAAAATGCGAGGGCGCTGCGAGCGCTGATGCTGACTGACGTGCCACGATAGCGAAATCTAGCAGGTGCGTTTACGTACATTCCTCTGATCTGAACACCGGCCCGCTTGTCCTCTTAGCACCCTCCGTAATAAGCGGCTTCAAAGATCAGTATGTGTGCTAGCCTCATGATAAGATCTGGAGTCCCTCTTTCCTTTTCATAATGCTCTTTTTCCCTCTCTCTCTCTCTCTCTCTCTCTCTCTCCCTCTCTCTCTCTCTCCCTCTCTTGCGTGCTTTCTCCGCTCTTGGTTTTCTTAAGAAAATGTCAGTCTAATCGCATCGTAATGCTTTGATAATGGGCTCTTTTTACATGGGCAAAGAGCACTCACTTCAGTGTTTTAAAGGACCAGGATGGGGGAAAGAAATGAATAAATGGGGGAAAAAAAATCAATTTTGCATTCAAGCTTCCTTTCACAGTGCTTCTGTTTGACCTCACTCGACAGGCCCTTAATTGTTTCACATAAAGACGTAGGGAGATCAGACAGCTTGCTGTACGTATGTGCAAAAGGAAGTGCGCTCAGCAAAGTAGTACTGAAGTGCTCTTTAGGAAAAAATACGGGGAAAAAAAAATGGAGGATGGGATGAAAATGCCAGAATGGAACGGTTGAGTAAAGTGGTAGTTAGTAAAATGTTGAAGTACAGCATATTTTTACATAACATAAACAGTCTGTTCCTCACCATTCTTTCCCTTTTTTATTCTTTCTTTCTTGAGATTAATAACAAAAAAAATACGCAGCTTGCCAGAAGTCTGAAAATTTATAGACAGTTACAAACCATTGACACTGGAGACTCCTTCCAGAAATGTTAAATAAACATCTCCTTACTGAACAATGCATATACTGTATGACTTTCATAAATAACACAGTTTGGTTTTTTGGTTTTTTATTCTGTTTATTATTAGGCTTAGATTATGTAGCGCATCCGCCATACAAGTCCCTGTGAATGATTTGTTGCTATAGAAACCATAAGATATTAGATCGAGCGCATTAATATAAACCTGTGATTTGAATTACAGGTGACACTACTGTCAGAGCTACTTGTATAGAAAATTAAACACTTCCTGACCAATCAGAATCAAGGATTATTAGGTATAACAAGATTTCTTACATTTATAACATGTACCATTATTAAGAAGTTTTTCTTTCCACTTTTAAGTCATGTACAGTCCTAGAAAACGTCCTGGAGACTTCATTCATTCATTCATTCATCACTAAGCATTTTATCTTCTTTTCCCCCACACATATGGCATGAGGTTTAATTTTTCAGATTTGAGATTTTCTCACATAATTCTTTTTCACACACAATCACTTACTGTTCACACGACACCTTGTGCAGTTTCTGAGCATCACATGGTGAAATTCATTTTCAAACGTCATGACATATTACTCACATTGTCAGGGTTGCAGTGGATCCAAAGCCTATGGTGGGAATTCACCCTGAATGACACACCAGTCCATTGCAGAGCACCACACACATGTACATCCACTCACACACATTCACACCTAGGGGCAATTTAGGGGGCTTTCACACTGGCAGTTTAGTCTGAAATAGAGCACTGTTTGCATGGAAAATGGGTAATGTGAAATCTGTCATGCGGACCGGGAAGCGCACCGCGGCATCGAACCCGAGACTACCTGTAGGAGGTGGTCTGAGTTTGGTTGCACTGGAACCGTGTTGCGATTCCTGTGAATGTGAACGCAACTCGTACTCATGGGGAATGCTGTGGGACACATAATATCTGCTGGGCCTAATAGCACCAAAAAAAAATTTAATGATGAGTTGCGTTGTGTTCTCCGTGCACATTTGTGATGACGTAAGTTGACCGCAAATGCACCGGGATTTGATAGAATAAAGTGAATCTGAAACCAGACCAACACTGCGGGGGGAAGTGCGATAACCACCTTAGAGACAGCAATCCACCTACCGGCATGTTTCTGGCAGATGGGAGGAAACTGGGGAACCCAGACAAAACCCATGTGGACAATAGGAGAACATACAGTATAATAGTACTTCAGGATCGAGCCCTGGAGCTGTCTGGTGGCAATGCTACCAAATGATTAAATTATGAAATAAATTATTTCCTAAAAAGATTGTATGCTAAAAAAGGAAAAATAAAGAAAAATGAACACAAAAAAATGCAATCTTTCATTTTCTTTCTTTTACTTTTTTTTGCTTGTACAGCCGTGGCTAAAAGTTTTGAGAATGACACAAATATTAATTTTCACAAAGTCTACTGCTTCAGTGTTTTTAGATCTCTTTGTCAGATGTTACTAACTGTTACTGAAGTATAATCACAAGCATTTCATAAGTGTCAATGGCTTTTATTGACAATTACATGAAGTTTATGCAAAGAGTCAATATTTGCAGTGTTGACCCTTCTTTTTCAAGACCTCTGCAATTCATCCTGGCATGCTGTCAATCAACTTCTGGGCCATATCCTGACTGATGGCAGCCCATTCTTGCATAATCAATGCTTGGAGTTTGTCAGAGTTTGTGGGTTTTTGTTTGTCTACCCCCCTCTTGAGGATTGACCACAAATTCTCAATGGGATTAAGGTCTGGGGAGTTTCCTGGCCATGGACCCAAAATGTCAATGTTTTGTTCCCCGAGCCACTTCGTTATCACTTTTGCCTTGTGGAAAGGTGCCCCATCATGCTGGAAAAGGCATTGTTCGTCACCAAACTGTTCTTGGATGGTTGGGAGAAGTTGCTCTCTGAGGATGTTTTTGTGCCATTCTTTATTCATGGCTGTGTTCTTAGGCAAAATTGTGAGTGAGCCCACTCCCTTGGCTGAGAAGCAACCCCAGACATGAGTGGTCTCAGGATGCTTTACTGTTGGCATGACACAGGACTGATGGTAGCGCTCACCTTTTCTTCTCCGGACAAGCTTTTTTCCAGATGCCCCAAACAATCGGAAAGGGGATTCATCAGAGAAAATGACATTACTCCAGTCCTCAGCAGTCCAATCCCTGTACTTTTTGCAGAATAGCAGTCTGTCCCTGATATTTTTCCTGGAGAGAAGTGGCTTCGTTGCTGCCCTTCTTAACACCAGGCCATCCTCCAAAAGTCTTCGCCTTTCTATGCGTGCAGACGCACTCACAACTGCCTGCTGCCATTCCTGAGCAAGCTCTGCACTGGTGGTGCCCTGATCCCGCAGCTGAATCAACTTTAGGAGACGGTCCTGGCGCTTGCTGGACTTTTTTGGGTGCCCTGAAGCCTTCTTCACAATAGTTGAACCTCTCTCCTTGAAGGTCTTGATGATCCGATAAATGGTTGATTTAGGTGCAATCTTACTAGCAGCAATATCCTTGCCTGTGAATCCCTTTTTGTGCAAAGCAATGATGGCTGCATGTGTTTCCTTGCAGGTAACCATAGTTAGGTTAGGACATGTTTTTTTGGGATTAAGTTCATCTTTATGGCAAAGAGGGACTTTGAAATTAATTGCAATTCATCTGATCACTCTTCATAACATTCTGGAGTATATGCAAATTGCCATCATAAAAACTGAGGCAGCAGACTTTGTAAAAATTAATATTTGTGTCATTCTCAAAACTTTTGGCCACGGCTGTATACATCCACCCAACCATGTGCTGTTCTACCTTGCCTTGCCTTGCCCTGTCACTGTTACTGTTATACTGTAAGACTGTAAAATATCAGATAACATAACGTAGCATGTTTAATACCCAAGTATGGGGCAATAGTAAGCGAAGTCTGAATCTGAGCAGGGTTGAGCCTGGCCAGTACCTGGATAGGAGACCTCCTGGGGTAAACTAAGGTTGCTGCTGGACGTGGTATTAGGGAGGCCAGTAGGTGGTGCTCTCCCTGTGGTCTGTGTGGGTCCTAATGCCCCAGTATAGTGACGGGGACGCTATACTGTAAAAAGAGCACTGCCTTTCGGATGAGACGTTAAACTGAGGTCCTGACTCTCTGTGGTCATTAAAAATCCCAGGTCACTTCTTGTAAAAAGTAGGGGTATCACCCCAGTGTCCTGGCGAAATTGCCCCATTGGCCCTTGTCCATCATTTACATTTATGGCATTTGGCAGACACCCTTTCCAGAGCGACTTACATTTATCTCATTTATACATCTGAGCAGTTGAGGGTTAAGGGCCTTGCCCAAGGGCCCAACAGTGGCAGCTTGGTAGTGCTGGGGGTTGAACTCATGACCTTCGAATCAGTAGCCCAACATCTTAACAACTGAGCTACCACTGACCACTATCATGGCCCCCTAATAATCTCCATCCCTGAATTGGCTACATCACCCTCGTCTCCACCAATAGCTGATGTGGGGTGGGCGTTCTGGCGCACTATGGCTGCCGTCGCATCACCCAGGTGCATGCTACACACTGGTGGTGTTTGAGGAGATTTCCCCATACTTTTATTGAGTGTCTAGAAAAGCGCTATATAAATGTAACAAATTATTATTATAAATTATATCCAAATATCACAGTTTTTACTCATTAAAAAGTGTGTGTTTTAATTGTGCTTTTAATTAAATCTTCTCCTCGTTGAGAATAGGGGCTTCATACCTTTGAGGAAATAAAAATAAATAAATAAATAAAAAAAGTAGTCCTAATATTCTAATATAAGTATCCTAATATATCAATAAAAACATGCTCCGGATGTCTAATGCATGGAATGTTTCATTCACTGAATATTGGTATATAATGTTTTGCTGGTTTATGATAAACAGATTATTTGCACATTGTGAGGGAGGAAAAGCTCGGTTGAAACAGAGATCATTTTCAACATTTAAATATTTTGATATCCATCATTTAAACAACTTTCAGAGTCCATATATATGCTGGAACGTGTTTGAAATCACAGGTTCACCTTCCGGGAAAGTTCTCCCCCTTCCCCCCCTTTTCTGTCAATCAAAATGACGGACACGGCGGATTGGAAATGCACAGAGGCTGCCGTCAGCCGCCATCACCATCATCCTCTTTAATGATGAAGTGAGCGTGTGTGTGTGTGTGTGTGTGTGTGTGTGTGTGTGTGTGTGTGTGTGTGTGTGTGTGTGTGTATATACGCCAACCAGAGCAATAATGAGCAACTTGACATCGCTGTATTATTATCCATTAGGGCCATGCTGTGTGTGCGGATAGAGACTGAGTCCCTTGGTAATTTTTTATTCTGTAAAGCAGGCACAGAGGTGAAGGATGGCGAGCCGCGAGGGTTTCCTCGAATGCCCCGGACGGTGCTGTGTGGCACCATTGTGACAGCAATATTTCTGTCAAATTAAACAGAGATTATGTCGCCGATATCATCTGGCATTTTGTGACACATAGACCAATTTTTCAGAACCAATGTGGATACATTAACCACAAATGACCTTTTTTTTCTATCTGCCATGTGACAAACATGGCAGAAAATGCCACTAGTATATAAAACAATGCACTCAGGGTTGAGTTATTTAATACCAAAATTGTGCACATGACTTGAAATGACACCAAAATTAAACCTGATTTGCAGAGATTATTATTAAATTGTCAAAAGTTCTATTGGATGATTATTTCAATGTTTGCCATTGTCTCATTCATATATTATCATACTAGTCTTTTTTTTTTCCCCCAAATTTTTTTTAATTGTCTCTTGCTTTTATGTTACATCATATTACATTTGACAGCAAAAAAAGACTTAATTTTGCATTTTGTATCTCTGATTAAGGCTTATAGGCAGATGCTGTTGACAAACTGCCTCGGATGCCACTGCTCAAGGAAAAATCTGGCAACCTCTGAAACATGAACTTCATGAATAAACTT
The DNA here is from genome assembly GCA_023630585.1 of Cranoglanis bouderius. Classification (NCBI taxonomy): domain Eukaryota; kingdom Metazoa; phylum Chordata; class Actinopteri; order Siluriformes; family Cranoglanididae; genus Cranoglanis; species Cranoglanis bouderius. Next base: position 22,666,739 of record CM042539.1, read on the forward strand.
TCCCTATGTAAATATTGACATAACATTTGGACTTGAACTCTTAATACGGCCCTCAGTGAATAGACTATTATAGAAAATACTAGAAATCATGTCTACTTAATGTTCTTACTCAAACATCAGCCAATGACTTCTTTATTCTTGTTGGTTTTGAGTGTTAGGTATATGGTATGGTTATGGTTAACCTCATTTATTTTGGCAAGTAGAGCCTAACCAGGCTGTACAAGATGGAATACTGTATGTTCGGATCTTGTACTAGAATGCAAAAATGGAGGGAAAATGCAATAGACTAGACACCACATGCAGGTATTATCAAAATAATTTCACAGAAGAATTCAAAATCATTTGTGCATTAATTTATAAGTGGTTGATTTGTCGTGAATGCTAATATCATGGATACGCTGGAATCAGCATCAAACCACAACTACCAGAATATAGCGTGGCCTACAAACATGGCCACCAAGGACTACGACACACGGCCATCACAAAAGGTGCGTCCCAAATCGCATACTTATGCACTATTCTACGCCATTTTGCAGTATAAATAGTGTGAGTAGTGTGTTCACACTGAAAATTCCAACAAGAGGTTTACTAGTACCTGGATGATGCACTTATTCAACCAGGTGACATAAACTGTAAAATGAAGAAATTCATTTCCGTTGACTCTGGGTATTCTTCTAAAGCTAGCGGTGTCACGTTACGTGCATTTGATGTAATTTGCCATCGACTGGGAAACAGCTTATACTTCCGGTTAGTAAAAACCCGTTAGTGCTCCATTTGAGACGATACAACCCTTCTAAAATTCATACACTAGACAGCAGAGTACATAGTGTAAGTGCATAAACACTCTCACGTTCATGTTCACTTGATTACTCATTGAAGATATCTGGACTCAATAACCACCACAGCCACATTCACAGTATAAAAACATTAATGGTTCACACACACACCTTTGCGAAGTATACACTCTTTGTTGTCTTATCACCAGACATTACCAAAGTCTTTTGATTGTGTATTGCTATCCTGGTTTTTGACATTGTTTCCGGTACATCGCTCTTGCCTTCACCCTGACCTTGAATCTCGGTCATGAATTCCCAGTCTTGAAAACATTTTGAATAATCAGAGCCTGTTGTTATATAGACATTTAGGAGAAAATACATTTATTTTGAATTGTTGAATTTCACAGTCAAACAGTGTAAGTGGGGAAAAAGACTATAAGGAATATATTTCTAGGAATTCTTAAAGACGTGTATATGAGACATGAGCATAGAAAGCTTGGGAGTGTTATCAATGGATTCTGGGCTTAAGATATTCAAGGCTTTGGATAAAGTCATACGAATCGCATGATGACATGTTGGCTGTTCAATGTTCATTGTGTTTTTAATGACAGCTCTTCTAACTCTGTCCTGTCTATAGCACAATGTCTATGTAGTACCATGAAGGAACGTGCTAAAACTGGACAGCGGGTTTATTTTTAGAGCTGGCATGAGAAGTGAGAGCCAAAAAGCAAAATAAAATAGTGAACTTCACAAGTAGGTCAGCTCAGATGCTGGCTCATGCTGCTGCGAGCTCAATTACAATTCTACAGTAAAACTCGCATAAGCTGCACAGGGTACTCTATGATTCTTTATTAAGTTCTAACTGAACATAAGCCAGATTTAGTTACTGTGGCAAGTATATAAACAAACATAACTACAGCATATTTTATAGTTAGCACTGGGTGATTTTAACATAAAATGCTGTTAGTTTTGCATTAATGTGTGAATCCGTTTAACACTTCATACTAGAAATGTCCTTTTTCATGACTCATCCATTATATATTATAACAAATGTACAGTACATTTTAGTTCACCTTCACTCAACCCTGTTACCTGAACACATTCACCCCTATGAAATATTATATATGAAAGTACTCCATAAGTCACATGTTCAATAGGAAGTTGCATCATGTACTGTAAATTTCTTAAAAATCATGTGAAGAAGAAAAGTTGTCTCAAAGTTGTTATCTTGTTCTTTTCCCCCTGTATTTCCAGTGATATTGTGATATTGAGTACAACCCTGTTACCCAAATTATAGTTCAAAAGTAAAATATTGCGTTAGCATGGGTTCTAGTCAACCTACTTACATTTGGTGTATTGGCTAATTCTATACTGAAAAAACTCAACCCTGTTACTCATTTAAGAGCAAAAAGCAGCCAATATCCACAACTTTGTGAAACAGATACTGTTGCCTGAGACTCTATAACACATTTTTTTTTTTTAAAAGATATCAAATGTAGGTTTCCTTAGATTCCATGTTGAAAAATAACAATAGAATAATACACTATGTTTATATAATATACTACGTTTCCCATCAGCCAGTGCACCGCACTGATCACGTCACATGACTGCTTGCACCTGTTTCACGTTTTGGGTTTAATGAGCACTAGTATTTAAGTCACGTCTTGTACCTCACAAATTGTCTAGCTTTCGTATTCCGTTGCTGTTCATTACTCTTGTTATGTATTTTAGTCCATGTATGTTTTTTGCCTTGATATCCTAGTTCATGTTTTTGTGCTTCTAAGTTACATTATTTATATTGTTTGTTTTTAAATTAAACCGTAACATGACACTTAAGCAATATCACATGAGCATGAGTGCTGTTATACTGAATATCAGCACGGTTGTGATTACCTGCAGCCTTGTGCCGATGTTCAGTACAACGACAACATGTTTGTTTGTATTGTATTGCTTTTATTGCTTTTTAACAGTTCTATTAATAAGAAATTAATATCAAGTTGACATTTCAGACACAACATGGCCAAATATTTTGTTTATTTTTGCTCCGTCAACTGAAATAGTTCCCAAAGAAGCCACAGCTAGATGCATGCCATGCCAACTCACAGACTGACTGAATGACTGACAGCCCATAATAAGTGTAGTAACAGTTTCAGTGTACTATTGCTAGAGAACTATTGCTAGAGTTGGAATTTTATGTAGCAAACACAAATGAGTGGAGTGATACAAACAGTGAAATGTCCAATTGCTGTTAAACTAAATATCAGCACTCTTGGGACGCCGCTTGTCCGATCAAATTAGTGGTCCAGAACTAACACTTATTTTGATTGATATTAAGAAAGACAGAAATAAGGTACAATAAAAAAAAAATTTGCTCCGCCCTACAAAGAAAAAATGCACTGAAGATGGCTAAAAAATTATTGTAATCTGACCTATGACACAAAAAAATGTAAATAGTGCCTTTCTGATACAGTCCTGCTGAAAAACAACAACAACAACAACAACAATAGAAACCATTGCATAAATTTTAATGGTTTCCACTACAAAGCTAAACATTAAAACCATTACCATTATCATTATTGGTCATGAATGGTATCCAATAGACATAACATGCCACCAGTAGAAGGCAACAAATTACCAGTAGAGACCATTAGTTTCCATTAAAACCAATACAATTCCCATTATAACCATCAAAACCATTACACATTCTATGAGGGTTTCTATTGTTTTGTTTTGGGGTTTTTTCAGCAGGGAGTACATATAAAGTAAATGTTTAGAATGTTCTTAAAGTCCATATGTTATTAGCATGGATGCTAGTTAACAACATTTCGTATAATTGCTAATTCTAAGCTAGAAATTAATTACAACACAGTTACAGAAAAATGAAGTCATTAACAACAACATCAACAACAAAGAGATTTTAACAAAAGAAAAAAATACTTTTGGAAGTCCAAACAACAATTAAAAAAATGCAGTTTTATATTAATAAATAATAAATATCACATAAGGATCAAACTGAATATTAAATTAGTAACTCTATAGTGCTTTCTTCAATATAATTCCTTTTATTATGCACATAAATGACATAGTATTAAACATCTATTCTAGTTACTGCATTGCGTTTGTAACTGCAATGTTGCAACTGATCTAACAAGAGGACGTTGTAGGATCTGCTCCAGAGAGTTCGTCTATGTATAAATCTGCAGCAGACTATCAATTAGCACAGCATAATGTAGAGATGAAGAGCAATGCATCAGCTTCCCTGCTGAGCGGTTTTCTATTCCTGTCTCCTCGCGCTGCGCTAGAGTTCCAGGAGCCTAAAGCCACAGCAGGTGTCCCAGCAATTAGTCCCCATGAGATTGAGAAGATCGGGGTTGGTGCCTTACACCTGGATGGACGTCCATTTATTTATGAAGTTGCGCATGTCATGAAGAAGATGGAGGGTTCTTGTGTTTGTGAACTGTGAAAGGTAAAGCGACTAATTGATTTCAGTGTCTGTTTGCAGAACAGACCATGCGGCATCAAAAAGCCAAGGCGGTAATTTAGGCTGATGAATGACAACTCCTGTTCGATATTCAGCACACTCATTAGAAACACGTTCTTACATGTCACCATGTGCCACTCTTTACCTTTCCAGTTCTCTCTCTTCCATAGTTTTATAACCAAGAAGCCTATAAACAAATAGCTGGAATATTTCGATGTCATAACGAAAGAGCAGGAAAGGAAACTGGATTGAATTGTTTGCCGAAGCCAACAGTGTGTTTGAACGTTGACAGCCATCTGTGAGTGTTCCTTTTCCACTCTGGCTAATGAGCAGCTTGTCTTCGGCGGCCCAGTCCCAGGAGAGACTCTGCAGATGCTGGCCTCAGTACAAACTCAAAAAAAAAAAAAAAATTCCAACAGTCCTTCCAACACACATGCATACAAAATAAACAGCAAGCATACTGCGGAACTGTAGCATCTCCACCCAGGATGAGCGCGTGTAATAATTTGAAGTTGTTGTCAAAAATGGGGGATAGAAGTGGTGTAGTGGACTGGATCATGCAGCTTTGTAAGTATACTGGAATGTAGAGGAAGGTATTAAAAGAGCGGTCAGGAATTTTAAAATCTGAACACTTTTTGTAATATTTCAGTCCCTCCAAGATTTTTGCGATTGCAGAAATTAACACAAAATTAAGCAAACTCTGAAATATTTGGAGGAGCCTGCAGATTTTCCACAGATCAAGGCCAAGACGCGTCATACAGTATATACATACAGTGGGTATAGAAAAATAATCACATTTTGGTGCTGTTCAGCCTGAAATGAAGACGGACACAGTTTTTGTTTTATCCAGCTGTATTTACTCAGTGCAACTTATAACATCCAAGTGAAAGATATAACACCAACATGTCAGAAATTAAAAAAACAATAAAAATAAAAAAAACAGAATCACTGAGTTGGAAAAAGGATCACCCCCCCCCCCCCCCTCCTAAAAATGACGTGTAAACTCAATAAGGTGTAGCTAATCACCTTTTCAATGGCACACAAAGCCATTTGACTTTCAACTGTGATCAACTGTGGCCATGTTGATTAGCTCAGCATATATATACACACACACAGTACTGTGCAAAAGTCTTCTACATTATCAAGTCAGTAAAAAACATTTTAGATTCCCAAACATTAGTTTTCTAGCACAAAATGAAATGTTACAGAAAAATGTTTGTATGTCATTAAAGAAAGCAGCGTATTACGTAAGAGACACTTTTCAGACAAAAAACACAATGAAGGCTGCTGCGTTTTGCTGCAAAAATAAGAAGCAAGTGCGAAAGTCAAAGTCTCCAGAAGAACTGTGTCTGGTTCTGCAAGATGCTCAATAAAACTTACCAGCTCATGTCCTTATAAAACTGCACTAATTGTACAGGAGACCAGTAGTGAACCGTGACTTTTAAACATGGGCCCTCTGACCGCCGCTCCCCCCCCCCCCCCCTTCCCTCATCTGGAAAAAAGTTAACTACCAGCTTAGCTTACTGTGACCTCTTGTAGTAGTGCAAAAGCTACCTGAGACTAAGCTATTCCAGCTCTGAAACAACAATTAAGAGCTAGTTTCTTAAGCAAGATGCAAACGTTGTATGAAGGTTGTACAAATTAATATGAATTCGAAGTAAAAAAAAAAAAAAAGGTACGAATTGTCGTGAGACTGTGATGAAATCCTCTTAACAAATAATTGCATCATCACAAAAGCTGTGTGCACTTCAGCGGAATGTGGTGACAGCAGACCCCCTCCTAGCACACAACAACAAAATATCATGAACAATTTTGTGTAAACCAACACATCATGACAGCGCTGACAGCAAAGCAACCATTAGCGGACAGACACTTCAGCCTCATGAACAGCGATCATGGCATTTTGGAACCCACCACCACAAACAAGCAATATTGATAATAAAATCTATGAGTATTTAATATTATTAATATTATAAATAAATAATATTAGATTGACACAGCAGCCTATTAAATGTCATTATTATGCAGAATTATGTGCATAATGATCGCTGACTTGGTAAATTTATAGATTGGCCGGTATTTCTGCATAATCACTGTTTCTTTAATCGGTTTCTTAAATAAAAGAATAAAATCAGTTGGCACGACAGCCTATTACATTTTACATAACCCTTTGATGATCGAATTACTTGAAAATGAAGTCCATCCTCCATCTGGAACAATCCTCCTCACTAGCGGTATTACGAACCCCGCCCATTTAGAGGGAAGATTTGATTGGTCAATTTTACTGTCATTTGAAATTAGTCTCTCGTTGGATTACTATTGCTTGGCCTGCTGTAATTTTATAGCAGGACCACCAATCACAGAACTGAAAGCGTAGCAACAGAAAAAAATGGCTTCTTTCATTTAACCCTTCACATTCCAACACAAACTGAATAGGCAGATTTGAAGGATTTATTTCCTCAGAAACATTTCATTTGGAGGTTGAATGTCAAATTATGAATTGCTAAACATTTTTTTGAACTGATAAATTTTTAAATATTATTTTTTAAAATAGTTTAGGCCCTTTCTGAGGACCTAGAGGCCCCTGACGGTTCCCCTCTGCCGGAGACTACTATTTTTATTGTAATTTTTTATTTTTTTGTCACACCAAATATTGACTTTGTTTCATTTACAGTTGCAATCAAAATTATTCAACCCCCATTGCAAATCGGGTTTATTGTCAAAATTTACAGACTTTCAGGTGTTTGCACTGAACAAATCAAACAAAAGCAACTGAAATAGTTCAACACAACGAACGCTTCAAGTGGTTGAATTTGGGGAAACCACTCGAAGCATTTGTTGTGTTGAACTATTTCAGTTGCTTCTGTTTGATTTGTTCAATGCAAACAGCTGAAAGTCTGTAAATTTTGACAATAAACCTGATTTGTAATGGGGGTTGAATAATCTTGATTGCAACTGTAATACTGTTTACTGCGCTTTATGGTATTTTTTACATTCTTTTTGTTAATGTACAAAAATTTAATTTCTGTGAAGTTAATTTTATATATATATATATATATATATATATATATATATATATATATATATATATATATATATATATATATATATATATATATATATATAAAATCAGTGTATATATAAAATATATAAAATCAGTGTATATATAAAATACAGTAGGTGTGCAACAATTATTGGCACCCTTTTAGTCAATACTTTGTGCTACCTCTCTTTGCCAAGATAACAGCTCTGAGTCTTCTCCTATAATGCCTGATGAGGTTGGAGAATACATGGCAAGGGGTCTGAGACCATTCCTCCATACAGAATCTCTCCACATGCTTAAAATTTCAAGGTCCGTGCTGGTGGACTCTCCTCTTCAGTTCACTCCACAGGTTTTCTATGGGTTTCATGTCCTGCTGGAAGATCCAACCATGGCCCATTTTAAGCTTTCAGTCAGGTTTTCATTCAATATCTGTTGATATTTGATAGAGTCCATGATGCCACGTATCCTAACAAAATGTCCAGGTCCTCTGGCAGAAAAACAGCCCCAAAACATTAAAGAGCCACCACCATATTTAACCGTGGGCATGAGGTACTTTTCCATATGGCTACCTCTCTGTGCGCACCAAAACCACCTCTGGTGTTTAAGGCCAAAAAGCTCTATTCTGATTTCATCTAACCATAGAACCCGATCCCATTTGAAGTCCAAGTAGTGTCTGGCAAACTGAAGACGTTTGAGTTTGTTTTTGGATGAGAGTAGAAGCTTTTTTCTTGAAACCCTTCCAAACAACTTGTGGTGATGTAGGTGACTTCAGATTGTAATTTTGGAGACTCGGCCACTCGAACCATCCTCTTCACAGTGCGTTGGGACAATATAGACACACGTCCAACTCCAGGTTGATTCATAACATTTCTGGAACTAAGGGAATTCTAAGGGAATTTGGCCTAGATGTTACCTCATATTTATACCCCTGTGAAACAGGAAGTCATCGTTGAAAAATTTTCTGTTTCTAGTCACCCAGGTGTACTAAAAAAAATATAAAATATCAATGGGAATATACTTCAAATATATTTTTCTCATATGAATTCATAGGAGTGCCAATAATTGTGGCACACATATATTTAACAAAGATATATTTTTTTGGATAAACCTGTGTTGTGTTTGCAATTATTTGATATCCATGAGAGCAGAGTATTTTTGTGAATTTTTTGAACAAAAGATCAAAAGGTTAAACAATAAAGACAAATCTTCACAGACTTCTTTGCTTATATTTACCAAGGGTGCCGATATTAGTGGAGGGCACTGTCTATACACAGTATTATTTTGTTTAATTATTATTGTTATTGTTGCATGAATCTTGAGATTTGTTCTTTTAATAAACATTTTTACACCAGATATCCCTACACCAGAACTGATCAGCAAAAAAAAATCTTTTCCTAAATTCACACCCTATTTATCAAGTCTCTGACTTTTTTTTACTGTAGCTATGTAGTCTACCCTCTTTAAAATTATTACAAAAACCATTATCTGATTTAAAAAAAAAAATAAAAGTATGAAAACATACACAGGGTGTATTCCACATCAGCAGATTTTAACCAGAATTATCTAGTTTTTTCTTTGAAAACATTCTATAATCATCTGGAGCTTGGTTTTAGAACTTCACAGTATCTCAATCTAATTGCAAAATCACAATATTCATAGGACACAATGACAGTTCTCCGAGGCAGGCAGTCAGCCATTAATTTAGAAAAACTGATAATTCCTGTAGAGCATGAGAGGAACGTGGGTGAGAGTGAGAGAATACTTTACAATAGGACTGCTGCAATCTGTACCACTGATTCAATTATACTGTATGTTTAATTTTGCACAAAGATCACAAGTTAAAAAGTCTATTAAAGTGTGAGCTCCCCTGATGCTAAACATATCTATTATCAGAATGTAGGAGGAAACTTGAGAACTTCTCTCCTGAGTGCCTCTTATCCATGATGCACCAGCAGGATCTACTGAAACCCACTCTCTATTCTCGGGTTTATGCTAAATCTGTAGGAATTCTCAACATGCAAGATTTCAGTTTGATTTTTAAATTAAGAAAAGGTAATGCCACTTCCATCGGCAGTCTTTTGTAACTTGTTTGAGACAAAATCTTTCTTAATCTCGAATCCCAGGGCTTCGTATTTTGAATTAACCGATCTCCATGCAAAGTACATAGAACATCTGTAAAGTCACAATTGTGTGAAATTGTTAGAAACGTCACAGATTAGTGGAAATAACCTACAATTACAAGATAAAAAGGTCACAACTGAGTGAAATTAACTTGCGAGCTAAAAAAAAATCACAACTGAATGATACTTATTGTGAGATAAAATGTCTCAATAAAATCACAATTGTGAAATAAATCACAATTGTGAGCTAAAAAAAAAAAACTTTAGTTGAGAGATATTAACTTGTAGTTTCAAGATTGAAAAAAGTTGCATTTGAGTAATATAAATTTGAAATTGGGAGATAAAAGGCCCCAATTGTGAAATATTAACTCACAGATGTAAAATGTAAAGTCACAAATGGGTGATATGTTGCAACTGTGAGATAAAAAGTCGCAATTGTGTGATATTATGATGCAATTGCAAGATAAAAGGTCACAGTTAAGTGATATTAACTTGCAAATTGTGAGATTAAAAAGCCACAATTCTCAGTGATGTCACAATTGTGAGGAAAAAAGTTGCAATTGACTGATATTAGCTTGCATTTTTGAGATAAAAAGTTGCAACTGAGTGATATTGTCACAATTGTGAGATAATAAAATCGCAGTTGAGTAATATTGTCACAATTGTGAGATAAAAAGTGACAATTGAGTGATATAAACTTGCAATTACACGATAAAAAAGTTGCAACTGAGTGATATTAAAATGCAATTGCAAGATTAAAAAAAAATTACTACTTAGTGATGTTATGCAATTATTGGAGTTAATACTTTTTACTTCGCAACTGCAACAAATACGCAACTGCGACTTTTCTGTGCAAAAAGTCACAATTGTGAGATAAAGCTGTATAATATTTTCTCATACATGGCGGAAAATGAGCTTCCATACGTTTGACAATCAAAAGAAATTGGTTATAAATACAAAGTCACCAGAAAAGAAACTGTGCATGTTCATTCTTCCTAATATGCAATCAGTAGACAGTGTTGGCTCTATAATTCATGACAGAGAACGTGTGAAACCATTAATGCACACTTTGCACTGGCATCGAGAGGATTTAAAACCCCATAGTTTTCATCTCGCACATTCTCACACCTGCTACATTTCCTTATTTGTCTTTCAAAACAAGGAGACGATGCACGAAATGAGCAATGAGAAAAGTATAACCCTTCAAGAAATGGTAACTAATGAGTGCGGAGGGATGTCTTTGTCTTTGAAAGGTGTGGTGAATCCAGAGACGCTTACCCGAGGCTGGCTTGAAGAGCTGATCTCAGTCTGATAAGCCTTGTCTGGATCAATATGGGCGCTGTAAAGGTTAAATGATGCTCAGTAGCATGTTGTTATTGCACTGCGTGATTCAGGGTGAATGATATGGACACTATCTTACAACCACTATTCAGATCTCTATTGGCTTTGTGTCGTTTTCTGAAGAGGATCTTGTGCTCATTCATTTATAGGAAATCTTGACAATAATAGTCAAGATTACTCTAAGACATGGAAATCTGTTACTGGTTATAATGTCCAGGAATAATTCCTGCCAACACAATTCACTAGCAATTTCATTAGACTTCATATGATTTTTTTTTTTATTATTCACATACATATTTGCGTTATTTAATCAGTTAATCATGTGGCAGCAGTGCAGTGCAAATTATCTTGCAGATACAGGTCAAGAGCTTCAGTTCACATCAAACATCAGAATGGGGAAAAAGAGTGATCTCCCTGACTTTAACCATGGCATGGCTGTTGGTACCAGATGGGCTGGTATGAGTATTTCAGAAACTGCTGATCTCCTGGGATTTTCACACACACAATAGTCTCTAGACTTTACACAGATTGGCGAAAAAGACAAAAAACAGGCTGCAGGCTGAAACACCTTGTTGATGAGAGAGATCAGAGGAGAATGACCAGACTGGTCTGTGATGACAGAAAGTCTATACTAACTCAAATAATCACTCTTTATAATCGTGGTGAGCAGAAAAGCATCTCAGAACACACAACACATCAAACATTGAGGTGGCTGGGCTACAACAACCGAAGACCACATCAGGTTCCACTCCTGTCTGAGGCTATCATGGGCACAGACTCACAAAGCTAGACAATTGAAGACTTTTTCTAATCTTCACCTGTCCAGGTTCAATGAGCTTGTTTATGAAATACTCAAACCAGCCCTTCTGACCTGTATCTGCATGTTTTTTTGCAATGCTCTGCTGACACATGATTGGCTGATTACATAACTGCATGAATGTGCAGGTGTACAGGTGTTCCTAATAAAGTGTACAGTGAGTGTATATCTACGTATATGTATGTGATAACAGGCAACTTGTTTTGAAAAAGTTCCACAACATTAAACAGAAATGTAAATGGATTAAAAAAAACAAAAAAACATGACTTGTCATTCTTTAAGCAATAAAAAAAAATGTCTGCAAACAATTCGTTGGTATAAGAGGAATAAAGCACCTCAAGGTGGTAACAGTAAGTCCAGTTCATTGGAAGCCGCATCACACCATTTTGTCGTTGACTATTTTTCTATAACAACAAGCCCCCAAGTGTTTTAATCCTTACTTGACCAATTTTATAGCAACTGAGCATTGCTCTTACTAATATATGCACATTGTTACTTCCCAATGTATCCTAGTGTATAAAATGGCCTGAACAACTACTATATGGTAACATTAAACAATTACTCTCATGACAACTACATAAGACTATCTATAAATTGTCATGAACCTTCACAAGCCTTTATATATACAGCCGTGGCCAAAAGTTTTCAGAATGACACAAATATTAATTTTCACAAAGTCTACAGCTTCAGTGTTTTTAGATCTTTTTGTCAGATGTTACTAACTGTTACTGAAGTATAATCACAAGCATTTCATAAGTGTCAATGGCTTTTATTGACAATTAAATGAAGTTTATGCAAAGAGTCAATATTTGCAGTGTTGACCCTTCTTTTTCAAGACCTCTGCAATTCGCCCTGGCATGCTGTCAATCAACTTCTGGGCCACATCCTGACTGATGGCAGCCCATTCTTGCATAATCAATGCTTGGAGTTTGTCAGAGTTTGTGGGTTTTTGTTTGTCCACCCACCTCTTGAGGATTGACCACAAATTCTCAGTGGGATTAAGATCTGGGGAGTTTCCTGGTCATGGACCCAAAATGTCGATGTTTTGTTCCCCGAGCCACTTCGTTATCACTTTTGCCTTGTGGCAAGGTGCCCCATCATGCTGGAAAAGGCATTGTTCGTCACCAAACTGTTCTTGGATGGTTGGGAGAAGTTGCTCTCTGAGGATGTTTTTGTGCCATTCTTTATTCATGGCTGTGTTCTTAGGCAAAATTGTGAGTGAGCCCACTCCCTTGGCTGAGAAGCAACCCCACACATGAGTGGTCTCAGGATGCTTTACTGTTGGCATGACACAGGACTGATGGTAGCGCTCACCTTTTCTTCTCCGGACAAGCTTTTTTCCAGATGCCCCAAACAATCGGAAAGGGGATTCATCAGAGAAAATGACATTACCCCAGTCCTCAGCAGTCCAATCCCTGTACTTTTTGCAGAATAGCAGTCTGTCCCTGATGTTTTTCCTGGAGAGAAGTGGTTTCTTTGCTGCCCTTCTTGACACCAGGCCATCCTCCAAAAGTCTTCGCCTTACTGTGCGTGCAGACGCACTCACACCTGCCTGCTGCCATTCCTGAGCAAGCTCTGCACTGGTGGTGCCCCGATCCCGCATCTGAATCAACTTTAGGAGACGGTCCTGGCGCTTGCTGGACTTTCTTGGGCGCCCTGAAGCCTTCTTCACAACAGTTGAACCTCTCACCTTGAAGGTCTTGATGATCCGATAAATGGTTGATTTAGGTGCAATCTTACTAGCAGCAAAATCCTTGCCTGTGAATCCCTTTTTGTGCAAAGCAATGATGGCTGCATGTGTTTCCTTGCAGGTAACCATAGTTAACAGAGGAAGAACAATAATTTCAAGCACCACCCTCCTTTTAAAGCTTCCAGTCTGTTATTCTAACTCAATCAGCATGACAGAGTGATCTCCAGCCTTGTCCTCATTAACACTCTCACCTGTGTTAACGAGAGAATCACTGACATGATGTCAGCTGGTCCTTTTGTGGAAGGGCTGAAATGCAGTGGACATGTTTTTTTGGGATTAAGTTCATTTTCATGGCAAAGAGGGACTTTGAAATTAATTGCAATTCATCTGATCACTCTTCATAACATTCTGGAGTATATGCAAATTGCCATCATAAAAACTGAGGCAGCAGACTTTGTAAAAATTCATATTTGTGTCATTCTCAAAACTTTTGGCCATGGCTGTACTATTCCAATATGTGCCAGCTGTCACATAAAGACTGCTTTTGTCAGTTTTGATGTTAAATTGACATACAGTACTACTTGAATCAATAAAAACTAGTTATGACTCGAATCAGGTGTGCATTAATTTTCTATAAGAGTAGTTATTATGACAGTAGTTCTAACATAAATGATTAATGCACTAGTTTTTATCGTTTCTATAGTAACTGCTTGTTCACAGAGACTTATATGGCAGACAATAATACACAGGGGTGTTTTTGAACAAAGAAAAATGTGTAATCATTGATATGGTGATGCTTTCGGTTTGGAAACGTTTACACCGATCAGCCATAACATTGAAACCACTAGAGGTGAAGTGAATAACATTGATTTTCTCTTTACAGTGGCAACTGTCAAGGGGTGGGATAGTAAGGCAGCAAGTGAACAGTCAGCTCTCAAAGTTGATGTATTTAAAGCAGGAAAAATGGGCAAATGTAAGGATCTGAGCGACTTTGACAAGGGCCAAATTGAGATGGCTAGACCGGGTCAGAGCATCTCCAAAACAGCAGGTCTTGTGGGGTGTTCCTGGTATGCAGTTGTTGGTACCTACCAAAAGTGGTCCAAGGAATGACATCCAGTGAACCGACAACAAGGTCGTTATGAATTGTTCAGGAATGGTTCGAGGAACATGACAAAGAGCTCAAGGTGTTGACTTGGCCTCCAAAATCCCCAGATGTCAATCCGATCAAGCATCTGTGGGATGTGATGGACAAACAAGTCCAATCCATGGAGGCCCCACCTTGCAACTTACAGGACTTAAAGAATGTGCTGCTAACGTCTTGGTGCCAGATACCACAGCACACCTTCAGAGGTCTTGTGGAGTCTATGCCTCAAAAGATCAGAGCTGTTTTAGAGGCACAAGGGGGACCTACACAATATTAGGCAGGTAGTGTTAAGGCTGATCGATGTATGCACTATTTATGGAAGGAGTCTCCAGTGTCAGTGCTTTGTAGCAATCAGTAAGTTTCCCAACACAGGAAAGTCTTCAGGACAGAGGACTCTTTGCTTCTCAGTCGGTTGACAACCCGTGTGTTTTTATCTTATAAACGACTGTTTATAGCTGCTAGAATGCAAGGGATAACAGGAACTAACTTGTCTTGGGGACATTCCATAACATTAAATGCAACTATAAACAGTTTGTGTACAATTTAGAAATGTATAATTTATTAATACACTAAAAATTGTAATTGTTGGCAATAAGCAGAATAACATGCTTAAGATCATGCTGTTATACAAAAATAATTTGTATTATCCATCCATCCATTTTCTGTACCGCTTATCCTACACAGGGTCGCAGGGGGGCCTGTCCTAGGGAACTTGGGGCACAAGGCGGGGGACACCCTGGACGGGGAGGCCAACCCATCGCAGGGCACGATCACATACACACTCGCACACCCATTGACACACTACGGACAATTTAGAGATGCCAATCAGCCTACAGTGCATGTCTTTGGACTGGGGGAGGAAACCAGAGTACCTGGAGGACACCCTCGAGGCCAAGGGGAGACACAGGCGGAGACAGGAATTGAGCCCCCAACCCTGGAGGTGTGAGGCAAACATGCTAACCACTAAGCCACAGTGCCCCCCATAATTTGCATTATTAATCATATAATTTGTTTCCAACATAATGAGTAAAAATAAGTGGATAAAATGTAGGATGTGTTGTTCTTTGATAATAATAAATTGTTAGTGTTGGCAAATTTCTGTGGTATAAGAGGAATAAATCATTTCAGGATGTGCCGTTATTGGAAAACAATCACTTTGAGGAATCACATCATCACACCATTTTGAAATCAAGTCATCCTTTGCATTTGCGTTTAAAACTGCATACATTTATTTACAAGAAAAGCAGTTTGTAAAATTTTCCAAGCAGCTTGAGGAACTTGCCAGGAACTTCTTTCAAGTCTGCTGGTAAAATCCAGCCCTGATTCCTCATCAGCCTCAACGATATTTATTTATAAATTCAGAAAAGTGGTATATTACTTAAAATTGTCCATAACAATTCTCTGTAACATTTAATTTTAAAAATGCTTTTCTACTGGCATACTGATGCAGCAGGCCTAAAATAGGCATTTAAGACCATTTATATAAGAAAGGTACGGTGCCTACGGCCTTTGCACAGTATTCTACATGTAATGTTTGTGTCAGTTCTCATGAAGAGCTTATATAAGTGTCATGTAAATTTTTGAACCCTGCACTGCAGTAACTTTACTTAAGTCGTGTTTTATTCCATGTTTATATATCGTGTAGAGACACTCGGTGTAGCTTCAACTTCCTGCTTGTTGCTGACATCTGCTTCTGTTGTTGTGGTGCTTGTCTCTTCTTGCCTTGAGGATTAGCAACACCCTGAATTACATAAGTGAGCTAATGAGCAACACACTCCCACACACTTGATACACAAACCCGCACTAGGATCCCTGCGGAGGCAGTGAGAGAGAGAAGGAAAGACAGAGAGAGCATTGAACACACTGGGAATACAAAATCGAGCCATTTGGAGAAACCTTAGAAGCAATCCTGCATATTAGATGATAAATAGCTGACATTGTTGGAATAGAAGATGCCATAGCTGTGTATTAATATTGTAGCTGCCTGAAAAACCTTTAAATGTGTTCTTCTGATATTATGCAGCCAAATCAAATTCAGGGCTATCCAGCTTTGAGTTTATGAAAGCAAGTGTAATAAATCTACATATTTATTCATTCGGGGCATGAATACACCCTGAACAGGATGCCAAACCATGGCAGGCCTTCTCTCTCTCTCTCTCTCTCTCTCTCTCTCTCTCTCTCTCTCTCTCTCTCTCTCACACACACACACACACACACACACACACACACACACACACACACATCAACAAGAAATGCTCTATAATATTCTCAGTGGTGGCTCATCCATAGAGGCAGGTGAGGCAGAGCTCCATCATATATATCAGATTCATCAAAAGTCCTCATTAACAACGCCATGCAATTTAAATTCCATTGAAATACTAATTACCTGTTTTGACTTATCAGCTCACTTCCTTCATTTAGCTCCATAGGGTTATTATTGCACCTAGTAGTCGAACATGAGAAATAAAACAACAGCTAAGAGAGGCCCATTGGGGCAGGAATCGTGCTGCCCAATGCTCGGGGAGGAGCAGAGGACAGGAGAGTTAATGACAGCGTTCCTGGGGTTGTGGTTTTTACACCAAATTGGGCTTGTTTAAAAAATACTCCACAGCTGCCAAGATCTTGTTTTATAGCAAATAATCTGAAATGAAATCTAACATATTTGCACAAACGAAGGCAACCATTTCGATTTAAGATATATTGCAAAGACTGGAAGAGAAATGCGTGCGTACCACGGTGACCTTGTGTACCATGCAACGGCCGAGAAGAAAAAAAAGAAGAAAAATGTGTCTCCCATTTCCAATGACTGAATTTTTGGAGGTTAATTTCAGGTGTGGTTTTTGAGCTGTATTTGAGCTAGAAATTTTGTTGAAACCTTCCAACCCTGGTTAATGATATTACCTCTTCTGTCTGCACCTCACACACTGTGATAATGGCAACAGGACACACACATGATGTGTCAAACACAGCTGAACAAAGGTATGTCTAAAAACGCAAAATGAGCTGTTGAATTGTATGCTGGATGACTGTATGAAGATAGCAGCCTGTATATGTCAAGCGTAATAGCCTCTCCACTTAATTTTATTTGAGGTTATGTCGTTATTAATGTTGTCTTGTCCCATCAAAATCTAATGGTCACAAGCTGCTGCTGAATAATCTTTTCTATCAATATTTGACAAAGATCTGATAAAATCACAGTGAAAAAAATCATGCCATAATTTCAGGAATTCTGAAAGCAGTGGAAAGTATTAAGGCAGCGGTAGTACATTATGGGTCATATATAATAATAGAAGTACTATTTACTGCCATTTTAGTGAGAATTTCCAGCGATCTTTGTGGCTAAATTTAGCAGGAAATTAAACACATTAACCTTGCCTAATAAACAAAAAGCCATAACAATAAAAGTATTATAATAAAATGGCGGACATAAGACAGAATTTGCCTACAACATGAATGTTAAGGAGTGTGCAACAGAGGAAAACAGTAGTAAATATGGCACTGTATCTATAACTATAAGTTCTGTCTAACCAGTTAAACCATTAAAGTCTACTGAAAACTATGCAATCCAATTCCATCCCATTTATTTTCTTGCTCTTTTATTAAAATGACAGACAGTACTGTATGTTCACACAATAATGTCACTGGTCATAAATTTATACAAATGACAAAGTTATTCTGCCCAGGATTTTATTTTTTTGAGAACCTCCTAGGCTTGTGCGATATAATGATTTAAACTTCTCTACACAGTGTTATGCTGCTAAAATTGTCACGGACGTTTACTCTGATCTGCCAACCTTCACACATTTTGTGTAATAGCTCTGAAATTTAACATTGTAGTTAAATTACAAGTACGAGTTATCGCTCAAAAATACAGCAAAAGAGCAGTCTAAAACAGGAGCTGAGCCAGTCGACATATGAATCATGAATGATTTGTGTAGGTGTTTCGAACACTCCAATTTTAACTAACACCTGCCTGGAAACACTCATCTCACATGGGTTGTTCCTGTTTTCTGCCAACATAAATGGAGAATGATCTGAGTTCATTAAAATGAAATAAAATCTATTAATGTTTGGTCAACTTTGCTAACATTATATTTATTTATAATAAATATAAATACTATATTTATTATGGATGCTAATAAAAAAAAAAGTCAGTCAAAAATTCAAAAACAGAAGAAAATGTCAACGTAAAAAGTTTAAATAGGTGTACAACAAAGTGAGATAAAGAACACTTTACAAATAATGTTAAAGGTAATGATAATTAGAAAGTGATTAAATATGTTCAGATGCACTTTGAGCAGCAGATCAACTGTGAAAATATCAGCCATGGACCTGGACATTAGGCAACTGATTTGTTAAAGGATTATATCAGAAATGTACTGTTTTTTTTTTTTTCCTTTTGTCGTTACTGTTTACTGTGCATTAAATCAGAATCACCTAAAAATCCGCCATCCAGCTGAGTTTCCACGATTGCCACTGCCAGCAAGCAATTCCTGACTGCCCAGCTGGTAATATTATTATTCCTTCCTGTACTTTCCTTAAACCTGAAATGGTGGAAATGCTCTTTTTTATTGAGGTTATCGGTTCTGGACGATTCAATCGTAATTTTTTTTATTTATGTTTTTTCGTTTTTATGGTAAATAAAAATAAAGCAAAAAAAAAAATCAACATGGCACAACCCTACCTAAGGCAACAAAACTTTAATCAAGCAAGTCCAAGACCAAGAGGGATTGAGACGGAGGCAAGTTTGAGATCTTAACAGGTGACTGAGCTTGAGTTAAGACTTAGACCAAGAAAATGGCAATTCAATTCAAAACCAAATTGTTCAAATCAAATGTTGTTGTGCTTTTACTTGCAATGTTCTACCAAAATATCACAAATAATCACTCAATAAATATGGTCCTTGTGAAATTAAAGGTAAGTTTATAGTATACCATGATGTAAAATTTTGCTCCTACTACCCACTACAAGCATTATTGCACTTTTAGCATCTGTGCATTTAAGTTCTTACTGAGAAGATGCCAGCATTTTTTCTTTTGCAGTCATATGGAAACCGTTCCTTCTTAGAGTCTCCATGCTAAGCCTTTAAAAAAGTACATATTTCAGTTGAAAGAACTGTTTGTGTGATATCAGTTGTCACATGAGGCTTAGTATTTGTAATGACAGTATAATAATTTACAGATGAATGTCAAATATTTAGAATTACTTGCTAATTAAAATGTGTTCTTGAGTCCTTATCATTGCTATGTAAACCTCTACTGTGAACAACAGTGGGTTTCTATTAACGAAAAAAAGAGGAAGAGAAAAACAAAGAATGAAAAGAAAAACATTTGCTTCAATTTGTTAATTGTTTTTTGTGTGTGTATATTTCAGGGAAACTTTATCACAACCTTCTGCTAATTAACAAACATCAGACACATTAGGCTTGCATAGGTAGCAGTTATTAATTAGTGGTCTAAGATGCAGTTAAATTAAAGATGCACGCCCCAATTTACCAACTGACTTCCCCTAATCCTGCAAGATTTGTGAGGGATTTGGTGTACCACAGAAAGCCCAGCGATCAGGATGCTGAGGTGCTAATTAAGCTCTCACTAAAGGCTGCATTCTAGATGGAACTTATCAAGGATGGCTTTACTGTTGCAATGCATCCTGGGAGGTCATCTCACAGCCATGGGCACTGTGCTGATCTCCAGCATGGACCTGAAAAAAGATAAACACCCCACATCTAAGTACCGAAACATCTACAGATTCAGCTAATTACTGACAGTTAAATACATTGTGTGCTTGTGAGGGATGATGGATAAAAGAAAGCACCAGAAGATAGGCAGAATTCTGTCCAGAGAATGATGTGTTCCTGAAACAATCATCAAAGAAACTGCATTTGTGCTGTGAGTTAGACTCACAGCACAAATGGACATGCATGAGTACAAATGGACATGCATGAGTACAGTGCCTTGCATAAGTATTCACCCCCATGACCTTTTCCACATTTTGTAGTTTACAAACAAATACTGAAATTTACTTAATTGGGATTATATGTCATGAATTTACACATAATACTGAAGTAAGAGCAAAAAATCAGGTTATACAGGTTTCAAAATAATTTTATGTGGAAGCGGGGGTATGGTCGAGTGTCAGCTGCAGGTGGACAGGAGGCGGGTTGAACCAGCAGGTAATCCTCAATGATTATTTAACAAAAGTTCCATTTAATTAAACATCAATCATGGATTTTATAGATAATTCATGTTATTATCAGTCTAGGTCCATGATTAAACAAAGGAATGACCTTGAGCCAATGCATTTCACTTGTGCCTTTATTTTCCACCTGGGTGCTTTGTATACAGTATATCCACGGTCACGGCTGTGCATATTTATAAAAACAAAGTTTAGCATAGAATCATTTTCTACACACAATTTACACACTTATCAGTGCATACACACCATTGATAAACGAGCGCCCAGGTCTATTTTAATCACACAACACCCCATTTTCCAACACGACCCATTAGTAAGTACTACACCTCCAGAACCCCAACCGATAATTAAAAAAATAGCGTCTCAGCCATTCTGCTAGAAGTGTATAACAGGATTTATTACATTCTTAATCACAAAGTATGCATGTCGCTTCCCACCATCCCCCAACCCCACAATTCCCTTAATCTACAAATAGTACACAAATGCATATAGAACGGATAGAATGGGGTCGTGTGTACATATGCTCTGAGGTCTGGGCTGTGTACAGTATATCTTCAGTGCAACCAAGCGTGGAGTGATGCAAATCTCAAAGGGACCTGTGGTATGTGTTATATCTGTCTGTGTATGAATCAAGAGAGATGGAGCAGGAGAGTTAGCTTCGTTAGAAAGCCGACGCTACACATGAGTGTGGAATCAGAGTCCATTACCAGTAATTGTTATTATGTCTTGTTAGTCAAATTTAGCATTAAATATTAAAATGTTCTTTAATAACATTAAATAATTAAGAATTAAGTCAAAAGTAGTACTATAAAAAAACAAAATATTTAACCTAATTTGATCGGGCAGAAGGTGTTGATTAATTTTTTGTAGTTTTGTTATTATTGTTTCTATAGTAACTGCTCATTTACAGGAATATATGGGGGATACTCTATATCTAACTTAAATAAACAAATTAAGACATTTGTGATTTAAATTGTGTGTGTGTGTGTGTGTGTGTGTGTGTGTGTGTGTGTGTGTGTGTGTGTGTGTGTGTGTGTGTGTGTGTGTGTGTATGTATACTGTATATACAGTGGGTATAGAAAAGAATCACCCCCCTTTAAAATAATCACATTTTGTTGCTTTTCAGCCTGAAATGAAGACGGACACAGTTTTTGTTCTATCCAGCTGTATTTACTCAGTGCAACTTATAACATCCAAGTGAAGGATATACAGTATCTCACAAAAGTGAGTACACCCCTCACATTTTTGTAAATATTTTATTATATCTTTTCATGGGACAACACTGAAGAAATGACACTTTGCTACAATGTAAAGTAGTGAGTGTACAGCTTGTATAACAGTGTAAATTTGCTGTCCCCTCAAAATAACTCAACACACTGCCATTAATGTCTAAACCGCTGGCAACAAAAGTGAGTACACCCCTAAGTGAAAATGTCCAAATTGGGCCCAATTAGCCATTTTCCCTCCCTGGTGTCATGTGACTCGTTAGTGTTACAAGGTCTCAGGTATGAATGGAGAGCAGGTGTGTTAAGTTTGGTGTTATCGCTCTCACACTCTCTCATACTGGTCACTGGAAGTTCAACATGGCACCTCATGGCAAAGAACTCTCTGAGGATCTGAAAAAAAGAATGGTTGCTCTACATAAAGATGGCCTAGGCTATAAGAAGATTGCCAACACCCTGAAAAAGAAAGCCCGCAAACAGTTTGCTGAAGACAAGCAGACTAAGGGCATGGATTACTGGAACCATGTCCTGTGGTCTGATGAGACCAAGATAAACTTATTTGGTTCAGATGGTCAAAGCGTGTGTGGCGGCAACCAGGTGAGGAGTACAAAGACAAGTGTGTCTTGCCTACAGTCAAGCATGGTGGTGGGAGTGTCATGTTCTGGGGCTGCATGAGTGCTGCCGGCACTGGGGAGCTACAGTTCATTGAGGGAACCATGAATGCCAACATGTACTGTAACATACTGAAGCAGAGCATGATCCCCTCCCTTCGGAAACTGGGCAGGGCAGTATTCCAACATGATAACAACCCCAAACACTTTAGCAAGACGACCACTGCCTTGCTAAAGAAGCCGAGGGTAAAGGTGATGGACTGGCAAAGCATGTCTCCAAACCTAAACCCTACTGAGCATCTGTGGGGCATCCTCAAACGGAAGGCGGAGGAGAGCAAGGTCTCTAACATCCACCAGCTCTGTGATGTCATCATGGGGGAGTGGAAGAGGACTTCAGTGGCAACCTGTGAAGCTCTAGTGAACTCCATGCCCAACAGGGTTAAGGCAGTGCTGGAAAATAATGGTGGCCACACAAAATATTGACACTTTGGGCCCAATTTGGACATTTTCACTTAGGGGTGTACTCACTTTTGTTGCCAGCAGTTTAGACATTAAAGGCTGTGTGTTGAGTTATTTTGAGGGGACAGCAAATTTACACTGTTATACAAGCTGTACACTCACTACTTTACATTGTAGCAAAGTGTCATTTCTTCAGTGTTGTCCCATGAAAAGATATAATAAAATATTTACAAAAATGTGAGGGGTGTACTCACTTTTGTGAGATACTGTAACACCAACTTTTGCAACATGTGTTGCAACAGAGAACGCACGATCTCCTTTACATTTCAATTGTGACTAGTCATTATTGTGCAGCAACAACATCAATTATCACAACAGCTATAATTAAATTAGTTCCATAATTAACATACAATGCACTATTTGGGGTGCTTTTGCCTATGTGGACAAATTTTAGACAGTCCAAGCAGGTCAAGTCTTTAAATGATCAAAGGGCACAAATAAACGCTTGAAAGCATGTACACAATGTTGAGACTCACATGCCAGCACCAGCAATTAGCTTTCAAACACAAAACATAAAAGTCCATGTTAAAAGAAGCGCACAAAGCAAACGCAAACATGTGTATCAACTTTTCAAGCCAACTATGATTCCACAAGACATCCTCTCTGTGGCATGGCCATGATCAACAAATGAATGGTCAAAAAAAAAAGAGTCAATTAGTACAAATTTATAGACATTTTCAAAAATGTCTTTCCTTAGAAAATGGCAGCTTTGTAGTTCAAAAAAAAAAAAAATACTGAATGGATTTTTTTTTCCCCCAGCAGTTGCTTAAATCCTAAAATGAGTACTGCAATCTTCTGGCACAGGCGCACTGTAATGCTTTAAAAACAATTTACCAACTGTCATCGCTGTAATTACAGTAACTAATTACCTTCCTCCGCAAACAAATAGCTTAACGTAATGCTTGGGCCCAATCAATTTTTTTTTTAAAAATGCAAAATTCCCAAAGCCGAAAGGGTAGCTTTTTTTGTTTTTGTTTTTTTGGCAAACCTGAAAAGGAGTCCGGGGAAATAACGCACTTTGTTTTATCCATGCATAATTTCCTGGGAATATCATATCATAAATATTTGCATTCAGTTCTTATCAGGACATTTGCATTTGCCTCTTATCAGTCGGCAAGCCAGGCGCTGGCAGATAGCGAGAACGGCTTCCACGCCATACACCCGTTTCTAATGACTCACGTCCCGAGCTGATAGCACGTTTTGGCTAGAACTTTATCACCAGAACTAGGAGGTCATATTCTCCGAGAGTTGGCTCATCATGGAACAGCATTTTTACTATTTTCTCACTCATTTGATGGGATTAAAAAAAGATATCTACAAAAAATGTATGAACATACTTTTTTTTTCAACCAAAGTTACATAGTATCAATGATCCATAGACCAGCAATGATCAGCATTGCATCACGATTTTGTTTATATATTTTTTTAATGTGAAAGAGGAGAGACTAATGGAAAGTCTGCGAAAGGGGAAGCAAGAGGCATACAGTATCTCAGAAGCATGAACTGGAAAAAGCACCGTCCATGCTCGCTTTACCTAGCATACACGTGCAACAGTTTCTGGAGGGGGAAATTAAAGTAATAGTTTGATAACATTTTCAAAAAGGTATTCCACAATAACAATTTCATGGTGCATTGCCGGGTGTAATTATAAATCTATGACTTTTTTTTTCTCCCCAGGACGGCCGGGAGAACACTGTGGAGGTCAAGTGAAGAATCCTAGTCAAACGCTCGTCTCATTAGTGCAATCTGTTTTTTATCTGTTAATTATTTCCCTCCAAACTGCTGCGCTGGCTGAGGAACTCATCTTTTGCACCCCAATCAGCTTCGTCTCAATAAAAAAGGTGCTCTTGCAAATATATATTTATATTTGCATTAATTACAGTGTGATGTGACAAAGCATTGCGTAGTCTTTTGATGTCGCGTAATCAAAAGACTCACAAAAGGGCCCATTTTCCCATTTTTCATGTTTATTGGGTGTATTTTCTTGTCTGTTTGCTAGAATTAAATGCATAGGATGCATTTCCAGTACATACTTCAGTAAATATGACAACTTGACTAAAATGTAAAGCAAAACAAGAAATGAATATGAGGTACATTTGTACTATAAGAAAGAAATATTACCCAACACCCCTTCTGATACAAAGTTGTACAACGTATTTCTGCTTAATTTTGCTGTATGTTTGCTGTATGTAACGCTCTCACAATGACATTTTATTGATGTCAGTCTTTAAATATTGAAATGCAACACATAGGAAAGGATCATCCGGCCTCAGTTAAAAAGCTGCTAAAGGATGGAGTGTTGCAGAGGCGCGTCAGCTCGCCGTGCCGGCCGTCTGCTGATCTACAGGGAGGCCAAACCATCTCAACTGTGTTATTGTCTCTGAATCTTATCTCTGCCGATGTTTAAACAGCGAAGCCAAGAAATTCCAGCCTCCATCCCTCCATCTAGATCATCGTCACAATGAATCACCTCATTTGTCCTATCCTATTTGGGAAATAAGATTTGATTCAAGCTGCTTACAGTAAAAAGAAAGATAATGGAGGTTTATTTTACACCAAATGGTGGATTAAATTTCTCCGATTAGCCCCTCTTTTTTATTCGCAGATACATTTAGCACCAAAGTTCACCTAAAGTAAAGTCAAAGCAAAAGTAAACAGAAAGTAAACAGAAAGTTTGTGTCTTTCATGTCCTGTGTCCTTTTCCCTTCAGTGAATTGTCTTTCCTTGGTTGAATTTTATTGGCTTTAGGTCTGACCTCTGCTTTCGCTGAAAAAGTAGAGAAGTGCAGTTTTCAGCTGTCTCCTGTAGGTCAGAAAAATCTAAAATGCTATGGTTACACCATAAATGCTGGCACCTCTGTACTATCTATACTTCTTTCTATCACACAAATCAGCATCAGAGCTAACTTGTATCCACATTTACACAATCTCAGACCAATGTTAGCTAGTTTGCTTTTGAACTTGGCTACCTATAGTAGTTCCCTAATATTAGCTAGCTTTCTAGCAATGATACCTACTGGTTTAGGCAATAGATAGCTTGATTAATTAACACTCAGTGTTAATTACATAATACAATAATATAGCCTAATGTTATTTTGGGTTTAGCCAAGCTAATTGGCTACAAAATGCAATGCAGCATTTAGTTAGCTGGCTAGCTAAAGATGGGGATGAATAAAAATGTATTGGTTCTATCAAGCATGTACTGTGTATGCATAAGGGTGTTTTAGGATGTACATGTTTGCAATTTTTTCAGTTTAGTTTTTTTCAGTTGAGTTTTTTTTTTAGTTTAGTTTAGCTGACTAATCTATGGATCTAAGCATTCTAAAAATAAATAAATAAATAAATAAAAAGTGCATCTCCTATTTGTATCTGTTTAGAAAAAATAATGTATTTGCACTAAGTTACATTCCTAGTACGTACATTTTTACTTTGGACCCTTGGTGCACTCCATAAAATACATCAACAGTTCTCATTTATTAATAAGTTTTATTAATATTGAATAATAAATTGGCTTTGTTGTAATTCATTATCCCTTACTTTGCATCCATAAGAGAGCATCTCTCTCTGACCATGTGGGGAAGGTGCATCATTGCCCTTTCTCTCAGAGGGGTTCCTCTGGCCTCCGTGACTCATACAACTGCTCAAGCACTGGTCGCTTCATTCATCAGTGGCCATTGGCCTGCTGAGCTCACATGCTGAGATGATGGCTGTCCATTTGGATAGGAACTCCAGAAACAAGGATGGGAGATGCCATTTTTCAAATATGAATTTTACAGAAATTGCCCTAGTAAAAGTGCATTTGATTTTGATGGTCTTTGCCTCCAGAGTCTCAACACGACACCCTTTGGGATTATAGAAGGAGTGAGTGGAGCCAAGATGTGGGAGTTTGGCCTGATACTCATCTCCCTAACATTTTGTATCTCCGGAATGCAGAGTTAACGGAATATTCTTACACTCCGCAACTACTGATCAGTCTTTTGTTTAAGCAACAATTGTGAAATGCTGAAAGAATGTTGAACCTCCTCTGTACAATTACAAATAATGTGGAAATATCCTGGAAAGGCATTATTGAACCAATGTGATCAAAACAAGTGCATAGTACACATGATGGGAAAAAAGCAACACAGGTTTTTTATTGTGGTTGTGTTTACATCCCACATGTTATAAACACAATCCCAATGACCCTTCACCCCGCCACCAGCTTTACTGCTCAGTAATGGAAATATAGAGGAATCCCATGCTAAACAGCCTAACTACTGTTTTATGTTAAACCATTCTTGCATCAGCAATACAGATATTTAGTGATATTTGGTGATACATTAGGTCAGGATGCAGTATGTGTTTATATATAAAACAATATCATAACTAGGCAAATTTAATCTAGTAATGGAAATTTAGCTAGCTATGTACTAAACTAATGTGGGTGAACTATGCAGATTATAGAAGGCAAGGCTTTGTGTATTTGGGAGAGGAGGCAGGGTCAGAAATTCAACAAATCTTGCTTGCAGGTGCCGCAACAGATTAACATTCATCATCTGGAGAAAATACAGAATTTGAATCCCGATGATGCCACCACCATCCATGGCTGTCTGGATGGGAGGGGTGGCACATGCTTTCTGCCCAGTCAATCACAGAGAGGCTGGGCAATATTAGAGCATCTGTGATCTTATGTATGTAGAAGAGGGTGGATGGTGCTTTTCCTCAGAGTGTGTAATGCTACCCTGTGGTGCAGCATGAGCAGGATTTTGAAAAGAAGTAGTTGGCTGCTTCACATTTCTCAGAGGAACAACAAATCATTCCAGTGTTCATTTTTTAGTCCATGTGTGGAATCATGTTATTGCATGCTTGCGTCTTATTGTCTGGGGTGGATAGGGGGAGAAAAATCTACATTGTCTTAATTGGTAAGTTGTATCAGGTTGTACCATCCAACAATGACAGCTTGGCAATTTTGAATTCACAACCTTAACAAACATCAGTAGCCCAAAGCCTTAACCACTGAGCCACACCATAACATAAATTAGTTGTACCATAGAGAAGCATGGTACACTTATACGGTTCCCTCTGAAAGTATTGGAACAGCAAGACCAATTCTATTTTTTTCACTATACATTGAAGACATTTGGGTTTGAGATCAAAAGCTGAATATGAGATGGCAGATCAGAATTCCAGCTCTCATTTCCTCATATTTACATCTAGATGTGCTAAAAAACTCAGAACATGGCACCTTTTGTTTGAACCTTACCATTTTTCAAGTGATCAAAACTATTGGAACATGTGACTGATAGGTGTTTCTTGCTGCCCAGGTGTGCCCTGTTAAATTGATTGTTTGACGAATTAATAGCTCTGAAGTTCTAGTCTTGGTTAGAGCCCCAGGTTTCACCTGTGAAGACTGCATTTGTTGTTAAAAAGGATAAACCAACATGAAGATCAAAGAGCTGTCTAAGGGAGAAAATCAAGCAGTTTTGAAGTTCTGAATCATTGGACATAGCCAATACAACAATTTAGAATGTTTTGAAAAAGAAAGAAACCACTAGTGTACTAACAACCAGACATGGAACAGGTCAGAAAAGGAAAATAACGGCAGTTGATGACAGAAACATTGTGAGAGCTGTGAAGAACAACCTAAAAACATCAGTTAGTGGCATCACCAACAACCTTCACAGCCAGTAAGTGGCAAGTGCAGAAATATATAGGCCATACCACAAGATGCAAAGCACGCACGAGCAGTAAGAATCAGAAGGCCAGAATGGAATTCGCAAAGAATTCCAAAGATGAGCCACAAAAGTTCTGTAACAAAGATGTTACTCTCTAGCAAAGTGATGGAAAGGCCAAAGAGTCATGAAAGAATGGATCTGCTCACGATCCAAAACATAGAATCTCATCAGTCAAGCATGGTGGAGGTAGTGTCATAGCTTGGGCTGGCTTGGCTGCTTCTGAAGCAGGCTCACTAATCTTTATTGATGATGTAATTCATGATGGTAGCAGCAGAATTCCGAAGTTTACAAGAACATGTTGTCTGCCAATGCATCCAAATTAATCAGGAGAAATGCAGCAAGGCAATGATCCAAAACACACTGCCAACTCAACAAAGAACTTTATCAGGGGAAGAAGTGGAAGGTTTTAGACTGCCCAAGTAATTCACCAGACCTTAACCCAGTTGAGCAGCATTTCACCTCCTGAAGAGGAGACTGAAGGGAGAACCCCCTGAAACAAACAACTGAAAGAGCATGCCTTAAAAGTCTGCAAAAGCAAGCATGATAAAAGAAGAAACCAACAATTTGATGATGTTAATGAGTCTTGATGCAGTCAGGCTTGATGCAGTTATTGCAAGCAAGGGATATGCAACCAAAATATTAAGTGTTATTTACTTTAATTTACTTCAAGACATATATGATCCTATACTTTTGCTCAACTAAAAATTATGTGGTCTGATACAAAAAAGTTCTATGTATTATGTTGTTTAACACATCTAGATGTAAATGTCAGGAAATAAAAGGTGAAATCCTAAGCTCTCGCCTCATATCCATAATTTGATCTCAAACCCAAATGTCTTTGCTGTATAGCACAAACAGATAAATTGGCCTTGCCGTTCCAATAGTTTCAGAGGGGACTGTAGTTACCATGTAGTTGGGCCACATCTTCGTTCTTCTACCCCACCACTGATTACTCAAATGCAAGTAAACAAATGTAATATTTAGAAACGCCCCTTTTAAGATGGGATTAAGTTGGCGAGACCCCTTGATAACCTCAACCAAGACTACATAAACATCCCATATCTCTCTAATGCATGTGGTAAATAATTCCCCAGTGGTAGGTGGTGAGGTCTGAGTGAATGCAGCATAACTGTTACAGAAATAAAAGGTCAATTAATGTTTTAATTGAATCTTGATAAGCTTGCTTGAGTTGGCACTTTGATAAAAGCTTGCAACCTGTCTTCTGATTTAAGCATTATCAGTATCAGAACTATTAACCATTATGCTCCAGCACCCCCTGCTCTCATTCCCACTCATAAAATGAACTGATGGAGTGTTTCAAGTGGGGAAATAGCATATGACATAAAGCAGGGATGGGTTTGGGTGGAGCCACAACGATTAAGTGATTGGAAGTGATCTTGAGTCGCCTGAGTGCTTTCTTCAATCCGGCAGATAGCATCGTTCTGAGACTTTATCTCCCTTCTTGAACTTCTTTTAAACATCTTCCTCCACTGACATCCTCTTTGTTATAAACCGTCTTCCTCCTTTGGCATCCACTTTCATTACTGAGGCTTATCTTCAACATCTTCCTCTGTCACTGTTCTGAATGTGTGGCAGGAGTGGTTTAGATTGGACTGTTAGATCTGTCCTCACCTTCCTTAGGCCAAACACGGCACAGAAAGTACCAAAATATTTATTTAAAAGTGAAATAAATAAAATTGACTACACGGAAGAGGTTTTCAGTATGTAGTAGAGGTTGAATGAAATAGTCTAGTCAGTGATGTGGGAACTAGTCAGGAACAATGGAAAAAAAACAGACTTGATTTTCCATATTTTCCTCCTTTTGGCCACCCTGAAGGAATTCCTTCTGCAGTTTTGTTGTTGTTGTTGTTGTTGTTGTTGTTGTTGTTGTTGTCCTTTAAAGCTTAATAAAAAATTAAATAAAATAGAATCCTTGCATTGTGCCAAAGTGAATTCCATCATGTCCATTGTTGTGTGAATGAGCACTTCCTGTGTTGCGGGTTGCACTTCATTATCCAGTCCCAGGTTAGAGTGGTGTATGCCAGCCTACAGGGTCGGAGGCTACTGACACTGGAATTGAAAAAAACCTCCCAGATACTGTTGTAGACATATTATCCTCAATTCCTTTGTATAAGGGGTATAAGGAGGACTCTGCTGATGGACATGAGCTTCCATGCTGCGCACTCTCAGTTTCAGAATCAACAACTTTCCGCTGAGCCACCAGCTCGTCCACTTTAAGATATGGTACTTACTTGAATAGATTTATTAATTTGCACATTGATTGCCCCAATTTATTTATCTTTATCATTAAAAAATGTAAAATAAATAAAATAAAAAATAAAAAGGTACACTAAAAGCACAATGAAGCTGAAAATGTAATTGCAGTTAGAAGCATTTTTTCTGTTGTTTATTAGAATTCAACTGCAATAAAAAAAATAATAATAATAATAAAAAAATCCTTATTCGGTGTTTCACTAACTTTGGAAACGACACCTTTTTTTTTTTTAAATAAAAAATTAATAGTATGTAGAGGTCACAATGGACATCATATAAACAGCACACCAGGCTTTTTTTCCCCAGCAAACTGCAATCCTACAGCAAATTTCCCAACTATTCATTCATACAGAGAAGAGCACTCTGGGGAATTATTTGCATACAGTGTATGAAGTGGGGGGAAAAAGATGGGCTTTTGATTGATGATGAAATAGATGCATGGTGATTTTATTAGACCTGGCTGACATGTGCTTTGTGGAATTTAAAGCAAATAGAGCTTTTGTATTAATGCACAGTGAGAAATTTGAGCCCTATCTGCCTTGCCATTGGATCTACTGAGTCAGAGAAGGATAAAGAGATCTTGAAGTCTTCAAGGGAATCTTTTATCAAAAGTCACAAATGTTCAAGAATAGCCAACATTATATACAAACAGTAAATATGACACTATGAATAAATTAATGCTATTATGTTGGAGAGTATGGCATCTTAATCTGTGACATTGCTTGTTTGTTTGTTTTTCATTTAATTTTTTCATATGTCGCTATCTACTTCTTTAGTCCGCATTTTCTATCCCCTGATTGTTTTCAGGCTTAAAGGTGAGTGCTTGTGTTTAATGGTGGTGGCCTGGATGCTATTCAGAACCCCCTGTGTCCAACGCATCTACTCAAAAACAAATTGGCATGCTTGGAGGTGATGAACTACATGCAGGTGATTTGCATGATCTGAGTGGGACATCCAGAGAACCACGCACGTGCATAACCTGACTCTGAATATGAGTAACTTTCCCAGAGTAAATATTGACTTAGTATGTTGCAAACACTTTGCATAATCACAGTTTCAGTTTGTGGATCCCAGTTTCTGTTGCAGAATGGCTTTCACTCGGAGATCATTACTGTTTTTAACTACAGATGACTTGTGTAGAATTCAATCGTGACAGTAAAAAAAAAAAAGTAATTATACTGGATTATTTTATCTACTGACTCCACATGATGGTTACATTTTGGAGGCTAATTCCAAATTGTGGAATTAGAAGTTTGACTTTGCACTGGGGAGGTCACAAAGTGCACCCCGTTTTATCAGTTTCCTCCTCGAACTGATTTAGAGCCACAGAAATCCCCTGATCAAGTGCTGCTAATGCTGTGCTCCCTCGATATCACAAAGCCATATTAATTCCAAATTCTTACTGACCTTCAAAAAACAAAACCCGGAATATCAACCGCTGAGCCCGATGATATCGCTGACGTCTTCTCCGCCCGCAGCCATATTACACAGTGTCTTCAGAGCGCTAAATGTAATCGCAACATTCGTCAGGCAGGTTAAGAGGGAGCTGAGAAAATGAATACACACATTTTTTCCCCCCTGAAATTTACACGCAGCACAGTTCACAGCTGTTTTAATAACCCATCTAAGACCCGCGATCTAATCGGCAGGAGCAGCATGAGTAATTAAAGCTGAAATTAATTACTGCCTGTGCTGATATTCTAATAACCGCTTTGGAAGGGGCTTGGAAGGAAGTTGATATTATGTCACACGCATTTTATCTCCCGCACCGGTGTGCGATTGTCTGTACTTTCAGATTATTCATGTAGCCAGGACGAGCTGAGGAAATGGAAGATAACGAGAGTCGGAAAGAGAACTTTTCTCCCCTCCACCTCCTCCAGCTCTCTCGCTCTCTGACCACTGTGCCCCTCTTGACAGCTCTCAGCTCCCTCTCGCGCTCGTCCCTCCCCCTCTTTCTTTTAACATTCCTTTATCGTGACAGTGTTTATAGAGAGATAGTGCCGAGGCGGCCTAGGCCTTCGGACTGCTTTTGATGGAAATTAGACAATCGTTCATTAGCGAGGGAGATAATGCCTTTCCCTCCCCTCCCCTGCTGTCGCCCTGCACTCCCTTTGGGATCTCATTTAACACAGGCAAAAGCTCTCCTCGGTGGAAGTGACTCTGGAGTTTGGTTCCCTCGTTTGAGACAATAACACTGGAAATGTCAGCCTAAGTAGAGAGGAGCAGTGTAGTCAAACCCAATCTAATAATCAGAGTTGGATTCATGGCCTCTCTGTATCTTCAGGTTCATCAATTTGGTCCTGTGATTGGAAATTCATGTTAATTCAATTGGTTAGAATATCTTCCTTGTAAAGATATCCAGTAAAATTCGCATATATGTAAAAAAAAAAAAAAAAAAAAAAAAAAAATGCAGAATTGGCAGAATTAGTGCAATTTATGAATGGTTAAGATGAACAATTCCTCAGGTGCAGGAATTTATTGTATTAAGTAAAAAAAAATATATAGAACCTGACAGGATATGCTGTTATAGGAAAATAATCAATGTCATCGACTGTTGACTGTTTAACATACTGTTTAAACCCCAAAGTTAATAATTTTTCTAATAATATCTCCCAACAATTATAATTATTTATTTATTTATTTATTTATTTATTTATTTATTTATTTATTTATTTATTTATTTAGCTATTTATAGTTACATTTAATGTTGTAAAATGGCCATAAAAACAAGTTTGTTCATTTTATCACTTATACTACAACAGCTAAAAGCTAAAATCATTTCCCATGTTCTATTGACAGAAAAAATGTAGTTATGTTAAGTTCCTGAGAAACCACAAAGTCCTCTGTCCTGAAGAAAAAAAAAATCAATACCTTCTGACCAGTCTGATTCAAGAATGTATGACTTTTATGTAAAACTTTATGTAAGATCAGGCTGATGAAGTGTACTGCTGTATATCATCGTTTGCAGCCGATATGAATAAGCTCTAGGTTAGATGCTAGATCAATTTTTTTTTTAATAAGAGCATATTGATTGAGCATTATTACTTATTATTACTTGCCAATTACTATGTACTAAATCTAATATAGTAAAAATCTTCTTATTGACACTATTTCCAAACCCAACATGACTAACACCATTAATAAGGAATTTCTTTGTGAAATTCAAGAGTTTTTCAATGACTTTCCTGGTTTCAAGTGGTAGAAAACCTCAGCCATTCAGGTACTTCTAAAAAAAAAAAAAAAAAAAAAAAAACCCTCTCTCAAAAATCTGAAAGTTTTCCCACAAACAGCTACTTTCCTTCATCTTTTGTAAGGCGATTTTGACATCCAGAAGATCAAGTGTTTGGAGAGAGACAGAAAGGAAGAGGGAGAAAGATAGTAGACTGGGAGAGGAGGGCTTAGAATCGAGGCTGGATCAGAGAGAGATGAACACAGTCACTGGAGAATGGCCTGCCCTTTTCCTCTCTCTCTCTCTCTCTCTCTCTCTCTCTCTCTCTCTCTCTCTCTCTCTCTCTCTCTTCCTTTTTTCTCCCTCTCTTGATCACACATTCTGCAGAAAACTTTCGTGTGCATTAACACAAGCTTGTCAGAACTTGGCAAACCTTCCTGAAGACATTCAGCCATGTCCTCCATGAAACTTGAGATTTTACTGGTCAGTCTTTGACCTTCTGGACCAAAAGGAATGGCAAAGAAAAGGATACATGGTGTGTAAAATACTGAGTGACACATGTCTTTTTTTTTAGGGAAACTGCCATCAAAAAGAAAGGTATCAAATAAAACCATATAAGGAAAGTTAAAATGCTGGAGCTTGTGGTTCAAAAACCATCTGGATAGGCCATCTGGTGGAAACTTAAACTTTAAAAAAAAATTTAAAATCTGAAAAGCTGAAGATATTGGCTTTAGTACGAAGTCTTGGGTAAAAGATGTAGCATTGGATGGCATCCATTCAGAAGCTTGGGCTTGTGCAGATTTTCAGTTGTTTAACAATTTAGATATTGTGAGATGTTCAGCAATGCATGATTTTTGGAGGGATTTCAGAAAAGAGTAGGAATGAAGTTTGGAGTTTATCATGGGCTAAAGGTGTCTCTATGTCAGATTATCCCCACGTCTAGTTTTGGGCCTTTTAGTGATTCTGTACTCTGATAAAAACAAAAAGGATTTTGGAGAACCCTTGATGAACCCATTTCTCTAAGGGTCATATTCAGAGTTGGTAACCTAATTGCAAAAGAAAAGTAAATATTTATGTAGGGAAAGTTCCTGGTATTCAGAGACAGGTTACGCACATGCTTAAGTGTCATTTAACAATATGGATATGGATCCCACCCTCAGCTTATAAAACACCACTTGATCCAGCACATCCTTTTATTGTGCATTATGTTTGGCAAAAACTGTTAATTGCGCACCCAATTTAATGAAGCTATGAGATTAAAACAAGGTCATAAAATAGTAATGTCTTTCATCACACTTTTTATGAGTTATTTTGAGTTGTTGAATTAATAAAGTAATGGCAATGCTTTTGTTAAATCAATGTGCTCTCCTATGAAGAAATCATGTCCACAGCTTGAAAGATATGCTGACCAAGCACTCTCTTGCTATGCTTAAAGCTCATTTCATTTGTAATATTATTCATTAAAAATTTGATCCTTGAGATAAACAATGTATTTGATTTAGTAGATGTGTCCTTGGAAGAAAAAGATAATTAATTAAGTGCCATATTGGATAACGTAGGTGTTTAATATTGGCCTCAAATGGCATTTCATATAAATATATTTTTTTTTTGTATTTTCAGCCCAAAACATGAATGTCAGCATGATATTTGGTGGTTACATCAAACTGACAGACAGGGGTTCTGGACTTAATACTGCTCCTCGATCAAGCTGATGGGCTTAAGTCCAAGGACATAATCCTACGTACCTGAATGAGACATGCCACTGTTTTACGCAAATTCCATCCATATTCATAAGTAAGAAGTCACAATACTGATGTGTTGTTGTGTCCATTCTCACTTTCCCAATGACTTATCGGCGAATAAGCTGTGCCCATTGAGCTCATCCAGTGCCAAAACTGCTGGTGCATGCTGGGTAATGGAGGCTCCCTGCTGTGGCTCCACCTCTGCTGTGGCCAGGTTCTGGCCCCCCATTTGTTACCCGCTCAACGAGGTGACTGAAGCCTCCTTGCTTGTCACTGATGGGACAGATGGAGAGGGCACAGAATGTTCTGGAGAGCCACTGGTAATTAGGGATCAGCAGTGGAGCAGCTTTGGTCAGAGCTGTTTTCCCGTCATAACTGTTTGGCGGTGGGGGGGGTGCTTTGCCCTCAGGCATTGTTCTTCCTGGAAAGCACGTGCCATCTCCGGCCCAGGCACACCTCTTTTTTTTCAATCCACAAAAGTGTGTCATTATGATATGACATTTTTACAGATTGTCTGCCTTACCCAGCTTGACTCTAGTGTTCCACGTTTGTGGCTGTTTTTTTCCTTTTCTTAAATTAATTAATTAATTTTTTTAAGCTAAAGTGAAAGAGATGGATTGAGTTGATGTTGCCACAGAAAACCCCTTCACATGCTTCTGACAGGGAGACAGGGTTTCAAATCACCTTTTTGTTTTTATGCTTATAGTCTTTTTTTGCCTTATAATCATTTTTATTTCACATTGTTACAGTTTTATATTACACAAATCGTATTTCATGTAGGAAATATCATTTGTAGTATTCTTCAATAAATTGAAGTGCATAAGGGCATAAGGGTTGAGCTGGGATTAGACAAAAAGTCTAGACTGGACTTAGTTAGGGGTCCAATCCGTGCTCAATTTTTGTGAATTTGAATAAATGATATTGATGTGGATGGATTTTGATAGCTAACCCTACCCCCTACATTAATCTGAGTCATATGAATTGTTACAAATTAGCAAGTGTGACAGTTATAGTCTTTCTACAATTTGGACTTGTTTCATTTATAGTGTAGCGCCACTGCACATAAGCAAGTGAGCGCTAATTTGCGGCATCCTTGTTGCTGTAATGTTTGATTGTTGAATGGTTGATTGTTCTGTTACAGTTAACATTTTGTGTTAGTGTACAATTGTGTTTTGTCTTTATTTGTTGCATTCTGTTTCATTTTTGTGTCTTCAGTTGTGACCCCCAGCCAGTACTCTGGCGTACGCGCTAGCCTGTTACTGTGTTGCAAGTATGATTTGCCGATAAAAAGAGCAAATGTGCAACTTTAACAGTGCTTCTTGGTCGTGATTCTTCTGTGCCAGTGCCACGAGTTTGACTTTGAAGAGCCAGTGGTCTTTTATTTATCAAATCGTTGCTAAGCTGCCTAGTATCTTCTGACATTTTTTATGTGGAGTTTCTGTGTCCATGTGGGTTTCCTCCAGACTGTCCCGTTTTCTCCCACCTTTTACAACATGGTTAGTATGTGGATTGACTACACTAATTTGCCCCTAGGTGTGAATGAGTGTCTTAATGCATGTGTATATGGAGACCTGCAATGGACTGGCATTCCATCTAGAGCTGGTATTCCCAACTTGTGATAAGATGGGGAATTATGGTGACCTTGACCATGCTAAAGTGGTTATTGAAGATTTATAACTTAATCTACTTATGGAAAAACAACATTGCGGCCACATTTGAATGCATTACAGGGGTTATCACTGATTAAGTCAGTCAGTTCTGTTTTATTGACTGTATTTATTTGTAATAATTATCTGTTTTTGTATTCTCTCCTCTCTGTTTTGATGATGATGTGATGGTGCAGGAGTACTGCAGACATTTTGTAAGTCGGTATATGATTACAAACTGAACTGATACAGTGGGGGGAAAAAGTATTTGATCCCCTGCTGAGTTTGTACGTTTGCCCACTGACAAAGAAATGATCAGTCTATAATTTTAATGGTAGGTGTATTTTAACAGTGAGAGACAGAATAACTACAAAAAAATCCAGAAAAACGCATTTCAAAAAAGTTATAAATTGATTTGCATTTTAATGAGGGAAATAAGTATTTGACCCCTTTGACTTAGTACTTGGTGGAAAAACACTTGTTGGCAATCACAGAGGTCAGACGTTTCTTATAGTTGGCCACCAGGTTTGCACACATCTCAGGAGGGATTTTGTCCCACTCCTCTTTGCAGATCCTCTCCAAGTCATTAAGGTCATTTTCAATGCCCTGGCTGAGGGAAGGAGGTCCTCACCCAAGATTTGATGGTACATGGCCCCGTCCATCGTCCCTTTGATGCGGTGCAGTTGTCCTGTCCCCTTAGCAAGCGAGGTGTTAGACTTGTTTAGGTAAAACGACTGTATGTATTGCTGTGTTAATTAAACTGGCTCTTTATAAAAAAGTGATCTTTGCATGCAGAAAGCCAAGGAAAGGTTAGGAAGTAACCTAAAAAAAAAAAATAATAAAACCCAAAACCCCAAAAAACTTACACAAAAAACTTACAAAAAACTTGTGATATTTGGTAGAATTTTGTTTAACTGGTCAAAACAACATTTTTTTTGTCTTGTTTTGTTTGTATGTTTTCCAGAATTTGTCCACAGCAATATCCAATGAGTTTTCTCAGATCACCACACATTCATATAGATATGGAATCAAACCTGAGAGAATGATCCCAGGTTCTTCTGCTACTCACAGTCAGGCCAGTGAGCTACTTAATTTCTCCCAATGATTAATTACTTTGTCATCCATCAATCTAAAACAGCATGAAATAGCTAGAGAGAGAGAGAGAGAGAGAGAGAGAGAGAGAGAGAGAGAGAGAGAGAGAGAGAGAGAGCGAGCAGCCTGCAGAATGCAGTTGAAATTATAGCACTGCAATGCCCATAGGGCTCATATTAATGAGGGTGCTAGGAAAGTTAACAATTCACATTAAATCCTAATGCATTCTTTAATTAATTAAGTGCTCGTCTATAAACATGCCATTCCGAATCTGGGCTAACAATGGCGTATTAACGATTTATGTTTCAGGCATTACATATTTAAATGTCATTAATATGTTAACAGCATGATAAACATGTGTTCAGCCTCTATTAGCAGTAATAGGTGGTGTCTTGAGTAGAGAAGTAATAATTAAGGATGGCAACAATAGATTTCAAAAGCAAATAATAGATTTTTAGACCATTTCTGGCCAAAATTATGAATATATCCTTTATTTTAATGGCTAATTAGATTACAGATAATTAGATGGGAATGGGAGAATTCACATACATTTCACATATGATCATATGTTGTTGGCTTTTTTCATATGTGATTAGTTATGTGAAAGTATGTGAAAGTGCATTTCAATATGTGATACCCTGAAATTTCACATGAAATGAAGTAAACATGACATGAGTAATGTGAATTATATATATATATATATATATAATATACAATATATATTGTAAATTCTACAGATTTACTATATATATATATATATATATATATATATATATATATATATATATATATATATATATATATATATATATATATATATATATATATTGTAAATCTGTAGAATGTCATAGGTCTGTGTAAGATCACAGCCAACAAAGTGGCCTACACCACCCGGTCTGTCTCATAGTATAAGTAATAATTGTTCATTAACATTTCAGAAGGACATAGTTCAAAGTTAGTGAAGGACAGAGTATCTCTGAAATAAGGGTCAGTGCCTCCGTGATGTTCATTTCCCACCTACAGCTCAGATAGATCAGCGAGGCTGAGCCAGAACGCTTCTGCACACGCTCAGTAGGAGTCTGGGGCTTTGACGAGCACGCTAATCTCTAAGGTGCATTGCCAAAGTACAGAGGAATGAGAAATCAAACACAGGGGAAAAAAAAGTTTTAGAGGGAAATTATTTATGAAAAAAACATCCTCGTAAAATTTTGATAAGCCATGTGATGTCATTCCAGTTTTATGCCAATGTGATCGGCTTCATGAAGGATAACATGATAGAGACTTTGGTTGCTTCTCGTTTGAGGCTAATCTCTGTGGAATTATTCTTCTGGGTTCAATTCGCAAGAATCACTTTATGCAGATCCAGCTGTAACCGCTTGGAAGACTTATTTGGGCAAAATTCTGAAACGTTTTCTTGAAATCAGTATAGACCCAGATACAATATTAATTATTGGAATAAAATCAAACAACCAAGGAAAAAATCATTAACTTTTATTTATTTTTTTTTTAATAGACTATCATCCTCTGACATAGAAATGGAGTTTCACTAGCCATACTTTAATGGCATGCATCATCTCCAAAACACAAACAAAATGGTAAACGAGTTTCTCTTAGTAGGCTTCTCACCATGATCCAGTTTGAGTCAGAATTCATGCATGGGACATCTGTCTAGTCCTGATTCATGCATTCATGAAGGCTGATTTTGGCTTAGAGAGTATATAGGGATGTGGTAGCTCGGTGGTTAAGATGTTGGACTACTGATCAGAAAGTCGTGAGTTCAAATCCCAGCACTGCTAAGTTGTCACTGTGGGCCCTTGAACAAGGCCCTTAACCCTCAACTGCTCAGTTGTATAAATGACATAAAGGTAAGTCGCTCTGGCTAAGGGCGTCTGCCAAATGACGTAATGTAAATTGATGGATTCTGGGGAATAGTTCTTTTGGCACATTCTTTATTCTAATCAATATGAAAAAGAAATCATGTGAATAATGTGTTCCACTAACATTCAATTAATATGTCCTATTAACATGTAAAAAATAAAGGTCAGATGCAGATACATGTCAAGAGCTTCAGTTAATGTCCACATCAAACATCAGAATGTAAAAAAATGGGAAAAATGTGATCTCAGACCGTAGCCTGGTTGTTGATGCCAGACTGCGCTGGTTTGAATTTTTCCAAAACTGCTGGGTTAAAATCTCCCGGGAGATTTTAACCCAGATTTTAAAATCTCCGTTTTAGCACACAACAGGCTAAAGGGTTTACACACGATGCTGCGAGAAACAGAAAAACATCAAGTGAGCAACAATTCTGAGGGCAGATACACTTTGCTGATGAGAATGGCTAGACTGGTTCGAGCTGACAAGAAGTCTACAGTAACTCAAATAATCACTCTTTACAACCGTGGTGAGCAGAAAAGCATCTCAGAATGCACAAAATGTTGAACCTTGAGGTAGATGAGCTGCAACGGCAGAAGATCACATCAGGTTCCTCTCCTGTCCTCTCCTGTTAGGTAAGAACAGGAATCGGATCTACAGTGGGCACACGCTCAGAAACCAGATGGTTGAATATCGGAAAAAGAGCAGGTGTCATCTATCAGAACCCGAATCTTCACTAAACCTTCTCTTTCTTCATGAATTTATGCTTCATTCATTGTATTTCATTCAATATATTGAATTATGAGCAAATAATTATTTGCTGGATTCCTTAGAAAAGCTATAAGCCCAAAACACAGCTTTCACCCTGGCCTGAACTATTCTTAGCTTCTGGCCATGAGAGACTCAGTCAGCTGTAAGAGCAATGAAGTTTACTCATGAAGTCCATGGCCTCTGCTCTCGAGCCCTCCTCTTCCTCCTCTTCCCCCCCTCTTCCCTCTCTTCCTCCTCTTCCGCTGTGCTGTACGGAGGGAGGTCCTGCTTTTCCCGGCCGCCTGTGGGACCTGCTCCTTGGGCTTTTCATCAGCTGCCGCTTCTCGCCCGGCATGCAGTAATTTCATGGCTCATTGCAGGCGCTGAAAACCTTTGAAACTGCAAATGTTAACTTTTGCCTGGCCCCGAGCCATTTAGGAAGCGATTAATTCGGCAAACAGAAGCGAGTCGGCTTTCTCCTCCCGAGCCGACGCATCCTACCCCTGCTCCTCTTCGATCTGGATTTGCATTGGCAAGATAGAAGTGTAATGACGGCTCCTGTTAATTGTGAGGGTTTTTTTTTTCTTTTGCTTAAAGGTGGATGTTCGAAGTTCTATAAGGGGGGGAGGGGGAAAAGATGGAGTGAGGAAGTCACATAAAGTGCAAAACATGGGCGGGTGACTTTCTTCAAATGGTTTGTCGAATGTGAATCATATGAGTTGCCTTTATTTAATAGTTAATTAGCAGTGATGAGAAGGGCTACTTTAAAATACACTCGAAAATAAGTAAATAAAAAATGTTGCTACACTACCCACTTTATAACAAGAGCATATCATAATTTTTTTTTTAAATACAACCAACGGTTTGTTTTTGTAATACCAACATGTTTGCTATAAATTAATTCAAAAAAATTAATAATAATAATAATAATAATTATTATTATTATTATTATTATAATAATAATTATTATTATTATTATTATTATCATCATCATTATTGTTATGATTATTATTATTATTGCATTTATTTGTTTATTTATTTGCTTATGTATGTATTTATTTATTTGCTTATTTATTTTAAAAAAGTTTACAATTATTAATTTTAATCACACACAACAATATGATTGGCAGGAGTTTTTGGATTATCACAATCAAGCTGCCTACATCGTCTCCATAAAAGACAATTCCATCTTGCTGACTTGCAGTTTATAAGAAAAAGGTGGCAGGCAGCGATGCCTTTTCTCTATTGCCTCTTTTAGTTTCATAAAATGTGAGTGGTACGTTTACAATGTCTCCTCAGCTCCCTCCAACACGACGACCTTCAATTCCATTACTTGAAATTGTAAAGCTCACAGGAAACTGGAATCAGTGATGAATATCCGGTTGACCTCAACCTGGACTAGCAATTGCACTCAATCATTTACAATCATGTAAAAATACTAATTACATGTCTTTTTTCTTAATCAGGTCACCATTGAAGAGAGCACACTTTCAATGGCAGTAACATAAAGTCAATTGACTTTCCAACCAACCAGCAAGAACTATATAACTGTACAGTATATAACTAT
Organism: Cranoglanis bouderius; assembly: GCA_023630585.1. Lineage (NCBI taxonomy): Eukaryota > Metazoa > Chordata > Actinopteri > Siluriformes > Cranoglanididae > Cranoglanis > Cranoglanis bouderius. Next base: position 22,709,524 of record CM042539.1, read on the forward strand.
ATAACTATATATACTCATCAGCCACTTTGATAGGAATACTGATACGGCTGCTCATTCGTGCAATTTGCAAATCAGTTCTGCCTGCTGATGAGAGAGGTCATAGTAGAATGGTCAGACTGGTTCAAACTGAAAAGAAGGAAGGCTATGGTAACTCAAATAACCACTCTTTACAACCATGGTGAGCAGAAAAGCAGCCAGGAACAGGAATCTGAGGCTACAGTGGGCACAGCATCACTGAAACTGGATAATTGAAAACTAAAAAAAAAATAAAATAATAACATTAACCAAAGCTCTTAACCAATATCTGGATGAAATAATTATCATTTATCAGCATTTATTATGACATGCCACAGTCATTACTTTTCTAAACCACACCCCCACCTGTGACAGTAGTGTAATTCAGAGAGCATTGTTGTATATTCAGACAATGAAACGCATTAATACGATGTAAAAAGTCCTCCAGGCAAGCAACCAATATTGCTCTACGTTAATAATGTCAAGTGTGTGCCATTGTTTCTGTAATTAGTGGCTGGTGCTACAAATGAAGTGTCAGTATTGAAGCACTTCTGTCAACAAACACTTGGTTTATGTCCAACCACAATTGTTCTGTTGTCAAGACTGTATTAGTGTCTGAAATGTACATCGCATATCATTGTAATGTGTAACGCTTAACCCTTCTGCACATATGATGTAACTCTTCATTTTTAATTACTCATTGCTATAGTTATATTGTTTAATTAATACTGCTATAGTTCTTCCTAGTCCATGAGAATATTTTCTAGCATTTCTAGTGTCCATGTTTCTAGTCTAGTCCCACGTTTTGCTTGTTTCCTGTTTCTATTTCAAGCCATGCTTCCTCTGGTTTTGACCAGAGGTTTTTGTATGTATGTTTGGAATTACAAGCATTGGATTTGAATTATTGGATGGTCTGTGTTTGACCTCGATTAGTATCTCGCTGCCACATTTTAATACACTATATTGCCAAAAGTTTGTGGGCATGTGAACATCACACTCATATGTGCTTGTTGAACATCCCATTAACATTAACATCCCATTAACATCCCAATAACCTCCACTCTTCTAAGTGGTCTGGGGTGCAGTCTGTGTTCCAGTTCATTGCAAAGATGTTCAGTAGGGTTCAGGTCAGGGCTCTGTGCAGGCCACTCAAGTTCTTCCACTTCAACCTTGGCACATCATGTCTTCATGGAGCTGGTTTTGTGCACAGGGGCATTGTCATGCTGGAACAGGTTTAGGCCTCTTAGTTCCAGTGAAGGGAAATTGTAATGTTACTGCATACAAAGATGTCGTTTACCATTGTGTGCTTCAAACTTTGTGGCAACAGTTTAAGGAAGAACCACATATGGGTGTGATGGTCAGGTGTCTACAAACCTTTGGCCATGTAGTGTATATTTAATAAGATAAAGAATAAAATATATATTTTTGTGGCCTGTTCTGTCACTTGCTCAACTCTCAACAGTGTTTTTAACCCCTGCTTACATATGTTGACATATGTAAAAAGCATATGTTGTGCTGGATCAAGTGCTATTTTATAGGGACGGGAGCCATGTTGTTAAATTTATACAAATTCGCATTGATTAACGTCCTAATTACAACTAGGACTATCCGTGCAGCAATATCTTGCCAACAGACACTTGTATTAGATGTTTATTTGAGTGTATGTGAATATCAGGGTGATAAAGCTCTCTGTGGTGCTGAACTTCAACATCGTGGAAAAAAAAAATTGAAAGTTCAAAGAGAAAATCATGTGTAGCTAAGACACGCCTCTGATTTTGGCATGCTCTACCCTAGACATGTATGTCTGAAGTCATTGTGAATTCATTTCACTTTATTGCTTTTAGGACATAAACATTGAATGGCATCTCTGGATTTTGAAAGTAAGTGTATTCACATTAGGAAAAAAGTTTCATGTTAGAAAAATTGTTACTTGTGGGGACTTAATGCATCCGAATATCTCTAGACTAAATTCAGCTTCAGTAAATCCACAATATACAGTATTTGCCTACTTAGATGTTTTTTTAATTATTATTTTTGCCTTTTATTCTCATTTGTACGTTTAAAATATTTGTGTACTCTGTATTTTTAATTCACTTTTTTATGTTTCCTTATACAGCAGTTGATGGTTACATATTTTAAATGTAATTTGCCCTTTGTTGCCCTTTAAATCAGTATTTAAATAATTAAAATAATAAAGTTGTGATAGTACAACTATGACTATGGATAACTATTGAGGAATCAATTTAAACCACCAACTCCTAATACATTTTAAGATATAATGGTATGATTGGCTAGGCCTCTAATATTCTTTCCATTATAATTCTCTTTCTCTGAGTTTTGGAAACACTTGGTTTTGAGTGATAGAGAGTGAGAGGGAAGGGGAGAGCGAGGGAGTGCAGTTATCCATGTGAGGCACAGAAGGCATAGGATTGGCCCGCCGTCCCCCCCAGCTGTGCACCTGCATTCTGGCACTCTGCAGCACCAAACCTGACGCGAGAGCTAATTCTCCATCGCCAGCTTCATTAATTTCCCTGCGCCAGGACATCCACCGTTTTGACAGCATAACATATAGCAGGTTGTGTTCAAAAACCTGGCTTTGCTCGAGACGGTCCAAAAATAGTGCACAAAAAACTTTCGGTTGGCTTGTTTTTTTTTTGTGGTTTTTTTTTTTTTTTACAGCTTCGCAGCACTATCATTTCAGGGTTTTGTAAACGATGACTTATAGATCCTTTAAGGACATGCTTGTTAACAGATACACATTGATGTACAAGTATGTGCACTCCTCCATGTAGTGGCAAGTTTTTCACGGAGCTTCTTCAACTCCCGCAGACAGATTTTAATGGGAGACAAATTTGCATCACAAGAGCGTAACGATGCTCGAGTTTGACAAATGAAAGGGCCCATTTGGGATTTGCTGGGATCTGCCTCACTCGTCATAATGAGCAGAAATTCAACCATTAGGATGCAACCACCATAACAAACCGTGCACTTCTGCAATACATTTGAATTAGCTGAGGTTTTTTTTTCCTGTACAGCTAATTCTCATCTACTTGTCAGAACATGTCGTTCTCATCAATTCATTTTTTTTTTTTTGGAAAATATTTGACAGATTGCTCGTTATTTTTGCTATCCAAAACAATCCAGCAATCTGGTTCTTCATCAAGTCACAACTCTGGAAGAATTTTTACTCCAACAAGGAATATGTGCTACATACATGTATGTATTACTGAATATTTCTGGTAGGAATAGTACAAAAGAGTAAAAGAGTAAAAGAGACGCTATAAGGGTGAGCCATCGTTCCAATTTTAGGAGCTCAATGGTGGGAAATAGGAGGCCAAGTGCATATGACTCACACATGCACTTCCGTTTTGTGTTTTAACAAGCGAGGGCAGCATGTGGGAAACGGCTGTTTCCTTACCTGGCTGGCCAATAAGCACATCTGCATCCGTTGTTAGTGTGGCCATCCAGCAATCTCCACACCATTAATTGCTCTGGAAGCCACTGAAGTCACGGGCTCAGACACTGGCCAGCCGTCCCTGTGCGCCGCATTTCTTCCCTCCTTATCAGAAAGCTCCCACATGTCCTGGCTCTAAGGCTAAAATAAAAAAAAACAGCAGATAATATTGTCTTAATTGCATCCCTGCGACAACTACGTCCGACGGCCAAACGCATCAAATTAAATTTCGTCTTGGTCCAGCGGAAGTGCAGTCGAGGTCTTATATTTCCATTGCAGGTACACCGTGTGATAAACAACGGAACGAAAAGAGTAATTACGGGGGAGGAGGGAGGGAGGAATTACATCAGAAATTAAGGAAGTAGTGAAAGGATTGTTCCTTAAATGAGTTTTGAGGAGAGCATTAAAAAAGGCCATTAACGCCGCACCGAGCAGGTGGTACACTTTGCCGACCAAAACAAAGCAAAACAAATGCAAAACAGACGAACAAGGGGAAAAAAATCCTAATCATCTGACTTACTTTTTCTCCATTTCTTTATCAGGCATACATCATATTTTCAGGTAATCACATGCCACTCAAAATGGGGCTTCATTTATTTATATTATTGGGCTTTGTATGATAAATTAACAATATGTCTGCAGGGTGTAGTAATGATTTGTATTCGTATTACAATAACGCATTTGCATGAATACAAAAAAATGAATAGTATTATCGCTATGTCAATCTGCAGGCCAGAATGGAAGCCATTAAGGCTACAGGTGGAAGGTGGAGGAGAACAAAAGCAAGTGGTCTTTACAAGAAAGCGTTGAATATGATGATTGTTTGCGATGTTTTAAGAAGGCTATTTGCATGAACATGGAGAGCGTAACGTGTATTGCGCTAGCTTAATGATTAAATATCTGCACCCGTCACTAGCTCTGGAGTTCCCAGTGCCAGCAGAGGTCAATCAGGAGTGAATGGGTACTGCTCTGTCTCAGTACCATTGGATAGATCAGCCTTAACCTGTACACTTCATCTGCTCAATGGGTGCCTAAGATTCTGACGCTACACTCAGACCCTCCACCTTTCTCTGTAGGACATATTGGAAGCCATTTTCTGATATGCAAAATTCCATGTAATGACAAAAATTGCCAAATGGAGATTCTGTTCCATGGGCTCTCGAGAGGCACCGTATTGTCATTTCGAATCCAGATGATGCCACAGGCATCTGTAGTCAGTAGTCCAAGAGACTATAACTGGCTGTGCTCTGTGGGTGATATCCTATATATACTTCTTTTTATATGAAACACCTCACAGAAACAAAATGAATATGTTTATATTTTAATATTTGTGATGTGTTTAGTGATTCTGGTGCTAATTTGCTGGTTTGTGCTTTATGTTTGTATTTCCTGACATTACATGAGGACATTGCATTAAGGAAGTGCAGCTACAACGGTAAAAAAAAAAAATCTCGGCTTTTCCCAGTGACGTTCAGTGTCATATTAAGTAAAGTGAGAAATTTGGAAGTAGTGCGAACAATGGACTCAAAGTTCCAAAATGCAACAATTAACACCGATCATCCTGTTTGAAATTTTACACCCCCTTGCCTCTTAATGTATCATGTTGCCTTCTTGAACATCAGTGAATGTTTACAACTTTTGTAATAGTTGTGTACGAGTCCCTCAGTTGTCCTCAGTGTGAAAAGATGGACCTCAACATCGTACAGCCACTGCTGGAAAGGGCACAAATATGCAGAAGATGCTGGAAAAGCATAGAATGTGCAGGACCTGGAGGATTTTTATGAAGAACAGTGGGCAGTTTAACTGCTCAGGACGAACAAGGGAATTATGAACAACTATCCCAAAACATAAAAACAGTCGTTGATCATCCAGGTAACGACACACAGTATTAAGAATAAAGCGTATGTAAACTTTTGAACTGGTTCATTTGTGTAAATTCAGTTATTATTGTGTGTTGTGGACTATATGTAAACATCTGTTATGTGAAATAGCTTATTCAGGGCAGGACTATGAGATGATGAGAACAATGGAACTAATGGTCGTATTAGTATTAGCTTTGGAAGCTGATATGTTTGAGAAGAATATAGAAAGGATGAGGCAAGATAGCCACATAGGCTACTGCCGCAGATGAAGGAAGGGCTAAATCCCATTCACCAAACTGAAAATAGACCAATTTAACATTGATAAAGATAAATAAAATTAGTTAAATAAAATAAATAAAAATCATTTCCAATAAATCTTCGATGCCACTGGAAATGTGATTTACAAATCAAATTGATATTTTAGTGATTTTAGTGAATGGACATATCCTTATTCCCTAGCAAGATTGAACATGTATCGTGATTCTAAATTCATTTATGAAGACCATGAACATTTTTTTCCCATGTTCATTGTTTATCCTGGTTCCAACCTTGCCTTCCTTCCTTCTTTATTTATTCAGGATTGGACGACCAGTGAACACATTCTCCGGCCTAATGTTATTTTCATCTCGATCTGATCTGAGAGCAGCTGATGTCTTTTCATCGATTTTTTTTCCCCCACAAAAAAGTTCAGTCTGCAAACGATTCTTAGCTTTCATTTAGAATGCTGGTTCAAATCTGTTCCTCTCATCCACTAGGCACCTCTGAGGCATTTCGATAATTTATTAAGCTGGACTTACAGAGGCAAACTCCCAAGGCAAGAAAAAAACAAAAAGCATCACAAAAAAATGCAATAGTAATTAAGAACATTATCAAGGTAAAGGCTAATTAGAGGCCTTCAATGCTTCTACACTGATGGCTCTGAAAGCAGGGTTAAGCCTTGGATTTTTAGTTCCCTTTATTTTTGGGAAAATGTATTATCTTTTTAATACAAACCTGCTATTGTTTGGATTTTGAAATTGATTAAACATTTCATTACAGAAATTAATTAAATAACCTCTTAAGTGATGGAGTGATTAGTGAAATGCAATGCTATGTAGTATGCTAGGATTTATACATTTATATATTCACAACTTTATTCTTTCCTTTTTTCATTATTTTGGGCAAGTGCAGGTTACACTGCTGAATCTGAAAAGTAATATCCTAGTCTGGGAATTGTTAGATTATAAGATGTTTTTTAATCAATAACTGTTTCTGACTTGTCATATAAGTTTGTTTGAGTTCTTAGAAACATTCCTACATTGGTCATCATGACAAATCAGACCAAGAACTGCTATACGGCTCATAGCAAAGCAAAATCTCCATCCTATCAGTTCACACGTCACGTAACATATTTTTGAGATTCTTTGACCCCATTAAATCCAGTTACTGGTCACGTTTGTTGTACTATTTTGAGATCAAATGTTTTAAAAAATTTAAAAAGCTGTAGAAGACCATGGGTCTCATTTGTCAATAATTTAGTAAAGCTGTTTATACACTTAATAAACGTATAAATTTACGGTAAAAAAAACAAAAACAAAAAAAACAACAACAACAACTGGCCACTGTGGTTGCCAGAACTTTACTGTAAAAAAAAAAATGGTACCATTTATTGTGATAGTTATAAGCTATTTAAATAGTTCCCTGCCTGTATATTTTATGGTGAAAGCCCGTTGTTTATTTGCAGTTTACGTACAATTTAAAAAATGGCACCACCGTAAATTTGTTTGTACATTTTTTTAATGTACAGTATTTATCCATGAAAAGTCCACTGACTTACAGGTAAAGTGTATATGTAACAGTCTAGGCTTGTAAACTTGAGGGTAAAAGTGTGTTTAACATGATGGCATTTCATCATTACTTTTTAAGGTAGACAGTATTTTATACAGCAAAATTTGTTTAGGTTCACAAATTGTTACAGTAAAAATAGCAAGATTGGTTTGTATTACTATTTATGGTGTTTTGGATTTCCCTGCCCAACCACCCCCACCCCTCCATTTTCATAATTACAGTTTTTTTTTTTTTTTACTGTTGCTATTTAACAATATTTTACCACAAATTACACAGACATTTTTACAGTGTAATTTTTTTCTAACTAAAGTGGAACCTAAAACTTCCCAGCAGTATGCTTTAAATGCTCCAGATTGCAAACAATTTACAAATAAATCTATCAGTTCATATCCAGTTTGATAAATGAAGTGCACGGTGTATAGAGATTGTGAGATTGTGTTAATTAATTTATTCATCTTCAGTAACTGAGGGGCATGGTGGCTTAGTGGCTTAGTACGTTTGCCTCGCTGCTCTTTGGTTGGGGGTTCAAATCCCGCCTCCGCTCCGCTGTTCTCCCCATGCTTTGGGGGTTTCCTCCGGGTACTCCGGTTTCCACCCCCAGTCCAAAGACATGGGTTGTATTGGCACTTCCACATGATTGGCATTTCCAAATGGTCTGTTATGTGTGAATGTTTATGTGATTGTTCCCTGCGATGGGTTGGCACCCTGTCCAGGGTGTCCCCCATCTTGTTCCCTGGGATAGGCTAAGGGAGGGGGGGGGAACAAGGCATCAAACTTCACGCTTCAGTGACTCTTAAACCTGTGTCTATACAGTCGGGGGGTCTAGCCGTCAGTCAAGCGTGAGGGAAAAAACTACCCAGAACTATGCAACTCTGGTTCTCAGAGTAATGCAAGCATTCAGTTGTGTAGCTATGTGAAAGTGGGGTTCAACATGGTCTAACACTTGATGTATAAAAAGTTATAAAAGTGTTATGCTTAGGGGTTGAATTCGGCATTTACGTATTTTTGTTTGTTTTTCATAGCATCCTTCAGAATAGCTCCAAGACCACAGAGACTTATTCATGTTACCCTACTGCGTTATCACATGACCTTATCAAACATTTGGCTTGAGGTGGGCTACAATCAGAATAATTAAAAGAGAGGTCAAATTATTTATTACATATCAATCTTAGATTGATGGGCATGTCTTAATGACATAGATTCTCATTGGCACAGAACTTTAAGCGCTTAAACACCTATACATTTTAAAGCACATTATTCAGATTTTTTTCCCACAACTACAATGAAATGAATATTAATAATGGTATGCTGTTATGAGAGGCTGGACGTTCCAGTGGGATTTTGAATGAGTTTGACGGGTTAATCTGTGAAAATCTACTAAAACCAAATAGCTTGCTGGGAAATTTTACAAGTGTGTAAGGAGAATTTCAGTCGTGTTACAGGTGCTGCTCTGCAAAAATATAAAGGCCAAAGTTTTGTGATAAATTTCACAATGCAACTATAATAAAGATATAGCATAGAGATTTCGAGAAGCTGTTCTGAAGTAGAACAGGGTTACCTTTATCTCTCTCTCTCTCTCTCTCTCTCTCTCTCTCTCTCTCTCTCTCTCTCTCTCTCTCTCTCTTTGGGTCCAGATCTGCTGTGAAGTCTGACATGGCTGGTGTCCAAGATCATCACGCCTGAAATCACACAGATGAGCTAGAGATAAAAGTTCTCTGGGAATTTTTGTGTGTGCATGCATGTGTATACACACACACACACACACACACACACACACACACACACACACACACACACACACACACACACACACACAATGACTCCTCAGTGAGGATGATTTGTAGAAGGGGGGTGTTGAGGCACCTGCAGTGGTGACATCAACTCAACGGGGATCAGGAGCCTGAAGGCCTCTCTCTCTCTCTCTCTCTCTCTCTCTCTCTCTCTCTCTCTCTCTCTCTCTCTCTCTCTCTCTCTCTCTCTCTCTCTCTCTCTATCTGTGATATAATCACGCATCACCTGCAGCTCTACATCCTGCCCAAGTCGGCAGATTTCATCTGTCATCTCCGATTGGATCTCAATAATAATAACTTGGTGGTGCTGACCACAGATATCATTGATGAGAGGCCTCCATTTTCTGTGTGTGTGAGAAAGCTTCTGTGGATCAAATTCAGCTCTCATTACAAACCCTGAACATCTGAAGTCAAGTGGCCCCTCGGATGCTGTTTTTTTTTTTTTTTTGTCTCTCCACCTGTTCCATGTGCATGCATGAAGAAACCTCCTTTCACAATCTTTCCCTCAGAACATGACAACATCTTCATGTCTTGCAGACATAACATCTACTTTATAACACACACAGCTATGCAAGTTCAGCCCACATATCTGCATTGTCAAGGGAGCGTGCTTTAATTATAAAGACTAATCAACCTTAATGTCTTCATATTTAAGGAAGAAGACAGGCATGGGTACTGCGTTAGAGACTTGCTCCTTGTTCGTTTGCAGGCATCACAGTAACGAACCTTGATGTAGACTGCGATGGCCGCCCACGTATCTGCTAATTGCAGGTCTCTACCCTCAAGCAAACTCGCAGTCACTTACACACACACACACACACACACACACACACACACACACACACAATTTGTGGATGCTTTTAAATGCACTGCTTAGCATTAAGAATGGATGAAGTGTCTTCATATTTCCTCAGGTTTGCTTCATTTTAGGCGCTAGCTCACGCATGAGAACTGACGTCCACCTTTTTGCTCACATAAAACATGTATTTCATATAGACTAGGGCCTTGACAATTTTTCACACACCCATTCGAGGTGCAACGCAAAAGTGCTAACCACTAAGCCACCATACACTGACTTCATTATGGTTTCTATAGTAACAGCTCATTCACAGACACTCGTATGGCCGGGCGCTCCACATGATCTAAAGCTAATCATAAATGGATTTTGTCGCTGTTGTTGTTATAATTTAGCAATAAAAAACATACAATTGTTGATATGGTGATGCTTCTTTTGTAATGAGATGTTAGTAAGGGAATGTTTATGGCTGCTGTAACATAATTGATAATAGGAACTAACTCCTGTAGTGGACTTTCCACAACAATAAATGTAACTATAAATGGATTTTTAAAAAAGTGTCATTCTTTAATACATTTTAAAGCATTGCAAAAATTGGAAATGTAATTGCTGTAATTGGAAAATAATCAACTTTAGGGTAGTAGTATTTTCCTGTAACAGCATGTCATGATGTGTTGTAAAATGATCAGTGGCATAAATAATGATACATTGCTCGGTTTAACAGATTTCTTTTTTTTTTTTTTAGTCGAACAATCTTGTTGAGGAGAGAGATTATATGTCTAATATATATTTTAACATGTTCATATTTTTTTAATTATTACATATTCATGTATTTAATTAATACACATTTATAGGTATGCTTTTCCTTTCTTCCTTCCTTTCCAAAGTTTGCATTATGGTTTTCTGCGAATTTTAAAATTCAGTCCAGCACTATTCAAGTAACAGGATTTATTGTTCTTTTAAATGATAACGATACATTGCTCGGTTTAACAGATTTCTTTTTTTTTAGCCAAGCAATCTTGTTCAGGAGAGAAATTATATGTTTAACATATATTATATATTTAATTAATACATATTTCCCCTCAAAAATGTATGTTCTATTATGTGAATATCCTTCAGTGGAGCAGCGTAATTTAAAGAGAACTATAATACATAGTACAAAATTAGGTTCTTTTTAGAAATTTATAGGCATACTTTTCCTTCCTTCCTTCCTTCCTTCCTTCCTTCCTTTCCAAAGTTTCCATTATGGTTTTCTGCTAATTTCAAAATTCAGTCCAGCATTATGCATGGAAACTTTGTCATGTAATTGGATTTTAGAAAAAAAAAAAAAAAAAAAGAAAAAAAAACAGCATTCAGAGCTGTATCCACAGTGACAGACACAAAGACCGGACAATGTGGCTATAGATTTGGATGTCACCTAGCAACATCAGAGGCTAGATGAGCCAGCATGGAAGGTGCCATTAAAAATGTGAGGGCAAGAACTTGGGTGAGAAGTGTAGCAGATGGCCATCAGGCTAGCCAGATGAGGATGAGCTTACTAGCAGACCAATCTTAGCCCCTGAAGGGGTGATCTGCTCTTTACATTATCTTAATGTTCATTAGTGCTTTACAGATGGGCACGGTGGCAGACTGCATATGTGGCATGGCTGTGAAGAAGCAGCAGCATGTTTTCATTGGGAAGTGGCAAAAATCACAAAGAATGAAGACGTGTAGGCTTCCGTGGAAAAAAAATATATCGGCTTCCTGTTCAACTGTTATGCTGGGAAGAGGACGTGCACTTCACTTAACTCTTTATATAACATCCACGTTTGTGAACAGTAAATTTTAAGGCTGCTTTTAGAAAAATGTAACATGTGACTCACCTCAAGATCACTTGACACCATTACTGTAATTTAATATAAATCATTATATAGGATGTCTGATACTGGACATTTGAAGAATGGAAAAATGCTTGAAATATGCTTTAAAAATCCAGTCTGGGTGAACTTCTGCCCTCTGTAGCCTCAGATTCCTTATCTTGGTTGATGGGAGTGGAACCTGATGTGATCTTCTGCCATTGAAGCCAATCTGCCTCTATATTTTTCTGAGATGCTTTTCTGCTCACCACGGTTGTAAAGTGGTCATTTGAGTTACTGTAAGCTTCCTGGCAACTCAAACCAATCCTCTGACCTCTTTCTCTCTCTCTCTTATGACGGCTCTTAAGCCGTTTCCGCCTGCAGAACTGCCGTTCACTGGATGTTTTTTGTTTTTCGCACCATACTGTGTAAACTCTAGACGGTGTTGTGAGTGAAAATTCCAGGAGAACATCAGTTTCTGAAATACTCAAACTAACTCGTCTGGCACCAACAGCAATGCCGCAGTCACTGAGATCACATTTCCCCCCCTTTTCTTATACTTGATATGAAGCTCTTGATGCATATCTGCGTGATTTTATGCTTGTATTTTTTTTTTTTAAATAATAAACATTGAAAATAGTTTTTACTGAAGATAGATTTCTTTTACCATCATTTCTGTTGCATGATGCATCGGCTGCATCATGCAACAGTCCTAAATTGTGTCCATTTTGTATTCTTGTACATGTCGAGAATATTGCTATATTGTGTATAAAAATGTTATTTTTCAACATACTTTTAGTCTTCAACATTAAATATTATAGACCTGAAAGCTTTGTTTGCAAATTCATTGGATGTTTTATCCTTTCTTTTACACATGATATCCTTACACATAGAAATTAATTTATTTAATATAACTGGTATTTAGATCAGCTTAAAATTCATTTGACATGCAATGTTAGGTAAAAAATCTGGATATAAGGACATCAATACAGCTTCACAGTTGCAAAAATGATGTTTATATTGGTAGTAGTATATGTTTATATTGGTAGTTTTTTTCACTGAAAAAAACGATTCGTTGGCTCAACAACCATATATATATATATATATATATATATATATATATATATATATATATATATATATATATATACAGAAATATAAATAGATTAAACTCAAAAATGTTCATTTTTTAAAAACATTTTAGCTTTACTTAAAATACATTAGTGTGTTCAACACAAAATGTTAATTACAAGGTGAACCTAATAGTATGCATAAAGTGAACAGAGGAAAAAATGAGTCATGTCAACTACAGTTACAGTTAGGTTAAGGTTAAGTAAACCTAACTTAAAGTTTGAAGCATGACTGTGAGCCACATGATATGCAAATATCCAGTGAAAAACTAGAGTTTTACTTTTTAACATCAATTAACACTCATTTATTGCGTTAGTGCTCAAGGGGGTAAACAGAATGTTTTAATTGTTACGAATGTATACTTCAACCATTAGAAACGTGTTAAATACTTATGAATACTTCGTAAAAAAAAAAAAATGTTTGCAAGTAAGCATCGAGTCTGCACGAGTGTTTCATAAGAAATATACATGCATCGAGTAACGACTTTTTTTCCCCAGGTATGTAGCATTGCAATCTGTGAAACAAAGTGCTTAATTTTTGTACTAACTGTCTGAAAACCTTTTGTTAACTTTTGTTGAATTAAGTGATTTTTTTCTTATTGAGCTGTACTCAATTCATTATGGTTTTTTTAAACGACAGTATTGCAACCTCTGTCCATAAATAAAGTTTTTAAAAAATGCTTTAATTTCTGCTAATTGTCTGTGTTGTTTATTTTAAGATATTGAATGTTCAGGAGCAGTGCAGTAAGCAGAGCAGTTTTATTCAACTCAATGAGTTACCTTGTGTTAATGTAAATGAGCTACACGAAAAGCTTAAATGTTCATTTGAATCAACTTGCAATTACTTGGTAGATTCTATTGGTTACATTATTTTACACGTAAAGGTTTTCTTGTTAATTTTACTTAAAATCACTTCAAGTTGAATCTACTTAAAAAGTGTGAGGCAAAAATGATGCATATATATTTTAAGTAAATCCAACACATAATTTTTTTCAGTGTAATGAAATTGTTTGAATTTTTGTCTTTTAAAAAAAAAATAATTATAAGATGTATACATTTAACGAGAAGGTATCTCCATTCAGCTAGGTGACAGCTACGTGTTGGTCAAACCAAGGATTTGGGGTTTTATCTTCTTTTCCTGGAGATGAAGAAGCTTTTGGTCTGGAGATAGCAGTAGCTGGAGCTTTGCAGTGGAACAGAGCGGGAGAAGCACGACCTGATGAGTGGAAATCCCCTACTTTCTAATTAATAGAGGTACACAGGGCCAAGGGATGAGGCGGATCAGGAAAATGACATCAGGAGCGTGATAGCATCACTCATTTCTCTGGCCCATTGTGGCCCCACAGGATCATCTGTAATGAATCACTCAAGCATTCGGCAGACACATTTGAATGGTGGTGGAAAAATTCTTTGTCCGGCGGAGAGTTTTTTCCTTTGATAAAGATCTTCACTCTCTATCCTCCACTCGTCTCGTCTTTTCTCCCGCCTTTTCCCCTTACACTTCTTGGCTTTTTTGTGCGAGAGTTTCCTGATCAAACGAAGAATCAAGGTCTTGGCAACAGGTGCAATCTCTGTGTCTTATTTTCTTTTCTTTCCAAGGAAACTCACTTTAAAGTTAGGAGAAGATACAACAAATACAGGCATAATGCACATTAACTGTTGTTCTACTTGACACACATTGTGACAGTTTCATTGTTCCACTTTTTCTTTTTCAAGTAGTTCAATACGCCCCGAAGAACTAAACCCAAACCGAGAAGCATTATCAGACTTTTTCTATGACAGCCCCTTCCTTTTTTCCCCATTAATTACAGGAAAATCCCAACATTTAAATGTACCTCATCTTTATTTTCAGACGAACTGAGAAGGGTCCTTTTCTCCCTGCGATTGCCACTGATCCGTCAGTCTGTCTGGAGATAGAGACACAGATCTAAGACATTTCAGTAGGAGAGTGTGTGATCAAAGAGTTTGCTGCTAGGGTGAAACCTTCAGGACGTGCACAGGGGATCTGTGGGTTTGCAGGAACAAGAGGGGTAATGCTGATGTTCTTTGAAATCTTTGTGCCAAGGCACAGAACTACAGATTTTCAGGTTTTTAGAATTGGTGTTGATGGAACGTCTTAGTCAAATCATTAATTAAAGCTAACTTTATTGACTTTTCAATGGATGAGGTTGGATCTTTACATTTAACTGTTAATAGTTGACACCAATGAACACTAACCATAGGAATTTTTAACCTTGTTTGAAACCTAAGGAATATATAAACCTCTGATCTTTAAAAGATCATTAGTCTAGTCCTGGTCTTGTTTATCATTGATTGAATTATCCTTCATAGAATAAAAGATTAACTACGACGAACATTCCATGTGGAGTAGATTTATAAGGTCTACAGGGTTTTTTTCCCCCATTAGAAATCATTTTAAGTTGTGTGGGATTATTTTGACTATTAATGGGTAGATTATGAGGTAATGTGATCCAGTATAAATTACCAGTTATTTGACTCTATATACCGTATATAAAGCTCAGAGGAGAATGGCCAGACTGCTTTAAACTGACAGGAAGGCTCCAGTGAGCAGAAAAGCATCTCAGAACACACAGCATGTTGAACCTTGAAGTGGAAGACCTCTGGGTTCCAATCCTGTCAGCCAAGAACAGGAATCTGAGGCTTCATCCCACCAAAACTGGACAGTTGTAGCCCATCTGCCTCAAGGCTAGGCAAGTTGTGCATTTTTAGATGCTTTTCTGCTTTTCTGATGGTTGTAAAGAGTGGTTGTTTGAGATCATGTAGACTTCCCGTTGCCTCCAAGCAGTCTGACCATTCTTCTCTAACCTCTTTCATCAACAAGATGTTTCTGCCTGCTTAACCGTTGCTCACTGGAAGTTTTTGTTTTGTTTTGTCTTTGCACCATTCTGTGTAAACTAAAAAGACTGCTGTATGTGTGAAAATCCCAGGAGATAAGGAGTTTTGGAAATATTCAAAGTAGTGCAGTCTGGCACCAAAGAATGGAAATGGTTTGCACTTATATAGCGCCTTTTAACCTTAGCTGTTCTACAAAGCGCTTTACACTTTTCGCAATTCACTTATTCACACACACACACACAATGCAAGGCGCTAGCCTGCCATCGGGAGCAACTTGGGGTTCAGTGTCTTGCCCAAGGACACTTTGGCATGTGGAGTCACGTGGGCAGGAGATCGAACCGCCAACCCTGCGATTAGTGGACAACCCACTCTACCACCTGATCCACAGCCTCCCCAACAACCATTCCAAAGTCAAAGTCACTGAGATCACATTTTTCCCCATTCTGATGTTTGATGTGACCTGTATCTGCATGATCTGACGTGTATTTGCAATGCACCACTACCACATAATTGGCTGATTGGATAATTGCATGTATGAGTTAGGTGTGAGGTAGGTGTTCATATTAAAGCGATTCTTAAGTGTATATACTGTAGATGTAGCAAAAGCTGAGTGAAGTACACAAGGTTTCTGGAGAAACAGGATGTTTTGGACAAAAGTACTTCATCAGCTGTGCAAGCAAAGTGCTTCGGGGGCTATAGAAGGTGAAAGCAGTTGATGTTTGAAATGGTTGATGAAGTAACAGTTTTGGTCAAAACATGACATCCATTCCATGGAGTTGCAAACAGAGTTATAATTAATGTCATGGCCATTGCCACTGAATCGTCTCGCCACAGGAAAGGAGCAGTAGCTCGAAGGTGCTCCACAACCTTCTCTACTTAGTTTCTCCATTATACAGCTGATTGCATTTCTTGTATACCCAGTAAAACTTTAACCTATGTATGCATGCTTTCAAAAGTATTTTACTCTGGTTACAAGCCCTCCACTTTTGCAATTCCATCCATCCATCCATTTTCCATACCGCTTATCCAACACAGGGTCACGGGGGAGCCTAGAGCCTATCCAAGAGGACTCAGGGTACAAGGTAGGGGACACCCTGGATGGTCGTGCACACATTCACACACTACGGACAATCTGAAAATGCCAATCAACCTACAACACATGGGAGGAAACTGGAGTACCCAGAGGAAACCATGGGGAGAACATGCAAACTCCACACACACAGGGTGGAGGCGGGATTCAAACCCCCAACCCTGGAGGTGTGAGACAAATGTACCAACCACTAAGTCACCATGCCCCCCACTGCTGTAATTATATTACACAATTCAGATTTCAATACCATGTATTATTTTCTTGTTACTAGTCTATTCTTCTAATGGCTAAATACAAAACAAAATGCTTGTATAAATGAAATTTGAACCATTTTGGAGATTTTGGAGATCTACTCAATATTTACACAGTTTGGTTTGCTCCTGAGATAAATAGTTCAGCAAGAGAATATTTTTACATTTGTGGAGCTACAGATGTTTTGATTAGCGGTACATACATATAAAAGTAATTTGTAAAAAAATAAATAAATAAATAAAATAAAATAAAATAAAATAAAATAATAATAATAATAATAATAATAATAATAATAATAATAATAATAATAATAAGACAAATATTTTTAAAAAGACTCAAATCAAATAGATTTTTAGCAAGTGACTTTTTCCACTATTGAACACTGAAAATAAAAATAAATACTATACTCAAATGTTTGGTTAAAGCATATTAGACACAAATACAATTGTACAAACTCTCTCTTTGTACCTTTAAATATGAATTTATTTCTGTTTATATCTCATTTATTGACTGGAAGGGAAAATAAACACCAGATAAAGTGTTGCAAACATTTATTCCACATACAGAGGGAGAAAGAAAAGAAGTCTATCTGAGCGTTTTAGGGAAGGTCTAATACCTTTGGTGCCATTCCTAAGAAAAGTGAGCAGTAAAATGAACAAAGAGGGGTTTTGTTCTGCGCTGCTGCTGCAAAGTTTCCCAATTTGTCTCATGGAAATATGAAATAATCCAGCATGCCCCCTTTTTTATATGCCATTCCCATCAACAGAGAGGAAATGAAGGCTGAACAAAGTCGATCTGGCCGTATCACACACGCTCTGAGGGGATTTACTAAGTCAAGCCATGGACATTAGCTTCAAAGTTTGCGGGGGCGATAAATACGGGCTAAATGAATCAGAGTACATTTCAATAACTAGCAGCAAATAAGGGCAAACCGCATGCATTCCTGTTAGAGCTTTGTTTCAAATGATCGTTTTTTTCATTACGGAGTAGTTCAATCCTTCCCAAGGGACTTACACCCAAGTGCAAGAAGGTTTCCAGACATCTTCTCTCTCTCTCTCTCTCTCTCTCTCTCTCTCTCTCTCTCTCCCTCTCTCTCTCTCTCTCTCTCTCTGTCTTATTTCCTGTCTCTGTCTCTGTCTCTCTCCCAACCCTTATATCCCAATGCAATTATTTAATATACACCCACTCATAGTCTGCCTATGAGATAGGAATATAATTGTATGTTACTTTTTAATTACAGGAAAAAAATCTAACTTCTAAGATGATGGGCTGGAAGGTGCCACTGCATTGTTATTTCTCTCTCTTTCTTCCTACCCCCCCTCCCCCCCCCCCTTCATCCCGGTTTTCTGATTGTGCGAGCCGGGCTCCTTTGCTGAGCGATGATAAGCGGAATTTCCATGTTCTCTGCATAATTAATCCATCTCTGCCTCTCCTCATGCCAACTCCTCCGTTATCGCCCTCACATGCCTGAATTGCAAAAGAATCCTCTCTTCAATTGGAACTTATTGATATGCCGGGAAGGAGGGGGAAAAAAAGAAAAAACTGGAAATCCTCAAAATTTTAAGCCACAGATTGGTAAATGGATTAATTTCGCGGCAATCTCCAGCATCTAACGCGGACAGAGACAGGCAATATGAATTGAAAGTGCCTCCTGTTTCTGGAGTTTTAGTCCCAAATGATAGCGTTTATTGGCATGTTTTTTTTTCTCTCCTCCACAGTCAAAAAAAAAATAAAAAATTACCATTCATTTGCATGGCATAAAATACTTTTATATGGTTTGGAAATTCAGAGGAATTTCTTTCAATGCCTGTCGTTTGGCTGCCTGATAACAACTCCTGCCTCGCACATCTGGCAGCTTTTGATACTGGCTGAAAAGAGAGCCTGAATATTTAATATTTTTATCTGTTTTTCATCGATGGTTTCACCATTAGGGCAGGCAGGCCTATTTTGCATGGAGGCAGGCAGATGTAGATTTATTTCTCTGAGCTGTCTACACTTGGCCTATTCTGATGCATTTTAACTCCTTTTGTGTGTTGTGTATGTATGTGTGTGAGAGAGATTGCGTGTGTGTGTGTGTGTGTGTGTGTGTGTGTGTGTGTGTGTGTTTGTGTGTGTGTGTGTGTGTGTGTGTTTGTGTGTGTGTGTGTGTGTGTGTGTGTGTGTGTGTGTGTGTGTGTGTGTGTAGGGTTGCCTCTGCATATGCAGTCGCTTAAGCAGTCAGAATTATAAGCATAGCACAAGGCAGGCGCACACACACCTGGAAAATCTACAAATACAATATGATGGATATGTTTACAAAAATGTGACTGAAATATCTGAAATATTCAGCTTTTTAGAAATCTATACCCAAGTTGTTTTATCACAGAACGATATGATGTGATGTGAAGCCGCTCTAATGTCCATTCCAATGCCATTCTATTTCCTGTTTGATGCAGACATTAGAAATAAGAGGCGCTGATTATTTGGCAGCTTGGCTATGAAATAGGACATTATGACGTTATTGTTGCATCTGTCATGTGCTGCAGTAACTACTACGACTATGTAATTAAACGAGTATGCTCCGGACTGTCCCTGGACCCTTGTGATCTAATAATTATAGATTAATCAACTCGATATTTTGTCTTATTCTATTTTTTTCTCTCTCCTTTGGCAGTCGAAAAGTGAAGATATGGCATAAATTGGATGCAGCTGTATTTCAAGACAATTAATCTGTCAAAACCTGGTGTGCGAACACTATGCACTCAGCATCCATATGCCATGGCCGGGTGATACTGATCATATATTATTCGCACAAAGCCAAATTGAACAACGCCTCCAAATGATGTTGCCATGCATACATAAATTACCAGGGGAGTATATTACACCCGGCACTCGTGATAGGGAATAATGTATAATAACAAGGCATAAAAGGTGTTGTCTTGTGTTCTTATAATATTGTCAGTGCTCAGGGGGGAAAGGACTTACTGCGGGAATATAATTGGAGAAAGAGGTGATGGTGTAGATTAGATTGATTAGATTTGACATAGACTAATGTTAGACTAATAATAATAATAATAATAATAATAATAATAATAATAATAATAATAATAATAATAATAACAGAGCTTTCCCATTCTGCTGAATGAGAGACACACTGTATGTCGTGTATCTTTGAAATCTCCAGGATAATTGTAACAGTCCAGCTCATTTTACCATGAGAGTAACAGGATAAAAATAAAATGTCTTCAAATTATTACACCTCTCATGAAAAGCAACCATGAGTTGATGGGTTTTCTATTTCCATCAGGACTGTTTGCATTGCTATTAACTCAGATTAGAATATGTAAGAATATGTATTTTAAAGTATATTTTACAGCAGAAATAAAACCAATCTGGCCTAAGATAATGGAATGTTCATTGTAACATGAATATGAGCATTAGTGTCAACTGCGTCTGCCATCAAGAGCATCCCTAAGCATGTGTACACTTGAAATAATATTGTTTATATTGGTAGAAATAGAGGTTTTGCGTTACAGAATACATTGTACAATAATATTGCTTAAAATAAAGAGATAAGATGAAGCAGAAATGAATATGAGTGTTAAGTGATCATGTGACACTGACACATGATCATACTATAGTGTACATCTTTAATCCATTATTTAGCTGGATTGTCATTATTTATATATTGTCACAAAGCTAATTTTACGTTTTAAATGGCCTAGTTATACAAAAATAGTTGACAAAATAGTTGTTGTTCATTATAATTACATTGTAATTACAGTGGGGTCAAAAGTCTGAGACCAAAATCCTGGATTATTTATTTATTTATTTATTTTATTTTATTTTATTTTTATTTTTTTAAAATTGGAAATGAACAGAAAGTCTTAGAATGTTGAAATATTTAAAACAAAGAATGTAAATGTACCATATCTTGAATATTTAATATTCAAGATTCTGCACTATTTCATGGGCCCTATTTAAATGGAAGCAAATGTGTGATGTTGACCATGTTACCTGCTTTGTACAAAAGGTCAGATTTTCTGCATGTCTAATCTCTTCTATTGAAGCACGTATTCAGACAACACTCCAGTGGATTTGGTCTAAAAATGGATCATAAGGTTTTGCACAAACTTGTGGAGCCCATGGCAGCTCAAGTGCATATTGTCAATAAACTAAAAAGTGGACGTACCAAATACTAAGAAACTCTGAAATTCATGTAAATATTTCAAAGATTTTGTTTTACCAAGGTATATCATTTTGGCTTGCAAGAATGTAAAGAGGTGCACATTTCCATCAATATTGCTTGTATTGCTAATAATTGAGATAAATTGTATCTCATAAAATGTTTTACAATGAAAATCAATGTAAAAAGATGGCCTATGCCAATGGGACACCCATTCTAAACTGAATATGAGCAATCCCAGCACCACCAAGCTGCCACTGTTGGGTTCTTCTGCTGCTCAGTTGTATCCTGTCTCAATCGAAAATTTTCTGCCAAATGAGTAAAATGTAAATGTAAATTATCAACACTTTTCTTGTCCTACTTTAGTTTATTACAGTCTACAATCTACCAAGAGGATGGGTCTATTCCCATTAACATTGTTGATATTGGTTGAGATGAAGATACTTGATAGTGTATAATAGAATACTTTTTTTTCTTTTTTTTTCTTTACAATTATATTGCATAAAATAAAGAAATAACAACAATAGGACATTGCTGAAACTGAATATAAGCTTTGACATTTCATGTCCTACTACACTGTACATTCAGGTGTAGTTTATATTGAAAAGCTTATTTTACAGTTTGGTCATTAAATAGTTAATAATAATGTGATAGATCTTGATAGTAAATACGCAACAAAACTATCCCTGCTGGAAAAAAAACAAAACAATAGAAACCCTCATAGAATATGTAATGGTTTTAATGGTTATAATGGGAATTGTATTGGTTTTAATGGTCCCTGCGGGTCTCTACTGGAAATTTGTTGCCTTCTATTGGTGGCATGTTATGTCTAGTGGATACCATTTAAGGACCAATAGAACACCTTTGACATTTGGTAATGGTTTTAATGATTAACTGATGGTTTGTAATGGTATTTTTAGTGGAAACCATTTGAATTTCTGTGGCGGTTTCTATTTATTTTTTTCAGCAGGGAGGATTTTAGTGTCACATTCCTTCAATATCTTATTTACACTTCAATAGGATCCCCAAGCATGTGTCTAGGTCCATTAATATTATTTATATTGGTAGTAATATATCCCATACAGTGTTATAGAACATACAGTGTTGAATACTGAACTGAATATGAGCATTAACTGATCATGTGACATTTCTCACCCTACTATACAGGTATACAGGTATATCTTTGATCCTTTTTGAATTGTTGGATTATTTATATAGTGTCAAAAAGCCTGTTTTGCATTTTCAGTCATACTGAGGTTATAAAAGTGGGCAAAATAGTTGTTGTTAATTGCAATATGCAATAAAGCTCTGATTTTAGTGTCCACCAATATCTCATTTACACTTTCCAAGCATTTATCTACATTTCCATTAATATTGTTCTACTACAGTGTTCATCTTTGATCATTTTTTTAGTTGATTTATTATTTATATATTGTCTAAAACCTAATTTACTGAGATTCTGAAAGGTCATACTGAGAATAATGGACATAGGTGTTAATTATAATTATGACTAAACCATAATTGAATCTAATTCTTCCACAAAGGTATATTCATGATTTTGGTACAAATAATGTTTAAAGGATTTTCTTTCTAAATATGGAACAAAACTGCAACAAAAAATTTTAGTGTCTGTCAGATTCCCTCAAAATCCCACTTACACCTGGCATAAGCATGCAAATGGGTATTGGGTGTCTATTTTCATCAATACTGTTTAGATATTTGAAATATAATTTATTACCGAGTACATTATACAGTCGTCAATGAGACCTTACTGCCTGAACATGAGCATTAATTGGTCATGTGACACGCTTCTTGTTCTATAACAGTGTATTACTGGGATTATAAAGGTAGACTAATTAATTACCATTCATTATAATTACACCATAATTAGACCAAATAATTTGCCCATAGTAATTGAATCACTGCTTGACACCATTTTGTTCTTTATGCTGTTTTAGTTGTAGTTCCTTGTTCGTTTAAGGACGCGGTGTGTCGTAGACGAGCGGAGCAGACTGCACATCACACATTGTTACAGATGACATCGATCAGATGGCGACGCGTTCAAGAGAGAAACTTCACACTCCGCTCAGATAGCACAATCAAATTAACAAATGCATCCATCTGGTATGAGTCACTGAAAAATGACAACATGAAGTGCATACTGAAGTACATTCGCTTTTTTATTTTATGTATCAAATGTTTTTTTTGGCAGCATGACATCAACATTACCTCCTCTTCCTTGTTATGACAGTCATATCTCAAAGTTATTGCAGGATTTTTAATTTGAGCTCTCAGTAACGTAATAAAGCGTAAACGTTTATAGATTATGAAGGTAAAGTGGTTTGCATCTGCACCTAGACATTTAAATCTTTCAAAAAACAGCACACTAAGAAAAGTTACAAAATTTAAGTGTACATTTATGTGAAAATTATGAAATCTAGTTCACTCATGCAAATTTCATGACACGTGATTATGTGTTTTTTTTAAGTGATTATGTGAATAACACTGTAAGAAATGTACTGTAAAATTGCCAGTAATTTACTAGCGTTGATCTGTAGCTCAAAGCCTCAACCACTGAGCCACGACTTTCCACAACTAGGCTTACATACACCTCCTGGGCAAAAATAAAAAATAAAAAAATGGGCCCAAATTGGTAAAATATTAAGCTTTTACTGGTCTTACCAGCAAATCATTGGTCAGGAAATGAGCACGAATTTAAACAAATAAAGTAACTTAGTATGGGATATGTATTGGGATATGTATGGGTTTTTCCCTTTGATTTATTTAAATGTTTAAGGCTTGTGGGTAAACTTGTGGACAGCTTTTTATTTTCATTTTTTGTTTTATTTTATTTTTCTTTTCTTTTAATTTTGTACACCCAGACATTTGTTAATTTGAATTTTACCTCAACCATTTTAATCATTATCATGATTTTACCTTTGTGTACAGAGGGTTTGTGTTTCTTCTGTGCTAGGCACAAAAACCATCCACTAGTTTACAGATGTTGACAAAATGTTTACTGTTCTCATTCCCGCCAAAACTAGTAATGGCACAAAACCACTTTTTCTTTTCTGATACCGATAACGATACCAAACCCCTGAGTATTAGCCGATATCTATACCCATCTGATATTTTTTTCTTTAAAAACTGCTAAGCTTTAAAATGATATTTTTGTATATTGTTTTTTTTAAAGCTTTTTTAAAAAAAAATTTTTTTAATCAGTTTAAATCTTTCACTCATAATAAAGTATAGATATGATAAAATCGATCTTAACAGATGCCTTTATATGTCAACATTTCCAGTTCTAAAAAAAAAAAATCCTTCTTTTTTTTCAAATCCAATTTCAGTCATTTCCATTTGTTACAGGATTTAATTTGGGGATTTATTCCCTCCGATATCTGATCAAATTATTTTTTTTTTATTAGTATTGGCCCCTGATCCTGGGTGTCAGATCGATGTCATCTCTACCTAAAATATTAGATATCCCACAATGCATTGCGTGTTCTAGTGTTGTACTGCTCTATTTGCCCGATCATTCAGAGTACAATCCTGCAAAAAAAAAAATAATAATAAAACTGTAAAATATTTTGACACAGCAAAAAACACAGCATTTTTTTGCACATTGTGTCCACATTACAAAGCGGGGCAGCTGTGGCTCAGGTGGTAGAGCGGGTTGTCCACTGATCGTAGGGTTGGTGGTTCAATTCCCGGCCCACGTGACTCCATGTGCCGAAGTGTCCTTGGGCAAGACACTGAACCCCAAGTTGCCCCAAGGCAGGTGCCTTGCATGGTAGCTCTGCTGCCATTGGTGCGTGAATGGGTGAATGAGACACAGTGTAAAGCGCTTTGTGAACCACAAAATGGTTCTATAAAGTGCTATATAAGTTTACAATGTGCATTTCATCATGTTATGCCCTGAACTTGCCAGCATGTAAACAATATGTGATCACACGTGATTAACATTGTAAAAAAAAAAAGGAAGAAAGAACTCTTCATGTGAGACAAGCATATGTGAAAAATTCTAAATAAATGACACATTTGAATCATATTTGAAAATAAAACAACATATAGTGCTACTACATGTGAAAAAGGTTTGAACGTGTCTTTTTCATGAGTCATGTGTGATGAGGATAATGTGGATGTCTGTCCTAAAAGAGTTAAGAATATTGGTAGAGAGAGAAAGAGAGTGTTCAATGTGATGCTCGCTCTACTATTTAGTGATGATCTATGTGCTGTGGTGCTTTTGGGAATCTCAGACTAGCCAAAAGTGCACAGAAGACACACAGACACAGAACTGCATTCTCATTTCATGCTTAAAAAAAAAAAATCGTGGAATTACCTACTAAGAGTTGCATTTTTTTTTTATTAGGACATTTAAACACTGAGGTTATAATAAGCAGGGATCTCAGAACACAGAAGAGAAACAAGGCGATGGGATCGGATGTGAACGATGAGAAACTGAGAAAAGGAGCAAAGGAGATGAGGAAAAGAGAAGAAAGATGAGTGGTTGTGCGGATGGCCAGCGGGTTGGCACGGCGTGGCGCGGCTTGGCAGGCTGGGTGGCGGAGCGGGCACGCTCTCAGACATCTGTTTGCGCTCGGCTGCTGCCGACGCCATCGGAAAAAGGGGGGGGCTGTCGCAGCCATGACCAGCGGGTAGGTGGCACGCCGATAATGCCCTCCTGCAAGCCGATGCCGCTGTGATGCCAGTGCGCCTCTCTGCGTAGCATACCTTACATTGGCACACCACCTCAAAGCAACCCGAAGAGCAAAAGATTGGGAGAGGAGGTCAAGGCATGCCACAGGGCTCCATTTTAGTGTTGTTTTGATTTGTTTTGCTCAGTGCTGAAGTTCTGAGTCATTTTATTATCTCTATTTCTATCTCTATCTATTTTAATTTATTTTTTATTCATCTTCACCATTAGACCTTGAGTTGAGCCTGCCTCAGAGCAGACGGGCAGGCGTGGATGGCCTTGACACGGCCCACTCCTCCAGCTGTCTGTGTGACACACACACACACACACACACACACACACACACACACACACACACACACACACACACACACACACTCTCATCCTCTCTCTACCTCTGTCCTCACCACCCCTGGATGGACGCCAGTCCCTGAATGCCAGTTGGTGCGCCCATCGTACAGCGTGACAGCAAATGGCAGATCTTCAAGGCATTCTGCTGATGCTGCTCTTAAGCCAGGATGGCAGCGTCTGATTTTCACATGATTGCCTTCTGCGTTGGACGGACAACAACACGCTAATCCTGTCGTTACAACATGATCTCATGCAGAATTCGAAGGATTTATAAAGGGAGCTGGGTAAGGAATCGAACACAATGTTATAGGATAAGAATCAACTTGATGTGTCATTTTCCTATAACAGCACATTCTGAAGTGTTTTATTCCACATCCAGGAATGTGCCAGTAATTCCTTATTAAAGAACAACACGTCATACTTTTTATCCATTTATTGTTACGTTTAATGTTGTTGAACATCCACAAAACAAAATCGTTTCCGTTAACGGTTTTGTTACAACAGCTATTAACATTCCGTCATTGAGTCCACACGTCTCGTTTTTCTCTCTTTCTTAAAGCTAATAATAGGAAAATAATATTGGAGATACATAATTTACATAATCGTTACACATTTGAGAAACCGCAAACTTTCCGCCGAAGACTTTCCCCACTGCAGGAGCAGCTTTACCGTAAAACTGACACTGACTGAAGTCTTCTTTTTAACATATCTTTACAGAAAGCCCCAACAGAGCGACATACAGATGTTCTTTTGTTGTTAAATAATAATAATTTTTTATCCATTTATTGTTATGCGGCGCACCTGCCCTACAAGTCCCTGTGTAAGTTGTTACCATAGAAACGATAACGTATTAGAACTTAATGCAGCCAACTATTGCCGCTACAAGAAATTAATTGACACTTTGTGACCAATCAGATGTAAGAATTTAACAGTGCTTAGAAGTATAGGTATAATAAGTCATTAAAAAAAATGCTTGTTGAACTTCTATTTTAAGTATCAGATAGTGTGATGGCACAATACAACACTTTTCTAACAGCAAGAGGTTTCATTCTTTGAAAAACAGAACAGCACGTCCTTAGTAGCAAAGTATCCAAATCAAATTGCGCGTGAAACACAGTCACTGGATCGGCAGTATTCAAAAACAAACACAGAAACAGATGAACAAATAGTGTGCCCCCTTTTTGTACCATGTTAACAAACGTGGACTTTTTCCTCCAACTCAATACTCAAAACCTACAAACAAACGACCAATCACTTCCGGTCTAGATCACGCCCACTTCCTTTTTAAATCCGAATACAGATCCAGATACAAATAATTGGAGCGCTAAACAAATACGGACACACCATTACACCCCTACTGTATTTAAATATGACTTAGCACTTCTAACGAATTCATCACCGCATTAAATTCTCCCATGTTCCTTGTTTGAAAATCCACCTCCACACACACTGACACTGCAAACACACACACTGTATGTTCTTTAGATTACCACAGGAGTGAACTGCATGCTACTGATTTCCCCAGCGATGGGAACAGTATCATGTTAATTATTTCAACCATCTGGTCCAGCCCATGGTACAGGCATCCTCCACCCCAAACAGATTTGTACCTGTCAGGCCCGGTGGCCATGGAAATAAAGTCCAACTCGTCCTGAGGGATTTAATGAGGGGGCTGAAAATGACTGGATCTTATACAACTGGATTCGGGTCGGTTTTAAAGAAGGACAACTGATACTAAATGAATTGAAAACGAATCAGATGTATTTGATTCAGCGGTGAAAAATTATTCTAAACCAACTGGGCGAGAGACAGAGAGAGATCAGTGTGATCCTCGCTCAACCATTTAACAATGATTGTGCTGCTGTGCTTTTTGGGAAACTCAGGTTGGAGATGCTAAAAAACAAACTGAGTGAGAATAATGACAGTGTATTTATTAGAAATGAACTCAAATTATATATAGTTTTATTATAATAACAAAAAATAACAAAAATTTTAACATTTTTGAAAATGGTAATATATATATGGTAATATATATATTCATCACCGCATTAAATTCTCATATATATATATATATATATATATATATATATATATATATATATATATATATATATACACACCAATAAAATACAAAAAGATAAACAAAATAAATACAAATATAAAAACAATCACTGGCCATACCCCTCATCCTAACATTAATGATTTCCATAAGAACTACCTTTACACAGAATATCGTAAAGCTTTTCCTTCACCAACATTACCACAGCAGCAGCTGTGGATATATATATATATATATATTATATATATATATATATATATATATATATATATATATATATATAATTCTAATTCACCAGCTGTAAAATCCCAATGTTTCCTTTGTCCATATGTGCATCTCACCACTATTACAAGATTTACGAATTATAAAAACTCTTATAGCCCATGGATTCATTTCATCCAGCTGTGAAAAACAAAATGCAACAGAATGTTCAGCAATAAACACTGAACAAAACATTTCTTGTTATTTCTGATGCTTTATGAAATAAAGTAGCCTTTTACATACGGCTCCTCCGACTCACCCTGCAATTATACCTCACCCAGCAGCAGAACCTTTTGATTCAATTATTCATTGCTTCAAGAAAACTTAAGTTTTCCTATAGCATTTTTAGGGGATGGAAATGTGGTTTCTAGCATGTGGTCTGACCTTGAGTGATGGAGAAAAGAGGGATGGGGGATGAAAATAAAACATAGCCTGGAGTGAGTTAATTAATTTAGAGACATTTTATAATATACGGTGCATTTTGATGACCTGAAATAGAAAGATCGTGTCCAATCTGATCTTATATATTTCAGCAGCTATCCATACAATCTATATACAGTAAAATGGCTAATATTTACCATAAACAGTACTTTGTACATTTCCTCTTTCAGGTGACTGAGGTACAGTACATTTACAGTAAATAAGCTATATTGAGGCTAATTTAATTTCAGTTCAGCAAGGATAAAGTGTAAGGCTTTTAACTGATATTGCATTTTCAGGAGGTGTAGCAGATATGGCTTGAGCTGTGATTTCAGTTGTGACTAGTACCTCATTTGCGCTCTGAAAAGTAATACAACTTTTTGTGACTTTAATCATATCCATCTTTTTGTGCTGCTGAATTCTTGAATCTGATTGATCAATAGGTGTTGATTCATTTTCAATAACAGCATTCCTAACCTAACCAAACCTGACTCATTAACAGGGACTTCATGTGTCAGAATCTGAGGCTAATACTAAACAAATTCAAACACGTTTTGTTGTTTAGCAATGAAAAAAACCCATCTGATTGTTGATATAATGAAGATTTCTGTAAGGACATGTTTGTTTTACATTTATGGAAGGAGTCTCCAGTGTCAGTGCTTTGTAAAGTCATCAGGAAATTTTCCCACCTCTTTTTTCCTTTATTACCTTGAAGAGAGAGAGAGAGAGAGAGAGAGAGAGAGAGAGAGAGAGAGAGAGAGAGAGAGAGAGAGAAAAGAAAAGCTGGTGAGGGAAAGACTGTTTATAGCTGCTATAACGTAACGTAACGTAATATATATATATATATATATGCAGTGTATATACAGTATACACGGTATATACAAAACGGCATCTGAAATTTGAAATTCTTTTTGGAAACCATAGAAGGCCTTGCATATTTCAGCGAGATGATGCTAAATTACATACTGCATCTATTACAACAGCATGGCTTCGTAGTAGAAGAGTCCGGGTGCTGAACTTGCCTGCCTACAGTACAGACCTTTCACCAACTGAAAACATTTGGCACATCATGAAACGAAATATACAACAAAGAAGACCCAGGACTGTTGAGCAGCTCGAATCCTGTATCAGACACGAATGGGACAACATTCCTCTCCCAAAACTCCAGCAACTGTTCTCCTCAGTTCCCAGACATATACGGACTGTTGTTAAAAGAACAGGGGGATTCTACACAGTGGTAAACATGGCCCTGTCCCAAATTTTTTGAGAGGTGTTGCTGCCATCAAATTCAAAATTACCCTTTCCTTAAAAAATGTTAAATTTCCTCAGTTTAAACATTTGATGTGTTTTCTATGTTCTATTGTGAATAAAACATGGGTTTATGAGATTTGCAAATCATTTCATTCTGTTTTTATTTACATTTTACACAGCGTCCCAACTTTTTTGGAATTGGGGTTGTAAGTCAAACGCAGCAAAAGCTGTTGCTCTTTAAAAAGCGATATCCTAATTTTTGTGCTGCAATGCTTTGGGGAAACCTGTTTATCTCCAACGTGCAACTAATAGTTGTAGTAATCTTTAGTTTTAGGTTAGTTCTCCTGTATCCTCTTGGCTTTGGAAAATTCGGTTCAGTTCATTTCAATTTCATTTCTCACATAGCAGCTTTACAGAAATCCAGATATAAATTCAGATCCCTAATGAGCAAGCCAGATGCAACAACGCCAAGGGAAAAAAAACCTGAGTTGACATGAGGAAGAAACCGTGAGAGGAAGCAGACTCAAAATGGAAGCCATGCTCTTCTGGGTGACACTGGACGATGGTGAGATTATAAATCAAGGTGTAGAAGAGTGAAGCTGTACTAAATTTTGTATAAATTATGATTGAAATTATGATTGAGTCTGACGAGCACAGGACAGTCTTTATGATAAGAACGTCAGAAGTTCTTAGTTACAAATCTACAATATCCAAGTGATATTAACCGCTGAAGCAAGTGTAAGACTTGAGTATAAACTGTTTTGGGGTTTCCAGCACCAAACTCAAGGCAGTTTGGTTGGAGATTGAAGTTCAATTTGAATTTGGACAAGCACCAAACTCAAGCCCACAGACAGCAAACGGAATCTGTTCCTGTCACTTTTAGATCCTGTAGCTAAACAGAAAAATAGAAATAGAAAGAGAGAGAGAGACAGAGAAAGAGAGGCTGAAAGACTTCTCCTCATGCCAGCTTGTTATGGGTAGGGGAGGCTGAGGCAGACTGGCACGAGGCAGATAAAAGCCTTCCTCAAGGTGCAGCACTGTTGACTAGTTTTAACCCCTCGAAATTATGCCGTCGTTTCCCCACTCCGTTCCAAAGTCCCGGAATTGGGTTACAAGATAATTTCACAGGCGACTTGCTCGTCTTACTTGGCAGTTCAACTGGCTAATTGAAGGAGGCGATTTCCAGGCCCTGCCACTGTTTAAGGAATGATACTTAAAATCTGAGTAATGACGATAAAAGGGATTTGCTGTGACGTGGATGTTGCCGGATTTCTTCGACTATATATGAGGCCAAACATGGAAGGAGAAAAAAGTCTTCAGGCTCAGGATGTGTGTGTGTAGGAGAAACAAAATTAACTTTTCTTTCTTTTTTTTTTTTTCAAAATTCTTGCAAAAGTTTGGTGATGCCTTTTTGAGGACCAAAATGGTTTTGCATCATGATACAGACGTTCTGAATGGCAATAAGTTATTCATTACACTTTGCTAGCCAACTGTGTGAGGAAAGCTAACAGGGCCGCCGGAGCAACGGAGGCGAGCTGGCATTTGACCCGACACATTGCAAACTACTGGGGCGGTGACCCAACACTTCAGGCAATAACAGACAGGTCTGACTCGGTTGAAAATCCAATCAAAACTTCCAGTTCCGCTGGGGCGTGGGATATTACTCCTAAAGGGGATCTCTTATGAGCGATAAAGGGTTAACCGTTAAACTCTCTGTCGCTTAATAATCGTGGGTTGAATCATTATCGCTAAAAATTCAATATTTTAAGTGAAATATGCACATGTTCTATATTTTGAATCGATTTTAGGAACATTCCTCAAATGACATTCTTCAAATAAAGTAAGTAAGCCTTGCTTAGCTTAGTGAAACAGACTCTTAATATAGTGACAAACCTTACTACAGTGATGAAACTCACTGCGGAACATGAGCATGTCTTTGATTATTAAATCATATTTTAGAATTATTGCTATCTAACTTTGTGAACTAATTTTTAGCTGTTATTAGCTGCCTGAGGACTAAAATGCAAAATGAAGTGTGTCGGGTTGAAACAAACTACTGAAAGAAAAATACATACAGTGGTTAGTTTCTATGTTTTTTATGACAAAAATCTTGCCCCACCACTTTTGGAGTAGTGGTATATATACAGTGTCCTCCCCTAATATTGGCACCCTTGGTAAATATGAGCAAAGAAGGCTGTGTTCAAAAATTGTCTTTATTGTTTAACCTTTTGATCTTTTGTTCAAAAAATTCAAAATACAATCTGCTCTCATGGATATCAAACAACTGCAAACACAACATAGGTTTATCAAAAAAAAAAATCTTTCTTTAATATACCCAAAGAAAACCATTATGAATTCATATGAGAAAAATATATGTGAAGTATATTCCCATTGATATTTTACATTATTTTTAATACACCTGGTTGACTAGGAACAGGAAATTGTTCAACCATGACTTCCTGTTTCACAAGGGTATAAATATGAGGTAACACATAGGCCAAATTCCCTTAGTCATTCATAACAATGGGTAAGATCAAGGGATATAGCAGTGATGTGCGTCAAAATGTTGTTGAGCTTCAAAAAATGGGAAGTGGCTATAAGAAAATAGCAAAAGCATTGAAAATGCCCATTTCCACCATCAGGGCAATAATTAAGACGTTTCAGTCAACTGGAAATGTTATGAATCAACCTGGAATTGGACGTGTGTCTATATTGTCTCAACGCACTGTGAAGAGGATGGATTGGGTGGCCAAAAATCTCCAAGGATCACAGCTGGAGAACTGCAGAAGTTAGTTGCATCTTGGGGTCAGAAAGTCTCCAAAACTACAAATCCGAAGTCACCTACATCACCACAAGTTGTTTGGAAGCGTTTCAAGAAAAAAGCCTCTACTCTCATCCAAAAACAAACTCAAGCATCTTCAGTTTGCCAGACAATACTGGAACTTCAAATGGGATCGGGTTCTATGGTCAGATGAAACCAAAATAGAGCTTTTTGGCAATAAACACCAGAGTTGGTTTTGGTGCGCACAGAGAGGTAGCCATATGGAAAAGTACCTCATGCCCACGGTTAAATATGGTGGTGGCTCTTTAATGTTTTGGGGCTGTTTTTCTGCCAGAGGACCTGGACATTTTGTTAGGATACATGGCATCATGGACTCTATCAAATATCAACAGATATTAAATGAAAACCTGACTGCCTCCACCAGAAAGCTTAAGGTTGGATGTTCCAGCAGGACAATGATTCAAAACATACATCAAAATCAACACAAAAATGGTTTACTGACCACAAAATCAAGGTCCCCTCACTTGAAACCTATAGAAAACCTGTGGGGTGAACTGAAGAGGAGAGTCCACCAGCGTGGACCTCGAAGTTTGAAGGATCTGCAGAGATTCTGTATGGAGGAATGGCCTCAGATCCCTTGCCATGTATTCTCCAACCTCATCAGGCATTATAGGAGAAGACTCAGAGACTCAGGCAAAGGGAGGTAGCACAAAGTATTGACTAAAAGGGTGCCAATAATTGTTGCACACCTGTATTTAACAAAGATATATATTTTTTGATAAACCTGTTTTGTTTGCAATTGTTTGATATCCATGAGAGCAGAGTATTTTTGTGAATTCTTTTGAACAAAAGATCAAAAGGTTAAACAATAAAGACAATTTTTGAACACAGCTTCTTTGGTCATATTTACCAAGGGTGCCAATATTAGTGGAAGGCACTGTGTCTGTCTATCTATCTATCTATCTATCTATCTATCTATCTATCTATCTATCTATATATATATATATATATATATATATATATATATATATATATATATATATATATACATAGAGAGAGAGAGAGAGAGAGAGAGAGAGAGAGAGAGAGAGAGAGAGAGAATAATTGCTGCAGCACTAGTACTGTGCTAACTGTACTAAAATAATTAAATGAAACAATTCTGTAGATTAAATTACTATCTATAAACAATAAAATAAAAAAAAGAAAGAAAGAAATCTACAATATGGTCTGGCCACAGATCAGTTTCTTAGGTACTCAAATATACAAATATCGATATATAGATACAAATATCTTTGATAACTTGCAGTAGTTCTTATGTAGACTTTGACTCTTAAGTCTCACTCATAAGTCTCACCTGACAGTCTCAATTATGTTTTTGTTTGAAAAGTAGTCAATAATATCCTGAATATCCTCTGTTCCGTCCCTTTAATGACAAAAACTCCACTTGGATGTTGATATAGTGAAACAAGAAAAATCATTGACCAGCTTTATAAATACATTTGGAAACTTGAAGATTAGAAAGCCATCATAGTCAGTTGTTACTTCCCCTTCTTACCTTCAACCAGAGCTCTTTTCCTAATCACATTCCCAAGAATGACATTTTCCTTTCCTTCCTGTGGATAAACTCTAGCACATCATTAACAAATATTTCATACACAATAAAGTGAGTAAAATCTGTGCCATGATCTGTGTCATGATTTATCTTTAAAAAGAAAAGAAAATATTAATGCAAACTCACAGTTGCTGATTTTTCACAACTGTTGTAAGCTTAAAAAAGTAACACTTCTAATAATTCTTTTCTTGTTCATTCTACACAAATTGCACTTGGAAAGCCATAATCATCTCAGCCAAATCTAATTTTAGCACATTCATTATAGATTTAACTGTTGATTTGTGTGCTCTATAGAGAATTATTTATTTAATTGTTTATTAATTAATTAATTAATTAATTAATTAATTAATTAATTAATATTTATTATTTAAGTGTGTATATACATTACTGTTTCAGTCATTACATGGTGCCTTCCCCCTTCTTCTTTTTATGGACTGTGTAAAAGTTTTTACTGAAGTTTTGAATAAACAAATAAAATAACAATAAGTATTATTTTCTTGATGATTCGACAGAAATTCCATTTTTGTAAAGCCAAAATCATACACCAAACCCAGACCATTCATTATAAACTATTTTTTATATCTGTGTATGCTCTTGAGGTTTATTTATGTATTTATTTATTTATTTGTTTGTTTGTTTATTCATTCATTCAAACATGTATATTTCTATCAGCCAGCTGTGTTTTTTTTATTCATTATACAGTGCGTTCTTTCTTCTCCTTTTTATTGACTATGTGAATGTTCTTTATTAAGGTTTTGAATAAATTAACAAAATAATAATAATGATTATTTTCTAGATAATTATATTTTTATTTTTTTGATATTTATACATCTATTAGTCGTCAGCCGTGGTGTTCAGACCTTGTAAGGTGCCTTCTGCGTAGTACTTTTTCAATGATGGTGTGAGTGGTGTTCTTAAGGGTTAAACAAACAAACAAGCAAACAAATAAATAAATAACAACCCTTTTATTGATGACTCTACAGAAAGTATACTTTTTGGTCTATCTATCTATCTATCTATCTATCTATCTATCTATCTATCTATGTGTCTGTTTAAACATGCATGAGTATTAGTAGTTGTGTTTTTCAGCTGTTATATGGTGCCCTCTGTCTAGTCCTTAGTTCAGTGTGAATGATGTTAAGGTTACAAATAGATAGATAGATAGATAGATAGATAGATAGATAGACGTGTCATAATTATGTTATACATAGTTTGCTGAGATGAATGAAAAGGTGTGTGCAGTGATTTGTGAGTATTTGAGAAAGAAGCGGATGTATTAGCTTCGGCTACAGATTAGATTTGGCTGCAGAACTCAATAATCAACTTGGACCGCACGCGCGGTTACGTGAAGTTCGCCTACGGTGCCCGGCGAGGCCCAAACCTTATCTTCAAAAACAAAACCGCGAAACGCCTTCACCTCCTCAGTCAGTTCCGGCGGAGCGGCGCACCGTACAGCCTCA
Source organism: Cranoglanis bouderius (assembly GCA_023630585.1). Lineage (NCBI taxonomy): Eukaryota > Metazoa > Chordata > Actinopteri > Siluriformes > Cranoglanididae > Cranoglanis > Cranoglanis bouderius. The sequence goes on from CM042539.1 coordinate 22,745,485, forward strand.
CCTCAGAGTGAGACAGAAAGAGAGAGAGAGAGAGAAAGAGAGAGAGTGGGTGAGAGAGAGAGAGAGAGAGAGAGAGAGGAGGAGGAGGAGAGGCAAAAGAAGAAACAGTGCGCACAGCACACACACACGCCGTCACTCCTTTTCCCTCCCGCTCTTCTCCAGCGACTCTCCGGCTCTTGGATGCACCGTCGCCCGGCTCTGTGTCACTGTTAGACCCGGCTTCACAGCAGCCATGTCCCGCAGAAAGCAGAGCAACCCGCGGCAAATTAAACGTAAGTGCCTGTTTTTCCTCAGGTTTCAGAATCCGAGCTCGGTTTATCTGAGAAAAGTTGGTTGGTCTAAAAAAAAAAAGAAAAAGAAAAGAAAAGAAAGCGGACAAGTTGCTGAGTGCTGGACTCGGCAGGTGCAGTTGTGTTGGTGGTGTTGTTGTTTTTGTTTTATTATTTATTTATTTATTTATTTTCCTCAGCTATGTGGACTGTAGCTACAACAGCAAACTACACTGTATGACTACACTGAGTAGTTCTGTATAAACATTAATCTCGTGGTGTGCGAGTTCGGGTGATCATTTCAGAGTCCAGAATTTGAGTTTACATTTTGTTTTGGATTTTTATTTACTTTTTTTTTTTTTTTTTTTTTTTTTTTTTTTTAAAGATACTTTTTTTTAAAGAGGTATTTATGCTGGACGGATTGAGTTGGAAGTGTAGTAGTGGTCACGTGCTGTGATGTTGTAAATGTCATAAAATATATAAATAAATAAATCTATAAGCTTGGAGAACACACACACACACACACACACACACACACACACACAGACATAATCATATCACTGGGAGATAGCATTTCAGCCACGATGATAATAATAGGAAGAATAATAAGAATAATAATACTAAGAGGAAGATAATAGGAAGAATAATAAGAATAATAATACGCATGTGTATTATCATTATACGATTAATCAAGAATACAACGCAAATATAATTAGTGTAATTTTTTATTATTATTATTATTATTATTATTATTACAGTGTTTATTATAGCAGTTAAAATGTAACAATTATCATGTTTCTCTTCTTCCTATTATTATTATTATTATTATTATTATTATTATTATTATTACAACAACATGACAGCCAGACTGTCATTTCTTTTGCCCTCCTCCCTTGTTTTGTGTATTTCTGGTTGACTTTGCGCTATACAATAAATGCGAAACTATTATTCATGTATTATTTTCATATTTAGCATTTTGTATCTTCTGAAACGTTCAGGGCGATGGCATGAAAGTGCATAAGCACGGCCGTGAGACGTTCTTGGCAGCTGGTTTTGGAACTAAACTACTGTATGTTAACGTGATGAGGCTGGATTAAAAACACAGGATTAGTTTATTCAGGATGTAGTGATCGATGCAGGTTTGGGATATAGTAACCGATTTGGTGAGATTAGTGTCATCGGTGCATGGTGTCATGTGTGATGCAGGGCCTTGAGGTGTGTGTGGGTGTGGGTGTGGGTGTGTGTGTGTGGGGGGGTGCTCTGAATTGTTTTGAGGGACAGGTTAAACTCTTCTCCCGCAGGACTACTTGAATCCGTCTTCTCCTTGATCGTGTTACAGTAGTCTTGAAGCTGTATGTGTATCAGCAGTGTGTGTGTGTGTATGTGTGTGTGTAAGTTTGCTTTGTACTGATTGTGTTCGTATTCAGACACGTTTCCAGTCAGAATGGATTCTGTGCACTTCAACAGTTCATGCAAAACGCATCAGATTTTCTGTGATGACTGTGAACAATCGTGGTTACCGTGCGTGTGAGCAAAAAGTTCCTTATACAGTGAATGTTTCATCCAGATCAATTCATATCTAGAATTGTATTTTCGTTAACAGTACAGTGATTTTATTTGATCGTGCTGTTAATATTGACCATGTCTGTGCAGACGAATAACCCTGAAATATCGCTCGTACAACTACACCGAATTCAAAGACTCCCTTTTGACAAGAAGCTCGGGACTGAACTACTTGACAAGCATGAGCAGCTGTATGAAATATTTACAATAACAGTCGCTCGTCTAAAGCAAGGACGTGCGCTTGCTCTGTAACGTTCTGGTCCGTCTCTCTGATACGATTGTAAGCGATTTCACTGTTAAGTGTGTTTGGGAAGACGTGGTGTAAAGAATAAAGGGGAGTTTTAGAGGGTGAACATGTCCTGCAATGATGTATAGTGTGACTAACACTCTCACACACACACACACACACACACACACACACACACACACATGGTGTAAGTATGCGTACAGCATGCGAAATCTGAAATAAAGAAAGCATAATGTCCCAGCAGTTCAAAGTCACTGCTGCAGAATCATCTTGAAGGACAAAAAAATAAATAAAATAACCCCAACACCCACCTCACCCCTCCCTCCCTCCCTCCCTCCTTCCCACAACTTTCAGGCCTCCCGTTATCTAAAATTGTGATTCATGCAGCATTTTAATATTTTGCTTATTCCTATCCCTGGGGCTGCTCTCAGAGCGCCGATAAAAAGGAGATGGCGAAAGAGCGCCATTAATTTGCTCCGATGGCCGGCGCGATAGACGGCGATAATGGGAAAGATAGGAGCTGCCAGATATACCATCAGAGGCCCCCCGATTATTACCATTAAAATTCCGGGCTGGCAATCTGCAGCCGCCTGATAATTCACCCCTCTCCGTTTCCACCACTTTGGATGATAAGGCAAAAAATAGTCACTCAGCGCTCCTTGATTAGCTCGCCTGGATTTTCCGATAATGCCATGATAAATTACGTTTTTGTTTTTTTTTTGCTTTTTTCGTCGCACCTTGTTTTCTGGCATCTGATCTCTTTTGTGTCTCTGAATATTATATATAATTTATAGAATGGTGTAATTAGTACGAATTATTTGCTTAAATATATTGTTGACTTATTATTATTATTATTATTATTATTATTATTAAAACAGCTGATCTAATGATTATTTGCGTGCTTTACTGTTTTGCAATAACAAATTAAAAACATAACATAATTGGAAAAAATGTGAGCGTTCACCAGGGAATGGTCAAGCTTCCGTTACGGTTCCCAGATACCACATGTGAATGCGATGGAACTCTTCGTTCGAATGGAAAACACACAGGTTACATCTTTACACTCGACTCATTTTCTAAGAAGCAGCTCTGATTGATAAAAAAGTTTTTCAATTTCTCAAAATCCTTCCTTCTCTCACTAGCCCAAACATAATCGATAACTAATATCTTGTCATGCGTGTGCGTGTGTGGGTGTGTGCGTGCTCACGTAAATGCGCAACATCGCCCCCATCGCTTCCTGTATTGCGTTGCAGGTCTTCACAAACGCTAATTTGATCAACTAACCGTATAGCTGGAGCATCAGTTTCTTCATTAATGTTTTGTTTCAGAATAAGACTGTATCAGAGCTGGGATCCAGATGTGTACAGATGTTGTTTTAGCCTGGTTTTATGCCAAAAAGCAGCAAAAAACATTGCCGATGCTCATGTGGATTCATGGAGACCCGGTGTGTTCGACAGATTTCTCCGGTTTCATATGGTTTAGTATGGAATAAGTTTGATCTACAGGAGCGGTGAAGATGAGCTTTATGGATTTTGTAAAAAAAAAAAAAAACGTGCCTGAAAAGCAAGACAGAGACGATCCAAATTATCCCCGTTATTAATCACGTCCATTTTTTATTTTCATCCCATACGCTGACGGTCGGAGGTGTACACGAGGTGGAACGTTGTGAGTACCAGCGTATGAAGAATACACACGTACATGTAGATTTACACCACAGCGCTGCTGAATCCTCGACTCTGATTGGTTGATAGTCATCGGATAATTTTCTATAACCGCAACGCAGGTTTATATTGATGCACTCAATTTGAATATGTTATCGTGTCTATAGTAACCGTTATCTCTGTGTAATCTAAGCCTAAACGTAAACAGATAGAAAAAAAAAAGTTGTTATTTAACAAAGGAAAATGTTGATATTGCAAAGTTTTCTGTAAGGATAGGGTTTATTTAATATTTATGGAAGGAGTCTCCGGTGTTAGTGAGTTTTCTCGGTATCGTGACAAACTGTTTACAGCCGACATTCCGCAATATTAAATGTCAGAGATGGCACGATGCAGCTTTTTCTTTTCTGCTACTGATAACGATACTTATTGTTTTCTTTAAAAACTATTAAGCTTTAAAATTTTTTTTTTGTTTGTTACTGAAGCACTTCACAAATCACTCGCATTGTAAATATTATCAAGTATAAAGTAGAATTATAATCAGATCAATCCTATCAAATGAGAAAACAAAACAGTTTGTATGTAAACGTTTCCAGTACCAAAAGAAATTCCTTTTCCGAGTCCAACTGCCGTTTGTTACAGGATTTGACGTATTCTCCGAAATCCGATCCACCATTTTTTTTGCTGGTTTCGGACCAGTGCCATCTCTAACTAAATGTAACTATAAATGGATGAAAAGTCTGATCTCATTCATCATGGTATCATTCATTAACATGTAAACAAATATTGTCAGCATTGGTAAATGTTATAAGTAGGAAAAAACACTTCAGGAAAGGAGAAGAATCACTGTTGGCATGGTAACGTCACGCCCAGTAGTGTAACGTACAGTAATTGCTCTCAGTGCAGTATTCTCTTTGAACTTTTGATTTTTATAGAAAAAAAAAAAAAAAGACTAGCAAATTTAGGGTTCATTTTCATCTTGAAGTCCTGAACTTGTACTTATGAAATGATTTATCGATTTGATTGATCAATTTATTGAGCATTTCTTTGGATTAATTACTCATGAACCATCTGTGTGTCTATATCTAGGTATATGAAGGAGGTTGATATTGCGATAAATTGATTTTCACTGATAATATGGTAGGCCATTTCTGTTCTCTCATTCTTTCTTTATTTTAATAAACCTTGAATAATAAAGAATTATTTCATTGTAATTGAATTGTTTACTAATGTAATTATTTTTAAATTCCTGGTAATATGGTAGTATAAAATCGCTATCACTATGGTGATAAGTTATGCCACTTTTCGGAGATCTCGCAAATATTGCTTCATATATTTTTATATAACTTGGGAAAATTAACGACAAATGACATTAGAAGCGTCTGATTTGTCCTGAATCTGTAAAATTACTGAATGCAGTTCTTTTTATTAATTTTTAAAAATTTTATACCCTTGTTGAGTAAAAACTCAGTTTTCCGCAATTTTTTTTGTAGTTTTATATATATATATATATATATATATATATATTTTAACTGCAGCAGTACTATTTTGGTGCCATAGTTTGATAGCAAAACCATATTGTGCTACATATTGTATACTGTAGAAGTATCGCAATATGGTATTCTGATCAAGTGATTTCTGTTTTTTCCATATTTTATACATTTTAATATGTTTTCTATTTTTGATATCATTTTTATATTTAATAATGCTGTATATGATGCCATGATAGATCGGATATTTGAGTGATTAACTGTAAAACAGCTTAGGAGTCAGTTTAATTCATGATCACATATCATACTATTAAACACACACACACACACACACACACACACACACACACACACATTGCAGTTCTAAATGTTCTATCACAATCGCTTTACAGAAAGCGCAGTGAAGTAGTGCAGCGCAGTCTGAGCTCCTCTCTCGTGGTAATGGCATGTGTAATAGGCTGTCACTGCGACTTCATAGCGTCCACGCTGTAACACACGAGCTGATGATGTCACGCCGGAGCGCAACCAGGCCTGTCAGCTCACACTCAGATCTCTGCATGGGATTTATCACACACAACTCATATACACGACTCCCAACGGCACTGCCAGAGTGTTGCTGACTCGACTCGGCTGCCAGCATGTCATTGTGTGTGTGTGTGTGTGTGTGTGTGTGTGTTTATGGTACTTATTGTAATGGATGGATTCATTTATGTCAGAACATAATAGTGTGTGTGTGTGTGTGTGTGTGTGTGTGTGTGTGTGTGTGTGTGTGTGTGTGTGTTATCAAAAAAAAAAAAAGCAACGTTGCCATATTCGAAGTGTGTAAAATGACTCGTCCTAATAAATTGGACAGGATCCTGTAGGACGTTTCTGTTCCTCCCTCCTCACATGAACTGACATCAGTTTCAAATCTATGTAAGGCTTTTAAATCTATAAACGATTATTTGCCTGATATTTTACTATTTAAATTTATTCTTACACTAATGTGATACGTATTTTTATTCAAATATTTACAAATATATCACGATTCTCCAAGGCGTTTGTGCTGTACACGATATTTATCACGGTATACAGTAGTAGTGTTGGTGTTGTAAGAAACTGATTAAAAATGTACAACTTTTTTTTGTTATTATTATTCTTAATATAAAAATACATTTAAAATGATTGAACATTTTTTGAAAAGGAGAAAAATATGAAATATATTAAAATTAAGTAGACTAAAATGTTAATATAATAACAATATAATTAATGTGCAATTATTTTGTTTTATTATTATTATTATTATTATTTTAATTATAAGCATTACATCAGTTGCTTCTAGAGAGTTTGTTTTTATTTAAACAATAAAAAACAAAAAAACAAACAAACAAAAAAAGCCTTACACTATTACAATATCCAGAACATTCCAGAAAAGTGTATTGTGACCTCATTTGCCACGATATTATGATATTATATGGTCATACCATAGTGTTTGTTATTGGTTGATGTATATATGTGCTGTGATCGGATGGAGTAACGTGGAGTAACACGTTAGTAAAAAGTTGTCTCGCAATCTGATTGGCCTAGAGAAGACCCAGTGGGGGGAAAACAAACAAAAAAACAATAAACCCAACTTCATGGAATGAACTACACTAGGTAGATGGGAGAAATGTTTCAGAAATCCACACATAAATGTTCCACAAGTGCCATGTGATGCGTAAACAATCTCCAGTTTTATTTATTTTTTTGCTTTACAAACATATTTTGCTAATTTTATGAATTCGCAAATCTCATTTTATTTATTTGTGGATCTGTCGGTGATTTTATAATTTGTGAATGACGCAGTGTTTATTTGTGGATCTTTGTGGAACTGTTATTTATTTGCACCCCCATAGTATTATATGTTTTTGCTTAAGAATTGAGGTTATGAGATGACATGTTGCTTTTTTTTTTTAATTTTTCAAATAAATGTTGCAGTAAGATGAACAGAGATGGTGTGTATTGATCAGAACATGAGTTTCTGTGACTGATTTCCCATCTAAACCAACTCTAACATCTGGTCCTTCGAGAAAGCACCTCTCGTTTGACCACAGATCGTGCTTAAGTGGCGCTTCCTACACCGACCCCGAGTCTTCCATCTCCGTTTCTGTCACACCAAGTGTGCTCGCTCCGTGCCAACTTTCCCACTGGCATCTGCTGACATCCAGCGCCGGCTCAGCTCTCGCTCGGGAAGCCGCGTCTTCCTCCGTGTCTGCGTGCTCGAAAGCCGCCATATTATCCTATGCAAATGGGCTATGCAAATGAGCTATGCAAATGCAAGCCGAGCGATATCGAGACAATTTGTCATTTTTTTATCTCGTCGCCTATTCATTCGAGATTATTTGTTTTTATTGTTATTATTATCGCCGGCCGCCTGCTCTGCAGTGATGGCACGTCCGGTCGGAAAAAAACGAACGATCGTGAGCGGTGTATTTCATAGGAGACAGTGTCACAGCATGCAGCGCCAACTGACGCACGTTTCCTGCGCTGGAAAATCTGATGGCCGTTAGAAATATGTCTGCAGTGTGCATTTCTCTCATTCGTTTTCTGAAAGAAAAAAAAAAAACAGAGAATGATGGGCAGCGGGTTCTGCTTTCAAAAGGTGATAGAGTTCACTTCCGGCCATAGTTTCCACTTTATCTTCCTTTTTCCTGGATTCGCCTGTAAAGAACTCTGTGAGTCAGGATCCTCGCACAATATCCTCAGCTCTATTTATAGCCCTGCTTCTATTTGCTCACCATCAAACGTTCCAACATTTTCACAAGCATCTAACACTCGTAAAGCATAACATTCAAAAAGCATTATACGTGTACAAGTAGTGTTTGTACCACATTATAAAGCTAGTAGCAAAGGCATTTCAGGTGGAATAGTCCGTTATTCTTTGTTTAGAATGCCTGTATGTCTGTTAATAACAACAGTATACATTCACCATCCTGTACATCTGCACAAGCATGCACTTGTCCAATCAGCCAATCATCTGGCAGCAGCAGCAGAATTCATAAAATGATGCAGGTACAGGTCAAGAGCTTCACATCAAACATCAGGCAGTGAGCTGCAGATTAGAAGAGAATGGTTCGAGGTGACAGGAAGGCTACAGTGATTCAAATAGCCACCCTTTACATCCGTGGTGAGCAGAAAAGCAACTAAGAGCACACACGACCTTGAGGCGGATGAGATAAAACAGCAGAAGACATCATCGGGGGTTCATTTCTGTCAGCCAAGAACAGGAATCTGAAGCTACAGTGGGCATCAGAACTGGACAGACTGGAAGAAAAAAACATCTTCTGGTCTTTTTATGGCATTTGGCAGATACCCTTATTGAGCAGTTGAGGGTTAAGGGTCTTGCTTAAGGGCCCAGCAGTGACAGGTTAGTAGTGTTAGGATTTGAACTCATGACCTTCTGATCAGAGGTCCAATGTCTTAACCACTGAGCTAACCTCTGCTCCAATGGATGTCTTGATGGCATACATCTGAAAAAAAAAAAAACATCGTGTCCGTCAAAGCACACTAGGATTTGTAGTAAACTAGGTTTTCTGTTTTGTCCCCCTCACTGCCTGCTACGATTTTCTTGTTAGCAATGTTCAGAACAGATCAAATGTGATTCAGTATCATTACATATGTGGTGTGTGTTTGCTTCCAAAATATACAGGAACGTTTTCTTCTCTGATGCCTCTGCAGATAGCATCAGCTCAGAGACTAGGTGTTTCACTGAATAGAGTGTTTACAGGCCTCACATACAGAAACTGACCGTGTGAGTTTGTAATAGTCATTTCCTCGGCCATAGACTTGGCGGACATTGTTGTTTTGTTCTGGGCTTTGATGTTTTGTTTGGCTGTGACTTTGACATGTCGGACTGGAACAAAGGAAACTACTGCATTTGCATGTGTGTAAGTGTGTCACACCAAACTACTTTATATGGAGTCTGGTAAGCCTTCTTTTTTGTAACAATTTATTGCAATTATATTTGTATAAATATAATTCCATGAAATTCTTTGCAATCCTGTGAAGAAGAGAGCGTCCGACGCCATTAAACTTTGGACTGTCTGTTTCATTCAGCCGTCTCCGTACATCATGGCTTTAGCATCATTTCTCACATACAAACCATAAGTATGTGATTGTCAAGATGAAACGGCACAACCGCGTTTAAGAATCCACATTTAAGAGTGTGATACCAGCGATCCGCACCGCGCCGCCGGCACCAATTGACTTTCAGCCTCCCGGTTAACAGCCTCGTCTCGCACTCCGGCTGATCAATATTGGTATTAATTAATCAGCGCTATCGGGCCTCGCGATCTGGTCCGGTGCCTTGTAACATCAGCGAAATATCAATAAGTAGTGTGGACTTCTGTGATCGCCATGGCAACTTCATCTCTCAGGTCAAAGTAAGTTTATCGTATCTTGCGGCAAACTGCTTAGGAATCTAGCTTACACTCGGAGATCATCGATTTGCTGTTTTTGTTACGCTCTCATCACCCCATCGTTGTTTTACGAGGTGGGGGAAAAAAAGAGATCATGACAGAGATCTAAGTGAGATTTAAATATCGACATTAGAGGAAAAGGCCTGGAGTGGAGCTCCGGCTCAAGTACGTCCTTTTAAAACCAGAACAAAGCTCAGATTATTGGAGCGTAATCTCCAAGAAGGCACTCGGCTGTGTTATTTTGTGGAATATATTAAAGTGACGTAGTGTATCTGAGAATATTAATGATGAAGAGTGATTGCCTGAATCTGATTTGGTTTGCAGATGCTCAAGAGTTTGTAAGTTTCATCTCAGTCCTTCTGGGGAGCATGTTAAAGTTTCTACAATATATGGCAAAAGGACACCTGACCATCCCATTCCGGATTTAGTCCCCATTTGCTGTTATAATAAGCTCCAGTCTTCTAGGACTTTCCACTAGATTTGGAGTTGTTAGGATTTGTACTCATTCAGCTACAGGAGCATCTGGCTGATGTCGAATGAGGAGGCCCAGGGTGCAGTCGGTGTTCCAGTTAAGCCCAAAGGTGTTCAGTGGGGTAGAGTTCAGGGCTCTGTGAAGGCTACTCGAGTTCTTCCTCACCAAACCTTGGAAAACCATGTCTTCATGAAGCTGGATTTGTGCACAGGGGCATTGTCATGCTGGAACGGGTTTGGGCCTGTTAATTCCAGTGAAGGGAAATTGTAATGCTACAGCATACAAAGACATGCTTTGTGGCAACAGTTTGGGGAAGAACCACATATGGGTGTGATGGTCAGGTGTCCACATACATTGGCCATATAGTGTAGAGTGTAGAGTTCTAGAGTGTTTCCATATCAGCACGTAGAACATCTTAGGGCATCATATGAATGATGTCCTTAGAGTCCCAGATTCGGTGTGTTTCAGTTTCAGATGTTCTCCCCATTGATTTCTGCTATGGGTTCTCCGGTTTCCTCCCAGTACTCAAAAACATGGATGGATTGGTGACTCTAGGTTGTCCCTAGGCGTGAATGTGTTTGTGAATGAGTATGTGCATGGTGCCCCGTGATGGACTGGCATCCCGTCCAGGGTGTATTTCTACCTCACAGACCAGGATAAAGATGAATGAACTGAATGAAGTATGAAGTAAATGTATAAATGCTAACTCCACCCCTAACCTCTAACCTTAACCTTTCCATACTCGAATTGAATCAAACTGTTACAAATTTGCCAGTATGGGACTTTGTCGGACTCACTGCATTTCTTTATTTTTACTTTTACTGGTCATTATTGGTGTTATCATTCACCTTGACTTCAGGTTGTATAGAGAGATATGACACGTGGTGGGGTTACAGGGTGGAGTTAACTTTTCTCATGACCTCATTCAAACGAAGCCCAAAAAAGTACCATATAAAACCGTACGCTGCATTCGACTTAAGGTCGTAACTCGCAATTTCCGACCTCTGACTAGGATTAAAAACAAAACAAAACAAAAACCCCACCTCAGCCTTTAATTCCTACTTGGGATCTTGGGACGGTCTCCTCAACCCTGAGTTCAGCAAGTGACATCAAATCAACATGGCTGCTCACAGCATGAACAGTAAACAAAGTAGCACTTCTTCAATCATCTATTACACCGGCGATGCAGTTCACTGTTTTGACGAAGTAACTATACTTCACTCATAACAGTTAGCTGGCTAGATTGTTGCTAACATAAGATAAATATGGAGGCGTCCATGGACCGTGGAAAATGACGTAGGTCCAACTTCCGAGGTCAAAAATAAAAACGTACATAAAATGAATGTTCTAAAACGTATGTAGTTGACTTTGGGATTATTACTAAGATGTTTGAAGCTTCACTCTTTAGAGGTGCTAATGTTCATATATAGAATTTATTATTATTATTATTATTATTATTATTATTATTATTATTATTGTTATTATTATTATTCAATGATTTGAATTTCAGAGTTGTTAAAGTCATGACTGCTTAAGGGTGAATTTAGCTTTTCTTAACACTTTCATTTATATAAACGCCAACAAAAATCCTTCTTGTTTGTTAGAATTGTAGTTAATTTTGCGCAAGATTGCTTTGTATACAAACTTACAGAATATATTAATTGAACACGAGCAGTTTAGTCAGTTTCAGTTTCTCCATATTTGAGTTTTATCTCTTTTAAAACGTCGATAAATAACTGAAGGAATGGAAACAGTTCTTGGCGAATAGTGTAATGTATGAAAACGCACCATGTGTGATGACACCAGAGCAAATCTCGTCCTCTTTCTCTCGCTGTCTGTCTCCGACATCATCATATTCCTCGTCGTCCTCAGAGCACAAGAGAGAAAGACTTTTTTTCCCCCTCCCGCTGCTCCTCTGCCTCGGGGACACACTCGCCTCGTTTAACATTGAGAGTTTGGCCCCAGCCGAATAGAGAGCGAGCGAAAGGGGGCCAGTGCATAAGAATGCACACACACACACACACACACACACACACACACACACACACACACACACACACACACACACACACACACACACAGACAAAAAAAAAAACACACACACACACCAGCAATTCAATCATTACACTTGCACATCCCCTTTCACCTTGCCCAGGCTGTGCAGATACGACTCAATTAAGCGTGTTTGGTTAGCCTACAATGCTCGCAGTCACAGAGAGAGAAAGAGAGAGAGAGAGTGTGTGTGTGTGTGTGTGTGTGTGTGTGTGTGTGTGTGTGTGTGTGTGTGTGTGTGTGTGTGTGTGTGTGTGTAAGTGTTATTGCACATATGTGTGTGTTTATCGACCATCTTTATCAACCGGCATCTTTGCATGTAATGAATATGGATATTGGGTCATGGGCTGATTTAGCTCACGGCTCCACCTGCCTAAACACACACACACACACACACACACACACACACACACACACACACACACACACACACACATACACACACACATGTACTGTTTCGTCCACAGTGACATAGGAATAAATGCTACAGTGCTGATTCCACAGTAATGAGTTACTTTTACATTTAACAGCACACAAGATATGTTTCCATCCAAATGTTACATTTCCATAAATGTTATTAGCATTACTATTTTAACAGTATGTTTATATGTAAAAGTATGCTTAATAAATTCTTCTTGAGTACTTACAAAGTTTTATCACTGAACATAATACAGGCAGGAGTTATTGCGTCATAAAATAAAGGAGCCAATCAGGTGCCAGTATGCAAATGCAGGACATGCAGCTCTGGTATACCAGGTGTGTATGTGGGTTGGAGGAGGTGTTTAGAGAATGTGGATTGCCACAGTGATGTACTAAAATGAACATTTTTGGTTGAAACCAAAACTGAAATTCAGTAAGGCACTCTGTAAATAATAATAATAATAATAATAATAATAATAATAATAATAATAATAATAATAATAAAATAAATACATTTAAAAAATAATTTTTTATAAAATCAATAAATTGAGGACCAAAACAACAACAATAAAAAAAACAAGCTCTGGATATTCTTCTTCTTCTTCTTCTTCTTCTTCTTCTTCTTCTTCTTCTTCTTCGTAATAATAATAATAATAATATTAATTGTACATTGGCATTAGGACTATAATCGTAATCATAATATCGATATTGTGATAAATGATTACACGTTACACTTTTCTGAGATATCGTTGACATGACAATGTATTTGTGCTTTTTTACTAATGACAAATTAAATGGAACTGAATGGATGTTATTACAGATGCTGTTGATTTGCCATAATCTTCTTTGTCTTTGTAGGCATTAAAGAAAAGTATCGTCAAACTTAGTTTAACATTTTTTTGTTTGTTTGTTTGTTTATTTTACTACTGTTTAGCGGGCAGTTTGTTAGCTAAATTATATATCGTGATGCGCATCGTGTATCGCAGAAATGTCCTCAAGTATCGTGATATGATATTTTTGTCGTATCGCCCAGTCCTGTTTGTCCTAACACTGCAAACATTTATTTAGCTTTTAATTAAAATTAAACCAGTAATTAAATCATTAATGAATTCAATTAAAAAGCATTAAAAAGTAATGCAAAAAAAAAAAACAAAACAAAAGTGAGCTAGCAGGAAATAAAACAAATGTTAAAAATATAAATGTTAAATAAATGTTAAATAAGTGTCAGTTTTATTTCATATGTGGTCTCTATGCTGTCCAGCAGCAGGTTTATCAAAACTGCAGTGGAAAGGTTTTTCAGTTTCTATTCTCCAACACTTTTACTCTTTCATCCAAAAAAGTGAAAGTGTGATTTTAAGGCTAAAACACGGTCATGAAAAACAAAACGGCCAAAACGTCTTTGCATAGAAACGTTATTTTATTTTATTAGTATGTAAAAAAAAAAAAAAAATATCCTGCAAAACATTGCAAGCTGTTTTTGCTGTCTTATGTCCAAATTCAAAATTCACATGAAATAAAAGCGAGCTTGAAACCCCGACACAGATTGTACCCGTCGTGTGTGAAGTTTAGCTCTTTACGGATTTTTTAAGAGATCATCCCGATGATGACGTTGTGAAATTTTGTGAAAAAGCATGAAACCATAGGTGCTGCAGGAGGATTAAACGACAAGCCTCTCGGCTTAATTTGTACTTAAGACTGCATCTTAACACCAGGCTGGAAAATTCCTCGTGACAAAGCAAGTAAATAAACCGACGTTGTGCGTCAGGAAGTTTAGCAGGGCTGTACACACTTCACAGCGGGGATTTAGGAACGATCTGCAAGATCATTTCTCTAACACTACACATTTCTGGATAAATAAGGAACAACACACAGTGTGCTGTGATGCATCTTTGCATCTTTTTCCTCTCTCTTGAAGTTAATTAGACAAAAGGAAATGTTGTCATGTTACCGAGAAAGCGCAAATCCATTTCTTTGTCCAATCACAGTTTTTCAGCTTTACCTCACTAACACTGGAGACTCCTTCCAGAAAATGTGAAATTTTCACCATATCAAACAATCACAGACTTTTTAAAATAACACATTAATCAGTCTGTACAGGATTTTGCTTGATAATCTAGCCACAGGAGGTCACGAGCCAGTGTACTTTTTGTGCCGGTCCCAAGCCCGGATAAATAGAGAGGGTTGTGTCAGGAAGGGCATCCGACGTAAAACTTTTGCCAAATTCAATATGCGAATCACTAACGTGACTTCCATACCGGATCGGTCGGGGCCCGGGTTAACAACGACCGCCATCGGTGCCGTTGACCTACAGGGCACTGGTGGAAATTGCTGCGGCTTTTCTCAAATTTCAGGGTTTTTTGTGCTTTCTTTACTCAAAACTACTTGAAATTGTTTTTGAAATGGTCTTTCACAGTGATGTTTGTTGGTAAACGAGACCTTTTAGCTGTGCTTATGTTCGACGCCCGTGAATCAGAGAGGGCTTTAACTGAATGCGTGTTGTGATGATGTCACATGACACGTCCTGGCCCAAATCTACGGAAAATCTGCGGTAATTCTGAAAAATGGTAAGCTCCTCTGAATATTGCGGAGTTTTGCTTGATTTTGTGTTCATTTCTGATTAATAAAGAGCCATGATGGAGGCATTTGCCTCTTACCTCTGGGGCTGGGGGTTTGAATCCCACCCTCCACCCTGTGTAAAGGGAGCTTGCATGTTCTCCCCGTGCTTCGAGGGTTTCCTCTGGGTTCTCTATTTTCCTCCCCCACTCCAAAGACGTTCATTGTAGGCTAGTTGGCGTTTCTAAATTGTCCGTAGTGTGCGATTGTTCCCTGCGATCGGTTGGCACCCTGTCCAGGGTGTCCCCCACCTTGTGCCCCGAGTTCCCTGGGATAGGCTCCAGGCTCGTCCACAACCCTGTGTAGGATAAACGGTATGGAAAATGGATGGATGGATGGATAAACAACATGTTATGATTTGCATTACGGTTGGAAGCCGCCGTTACAGAAAATAAAAGAATGCCTTCTGACCAATCAGGTTTGAGAATTCAACACTGCTGCAGTGATTTCTGTTCTAAATACTGTCTAGCTTTCTATCCATAGATCATTTCATGTTTATTTAAATATTCTAAAGCCTTTTTTGCGAGTGCGCTGTGCTGAGTAGTGACGTCTGTTATGTTGTTATGCATCAAGTACTTCGCCGTATATCTGAAAAATGCTTAGATTGTAAATTACAAAGAATAATGAGCGCAGTCAGAATGATTTATGAATCCTAGGAAGTGTTCTCCAGACCTGCAAGTTGTGTGAAGTTGCAAGTTTTTTTTTTTTTTTTGTTGTTTTTTTTTTTTTAAACATGCTTCTAAGAAGTTCCTCCTTAAGCCACGGGAAGAGCAGAACAACTGGGTCAGGTGATAAGAAGGAAGAGCTGCGAAAGTCTGGCGATAAAAAAACGTTAAGGCCTGACTGATTGATGCTCGGTCCCCCCACCCCTTCACACACACACACACACACACACACACACACAGATGTTTGACAGTTCTTTCGGGATCTGATGATGCTTAGATTGAAGCAGAGAGGAAACGAGGCAAATAAGAAGGACACGAAGGTCACAGACGTCTATCTTCCTCCCTCGATTTTCCTCTCGCTGTCACTCAGAGAGCAGACCGTGGCAATGCAGAGCGCCGAACAAGTTACAGTGCCAGCAGATGTTTTACAACATCTGCCATATTTCATTTCTCCTTGTCGCACGTGTAAGGAGGTTGGTTGTGTAAGCGTTTGGAACAGTTGTGTGTGTGCTTTGATTTTACCTCCTGATAAGTTTATGTATGAGAACGATGTGCCTTCGGAATAGGACTGGGAAATATCAGGATATAAGATTGATATCATGATACATTGCGTCAATTTCGTAATTTTTTTTTTAAATACTAAAGATAAACTCCGATTGGAAGCAGCTGATTTGTACCTGAATTTTGTACCTTTTAAAATTGTAACTTTTTTTTTTTTTAAGAATCCAATACCAAGGATCGGTATTAGTCTGATATTAGCTATAAAAAATATACATTAGATATTAGATAGATATTAGATAGATAGTGTATATATATATATATATATTTTTTTTTTTTTTGCTCTGATATCTGAGACAAAAAAAAGAATGAATTTGATCCAACCCTGTAACAAATGGAAATGATTGGAATTTGGTTTGGAAACATTGGAAATGTTCACATACATATAAATGGACTTGATTGTTATTTTTGTTTATTCTAGATTTTTGTTATATTTATAATTTGTTATAATTTATGATGGAAGTCCATCCATTTAAAAAACTCGCTGCGTTTCCTCGACATTGCCTCGACATCGATTCAAATAGATGGAAAGTAAATGAGCTCCCGACGGAAATTACGCAGGCCAAAGCTTCTTACGTTTTTACGCATGCGCAGTACAGGGATATAAGCGTTTCCAGACGTTTCTGTGTGGACGAGCAGTTTTTGGAAAAGCCTTCAAAAACGCCAATGTAGATCGTACGAGAACGAAAACGCAGTCTTCTAAATCTATCCGGATTAATGTGGATGTAGCCTTCGTTTGACCAATCAGAGTCAAGCATTCAGCAGCACTGTGGTACAAGTGAATTTATCGCATGTGTTATTATATCCCCCTGGGGTTTTTATTTATTTATTTATTTATTTATTTGCGACAAACATGCAATGTTAACTGACATGACAAAGCACCTGAACATAGAACCCAAAAGTCAGCATAAAAAAAAAAAATAAATTGTCAATGTTATGAATTATTATCAGTTTATTACTCTGATATTGATTGTACTCAAAATCCAGAAACGCGCTCGGTAGAATTTCCCCTGAAGATAATTTTGTCACACAATACATTTCTTGAATGTTTTGCAATCATTCGGTTCAGAAAACCGTATAGTGCAAGAAAAACACTTTATCGACACACGGAACTTTTATTCTCATCCTTCGCCTTGAGTTGTCAGTTTAACAGATAGAATAAAAGAGGCAAATTATCACAAGGCAGCCGCTCAGAAGTCCCTCTTTTCTCTAAGTGGAACATATTAAATGGCCACATCATCTGGTTTTTAGCACCTTAGAATCAAAATCTATTCAAAAGCCACCATTATCTCCGAGAAAGACAGTATCCAGCGTTGTTCTCTCAGACGTGAATCGGACTTTATCATTAAACGGGAAAAAAAAACAAAACAAAAAAACAACCTTTCTTCACAGAGTTAGTCAATCAAAGAAAGTTTGAAGAGTGTCTTAAGGTGTTCATCATTACAGCTGCCGAGGTCAACAATGAGTTACGCTCATGAAAGCGTTGCAGTGAATAGACCAGAAATTAGCGACTTGTAGAACGGTGCACTTTTCCTCTGGATCATCTTCCCGAATGGACCCTCATACAGTATGATTGCAGCTCTGTTTGGATATGAACACGTCTATCTTTGTTTAAAGTGGCGTTTCATCTCCACGGCTTATTCTCCGAGCTTATCAGACTTCTCGCTCTGCTCGCCGTTTTCTTTTGTGACAATGTTTTTTTTTTTTTTGTTTTTTTTTACATTTCGCCCATATTTATACGCTTTAGGATTCTGTTTCTGAGATTGCGTCTCTGAATTGAAGTTCAAAGCCTCTTCAGTTCACTTATGAGATATGGTGTGACTGAGAGAATGGCCCTTTGTTCTTTGACAGTCTTTGAGAAGTTTCTTTTTAAAAAAATTTTTTTAGTGATTTGATTTCTTGATATACAGTGTGCTAATCCAACTCAGACTCTGAGGAAAGAACACCAGAGCGATGTTGGCATGTAAACAATGGTGCATTCAAGGAAATGTCGGATTATCGACGTCCTGGGCAATGACGTTTATTTGTGGTCCTCAGTTTAAAAAAAGGGTTTTGCAAACAAAACAAAACAAAAAAAAATAGCATGAATTATTAGTGCTGCAATAAAGTTGATTGTAATGTTTCGTAATGTTGTGTGTGCATTTTGGTAGCATGTTTGGTCAAAGACAAAATTCTGCCACTATAACAGCCAATTAGGCTGAAGCACTAAAGAAAGGGATTACATTTTAAACAGAACAGCTAGCTACAGCTAACGTCTGCCATTTTACAATTTACTGTATCCCAAAAGAAGATGCAGCAGAGCTTTATGTCCAAATGTATATAATATATTTGTTGTTTTCCAAACATTTTTTCACATGATGGTGTAATGAACGAATATTCATTAGTTATATGTTTAAGGAGACTAAAAAGGAAACTAAGCAAATGGAAACTCCGCAATATTTGCAGGAGCTTGCAATTTTTCAAAATTACCACAGATTTTCCACAGATTCGGCCCAAGACACAGCATCAAAACACGCATTTTAGGCCGCAAAATTCACAAAAAAACTCCGCGAAATCCCGTACGGACTGCTAAAGGTAGCCTCAAAGTTTTGGTATCAAATGTAACATCACAAGTGTGTGCTGCAGCTCTGAGTGAACTCGATACGCTCTAAACTTAACCACGTCCCCCCAACATCGATCGACGTCCAGGATCCTAGCACAGCGCGTTCCGCTTTGTGAGGAAGCCCTGAGCAAAAGCCTAGCTCCAGGCCTTTTCCACACTCACTGGATTAGAAGTGGCCTGCTTTTGCAGAAAAGAAGCGCGAGCACACACACACACACACACACACACACACACACACACACACACACACACACACACACGTATATATGAGTATGTACACACTTGGACACACACCGGTGTGAAATCAGCTGCCCTCACCACCTAAGACTAAAACCTCACTGCCGCCATCTGTGAAATCCTCTTGCTCGGTGTCTAAGTGGAGCTTAGATATCAGTAATAGAGAGAGAGAGAGAGAGAGAGAGAGAGAGAGAGAGAGAGAGAGAGTGAGTTTTGAGGACATAGACTAAGCCTGTGAATTTGTCCATTTTTAGGTCCATGTGTAGGTGTGTTTATAGACTTGAGGCAACATTACATCATCAAGAACTGTTTCTATTACATTATTAACACCAAGGACGATAACTATACCGATAATGATAAAGATATAGTTCTAAAAATCGTTCTAAACATAAAAGAATAGCAGAATCCGCACCACAACTATAACAATAACGACACAGAGAAACGATATCATTGGAATCACTTTCAGAACGATTTTTTCCAGCTGATGAACGATAAAAACATTCAGCCAATCAGAATCCATCTTGCTTTAAAGAGCAACAGCATTTAAAGCGGCAGACGACAGAACCTCAGCGCACGCTTAGAATAACCAATGTGATAATCGTGCGTTGGTGTGGACACTAATATAGTTATCTTTATAGTTATCGTTTTTGGTGTGAACGGGCTTTAAAACTAAGACCAGTCCCTCCAGGGTTTTGCGGTTGTGCGATCGCAGAAATGAACGCGAAATCAAGCAAACCCCTCAATATTTGGAGGAGCTTGCGATTTTTCTAAATTTCTGCAGACTTTCCGCATATTTGGGCCAAGACGTGTCATGTGACGTCATCACGACGCGCATTCAGTTGGAGTCGTCTTCGATTCACGTGCGTCGAACGTGAGCACAGCTAAAAGGTCTCATTTACCAACAAACATCACCGCGAGTGACCGCGCAAAACAATTTCAACGCCAATTCAAGTAGGTTTCCGGAAAAAAACGCACCAAAAAAATTTTTTTGCAACAAGCCACAGCAAAATCAAGCATTTTAGGCTGCAACAATCACAAAAAAATGCAGCGAAATCCTCTACGGACTTCAATACAGCGAAATCCTCTACGGACTTCAATACAGCATTTCTAGTACTAGTACAATAGTACAGCGAATGATCGTTTTAGCTCATATAAAATGAAAACCTATTTCATACACTCACCATCCACTTTATTAGGTACACCTGTACAAACTGCTCATTCTCGCAATTATCCAGGCAGTTAATCATATGGCAGCAGCACAATGCATCAGATCATGCAAATACGAAAACACCTTGTTGATGAGAGAGGTCTGAGGCGAACGGCCAGACTGGTTCGAGCTGACAGGAAGGCTAGGGCAAATCAAATAAGCACTCGTTACAACCTTGGTGAGCAGAAAAGCATCTCGGAGCACATAACCTTGAAGTGCGAAACCTTGAAGTGGATGCACTACAACAGCAGACGACCACATCAGGTTCCTTAACCGTCAGTCAAGAATTTGAGGAATTTGAGGTTATAGAGAGCACAGGTTCACCCATACTGGACAGTTGAAGATTAAACAACAGCAACAACCTTTTTTTCCTAGTTGTCACGCTGAATCGATAATTGCATAAACGAGCAGATGTACAGTCGTTCCTAAAATAATGTCCGGTAAGCGTTCAGACTGCATCAGAGCACTGTTGGAGGTTAATAAGGATCAAATTTTTTATGATAAATGTACCAGAAAAGGTTTTTCAGCATGATGCCATAGCAGAACGATGGTTGGTTTCCTAAAGAACATTCTGGTTGATGGATCTTTAAGCATTTTTGCTTGTGCCACGGAATCCCGTCATGAATGTTATGATATTGTGGTAACATTTAACAAAAATGCTTCAACAAATCATAGATCGAAAGGTTCTTCGAGGAGTTGAGAACATTTCCTCTGTAGTGTCGCTCTAAGGAACCATTTCTGCCACCATACTTTGTAAATATTACAATAGATTGTGCGATAGTAAAATTTTGCTGAGTGTTTTTTTTTTTTTTTTTTTTTTTGGCGATTGTCGCGGCCAAAAGTGCTTGATTATTTTGCTGCGGCTTTTTTCAGAATAGATGCAATGTGCTGAGTTTTTTGTGCATGAAATTGTTTTGCACAGTCTTTCGCAGTGATGCTTGTTGGTAAATGAGACCTTTCAGTTGTACTCCTGTAGGACACACATGAATCTAAGACGCGTCTTGGCCTGCAGAAAATCTGCGGTAATTTTGAAAAATCGCAAGCTCCTCCGAATATTGCGGCGTTTGCTTGATTTTGCGTTCATTTCTGCGATCGCAAAATCCTGGAGGTACTGATGGGCTGGTTTTCTCACGTATTTGGTTTGGTTTTGGTCAAAACTGTTGTGTATTCCTGTGATTTGGTGGTGACAGAGCTAAATACACACACACACACACACACACACACACACACACACACACACACTTGAAAGCATTCATTCACTTCAGCCAGACTGTCTGTTTCTTTCTGATTCATGATGCGGTGAATCACTGCAAGTCGAAGAATTTTTTATATATATATATATATATATATATATATAAGTTGTTGTATAATGAACTGCACTCAAAAATCAGTTAACGAGAGTATCCTGTAATGATGAATAATTAACGCAGCGTTTCTCATATTTCATTTAAAATGGTGATAATTAATGAAGCGACTTAAATGAAATTTGATTTTATCACAGAGATATCATTATGCGATCTCTTGTCGTCGTCGTCGTCGTCGTTGTTGTTGTTGTTGTTTTGAAGGAGAAGGAGAGGCTTACTTGGTATCTAGAAAAAAAAAGAATGTTGCTTTTTAATAAAGCTATCTGTCATTTCACAGCTCACACAGCTCCAAATTTGAAAGTCAATGCTAGCTCCTAACTGTATGCTCGAGTGGAGAAATGGTTCTCTTTCAATCAGTAAATGACGAACTTCTTCCCCTCCACTCTTCCCTGTCTTCTCTCTCTCTCTCTCTCTCTCTCTCTCTCTCTCTCTCTCTCTCTCTCTCTCTCTCTGGTTTTCGGGGTCGAGGCACGAGAATAATGTCTGGTGATTGTGCAGCGCTTCGAAGGGCCAGTGCATCATCTCCATGGTCGCCTCCCTCATCAGCGATGGAGCGTTGATTGCTTTTTGATACCCCTCCAACATGGACTGGCTCCTGCATACATTAGCCAATTACATCGCCGGCTGCAGTCTGCGAGTGGCTGTGTATAACACACACCCTTTCTCCTTCTCACAGAGCTGATTCAGAGCGGCTGTGTGTGTGTGCGGTTGCGGCCTTGTTCGGTAACCCACATAGCAGAAACGATTCCACACTCACTCGTTTTTACTGAGGCATCCTGTAGAAGATACATTCATACATAATTTAAAGTCCCCATGAAATCAGAATTGAAGTTTTGTGGCTTTTAGTATGAATATGTCAGCCTTAAGGTTATCTATAAGCTTGTGTGCTCCAGAAACACTGACAAGATTCGCATTTAGAAGATATACACATTCAGAATTTACAGTCTCACCCTCGACCACCACTACGGACCAACGATTTTGATGACATCGTTCATACTTAAGCTTCTCATCAGATTTTCTGTCCAATCAAATGCTCTGTAGAATCTGAAGTGTCCCGCCCCTAACATTATAAAAATCACCTCGACGAAGTTGCCAATGTCGAGCGAATGAAATCATATCAGCAAGCACGGGTCGTAAACGTGTCTTTGGCGTTGGCGTTTTATTCAGTTTTCCAACTGTAAGCTGGGTAAGAAGGAAATGTGTGTAATTCATTCACGGTGAAGAAGGAGGTATTTGTGCCAGCTCATGGCTTTGTGACAGGCATTTTTCTGATGATTCCTTCAACAGTTTTTGGGCTGTGAGGTAAGCTAAACACTATTGGCTATTTAAAAAAAGGGGAGGAGCCACTTGCTCATTAGGGATGTAGATCTACATTCAGATTTCTGTAAAGCTCATTAGTGTTTTCACAGAATGGTGCAGAAAACAAAAAAACATCCAGTGAGCCTTGTCCACGAGAGAGGTCGGAGGAGAATAGCCAAACCTGTTTAAGCTGACAGGAAGGTTACAGTAACTCAAATAACAACACTTTGCAGCCATGGTGAGCAGAAAAGCATCTCAGAACGCAGTACCTGTTGAATCTTGAGGCAGGTGCGACACGGTGTCAGCGTTGCAGATTCATAAGGACCGGAATCGCCAAGTACAAGGAGTTTGTCTTGGTTTTTGAATAGGGGACATGGTGGCTTAGTGGTTAGAAGGCTTGCCGCGCACCTCAAGGGTTTGGGGTTTAGATCCCACCTCCTCCCTGTGTGTGTAGAGTTTGCATGTTCTCCCCGTTCTTCAGGTACTCCTCCGGGTACTCCGGTTTCCTCCCCCAGACATGCGTTGTAGGCTGATTGGCATTTCTAAATTGTCCACTGTGTGTGTGATTGTGCCCTGCAATGGGTTGGCACCCCGTCCAGGGTGGCCCCGAGTTCCCTCCCTGGGCTCCAGGTTCCCTGTGACCCTGTGTAGGATAAGCGGTATGGAAAATGGATGGATGGAAGGATATCTTGCTTCTTTATTAGTATAAAAACACTAGGGTTCCTCTTGGTTGTTTTGATTGCTTGAATCGATTATTTAAAAACGTTTATCTGGACACAGTTTCCCAAAGACACCATAAAGTTAAGAGCATCAACTGATCGAGCGAGTTTAATGTGATGCTCTCTACCATTTAACAGGGACCTTTTTGCCTCAATGCTTTTGGGAAACTCCGCAAATAGAATAAATTTCTTTGATTTGAGTAAAATTTTGAGATTTTGAGATTCAATACCCATGCAGTAATTAGTCTACTATACTATATAATGCACGTTTAGTGCATTAAGTATATTTGTGTAACATCTTTTATACTTTGCCACAAGTTGCAACGTCTGAACGGGGAAAATAAATGTGCTGGATGTGCAGCAAAGGAGAAGCTTAACTAGAAATCACACTCTGTTTCTCTGTCTAATCTTGACATTGATCATAATTCCAATAAAATGTTTTTTTTTTTTTTTTTTTGTAAAGAACTAAACCAAGTCCAGAAAAGACTTCCAGTGGCGTTTCTGTGGTCATACTTTACTGAATATCATTTCAGATAAGAATGTAATCCTTTCGGCTAGATGATGTATATTGACCAGCATCTTTCTCTTATCAATAATAGCACACAGGGCTGGAGAGCTTTAAAGTAGTGTGGGTTTGTGTGTGTGTGTGTGTGTGTGTGTGTGTGTGTGTGTGTGTGTGGTGTTTAGTTCTGATCAGTCGCCATGAGCCTTACACACTCTATAGGATTAACCTGAACCAAACTTAATATCTTCTGTAAGTGTATTATCACACCTCAGAATGTTAGAGCAAGTTTTCAGTAGTGTCTCTTTTTATTTTTCTTAGATAACCTGTTTGGAATGGTATCTTCTTTCCCTTCTTCTTTTTCCCCCCCTCTCTTCAGCCACTGATTTGTGAGTGTTTACAGTATGAAGTCTAAGCCCGAAGCTGTTTGGATGGTACAGAGATTATCAAATGAAAAGAAAAGACAGAAAGCCAGGGCTTTTTCGAAAGGCTTTTATAGATTTTGCCTTCTCTGATGTCTGATTTTGTGTATTTATTTATTTATTTTTTAACCAAAAAGCAAAAAAGAAATAAACCAATGGGGAATGTTGTTCTAGGAAAACAGTCAACCTTCCTCTTACACCACAGCAGTTTGCAATGGTTAAGACTTTTCATCAGTTTACAGTAATGTTTAATGTCGTGGAACGTCTGTGACACGTGCTGGTTCGTGTTATCTCTTACGTTATAGCAGCTGTAGTTTTCTGCAAAACCTGCCATCTTGAACTCTTTCTCAGGTTGGAAAACCTAACGCTTAGATCTGTTACAAACCACTGACACTGGAGACTCCTTCCAAAAATGCTACGTAAACATCGACTCTTTGGAAACATCACCGTATTAACAATTACTGTACACTTAAACTGTACACTTTACGTCCATAAAAATACATTATTTATCACGGAAAAGGAACGTTAAATAATTGTAAACATTTAACAAATTTAAAAGTTTCATCCATGGTCAGGAGTCAAGAGAGCAAAATTGGTCGTGCTCTCTTGGTGGGAGAGATGGCATACACTCTCTCTCTCTCTCTCTCTCTCTCTCTCTCTCTCTCTCTCTCTCTCTCTCTCTCTCTCTCTCTCCCCCGTCAATCACAGCGACACTAGCCAATCATCGGTGTCTGTGAGCTTATGTATGTGGAAGAGGGCAGATAGTCAGTCTGTACAGGATTTTGTGTAGTTTGTTTTGTGATTATTGCAGCCAAAAATGGGTTGTTTCAAAATTTGCAATGCTACGTGCAGAGTTTTTTGGGGTTTATTTTTTATTATTATTATTATTATTTATTTTTTTTTTTCAGAAAACTACTTGAATTGGCAAAATTGCAATTGCATGAAATTGTTTTTGCATGGTGTTTCGTAGTGACGTTTGTTGGTAAATGAGACCTTTTCGCTGTACTCCTATTCGATGCACGTGAATCAAACAGCTCTTTGACTGAATGCGTGTTGTGATGACACGAATGTCACAAATCTGCAGTAATTTTAAAAAATTGCAAGATCCTGCAAATATTGTGGCGTTTGCTTGATTTCTTTTCATTAATTTCTGCAATCCTGGAGGGACTGGATAGCGCTTTTCTCCGAAAATGTTACACTGCCCTGTGATGCAGCAGGAACAGCAGTTCGGAAAGATGTGGTTGGCTGGAATTCAGATGTCTCAGAGGAAGCACATGATAGCCTCCATCCTCCCCAGTTGGTAGGTACAAGGTCGTGTGATAGGTGCAAGCTGGCTAGTGGCCAAGACCAGATTAGGGAGAAAATAATATAGTTTGTAATTATTTAAAAAGACACATTAAAAAAGGTGTGATGTGTCCATGAAAAAGTGTATTGTGACATAATTTATATTCTCTTATTATTATTATTACTATTATTATTAAATGTGTCTTTACGTCCTCATTTCAATTTTGAATCTCTACCGCTTCTGCACAAACGCCAGTTGCCTGAAACAGAGCTACATCTTTTTAATAACAGTAAAAAAGGAGTTTGTTATTTTCTGTTTGAGAAGACGTTGTACACGTTCATGCTGCACAGGCCAGATTGAATCGAGCGCTTCTCAAAGCAGCAGTCCCTGAGGCTCTCTCTCTTCATCCGCACTCCGTCTCAATCTGTGTGAAGACATTAGCGACACCGTGCCTCCTCATGCGAAACCGTGTTTGCTTGACTAGCAGTTTCAGTTAACTTATTGCTACGAGACATCTGGCTAATCTCTCAAAATCAAGAAAAGCTCCCAAGCAGTTTATTTAATGAGCATCAACATAAATTGGACACATGCGTTTGAGTGCACCAGACCAAGACGAACACGCCAAGAAAGAAATGTTATGGAGCTGAATACAGCTGAGTTTTATTTATTTTTTATTTATTTATTTTTTTTTAAAGTTGTTGTTGTTGATGCTTTAAACTCTGAGGTAGAATTTCTTAACACAATATGATGCACTGAATACTGAGCTTTTGTGTTGTGTTCAGGCCACAATCGAGTATTTTTTTTAGCATAAAGTTACTAACTACTGTATAATACTAAAAGCTTTTTCTAATAAACCTGAACATTATAGTAAAAAATGTAACAGTAAATTTTTTTAAACATTGAATCAGTTTCTTCCAGTCAGTTCATAATCAGTTTTTTTTTTAATTAGAAATAAATCTCAGAAAAGTACAGTCACATAATTTATTATAATATAAAAGTATTTTTTATCAATATATATAATATATAATATATTATAATATAAATATAAGTAACTATAACAAAAGGGTGTTTTTAGTTTATTTTTTTTTGTTTTCTTTTTTTAATGGGATTTAACATCTGAAAAAATGTTAAACAGTCAACATTTACCAAAGCTATTTAAAATAAGTAAATAAATCAGTACAAAATTTCATTGAGTCAGTTTGTAATCTTTTTTTTATTTAAATATTTTAAATTTAAATATATTTCAGAAAAGTGTATTGTCACAGAATTGATTACATCACTATAAACACAAAATATTTTTTTCTATAAACATTTCTAATAGACATGAACATTATTTTTTAACATGAATTCAATTTCTTGCTTTCAGTTTGTAATCATTTAAAAAAAATATAAATGGCATCATTTACCATGATATTGATTAGTACAAGTAAATTTTTTTTATACTATAATTCAAACAATCCTAAAAAGCTTTTGTTGTTGTTGTTGTTTATCTGTTTGTTTGTTTGTTTGTTTGTTTAAAAAGGGGGGGTTCAATTTCTCTAATAAATCTGCAAATTTACTCTCTTTGTCACTCTATCACACTACAGTATCACCATTATCACTTCCCAAACTGCAATGAAAAGTGTTTGTGAGGTTCTTTCAGTAATTCTTCTATATATATATATATATATATATTGTTAACTGGAAGAACGTAAGATATTTTACAGTTATAACATTAGAGGAGATGACAGTCTATGAGGCATTCATTGTTAAGTAGTGCACGGTAACTCTCCTGCTAGCATCACCTCATGCCCGATGGAAAATAATGCTAGTTAGACTCAAAAACAAAACAGCACATCGCGTAGCCGAGGCGTCAGCCAACAACTTGCTGACTTTTTGTTGATTAGAAACTTTGTTCGAAGAGGATACATTCATAAACTCGCTCTTAACTAACACTCAGCTAGCAAACTAGCTCACCATACATTATTACATAACGCTAGCTACCCCTTTTGGGGGTCATTCCTATGTTCCCAGTGTCCTATGTTCCCCAGTTCAATATTCTGTTAACATATATTAGGTAATCTATTCCAAAGGTTTTATGTAGTCAGGACTCATTTTTCCCAGGGCCCTATTAACGTCATTACCTTTTAACTTTAAAACACCAAAGACACATTTAAATGAATAACAACATACATTAGTTTAAATCCATCCTTCACCCACACTTGAAATTTATGAAAGTTATGATCTCGGAAAATGAACCAGGTTGCACACGCTGAACATTTGTGCTGCTCTAAAAGTAGCCGTTAGTCTACATTCATACATTCATACAGTTCAACTCCATGCATGAACAATAGTGAAATGTATACACTAAACTGAAGAAATGCCCCACTGCAGCCTATAAAACACAGTAAACGGTCATAAAAGGAACAAAATGTTACGTGGGAACATGTCCCAGCTGAAGCCTAACTCCAGCTTTAAATCACCATGTGTTCATTATGTGCCATATAAATCTGGGGAGCATAGGACCCTGGGAACATAGATACGCTCCCCCACTTTTTAGGCTCGGCAACCAAAACATGGGATTGTCACATGAGAGAGATTTTAACGAATTTAGGATTTGTCCACCTCTGAAAGGAGTCAAGTTTCAGCTAAGAAGCTAACTACTGGTAAATCTGGGCTGGCTGTTTGTCACATGTCTATATTATCTTGTGGAGGATAAGGATGAAGATAAAATATACCCTGATATACAGTACAGTTTAAATACAGAGCGTATTTATTTTATGTCTTCTACTTTATCAAGTCAGTACCAAAAACATTTTAGATTCCCAAACATTAGTTTTCCAGCACAAAATTAAATGTTACGGAAAAATGTTTGTATGTCATTAAAGAAAGCAGCATATTGTGTAAGAGACACTTTTCAGACAAAAAACACAATGAAGGCTGCTGGGTTTTGCTGCAAAAATAAGAAGCGAGTGCGAAAGTCAAAGTCTCCAGAAGAACTGTGTCTGGTTCTGCAAGATGCTCAATAAAACTTACCAGCTCATTTACTTAAAAACTGCACACATTGTACCGGAGACTAATATTTTTTATTTTTATTTAATTTTTTTTTGTCACACCAAATATTGACTTTGTTTCATTTACTACTGTTTACTGCTCTTTACTGTATTTTTTTTTTTTAGGCATGTGCCTAAAACTTGCACAGTACTGTATATTTTTATCCTTGTTGTTTGTTAGTACTTAGCTTTAGGTCCATGACAAAAAAACTAAACAAATCTGTAACCCGTATCGCTTGGATTGCTTATCTTCTAGTTCATCGTCTAACATCTTCTACATAGCAAATTTGTACCCCCTGCTTTCTTTCACCACATATTTCCATATGAGGGAAATGCCAAAGCTTTCTACAGCATCAACTACAGTATGAAAGGCCATTTTTTGTTTATTTGTACATAATAGAGCCCTAGATATGGTACATACTTCGCTGCGTACCTCCCTTGCTTTTGAAGAGCTTCAAGGTGACAAAATTCCAGAAACCAGAGTAAACCCCTGATGCACAGGGAGAACATGCAAACTCCACACAGACAGGGTGGAGGTGGGATTCGAACCCACGAGGCAAACGTGCTAACCACTGAGCCATTATTCTGAATGTACCACATTTTAAACGTTTAGATCTGTGGTCTTGTTCAGCTAATTTACATTTCTCCATGCTTTTTAATCACTCCTAATTGAAATGTAAGTCTGATCACGTGGAGTGTATGAAAGGGCAGGACAGGCCTCCCCCCCCCCCCCCCCCATCATGTCGGTTTCATAAACACCTCCATCCGTCGAATCGGAGTAATTCCCTGAACTCCGTGTTCAGCCCCAGCGTTTACACACAGCCCGTCCCTCTGGATCAGCTCGTCCCGTTGTCATGCTCTGCCATTGTTCCAGCGCTCGGTGAAGAGAGAAGGAGGGGGGAGAGAGAGTGACATTATCCTTGCCGTCTTTGATGGCGTCTCGTGTTTTGACGCTGGGTAATCTGCCTGCCTAATCTCCTGAGCTGATAGAAATAAACAAACGAGAGCGGCGGGAAAAAAAAAGTGCACGAGCTGAACAGAGGGAGGATTATGGTAATTTGCTAGGATAAGTAGAGGTGTTTAAAACATGCCTGTTTTAATAAGGAAGACAGACGCCTAGGGAGTACACGCCTTTGCTTGAAATTGTTCTTTCAGATTTGTGTTGGGATATTTGACTAATATTTGCACTAACATGTTTTGGTAAAGTAAAAAAATTCCCATTTTTGGCATTTCAGACGCCACCAAATTCTCCCGTGAGGCGAAAAAAAAGGGACGACCATTTTCCTACACCTGATTCGCCGTCCAATTTTTTCTGGAAACTCGGAAAATCAATTATGAGGCTGTGGCCGAAATGAAAGCAGAGGCGCCGTGCGACTTAAAAGTCGCCTTTGACTGGATGCATTACAAAGGGGGAAAATGATATCGCCGCATACCTGAAGCTCCGAAGGCTGGCGCTTTGAAACGGTCCAGCCTGGCGACAGCGGAGCAGCCCGCAGGTCTGAGCGTTCCTGGGCCCCGGTCCATCTGCTGGGAGCTCCGAAGCCATGCTATCCGAAGAAGGACCTATGGGCTTGGCAACACATGTGAGCACACGGTATTGAATGCAGCCCAGCTACCCTACCAAAATGACTACGCTTCTAACTGAATAACTTTGGGGGAAAAAAAAAAAAAAAACATTTTTCTGCCCCGCATTTGTTATTTCTGCGTTTTTGCATTTTCAGAAAGTTTTTAGAACCCTGATTGTTCCTGCTTTCTCAAGGCTACGAACATCATTACTGCAAAACCCGGCTCCAGAAGCCAAGTGGGTTTTTTTCCCCAACACAAAGCAGAGCGAAACTATACAAAACTTAAAAGCCATCTCTCATCCAAACCGCTTTAGTCGCTGGAGGGAGAGACAGAGGGCACAGGGGTTAGTCTTTCAACCTCATTCTTGTGAGGCCAGAGAGCTCGGCCTCCTTTCTCACCCACAGGTAGAAGTCTCCTTCTGCACAGGACATATCTTTTGTCTTCCATTATCTTTATTAATTTTTTTCCCCCCCCGGATTATTCGAAACGCTTGGATTTCTCGCCCTTCCTCCGTCTTTCTCTCTCACCTTTACTTCAGCAGCTCTTTTGATATCCATTTAGATTGGAGCTTCATTTGAAAGACTCAGACAATGGAGTGACTTCTAATTAAGAGCAGCAGCATCTGGCCTCTGGCACGCTATCCCGTTGTTCCATCTATTTTGCTGGGGAGAATTCATTTGTTTCTTAATTAAGAAAAACACCAATAGCGTGAAAAATCTGCTTATGTTACCTGAATCCTAATTAGTTACATAGCGAAAGAGAAGAGTTGAGGGCAATTAAAAAAAAAAAAAAAAAAAAACCATTCCAGTAGCCCTAGAAATGAACTCGGCGCTGATAAATATGAACTAACTAGCCTGGCATAGATCGACTGTCGCAAGCAGCAAGTGCGCCGTCATTATGGCTAAGACAATATGCAAACTATCTTCAAAGAAATCAAATTGCTGGAATGTTTTCATTTGCATGTATTAACCATTAACATAATGAGGAGAAGTGACATTGGACCCGGATTGCGTGTCTGTTTGGATTGATAACTCTGCCGCAGGGGGGTGGGGTGGTGTTGGGGGTTAGCGGATACTAGTCAAATCGGTGTTGAACTGTAAGACTGTGTATGTGTGTGTGTGTGTGTGTGTGTGTGTGTGTGTGTGTGTGTGTGTGTGTGTGTGTGTGTGAGTGTGGAGCCTTGTAACCAAACCTGCAGCAGTGTTGAAACTGTGCCATCTCTTCCCGACAGATATCCCCAAACAGGAAGCGACTACCAAAAGGGGGAACATGGGACCTCTAGACAGACAGACACACACACACACACACACATACACACACACACACATGTATGTATGTATGTATGTATGTATGTATATACACACACACACACACAAAGAGATTTATCTGTTCTATAGTGTGTCCCACATTGCAACGAAGTGGGCGCGCAGCCAAAATGACTGGTTTATGTAGCGCACACCGTAACTGCCTTAATATTCCGAAACCATTTTCCCTCGTGCCGCATACTGTTGCAGGCAGGATCAGCCTCCGAGGTCAAATGATTCAATTAAGTGTCTGTTTATGACTGATACCAAAGCCGGGTGGCGTCTCCTACTTATCACCTTTTTTGCAGATCGGTGTTGTCCCAGAATGCCACGCGAGAGATTTGCCGAGGCTGTAATTAAAATGGCACGGAGACATATTTGACGTAGGGGCTAACAAGCAGGAGACAAATATGATGGCGAGGCTAAGGAGGAGGAGGAGGAAGGGTTGCGTGACCGAAAATAGCAACCCTGCTGTCAGCCGGTTAGAGAGGAGTGAAGTTTGAGGGTGTGCACCAGGACTATTCAAGCTAAAATTTGTAAAGTTATTTGTTTAGGTGAACCTCCGGGACTGGGGGTTCAATTCCTGCCTCCGCACCTGCTTCGGGGGTTTACTCCAGGTATTCTGGTTTCCTCCCCCGGGCCAAAGACATGCGCTGTAGGCTGATTGGCATCTCTAAATTATCAGTAGTGTGCGAATGTGTGTGCGATTGTGCCCTGCGATGGGTTGGCACCTCATCCAGGGTGTCCCCAACCTTGTGCCCCGAGTTCCCTGGGATAGGCTCCAGGCTCGCCCACGACCCTGTGTAGGATAAACGGTATGGAAAATGGACGGATGAATGGATACACACATGCTTCCTCACTAATTAGACCAGTAAACAAAGTATGAAAGTCTAAAGCTAATGTTTCTAGCCTTGTTGCCGACGAGAGTCTCTGGTCTGGTGAGATGCCTTCAGCTAAATCATTTACATAAATGCATGCGATTGGATCAACCACAAAACAGAGTCTCTGCTACAGAAGCTGAGCTGGTTCATGTTCTCAGAAAATGGCCGCTCATACATTTATCGGCGCTGACCTTTCAAGTGCTTCCGCGCATGCTGCATTCGACGAAATGTAAAGTACACTAACTGATCACAACCTCCGACTAGGAAAAACCAAAGAAAACGCCCCCTCAACTTGTAGTTCCTACTCAGGAACTCTGGATGGGACCCAGAGTTCAGCAAGTGATGTCAAATCAACATGACTGCTCACAGCAAGAACAGTAAACACCTTACCTTTAAATGAGTTCTGTACAGAATGAGAATCAGTAACACTGACTATATGGTTCGCTGTTTTGAGGAGGAAAATATACATGACTCATCACAGTTAGCTGCGAAAAAAGATGAACATGGAGGCATCCATGGTAAGGCGTCAGAGGTAAGTTGAATGTAGCAATACATTGAAATACTTTTGAAATACTTTCAAATATTTGACGTCCCCTGGTGTATAGGATACAGCTTACATGGTGCATGGTATCGGTACATAAAGGAACTTTATGGCCTAGTGGACACCCCTGAGGTATACCAATTGTAGTAGATGCTTCCTGATGCGAACAGCTTTGTCCCACATCTTTGTTGTGCTATTCCCAAGCTCTTCAGCATGACCAAAAGGTTTACCTTGCTCCAAATCGAGGATCTTGATATGTGAATGTTTGGGATTTCTCATGCGAGTCATTTTGAAGCTAACTGCAGTGCCATGTCGCGGTTCATGGTGGCTAACAGGCTGAGCGCAGGCTGGGCACAGTGTGTGGCACTGCACTGCTGTTGGTGCCCAGAGCTGGCCTCCTGCTGTGACTGCATTTGA
This sequence comes from Cranoglanis bouderius, assembly GCA_023630585.1. Taxonomy (NCBI): domain Eukaryota; kingdom Metazoa; phylum Chordata; class Actinopteri; order Siluriformes; family Cranoglanididae; genus Cranoglanis; species Cranoglanis bouderius. The sequence goes on from CM042539.1 coordinate 22,779,306, forward strand.
TGCCTGACTGGCAGCGGGAACTGGCACATGTTCCTCGTGTCTCATGGCAACAGTACCTTTCATCGACAGAGCGGGCAACACGTGACTTTATCAAAAGGGGAAAAAAACCTCACAATAATGTATGCCTATGAAAGCGACGATGAGAAAAGGGAGAAACAACGCTGTCAGTGTTTTCGTCTGAACGTTTTCCATATATCTCTGGAGGGAAAAAAAAATGTAAAAGCGTAAACCGGTTGATCGTAATAATGAGGGAATCTTGTGTCTCTTTTATTCGAGTCTTAGCTGTCTGATATGTGAATATTAAAGGGAGGTTCGAGTTTGTCTGCAAATGTGATTTGCGCGTATCACGCTCCTGCAGTCGTCACGGCTTCTTCATCGCAGAGCTTTTCCGAAACGGAGTTTGTGCAGGGGAAAGCCGGGTGGGGTTTGGGGGTTGTTATGATGCACATATGGCTTTGCTGTTGATGTATTCAAGCCTTGACCTAATTTAAATCCCTGCCAACCAGCTCATATGCATACCATACGTTTGCGAAATGAGAGCGCGCAAACCTGGCATCTCCTCACCGAGACAGGTATAAACAGCGCCGTTGTCATAACGCACCGGCGGTAAATACGATAATCGGGGCGCGAAAAAATAATTTGCCCATCATTTTGATGCCTGGGATGCCTCTGGGGAACGCCCCGCCGGAGGAGGATGCCCATTCGCATGCCGCACACGGAGAGATATAATTACGGCTGCCCGTCTTTGTTCCTGCCCGGCTTGCTCGAACCGCGCTAGTAATTTGCTTGTAATACGGAGGTGTTTTGTAAAAGGGAGGGTGTGATATTTAGGTTGGAGTATTCTCAGTGGGACTGAGCGATACGATTGTAATGGACGCTTTTTGTCCCAGAGCCGTGTGCAAATATAGCAAGGCACACTGTGAAGCATGCAAATGCAACAGTGGCACTTAGATTAATAATGACATTATTGGAAATAATAATAATAATAATAATAATAATAATGTTATATTTTAAGTTTTATACAGGCATATTATTATAACTAAAGGTGTTTATTTAAAGATGTTTAAAGGTGTTAAAAAGACTAATAAGAAGAAGAAGAAGAAGAGGAAGAAGAATAATTTTGGTTAGACTAATACATTTGTATTAAAAAAAATATGTATACAACTAAAAACAGCAACAATAACATTATTGTTGTTGTTGTTATAAAATATTATTATTTATTATTTAATCAGTTAGTTATTATTAATAAGAATATGTTTGTTACAGTAATTGCCCTCCTGCTGGTGCTTGACGTAATAAGCTGACACAGAGCACGAGCACAGTGGTGAAGTGGATTAGGTTATAATCTTTCGTGCACTGAAGTGCAGCTAAAGGTGTTGAGTAGGTAACAGTATAGCTCCTTGTGTGTGTGTGTGTGTGTGTGTGTGTGTGTGTGTGTGTGTGTGTGTGTGTGTGTGTGTGAGCGTGTGTGCTGTCAGGTTGAGGTAGAAGCAGGATTGTCATCTCTGGAGGACTCTTTTGACAGAGGCCCTCTCCCCTCTGCTCTGTCGAAAGGTCAGTGCTCCATCTCCGTCTCTCTTACTGCTAGACACACACACACGCACACATGCACATGCACATGCGCACACACACACACACACACACACACACACACACACACACACACACACACACACACACACGAATGTGAAGGGAACTGTTGCATTTCTCTTTAAATCCCCAACATAAATCAAGTCTTAAAAATCATATAATAATCATTGCACTGCCAGTAATGATAATGATAATAATAATAATAATAATAATAATAATAATAATAATAATAATAATAATAATTGCACTTAATCAGTAGTTATCTCTCATTGTGCCGTGTATGAAGTGTAATAAAGCTGAATTTCTCCCAGGCTACATGCTTTTCTAATCATCTGCTTCACTCATTTGTCTTTAAAGTAACTTAATTCCAGTTTATATAATGTTCATGTCATGTTCTGTAACCGTTTTTTATCATTGATCCATATTACTCTTGACTATCTATGAAAATGTTCTAATCTGCATCTCTAATCTTAAATCTGAGATGGCACGATACCACTTTTTCTTTTCTCATACCCAAATCTTGAGTATCAGTTGATACAGATACCCATCTGACATTGTTTTCTTAACTACTAAGCGTTAAAATGTTTGTTGTTTTTCATCACAGTTAAACTCTTTCACACAAAAATTGCTTACATTGTAAGTACAATAAATCTAATATAGTATAAAGTATAAATATAATAAAAATCAATCCTAAAGATTAAAGATAAAAGTCTTTTATATGGATTAAAAAAAAAAAAAAAACATTTTGTTAAAAAAATTCACAAAAATACTCCGCTCTCATGGACATCAAGCAGTTGCTTTGTTAAATATAGGTGTGCAACAATTATTGGCACCCTTTTAGTTAATACTTTGTGCTACCTCCCTTAGCCAAGATAACAGCTCTGAGTCTTCTCCTATAATGCCTGATGAGGTTGGAGAATACATGGCAAGGGATCTGAGACTATTCCTCCATACAGAATCTCTCCAGATCCTTCAGATTTCGAGGTCCACGCTGGTGGATTCTCCTCTTCAGTTCACCCCACAGGTTTTCTATGGGTTTCAAGTCCGGGGACTGGGAGGGCCAAGACAGGACCTTGATTTTGTGGTCAGTAAACCATTTTTGTGTTGATATTGATGTATGTTTTGGATCATTGTCCTGCTGGAAGATCCAACCCCGGCCCATTTTAAGCTTTCTGGCAGAGGCAGTCAGGTTTTCATTTAATATCTGTTGATATTTGATGGAGTCCATGATGCCATGTATCCTAACAAAATGTCCAGGTCCTCTGGCAGAAAAACAGACCCAAAACATTAAAGAGCCTCCACCATGTTTAACTGTGGGCATGAAATACTTTTCCATATGGCTACCTCTCTGTGTGCGCCAAAACCACCTCTGGTGTTTGTTGCCAAAAAGCTCTATTTTGGTTTCATCTGACCATAGAACACGATCCCAGTATTGTCTGGCAAACTGAAGATACTTGAGTTTGTTTTTGGATGAGAGTAGAGGCTTTTGTCTTGAAACCCTTCCAAACAACTTGTGGTGATGTAGGTGACTTCAGATTGTAGTTTTGGAGACTTTCTGACCCCAAGACGCAACTAACTTCTGCAATTCTCCAGCTGTGATCCTTGGAGATTTTTGGCCACTTGAACCATCCTCTTCACAGTGCGTTGAGACAATATAGACACACGTCCAATTCCAGGTTGATTCATAACATTTCCAGTTGACTGGAACTTCTTAATTATTGCCCTGATGGTGGAAATGGGTATTTTCAATGCTTGTGCTATTTTCTTATAGTCACTTCCCATTTCGTGAAGCTCAACAACCTTTTGATGCACATCACAGCTATATTCCTTGGTCTTACCCATTGTTATGGACGACTAAGGGAATTTGGCCTATGTGTTACCTCATATTTATACCCTTGTGAGACAGGAAGTCATGGTTGAACAATTTCCTGTTCCTAGTCACCCAGGTGTACTAAAAGAAATGTAAAATATCAATGGTAATATACTTCAAATATATTTTTCTCATATGAATATCATAGGGATGCCAATAATTGTTGCACACCTATACTTAACAATTTTTTAAAAAAAGTTTGATTAAAAAAAGCATTATCAGATCCCCAAAATTATCTGCTAATAGAACAAGACTATTTCAAGCTTGGACTAAGTACAAATGTCTAGAAATTTTTCTTTAGTTGTTTTACATTTGTTTTGTTGTAATCTTGTAATAGGAAATAATATATACATTTGACTATATTCAAGATATTTTCACTTGCTATCATTTTTTTTTTTTACAGTGTACTAAACTGTAAGTATCTTCCACGTCATTATTGTTTGTATTTGTTACATTTTAATATAATAAAATACATGCACTAACCAATATTTCTATCATTCATCAACTATAATGTGCGCAGCATGAAATAATGCATTAAGTAATAGCTTTAACAGGAACTAGCATGTTTGGTGGGTTTTCCACAGCATTACATATAACTATAAATGGATAAAAAGTATGACGTGCTGTTAAATCAATAAATAAAAAACAATTAATTGTTGGCAAATTGCTGCCAAGACTTCATCGGAAAAGAATCAACACAGCACCCCAATCATCGATTATTTTCCTATAACTGCATGACCCCAGGTGTTTTATTCCTTATTTATGTTAATGTTATTGGACTAAACTTTACAATCGAGTAATAAGACGGTGAAACTCTATATAGCTATATAACACCGCTGCTCTGTCAGAACTCTCACTGGAAGTTCCACGAGGTCAGATGTCAGATCAGGAAATAAGAACTAAAACAAGCGAAAACAAGAGCGAGAGAGAGAGAGAGAGAGAGAGAGAGAGAGATATGAATACACCCGTCCCCCCATCCCTGTGTCACACTTTGAAAGGACAGCACTTGAATGTCATTCGACAATTTCCTTTTAATTAGAACCAATTTACAGAAAGATGCCCAGTAGCTAATCTTTACAGGATAATTAACTTCTATTTTCTTTACTTTTAATTAAAAAGTGGAAAAGATTTCTCCGATCCATAAAGAATCATGCTTTTGAAATGTTCATCAGACTTTAGTGCCAGCTCTTTGCCAGGGGTAATATTTAGATCTTATCCGTATCCTCTGTTCCCTCCGACTCATCTCAGACGACTCCGATTTTTTTTTTTTTTTTTGGCAAAGGGGGGTATTAAGAAGCGGAACTATCAATAGTAGAAATAAGAAGCGGAGAAGCAAATTAGAATTGAATTAAAGAGGAATTTATTAAAGAAACTCGGAAGTGAAATTGCTGTGTCAGATATATCCCTAATGGAAGAGTAATATAGTGTGTGTGTTGGGAGTGGCTGATACACTAATTATAATCTGAAATTCTTATTAATCTGAAATTTGATTGTATAGTATTGTGAGGATTAACCTGTGTTTATTCGGGATTAATACAAGCGAACACGGCGTAAAGGTGACGTGAAATGATTTTTTTTTTTTTTTTAATGCTTAAAGCTATAATCAGCGATTTTGGAACATTTCGTTCAAAGCCACGCCCCAAAAAGCTAGAACGGCACATATTGTGCATTCAAGTACACCTGGGAAATTCGTATTTACGAGTTGGGAAGTCGTAATTACGACGTCGGGTGCGTTAAAGTCACTTTGGTCGGAGCAAGATGCACTGTAAAACATTTCAGGTGGTTAAATTTAGAAATGAAAGTTCAGCTGCTGCCTTGAAAACGTGAAACTCAACTTGAAGAGAACCTTTGTTTCAACTTAAAAAGTTACGTTTTACAAGTTTTCCAAGTCAGGGCAAGTTTAATTTTTGAAAACTTCAATATCCAAAGCTTGTAATGACAATTTGAATTAAATAGAAGAAATAAGTTCACATAACTTAATGGGGCTGTCATGTTTTACAGTGTGGCGCTGTACCTTCTCTTAATTAACTACAAAAAACTACAGCAAGGTTTTTTTTAAACTCTACTTTTAGAAAATGAAGAATGAAGAATGCGCATCAGGTGCATTTTGCTCTTTTTTTTGAATGTTTTTAATCAAGTCATGAATCCATTGTAAACTTTATGGTTACATATTATATCGTAATTGTACAATGCTGTCGTATTTTGTGCAGGTTTTCAACTGATTTTCTGTATCAACAAACGCTATAAAAATACAGTCTATAAACAAAATGCCTGTGCAACGTCACAAATCAAATGCTATAGGTGCTTAAATGTCACCCAATCTGCTTGTATTTCAATAACGTTCTGCACATACCGAACTGAATAATAACTGAAATCAGCTTCTTAGACCAGTAAACATTCAATTTCAACAAATTTACCGTGCATCCATTGATTCCGCCATGTTTTCTTACTGACTCGCTCAAAGAAAATCCAGAGTTTCCCGCTCATAACTACGACTTTGAGGTGGTGTTCATGTGCGTTCAACTCGTAAATGCGATCCTTCCGATATCACCAATAGACACCGCCTCCTTGTCCTGATTGGTGGAAATTTTGGTAGTTCACATCATTTCCAGTTTACAAAGCTGTGGAGGTCGATTTGCAAATTTGGAAGATTTGCCAAATAGTATTAAACGTAAACAATTGTCAGAATCACCGATCGCACCTTTAACGTGTTCTTTAACAGAACACGTGTTTTTTTTTTTTGTTGTTTTTTTCTTTTCGTAAATGATTCATAGGCTTTTCAGTAGGCTCTGAGCAACAAACCGATGGTCCAAATTGGCTCTCAAGCGAGAACAGGAGCTAATAAGAGCTCGCACCTGAGCTTCGGAGAGCACGGACGCTGTTGAACATTTGGAGGACGACCCCGGGCCTTTAATAGACGCCTGCGACTGCCAGTTTGGGTGGCATCGTGTGTGTGTGTGTGTGTGTGTGTGTGTGTGCAGAAAGTAAAAGCAATGCAGAACATAGAGAGCCTGGCATCTGCCGAGGCCCAAAGGCACGCTCAGAGGAGCCTCCAGATTTTTAATGACCTAGTGAAATGCCAGCCGCGCTTTCATGCCACTCCAATTTGGAGGCGCTGGATGTGGAAAGCACACACATGCGTCTTTAACACACACATGGACGCTGGACAAATTGTGAGTTTGGAAACTCAAAGCGCATCAGAGTTTGCGTGTGTGTGAGTGAGTGTGTGTGTGTGTGTGTGTGTGTGTGTGTGTGTGTGTGTGTGTGTGTGTGTGTGTGTGTGTGTGTGTGCATGATTCGCTACAGTAATTCTAATGATCTGTTGTTTGCGATGATGACCTGCATTAGCAGTTAAATCTTTTAATCAGGGATCTTTGCCTTTAATGGACGCATCCAGCAAACATGACCTAATTAAGATTTAACTCTGTATTTTTTGCCTTCATTAACCGTGAGTGTAATGATGGAAACACACAAATACACACATGCGCACACACACACACACACACACACACACATACGCACACACTCTTACACACATTTTCGATTAACAGAGACATTCAGGGCAATGTTTCTGTAAAACTGAATGTTTCACATAATTATTTCATTTCATTTAATGCGTGTAGAATGATATGGTTTTTAATATTATATAATAATTGCTATACATTCAATAATAATAATAATAATAATTGAAAGAATATAATGTGTGTAAAATTTTATTTAGATTCATTTCTTTTATTCCTGCCATTCATGAGATTTCAGCTGTTAATTCCTAGAGAGTCGTTCTACCATGTGTGTGTAAGTGTGTGTGTGTGTGTGTGTGTGTGTGTGTGTGTGTGTGTGTGTGTGTGTGTGTGTGTGTGTGATTTTACACACAGGTTTCTAAAACATTGTGTTGCTTGTAAGTGCCCAAGCGCAGCCATTTCTAATCGGCAGAATTACATTGCTTAGCAACCAGAAGATCAAGTTAAACAATACGAGCGCTTATTCTCAGGCCTGGACTGCGTGTACACACACACACACACACACACACACACACACACACACACACACACACACACACATATACAGGCAAACCAGATTCAGCCTCATCAGCTGTCAGCTCCACAGATGGCCTTTTACTTTGGCCTGCTGTCATAACATTAGCTTCACATTTCTTTAATCACTGCGCAGAAGTGGATGAACAGACAAACAATAAAAATACAAATGAAGCCCAAGTGAAACGTCCTGCAAAGCCTCCGAGAGCAACGGCTTCACTTTAACGTAAAAATCCTCACGTATGTGTTTTACTGTAGCGATGTTTCTGGTCGGTTCAGAGATCATGTGTAGTGTGGATTTATCCTGAGCTCTGAGGAGCGGTGAGAGGAGGAAGAGCCAATCCTCTTTTCCTCCAGTCTTCCTTTTCCTCAGTGGAAAGGAACGAGGACGGAAGGACTGGAGAAATGGAGGAATTCTAGGAGCTTGAGTATTCAGGACAAAATCCTATTCTCCATTCCTACTTTCCTCCAGTCCTCACGTGCACCTTTCGTCCAGTTCTTTCCTCCAGTCCTCTTTTCCTCCAGTTTTTTTTTTTTTTTCCAGTCTGATTTTCCTCCAATCCTCTTTCTTCCTTTCCACTGGAAGAAAGGGGAGCTGGATTCTAGGAGCTCCTTTTCTCCAGTACTACTTTCCTTGATTATTCCTTACCTCCTCTCCTTCTTTCTATCAGTTTTTTTTTTCCTTTCCTCCTTTCCCCCATCCTCTTTTCCTCTATTTCACCTTTGTCCTTCTTTTCTCCATTCGTTCTTTCCTCCAGTCCTTCTTTCCTGAGCACTGGAGGAAAACAGGAATGGAGGAAAGGAGGAACAGAGGAAAGCAGGAATGGAGGAAAGGAGGACTTGAGGAAAAAAGGAATGAAGTAAAAAAGGAGTGGAGGAAAAAAGGAGTGGAGGAAAGGAGGAATGGAGGAAAGGAGTAAAGAAGGAATTGGGAAAGCAGGAACAGAGGAAAGGAGGACATGAGGAGAGAAAGAATGGAAGAAAGCAGAAATGGTGGAAAGAAGGACTTTAGGAAAGAAGGAATGGAAGAAAGCAGAAATGGTAGAGAGGAATTAAGGTAAGAATGAATGGAGGAAAGAAGGAATGGAGGGATGGAGGACAGTAGAAATTGCAGAAAGAAGGAATGGAGAAAAGAAGGAATGGAGGAATGGATTTTGCCTTGAACTTCTGGAGCTCCTACAATCCAGTCCTCCTTTCCTTTATTCCTCCTTTCCTCTAATCCACCAAACCTCTCCTCTTTCCCTTAATTCCTTATTTCTGATACTTTTCCTTTCCTCCATTCCTCCTTTCCTCCAGTACTTTTTTCCTCCAAGCCTTGAGGATTTTTTTTTTTATTTTATTTTTTTTTTTTAAAGAATTTTATACATTTTATAAAAATGTCTAATTGTACTGAAATGTTCGTCTCTTTAGGGGCAACTCTTAAAAATGATTCTTTGTACTTCCTTTTTGTACTTTGGTTTTGTAACACACTTGAATATTAGCTCTTACACCAATCTTTCACAAGCTGTTTGTTTGTTCCGCTGTTGTAGGGTCATAAATAAAACCTTTGAGTTCTTCCAGAGGGACAAACAAACAAGAACTAAACACAAAGGATGGAGTAAGTGCTAATATTCATTCAGGACTTTCACAAAGCCAAGGTACCAAAAGGAAGTAGGAAGTTTATGGAGTATTAATGCAAAAACACAAGCAAACAAACAAACAAACGACAGTGTACATGATAGTGATTTAAAACTATTAGTGATAGTGTTTAAAATCCTGGCTGTAATGTGTATTTGGTGTGTGGTTGTATGGAGGACTGCAGTGTGTGTGTGTGTGTGTGTGTGTGTGCGCGTGTGTATGCATATGCGCCAGCCTGGACCTTCTAACACCATGCCAGTCTCTGCCTTGGCACAAAAGGATCCTGGAACGTCTGATGCCAGGTCGGACGTCCCTATAGGCACGCGAGGAGCATTTCGCATTCATGTTGGGTCTCAGGTGCTGGGCACGCGTTTCACTCCCCTCTGGCCAGGCTCGCTCCTGATTTCAATAGCGTGGAGAGATGAAAAAAATAATAATAATAAAATAAAAAAGCAGTGTAGGTGGGGGCGAAACGATTTTTTCCGCTTGTAGAGATCGCTCGCTTTGTTCCGTCCGATTCAATTATTTCCGCCCTAATTAGGGGACGTAACAGAGACCCGGTTTGAGACGGCGACACTACTGTGCCTCCTGCTGATAAAGTGCACTTTATCACCATCAAACCACATAAACACACACGTCCACAATCCTGCATCATGAATTCCGGTCTAGTTTTCATTTGCTATCATTTAGACGTCGTGCTGTCCACTGTGAAAGTTTATCAGTGAAGTAATATTTCCGTAATGAATTTAAATACGACGGCTGCCGTTTCCCAAAGAGCAACGTTAACCATTGTCACTTGAAAAGGAAATTTCTGGTTTTAAAATGATTTTTTTCCAGCATGAAACTTGTCAGTAATTTAAAAGCCCCAATCAACTTTCATGATTCGCTTCTTCCTGAACGACTTTTCATATTTATAGTGGGTATAGATAAAGAATCACCCCCCTTGATTAAAATAATCACATTTTGTTGCTTTTCAGCCTGAAATGAAGACGGACACAGTTTTTGTTTTATCCAGCTGTATTTACTCAGTGCAACTTATAACATCCAAGTGAAAGATATAACACCAACATGTCAGAAAAAAAAATAAATAAATAAATCACTGAGTTGGAAAAAGGATCACCCCTCTCCTAAAAATGACTTGTAAACTCAATAAGGTGTAGCTAATCACCTTCTCAATGGTACACAAAGCCATTTGACTTTCAACTGTGATCAGCTGTGATCATTTTGATTAGCTCAGCATGAAAAGAGCTTTCCTGGAGCATTTTGTAGTGCAACTGAAGCAAACAATCAACTATGGGTGGCAAGGTACTTTAGACTTTTAGTCTGTCAAGCTCTCCCGCCTCCTCGTCTGTACACTCTGCTCAAACAGGTCAGCTTGTAAAGTTATAACTTCTGTGCTAATACACCATCTATAGCCGTAGATCGCTAGCCGAGCTGAACTGTTGCATTCTGATGTTTTGAGTACAACATTTGCTCTACACCAGTGGTCACCAACCCTCTTCCTGGAGATCTACTTTCTCGGGTTTCATCTCGAACACACCTGTTTTAGTTGATCAAGAACTTCTTAAGGCAATGATTAGATGGTCAGGTGGGCAAGGTTATGGTTGGAGATAAAGTCTTCAGGAAGGTAGATTTCCAGGAACAGGGTTGGTGACCACTGCTCTACAGTAAATCTACGCTGGCTTTCTTATTTATATAACATTGAACATCGCTGGAAAATGGTGGAATACTGCACCAAGCAACAAATTATCACCAGAATCGATAAACGTCAAAATATTTCAATATATAACCAGATTTAATGTGTTTCAGTGTGGATTTATCATTTAACTATGGCTTCTGTGCTTCTTTTTTTGTATTGACATTGTGTACTGTTTTCTTCATAGTGGTGGATAGCAGATCTTCTGTTAATTACCTGGTGCTTGCGGACGCGCCATCATAAATGATAGTACGGCTAATTTTAAGCCAAATGCAGTAGTTGTAGAGCTTCTGTACAGGTTTGACAGCATCTGAACCAACAACAGTGCCATCATTTATGCCCCAGAAAAATGGGTGTCCAATCTTATCCAGAAATTGTCAGGGTTTCATTCCAACCAAGCCAACCATGAGGCACACCTACTAACTGATTGAAGACCAAGATCATCCGATTAAACCATGGGTGTCCAATCTTATCTTTTGAGGATAAGATTAGACATCCATGCCCTAAGAATAGAAAACCTAAATGATTCCTAAATGATTTGGGAAGCTTTCCTACGCTCATTACCACCGCTGTCATTGATGTGGAGATGCCACCGCCAGTCATTGTGGACCTGACACGCCCCCAGACAGTTCTGATCCGAACGAAACCACGGTGATGGGCTTTAACAAAACAAGAGATTATTTATAGGGCATTTTGAGCTGGGAGTAACAAAGTGAACGCACTGTAGTGTTAAAAACAATCAATTATGGTCACTGTCACGTTCAGGAAGGTCTAACTTGCGTCCCCGAGGGTGTACGTACACACACACACACACACACCTGGCATCTGGAGAATCTCCAAAGAAATGACTTTCAGGTCCTACTGTGGCAATGGTAAACTCAATTGAGATCTCAAGGAGGTCCAAGGATCACCAGTCCTCCCATTGTGTGCTACCTAACACTTAAAAAAAAGATTCCTCCCTGGCTGAGTGTGATGATCAGAAATGATCTAGGGTAGAAGGTGTTAAATTATTGCAGGTGTGTCCATGCTGTGTAGGAAGGCTCCCGAATATTAACTTATCAACACCTAAAAGAGTGCCACCATGACATTTAATGTTCTGGCAAATCTGTTTCATATCTTCAAATTGATTATCAGCAGTCGCAGTCTTGCTGAAGTGATTTTTACTAGGTTTGACATCTGCACCTCGCTCAGCTTCACAAACCTATTCCCTTCCACCAGCTCTGTGTGTGTGTGTGTGTGTGTGTGTGGGAGTATGTGTTTAGACACATTTTCCCTCCACCCTGACAACCAGGTCGAGCTTCAGTGATTCCCGCTTCGATACAATTCCCGATGCTTATCGACAGCTTTAGCATATTGAGACGTAGCGAGCCCTCTCTCTCTTCATCCTTACCTTCTTGCGAGTCGGAAGAGGCCCGGGCTTGCGATACGATCACAACCCTGCATCCTAATTTAAAGTGGCGCACTCCAGCGCTGCGCAGCCTGTCTGCTGGAGATCGACACACTAATTCTTTTCATGTAAGCCCAGTTACTGTGCACTACAAAGGGATCATTAATGAAAAAAGCAGGGTGATTTTTTTTTTCTTTTCTTTTTTCCCCTCACAGTGCTTCTCGTTCAGGAAGAAAGTGCACACTCTGGGAGGGGTTTGAACCACAATAATTACTCGATTAAGTGGAGAGCAAACAGAAGCGAACTCCAGGGACGTGTGTGTTGCGAGAGACCTTTGACCTCACTTCATTTGTAAGAGAAAATGTTCAGCTGTAGCAAGGAGTGATTACTGTGAAAGAGAAGTTATGGTTCATGTATTCTGAAATGAGAGAAGGCATAGCTTCCGTGCTGTAGTCAGGGTGAAGGAGGTGTGGCTTCCGTGCTGTAGTCAGGGTGAAGGAGGTGTGGCTTCCGTGCTGTAGTCAGGGTGATGGAGGTGTGGCCTCTGTGCTTTAGTCAGGGTGAAGGAGGTGTGGCCTCTGTGCTGTAGTCAGGGTGAAGGAGGTGTGGCCTCTGTGCTTTAGTCAGGGTGATGGAGGTGCGGCCTCTGTGCTTTAGTCAGGGTGGTGGAGGTGCGGCCTCTGTGCTTTAGTCAGGGTGAAGGAGGTGTGGCCTCTGTGCTTTAGTCAGGGTGAAGGAGGTGTGGCCTCTGTGCTTTAGTCAGGGTGAAGGAGGTGTGGCCTCTGTGCTTTAGTCAGGGTGAAGGAGGTGTGGCCTCTGTGCTGTAGTCAGGGTGAAGGAGGTGTGGCCTCTGTGCTTTAGTCAGGGTGATGGAGGTGCGGCCTCTGTGCTTTAGTCAGGGTGGTGGAGGTGTGGCCTCTGTGCTTTAGTCAGGGTGAAGGAGGTGTGGCCTCTGTGCTTTAGTCAGGGTGAAGGAGGTGTGGCCTCTGTGCTTTAGTCAGGGTGAAGGAGGTGTGGCCTCTGTGCTTTAGTCAGGGTGAAGGAGGTGTGGCCTCTGTGCTTTAGTCAGGGTGAAGGAGGTGTGGCTTCAGTTCTTTAGTCAGGGTGAAGGAGGTGTGGCCTCTGTGCTTTAGTCAGGGTGGTGGAGGTGTGGCCTCTGTGCTGTAGTCAGGGTGAAGGAGGTGTGGCCTCTGTGCTTTAGTCAGGGTGGTGGAGGTGTGGCCTCTGTGCTGTAGTCAGGGTGAAGGAGGTGTGGCCTCTGTGCTTTAGTCAGGGTGGTGGAGGTGTGGCCTCTGTGCTGTAGTCAGGGTGAAGGAGGTGTGGCCTCTGTGCTTTAGTCAGGGTGAAGGAGGTGTGGCCTCTGTGCTTTAGTTAGGGTGAAGGAGGTGTGGCCTCTGTGCTTTAGTCAGGGTGAAGGAGGTGTGGCCTCTGTGCTTTAGTCAGGGTGAAGGAGGTGTGGCCTCTGTGCTTTAGTCAGGGTGAAGGAGGTGTGGCCTCTGTGCTTTAGTCAGGGTGAAGGAGGTGTGGCCTCTGTGCTTTAGTCAGGGTGAAGGAGGTGTGGCCTCTGTGCTTTAGTCAGGGTGAAGGAGGTGTGGCCTCTGTGCTTTAGTCAGGGTGAAGGAGGTGTGGCCTCTGTGCTTTAGTCAGGGTGAAGGAGGTGTGGCCTCTGTGCTTTAGTCAGGGTGAAGGAGGTGTGGCCTCTGTGCTTTAGTCAGGGTGAAGGAGGTGTGGACTCTTTGCTTTAGTCAGGGTGAAGGAGGTGTGGACTCTTTGCTTTAGTCAGGGTGAAGGAGGTGTGGCTTCAGTTCTTTAGCCAGGGTGAAGGAGGTGTGGCTTCAGTTCTTTAGTCAGGGTGAAGGAGGTGTGGCTTCAGTTCTTTAGTCAGGGTGAAGGAGGTGTGGCCTCTGTGCTTTAGTCAGGGTGATGGAGGTGTGGCCTCTGTGCTTTAGTCAGGGTGATGGAGGTGTGGCCTCTGTGCTTTAGTCAGGGTGATGGAGGTGTGGCCTCAGTTCTTTAGTCAGGGTGGTGGAGGTGTGGCCTCTGTGCTTTAGTCAGGGTGATGGAGGTGTGGCCTCTGTGCTTTAGTCAGGGTGATGGAGGTGTGGCCTCAGTTCTTTAGTCAGGGTGGTGGAGGTGTGGCCTCTGTGCTTTAGTCAGGGTGGTGGAGGTGTGGCCTCTGTGCTTTAGTCAGGGTGAAGGAGGTGTGGCCTCTGTGCTTTAGTCAGGGTGAAGGAGGTGTGGCCTCTGTGCTTTAGTCAGGGTGAAGGAGGTGTGGCCTCTGTGCTTTAGTCAGGGTGAAGGAGGTGTGGCCTCTGTGCTTTAGTCAGGGTGAAGGAGGTGTGGCCTCTGTGCTTTAGTCAGGGTGAAGGAGGTGTGGCCTCTTTGCCTGTGAATCCCAGTAGAATAGGCGTGGGCTCTCCACCCCTCAGTTCCAGGTTGTCAGTCACAGAATGTATTTTGGGATGATCACACACACACACACACACACACACACACACACACACACACACACACACACACACTGGCCATGTAAGTGAACTTGCTGAAAATATGCAACACAAAAGATATATTTTTTTCGTTTGGGGGCAGAAACATTATATATTCAAATGCATAAATGCACAAATTCCCCTTCCCTGTACAACTCAGGGAGCCGTAATTCCATCTGAACAGTATTGCTGCAAAACAGTAATATGCAAATACAGAAATGTACGGCTACAAGCAAAACTCTCAATCATTTAGATTTAGAGAAATAATATTGCACATAGGGGGGAAAAAATTAATCACACAGAAAAGTGTCTCCTTTCAGATTGCACCGCTGTGTTACCCAAAGGCATGGTATGTAAATGGAAAAATCAACATTGTACCCTGTGATAAGGTGAACAAATTAATAAAAGTATTTTCTTCCCCGTTGCCGTGCTAATGTTGGTGTGAAAAGTCAGGAGGCAGCGAGCGAGCAACTTTCCCTCAGACACATTGTTCCGGCGTTTAGAGCACCGGCGCCGGGTTCAAAGCTGGTTTTTTTAATGCGTATGAACTGCTGTGAGTTTTTGCTCATGCATACACATATTAGAGCCATGCAGTTGGTACAAGCAGGTTGCACTCGTGTGTACACATATTAAATATTTTGTAAGTGAATACGTGTGTAGATGCATAGTGTGATTTTAAATTGTGTTGAAGGAGTGCTACAATGTAAAATCAAATGTACACAATTTCCCTTCATAATCCAAATTTAGTAAAGATATTTTGTTTTCTGGCAAGTCTCTCGCCCAAAATCTTTTCTGTAAAAAAAAAAAAAAAAATCCCACCTCAAATTCTGTTCAAATTGATTTCTTCAGTGATTTCAGACACACTTGCTGTCTTTTTCCTCGACACTGTTTGGTCAAATTCCTCCCTCTTGATGCACCATTCAAAAAGAGGACTTTGGGCTTTGTGGTTTCTTGGTAACAACACAAGCTGTGTTATTATTATTATTATTATTATTATTATTATTATTGTCTTATTAATGGCAAGAGAGAATACAAGAGAGCCTAGTGAGGGAATGACTATTTATATTTGTTAAAGCAAAAACAGAACCTACAGTAAAACTCCTGTATCCACTGTTTCAGTTACCACATTTTCACTTAAAAAAAAAAAAAAAAATTAAAAGAAAACTTCAGTAATACAGTAAACATTCAGAATTTAAAATTTGCGCCGTTCTGAGTAACGTGATGAAATCTCGCATGGTCCCGCCCGGGACGTTAATCATCCCTTTGTCCAGTGTAGAAGAAGAAGAAGAAGAAGAAGAAGAAGAAGAAGAAGAAGAAGAATATTTTAGAGAGAGGGAGAGAGAGAATGACAACATTCACATACCTTTTATTATTATGATTGTTCTATTTTATTATTAGTTATTGTTAATGTCTTACTGTGCCTGATTTATAAATGAAACTTTATCAGTGGTATGTACAGTATATAGTGTTTGCGGTTTCAGGCTTCCGCCATGGGGCTTGGGCCCTATCCCCCGCTTGTTTTTCTGACAACATCCACAACATTAAGTGTAGCTATAAACAGTTAAATAAGTATTATATATCATTAATTAATAAATTAGAATTGGGAATGGTTGGCAAATTCGTGTAATATGAGGAATTAAACACTTCAGCACATACTGTTATAGGACAATAATCAGAAACAGGGTGGTGTGTTATGCGTTAATGTTACCACCCTGTAGTCGATTACTTTCCCTTAACAGCACGTGCTGAAGTGTTTATTTTCCTCATGTTACAGAAATTTGCCAACCATGCCCCTAAGTGTTTTATTTCTTATAGAGTATAGTTCCATTTTAAACTCCATCCATCCCTTTTCCGTACCGTTTATCCCACACGGGGTTGCGGGGAGCCTGGAGCCTGTCCCAGGGACCTCTGGGCACAAGGCGGGGAACACCCTAACCCATCGCAGGGAACAATCACACACACACCCATTCACACACTATGGACTATTTGGAAATGCCAGTCAACCTACAACGCATGTCTTAGGACTGGGGGAGGAAACCGGAGTACCCGGAGGAAATCCCCGAAGCACGGGGAGAGCATGCAAACTCGCGTGCATACAGGGCGGAGACGGGATTCGAACCCCCGACCCTGGAGGTGCGAGGCAAACGTTCAAAACGAGCCACCGTGCCCCCCATTTTAAACTCCATTTCCTCAATTTTTTGATTTTTGTATTCAAGTTCCATTTAGTAGATACAAACTATCTCTGCTATTTTACTGAATAATATTGAAAGGTAGATTTAAAATAAAAATAAAAATCTTTGCAAGTGTTTATGGAAAAGATTTTGAGTGGCCTAGACTTCCATTAATTATCAGTGAAAACACTTAAATATCTTAAAAGAACACGTAAATATCGACTACATTGGGGTTGAGTGGAAAATTTAAAATATGATTAAATGTGATTATTATTTTTTTTAATATGGATATTTACAAATGTGTGTGTGTGTGTGTGTGTGTGTGCGCCTCTGTAGTTATAAGCAGGTTTTGCACATGCATGTGCACATTAAGCTACAGTAGTTTGTGTGTGTGTGTGTGTGTGTGTGTGTGTGTGTGTGTGTGTGTGTGTGTGTGTGTGTGTGTGTGTGTGTGTGTGTGTGTGTGTGTGTGTGAGCGCCTCTGTAGTTATAAGCAGGTTTTGCACATGCATGTGCACATTAAGCTACAGTAGTTTGTGTGTGTGTGTGTGTGTGTGTGTGTGTGTGTGTGTGTGTGTCATTCTGAGCCATCAGCTGCAGGCACTATGAGATGAAGCGTGTGTGATGTGGCTCCGTTGCAGTTGCTACTGAACCGCAATGCTGTTATGCTGGATTTGGATTAAAAAAAATATATATTTTTAAAAGAATAGCTTCAGACGCTTCACTGCTTTCTATTTTTATTTGTTTTTGTGCTCTGGTAAAGATTCATATAGCTTCATCATTAGCATCACTTTAATGTCTGCAGTATTTTAGCAGCAATATTTAAAACCATTAACCTTTAGTGGTAAAAAAGTGAGTAAAAAAAAAAAAAGACAAGAGACCCTGCTTTAAGATATAGCAAGCTTTACCAAATTGGAGCAATAATCCTGAATCCTACAGTTCACATGCTGGAGCTAATGAAGCTAATATGCTAACTACTCGTTCGAACGTAGCTGGAGTCCTGTAGTGTGGTTTAAAAAAAAAAAAAAAAAAAAAAAATTAGATTTACTAATCGTATCTCCACAGAGTGTGTATGAAGAGTGTGTGACTGTTCTCTGCGTGTGTTTAGGTCCCCTGGACGATGGTCTGGAAGAGGAAGAGGAGGAATGTGTGTCCGAGGGGAACGAGCTCGCGGCTAAAGAGGAGTTCTCAGCTGAGGAGAACTTCACGACAGACTTTGAGACGGAGAACCTCGGCTGCGAGGACATGGAGTACTTCTGCGCTAAAGGTCAGAGAGTAAAAAAGTGCCGAGTCAGAGTGGGATTTTAAAGAGTGTATTTTTATCATTTTATGGAAAGCTAGTTGGACAGAGTTAGCATGAAGCGGAATAGGATCACTTGTCGCGTGGATGACTGTTGGAGGGAATGGTTTTAGTTTAGTTTTCACCTAAAAATGCTAAAGAGTGTAAAACTGAAAGATTTATATTGCAGATCCGTTACCGCGAGCTGAAATTCTGTTCATTTTTAGGATTACAGTAGTATATTAGGCAAATGGTTAGCGACTTGGAGACTCCTGAGGGTCTCCATATTCCTGAGAGAACTCTCTAAGTCTGTCTTTTTGTTTAAATCTGTACTTTACTTGAGGGTTTTTGTTTTTGTTTTTGTTTTTTTGCCTAATACCTTTGACCTTTTACTCCATTTCAAAAGAAAAATCTCTACATATCCCATGTTCCCCAGATTTGTATGGCACATAATGAACACATGAAAAAGAGTCCTATGTTCCCAGGGTCCTATGTCAGTCCCTCCAAGATTTTGCGATGTTGCGATTGCAGAAATTAACGCCAAATGAAGGAAACTCCGCTACATTCGCAGGAGCGTGCAATTTTTCTAAATTACCGCAAATTTGGGCCAAGGTGCGTCGTATGACATCATCACAACGCACCATGTGGCGTCATCACAACGCGCGTTCAGCCAAAGCCCCCTTCAATTTCCGTGTTTCCAAAAGGTCTCGTTTACCAACGAACATCACTGCGAAAGACCGCACAAAACAATTTTGTGCTATTGCAATTTTGCAAATTCAAGTAGTTTTCCGCAAAAAAGCACAACAAAACTCTGCAAATTGCATCACAAATTTTTAAAACAGCCACAGCGAAATCAAGCATTTTCGGCCACAACAATGACAAAAAATCTCCGTGAAATCCTGTATGGACTGCTATGTTCACAGGGTCCTATTTACCCCATATTTATATGTCACATAATGAACGCATGACAAAGGGGCCTATGTTCCCCAGTTCCCAGGGTCGTATGTTCCTCAGCTCTATATCGCACATAATGGGAATCTGAAAATCATGTTCCCAGCTCTGTATTCGCTTAATATGACATGGGTTATTGTGGGAACTCGTCAAAGGGGTTTTCTGTTCCTCAGCACTGCCGTACGGCTCTCAATATAATAGGCCTAGACTTGAGGGAACTAAACAAATGCTTGGAGTCATGGAATCACAAACAGGTCATAGCTTCCAAAGCATTACCAGTCATAGTGCAAGTGATTTTTACTATTTAACATCCTCCATTTTAATTGAAAGTTTACTTCACATTTGTTGGTTGTAGCTGGTTGCTTGGTAACAGACCTGAGAGTTGATTATCGAACTCCATGGAGCAGTTTAAGATTTCTTAGCTAAAGATAAGACTTTGTAAGATAAGATAAAAATCCTAAATCAAGTCAAGATTTGCTTCTGTAATACAAATTTGTGAAAAATAAGACTTAAGATAGAACTTAAGACTTAAGATAGAACATTTCTGTAATACACCCCCAGGTGAAAACTAGCCTAGTATGTTATTGAATATAACGCTCATCTAATTTAAAGCCTCCAGTTTGTTTTTGCCTCCAAATATGCTAGTGTATTTTTTCTGCATTTATTTTAAGTTAGGATAGTTAGTTTGGACACCTTTTTAAATGTTAATTAAGTTAGTTTTGAACACCTTTTTAAATGTTTAGCCGTGACTGACATCTCACTGCTGAAATGTCCCCATGCAGTGACAGATTTATTATCATGCTAGCTACCATTTGAGAGAATGAAAACAAGAAACAAGGAATGTTGGACATTAGCTAAGCCTAATTATGAAATTAGAGATATTAAAAGTTAATATTACCTCTCACTGTGCTGCTATGTACGAGGTTTATCTGTTAGCATTCAGCTGGTATGGTCAGCGTTATTATCATGCTAGCTAACCCTGGAAGAATGAAGATGTTGTTAGTCAGCCTTAACTAATGTCTGCCCAAGTTACTTGGTGAAAGGGACACTAATGTATCATCTGTAACAGATATCTTTTCATTTTGGGGATTTTCTTACACTTTTACTCATACTTTTGAATAAATTTAAGCTCATGCCTTTAAACCTGAAACAAATATATAAGGGATAGAAAACATGACCTAATAGGTGTGACCTAATTGGCCAAGGTGAAAAAAAAGCAAACCTATCAATATATATCGATTCTTCAAATATGATATATTTTGTGGCTTATATATTTTATTATATATATTACACCTTTAGTGAATAGGAGACCATTACATCCATTACTTACTATACTGTATGTAAGTAAAGGACACTAGTCAAGGCCACTGCTCTCCAGCAACGGATCATTTCTTTTTTTTGGCTGGTTTGGAGCGACTTTTGGACCAAAGTCTGGGCATACACACTTCTGACAGAGCCTCTGTGTCCAAGTGTGTAACCACAGGGTTTGATATCTGATCCCTGTATCTGAGGACAGTCAGAGAGCTGGCTAACCCTGACATCTTATCCAGCCAGCTTCTGCCATGAGGCTGTGTGTTTCGGGGGATATTGCTAAACTTCTAGCAAATGCACCATTGCTATGCACACACATAAAAACAAAGCCAGCCAACCAGTTCACTTGTTCTTTGAACTCTGTTTCAATTAGGCCTCCGTTCTTTTCTTTCTATTTGTTTAATTTTCTGGTAACATCACACCACCATAGGAGCTTGCTTGAAGTTACAGAACTGTCAACCAGACAACCCCCTCCAGACACACACACACACACACACACACACACACACACCTACCTACTCTCCACCCCAGGTGTACCCGACTTCACTCGTCACCCATCACCAGGAATTTGACTTTTTAATCAGCAGCTTGTGCTTTGAATCGGCCCTGGCCTTCAAAAGACGAGTATTTTTTGAATTACGCTTCTGTCACGCTGTTTTAAAAACCATTGTGCCTAGTGGGATTTTTACACCGGGCATTTCTTTGAAAAACATTATCCTTTCATGTTTTCCGTTAGCTGTGCACACTAATAATCATTTCCTTTTGTTGTTAAAGAGAAAGAAAACATAGCAGGTAAGTGAGGGAATGTTAATAGTGATGACATTGTCATTGTTTAATTTCAAGGTTAAATGAGGTTTATGTGTTTTTGTGCCTTGAATTTAAAGTCAAAGAGGCATTGGAAATTTGGCAATACTAATAAATACCATAGCAATCATATGTACTGGGCATAAAACAAGTCTAATTAACAAATAATTAGCAAAAAAATAAAAATACTTGTGCATTAGAGTTAACTATACTGAACCTATGCAGTTCAGGGCTGGACAAATAATAAATAAATAGCTAGTTTACAAGGCAAGTACAAGCGGTGTGCTTCACAGTCCAATGTTTTGGTTGCCCAGAAATGAACAAGGGTAATATGTATTAGGCTGGATAGTTAAGTGCATTAATATAGATTAAGTGAAACAAATGAGTTTAAACATAGCACATTGTGTGCCCTTAAGGCATTGGCAAGTCATTGGCCAAGAGCCAAGGAAGCAAAATTGACCATGCTCTCTTGGTGGGGGGGGATGGCATACTCTGTCCCCCCTGTCAGTCACTGCGACACAAGCCAATCATGTGAGCTCATGTATGCGGAAGAGGGTGGATAGTGCTTTCCACCGAGTGTGCTATGATGCAGCATGAGCAGCAGTTTGAAAAGATATGGTTGACTGGCTTCACAAGAGGACGCATGTGATATCTTTCACCCTTGCCGGCTGGTGGTTGTCATATTATAGGTGAGAGTTAGCTGGTGGGTTGGAATTGGCAGGTGACCAAATTGGGCAGTTTGTTCCAAACAAACAAACAATAAAAACAACCAGGCAGTTATGAATAAAAACACTAATAACCTGGACTTGATGTCAAAATGTTTACAGTGGACATGATGAAGTAGGTCTTGTAGGATTTTAACACTGCAAAAGGCATGGTTTCATTACAGAGGAAAGCTAAGGTAAGAAAGAAAGTCCATTATTCTTGCATTTACTGTAAGTAGCAAAGACCCACATCATGACATTTTTTAACTGACTTCAGAGTGTGTCACATTAGCTTTTGATAGCTCCTTTCTCTTACAAGAGGTTTAGCAAAAATCTTTAACTTTCGAATGGCTGTGCACAAACTAAGACCAACACTGGCCTAAAGTTCTAACTATTCCATTTACAGATACTTAAGTAATCTTGGCCTTGTCACAGTCTGACCACATATGTCAGATTTCCCAGTTCTTCTCCTATCTTCTCTAATTCTATAAGCCCCCCATTTCCTATCGCAGTTCTGTAATTCTCCAAATGTCCGCTCCTCATTTAGCAAGAAGTGCATGCTCATCAGGTGTAGCCA
This sequence comes from Cranoglanis bouderius, assembly GCA_023630585.1. Lineage (NCBI taxonomy): Eukaryota > Metazoa > Chordata > Actinopteri > Siluriformes > Cranoglanididae > Cranoglanis > Cranoglanis bouderius. Next base: position 22,801,783 of record CM042539.1, read on the forward strand.
TTTTTTCCTCTTGATCCTCTTCTCTATTAGATCTCTTTTAAAAGTCATTTAGCCCTGAGTCGAAATGGCTTAAATATACCCCACTTATGCCAGAGTGGAGAGAATTAAAAGCGAACGCAATCCCAGCATTAAACGATTTACGCGTGTTATTCCACCCTTATATGAAGACAGAAGAAGGGCCCTCTTGATTAAGTGAACCCTCTCCAAAGTGACGGCGTGTTGTAATTAGCGCTGAATTGAACGTCTCCTTTCAATAGGAGCCACTCTTCCCTGGGCCTTTATCAGTCCCAGTGACTGTAGAGGAGAATAAGGTCTCCAGCGAGCAAGCTTCCATCGAGCTTTTAACAGAGTAACTGAGAATCTGTGTAGCCCCAAAATGGGCTTGTCATGGGGAAACCTAAAGCCTCCATCAAAAGTTTCAGTCTATAATAGGTCTTAAAAGCTCGAAGCCCAAAGAACGAAGCTGTCGTGTTCATTAGCATAGCCACGCTCTTATTAGTGCTGCAAAGTCGCAAAGCCTCTTATAGTTAAGAAAGGTCAAGAAACTGAATGGCTCTAGAGGTTCTTTAACGTGTAAGGTGGAAAGGGGTGGGCTTAAGGAAAACTGTTGCACCTTGATGCGCTTGACGTGGCTCGAATAAAAAAACCTGTTATGTTCTGTCAGTGGTGCCTTATTTTCTATAGCTTGCCACACAAGCAAAAGAAACTGTATAGTGGACAGTAGATGTAGTATTGATATGTTATTATATATAGCTGACATTATTCTAAGTAATTATCATATGGTCTGGTGTACTTGTTGGAATACATGCTCCAAATGAGAATATTAAAACTTGATGGATCACAAGTTTCTAACATGACCATGATACTTGAAATTCCGTCAAAACACTGTAAGGTCCAGCAAAGTGGTCATGAATCTAATTCTGTCTCTTTAGAAAGGAGCTAATCCAAAATCGAACGAGGAAAAAGAGGAAGTAGGCATAAGAGAAAGGAAACATCTGCAGCAGTTGATATGGAACTGAAGATCTTAAACAGCAATGGTGAATCAGCGCACAGACATCTAAGACATCATGTAGGGTCAGCCGTCAGGGCGCTGTTTGTATCATAAAAGGCAGTGTTATCCAGAATTCTTCTCAGAGCTCAAATAAACACTATTTTCTAGTTGGGCTGCCTTTTAAGGCAAGGCACTACAGATAAATATTTCAAGTTTTTAAAACAATAGATATCACGATTACTTTTTGCCTGTTGAATGCTGGAATTCTTACAAGTATTTTTTTTTTTTTTACATTTATTTATGCAAATGAGGATCTATTTAATCATGTATACAGAAATTTGCATACTTAATAACACTGAATGGTTGATGTTAGAATTAAAGTATGACGTTTATTGTGAAGACGCTCTCAGGAGAAATTTTTTACAGAACAGTTTGTTGAAATTTTTTTTCTTTGTTGTTTTAATTATGAAAATTACCATTCACTCATATATTTTATGCAATTTTGTTTTGTATAAAATCTAACCGAAATCAACATTTTGGGAAATTCCTCTGCAGTATCCTTCTAACTGGGAATAGGAATGAAATGCAGGCCATCTAGAAACTCAGATTTTTTTCACATAGTGTGGTTTGTAAAGGTTTATAAAAGAAATTGACGAATATCACAATGCCACATACATTTCCATGTACATATATCAGAAAACAAGCTTTTCAGGGATATATGGCATGATGTGATTTTGCTGAGTAGGCAGAGCGTAATCCTTCAAAGATGCTACGTTTCAGATAATATAGTGGTGGACAAAAGTGGTAAATTAGACATTTATCTGTTGGATTTTAATATTTTATTGTTAAAGAGAAGACATGTTATAGATGCAGTTTATCCAAAAATGATTGATATGAACAAAAATTCTTCTACCTGTTTCTACCTGTGGTGTCTTGCCTTTATATTTACAAGACAGCAAACGACAATGTCTCTTGGCATTGCTAACACTGCCCTCAAAATGTCACAATAATGAGTGTAAATCCATCTCACAGAAGTAAAGCCTGCACATCAGTCATCACCATTTCCGAGCAGCATTTGTACAAGGGAGAGAGAGAGAGAGATAGAGTGTGAGAGAGAGAGAGAGAGAGAGCGAGAGATCGAGAGAGAGACTGAGGAGAACTCCCTTCTGAGTGACCACTTTAAACTATCTGGAGAGTGTTTCGGCTCCAGTGGAGCCACTGCGTAGTCATGTACCATGAAATGGTCGAAGGGCTCCAGTCAATGGCTTCACACGTAATGGTATTGAAACAGCATAGTTCGGTGTGAAATGAAGTCTCTGCCACTGAATAGATTGAGCTGAGCAAGGGTATGTGAATAAACATGAGATGGAGAGCAGGGACCTATTGAGACAGCCATACACAGACACCAGTAAGAGAGGGAAAATGGAAAAAAGAGACCCCAATACTCCAAAGACATGACCTTGCCTTTTCTTTGATGATTAACGAAGCTCTCTTCAAATAAGGACCTCCCTGGGCATGGTCGATTCCATGTTTATGGATGGTGAAAGGTGCAACAAGGCACCAAGTTGGACATCGGAATTTACACTCCCTTGTCACGTCCTTGTCTATAATTTTAAGATGGTCTTTTATTTCCTGGATGCCATCTTTTTTTATAGCAACTGTGAAATTTCACCTTCCTTCTATAGATGAGTGGAAAACCACAAAAGTAAGACAGATTCCTGATCCATCAGTTTCACAGAGTACAACTGATTTAAAAGGAATGGCACACCATATATAACTGAAGGCTCTAAACATAATTACGTCTTGGCTGAGTGCAGCTGCATTAGATCAAAAATTCTGCAAATAGAAACTTTTTGGCCTGAGGATCAAGCCCGACAATAAACCTGAAGCTCAAGCCTTGGCTGCTTGACTCTAAAGCTTATGCCTCTGGTCCTATGGTTCTCAAAGTGGAGTCCAGGAACCCCCATAAGTCTGTGAATTATATCCAGGGGGTCTACATTTTAAAAATTTGGTGGTGGAAATCACAACCCAGTATTATCATGGTTAATAATATTGCTATAATTATTAGCTTATTTGACTGGTCACTTGAAATTAATTGGTTTAAACCTCAAGAACAAATAAAGTTCAGGGAGACAAAATGACAAAAAATAACCAAAATGTTATTGTACATAATTCGATGTAGAGCCTAGTATTTGAATAGCTGTATTTTGTTAATAAAATAGTACAAAAATAATAAGTACAAAAATAAAATAAGTTAAAGGAGTCCCAGCAAACACCTACAGTATGTTAGACAACACAGGGTTGCAAAGAAACTCTTTAAGGTGCAGTGAAAGAAATTGCATGACTCTGTAGGGAAACATTTAGACAAACACAGATTGAACTGATAGTCTAGTAGAGGAAAGGTCCAGCAAGGACCAGAAGGTTGTATAGCACCACGAGCCCCCAAACTGATTTTATAACAAGACAGGTGACAGGAGCTACCAGTGCGTATTTCATACAAAATAAGTTGTAAGAAAAGGTATGCTCTTTGGTATAATTTTGCCTCTACTCCTAACCTGTTGATACTACTAGAGCCAGGACTTGTATAAGTCATTTTGCCCATTTTGCCTCACACTGCCAGAATCCTTCCAAAGTTCACCTTTGTTAACCAGAAAAACAAAAAGAGATGAAATCATTTACTCTTTGTCTATGCTACTTCCAAACTAATTAGGTTCATGCCTACCAGACAGATCCCTTCAACACCTTCTTCCAATAGCACAGGTCAACAAAGAGCAGACAGTGTCCGAGAGTGTGATGGTTGGAAATTTGTGCGAAATGCCGTTTGCAGAGCCATCACTTGGAGTTGGAAGAGGAAATTAATTATTAATGTTTGTTACGAATGGCAATCTAAATGAGAAAGATCTCTTTGCTCCCAGACTGCATCTTGAGGAAAGAGATCGAGCAGGCCGAGCTCAGAGTCCAACAGATCTGGCAGAGTCTGTAATGACAGTGAATTTATAGCACTCAAATGAGACAGAAGCAAAATCTTTCACTAATCACTTCTCTCCACCAGGGTGCTTTGTGAGATTTTGCAGGGTTTTCAGTGCCTCACTTTTTAACATCCATTGATGGCATTTGCAATTTGTTTGGGATCAGTTCAGCAGGTATTTGTGTGCCATGAGACATGGGCAAAAATTAGCTAAGGGTGAAGTGTGAGTTGGAGGACTAGTTTGGTTGATTTGAATTCCAAGATTCTGAAGTTTTGTCGTTTCTATGCAAGATCACCCTTGTTGGTATTGAAAAAGAATAATCAAGCATCAAGTACTGACCCCCCTGGTAATTGAGACCTTAAGAAAAAAATTAATTGCCTCCTTCCTTATAAAGTGACCCTACCTTTACTGCATTCATTGTAGCCATGGACATTATGAAAGGAATCTCTCTCTTTCTCAACATCTGTCTGTCTCAGTTTGTTCCGGATTAGGAGGCTCAGATCTACTTAAAATCTGCGGATTGACATTTTCAAGGGCTGTGCTGGTGGAGGCAGTGCTGAGAGGGAGGTGGGAGGTGGGGGGAAGCCAATATGACTTTGTTTCTACCTTGCTGGAGGAGGTGTTTGTGTAAATCGCCTGAAAGCTTATTGACCTGTGTAACATTATGCCGGGGAGAATGTCCGACTCGCATGGACAAGCACACACAATCATGACATTCTCTGTCTTCTTTTGTTTGGCCTCCTTTATTCATACACTTCTACTGTAGGCAAACAGCACTCATCTTTTTTGCAAATGGATTTCTAGCTGAAATTAGTATTTCTATCTATAAGGTATCAAAGAATACCACTTCTGCTCAAAGCTCTCTGTGGCATTTCAACATTTAAGAAGTTGACTTGATGCAATTCTGATGATTCTTCTTAGTATTCTATGTTTAGCAGTCTATTATATTAGTACATTTGTACCATCTTCCCATGCCAACTCCTACTATATTCTAGGAAACCCTCATCAAGCTAGGCGACATTGTTCTCTCAGAGGTTGCTGTTCGGCGATTGTGTTTAAAATGCATTGCAAACAGCGCTAGATAGAAGGCAGAAAATCCTTAATCACCGCTTAATTAAGGAATCATCTTGTAGCTTCATTTCCTGAGCGGTAATTAAACAGTCGCAATACGTTTCGTTACAGGGCTTACATGTTCGCCCCAGATCAAGGTAGTGCTTTTAATGTTATCTCCCTGGCTTTCTCTTTCTCTCGCTTGCTCTCTCTCTCCCCCCTCTTCACTCTCTTGCTACTTAGTGGAGGAACTGTTGATACTTGCCTTTGTTATCCTCATCATTATACATGAGGAGTATGCGAAGGAGGTACTCTGGGCCTGACAGTACAAATAGTCATGGGGAGTAATAGGAAAGGAATTGGAAAAAAGAGTGAAGCTATGGCCTGAGCTGGAGCTTGCATAAGAGAAATCTAGGTCACAGTGACCTCGTGTTCAGTAACTGGGACATCACTGCGCACTTCTCGTGCCTGGCAGTCCAGAGCCAGCCAGGAAGATGCGAACCTTTTTGGCCATGTTTACTCGCCCGCCTTTGAAGTGAGCCGTGTCTTAACTGGCTTACGGCCAGCATGGCGAGGGACTTCGATCTGTAGATTAACCCATCCGAACGGGCTCATATTTTAACGCCGAGCAATACCAAGGCCGTTCCAGAGTGTTAGAAAGGTCACTTCCACATCCTGTGCCATTCCACTGCTCCACAGCAAGAGAGGGGAAACATGAGGGGCTAGCGTGAAAGAGATCTTCATTACGAAACAGCACTGTTAAAGGAGATGAGCAGGCTTTCTTATCAGCAGTGACAGTTGATCTGGTTTCCTTCTGCTGTAAATATTATCAGTTGTTGTTATACAGAAAATCTCAGCTGGAGACACATCTGCTTCCAGTGGGAGTTTTCATCCATGGATGATCACGTAATCATGCAGTTGTTTTTTTTTTTTTTTTTTTTTTTGCAAGATACAAAAACTGTATAGTTACATGTAGCTAAACTACTAATGTAACCAAAATCAAAACAATTAACTACATTTCAAAAAGCATGTAGTTTTATATTTGTTAGGTGGTTAACTGTTCTGACCAAATAGTAAAGCATGGTGATCAAAACTATTGGCTTCATAGGCCTCTTCTTAAATTTGGTATAAGTATTATTATTATTTGATTATTCATATGATTAGGCTGCTACCTTTCTAAGGGAATATTTTCTGAATGTTTCTATGTAAGCAATATTTATGGCAGAGTTTCTCAATGAAATCTACTTCGTAAGCCAAACGTCTTTCATGTCATGCCCAGACAGTGAAGTGTGCTGTATGCTATGATAGTGTGGCTTGGTTCAACCATGAAGAACACTGAATTTGGGGTCTGAGGACTGGTTTGAAAAAACTAAAACTAATATAAGTAACTATGTTGCGTTCGACTAGAGGTCTGTAACTTGTAATTCCCCACCTCCGACCGAGAATAGCCAAATACTCGACTCAAAATCCTGACTCTGGAACTCCTGATGGTCTTCTCAACTACGAGTCCCTCTGAGTATAGAGAGTGATGTCAAATCAGCATGTCTGCCTACAGCATTAGACGTAAACTATGTAGCACATCTTACCTTTAAATGAATTACGCTGTATATACAAGTATTTGCTTTCACTAAATCAATATACAGACATTTTCGCTTGTTAAATCTATAACACTGGCTATACAGCTTGCTGTTTTGAGAAGGAATACAATGGACAAACATGGAGTCTTGCTTTTTCCCCCTTATTTTGTACCTCGAATGAACAGAGGTTGAAAATGACGTCATTCCAAGCTCCGACTTCCCATTTCTGAGCTAAATCAAACGCAGCAATAGATCCACGATAGCCCTTCACTATTTTTATGTCAAAGTTCTGTCATATAACTATATAAATACTTGTTGTTCCATGTTTATTGGAGAACTTGAGCAAGGCACAAAAACTGAACACATTTTGTTGAGCATGTTGTAATTTTAGCAAAAGGTCTGACACACCAAACATGATGGTAAAAAACTGTAACTTCCTGGATTTTAATGTATCTGACTGCTTTCCCTCCTATGGTATTTCATCTGTAGCTTTCCTCAACATTGTAAATAACATAAGACTAAGTACCGGAAAGCTCCTTTTAATGAGTGGGCTAAGGTTGGCTGATGTAGAGTCACTTTAAAGATATGGAGGATGGAGCTAGAACTCGACGTGCCCCCACTTAGAATGGGACCGTAGCCAGAACAGCCATGTGGGGGAGGTTCTGCTTTCAGCTACAACATATGGCTAGAGAGATACAGAGAGAGAAAAAAAAATCAGCCATACATCCATTTTTTAAAAAATCTGATCTTTACTTATCATTGCATATCATTTTTTTGGAAGGGAGGGAAAAGGTTGCTAAGGAGGAACTATTTTTGTCCTGCTATCACTGAAGTTATAGTAGCTATAAACCTTACTTGCTCTAGACGGTAAAAATGCTGCTTTGTTACCGAGAAACAAACAAACAGAATAAAAAGCCCTGATGATTTTCCTGTGGTGGAAAACTCACTGACACCGGGACTGGAGACTCCTTCCACAAATGTTAAATAAACATCTCCTTATAGAAAACAAATCACCATATGAACAAATACGTGTTTCTTTTTTAAAGGTTTTTTAAAACCCGTTTATTATTAGCCATAGATTATGTGACTCGTCCTCCATATAATCCCTGTGAAAGAGCTGTTAATATAGAAATGATAACGTATTGGAAGGAGCACATTAATAATAATAAACCTGTGATTTTAAATTACAGCCAGCACTACTATCAGAGTTGCTGCTATAGAAAATCCATCAGTACGTTCTGACCAATCAGATCTGAGACTCGGTGTAACTAAAATATATAGCATAAAAACAAGTATTACTCGAATAAGATGAACGAGGTTTTGATACATGATGAAAATAAAACTACTCACACTTTTGATTACCTTCATGAGCCATTAGCAGGGATCCATAATTTTACTATAATGCATTAGATGTTTGCTTATGCTTTCGCAATAGTAGATATCAGTCCTGGGTTTTAGGAAATGATGAGGCGTAGTCATATAGCTAAATCTCATCCATCCATGGCAAGCATTTTAACAATGAATCTAAGTGGCAGTCTTTAGCTAAGCATTGTGCCGCTCAACACCTGCGTGCCGACACACACACACACACACACACACACAAACACACACACACACACTCAGATCAAACAGTAATAAATAGCCAGTTCTTTCTCAACACCTCCCCATATCCTGCTATACTAGTGGGGTTTCCTTTCTCTTGCTCTCTCCTGGGATCGACATACAGTCACACATCCATGAAACATATTCATTGAGTCACTGGAGATGTCCAGAGCTCTTCTGTGAGAACAATAGACTATTTTAAGCTAGAAGACACATTAGCGTAGGTCCCTCAGATATTTTGGAATGCTTCAGTCTGCGGTGACGGAGTCAACCGAGTTCATTATTTATGTAATGGATATTATGTAAGGAACACTTGGGGGTATGCATTGCTATCCTATAAACTGGATTATTTCCTTAGGACAGCACATCCCGAAATGTTTTATTCCCTCTTTTATTAATCAGTGACACATTTTTTCATCCGTTTATAGTTATCCATAATATTGCGGAACATCTGCGAAACAAGATTGTCACTTATAGCATCTATAAACATCCCCTCATTGTCCCCTCAGTAGCCTCTTTTTTTCTTTCTAGAAGTGACATCATGCTTGGCATGTTACAAAGAAACCAGAACGCACAAAGTCCTCTGTCCTGTCGACTCGTGGTGGAAAACCTTCTGCCTGTTACGAAGCACTGACACTGGAGACTCCTTCCATAAATATAAAATAAACACCTCCATACAGAATACTTCACCATGCCAGTGATTACAGTTGAGGTCATAAGTTTACATACGCCTTGCAGAATCTGCAAAATGTTAATAAATTAAAAAAAAATAATAAGAGGGATCATAAAAATTGCATTTTGTTGTTTTTTCTTATTTAGTCCTGCCCTTAATAACTTCACATAATAGATGTTTACATATAGTCCACAAGACACAATAATAACTGAATTTATACAAATGAACCAGTTCAAAAGTTTACATACTGTACGCTTGATTCTTAATACTGTGTGTCGTTACCTGGATGATCAACGACTGTTTGGATGTTTTGTGATAGTTGTTCATGAGTCCCTTGTTTGTCCTGAGCAGTTAAACTGCCCACTGTTCTTCAGAAAAATCCTCCAGGTCCTGCATATCATTTGCTTTTCCAGCATCTTCTGCATATTTGACCGCTTTCCAACAGCGACTATATGATGTTGAGATGTATCTTTTCACACTGAGGGACTCGTACACAACTATTACAAAAGGTGCAAACATTCACTGATGCTCAAGAAGGCAGCACACTACATTAAGGGCCGGGAGGGGTGTAGAATTGTGAACAGGATGATTGGTGTACATTGTTATTATTTTGTTTAAAGATCTTGTACTGCCCTTCAGAAGCTACATAAGATATTTACATGTTTCCCAGAAGACAAAATAATAACAATTTACACCGATCATCTTGTTCATTGCGAACTGACCATCAGTGTAACTCAGTTATTGAGCTGAAATTGAAATGAATATACCTATATATGTACATATAGAGATTTGATGTGCTTAATTGTTTTAAATTAGTGTAAATGTTCTTTTTTTTAAGAATAACATATTCTAGCACTCTTCTAATAAATTGTTGATGTTTACTTAATTAGTTCATTATTATTAAGTAGATTTATGGAAGTGTTTTTTTTTTCTTCTCAGAAATATGACTTTTCTTAGAGATTTGCATTTTCAGAACTAATTAGGTAAAACATTATGTAGTAATGAACTTTTCAGAATGTCCTATGTATCCCCTGTATTATCTCCACTTTAACCTGAGAGCATCCAACCATATGTTCACAAATATAAATAAAGGAAAGCAAAGGGTGGGCATTTATTTATTTATTTATTTATTTATTTATTTATTTATTTATTTATTTATTACTACGACCTCAGTGAGACAAAAAATGCACTGTAAAATTACATTTCTTGAAATATTGTATCCCTAGCTCTACGTAAATATGACAAAATTAATTTTGTCGTCGTTTCAGTTAAATATCTTATGCTTCAAGTAAATCATGGATTCTATTAATTAAATACCGTGTCTTTTCTTATTAGCATTTCAGAAATGTTTCATTAGCTGTATTAAAAGAAAATACGTGTAACGTTTTGTCTCTTTTCATATTCTAGGAGAAGAGACCAGCAACAGAGAGATAGGGGACACAGACATGGAAGGACAGAATGACAAGACCAGACCTCCCCCTCTGGAAACAGAAGAGTGGGACGGTCCAAGTAAGTGTCCTGAACAGACACGGTGTGAATTTTGCAAGTCGTGTAGTACACAGAAAGTAAATAGAAATCGATTTTTATCTGCAGTACTGATACCAATTTAATTCCCAGTGCCAGTACTAGCCTTGATAGAATTTTTTTAAGCTATGTATTTAATAATTATGTATTTAATATATTTTTTTTAAATCATATACACCATGCATGTATTAAAATTTTAAGAGACAACCCACTGTACATTGAACATTCACTCTAACCTGGCTTGCTATTCATTTTTTTTATTGCAGTAGCTATGAATCAATGAACACAATTATTTAAATCTCAACATCGACTCAAACTTAAACAAAACAAGTGAACAAACCCAAAGCATGCAGGCTTGAAGGTCTCGGATCATTTCGCTCCCGCTATCTGGCAAGGTTTGGATGACATCAGATTGTCCCTGGCCTTCCTTCAAGCATTTAGCCCATTAGCTAACGGCTAGTAATCACTTGTAAGCAGCCCATTATGACACAGTTTAAATGAATCCATCTGGGATCAGGGGATTTAAGCCATTCAATAGTAGGGCATCTAAAGATATCCTTGACAAGGTAAAACTCTTCAGCAGAAGCTTTTAATGAGCGCTAAAATTAGCCATCTTCAGCTGCACTCATATAACTCATATGAGCCTTGCTATTGTTGCACCTTTTAGACAAAGTAAAGGGGGAAAAAACAATATGAAGTGTCTTAGTAAGGTGTTGGACCATCACCAAAACAGCTTCAATACAACTCAGCATAGATTCAGCATAAAGTCTCTGGAACTGTACTGAAACGATGAACAGCATTCTTCCAAAAAAAAAATTAAAAAAATAGCATGGTAGGATGATAGTATTAGAGAGCGCTGTCACTCCAAAATCTTTCATAGGTGTTCAGTTCGGTTTGGACCTAGTGACTGTAAAGGCCGCAGCATATGATTTACATAATTTTTCTACAAACCAAATCACTCAGTAAAGCCCTCGTTCCCTGTGGATGGGGGGCGGGGTCATCCTAGAAGAAACCACGCCCATCGGGATGTTTCATCACAGGATAAAGGTGATCATCCAGAAGAACTTTGTATTGATTTGCAGTAGTGCTTCATACTAAGGGGACAAGAGAAGCTAAGCCATGCCAGCAAAATAAATAAATGCCCCCCAACACCATTTTTCCCCCTTTAATTTGTGCTCATCTCTACATGATTATAAAAAGGTCTTCAGCAATTCAAAGCTAGTTGAGAATAATTAATCTTGCAACTAATCTTGAAAACAATTTCACAGAATCTTGACTGTATGAACATTGATCTACCTTTAGTAAAATAACTCATTTCATATGCCCAGGTGGCTAAATGGAGAGAGGTCTGTAGAAATTCTGACACTAAATGCTCCAGTGATCCAACAAGCGTCCTAAATTGGACTAAATTGCATTTTGAGAGAACCTTGTATAGACCATTGGAATGATGGACTTAAATTAACTTATTATCGCCAATGAATTATAAGAGAAGTTAGCAGGGTTGAATGGAACGGATTAAATGGCTTTGCTCCAAAGCTTTATTGCATGTGTGTGCTTTCACATGGACTGTGCTTCCCCAACAGAAAGCTTACGCACACACAAAAACATATTTATCGTTTCTTCTTGAGGAATCTCATTTTACCATGCAGATTTTTCCCCCTTGCTTTCTCAGAGGGTTTGAAGAAAAAAAATAGTTCTATCTTGTTTTTTTCCCCCCCTTCTCTATCTTCTTAAAAGTCACTTCATCAAAGTGATGGATAATACATCGAACAAGATAGCAACAGCAGCAATTATTGCTCGCCAGTGGCGTCACGTTGCTGGTCGCACCAAATATGATTCGCCTTTTAATGCATATGACCTCCAGAATTTATTGCAGGTACATACAGTTATAAAAGGGAAAAAAAAAAGTGTATTTCGGCAAGTTGGCGCTGGGAAGCCCCCTGGGGTGTGTATTTGACGCTGACAGTGAATCAGTGTTATCAGCCCCCATCAGATAATGCATTTATCATTAAATTTCACATTTGCATTTCAATCTGAGGAAGGAAATGAGCATTGGCAGCACACGATAAGAGCACAGGCGACGGCCGGTAATAAAGCATCACTGCGATCACGCGTCAGGCAAGGCTGAGGGGTCAGGTCCACAACTATCGGGGCCAGCGAGACGAAAGAGAAAAAGGAGGAAGCATCACGTCCAGAGCAGGGCAACTGCAAAAACTAGTTTTTCAAAGAAAGACAGATGGATGGGGTGGGTGGGAGTTGGGTAACAGAAAGATGGAACAGAGACTTTGACTTACAGAACAGTTGATTTAGTCTCTTACATACAGTACATTTTGATGTGTAAGTACATAAGGAGCAGATGGAAATTTAGCATAGTTTGAAGCTAGAAAAAAGGGATGGGAAGCAAAATTGAAATAGGAAGCTACCACATCCAAGTTAGAAAAAAACCAAAACAAAAAACCCTTACTCTTTATCATTTTCTTTTGATATGTAGCCTGTGTTTAAACAATTCATTTGATAGTGATTCGATGTGCCACAACGCTATAACTATAGCGCAAACTCCTCATTTCAAATGCAACAGCATGCTGCACTACACACATCAGTTGAGGTATGATCTGGCTGACGGTAAATCAGCTTTTACTATGCAAATTAAGTAACATACATAGATGACCGTAGACCTTTGCCAACCAAGCAAAATAAAGTGCAGTGCAAAGCCATCAAACGAGTCCTGCCAGCATTTCACACAGTTACATTGTGGTGAAATATAGCAAGAGAAAATAAAGACACTAGCTAGACTCAACTAGCAAACAATAACAAAATAATAATAATAATAATAATAATAATGTTTTACGTGTAAGGACAAAACACCACAGTTCGTAGGTGAAACAACTTGCTGACATTTGTTATAGGGCACAAACACGTTGCTCATGTACTCGTTTGTTTCCCTTAGTCTGCATGAATGCCCTTAACTAGCTAACTAGCTTGCCATGCGTTACTACACTACACTAATTACCACTCTTTGGGTTAGTCAGTTAGGTTTCCTGGGACTGGGTAGCACGTTGGTGCTTTCATTTGCCAAGTGGGATTTGTCCACCCCGGGGTAGATCGCTTTCGCACTGGTGCAGTTCAGTATGAAGAAAACTTCATTCACTTTCAACCAAATGTACCAAGATCTCAGTGCAGAGTATGCAATTGCAAATATGAAAACATACTAAGCCTACTCAGGCACTATAACATACTGGCCTTGCTTTCCAAAATAGCACATTCATAAGACGACAGCTTGATTATCAATTTGAACTTTGTTTCTGGCAGTTAGGATAATTGTTACACTGTTATATTTTTCGCAAAGTGGGCCCAGCATCTGCAAGCAGCTGTACTGACTGTTATCACAGCCACAGGGCCAGAGAGTTATTTTAAACTAATTTGTCAAATTCGTTTCAATTTGGACACAGTGATTTCGCTGATAGTGCAGAAGCTTGTCCACATTACCGATAACCTTGTCGCATTACCCTGATAAGATCTTGTCTGCATACCCACAACACAGCATAACCACCCCCCACCCCACCCCACCCCTTCATCGGCACACATTAGTGCCACAGACCAGCCGAGGATGTTACCTGCCCACAGTTTTGGTGAGAATAGAATGGAAATGAGACTTTCCATTGTTCCCGAACAGAAAATGGGCCTTTCTGCATAGAGGAAATTTCAGAAAATGACAAAATTGTCTTTCACACAGGAGTACACCGTATGGGCATTCATCTTGGTGCGTAATAACCAAATTTACTTGCACATCGCGTCTCTGCTGAAAGAACATTTCTCCCTTTTCATCTTTCCTATTGTGCTGGAAAAGTCAGATGAGCATGTTATAATTTGAATAAAGTGGAAAATCAGACAATCAAATATGAACATCTGAAATGACATGACTTCCTGTGCAAAGCGATTAAAAGCAAATTTATTTAGTTTGAGACAGTCTATCCTGTTATCACTCCCTTTTGTGAACATTCAGATCCCAGAGAGCTTCAGTTCCTTTTGTTATTCCTTGGCTTAAGTTAGACCAGGTGCGATTACGATCGGCAAAAGATAATTCTTAATCACTTTCCAGAAGGCTATCTGAATGGGATGTATAATGGCCATTACATCTAAAAGAGGGAGGCTTTCTTAATGAAGTGACTTTGACCAAGTCCACCTGCTGTGAAGAATCCATTAAAACCCACTCTGCAATTTGTCTTTGGTACTAAAAAAACAACTGAAGCCTCTCATCGCTCTAATTGAACTTCTTCTATAATCACTTTATCATTATGAACGCTGTGTTTTCTCTTATGCTTTGAATTCTTCAGGGTTCTCTTCCAGTGTTCTTTCACAAATTACTTCTGTTGCAAAATCATGTAAGATACAGTTCCAAAGGGATCGCTGCTGCTTTGAGAACATCACAGTTCTGCGGTGTAGACTCGTAGAACACCCACTTAGCTCTCGCCAGAGATGTTAGCTTATCTCCTTGCCAATCTCGTACTGTATTTCGCCTCGTTATGGATGTTTGCAGACTCGTGTATATTAGTGGTGATAGCTTGTACAGCAATTTGCTAATTATCATGGACTTCTTTGATACACATCTTGACATACTCCTCAAGGCAGAAATGAAGTGGGGAAGGGGAGGGTGGTAATGAACTGCTGATCATGCTAATCTCCAATGAAAAGCCCTCCAATGGAAAGTCAAGTACACTACAGAAATTACACTAATAAGTTCTCATTATTAAAAAAAAAATCACTTTGGTCAACTGACTTCCCATTATAAAGTAACAACAGCCATTTTAAAGTGCATCCAGAAGATCTTGCTTGCTGAATTTGCTTGACTTTTTGGCCAAACTACTCTATTGCCAGGCAGCACAGAGGTGTGTAGTGGGTAGTGTGGGTAGCCACCAACCACTCCCAGCCCCTGGTTGGGTTACTGACTGTGGAGTGTCTCATGGACTCCCCATGTCCAAGTGGGTTTGATCTGGTTTCTCCAGTTTCTTCCCACCACAAAAAAATGTGGTGATGGAATGGCTCCACTAAACTGATGCTTGTTGTGAATGAGTGTGTTTGCATGGTGTCCTGCGATGGATTGGCATCCACTTTATGCCCAATGTTCCTGGGATAGGCCCGGATCAACCATGAGTCTAAACACGATAAAACAGTTGCTGAAGATGAATGAAAATATTCTACTGTCAAATCGAATGAGTGCATATTTCATTTAATCCAAGACTAATTGAGAAAGAATAAAGCGTGGCACAGTGAGGGTGTGGATTTGGCCTTTTAGGAACAGTTGGATTTAGAAAAATGGCTTTTACATGTTTCATTCTCCTAAAAATTAATTTTGAATGGTCAAGGTATCGGGATCATCCAGCAAGCATTGAGTAACCCACACCTAGAGCTTATCACCCTGCGGCCAGATCTCTGAGCCTTACAAACCTCTGAGTTGATGAATCTGTGGCCCATAGAGTCTGTTGGGCCTGGCCTGACTCATCTGTATGTGCCAGCTGGGCACTAGCCATTGGCTTTGGCCTGCTACAAGGAAAAAAGAGCCAGGGAGTATCCTTGGATTTGCACTGCATCCAGTCACTTAGTTCCTACCAATCAGGAAGCATCTACCACACAAAAAAAATCCCCCCACTTCATCCAGTTCTCCAATAAGTGTAGTGACCCTTCATCACATACATGCAACAATAGCCACCTCAGCTTTTAACACACACATGTCCTGCTAAGTGAATTTGAGGAGCAGATGGCAGCGATGGTTGCACCAGGTGCCTCCACAATTGTTTGCGTTCACCTCACTTCTATTTATATCACACCGAAAACAGCCGGACATAAATATTTGCAGAGAGCCGCTGGGACCTTTGATTTTTGAAAGGATGATCCATGCGCCAGTTGCTTCATCCCACCCCAGCAACAAACAGATGGCACTTAGTGGGTCGATGCCTCTAGCATGAAATTCATGTTGAGATTTTGGGAGATGACATGATAGGGCAGGAGGACTAGTAGACCTTCCTTTAATTGTGTAGTTCCTCTCTACAGCTAAACCAGCAAGTTGCCAGATGTCTCAAGTTGTCACTAGTCAGTTTTGAGGTACGTTTTGATCTATAACATTTTCCAGTGGACTTGCGTCAACAGATGGAATTAAGCAAGCAACTTGAAGGATCTCTCTAGATACCTCTTCAAAATTCATCTGCTCCATGACCAAAGAAACCCAGAGCCCGGGAAGATTTTTTTTTTCCTCCCCCATTTTCTATTTGGCTGTTTTTCCCCCTCTAAATATTCGCAAAAGTCTGTTAAGTCAGGGTGTCGTCAGAGGGGACCGTGTGGCCCAGATGCAGATTAGAGACTCCTGGAGATGAGGGTGTAAAAAAGGATTTAATGGTAGGATGGATTAGAGAAATCCTTGTAACAATGTTAAATAATTATAGTTCCAGCTGAGATCAAAGCGCCATTGATTGAACCCCTGAAGCCTTTAGCACGTAGAGAGAGTGAGGGACGGAGAGCGACGTGGAGGCGGGGGAAGAGCAAGGAGAACGAGAGAGCGCAAAAAAGTCTTGGAAAGCCAAGATTGGTAAAGTGCCGATCAGCCTGGTCGAGATCCGCACCGAGAGGCCCGATGATAACGCCACAACTCATAAGCGAAGGTTGTCAGAGCCGCTTCCGCTGATACCTAAAGCTTTTTAAGACGACTTATAGACAGGGATTTATAGCCAGAGATTTTAATGTATGCAAAGCGGCAAGTCGGAATGTAGGCTTTCGCTCTGAACTTGTTTATTTCCCATGTAATCAGGAAGCAGTGACATGGCTCACTGCCACTCATTCACCCAGTGAGAGCATCTCCTTCATGGCTTTCAGTCATCTTTATTTGAAGCTTTCTTGGCCACTCATGTGAGGATAGAGTTTATTGTGCCAGTTTAGATTGCCATGACAAAAGAGTTTAGTATTTACTGTGAATCAGCATACTGTATATGATGTAATGACGCTAACTGCCATCTGAATTATAATATTCTCAGGAGGTCTTAAGTGCAACATACATTAAGCAAAAGCACAATTAATTATGAACGGGGAAAAAAACGGGATAAAATAAATGCCTTTGAATGCGTTGTATACTTTTACGCAATCTTTTATAAAGAATAACAGGTACTTCCTTCTCCAGAATATTTTTCAGAGGAGGATAGACGCACGCGCTCAAAATACGGCACAGTGTCTGACTGGGGCGATGAAATATGCAACAAGAGATTAGACAAATCACTCGGCTCGCCGTCTTAAAGTGCCCCGATTCAAATTTAGCCACTGATCCGATACACTAAGAGGCTTTAAGAGAAAACTTCATGCTTGTTAGTTATGGAAGCAATCTGAAATACAGCTAATGCACTCTGAAGGCACTAAACGCAGCCGCAATTATAATCGAAACAAAGGTGCCACTATTCTACTTCATCACAAAGCAGTGCATTAAGATACAGTGTGAGCAGCGAACTTTGAAAGCTATTTATAACTAAGGAACTTTGTAGCAGTCTGACTAGTTTTGCTTGCTTTGTACTGGACCAAACAGTGCGATGTTATGTCTATCTTAATTTTTGTTGTCAACAAGGCAGCATGTGATTAGTTCAAGAGAAACGTTCCACAGCTAAATATGATGGTGATATTTAACACAGTTGGGTATCTTCAGGGATTTCTGCAGGAGCTTATTGTACTGGCCGATTACCATCTGGGTAATACTATAGAGAGCTAACGTTTTTTCTCTTGCTGTGGCTGTTTGAAGATTGGAGTCTGGTTGGCGTTGTAATGGGATGAAGGTTTATAGTGTGTGTTTAGCAATCATGAGCAGGGGTGGACGCATTAGCCTGGGCTGTTAGTTTTATTTATTGACAGTTTCCAGGCAGACAAATAAAAAAAGAAAAGAAAAAGAAAAATCCTACTCCTTACACTAGTAGACACAGAGTAGGCACTATCCGGACTCAGATAATATCTTTTAACTGCAATGCAAGGACAGAACACCACATCTTATAGCTGAAATTTTGGCCAACTTCTTGCTACCTTAAAAACTTTGTGAGAAGAGGATAAAATCATAAATTCATCTGTCTCCAAAGTCTATATTCATGCAGTTAACTTGGTAACTAGCTGATCATATCTTATTACAGTATGTTAGCTATCACTTTTTATTCTAGTCAGTTATTGGGGAAGAAAAACATGGGAATGGGCAACACACGTTTGCTTCTTCTTGCCTGGTGAGCTAGCTTTATCATTTGTTCCCTGCATAGCAAAATATTTTCAGGAGAAGTTAAATAAAAACAGGATAAGCTAAACCTAGCAAAGCCAACTTGGCAAAAACCCGAAATTATTATCCAATTCACTTTATTTCAAAGGAAATTCTGTGCTGTATTTTTGATAGATTATACAATTATAAAATACAATTCAAGTGTAAAACCTTAACCCTTGAAACTCCCAGGAGCCTTCAGTGGGTCTAGATTTATATATTCCTCACTGTTTTAACTATATAACATTCCATTTCATTATTCATAGTAGGGCTGGGCGATATATCGATAAGATATATCATGATAAATGATGAAGCGATACACTTTTCTGAGATATAATTGTTATGGTAATGTTTTTTTTTAATTTTTTTTTTTACATTTTTAATAATTACAAAATAACGGTACTGAATGGATGATGTTGAATTGACTTTTTTTTTTTCTTTTTTTTTTTTTTACTTAATCTTACTTAAGTCTTTAAGGCATTAATGAAAAGTATCATAAAATATATCATTGTTTATTTTACTACTGTTTTGCAGACAGTTTGTTAGCTAAATTATCATGATACACATCGTCTATTATAGAACTGTTATCAAATATATGATATTTTTGTCATTTCGCCTAGCCCTAATTCATAGTAGTTACTGAATACTATGCTTTAGGATGAATAACTGAATAAAGATGAAACGTAAAGGCAGGAACCGTCAACTGGATGTGGATCTAGCCAAGAATTTCAACAGAACCGATCAAAAAATGTTTTGTTTTGTTTGTTTTTTTTTTTTAATATATTTCACATGCCCTCTCTGGGCTGATCAGTGAAGGTACAACATGGCTTGTTAAGAAAAAAAGAAAAAACATCAACTCCATCAACAGAGTGAGGAATGAGAAGTATGCATTTATCTGTTCAGAGTCCAAGGCTCTAGTGAACGTGTTAAAAAATTGTGAAGTGCCAGTGCGAAATATTGCAAACTAATAACCAAATCAAACTGATTTGTCTTGTTTATAACTATGAAGTAATGGTTAACTTAACTGATGAATAAACATTAAAAGGTCAGTCATGTCAGTTGCTTATCTGGATATTTGGAAGCAAGGAATGTTTAGCTGGATCTTCACACATTTTAAGAATACTGTAGTGTTTTTCAACCCGGTGTCTATCCGTGACAACTGTGATAACCATAGACAAGAATTTGGCAATTTAAAATGATAATTAATATACAGGGTGTCCCAAACATCTCCATACACAGGGCACTATGTCGGTTGTGCCTTCGTCAGTGGATGTTCGTGGACGTCCACTTCTCGGTTGGTCTGCAACACTTCCACGCTTTTTGAATTTGTTGATAAGTTTGGCAGCAGTGTCGTGTGTGATGTACTTGCCATGTTTGCTGTTAAAGTCCATCGCAACCTTGCAACAGCTTCCTGATCCAGCCATGAGAATGATTTCAATATGTTCTTCTTTTGTCAAAGGCATTCTTAAGGCTATCTGAAAAATAAATAAATATATACGTTATATATAATATAAACTAAGTATGACAATTTTTGGAAGACATTTTGCTTAAAAAAAAAAAAAAAAACGGATAGGGGGAAATTTAAGGACAAATGGAAGAAATACATTGAAGGAATTTCTCTGTGGCTTTACTAAAGGATGCCTTCGCTGCACTGTGAATAAACACATTGGGTTATTAATCACTGTTATTATCTTTAACATCTAAATGACAATTGATAATAATAGCAATAATAATCAACAATAAGGAGTAATAATGGTAGACGTGGTTAAGAAGTGTGTGTGTGTGTGTGTGTGTGTGTGTGTGTGTGTGTGTGTGTGTGTTGCAGTATTCAATTATGCAGTTTCCATTGGCATATTAATCATCTTTTCACCAAACACGCCGGTGTTAATTAAAGCAAAGCGCGGATAAAGACGTGTTGCCGGATCATCACTCTGTTTATCGCTGCTCACACAGCCGCACTTAAGTAAATTCAGCCCGCAAGAGGAATTTCAATGCCTTGTCCCACCATGTTTGGTAATCTGCATATGCGTGTATATGTGTGTGTTACTGAATGAAAGAGAAAGAATTTTATTTTATTATTTTTTTGTGAGCATGTACAGCTACCTGCTGTGCTGGGCGAGTGTGTAAGTAGCCCGAGAGAGAACGTACATAGGATTGAAAGCAAAAACGCGAGACAGAGAGCGAACATGTTAGTCATTTTCGCATAGTCTAGTGGCAGATCTGCAAAGAGAAGTCCAGCCCACTGGCAGAAAGACGAATTGTGTTGTAATTAGTAGCAGAAGACCGATGAGGCGTTCTGCTCCGTTATCACTCGAGAGAGAGAGAGAGAGAAATGGCTCTGAACCCGAGTGTGTGACTCAGCCTGCCTGCTGTCAGAATAAACACAATCTGAAATAGATATTCAGTTTATTGTTTATCTATTTATCATCATTTACACAACCAGAATTTCCACATATACACTGCAGGGAAGACATCTTGTCTGTTCACATCCTGTTCACTGATATTCAACTTTAGGGAATTAAATGTAGGTGAATTGAGACGAATGGATTTGTTATTGGCCGCCTGTAGAGATAGCTACAGTACTCAAGCACTCGAAAAGCAACACAATAAGTGTATGAGTGCATGGAGGTTTTCAATCCAGCAACGTTATCAGATAGTTTATATCCAGTACCGCACAACAAAATGCAAATCCTATCAGAAATTGAGCCATAATATTCCTGTAAAACCTTCTGAATGGTTACAAATGCAGAATGTGATTTGATTGGTTACAGCAAATATAGGGGCGGGGCAGTGGCACAATCTGGAGGATTGGAGTCCATTCTTTTTGGAAAAAGCTGTACCATTAGCTAGCTAACTAAAAACATGCGTGTACACATAACTGCTGACATAACTGAGCAAAAGTGCGAGTTTTACTACTCTCTCTACTACTACTACTACCAGTACGAGTACAATGTTCAGTGACAAATGAACCGAAGACGCAAACTAGATAAGAGATAAGATAAGATGTATAACACTTTGTTAAGGACATAAATTAGATCAGGATGTACTTGTATAGAGCCATTGCAAGATTAAACCTCTTCTTCCCGGGAATTAAAGTCTTGAGCTATCGAATTTGATCAAAATGCATTTCCCTAGTAGCTGGACATGGCGGCCATCTTGGCAACGCTCCCAAGCAGTTAGTTTCAGTTCTTTTCAGACATGTACGGATTGACAAAATGACGTTTCAAACACGAATTTGCCTGAAAAAGCTGTTAAAATCTGACAGAAACGGTGTAAATAATGTGTGATATTTGGCACAGTCATTTTCAGGTTATAGTGACAACATCCAATAGTCTTCATAATGTTTTTAAATTTCATGATCAGGATATCAAAGTTAATTCTTCTGTTTTCATATAAATAAGTTGTCAATGATGTATTATTTTTCACAATATTGAAGTTATTACATATTTGACTGTATTTTATGGTATTTTATATTCCAAAGCAACTTACATTAAAAAAAGTATGACTTAAAGACAGGAAAGTTGGGTATGGCTAACGAGCCTTTTCCAATGTCCTCCATAATCGCTCACCTAGCTAGTTCTTAAATAAGCAAAAAGATTACTACACTTTCGAGATTCTACACTTTTTTTTTAAACGAGGCGTATCCTCACTATAGACTAAATCAGAATGTTTGTAAACGTATAGGTTGCGTTCTTCTGGTCAGTGCCAGAGCTTGTTTTAGGTAGCTGTCAATATCAGCGTAAAAGACTGAACCAACGTCAAACGGACTCCAGGGCACAACCGGATCAGGGTTAGGTTTATTTTGTTTTCTGGTTTTTAACTCCTGGAGGAAAAACCTTATAGCTGACAGATTCAATTGTAGTCTCGCTGAATGAAAAATTCCTCTCCCTCTTAAACAAGTTTCATTTACACAATCATAATCATCATTAGTCTACAGAACAAGAAGATCCATACTGGTAGAATAAGCTTAGAATTGGCAGTAAAGAATGAATGCTAAACATGGGAAGAACAATTTATACAAATAAACATTAACTGAGTAGAATCTAGATTTGGTAATTTGAAAAATGACATTTGTGAATATTTAGAGGTATTTTAGCATTTAAGATCACTGAAAGTATTCTGTTTTTTCTAATATTTTGGTTAAATAACTGGGATAATAACATTGTACCAGATGACAGGGCTTGCCTTTGTACTGATTTTCAATATTTAATACAAAAAAAAAACAAAAAAAACATGCATACTTTTACTTGAATCTGTAGCAGTAGTCCTTATTCATAGTCTTAAAATGAGAGAAAGAAGACAATAATGAGCAGAGGAGTGTGTGTGTGTATGTGTGTGTGTGTGTGTGTGTGTGCATGGAGCTCTCGTCTCTTTCCCCTTCCTCTCCATCACTCTCCGTCTCTAGTCTTCTCTCTGAGGAGGTGAGTGAAGTGAGGATGATGCAGAAAGTCGGTGTAGAGAAGAAAAGAGAGGGTTACAGCTGAAGAGGAGGAGGAGTGTGTGGGCATGGAGCTCTCTTCCTCCTTCTCTCTCCCTTTCCATCTCTACCTCCTGACTTTATCTGCGGCTGCACTTACAGGAAATCTTCGTGGTTTGAAGCACCCGGCTGCACACACACACACAAACACAAACACGCACACACACGCACACACACACACACACACACACACACACACACACACACCCCCGCAGACGCTCATGCACACTATCACGCACTCATACTAATATCTGTTTTCCTCGGATAGTTTTATTTTCGGTTATTTAATAACTTTTTTTTTTGCAGCGTTAGCTCGTTAAGCAGAATGCGGCACAGGAAGCAGAGGCATTTTCGAGGACGCGGGAAAGAGAGGGGAAAAGTAGAAAAGAGAGAGAGGGGAAAAAGAAGAAGAGGAGAAGAAGAAGAAGAAGAAGAGAGAGTCGGAAAAAAAGGTCCACGTAACAATGCCGGGGAAAAATCAGAACATTTTCCAGCGAAAGATGGGCCATTTCCAAATCCTTGTGCCCTATCAGACAAATTAAAGTAAATCAAGCATGAAATGAAGCAGGAGAGCCTGGAGATAAGGCTCCTTTAAGTCGTTTCCAGATTAGGATAGAGAGAGAGAGAGAGAGAGAGTGAGAGAGAGAGAGGTGCATTTGCTCGCCGCCAGCCGAGGAGGCTAGTTTCCCATTTCACAATAGCAGCCTGTGTATAGGATTACTTTCCCCTGTCAGTGACATGAAGGGAGCAGGGAAGGAAACACACACACGCACACACACACACACACACGCGCACACACACACACACACACACACTGCACTCACGCTCGCGAACATATCCTTAAATGTTTCATCTCCAACTTCTTCTCCCACGGTTTTTTGGCAGGAGATTGGCGATAGCGTCCGACGGAGGTTACGGACATTTCCGTGATAGTTGATATTTGGCAGAGGGTGAAGGAGGAAAATCTACAAAGAAAACTAAAGAAGTCATAATGTGACTTTTTACTGCACCTCACAATCACATTTACTGCACTTTACTACAGCACAACATCCCAAATATGATGGATGGATGCACTTATAGATCCTTAAATACTGCCTCATTGCTTCATTTGTCACACTGAACTATATGTATATAGTGGCATCCAAACATTTCAGCCCATTACCAACTACTGTTTTTATTCTATCAGAGTATAATCGGCTTGTAGTTAGTTATTTATAAGCACATTTCTGTGCCTAAGTGCCTAAGGACACTGTACAGATACATCACAGAATATAAATGTATGTATAATAATAGTAATAATAATAATAATAATAATAATAATAATAATAATACAATTATAATAGAATAATACAGAATGCATTTCTCTAGTAGCTGGACATGGCAAGCGTCATCGTCAACAACATATAATGTACACCAAAGTCCTTCTAGTAAACTGTGTCCACTTGGCGGCCATTTTGGCTGCACCGCGTGGCAGTTATTTTCAGCTATTTTCAGTCGTGTGCCAGAAACAGATCTTTCAGACACAGATTTGAAATGGCCGTTACAAAAATGGTGTAAATAACTTGTGAACTGATGATTTGCTCTAAACAGATACGAATACAGCAAATACAGATACGAATAGGAGACGCACCGTTTGCTTTTTTTTCTTCGTTTGGTTGTTTGTAGTAAGGAAAGCTTGTTAGAGATCAGGTTGAGGCTAGAGGTGTGCAAACAGACTAGGATCCTCCCCCTTGTGCGACTTTGTTTTTGTGTTCACGTGAGCAAGCGATGAAACACCGTATATGGCTTACGGAAGGAAGAAAGTGCACATTCTATAATGTGAATGTGACGCCTGGTCAGGGTCAAAGATGGTTTGCAATTAGGCCACCAAATTTGTTTATACTGTATTTTGGGAAACAAATTTGTTAGAAAAATTCGCAGGTAGGTGCAAGCAGAAATAAGAGTTGTGCGACTGGGATTAAAAAATATTTCTTAAATCTTTCAGTTTAGGCCACGCCTACTTAGATTTTAAACCCGGATACAGATACGGATATAAATACACATACAGATAAAGATTATATACATCACAATTTTTTTATTATTGAAGGTATTACAGTATTTATACTGTATATACTGTGCAATGATACAAGACAAATATTGTTTTTAATAACTTTAGTAATAAAGGTAATGCATGTAGTTAAATAGTAATAAAATGTAAATAAAGGAAAAAGGATATAGGCAATGATATTAACACTAAAAGAAAGATGAATAAAAATTACAATGCATGTGTATATATAACTATAAGATGAACAGATAATTAATCAACAGTTAAGTAATCTTATAAACAATAAGACAGTCACTGAGTGGAAAAGCAAGATGGAAAACTTTTAGTTGTGTTTGAAAATGCATAATGTACATACTGAGTTGATACTTCTTGTTTATGATTACATTAATTAATGCAGCAACTAGTCTTTTTTAGCTGACTGAGAAACTAAGAGTCGAGTCTATCTAAATGTCCTGACTGTGACCTTGTATAGAATACCATTGAAATGCTACCACATGCCTTTAAAGGTGCAGTTTGTACCTTGTAAAAGTGGTTCCATACCTGCAGTAGTACTAGAATCTTCTTTAAAAAAAAAAAAAAAAAAAGAAAAGTGATTTGCAATATTGAAATGCAACAGATCACTTTTTTCCCCCGGCTTCTGTTTACATTTTTCTGGCCCAGAAATGAGCACCGCCCTTAAACAGAACAGCGTTTCAACTGTGCCGCCTTTCCTTAAGAGTTCCATCATGAGGCATACGTAGTTTCAACAGAAAGAATGGGGTTAGTTGGGGGAAAGGGGGAAAGGTTCGTTAAAGCGTTCATTGCAATTTGCCACAAAGGCAGTAGAAGGCTTTAAAAATGACAAATTGCTGCTTTAACAAAATGTCATTTTTTAAAGCATCTCTTGATACTGACTCAGTTTGCACGGTCGTCTATATACTTCACATTATCATGCCTACTGCTCTCTGTGAATAACATATTAATAAAGAATAATGTTCTAGAAGTATAATTTGGCAGAAAATAAGTATATTTTTATAAGTGAAGATACCTTTGGTACAGCTGTAATTACTCACCATAGACCAGAGTGAATTTTATCACTCTTTCCATTCAACCCAATTTACCTGCTGGACATTGTACAAAGATTAAAAACATATCTAGAACCTTTACAGTTTGCCTGCTGGGATTGAAGGTTTTGTATCTCTGCACTTTGAACTCTTCTGAGGTTGCCTAGTGATTAGTAGTATGACCTTGACCTTTCAAGACCCCGCCTTAGGTTTAGCGCCTCTATCAGCCTCATCTCCAGCCGTTTAAAAACTCCTCTCGGAAAAAAAGTGGGTTTTTAACACCGCCCTTATCCTAAACTGGATGAGAGGAAGAGAAAGAGAGGAGGAAAAAATCCTTAATCCATCTTATCTGTTGACTGTCAAACTGCTGGGGCTAAGACCTCGTCACAAAAGACAACTAGGTCAGGAGAGACAGGATTGGACTGGAGAGCTGGAGAAGCTGTAATTGGCTAGAGAAGAAGGATGAAGAGAGGCTAATGACATGCTGGAGTTAAACCGCACCTGTAAATACGGCCAAAAATGTCACCAATGAAAAACTACAATATGCAGAAAAAGTCTGAATTCACCAGCAAGAATTGGATCATTAAACTTATTATTATTATTATTATTATTATTATTGTTATTATTGTTATTATTGTTATTATTGTTATTGCTATTATTATTATTATTATTATTATTATTATTATTATTATTATTATTATGAGCAATAAAATGCTTATATAATGAAAACATATAATGAAAACTAACTGGTTTTTAACTAGTATTTATTGTTATTATTTATATGATTTAATATTATTATGATAATAATAATAATAATAATAATAATAATAATAATAATAATAATAAAGTTTGTTCAAGTTATCACTTTCAGTATGACATTAGTATTTTATTATTGTTGTTGTTACTGTTATTGTTATTATTTATCTGTTTGTTTGTTTGTTTATTTGTGATAATTAATAGAAATGGTGTTTTGCAGACATTCCACAATTTCACATTCCACTACATTAAATGTAACTGTAAATGGATAAGGTAGTGGAATGTGAAATTGTGGAATGTCTGAAAAACAACATTTCTACTAATTATCACAAATAAATAAATAATAATAATAATAATAATAATAATAATGTTCGTTCAAGTTATCACTTTCAGTATGACATTTGTATTTTATTATTATTTATTTATTTGTGAGAATGAATATAAATGTTGTTTTGCAGACATTTCATAATTTCGCATTCCACTACATTAAATGGATAAAACATACAGTTTGTCATTCTTTAATAAATAAAACGTCAATATTTGGCAGACTGCTGTGTAAGAGGAATAATCAGCTTCATGGTAGTAACAGTAACTCCACATTGCAACGGGCTGCATCACAGCCTGTTTTGATGTTCATTATTTGGTTGTTACAGTTGATTATTTTCCTACAAAAGCACAGCCCCAAGTGTTTTATTCCTTACGTAATATGTAGATCCAAAACACACAACCTCAAATTCCTGGATAAATTTTTTTTATTTGAAGATTTGGAAATTCGGAACAATTCACAGAACTCAATTCATATGAAGTTAGTATGAAAAATGAAAGTTGTGTTTAATCAGATCCAGTTGGGGAAAATTGTGGACATGCTCCAGTGTTTACCAGAATTTATAAGAAACCAGTACAGAATTTTACTCAGTGGATTATATAAGATTCAGATGACTCATTTCTGTGGAACCATTTCAGTATTAATTCATAATTATGTCTTTTGTAATGTTCTTCTTAGTGGACTTTTGGATCCCGTTGTCGTAGTATGTTTAATGGTTCTTAACAACTCTCTGAATAGTGTTTATATAATTGTTTATGAAGCTCCTTTATATTACCATGTACACATTTTTTTTGGTTTACTTCTCAAGCCTCTGCTCTTTTCAAGCTTTAGCTTTGACTCAGTCATTTTGTCGCTGAAATCAGATGTACAATCGCAGCAAATCGAAATGCATGTGCGTTTCTTCCCTATACATATACACACTGTTAGTCATTTGTGCTGACAGCTGAGAAGAATTATATCCCTCACAAGCACTCTGAATATGTTACACTTCTCCGATAGTCAAATTTGTCGGTGGGGAATGACTGCCTGTCCTCTAGATGACGCTTCCGATAACGTGTCTCGCTTTTGCTCTCATTTTTTCCATCGGCACTGTGATGGCCCGGACGAGATGAACGCTTTTGGAGATTGTCGTCGGGATGTCTTTGCCGAGGCTTTGATCGAAATGAACTCGAGGAAAACAGGCAGATTTTATTATATTTAGTAGCGTTTAAGCCAGATTATATAAAGGAAGCGTTTTTACATTTCTCCTGCTTCAGCAAATACACGCATAAATGTAAACATGTTGAATGCTGTAGAGTTTTAGTAAGTCAACTGATTCATGAGACAAACAGCAAGATAAGGAAACTCATTTTTACATACCTGCTACTTAAGTGTGTTCCTAATCTCTAAAAGAATAATCAAGGGCAATAAACAAACAAAAAAACATAATGGGGCATTCTGCTACAGGAATATAATCAACAGTGTGATGGCAGTTACCAAGCAGAAGCTCATTGTTTTTCAACAAGAGCACATCCTGAAGTGTTTAATTCCTCTTATACCACGGCAATTCACAAATTGGAACTTTATATTTATATATATATATATATATGTTACCAAACTAGTAAGTTGCCTTATAGCCACTATAAACAATCATTCTCTCACCAGCATCTCTTTTCTTTTTCTCTCTTGAAGAAACAACTTCAGAAACCATAAAAAGGGCTCTAAGCTAAAAAGCCCATTAACCTGAAGACTTGTAAGAAAACCTAACATTACAGCTTTACCTCTGACTGTTACAAAGCTGTGACACTGGAGATGTCACAGAAAACTTCTCCATATCAATGATCAAGCGTCCTCCATGCAAGTCTCTGTATATGTTGCTACTATAGAAACGTTAATGTGTACTGCTATAGAAAACGAAACAACTCTTTTTGACTAATCATAATTGAGAATTCAACAGCGCTGTGGTATAGTCACAATGACCAAACCCACATTAATGGTATTGCGGACACTCCAAATGATCCTGTGCCATTTAAACTCATTTTTCGGATATACCTTTTGGACACAGCCGTGTAATTTCTTCTCAAGTGAAGATGAAACTGATGGCCGGGATATGATTTCACAATAGAAACAACCGGTTTTTTTTTTTTTTTATTTATTTATTTATTTTTGCAGCTAACTAGCCAACTAAATGTTTTGCGACTTAAAATATATATCACTAAACTAAACAAACTGGTTGTTGGTATTTTTTTTTGTTTGTTTGTTTCACCGAATATTGTCTTGTCATTACATTAGTAAGTCTAATGGTTGCTCGTTCAGTGTTCTACCAATTTATAGTAATTAATTAGCTAAGTGAATGAGCAATTTGAACATGCCAGCCATCCTCGTGTGTATTTAATGGCTCACACCTCCATGATTTTTGACTTTCGCATGTTTATTTTGATCCACTTAAACGCTTCATGCAGCAACACAGACTGCTTTTGCAGGTAAATAAATGTTTTCTTCTTTTTTTTTTTGTCCTTTTGCGTTCAAAAGAACGTTTTATTCAGTCAGCTAATACTCTCACTACACAAAATAAATATGTTAAATCCTTTCCCAATATTGCTAGACCTTTTACAAATGGATTTGGTGGTCAAAACTTCCTCTCCAAAGAATGAAATTTGAGTCTAGCAGAAGGATTTTGTTAGAGATAGTGGGCATAAAGAGAAAGAGGGCTGGGGTGAGAGCGAGAGAGAGGTAAAAAGGTCCTCCTGTGTTTTAACACAAGTGTCTGAACAGGAGATAATGGCGAGACTGTGGGATATAAATGATGCATTTGCTTCTCTCAGCCCCGATAATGGTGGTTTTGGGGAAAGGGGGGGAAAGTTCATCGCTCTCTTATCAAAGCGCTCTGACATTTCTCCTTCAGCTGTAAAATTTCATATCGCATATCTCTTTTTCGAGCTCGAAGGCCCTTTTTGTGGAGCAATACGCAGCATTCCATTTCTGCCCCATATGCTTTGGCCGGTATATTAATTTAGGGCCCTGTTTGGCCCCACTATAGTGATGTTCTCGATAGCTAGAACACCGTTTTCACTTTTCTTATGATTCTCATGGCTTTTAGAAACCATTAGATATCTGTGAGGTGTTTATAATACACTGCTGTAGCATTTAGATTTGGTTCTTGTGTTCAGTTATTTAAGAAAAACCTTACAGTTAATATTTTAAGGGGTTCTCAAATGTTTTGCAGTCCTTTTAACTCTAGAAGTAATTTTTTTTTTTTAAAAACCAAAAAAAAAATCATGGACCCACTCAGTACAGAATTATTTTATATACATAATATTTTATGAACTACTCAAATTAAGGGTGGGCGATATGGTGAAAACATCATATCATATGTTTCTTAAAGACATTTCTATGTTTCATGTGTATCTCTATATATAGGTTTGCTAATGTCTACAAAAATAATTGTATTTCTATTTTTTTTTTTTTGTTAAAAAAATTAACATCAAAAAAGGAGAACAAAAATAAATATCTGTAAAAATGTTAACATGTACATTTAAATTTGAAAGCTAAGGTATAACATTTTAAGGTCAAATCATCTGTGTCCAATCAGTTTGTAATTGTTAATTATTTTTAAACAATATCACATTATCCACGATAACTCAGAAAAGCATATTGTGAAAACTTGTCATTATATCATCCCAGCCCTAACACAAATATTAGACTCATTATTCAAAAGTACACAATAATAGTCTGACTACTTATTGAATCCATAGAGCTTTTTTATTTATGAACAGAACAAGTTGACATTATTTGTAGGCCTAATATCTATGAGAACTATATGATCATTCGAATAACATTTTTTTGTAACAAAAAATAAAATAAAATAAATAAATAAGTAAATAAAATTGACCACTGGTCTAGGACAGACATTATATCAATTGGATTCTTTATAACCTTCTGTTCCACTCAACATTATAACAATAATGTAACATACATATTATAAAAAGGAATTATTATAAAGGGTTCTAACCACATCTTTATGTTTATGTCACTTTGTACCTGCCTTCATTATCAATTACCTCTTTTATCCCATTCAGAATGAAAGAAATTGCATTTTTAAAGAGAAAATACATAAAAGCTGAACACTTGTGACTACTAATTCTATTTATACAGTATAAAAAAAAAAAGTATGATGGCCATGTAAAAACCCACTCAGACAACTCTAGCAAAGATACAGCGTGAAAAGAATAGCATTTATTATTATACAAATGAAGTTTATAAGTAAAGCTACGACCGTTAACCTCACCTCTTGCCCTAGCCTTAAACATTTTTTTAATTTTGCTTGTTTGCAAGATCGTGTCAAATCCTCATGACACCTAATATTTAGGGTTTTTATTTATTTATTTGTTTATTTTTAGATTTTTTCCCCCATTTCCTTTCCAATTTGGTCTTGCCAATTCCACTCACTAGCTAACTCATACCCCATCACATGACAGCTACCAACCGGGGAGGGTGGGGCAATCGTGCTTCTTCCGAGGCGCATAAAGCCAACCTCTTCATCTTTTTGAACTGCTGCTCATGCAGTGTCGCAGGGCTACGTAACACATTCAGATGAAAGCTATCTACCCTCTTCCGCACACATGTGCTCACAGATGCCCACGATTGGCTAGTGTCATTGATAGGGGAGAGAGAGTACGCCCGTCCTGGCCAATTTTGCTCCCTTGGCTTCCGACCACGGATGGCTATAGCATCATCATGATTTAAAATCTCGATTTCCGGATGATGGGGTGAATGCTTTTCCTGTTGCATCACTCAGGAGCTAACACATGTATTAATTGATTGTTTACATTTTAACAAAATACACCATTAATAAAATATCAGTTAAGGGAACCTTGATGTAAAGTGTTACAAGGAATCAACAGGAGTCCTCATCTTCGAGCCTCTAATTTCAGTTGATTCTTATGGTCTTGAGGTTCTTGTATGAATCTGATCCTATAGATCTTCATATATGACATATCTCTGCTTCTATTATTCAGGACATTCTCCAGCAAAAAACACAGAATGGCAATCCACACTGTCAGAAATAATGGTACCATTCCTTGTTGCTGGGGTGGTACCATCAAGTTTACATCTTTTGTCCCTTTAGTATGTCTTTTTATCAAGGAGGGCGCATGTTGTGTACCTTTAATTAGCTTTTAAAGAAAAGCTTTAAAGATACATCAGTGGTCTTTAAGGTCCAAATATGTACCTTAAAATATTTTTCAAGATATAAAGATACACACTAAAGGTACAAAAGGTGTCCCCTTGATGATACCACCCTAGGGACAAGTACAATATTCTGAGAGTGTATGATAGTGGCACAATAGACAAGCTGCCATTTCAGGTCCAGTTACATATGTTGTCCAGTTTGCTTGTGCCCCATTATGACTACAACCACCATACGTGTTTGTAATCTATACACAGTGCACAGCCTGCCTGTGTGATTAAACGTAGGACATGTAGGTTATTCTGAAAATGTTTTTATAGCACATTACCACACTACTATATAGATGGGATAATAATAAAAAATTGATGACTCTTCGCAAACCATTTCACCATTAGTGATGAAGCAAACAGATGCCTATGTGGAGCGTCTTTTTGAGGGTGCTATCAAGAAGAGGATCTGCCCCCAAACAAAAGGGACATTCATGCCTCTGCCAAGTATCTGCGGAGGGAAGGGGCAGGCCTCAGAGAGGAGCGACAGATGATGATCTTATCAAGGGTGGAGGGGAGCGATGGAGGGAGTTACAGGTGGACCAGAGAGCTGCTCTTTGGTCAAATTGTCAGCTGCTACTTGCCAGGATTGTGGCATTTTTGTACTAGGTAATGAGAGATCTGGAGTGGTGGGGCCTTGTGATGCATGCACAAACGTAACGGGCTGGAAAATGACATACAGTAGACAATGTGTATCAGCATTATGTTTAAGGGTTTGTAGAGTGGTTTGTTTATATATATATATATATATATATATATATATATATATATATATATATATATATATATATATATATATATATATATATATATATAATTTATTTATTTTTACAAATAAATTACATGTATACAATACAATCTTACTTCAGTGGTTGTTTGGATGGTTAAAGCTTTCTAAAAGAGTAGACTTGAAATATTTCCTAAAAGGGAAACCTAGGGTTCAAGACTCTCTAGGGCAGTAGATAGGACATTTTCTATTCCTACGTTTATCCCAGCAACAGTTTTTCACCTAGTGAAGCTCTATGTTGATGTCTAGTGTATGTTCCCATCTCGTTTTGCTAAATGTAAAGATGTTTATATTTTTGTACCAAAAATATCAATTCTGAGGGGAAATTTTGAGGACCTCACTGTCTATTAGTATCAGACGGAGCCAAAAAACACTGAGATAGTCCTTGCTGCAGAATCAAAACACCAGGGGGTAAAGCTGGAGCTGATCAAACTCCTCTTATGAGCCATCCCCTAACCCTAACTCACAAGACACTCAACAGCAAACACACTTTTCCAGACTGAAACACACTCAGTTGTCTCAACCCCCTGGACATTGGGTTCAACTCTGCCCAGGTACACAAAACTGCATCAGGT
Source organism: Cranoglanis bouderius (assembly GCA_023630585.1). Classification (NCBI taxonomy): domain Eukaryota; kingdom Metazoa; phylum Chordata; class Actinopteri; order Siluriformes; family Cranoglanididae; genus Cranoglanis; species Cranoglanis bouderius. Next base: position 22,835,656 of record CM042539.1, read on the forward strand.
CTGACTCCACTCCCTGGACTTTTGGTTAGACTCCGCCCATGTACAGGAAACTGCATCTGGTCTGACTCCACTCCCCGGACTTTTGGTTAGACTCCGCCCAGGTACAGGAAACTGCATTAGGTCTGACTCCACCACTAGGACATTTGGTTAGACTTCGCCCAGGTATGAAAAGCTGCATCAGGTCTGACTCAACCCCCGGAATTTTGGTTTGACTCCACCCAAGTACGAGGAGCTGCATCAGGTTTGACTCCACCCCCTGGACTTTTAGTTCATCTCTGTCCAGGTACGAGGAGCTGCATCAGGTCTGACTAATCTCTGGAACCATAAAGCATAGATATTTTCATAGTGAGGGAGATGGAAGCTTACAACCATCCCTCACTTATTTTGGTAGTCACAACATTGCTTAGTTTCTCATTTGTAAAATGTGAAAATTTGAAAAACTCTCCTAAACTTTTTCATGGAGTTCATTCCACCCAATTGTTGCCAAAAATTGCCCACGCTCATTGAAAATGAATGACTCCAGGCTGCTTTGTTATGTTATGTCTCTGCTGTTTTGAATGCAGGCATAAAAAAATATACATATAAAATATGGTCCTCAGAAATACTTAATATTTTAAATCTGTTTAGACCACTATATTAAAGAGATCTTTACTACCGTTACTATTCAGAAATTTTAAGAATTCTAATGACAAACAGCAACATCATTAATGTTTATTCAGAGTTTTGAAAATGTGTGACCATCAACCTTGCCCCTTGCTCTAAATGTAACCATTTTTAGCTTGGCTTGTTTACAAGATGGTGTTGAATCAGTAGAATATCATTCCTATAACCACTCGAACAACCCAAAGAAAATATCCCCAAAAAAACACCCTTCAGATTATAGCTCTAAATGGTCCACTGGTCAGAGTGAGCAATCTTGTCACGACTATTTCTGACCTCAGCGATCCAGTGGCCTATGCCACATCATTCTTCACGGGCTCACGAGCTTACATCTCCAAACATGCAGACACACACAGCTCTGACCGCACATGCTGGAGATAAGACGCCGTTGGATGACACCACTGTTTATCCCCTCGCAGTGTATCTGGAATGGTGATGGCTGTCTGGAAAGCACCAGCATTTTCCCAGCCTTTCCATGATGGATCAGTGCGGATATTCTCCTGCCGTATATCTCGATCTCATTATCCATAAAGAGACAACATCTAAGCGCTGGTGCCGAATGGAGGGACGAAGGGAGGTGTTGATTATGCGTCCCAGGGGCTGGCCGTGATAGCGGAGTCTCTCCTCTCGGGTTTGTTTAGAATCCACAACAGCTGGGAGGAAGCGGCCTTGGAACGGCCCACAAACGACTGGCAAACGATCACAATCCAACTCCAAATACCCTCCTGGTACATGCGCAGCTCCAAACAGATGCATGGACACACACCAACTGCAGCAAGGACCGCGCTGAAAGTGTCAAGCGGAGGCAAAATGGAGCATGTGTGTGTCTTTTAAGGCCAGGAGGTCTTATCAGAGTAGGGACACACTTGCAATCAGGAAGTGGGGAGAGATTTTGTGAAAAAGATTTTTCGTGAAAATGATGAAATCTTGCATAGTCTTGCAGTAAAATCAAAAGAGATGCTAAGTAGTGAAGAAAACCCTCCATCTGATATATCCGTTTTGTACACTAAGGTACAGATTGCTATACTAAGCTTGACTAATCCTTACAGATTTAAAGATCTATATCTCTGATGTCTGATAACCCTGTCGCAACTTTGTCATTCATTTGACAAGAACATAACACTACAGTAGACCAATGCTTTCCATACATTCTAAGCTGCTCTATACAGTGCTGTAAAAAAGTAGTTGCACCAACCTGATTTCTTCTGTTTTTGTGTATATCTCATATTAAATTGTTTCAGAAATTAAAACAAAATCTAAGATGAAACAAAGGCAACCTGAATAAACACAAATACAGTTTTTAAATTGTAATGTTATTTATTAAAGCAAAAAAGTTATCCAGTACCAACTGGGCCTGTGTGAAAATGTATTTGTCCTCATAGCTACTAATTCCCAAAATCTATGAAATTGCATTCATAATGGGGTTCAGCTGGACTAGACGCAACCAAGGCTGATTACTGCAAACCCTGTTCAATCAAATCAACACTTAAATAGAACTTTTTCAACAACATGAAGTTGATTAAAAGGTCTTACTCAGTAGCACACTATGGCAAAGTTGAAAGAAATTCCAGAAATGATGAGGAAGTAGGTGATTGAAATACATCAGTCTGGGAAGGGTTACAAAGCTATTTCATAGGCTCTGGGACTCCAAAGAACCACAGTGAGAGCCATTATCTCCAAATGGAAAAAACTCAGCACAGTAGTGAACCTTCCCAGAAGTGGCCAACCTTCCAAAATTCCTCCAAGAGCACAGCAACTACTCATCCAGGAAGTCACAAAAGAGCCTAGGACAACATCAAAGGAACTACAGGCCTCTCTTGCATCAATAAAGGTCACTGTTCATGACTCCACTATCAGGTCAAAAATGGTACCCATGGAAGAGTGGCAAGATGAAAACCACTGCTAACCCAGAAGAACATTAAGGGTAGTCTGAATTTTGCCAAAACATACCTTGATGATCCTCAAACCTTTTGGGAGAATGTTCTCTGGATTGATGAGTCGCAAGTGGAACTGTTTGGAAGACAGGGGACCCGTTACATCTGGCGTAAACCAAACAAAGAATTCCACAAAAAGAACATCATACCTACGGTCAAGCATGGTGGTGTAAGTGTGATGGTGTGGGGATGCTTTGCTGCTTCAGGGCCTGGGCAACTTGTAATAATTGACAGAAACATGAATTCTGCTCTCCACCAGAAAATCCTAAAGTAGAATGTCCGGTCTTCTGTTCGTAAGTTGAAGCTTAGGTGCAACTGGATTATGCAGCAAAACAATGATCCAAAACATAGGAGAAAGTCCATCTCCAGAGCCATATCACCCTGCAGTTCTTGCCTGGTGTCCCTCTGAAGCTAAGTAGGGTTGAGCCTGGCCAGTACCTGAATGGGAGATCTCCTGGGGGAAATCTAAGGTTGCTGCTGGAGGTGGTATTAAGGAGGCCAGCAGGTGGTGCTCTCCCTGTAGTCTGTGTGGATCCTAATGCCCCAGTATAGTGACGGGGACACTATACTGTAAAAAGAGCACTGTCTTTTGGATGAGACGTTAAACCGAGGTCCTGACTCTCTGTGGTCATAAAAATTCCCCAATTGGCCCTTATCTATCATGGCCCCCTAATAATCTCCATCCCTGAATTGGCTACATCTCTCTCCTCTCCTCTCCACCAATAGCTGGTGTGTGGTGGGCGTTCTGGTGCACTATGGCTGCCGTTGTATCATACAGGTGGATGCTACACACTGGTGGTGTTTGAGGAGATTTCCCCCACATACTATGTAAAGTGCTTTGAGTGTCCTAGAAAAGCGCTATATAAATGTAATGAAGAATTATTATTATTATTATTATTATTATTATTATTATTATCCCTGAATGGCTCAAAAAAAGGCTAAATTAAAGTTTTGGAGTGACCTAGTCAAAGTCCTGACTTGAACCAATTGAGATGCTGTAGCAGGACCTTAGATGCCCTCCAGTGTGGCTGAACTAAAGCAGTTCTGCAAAGAAGAGTGGGCCAAAATTCCACCACAGAGCTGCGAAAGACTGATCTCCAGTTATCGGAAGCGTTTGGTTGCAGTTATTGCTGCTAAATGTGGCACAACCAGATTTTAAGTTTAAGGGGGCAATTAGTTTTTCACATGGCTGATAGATGTTGGATAACTTTTTTTTTTTTTTGCTTCAGTAAAAAAAATAATGAATAAAACTGTATTGTGTGTTTACTCAGGTTGCCTTTGTTTTATGTTGTATTTTGTTTGAAGATGTAAAACTATTTAGAACGAGATATACACAAAAACAGAAGAAATCAGTATGGGCAAATACTTATTTACAGCACTATATATAAAATCAAATGTGTTTTAGTGTAGAGTCAGACATTATACATTATATTGGACATTATGTATTATAACACTTTTAATCAAGAAGACATTAACTTTCAACAACCGCGTATAGAGAGCCACTCACAAAAACAATACAACAGGATAATTAGCAAATCAGCCAGTGGACCAACAACATAGTCAACCACATGGCTGACTCTCATTGTTAAACCAGGCTAGTTCAAATCTGTGATTATTAGGGAAACCTGTAGGAATGTAATTGCAGTGTAACTTACTGAAGAGCTAATCCTAACAGAGACTAATCAGTTAATGCAAATTAGGCCAATTTTTCTTTATCTACAAAAGACTTTAAAATATGGCTGGTTAGTTTGGTGACCTACCTAATGAATCTCACAGATCATGCTGTCAACATAGACGTCAGTCATTTACATATGATGGCAAGCGACCTGTTGGATGCATGTCATTATCAAGGCGGCTGTGATATTTAGCAAACAAGTCACCTTATGCACGAGCAAGGGAATGCTAGGGAATTTCCATACTGGCAAACCGACAAGGCCGAGTGTCGGTGATACATGGCTGATATTTAAAGAGAGAAAAAAACGCCCTGGAGTAGGTGTAAAGTTCAGGGCTCACGTCGGTCCTTCAACCTAACAAAGAGAATGCGAGATTAGCACGAAGGCAGATGATACAGTATTTACTACAGATCTTCTAGAATGATACACTGTCTGATTTCAGTTTGAGAGTAGCTAATGATATCCTTCATGATTGTTCACTACTTAGCAGTTGATTGCCCATTGACAAGGAATAAAATAGTGATTATAATAATAATTATGGTAAAAAGTGATGCCAAAAGACCCGGAAGAAGATGTTTGAGGATACTCTGATGGCTCAGGAGTACAAAAAAAGCTAGCAGGGACTAATATCACAACTTAGTTCATTTTGACCCACAAGACACATGTCCCAGAAGCTCATGCTTGAGCTGCATATGCCTACTCCCCTTCCATTCCTTCCAAACAGACCCTCATGATACAGAGATGCCGTTATCATAACTATTTGATTAATCGTCATCCTAAAAAAGTACACTAAATCAGCCTGATAAGATAGTGAGGCTCGGGGAGCTAGCGGAGCGTTAGCTGCAGCACAGCTAATTAAGGCTGAGATCTGCTCAGCTCTAACAAGAGGCCTTGGCCCCTTCCTGGAAAAACAGAAATAGACCCCGTAGAGGCAGCCAGAAAGCCTGTAATGTCTCAGTGAGGCTTTATCAGTGAGGGGGAGGCGCTCATTCAGGAGAGGTTAGCATCCTGTCGCTTCGATAAAGTCCATCTGATGGAGAGCAGCTATGAGGACAGGTGGACACAGCGTGGAGTTTGTGTCATAAGCACTCACTTTCTCTCTCTCACATGGCTAAGGAAAGAGGCCCATTACAAGAATTATCAAGAATTTCACAGCACGTACGTAGATAGTCACTACGTACTACGTACGGTTGTGTAGTGATTAGCATATGAAAGAGGAGAAGTGATGCCAAATCAAGTGTGATTTTTAATCAGGACAAGTGCACATGGACCATCTGAACTGTGTACTCATTCTGATTCCTGATTTCGTTTTTTTTATTATATTACTTAAACAAAAGTCTATCATTCTATACTAATAGGTCAAGGCAATAACGTTAACTTATATATATATATATATATATATATATATATATATATATATATATTGTGTGTGTGTATATATACAGTAGGGGGAAAAAGTATTTGATCCCCTGCTGATTTTGTACGTTTGCCCACTGACAAAGAAAAGATCAGTCTATAATTTTAATGGTAGGTGTATTTTAACAGTGAGAGACAGAATAACAACAAAAAAATCCAAAAAAACGCATTTCAAAAAAGTTATAAATTGATTTGCATTTTAATGAGGGAAATAAGTATTTGATCCCTTCAACTTAGTACTTGGTGGCAAAACCCTTGTTGGCAATCACAGAGGTCAGACGTGTCTTGTAGTTGGCCACCAGGTTTGCACACATCTCAGGAGGGATTTTGTCCCACTCCTCTTTGCAGATCCTCTGCAAGTCATTAAGGTCATTTTCAATGCCCTGGCTGAGGGAAGGAGGTTCTCACCCAAGATTTGACGGTACATGACCCCGTCCGTCGTCCCTTTGATGCGGTGCAGTTGTCCTGTCCCGTTAGCAGAAAAACACCCCCAAAGCATAATGTTCCCACCTCCATGTTTGACGGTGGGGATGGTGTTATGACTTGGGGTCATAGGCAGCATTCCTCCTCCTCCAAACACGGCGAGTTGAGTTGATGCCAAAGAGATCTGACCACACCTGACCACAACACTTTCACACAGTTCTCCTCTGAATCATTCAGGCAAACTTCAGACGGGCCTGTACATGTGCTTTCTTGAGCAGGGGGACCTCGCGGCCGCTGCAGGATTTCAGTCCTTCACAGCGTAGTGTGTTACCAATTGTTTTCTTGGTGACTATGGTCCCAGCTGCCTTGAGATCATTAACAAGATCCTCCCGTGTAGTTCTGGGCTGATTCCTCACCGTTCTCATGATCATTGAAACTCCACGAGGTGAGATCTTGCATGGAGCCCCAGACCGAGGGAGACTGACAGTTTCTTCCATTTGCGAACATCCTTGGACAACTCTTTGGTCTTGGCCATGGTGAAGAGTTTGGAATCTGATTGATTGATTCCTTCTGTGGACAGGTGTCTTTTTACAGGTAACAAACTGAGATTAGGAGCTCTCCCTTTAAGAGCGTGCTCCTAATCTCAGCTCATTACCTGTGTAAAAGACACCTGGGAGCCAGAAATATTGCTGATTGATAGGGGATCAAATACTTATTTCCCTCATTAAAATGCAAATCAATTTATAACTTTTTTGAAATGTGTTTTTCTGGATTTATTTGTTGTTATTCTGTCTCTCACTGTTAAAATACACCTACCATTAAAATTATAGACTGATCATTACTTTGTCAGTGGGCAAATGTACAAAATCAGCAGGGGATCAAATACTTTTTTCCCCCACACTATATATATATATATATATATATATATATATATATATATATATATATATATATATATATATATATATATATATATATATATATATATATATAAAAGCTAACTTTTTGACTTATTAGTATTATTAGTACTGTGCAAAAGTTTTAGACGCATGCAAAGAAATGCTGTAGAGCAAAGATGCCTTCAAAATAATGAAATTAAATGTTTCTACATTATTATTTTTTTTTTTAAATACAGTAAAGAGCAGTAAACAGTACTAAATGAAACAAAGTCAATATTTGGTGTGACAAAAAATAAAAATAAAAATAGTATTCTCCAGTACAATTTGTGCAGTTTTATAAGGAAATGAGGTGGTAAGTTTTATTGAGCATCTTGCAGAACCAGTCACAGTTCTTCTGGAGACTTTGACTTTCACACTTGCTTCTTATTTTTGCAGCAAAACCCAGCAGCCTTCATTGGGCCTTCATTGTGCTAGGAAACTAATGCTTGGGAATCTAAAATGTTTTTTGTACTGTCATAAAATAAAAAATCTATAACAAAGTTTGTACTAAAAAAATAGGGTGCCTAAAACTTTTGTACAGTACTCTGTGTGTGTGTGTGTGTGTGTGTGTGTGTGTGTGTGTGTGTGTGTGTATATATATATATACACAGTATCTCACAAAAGTGAGTACACCCCTCACATTTTTGTAAATATTTTATTATATCTTTTCATGGGACAACACTGACGAAATGACACTTTGCTACAATGTAAAGTAGTGAGTGTACAGCTTGTATAACAGTGTAAATTTGCTGTCCCCTCAAAATAACTCAACACACAGCCATTAATGTCTAAACCGCTGGCAACAAAAGTGAGTACACCCCTAAGTAAAAATGTCCAAATTGGGCCCAATTAGCCATTTTCCCTTCCCGGTGTCATGTGACTCGTTGGTGTTACAAGGTCTCAGGTATGAATGGAGAGCAGGTGTGTTAAGTTTGGTGTTATCGCTCTCACACTCTCTCATACTGGTCACTGGAAGTTCAACATGGCATCTCATGGCAAAGAACTCTCTGAGGATCTGAAAAAAAGAATTGTTGCTCTACATAAAGATGGCCTGGGCTATAAGAAGATTGCCAACACCCTGAAACTGAGCGGCAGCATGGTGGCCAAGACCATACAGCGGTTTAACAGGACAGGTTCCACTCAGAACAGGCCTCGCCATGGTCGACCAAAGAAGTTGAATGCACGTGCTCAGCATCATATCCAGAAGTTGGCTTTGCAGAATAGACGTATGAGTGCTGCCAGCATTGCTGCAGAGGTTGAAGGGGTGTGGGGTCAGCCTGTCAGTGCTCAGACCATACGCCGCACACTGCATCAAATTGGTCTGCATGGCTGTCTAAAGATGATGCACAAGAAAGCCCGCAAACAGTTTGCTGAAGACAAGCAGACTAAGGGCATGGATTACTGGAACCATGTCCTCTGGTCTGATGAGACCAAGATAAACTTATTTGGTTCAGATGGTGTCAAGCGTGTGTGGCGGCAACCAGGTGAGGAGTACAAAGACAAGTGTGTCTTGCCTACAGTCAAGCATGGTGGTGGGAGTGTCATGGTCTGGGGCTGCACGAGTGCTTCCGGCACTGGGGAGCTACAGTTCATTGAGGGAACCATGAATGCCAACATGTACTGTGACATACTGAAGCAGTTCCCTTCGGAAACTGGGCCGCAGGGCAGTATTCCAACATGATAACGACCCCAAACACACCTCCAAGACGACCACTGCCTTGCTAAAGAAGCTGAGGGTAAAGGTGATGGACTGGCCAAGCATGTCTCCAGACCTAAATCCTACTGAGCATCTGTGGGGCATTGAGCACGGAAGCGCAAGGTCTCTAACATCCACCAGCTCTGTGATGTCGTCATGGAGGAGTGGAAGAGGACTCCAGTGACAACCTGTGAAGCTCTGGTGAACTCCATGCCCAACAGGGTTAAGGCAGTGCTGGAAAATAATCGTGGCCACACAAAATATTGACAATTTTGGCCCAATTTGGACATTTACACTTAGGGGTGTACTCACTTTTGTTGCCAGCGGTTTAGACATTAATGGCTGTGTTGAGTTGTTTTGAGGGGACAGCAAATTTCCACTGTTATACAAGCTGTACACTCACTACTTTACATTGTAGCAAAGTGTCATTTTCGTCAGTGTTGTCCCATGAAAAGATATAATAAAATATTTACAAAAATGTGAGGGGTGTACTCACTTTTGTGAGATACTGTCTGTTTATATATATATATATATGTGTGTGTGTGTGTGTGTGTGTGTGTGTGTGTGTGTGTGTGTGTGTGGTAGGAAGTCTAATGTGCATTCTGTAGAACAGGGTACTTACGAAGTTTTGGAAAGTCTGAAAAATGGTGGTACTTTTTTCCACACCTGTAAAAGTATAGAAATTCAGAAAATGTTGTGGGAAAAGTATGGATATAAACTAAAGATGCTATGTGGATTTAGTTTAGTTTAGTTGACCGTACAAAGCAAAATTATAGCTCATGCTTGTCTGTTAAGGGTAACACAATAAATTTGTTGACTTCTGTTGTGGTCCTTGACTATGGGCAGCACAGTTTGATTCTGAACTTGAATTACACTTTTGTGGAGTTCCCCAGTGTTCCCAGTGTTCCTCCAGGTTCTCTGGTTTCCTCCTCCTAAAACTATGCAAGTAGGTGGATTGGTGACTGTAAATTGCCCCTAGGTGTGAATGTGTGTCTGCATGGTGTTTCATGATGAACATCCCATTCCGGATGTATTCCTCAGTCATCCCAAGTGTTCTGGGGTAGGCTTCTGGATTTTGGTATTTGGTTACTGAAGGTGAATGAATGACTGACAGTAAGGTTCTAATGAGTTCTAATGAGAAAAATGAACCTGGAAAAAGGTCTAAATTTTTCTCTGCAAGAACCCTGTTTAAATTGATACTTTTCACTTTTAGTAAGAAAATTCCTGTTATTCTTGTGGAGAATTAGGACATAGTGTGATGGCTGTAACTGACCCAAAGTTCTGCTTTGTCTCACAGGAGAACTAGACCCGCTGAACAAAGATGGCGAGCGGCGAGTACAGAGTCGTCAGCAGCTTCCCGTAGGGACCACGTGGGGGCCGTTCGATGGCAAGATCGAGATGAGCACTGATGGAACAAACCTGGTACGATCCTGTATTTCTCTTTCCAACTTCCAGCAGTTGCGCTAATGCTGATTTAATATCCAGATGTGCTAAGCCATTTTAGGTGCAATAAGGATACATTCTGCAAAAAATTATTAACTTAAACACATGTTTTATGCACCACGTACAAGGCAACACACAAGTATGCATTTGAAGTCATAGTTACAGTTCAAAGAGCAGTCAATTTAAGCACTTATTTTGCCTTATTTTAATTATTCAAAATAGCCAGGACATCATTTCTGTAATATAATTGTGAAATGAGAAATTGCTCCAAATACCTAAGTCTTATGTTGGAAAATGGAAAAAAATTAAAGTTTAGTATTTATCCACTTTACGTTTTAATTTTAAATGGGTCAAATGCCATGTTTATTATGCTCCTAATTCCTTGGTTTCCAAATGTCAGACTTGTTCACTGCCAGACTCGTGTTACTTTTCCTCAAAGTTCCCTCATTTCCTATTTCTGCTTTCTAGAAAGTTCCCAGCACGGGAACATTTGAGCCAGTTATACCGAGTTAATGAAGAGAGAGCACGAGAGGGAGAGAAATGAAAACCTCCCATGACATTTGAACACAAACCAAACACATGGCTGCGACTGTCTCCGAGTCAAATTGGCCTCCAACTGAAGCCTTTGAAGTGGCTCTATTTTAACCATTTAATCTGCATATTTTATGACTAAGTGCTTTAATTGCTGAATGTTGAGTGGAGGCCAAGCCTCGATTGAACAAAATTATGATCTGTTATGTTTGATGGTAATTTTCAGTCCAGCTTAACAAAAAGCAGTTAGTGTTAAGTTTTCTTTAACTCTTTAAAAAGAGAGAGAGAGAGAGAGAGCGCATGTTGATCGCATATTGTCACCCTGCTGATCTGGAGTCCTTTAGGCTTTACCATTTCTTTTAAATGTGAATAAATTAAGAACCACTTAATAAAAATGGTAACAAATCTCAAATTTATCCTGGGATGAAACATATTGCCCTCTGAGGCACCATTCTCAGGGATTACTTCAATGAATGACTTTATTCAATAATTTCCCTTATCAATTTGCATTTTCTTTTTTCTTTTTTTAACACAACTCTAAAATGGACCTAAAACAGTTTTAATTTAAATAATGCTCTTAATGTATTTATACTGTACATTAATGCTAAACATTTGGGACAGGAGTAGGCCATCTGCCTCAAGATCAAAGTGTTGTGCGTTTTGAGATGCTTTTCTGCTCAGCACAGTTGTAAAGAGTGGTTGTTTGAGTTACCATAGCCTTCGTGTCAGCTCAAACCAGTCTGGCCATTCTCCTCTGAGTTGTCAACAATCAAAAACGTATTTTTGCCTGCAGAATTATCACTCACTGGGTGTTTGTTGTTTTTCGCACCATTCTGTGTAAACTCTAGAGGTTGTTGTGTGTGAAAATCCCAGGAGATCAGCGGTTTCTGAAATACTCAAACCAGCCCATCTGTCACCAACAACCATGTCATGATTAATCACATTTCATTCCCCATTCTGAAGCTTGATGTGAACATCAACCGAAGCTCTTAACTAGTATCAGCATCATTTTATGCATTGCACTACTGCCACATGATTGGCTAATTGGACAATTGCATTAATGTGCAGGAGTATAGGTGCTCCTAGTGAGGTGGACAGTGAGTGTATATCAATATTGTTTCTGTTGCATTTGATCATTTGATAAGTATTACTATACAGTACCAGTCAGATCTTCCTGTATCAAGGTTTTCTGCATTTCACTACTTTCCTCATTTTACAATAATAGTAAAGATATTTATACATTGCCTGGTAAACCACAGCTGTGTAAAATCTGATTAATATGTCGTTGAGATCATGAAAACCCTACATTAATTGAACTCTGTCCAAATATTTTTTACTTGTACTGTATACCACGATAAGCATCGTATTATATTTCTGACTTATTAATGAAGTCAAAAGAGTGACAAGCTTCAATATGACCCCTGAAGGTTAGGATGGCAAAAATAAAATGAGATGATCACAGAGATCAGACGTTCTTGCACACCATGCGAAATTGTCATCTTTTTAAAGGTGACCCTTATCTGCTCTTTTTTTCTGAATTTCTAAGTCGTTTCAAAAAACGTGTGACCCTGACTGCTTTAAAATCAGACTGCCATTCCAAATGCATTTGATCAAAGCCGCTGAGGTAACCGTCTCGACTTTGGTGGTTGGTGATGCATGAACCGTCAATTCACCATCTCTTTGTCCTAATATCACCTGATAATCAGAACATGATTGCTCATCTGTGTGAAGCCGGGAGGTTGTGGGTTCAGTCTGAGCGGATCGGATCCAGTCTCAGTAGATGGTTGAGCAAGTATTGAGGCTCGAGCAGGCCAGCAGAGAGACTCTGAGTCTGATGGATGGGGAAGGAGGGCTGTGGGTCGATGCACAGAGGGTGGATTAATGTAGCCTCCTTAGACTGTGATGAAATTGGAGAGAGAGACATTAGAGAAAGAGAGAGTTCATAAATAGAAAAGTATCATACTGTATCAAAGTACGTGAATGCAGATGTATGAATATGAATAGTTTCGCAGTATCTACAATAAAGTTAGATGTAATATAGTACATTGTAACTTGGTAACCCAAACAAATGTGATTTCTGTTTTGAGGGGTTTTATTTTGTTTTGTTTTTGTTTTGTTTTGTTTTTTAATTTAAAAAAAGTTGGAGTTGGGCAATATTCTGGAAGAATTCATGATATCCCTGATGGTTTTGAATGTGCAATATCGTAAATTACAATTAAAATATTACATAAGGACTAAAACATGACAGGATGGGCTGTCAAAAATAATCAACGGCTGGGTGGCATGATGGTGTGTTACCACCCCAAAGTTGATCATTTTCCAATAACAGCACCTCCTGAAGTGGTTTATTCCTCTTATACCACAGTACTTTTGCCAGTGCTAACAGTTTGTACTTATTAAAGATGACATGTCATTAAGCATTTATAGTTACTTTTTTTTTTTTTTTAAATATTAAATGCTCTTGTTACTGAGAAAGCACAAAGTGCAAATCTGTCCATCCTGAAGCCTCAAATGAACAGCTTTACCTCTGACTGTTACAAAGCACTGACACCGGAGACTCCTTCCAAAAAATGTTAAATAAACACCTGCTCACAGAAAACGTAACCATATCAACAATTATACGGCTTTTAATGTGGACCGTTTGTCATACAAGTCGAGCGCATTAATATAAACCAATGATCTGGATATGAATATCTTGAGTAATATCTTGTTTGATGCCTTACATTTCTCTTACTGTGTTGTCATATTCTTCTTATTTGTTATTGTTGATAGGGTGTGTATCAATACTCTCCTCTTTTACTGTATTACTGTCAGTTTCATTACTCTTGATTATAACCAGCTTTGGCAATATTGTAATCGATGCTGTTAAAGTTAATGTGAATGGAATTGAAGAGAGAGAGAGAGAGAGAGAGAGAGAGAGAACAGAAAGAAAGTGTGACAAACAGGGTGAGTGGAGAAATTCATGGAGAAAGAGAGCTTGAAACAGAGAAATTGACTGAAAGAGGTAGAGGCAGGGAAAGTGGCGGACGGATAAAGTCTGAGGGCGTCTGAAGGTTTTGATGAAGTGAGCAGAGACCAGGTGGATGCTTGGAGTTTGCTGCGGTCCCAGCAAAGCGTGACATTGTGTGTGTGAGGGTGTTTGCAGGTGGGTAAATGATCCATTCAAATGATTTACGAGTCAGTGAGTCACCGCTCACAAATGTTCCAGTTATTGATTTAATACAGTGAAGTGTTTACTTTGATGCTGTTAGAAAAGGGACTGTAAGGTAGCGTTTCCTGCCCATCATATTTAAAGTAAATGATTGAAATTGTTTACCAATCTTTTATTCAAATAAGACTATTTATCTACCAATGGGTCATTCCATTCATTCATTCATTCACCGCGATGGGTTGCGATGCCTGTCCATGGTGTCCCCCGCCTTGTGCCCCGAGCCCCCTGGGATAGGCTCCAGGCTCCCCCTGTGTAGGATAAGCGGTACAGAAAATGGATGGATGGATTAATTCATTCTTAAACCATAATGTACAATAGTGCCATGTTCCCGACTATATATGACGGAAACCTAAACAAAAACAAGAAATCGTGCCAATAAAATGTGAATAAACTAATGTGTTTTCAATTACAGAAAGCTAGGTTGGGGACAAAATACAAAATAGCTCCACCAAAAAGGAGAAAAGAAAAAAATGAAGAAAATGAAGAATTCCAGCAAAGCTCAATAGAAATCCAATTTCTACAAGCATGCAAACTGGAAACTCCCCCAAACTTGCACACACACCACCCTCTTCTTTGGGTAAACCGGTGTTGGAAAGCCTACATTTATAGGCATATATGCATACTGGAAGCTGATTGGTTCTTACATTTTATGACACATTAACACTTATCTGTCATATGTTCAAGACAGATTTCTCAAGTGTTTAATTTGTTTTTACTAGGAATGAACCATAGTTAAAGAATTTAATCCTTAATTAAAAGAGTGTTTTATAAAAGTCAGGGTGACTATACACTCATCTGAAGTTCAGCAATCTAAAATCCAGCATCAACCTGATTTAAATTGAGCATAAGTAGAGCAAGGTGTCTAGGATTTCTGCTGAAAATGTTGCTCTTGGGAATAAAATGTCTGCTTTTTGTGTACTCAGCATTACATCACGTTAAGTCCTCGTACAGACCTTTCCACTTGAGCGCTCTTGCTCAGACTTTTCACTCCTATTTTTCTCATTTTGTTTGAGCGAGTGAGAATCAGAACTGGCCTGAATCCTGCACAGCCTCTCCATCTCACGCTCCTCTTCTCCTTTTTTTCCCTGTTCTCTCCAGCCCTCCGTCTCTCTCATATCCCACAGATCAATTAGGTCATTAGAGCCCAATTACGCAGAAGGCCTTGTCCAGGTGAGCCACCATCGCTCTCTCTCTCTCTCTCTCTCTCTCACTCACACACACACACACACACACACACACACACACACACACACACACCTACCTCTCAAATTAACACAAATTAATGATGACACTGGGATATAAATGTCTGCTGAGCGGTGGTCGGTATGCCAGTGCAGGTCGAAGTTATCGAGTAGCAGGTGTCTCCATCACGGTAATTACCGGGCCTGGACTTACTGCAGCTCTCCTGCCCGGTGTCTGATTTAAGTGTCCATAATTGATTTGGAAGCAGACTAATAATGGAACCTGTTTTTTAGGAGGGACCTCTAAAATGGCCATTAGTGTGGCTTTCAGGCTCGATGTGGCGCTAATGAACGAACACGGTGCTAATTATACTCTGAAAGCTGGGCTCTGTTGTTGAAAAGTACGCCCTGTTTTCTGTATTCGGAAGGTTAGGAAGTAAAACGTACCTCCATCAGTTCTGTGGTGTGCATTACCTGCATGGAGAGGAAAAATGACAAGATACTGTCTTCATTTCCAGTGAGAGGGAGGGAGAGCGCGAAGGAGAGGCTTTTATTCTGTAATTTAGCGGGAGGTTAGGTGCAGAGGGCAAGAACGGGAGGAATTCTTCAAGCTGTCACTCCTCCATTTATCACCTCCCTCTCTCCTCACCACTGCCTCTGACAGGCCCATTGTTCGTGGCCCAAAGTTGAACAAGTATCGGCGTTTATTTATTTACTTCTCCCCTCTCCAGCCCAAATTTTATTTTTCTTCTTGTCATTACTTCATTAATCAGGAGCCTGAACTTCTGAAAAATGTTGTGTTTAGGAGGCTGCAATCTGTTTAGCAGTGCAGGGATATATGTGTGTGTGTGTGTGTGTGTGTGTGTGTGTGTGTGTGTGTGTGTGTGTGTGTGTGTGTGTGTGTGTGCGATACAGTGTGTGTGCGTGTATGTGTGTGTGTGTGTTGTTAATCTGTGCCTGTGGCAGGTTTCCCCTCCGAAACGCAGCACTAAGCAGCGGTATCGCGCGCCTATTGTTGTAGCCTCTGTCATAGCAAGGAGAGCCTGATGCAGGCCTGGACTGGCCTGATAAGGAAAGAGTATTCAACATGGCTGGAAAGGAGAATCAGTGGGACTTGAGAGTGGAGTGTGGATGGAGCACACACACATGCACACATGCTCACACACACTCTGAAATGCATGCACACCCACGCTCTTTCTTATATCACTCACACATGCCGGACCAATTATTTACAGTTACATCTAATTATAAACGCATGCTGTATTTATATCCTCATAACTAAGGAAATATCTAAGCAGAGACAAGCTGAAGCAGTACATCTATTTTACATATTTCCATCAGCTTATACTTTATCAGTCTAGAGATCTCCCCTGTCAGTGGCTGGTAATGCAGTCTGGTATCAGGCAGTAACAGGATTTTAATTCCATGTTGGGCACACAAATGATTTTGGCGTCCAGAATGTGGCTTTATCTAATGAAATATTAGGCGGAGAACCAATTTGTGATTGCATGCTTCAATTACTTGGTTGGGCTTTGCCCCAATCGCCAGGCTGGGGCCACCTCAGATGGCTCAAATGGTAATGATCTTGCTTTTTTTTTTTTTCCAGAAACATTGCTGTTCAGTTTGTTGCAAAAATGCCAGAGTGTGCAGTTAAACAAAACTTATCTCTGCATCGCAACTTGGTGTCAGGTTTTAGATCCAGAAGCAGAAAAACAATATACATTGACCATTGATGGTAAGTTATTCATGTGGGAAATAAGGAAAAATAAACAAAAAACATCACCACACCACAAGATGGATGCCGATTCTAGATCTGAAATCAGCCTACCACTGAACACCGAGGCTGCTTAAGAAGACTTCCTTAAAATATGCCTCTCAGCTTCCTGGACAATCCAGCTCCGTGGGGATATAGTGGAGCAGGGTCGTGACCTTGCAGAGGAGGGGTATATGGGATGCATTGTTCTTTTTTCATCTCTAAAGGTCCCCTCTCAGTGAGACGACAGGGTTGTGTTCATCGCACACAGCATTTCCCAGGGCTACAGCTGAGCAGCGCTTAGATAATACATAGTCGACTTCATCTACAAGTGAACCTGACATCCCCCCCCCCCACACCTTTTTTTTATTTCCTCCATCAGCTCAGACAGGCAAGCAGATACGGCACTGGGACGATAAGCAGAACTGCATTGTGACTCAAGTGACGGCGACGTAGCTTGGCACGATTGCTGGAAATGATGTGATCGCATTTACCATGTCGCCAAATGCAGTGCGATGTCTTGATTCGAAGTTCATGAATGCCATCCACTGATACATGCCACAAAAATGTCATTCGATAATGTCTCTTTTCCTGGTTCTGGGGTGTAACACTCTAAATAGCTATGTTTATTTGCTGTTTGGGCTTTTTTTTCCAACTTTTTTTATTTGGCAAGGTTCAAAGCGTGATCTTCCCAATTTGTTAGACAAGCACCTTGTGAGACAGCAAATTCAAGCTTATCTCAGGTCAGGCAAATGCCAGCAAGAGGAGGAATTCTCAGGAGTGTGCTGGTTTGAGAGCAGGACGGACATGGAATCTTGTGGGTGTTGTCAAATTATGGATATGCTAATGAGATGGGAAGTTCCCTGAAGTAGGCTGGCCTGGTCTGATCTAACCGGGCAGAGGTATTTCAAGGTGACTGATTCATCTTCAGTAAGCACTTTATCCTGGTCAGGGGTGCAGTGGATCCCGAGCCTACCCCAGAATACTGGGTGCAAGGTGGGATGGCACCCTGGCACCATGCGACCAGTCTTTCACACTTAGGGGCAGTTTAGCATAGCCAATAACACCAACATGTTTTTGGGAGGGGGGAGGAAACTGGAGACCCCAGATGAAACCAACAACAAGGGGCACATCAGAGAGGGTTCTTAAAGTGAGTTCAAGATCAAACCAGGGACCACGGAGCTGTGAGGTAGCAACACTATCCCCTGTACAATCATGCCACCCTTCTGGTTAACCCTGATCAGGAAGTAATTAGTCAGAGATTTTTTGGAACAGAATGCCTCTTAGATTAGGCATAGCTGGAGAAGGCCTGAAATAAATATTAGAGGGGCCTGTGATGCAAATCAGGTTACCATGTTCATCTAAACACCTTTAATTTCCTGAGATACCTTCATCCGTAAGTCATAAGATTTAACCATTGGAATATAGAAAAGTTTTGTCCCATATATGAAGATTTGCAATAGTATCATGGGTAGCTTCAAGTGTTTTGAAATCAAGGACCATTTGGTGATCTTCAGGACATTAATCCGCTTTAATCAGGACACGATCAGCAAGACTGTAAACAGTATTTTCTCCCTTGGTTTGTACAAGGGGATCTTGCCAAAGGTGTGGCCATACACCAATAAACTCTACAGCAAACATAGCCGAGTGTGATTGAGAGGGGTATGAGCGGCACCAGCTGCTTTGCCATCTGTCACTGTCAAGGCTCCCTTTATGGGACACCGAAGCATCTTCCTTGAAAAAGCAGCCGAGATAATCCGCAATTGTTCTTGTTCGCAAACACGAGTCCCCCATTGGAATTCCACATTACACTCGGAGAGCGGGCTAATTGGTAGTGAAGCGAGTGAAGTGGGCGAGGTGGCTGGCTGACCCATTCACACACAAACACACACATTTTTAAGTACCAATAACTGTTTGTGACATTTGAAATTTGGCAGTCCTGTGGTTATCGTTGAATGCTTTTTCCTTTTGGTTGTGATTTTTTTTTTTTAGTCAATTTGCAACATTCTACAGTGGCGATTGAGTTTAAGCTTGTTTTCTAATGCAATGTATAATTCATAACATGACTCGCTTCCCCGTCTTAGATCTGACACTTCAATCTCATGGTGTCCCTCTGTGTCTTGTTGGCTGAGATATCAAAGCTTTAACCTTGCATCTCTCCCAAAAAAAAAAAAAGAGGGTAGCCCTTATACTCCACCCCCATCATGCCCTGGCCCTCGTCAACCATCTCCAAGCTCAAACTTGGTTTTATTTAAAACTTGCGGTCATCAATCCACTCTTTCCTTTTTTTGGATGCCAATGAACCTCCCTTCCCACCACTCCAGATGGAGAAACAGCACCGAATGAAAGTATTCAGTGTGAAAATCATGATTATATTCTTGCTCGCACGGTCATCTGGTGCGCTATCGCAGACGGATGTCTCGTGGGATAAAAAGGCCCTATAGGGGCCAGAGAAGAGGACGTCTGGACAACGTCTGGTCGTTTATCCCAGTGGTCTAGCACATCTTGTCTACAAGGCTGTCAAATATATACAGGAATATTTGGCCGCAGGGGTCGGTGGTAAACTTAATTGAGTAACAAAGAGAACATCGAACGC
The DNA here is from genome assembly GCA_023630585.1 of Cranoglanis bouderius. Lineage (NCBI taxonomy): Eukaryota > Metazoa > Chordata > Actinopteri > Siluriformes > Cranoglanididae > Cranoglanis > Cranoglanis bouderius. The sequence goes on from CM042539.1 coordinate 22,855,111, forward strand.
TTCTTCTAGCCTCAACTTTCTGAGAATCATTGATAATGGAGTTCAGGTCTAATGCATCGGCAGGTGGCAAGTTCACCCTCTCTATCTTTTAGCCGTACCTCTGAGTAAATACTGCCGCTCTTTAAAGTGAATTTGTGATGACTTCTCGCTCAAAACTGTGGCCTTAAAAATCATGGCATGCATCTAGTGCAGCCCCTCTGAGATTATGCAAATAGACGCCTCTGCAACAAAGGTGGCAAAGTTCACATCCAGTGCCGTCTTGAGCCTGGTTAAGTAATATCTTTGGCGTTCATTGGATTTAACCAGGCAGAACTTTGCAAAGTGTTTTAATAACCTCTTCTCAAAAGTTACACTTCCCAGAACTTGTTAAGAATTTTTAAAAGGTCACTTTGAAAACGTCAGAGAATTCAGGAGTGCTTTTGCAAGAATTCAATGATTTAAAGTAACCAGTTCCTTTAATACCACAGCACTTTTGATCAGAAGGTGTTGTTTAATTTTCTATAACGGCAGCTCTGACAGTAGTTCCGACAAGGTTATAAGTGCACTCGTTCTAATATGCTATCGTTTGTATAGTAACAACGTACACAGGGACTTGTATGGCATACAGTCCACATAAACAGTTAATAAAAACTTGTGTAATTATGGATACAGTGAAGTTTTCTGTGAGGAAACGTTTATTTCGCATTTTTGGAAGGATTCTCTAGTGTCAGTGCTTCGTAACTGTAAAGCTTTTCAACAAAGGACGGAGAGATTAGAGGTTTGTCAGCAACATGACGAGCTATGTTTCTTGTCTTATTAACTTCAAGGGATAAAAAGTATTATTATTACTTTTTATTATTTTTATTATTATTATGACATTATTCTTGAATAAATAAAAAATTGTAATCATTGGTAAACTGCTGTGGTATACTGTAAGAGGAATAAAATACATCAGAACCTGTTGTTACTGGAAAGTGGTGGTGGTAACTCTGCATTCACTATATAGGTCAAGCACCATCTTCATCATGGTATTCATCACTGTATCCACTAGGATATGATGTTTGAACACTGTGTATTGTAGTGTAACGTGGAATTTCCAAAGTGATCACTACTATGTATTGGACAAGCCCTCCCAACAATCGTGCACTACGGTATATAGTGAATAAGACATAGGTCAACTTATCAAATTTACTCGGGGTGCTCATGACAGTCTACAAATTTATGACGTCACACAATTTCATGGTAACAATATCTGACCTCATTTAAGGATTTTATTGAGGTTTGCCCTTGTACTTTGAGCAAACGTGTTTCTGTTTATAGCACTCCTTGGGGGAGGAGTTTGGGTTTGACCATATTTAATAACAAATCATTGTTTAGTGCTGCCGAACGCTTATTCCAGCCACAGCAATTTTTCTGTTTGAAACATTATTCTGTTGTGCTTTTTACCTTTAAAAAAAAAAAAAAAAAAAAAAACTAAACAATTAAAAAATTGTCTATTTCAATTAAGACAGAAAAATTCTGAAGCCACACAAAACTGTGTCAAAATTGTACACTGCTATAGGATACAGGTTACCATATGAGGTGTTATATTTGACCATATATGGATTGTTTATTGTTGATCAAGTGTGATGTACATGTTAGTTTATGGTGGTGATGAGCTTAGTATTAAGATTTGGCCAAATGTCACCCTAGCCCAGCTCACCAGACATATCTATACAGCTCAGCTTTTGTTTTCTCTTCACTATTTAGTACAAAAAAAAAAAAACCAAACGTGTAAAAAATTATTTTATTTATTTATTTTTTATTCAGCTTGTTACTCTTAGGTGAGAATAACTGGCACACAATATGTGAATTTTATATATTAGAAAAATTATATTTAATTTTTATATATACATACACACACACACACACACATACATACATACATATATATATATATATATATATATATATATATATATATATATATATATATATATATATATATATATATATATATATATATAAATAATTTTTAATGCCCAAGCACAATAAAAGTCCGTTTCATGTTGCTCAACATTTAATAAATAATAATAATAATAATATGAAAATCATTTTAAATTGGATCATATGGACCTGAGGGAGAACTCTCAGATATGACTCCTTTTTACAGACAGACAGTCATAGTCATTCACAAATATCATTATATAGTAATGAGGGCGTTTTTGCAGTAGTGTGTGTGTGTGTGTGTGTGTGTGTGTGTGTGTGTGTGTGTGTGAGTGTGGGAGAGAGGGAGAGAGAGAGAGAGAGAGAGAGAGAGGGGTGGTCCTGAAGGCAAGCTAAGCTTGCAGTAAACTAGATGACTTTAGACTTGGAGCATACTTCTACGCCTCAAGCTTTGGGAGAATCTAAGATGCTTGGAATTGGCTGCCACACACACACACAAACACACACACACACACACACACACCTCCCTTCTTCCCTTTATGCTCCCTCTAGTCTTTTTATTCATTGACACTTACTTGATTGGTTGTGTCTTGCATTTCAGGAAGGAAAACGCAGACAGATAGCCAATAAGCTGAAAAGATAGTCGCTCAAGGTCAGATAAAGGCTATTTAATGTCGTTACAATGGTGTTTGTCGAACAGAATCAGGACAAGAGCCGAGTCACTCTCCTGCATTTAGTGAAGAAATCACACATTATCGACAGATAGCTGATGTACTCTTTGCATTAATCCTTTACTTCAGTGTCAATATCTAGTGTTGACACGGCACAGTATGTTATTTAGGCCAACATAAAGCTTTTCACGGACTCAATCAGCATGCAATCAAATGGGCTTTTTTTTTTTTTTTTTGCAGAAAAGATTTCAAATCAATATACAGCTCGCCGTCCCTGTAGTTACTGCGAGTGCTAGAAAATAATGACTTGTGGGAACCTTAATGGGTGTTCCTTAAAAGATTGGCGGCAGCGGGCACGCGGGCGATTCTGAATTTTATCGATTTCAAAAGAAAAAGTCAATTTAACAAAGTTGAAAAGAAAAAGCCAGGGGGAGGAGGGGGAGTGAAGGAGGGGGAGAAAGCATTCTTTTTCACTCAAGCAGTAAACTAAGTACGGCGCAGCGCGGCAGAGATTTCGTCCCCCCCCCACCCCCCACTCCCCCTTCTCCCATTATCTCCCACCTCACATTTGCTCTTAGGCAAGCAGTTTAAAAAGCCAAAGCGATTGAGCCAGTGATCCAATTTGAAATGCAGAAATGATTAGAGCAGCTTGCCTCATTTCATATCGAAAAAATTCTCTGATTTATGACAGGGCAGCCGCCAAGATCTATCTCCAAAGGGAATTAGCGTGCAATTTCTTCTTGCATAGTTCTGTTATTTAGCCTCCCAATAGCAGATGCTGGCATGAAAAATAAATAAATAATAATAATAATAATAAATAAATAAAGGCACCAAGGAGGTATCTTTTCATTTTCGGCGATGAAACCACTGCCATTTTAAATGAAGGGGAAAAAGCAAAGAAGGGATGACAGACCCGAAATGTGGCAATATTTCATAAACAGATAGCGATTTTGAAATATGGACCTTTTCTTTAGCATATGAAACAGTAAATAAAAGGGGGAAGATAAAAAAAAATCAGTGCTACTTTTGCTGTTGTTGTTTTTTTTTTATACTCTAACCATGATTGCTTCTGTGTTATATATGTTGGACTATATAACAGGACAGAAACATTTCTTTTTTTTATTATTTCTTTATTCTTCCTTCCTGCTGTAAGTCATCCATGCTGCAGGCCAGAGGAAATATTAATATGCGGCGATAACGAAAGCTAGAGGTAAATCTGCCTTAATGAAATTTCCAGTTGACCACATGCAATTTGTTTCATCATAGCGAACAACTAATTGCACAGGGTGTTATCGAGGTGTGTGAGGGCGCTTAAGGTTGTAAACACACATCTTAGGACAGGTCGGGTCCCTAACACGGTCATGCACACCTCTCCTCCAAACACTCACCTTACACACACACGTTCAAGAAGAATGCGAGGTTCCTTCTGGAACAGGACCAGGTTTAGACCAGTACACAGTGTGTCTGTGCTTAAGCGGTTTCTTTTTTTTTTTTTTTTCCCAAGCAGATTTCTGCACAATGGCTTAAGCTTTATTGGGTAAAGTACATTATTATTACATTATTATTAGAAGTAAATGATTCAAATAACTGTTAGTGAAGCGAATTATATTCGTTTAAGATTTTGTGAAGGGTTTATATATTAACAGAAATTAATCTGAAAGAGAAAAAAAACAACTATTAAAAACATTCCAACTTTATAAAGTGTCACATTAGTGTGTGTGTGTCTGTGTCTGTGTGTGTATACAGTACTGTGCAAATGTTTTAGGCACCCTATTTTTTTTAGTACAAACTTTGTTATAGATTTTTTTATTTTATGACTTCTACATTATCGTCAGTACAAAAAAAAGACATTTTAGATTCCCAAACATTAGTTTTCTAGCACGAAATGAAATGTTACCGAAAAATGTTTGTATGTCATTAAAGAAAGCAGTATATTACGTAAGAGACACTTTTTAGACAAAAAACACAATGAAGGCTGCTGGGTTTTGCTGCAAAAATAAGAAGCGAGTGCGAAAGTCAAAGTCTCCAGAAGAACTGTGTCTGGTTCTGCAAGATGCTCAATAAAACTTACCAGCTCACTTCCTTATAAAACTGCACACATTGTACCGGAGACTACTATTTTTATTTAAATTTTTATTTTTTGTCACACCAAATATTGACTTTGTTTCCTTTACTACTGTTTACTGCTCTTTACGGTATTTTTTTTTAAAATGTAGAAACATTTAATGTCATTATTTGTTAAGGCATCTTTGTGCTACAGCATGTGCCTAAGACTTTTGCACAGTACTGTACATATATATATATATATATATATATATATATATATATATATATATATATATATATATATATATATATATATATATATATATAATTTTTTAATGTAAAAAATCTAAATAAATAAGGTATGCTCTAATAATACTGATTATTTCCTTTGATTCAATTCATTTCCATAACTAGATTTACAACCAAATACCTCTGTAGGCTGTAAATACAGCATGTATTCTCTATACAAAGCAGAAACAAATCAAACAGATCAGTGTGATGCAGGGAGACACCTGGAATTAGACACTAGTATATCACAGAGACACACACGCACACGTGCTGATGTTCACACACTCATTAAACCGTGCTCCTAAAGTTTCTTAACTCTCTTTAAAATGCTAATGAATCAAGAAGGCTCTTCATGACCTTGATAAGGAAATATAGTGAAAACTATATACACACACTACAGTATTTAACTGTTTGAATTGAAAAAATAAATAAATGGCACAACAATTCTAAAACATAAAACAGGTAATGCTGGTAATAAAACAATGCTTTTCTACAATTAAAATTAAAACAGATGGAAATGTAACCTTGATTGATATTTGGTTAATAATTGTGCAGCCTAAATTTTACTGTGTTGTTTTGATTTCATTTGTTTTGCTTTGTTTTGTTTCATTTCTTTCTTTTTGTGGTGTTTTGCTTTGATTCCTTTAGTTTTTGGTTTTGCTTTGCTTTGCCATGCTTCGCTTTGTTTCTTTTTTGTGGTCTTTTGCTTTGATTCCTTTAGTTTTTGGCTTTGCTTTGCTTTGCCATGCTTCGCTTTGTTTCTTTTTTGTGGTGTTTTGCTTGGCTTTGATTTGTTTTGTCTCGTTTCTGTCTTGTTTTGCCGTCTCTTGTTTTGTTTTTATGTACACAACCGATTTTCTGTTATTTTCTTATTTTAACACTCCCATGCAGTCACAGTCTGAAACTGTTACAGCCTCAACAGCCATGATGTATTATATAGTATGTTGAATCAGAAATTTCATTATTTTTTGGAGCAAGTTAAACTAAGCAAATGGCTGTGTAACCAAGTACCGATGTTGCTAAATGAAAATGATGACAGTGAATATTAGCTTTTTTAAGTACGACTTTAAAGGATAAAAATAAACTGCTGTTCTTTATAAAGGAAGGGAGGAAGACAAAACAGCAGTAAAACTCTTCAATCATCACATTTCACACAATACCTCAATTCACACATGACCGAAAGAGAAGAGAACAATTTATGCGTTATTGTCTGTTTATTATCGATCTTTTTATGCATAACAAAAAAAAATGGTTAACAGTTAGAGACGAAAACGTGGAACGAGCAAAAAGGAAATATACTGGAAAGCAATATACTTCCCAGTCGTCTCCGGGATTGATTTGTGGCGACCTGGAGAGTAAAGACCTGCACTAAAAAGGCTCCTGCGTGTCATGAAGGTCAGCAGTGCTATCATTAGCCCAGGAGAAGTCACGGACACCGAGAGCGTTAGCGTTTTCCTTCTTCCCCTCACCTCCTTCAGCTGATCAGAGGATCACCGTATCAAGGGCGGATTAGCGGCGATTTGGGATTTACGCAATCGGTTAATTTATTGCAGCGAAGGCAGGTCTCTTTCATCTACAGCAACATTTAATCAGAGTCGGGCACACAGGCTATTACAGGTTCCTGTGCTGCCATCAGCTCCATCACAATCCCCCCTGAAATTTCCAAATTATCTGGAACTGGCTTTGGCTTCCCCATAATAAAAAAACATTAGAGCCCATTCCTGATAGGAGCTTTGCGCTTTTTTCACACCGGGCCAATTATAAATAGTGTGCTCCGTGAACAAGATGGGGAGGGGGAAGAAGAGGAGAGGAGAGGGAAAAAAGGGAGGAAGTAAAAAAATATATATATATATCGGATGTGAAAGGGGAACTTTATCAGCAGCCCCGGCTCTCGCGTTCTGATCCAAATCCGAGCAGCTGAAAATTTATATTAGATCTTATCACGCGAGCCTAAGTCGGGGAAAAATCAATAGAGGTTATCTTTTATGTCGCAGCGACTTGTGGAAATATTGATTTTCATTTTATAGCGAATTTAGAGCATCGGTTGGTAATCACTGGGCCGCTGACTTCACTGTTTCGCCCACTGTATCTCTTACACGGCAAGCAGCAACCGAGCCGAGATGAAAAACGAGAGAACATTGAGACGAGGGAGAGGAGAGAGAAGCTGAGAGGGGGGCTACACACACACACACACACACACACACACACAAACGCGGTAGTGTATCTAGCTATGAAACTCACCACCAGTACTGTGAGTGTTTAAATCTTTAAAACATTCTCAGTGCATACATATTAAAAAAAAAAAAATCTACACTCATTTTGCAGATCTGTTGTCTTTCATTTCTAGAGATCTGCATATAGTAGGACACTGATTTTTTTCTCCCCCTCATTTTCTCCCCAATTTGATCACCTACCAATTCCCACCCACCAGCCAGCTCTCCCCTATCTACCAGCTAAAGCCAGTCATCCTCATTCTGCCTCACAGGGCAGCGCAACACACTTAGAGGAAAGCGCTATCTGCCCTCTTCTGCATACTGAGCTCACAGACGCCCATGATTGGCTAGTGTCGCTGTGATTGCCAGGGGAGAGAGTGAGGGAGTATGCCATATCTCCGATGGGGGGGCCAATTTTGCTTCCTTGGTATCCCAATGAAAGGGGCGAACGCTGTCCTATTGCGCCACTCAAGAACCCCCATAAAGATTTGATTTGTCACATTTGTGCCAATAAAATCAATACTTAAATATTTATTCTCTTTTAACATGGAGTACATGTAAACGTGTTTAATGAGTACATACAGAACTCATACAAATACAGAAACGAATAGGAGATGCACTATTTATTTATTTGTTTATTTATTTACCTTTTTTTTTAATTGTCAGTGGTTTGCTCTGGTAGCCTGACCTACTTTAGGCACTGAGTCTTACTGAGTTCAAATATAAAACCATATTTCTACCACATTTTTATACAAACTGGCTCAAAATGTTTCACACAACTTTACAGGTAATGCGTTTAAACAGGTGCTGTGTTTTTATATATATGTACAACTTTATTTTACATTAAATTCCAGGTGTCTAGTATGAGAAACGGTAAAGGAAACAACTATGTATTCTAACATGACGTAGTAAAGAGTTAGTGTGTTATGTTAGCCTTGGTGTTAATTTTTTTTTTTTTTAATTTAATTAAAATTTAAACATTTGTCCCTTCCATCCATCCATCCATCCATTTTCTGTACTGCTTATCCTACCTGGGTTGCAGGGAACCTGGAGCCTATCCCAGGGGGCATGGGGCACAGGTGTGGGACACCCTGGATGGGGGGCCAGTCCATCACAGGGCACAATCACACACACATTCATGCATTACGGACACTTTTGAACATGCCAATCAGCCTACAGTGCATGTCTTTGGACTAGGGGAGGAAACCGGAGTACCCGGAGGAAACCCCCGAAGCACGGGGAGAACATGCAAACTCCGCACACACATGGCCAGGGCAGGAATCGAACCCTTGACCCTGGAGGTGTGAGGCAAACATGCTAACCACTAAGCCTCCCCATTTGTCCCTTTTCCCTTTTTTAATCTTCAATCTGAACTGGATCTGATTGGTCAAAAGGTATTGATTCATTTTCTAGAACAGCAGTTCTGACAATTTGATGTTATGTTTTATGTTTATGTTAACATATTTCTATAGTAGCAATTCATCCACAGGGACTTGTGTGATAGATGTATGATTGCATAAACTGATTTGAAAAAGGCATCCATTGTTGATATGGTGATGTTCTCTGTGAGAAGTTGTTCTGAAAATATGGAAGATCCAAAATCTCAGTAGTCTGTACACTTTAAGTTAGCTCTGTACAGCACTTTGGTCAATGAAAGCTGTATTTTTTAATGTGCTATATAAATCAATTTGACTTGACTAAATTTGGGACACACTGATCAGAGTTATATAATACTGAGCCATATAAGAGCCTGCGATGCAAATCAAGTATTTGCTAAATACACGCAAGATACTATACTGTAGATGACAGTGTAATCTGAACAACAGCGTTACGTTTTACATCATATCCCATTCCACTAAAGTAATGTAACTCTTCCATACGCTCAGAAGAGTTGAAAAAAAAAGAAAGTGCTAGCAAAAGTAATGGTGTCTCATGAGAGAGTGTCCTATGGAAATATGGCTCCAGCGAGAGAACGCCAAGCCGGCACACCACGCATTTTCTGTTAGCTAAACCATTTCAGCAGAGCTCTAATGAAGGAGAGCCTGAGGGTTGGCAAGTAATGGCCTAGAAAGCCTGACATTTTGCCTGCCAGTAATAGCAATTGCTACTGTAACAGCAGTGCAGCTCAGCCATGATGTACTCCAGGCACTCATTGCCCTTTGTATGGAGGGTGGAAATGCCATTTGGGGGTGGGGGGGGGAATACAAATTGAATAAAAATCAAGTGGAGAATAAATACAACAGCCAGGCAGCCATAGTGGCCCTCTGTCCACATCAGGGCACGTGGAGAGTAATGCCCCCTATTTCACTACTTTTGATTTAGAGAAATAACTTCAAGCTCGACCCAGGAGCCTCGAGAAGAAAAACGATATTGCACATTCAGAATAACTCGCCGGTGCATTACGGCACCTAACCTCCTCCGCCCTTTGAAATGGAGACCGATTCTTTAAATTCTTCCTGGCCCGCGGAGCCGATAAGCAATTGGACAACGTGCCCAAAGTTCACCTCGGCTTTCTCTTCCCCGCCGAAAGCCATCTGCATTCTTTCCGTAATTTTCCCAGGCACCCGAGATCAGCGGCTAATCGGGAGAGATCTGACACCGGGATCGCGGTGCAAAATATTTTCCCATAATTCTCGGCTCTTGTAAAAGGCTGGCGCATCCTGTAAGGACCTGAAAAGTCTCAGGGAGAGGAAAAAAAAAAAAAAAAAAAAGCTTCAAATGCCACGTGAGGGATCCTTGTTTTTCGCTCTTCCGGCTTCACAAAAAGCGTTCATGTTTATAGCTTGGATGCCAGTTGAGCATATCATGCTCTTAATAATGTGCTCCTTAATCACCTCCAAAGTAAGTTAATGCCTTGTGTGTGTCTGTGTGTGTGTTTGTGTGTGTGTGTGTGTGTGTGTGTGTGTGTGTGTGTGTGTGTGTGTGTGTGTGTGTGTGTTATCTCTCCTCCTACAGAAAAGCAAGGCCCCAGTCCCAGTGGTTTTAAGCTCAGGCCCCAGGTGGCTGCTGGATGTGACTTGGCAAGGAGCAGAAGACAACAAAAACAATTGCGTGGTGTACAGCAAAGGTAAGATCCCGGGTTTATCACTCCACCACACACACACACACACACACACACACACACACACACACACACACACACACACACACACTCTCTCTCTCACTCACTCACTCATGCAGATCACTTTCACTTGCTTTCTCTTTTGGTTCCATCGTCTACATTTAAAACACAGCACATAGACAGTGAATGACACAATAGGGATATATACAGTACTGTGCAAAAGTTTTAGGCACATGCAAAGAAATGCTGTAGAACAAAGATGCCTTCAAAATAACGATATTAAATGTTTCTACATTAAAATAATTACTATAAAGAGCAGTAAACAGTAATAAATTAAACAAAGTCAGTATTTGGTGTGAGGACCCTTTGCTTTCAAAAAAATAAAAATAAAAATATTAGTCTCCAGTACAATGTGTGCAGTTTTATAAGGAAATGAGCTGGTAAGTTTTATTGAGCATCTTGCAGAACCAGCCACAGTTCTTCTGGACACTTTGACTTTCGCACTCGCTTCTTATTTTTTGCAGCAAAACCCAGCAGCCTTCATCATCATCATTATTATTATTTTGCCTGAAAAGTGTCTCTTACATAATATGCTGCTTCCTTTAATGACATACAAACATTTTCCTGTAACATTTAATTTTGTGCTGGAAAACTAATGTTTGGAAATCTACAGTGTGTTTGTTCTGGTTTTGTACTAATAAAAATCTATAACAAAGTTTGTGCTAAAAAAAAAAATAGACTTTTGCACAGTACTGTATATACAGTAAATAACAAAAAACAAAATTTAAGTCCATTAATTGTTCTTTTTTTTTTTCTGAGAAAGATGTTTTTGAAAATGATCAAAATCTCTTATAGTGTCAGTATTTAGCAAGTTGATGTTATAAGCTGAAAGAGAAGAAAGGTGGCATGCTGAGCCAAAATTAGATAGGTTTGGTTTATTTCTGGTTAGTAATGCCGTGTTCATCTGTGCGTTTGATACAGTAGCCGTTGTGTATGATAGCATTAGGAACCTGGCAGCAATAGTAGCAGATTCTACAGTACAGTAGTCAGTGCAGTAGACAGCTTTTTTTGTCCCAGCACCTGGGACATGGGACCTGGGACCCAGCACCCATTATATAAGCAAACTCCAGCTTCTACAAACAGCTGGCTTGACCACTGTGGAGGAACAGAGGTTGCTGTAGTATAATTTAGGAATGTCCAGAGGGAGGGGGGTTGCGAACTTGTTGGGGAGTTGCAGCCAGACCCAAAACGGATGAGAACCACTGGAGTAAGGAAATTGATTGGGTGGAGAAAAAAAAATGAACAGGTAGAATTGGGGTAATAGATGGAAATGCATTTTAATCGGTATTTTGAATATGTCAGCATTGAGGTAACCATCCTATCATACACTGTGACTAATATAGACCTAGGAAAACCCTTCACATGGGGAAATTTTGACATGTTCTACTATCTATAGTTCTGAAAACTGAAATATGTTTTTCTTTTGCATCTCAACCACAAGTACACAAGTCTTACTGTAGCATTGTAGCAAGAGAGAAAACTGCATAAAGATTTCATTCATTTCATTCACAGGTATGATGACAGATTATAAAAACTGAGCTGATTAGGCTTACGTCCAGTTTGCTGCAGCACATACAGTAACTATGTACAACTTGATCAAATTGTGGCATTCACTGTGTAAGGAAATCACACTTAGCTAGCAAGGTTTTAGTCATGTTTATGCAGACTGACTGTTTTTACCACCAAATTTTACCCTATATTATGATCTTAACAGGAAGTTGGATTAAGCAAGATTAGAAAACATTTCCATGTCTTTTTCGAGAAATACGTTTAAGGATTCTTAAAGTTGACGTCAAAATGTTATAAGAAAAAAAAAAAAAATCACACCTGGCGGAGTGTCCAGATTTCTGGCAAAACGACATCCAACAGATTTTGCCCAACCCACCATCCATATCACACACACACTGACACACACACACGTCTTTTTATAAGCATTGTTTCAGAAAAATATCAGTTTGATACCACACAGTTATAAAGCAAAAAAAAAAAAAACCCACACATTTTAATAACAAAGGTTTTTTTTTAATTTTACATCCAGTCTGCTTGCATTACATGTTATCCAGCAGAAACATCTTAATATCTTCATAGCAGCATGGCAACACAACCTACACATGCTGTCAAAACATAACAAAGTTGCAGCGATGAGATCTGAGGATCGCTGTCGACTCACATTTTCGTTATACTGCGTGTGGGTGACTCACAGTGCGCTCCATTGTTGCAGATCGCGGCACATTGACACTACAATTTTAAAGCTTTACATGAAGCTCCGGCTAAGTAGTCTGGAGTAGGGTGACATCTGAAGAAATAAATAAATAAAACAGTACATAAAGGGCGATGGGAGTTGGGTGAATTGTGAAGGATAACTCAGCTCAACTCAGGTTCTGAAATGGAGTGAACAAGCGGGATTTGCAATTGGCGGATTTTCAGCCTCCTGGTTCTTGTTGGCTAATCACCAGACTGCTCTGGGGGAGTTATCCTCTTAACTGGCTACTTAACTTTGTGCTCTTTATCAGCTGAATCATTAAAGTTTTGATAAGCTGTTAAAGACGATTACGTGTAATCTTTTTTGCCAGGAGACCAACTATATGAAACAAGGGCTAATAACAAGATTCTAGAGCTAAGAGCTGTATGATATTGGCTCTATCACAGCCTTCTTTCTAAATAAAAGTGGATGTTCCTGATGTATAGAACATACTCGGTAAAGTTTGTAGTGAACAATTTGTTGCTCGTACTTACATCAGCTCACCGGAGTGACTTTTATGTGCATGTAGTCTGTGTTTAGTAATACATAACCAAGGCCAGGCTGAAGAGTGGGTTGTATAAAAAAAATGCCCTGGTAATGAATGTATCCCAGCATCCTGTGTGGCATCATTCATTATAAATGGGTGAGAATGATTCCCCTTTGGGTTGCTTCAAGCAACCAGGACAGGCTTCGACCTATATATAGAACACTGCAGGCTAATAACTCCAGCGAGCAGGCAAAATCCAGTCTGCTACTGGGTCATGCTACATTTACAGGAAGTGTGTTAGACTATAAATTGGAAAGTGCAAGATTGTGTCAAACTTTTCTCATATGCAGTCGTCTCATATACAGTATGTTTTTAGGTTCAGTCTGGTGCTGTATGGTATAGGATGAGTATTTACTGTATCTCAGTTTGCAAGTGGTGTCATTTGTTTTACATTAGCCTCACAGTGAGGCTTCATCCAGGCAGCACTAAACCTCTCCACTTCATCACCATAACTCATTATCCACCTGCAAGTGCCACAATACCCCATCTATACACTCCAGCAGCTTCTTTCAGCTCCCACACACTCCCCGCACTACTCTCATTAAACACAAGCAGCCCTTTTTTCCACACGGAAACACTACACGCGAACATGCTAACGTGAAAAGTGAAAGCTGATGGAAGCAAGGTAGCGTTGGACATTTGCGTAATGTCAATTAGTTCCCGCTTGTTCACATTCACTGCTGATACTTCTGGGTGAGGTTTTGCTTTGAGAAGCAGAGAGAAAACCTTGTTTATCGAACAGTTAGCACTTTGTTAACATTAAAAGGGTACTGCTTGCATTTTTGTTAAGATCCTGATCAAAATATTGTAAGAATTCAATTAGTGGTTGGATTTGGTATAATTTCATAGGAATCAAGTCGTTAAAGAAAAGATACGAACGCTAAACTCCATCCCTAACCCTTAACAAAAAACTTGTATATATATATATTGTAAAATACAAAATATTGTTGTGCATTGTGGACATCATTGGACATTTTCGTAAAATAAACAGACAAAAAGTGTTTAACATTTTCACTTAATTCATCGATACAAATTTGTGAACATCAAACTTGCTTTGTATTGTTGTGCACTTTGGAGACCTTTGTACCAGACAAGTTTAATCGGTCCGTACAGGATTTCGTAGTTTTTTTTGTTTGTCTGTTTTGTTTTGTTTTGTTTTTTGGATTGTTGTGGCCAAAAATGCTTGATTTAGTTGTGGCTTTTTTCAAAATTTGCGATGCAACTTGCTGAGTTTTTTGTGCTTTTTTTGACAGAAAACTACTTGAATTGGTGAAATTGTTATTGTAGGAAATTGTTTCGCCGTGATGTTTGTTGGTAAATGAGACATTTTGCTGTACTCATGTTTGGCACACGTGAATCGAAGAGGCTGAATCTGGGGTAATTTTGAAAAATTGCAAGCTCCTCTGAATATTGCGGAGTTTCCTTGATTTTGCATTAATTTCTGTGATCGCAAAATTGCAAAATCCTGGAGAGACTGTTTAATAACAGTTTAATAAATGAGGCCAAAAAAAAGTCAAAATCAACTGGATTAGCTGCACGCAGTGTTCCATACATGTCTGATTGTGTTATTACATTACATACCATTACATACATACAGCAAAAACATACCATCCAGCACCATTCTGTATGTAAATCTCACAGTTCATCCATTTTACCTTCGCTCGCCGTTATTTTCTAGTCGTTTAATTAAAAAAAAAAAAACATTTAAAGCACTTGTTTTAAGGTTTCATTAGTTAATTTGAATAGTAATATGAAGTAATCAATACGTTATCACGATCAAGTCAAGTCAAGTGGGTTTTTATTGTCTATATAGCTTGTATACATAGGAACGAAATGATGTTTCTTCAGGACCAGAATAATACGCAAGACTACATAAAGTGCAAATACACAACAGTGTGAGACGAGTGCAAAACAAAAAAAAATACACAGAACAAAACAATAAATACACAGAACACTAAATACAACCCCAATTCCAAAAAAGTTGGGACGCTGTATGAAATTCTTTTTGGAAACCATAGACGCCACGTCCTCTGGACTAAAGAGGAGAGGGACCATCCGGCTTGTTATCAGCGCTCAGCTCAAAAGCCTGCATCTCTGATCACTTATACCCAGTCATGTTACTGAGCTGTTGCCAATTCACCTAATTAGTTGCAAAATGTTCCTCCAGCTGTTTCTTTTTAGTAACACTTACTTTTCCAGCCTTTTGTTGCCCCCGTCCCAACTTTTTTTTGAGACGTGTTGCGGCCATCAAAATCCAAATTACCTTATTTATTTCTTAAACATTTGATATGTCTTCTATGTTCTATTGTGAACAACATATGGGTTTATGAGATTTGCAAATCATTGCATTCTATTTTTATTTACATTTTACACAGCGTCCCAACTTTTTTGGAATTGGGGTTGTACACAGAACTTGGACTGTAAACTGTAAGCTATTGTGTAATGTAGCAGCACAAGTATAGCAGCAATACCGGCAGCAAAGTCAAGTTCCATAGTATAAAGTGACTGATGCAGCTGTGTAAAGTGCAGTGTGGGTTAGGTGTTCTATATATACCAGTACAAGTACAACTGAATCCTCAAAACTGACTGGTCAGAAAGTGTTGATTAATTTTGTATAACAGCAGCTCTGACAGTATTTCCGGCTGCAAGATGAATCCCAGGTTTTTATGAACACATTTGTTCTAATTCAACTAATTATTTGACAACGAAAAACCTGTACTTGTTGATATGGTGAAGTTTCCTGTCAGGAGAGGTTTATTTCACATTTATGGAAGGAGTCTTCAGTGTCAGCATTTTGTAACAGTCTGCCAGAACAAGACAAGAAGTGTTTTCTGTCTTATATATTCAAGAGAGAGAAAAAAAAAGAGGCTGGTGAGGGAGCGACTGATTATAGCTGATATTACGTAAGAACTAGCTACAGTTACATTAAATGTAACTATAAATGGATAAAAAGTATGATGTGTAGTTTAATAAAATATTTTTAAAAATGCAATTGTTGGCTATTTGCTGTGATATAAAAGAAATAAATTATTTGGGAGAGTGCTGTTATAGGAAAATAATCAACTTTGGGGTGGTAACTTCTGCTTCACACCACCCCGTTGTTGATTATTTGCCTATAACGGCATGCCCCATCGTGTTTTATTCTTTACTTGAGTTATTTGTAGTAATATTAATAAAAGGCGTATTATGTTGATCATTTTTTACACTGTAGCTCTTCTTATAAAAGCATGGTAAACGTTTGCGACACGCCCCAGACCTCCATTTCTTCACTTTTCTCAAAACTCTTCGTATTGGATTAAAAAGTTTCAGCCAAACACGAAAAGCCAAGTCAAGTTAAAACACAGAAGGGAAAACTACTCCTCGAAAAGAGGCACGTTCTAATTGTTTTTCGCCTGAACCTCCCCTTTGAGCGTCACGGTGGCGAAGTGCGAGGAGGTGCCTGGGTTATTATCTGCTATCTGCAAAGCCAGGCGAACTGTGAGTGCGTAATAACCAAACAACAGAACACAATGTCAAAAATTCATTATCAGTGTATTAAAACTTAGTCGTACCCTGAAGGGGTCCCCGTCGCAGTGCAGAGCGCCGCCGTAATTATGTTTAATTAAAACACAACAGAGATCAACAGAATCGTTTTCATTAGGAAATTATTAATGATTCTGTCGCAACAATAATTGATTGCGCTGAGCCAGGCGGTAAGTGCGCACGGTCAGGGTTGGTGTGACTGGAGGAGAGGGAGCGAGAAGGAAGAGGAGGAGGGGGAGGAGATTGAGAGAGAGAGAGAGAGAGAGCGAGCGAGAGAGAGAGAGAGAGAGAGAGAGAGGTAATGTGTTTAAGAAGTGAGTGTCTGAATCGGAAATAGCTCCCTACTATTTATATTACTGCAATAAATACATTATGAAATAGCGCCCTACAAAGTGCACTCACTATATGTCACTCTACTTCTTCAGACTTATCATAGGTAAGTCGTCCTTTTAAAAGCTTATTTTGTGTTGTCTGTGCACATCAGGTCAAAACTTCCTCTTGGAAAAAAATGGTCCCATGTCTGAAAGGATAAAGAGGATAAGGTCAGGAATAAAATACTGTTACCACCATGAAGATGATTATTTTCCAATTACAGCACATCCTGATGTGCTTTATGCCTCTTATACCACAGCAATTTGTCAATGATTGTTTTTTATTAATTAAAGAATGACACATTGTACCTTTTATTTGTTATAGTTACGTTTAATATCCACAAAACAAGTTCCTTATCACTTAAATCAGCTATAAACATATTAACACGTTCCCTCATGAGCCTCATTTTTCTCTCTTTCTTGAATTTAACCCTTTCTCACAGTACACTGCTGTTCCATTCTGCCGGCAGAATGGAAATCGACTTGTCAGAAATTTTCAATCAGCATAAACAAATGAATCATTTTTTCGCCACAGGTCTGTTATAAGATTAGTCAGGACACTGTTGGGTTTCTGTGTGTGGAGTATCGTGCCTCTGTGTTTAACTGCTGGTGAGCAGGGCGATGGGAAAGGGGAGGGGTGTGAGCCCCCTGCTGGGCAAACAATTCACGCCTCTGCACAGTAACATTGATACAGAGATAAAATGGACTCCACAACTAAAGCTTCTTTGATAGTTAAAGACCGTATACAGCTGCCACAATACAATACAACAATACTGTATTTCAAATTCTTAAAGCTCTGAGTGTCTACTTTTATATGAGCCATTAACCACTACTCTGGAGTGTGACATCACGAATAAATTCAATGCTGAACACTGGGAAAACAGGCACAAATTCCATTTTTTTGGCCTCTGGTAAAAAGATAATAATGTTAATAAGACATAAGATATGCAGCTTGTTATGCTAATACAAATGTTTGTTTGTTTTTAAATGGAAAGCGCAAACTCCTCTGTCTGGAAGACTTTCTTTGGGTCTGTGTAACAAAACACTGACACTGGAGACTCCTTCCAAAAAATGCTAAATAAACATCTCCTCACAGAATATTTATCAATCATCATCCATATCAACAATTACATTTTATTAAGTTGTTTATGTGGAGCATCCCTCATACAAGTCCCTGTGCAAGCTGTTACTATATATAGAAATGATCATGTATTAGAATGAGTGCATTGATATACTCCCGGTCTGAGCTGCAAGACCAATCAGAATTGAGAATTCAACAACCCTGTGTTTTTTTTCTAGAATTCGTGTTTGCTTATTAAAAAACAAGATGAAGTACACATCTAATTTATTTATGCTGGGTTTTTTTTTTTTTTGTAATGCTACAAACCTGATTCACCGCATAAGTACAGTGTTCTGTAAAGCACAATTCAGTTCACTGACCAACAATAGAAAATCTGTTCACATCAGTATGAATAGAGCAGCACGTTCTTGCCAGAATTTTCTGTTGAATGTGAAAAAATCTGCTTCATCAGTGGAAGAGAGAATATTGTGAAAGACGATTTGATGAGATTTCAGTATGAGGAATGTGTACGTGGCTTTTGGAAGCAGTGTTTCATTTTCCTTAGAACACGTGAGGTTTGTAGCATGTGTGTAACTGTGTGGAAATGTGCTACTACAGAAAAGGTGTTTTTGCTGTTGAGAATCACCTTCATACAGTAATATGGACATACAGACACCATCTCTCTCACACACATGCACACACAATATTACAATACCTTTTTTGAAGGGTATCTCCATCGATCTGTGTACAGCTACATACAGTATTACAGCTGCAGTACTGTGCAAAAGTTTTTTTTTTTAGTATAAACTTTGTTGTAGATTTTTTATTTTATGACTTCTACATTATCAAGTCGGTACAAAAAACATTTTAGATTCCCAAACAGTTTTCTAGCACAAAATAAAATGTTACAGAAAAATGTTTGTATGTCATTAAAGAATGCAGCATATTACGTAAGAGACACTTTTCACACAAAAAACACAATGAAGGCTGCTGGGTTTTGCTGCAAAAATAAGAAGCGAGTGCGAAAGTCAAAGTCTCCAGAAGAACTGTGTCTGGTTCTGCAAGATGCTCAATAAAACTTATTTTTTTTATTTTTTTGTCAAACTTTGTTGACTTATTGACTTTGTTGACTTTGTTTCATTTACTACTGTTTACTGCTCTTTACAGTATTTTTTTTTTTTAATGTAGAAACATTTAATTTCATTATTTTGAAGGCATCTATGCTCTATAGCATTTCTTTTCAAGGCTTTTGCACAGTACTGTACATAATGCCTACTGACTATAATAACATTCATTGTTCATAAATCTGTAAATTGTAACACAAATTTTGTGTATATGCTTCCTGTGTAACATTTCATAATATATATCTTGAACATTACATAAACTACCACAGCCCTGCCCTGCACATATGTACATACCTTTAACAATTTGTAGCTACAACCTGTAGAAATGTTCTTTCAGCCTCACTCTATGTGCATAGTTTTGATAATTTATAGCTACAACTTGTAGAAATTTTATTTCATCCTCACTCTGTGCATGGATTTTATCATTTGTAGCTACAACTTATAAAAAAAAAATTCTCAGCCCCACTCTATGTGCATAGTTTTGACAAGTTATAACTACAACTTGTAGAGATTTTCTTTCAGCCCCACTCTATGTACACAGTTTTAACAATTTGTAGCTACAACTTGTAGAAATTTTCTTTCAGCGACACTCTGTGCATAGTTTTGACAAGTTATAGCTACAACTATTTTCATCCCCACTCTATGTGCGTAGTGTCTGACTTAGTTTAATTTGACAAAGTTCTAGTATTAGTGCCATGGGTACCCAATTTTGTGTAAAAGTGGGGGAGCAAAGTTGGGTCTGAGGTCCAAGGGAATTTTTAATTTTTTTTTACTACTATGTTCCTTCTATTTTAGGCAAAGAATTGAATTAATTGAACAATGTAATCAATAATTAAAATTTTTGTACATACTCTTAATAATTGCTTCATGAGTCTAATGTTCACTTCTTATTCACCAGTTTCTTGTTTGGATTTTCTGTTCTGTTTTAAAAGGTCTAGTACTTACATTCTTGCACCTATAGATGGTTCTGTGAAAGCTGTAAACGTGCTGAATAAAAGGGGAGAATCTGCTTATTTCTTTTGCCATTATCTCATCATTTATAAAACTTCTTCTTACAAATTAGACAATGACATATGAGATACAGATTACACACTATCAGAATGCTTACTACCAAGAAATTTCATGCTAGGATTTTTTGGTAGTTCTTCAAAATGAAAACGAATTGCACAATGTGTATCTTACAAATAAAACATAACATTGCTGCAGCAAAGTGTGAGGCATTTTCATTCCTTTTTAAGCTGATGTTTTGTTTTAAGGGAGGTTGAGAAAATTACAGGAAAAATTACTTAGTTAAAGTCGTGCTTATGCAGTTATTTACATTGATATTTTTAATTCAAATACAAAACTGTATGTTGTGCAAGACGATTTCTGAATTGCCAGTGGTTTAGTGCCGTAAAGACTTAAGCGATAGAAAAACCAAGAGAGAAAGAGAGAGAGAGAGAGAGAGAGAGAGAGAGAGAGAGAGTAGCGTGTAAAGATCAAGCAGGGTCCTGCTGCTGCCATTAATTATGATCCTATTGTGTAGCACAGGGGCTAATAAGAGTGATGTAAAGCACCCCAGCGGCATCCTAATCAGCCCTGTGAAGTACCTGCAGCCTGGAGTACCACAGCTTTGTGTGTGTGTAGTGTGTAGTGTGTGTGTGTATGTATAGGGTGTGTGGAGTCCATCTTTTAAAGGCCTGTGTGGGCATGATGATTTAACCCAGCATAATTATATAATCGATGGTGAGAAATGCTTGTGTATCGATTGGCACGCTCTGTGTCAATGTGGGAGCAGGAGCTTTTAACAGAACACACACACACACACACACACACACACACATCCACCCACATACACACGCTCTGGTAATGGCTAATAGATCAGCAAACTGAAAAATATATATCAGTCCTTTCCTTGAGCTTTCAATGTTGCATTAGGACTTATATAAGATCTCCAATTTCCATTTTCGAATGCCCTAATCGTTATATTTTATTTCTGCTTAGCGCATGACAGTATCTTCCTAAACATTTTATAATTTTTCACACTTCAGTTCTACATGCAATTGTGTGTTTAAAGAGTGAAGATAGAGACTCTAAATCAGGAAAATCCTCCCACGTTCTCCTTCTGTGACTCATTTTTTTTTGAAAAGTGCATTATGGTGGTTATCTCCCAGCATATTTGGAGATCAGGATAAGTGGATTTAGGATCTTTTTTTTTTTCTTCGACTGGTCGATTTTTACTCCACGTGGCACCCACAATAGAGAATTTCTAATAAAAATCTGCAAAAGCTAATGTGATTATATGCTGTTTTCATAGTGCTTAGAGACCAATGTGTATTTAGAGTATAGAAAATTGATTAAATGTGGAGTTCTGGTGTTAGAAATCTGAATGAAGGGCTTACAGGTAAGCTTTCCTTGTTAATTTCTTAAAATCACAGACAAAATCATCACATAATCTATAAAATATATCAGAAATAAGGCTGGATTTATTCATTTTAACATATACAGTACAAAAGTTTTAGACGCATGCAAAGAAATGCTGTAGAGCAAAGATGCCTTCAAAATGATGAAGTTAAATGTTTCTACATTTAATAAAAATACAGTAAAGAGCAGTAAACAGTAGTAAATGAAACAAAGTCAATATTTGTGTGACAAAAAAATCAAAATAAAAATAGTCTCTGGTACAATTTGTGCAGTTTTATAAGGAAATTAGCTGGTAAGTTTTATTGAGCATCTTGTTTTTTGTCTGAAAAGTGTCTCTTACGTAATATGCTGCTTTCTTTAATGAAATACAAACATTTTTCTGTAACATTTAATTTTGTGCTAGAAAACTAATGTTTGGGAATCTAAAATGTTTTTTGTACTGACTTGATAATATAGAAGTCATAAGATAAAAAATCTAAAAATAGGGTGCTTAAAACTTTTGCACAGTACTCTAAATATATATATATATATATATATATATATATATATATATATATATATATATATATATATATAATTTTTTTTTTTTTTTTTTTTTTTTCTGTAACATTTACTTTTGTGCTAGAAATATATATATAAAAACTGGAGTTTTGTTGCTTTTAGTATGAATATGTTAGGCTTACAGTAAGGTTATCTATAAGCTAGTGTGCTCAAAAACAATGACAGAATTAGAAGAAATTTAGAAGATACAGTGGGTATAGAAAAGAATCACCCCAAAAAAAACGGAATCACTGAGTTGGAAAAAGGATCACAAAGCCATTTGACTTTGAACTGTGATTAGCTCAGCATGAAAAGAGCTTTCCTGGGGCATTTTGTAGTGCAACTGAAGCAAACAATCAACTATGGGTGGCAAGGCACTGTCAAAAGATCTCCGGGATAAATTTTTGGACAGGCACAAGTCAGGAGATGGATACCAAAAAATTTGGTATGTAATAAAAGGCTTTATCAATGCATAGAAGCACAGTGAAGTTTATTATTAAGAAGTGGAAGGTATTTGGTACAACACAGACCCTCCCTGGATCAGGACGTCACTCCAAACAGGATGAAAGAGCCAGGAGGAAACTGATCAGAGAAGCTACCAAGAGGCCTACAGCAACTCTGAAGCAGTTGCAGGAATTTATGACAAAGAGTGGTCATGGTGTGCATGTGACAGCAATATCACAAATTCTCCACAAATGTGGCTTGTATGGGAGGGTTGCAAGAAAAAAGCTACCCATGACCGAGCTTTGCCAAAATGCACCTTGAAGATTCTGAGGCCACTTGGAAAAAGGTGTTATGGTCAGATGAGACTAAAATTTAATTATTTGGCCTCAACACCAAACGATATGTCTGGCAGATATCCAATACAGCTCACCATTCAAATAACACCATTCCTATGGTAAAGCATGGAGGTGGTAATATCCTGTTATGGGGGTGTTTCTCTGCAGCAGGGACTGGAGCACTTGTCAGGATAGAAGGAAAATGGATGGGGCAAAATACCGTCAAATTCTTGACTCAAAGTCACCATCAAATTTAACTTGAGCAGTTCTGCAAAGAAGAGTGGGCAAATATTGCAAAGTCTAGATGTGCAAAGTTAGTAGAGACATATCCCAACAGACTAAAGGCTGTAATTAAAGCAAAACGTGGTTCAATAAAATACTGACACAAGGGGGTGATCCTTTTTCCAACTCAGTGGTTCTGTTTTTTATTTATTTATTTTTTTTCTGACTTGTTGGTGTTATATCTTTCACTTGAATGTTATAAGTTGCACTGAGTAAATACAAAAACTGTGGTGTGATTCTTTTGTATACCCACTGTATATGCATTCAAATTTCAAAGTCTCTCTCTACCACCAATACGGAGCAACAATCTTGCACTTCAGCTTCTCATCTGATTTTCTGTCCAATCAAATGCTCTCTAGAATCTGAAGTGTCCCGCCCTCAACGTTATAAAAATCAAGTACAGCCCGGGCTGTGAAGTAAGCTAAACACTATTGGCTATTTAAAAAGGTCACTCGATATGTCCTGCCCTGACTTCCTGTTTCAGTGTAAATGACATCAACACATTGAATAACGCTGTGTCTTTTAAGGCACTTCACAGGAACTTTAATGTGGTCGGATTTCATGTGAATGAAGTCAGAAGAAAAGCTATGAACCCTTAATGTGAGAGACAGGCAACATTTCTTTACTAAAATCTTGAGTCAGTAACATTAACTTTGTTTCTCTGACACTATAGATATCGGGCTTTGCACCATATTTTTATCTTATTTTGTCATCAAACTACCTTTTTCATTTGTTGGCATGATAGCATGTCATGCTGCCTGATCCACTGCTGCCCTATAAGTTTCATCCACCATATATGCAAAAATAGATGACTTTAGTACAGTGCTGTGAAAAAGTATTTGCCCCAACCTGATTTCTTCTGTTTTTGTGTATATCTCATACTAAATTGTTTCAGAAATTAAAACAAAATCTAAGATAACACAAAGGCAACCTGCGTAAACACAAAATACAGTTTTTAAATGATAGTTATTTATAGAAGCAATATCCAATATCCAGTACCAACTGGGCCTGTGTGAAAATGTGTTTGCCCCCGTAGTTATTTATTCCCCAAATCTATGAAGCTGCATTCATAATGGGGTTCAGCTGGACTAGACGCAACCAGGCCTGATTACTGCAAACCCTGTTCAGTCAAATCAACACTTAAATAGAACTTTTTGAACAGCATGAAGTTGGTTAAAAGGTCTTACCCAGTAACACACTATGCCAAAATTGAAAGAAATTCCAGAAATGATGAGGAAGAAGGTGATACGTCAGTCTGGTAAGGGTTACAAAGCTATTTCAAAGGCTCTGGGACTCCAAAGAACCACAGTGAGAGCCATTATCTCCAAATGGAAAAACTCGGCACAGTAGTGAACCTTCCCAGAAGTGGCCAACCTTCCAAAATTCCTACAAGAGCACAGCAACTACTCACCCAGCAAGTCACAAAAGAGCCAAGGACAACATCAAAGGACCTACAGGCCTCTCTTGCATCAATAAAAGTCACTGATCATGACTCCACTATCAGAAAGACACTGGGCAAAAATAGCATCCATGGAAGTGTGGCGAGGCGAAAACCACTGCTAACCCAGAAGAACATTAAGGCTCATCTGAATTTTGACAAAACACACCTGGATAATCCTCAACCCTTTTGGGAGAATGTTCTGTGGACTGATGAGTCGAAAGTGGACCTGTTTACATCTGGCGTAAACCAAACACAGAATTCCACAAAAAGAACATCATACCGACGGTCAAGCATGGTGGTGGAAGTGTGATGGTGTGGGGTTGCTTTGCTGCTTCAGGGCCTGGGCAACTTGTAATAATTGAGGGAAACATGAATTCTGCTCTCCACCAGAAAATCCTAAAGGAGAATGTCCGGTCTTCAGTCCGTAAGTTGAAACTCGTTGAAGACAACGATCCAAAGCATAGAAGTAAGTCCTAGTCCTAGAAGTAAGTGAAAGACTCATCTCCAGTTATCAAAAGCGTTTGGTTGCAGTTATTGTTGCTAAAGGTGGCACAACCAGATTTTAATTTTAAGGGGGCAATTTGTTTTTCACATTGGTGATAGGTGTTGAATTTTTTTTTTTTTTTTCCTTCAATAAAAAATAAATAAATAAAAACTGTATTGTGTGTTTACTCAGGTTGCCTTTGTTTTATGTTGTATTTCGTTTGAAGATCTAAAGCTATGAGATATACTGTACACAAAAACAGAAGAAATACTTTTTCACAGCACTGTATAATTTGGCTCTGGTACGATGCACCAGTCTGCCTTTCTGCATTAATATCTTTAATTATAGTGTATATTCATGTTTGTGTTGAAAATGGGACTACATACAAACCGCAAAAGGGCCACAACATTAAAACAGCAGCTGTGATTATGGTTTCAGGATGCTGTGTCTCTCCCGACGTGTGTATGTGAGAGAGAAAAAGAGAAAGACACACACTCGCGACCTCTCCGAGGAGGTGTGACGGAACATGGAGTGCAGCCTTGCTGTAGGTACACGAAACGGGTTGACAGAGTGTGTCTGCTTGCCTAGACAGCGCCATCCATCCTCGTATGTGTGTGTGCATGTGTACAGAGAGGGATGTTGTACTATCTGTATACTACCGCTCCTCTCTCCTTTTCACTTTCTACAGTAGGTCGTTCTTTTCAGCAGCCATTGCTGTTCATGCTAAGGAAGTGATGGAAGCAACATGAGGACACACTGTGAGGTCCTGTGAAACTCTGCTAATACTGTGTTGGGGTATTGTGTGGAATGTGGAACTGCCATGGTGTGTGATATATTGTAGAGGAGAGAGAGAGAGAGAGAGAGAGATAGAGATGATGGGTCACACCATCTGTCCAGTCTCTGTGAATGGTGCGATAAAGTGGCTATAATGCTCTCATAAACTTTACACACCAGAGGTCATCATGGCTTATTGTGGATCGTGAAAATTTACAGTAGATGAACTGAACTGCAGCTATTGATAAGCCCAAGAATCACCAACAGTCTCACCAAAAGACATGATAATTTAATGGGTTTTAATTTGAGCCCTCTGCTGCCTACGAGACGAACTACAGTTGCAAAAACATTGGCAAGTCTCCGCCCATTTAATGAAACTACATATGCCTGAAGAGATTTGCACTTCCCAAAAACGGTTCATACCCAAGTTTCTGCTTTGCATCACTGGATAATCTCACCTGCAGACTGTAGATTCATACCTAAGAGCTGCTGCTGTAATCATAAAGACTGTCCTGTGCTCATCTCAGGACTCTTCACAATCTGCACAAACGTAGTCCTGTTTGTCTTCACTTCTCCACCTGTATACTGTAATGATTTATAATTAAACTATCCGGTGTCACCCAGAAGAGGATGACAAGGGAGATTCCTCCTTGTCACTGTTGAGTCCGGCTTGCTCATTAGGGATCTAAATGTATATCCAGGTAAAAGTGCTATACATATAAAATTGTATGGAATTGAAGCTGTTGAGCTGAGCAGTATTCTTTGGGCTGGCTGAGGATGCAGCTCAGTTCTGGGCCAGAAAAAATGCAAACAGAAGCTTGAAATGAAGAAAAGAATAAAGTCCTTTGCATGGAAAGATTGCAAATCACAAATTTTCTATCCAGGGTATCTTGGAAATTATATTAATATTATAATTGTAGGTCCAGTTTTAAAAATGACGAACTGCACCTTTAACTGAACAAATTGTCAATTACAGGTGCATCTCAATAAATTAGAATGTCGTGAAAAAGTTCGTTTATTTCAGTAATTCAACTCAAATTGTGAAACTCGTGTATTAAATAAATTCAATGCACACAGACTGAAGTAGTTTAAGTCTTTGGTTCTTTTAATTGTGATGATTTTGGCTCACATTTAACAAAAACCCACCAATTCACTATCTCAACAAATTAGAATATGGTGACATGCCAATCAGCTAATCAACTCAAAACACCTGCAAAGGTTTCCTGAGCCTTCAAAATGGTCTCTCAGTTTGGTTCACTAGGTAAGCCACAAACATTCATTGCCAAAGAAGTTGGCTGTTCACAGAGTGCTGTATCCAAGCATGTTAACAGAAAGTTGAGTGGAAGGAAAAAGTGTGGAAGAAAAAGATGCACAACCAACCGAGAGAACCGCAGCCTTATGAGGATTGTCAAGCAAAATCGATTCAAGAATTTGAGTGAACTTCACAAGGAATGGACTGAGGCTGGGGTCAAGGCATCAAGAGCCACCACAAACAGACGTGTCAAGGAATTTGGCTACAGTTGTCGTATTCCTCTTGTTAAGCCACTCCTGAACCACAGACAACGTCAGAGGCGTCTTACCTGGGCTAAGGAGAAGACGAACTGGACTGTTGACCAGTGGTCCAAAGTCCTCTTTTCAGATGAGAGCAAGTTTTGTATTTCATTTGGAAACCAAGGTCCTAGAGTCTGGAGGAAGGGTGGAGAAGCTCATAGCCCAAGTTGCTTGAAGTCCAGTGTTCAGTTTCCACAGTCTGTGATGATTTGGGGTGCAGTGTCATCTGCTGGTGTTGGTCCATTGTGTTTTTTGAAAACCAAAGTCACTGCACCCGTTTACCAAGAAATTTTGGAGCACTTCATGCTTCCTTCTGCTGACCAGCTTTTTGAAGATGCTGATTTCATTTTCCAGCAGGATTTGGCACCTGCCCACACTGCCAAAAGCACCAAAAGTTGGTTAAATGACCATGGTGTTGGTGTGCTTGACTGGCCAGCAAACTCACCACACCTGAACCCCATAGAGAATCTATGGGGTATTGTCAAGAGGAAAATGAGAAACAAGAGACCAAAAAATGCAGATGAGCTGAAGGCCACTGTCAAAGAAACCTGGGCTTCCATACCACCTCAGCAGTGCCACAAACTGATCACCTCCATGCCACGCCGAATTGAGGCAGCAATTAAAGCAAAAGGAGCCCCTACCAAGTATTGAGTACATGTACAGTAAATGAACATACTTTCCAGAAGGCCAACAATTCACTAAAATGTTTTTTTTATTGGTCTTATGAAGTATTCTAATTTGTTGAGATAGTGAATTGGTGGGTTTTTGTTAAATGTGAGCCAAAATCATCACAATTAAAAGAACCAAAGACTTAAACTACTTCAGTCTGTGGCATTGAATTTATTTAATACACGAGTTTCACAATTTGAGTTGAATTACTGAAATAAATTAACTTTTCCACGACATTCTAATTTATTGAGATGCACCTGTATATAGTTTTTGAACAAAATATAGCAATAATCCTTGACATCTACAGAATTAAGCAGGTTAAGACTGACATTTTTTTAAAAAGCTAAGGTGTTCATAGGAAGCTTTGTAAAGATATACAATACCAGAGACTTTGAGAATGGCAAATAGCCTAGGGAGCAATGGAAATCAGGATGTTTACAGTCCTTTGGAACTGATTTATATCTTATAAGGATGTTTTTAGTAAAATATAAGTGTGGATACTATGTATGAAAGGCTTAAATTGAGAACCAAAATGCATGTCTCCCTTGCTGTCTGTTTCTTAAATAAGGTTACAAGCCTTCTATAGTTTGCACCACATTGTACAAGTAGCAAGAAATCATTTGATTAATCAGTGCTATACAGATGGTATACCATAAGCCATGCTTAAAACCGGACTGTAAGCATGTATCAGGGAAAACTGTGACCGCCGCATACACACTGTGGTGTTACTAATTAGGGATTTAGGCTTAAATGCATTAATTCAATACATGCATAACATATGAATGATCACATAGGGTCACCTGACTCTCAGCATGAGCACAAGAAAAGCAGCGAGTCTCGAAGCAGCACACCGTCCTTGGTTTCTCTACTTGTTAATTAGCACATCGCATCGTTCTGCTTTTGTTTGCTTTGGCGTTTTTGGCTTTCTGACATGATTCGTGCATGTACAACACATATCTGTGAGGGCTTGTCCACTCTTTAGGGCTCAAGTTGATTGAAACCCGGTTGAGAAGACAAAAAAAAATAGATGACTACAAATCAAACCACTGCAAGGCACTCTCAAGGTTTCAGCTAAAATCTATTCAGCGGAGAGAGAGAGAGAGAGAGAGGGAGCAGTGAAAAATATATATACACTCTATCCTGTCAGAGGGCTTTTGGCTTATCTTGAGTGACTGTCAGGGCTGGAAATATCAGGGAACAGACAGAAATATATAAAATTAATAAGCTGCTGGGTGTTGTCGGGAGTTATGATGCTTCCATAAATCCTGGTTTGATCAGAGCGGACAAGACTTAAATCCGGCGCTCCCGAACGCGCTACAGCAAGTGTTTTTGGCCCTGGATTTTTCTTCACCCAGTGAGATAGAAGCCCTTAGCTGGCAAAATAAGATTTATCATCCAGCCGCTTTCCTTTCATGACTGACAAATCGGAGAAAGCTGCAAGCGAGTTGGCAGCTGTTGCTACCTTTAATGGAAGGGCAACGGCTCAACAAGGTGAAACCAGGGCCAAACAGAGAGGGAAAAAAAGATATGGGGGGAGGGGGGGAAGGGGGGGAAGGGGGGGAGGGGGGGGGTGAGGAGGAAGAATAGAAAAGAAATTGTTAGTGAATTATCAGTTCTTCCTGTCAGAGAAAAGGTCGTGCTTTTTTGGTTTCTTTGTTTGTTTCTCAGACCAAAAAGATGGATGATGTCCAAGTAATATTTCATGTCATGTATTAGGTAGTAAGTAAGCACACACACAAAACATTTATCATCTCCTCTGGTCTCGATTTGAATCATTTTTTTCTTAAATATAGGGCATCCTCAATGGCCGAGCTTGTGTGTGGATTGTTTATGTGATGTACAGGCTTGTGATCATGTGTGTGTATGTGGGTGTGCGTCGTCACTCTACACACGGTAGATGCACTTCCGTCAGCAAGCCTTCATAAAACTTCATAAAAGAAGGTGCGGTTGTCAGCAGAAGAAAGAAAAATGACAACATTGTCACAATAGCATTGTTCACCGGACCACATCAAGGCGACGTAATTCCAATTTCAGAGTCGCACTGAGAAAAAGGGCCGTGCTAGCACAAACAGTCTCAGTAAAAAAATAGCACATGGCAACATGAACCTATTCACAACAAAGCGAAAAATAATAATGCAAAACATTTATTTCATTGACGCGCTCCAAAATGCAACCCAATGCCGCTCTGATAAAAGTGAATAGCAGATCAGGACTTTAAAACTGGGGGGGGATGGAGAGAGAGAGAGAGAGAGAGAGAGGCTTTAATTACAGCTCTGAGTACATGACGGCGGTTGTAGAAGGCTGGCTGAACACTTCTCGTGCAACGCCTTCGCGTTCTACGATGTAATTGAATTAGAGGCTTGACTCCTGAAACGCCGGTTTCGATGGTAAGCTGAAGTTGGGCCTGCTATGTGTTATATTCACTGATGGATTTCTCATAGCTGAGCTATTTCAGCACCTCAGAAGGCCCGGGTGTGTGTTCGCCTGTGGCTCTTCCGCGATGAATTATTCAAAGAGGGACCAGCTTCACAAAGTGGTCATGAAGGAGGCCAATTCTGCTCTCTGGGAAACAGATTAACGGCGATTTTCTGCCAAGAGAGGCTGCAAAGTTGAAGGGGCATCGACATCGCAAAAGCTTTAATGTACTGCTAGGTTTGGGGTTTTTTTTAAGCCACGTTTTTTTTATAGCCGTATGTCGTGCAAACATCCAGTCTGCCGGTTGAGCTGAAACTTATAGACCTCAGTGAATTTAAAGTCACTGAAAGTCTATTGGCTCTTAATCAATAGGTTGTAAGTGCCTTATTTAATGTTATAATTTTTTGCTGACTGTTGTCTTTATATGAATTTTTATGTTGCATTTGGAGCTATATGCTGCCAGGTCTGCTTGCATAAAGAGATTTAGCTCTCAAAGGCAGGAACATCATTCAAAATTGCTAAAAAATTATGCGTAAATGCTTGATGATCACAAAAGTTAAGGATTATATGAATGATTTAGTGTAATACAATAAGATGAGAGTCACAGAAGCCACACCTCCTTCATTAGAATGTGGAACAGAAGCCACACCTCCTTTGTTTGAATGTTGGACAGAAGCCACACCTCTTTTGTTAGAATGTGGCACAGAGATCACACCCCCTTCATTAGAATGTGGCACAGAAGCCACATCTCCTTCATTAGAATGTGGAACAGAAGCCACACCTCCTTCATTGGAATGTGGAACAGAAGCCACACCTCCTTCATTGGAATGTGGAACAGAAGCCACACCTCCTTCATTAGAATGTGGAACAGAAGCCACATCTCCTTCATTAGAATGTGGAACAGAAGCCACACCTCCTTCATTAGAATGTGGAACAGAAGCCACACCTCCTTCATTGGAATGTGGAACAGAAGCCACACCTCCTTCATTGGAATGTGGAACAGAAGCCACACCTCCTTCATTGGAATGTGGAACAGAAGCCACACCTCCTTCATTGGAATGTGGAACAGAAGCCACACCTCCTTCATTGGAATGTGGCACATAAGCCACACCTCCTTCATTGGAATGTGGCACAGAAGCCACACCTCCTTCATTAGAATGTGGAACAGAAGCCACACCTCCTTCATTAGAATGTGGCACAGAAGCCACACCTCCTTCATTAGAATGTGGCACAGAAGCCACACCTCCTTCATTAGAATGTGGCACAGAAGCCACACCTCCTTCATTAGAATGTGGCACAGAAATCACATCTACTTCTTAGAATGTGGAATAGAAGCCACACCTCCTTTGCTAGAATGTTGCACAGAGGCCATACCTACTTTACTTCAATTTGGTACGGAGGCCACACCTCCTTTAGTAGAATGTGGCACACAGCCCATGCCTTCTTCACTAGAGTGTGGCACAGAGGCCACACCTCCTTCACTTGAATGTGACATAGAGATCACACCTCCTTTACTAGAATGTGACATCGAGACCACACCTCCTTTACTAGAATGTAGCACAGAGGCCACACTTTTTTAACTTGGACTGACAGGCACATAAGCCATGCCTTCTTCACAAAACTATGTAGGCACACTGTGTATTACATAAACACTCCTGCAGTGTGGTTTAGTAACATGGAGCTGTGGAACATTCTGGAGCTGCACACAAAGCTTTCAGACCGATAAGCCATTAGCTTTCTATTTAAAGTATGTATTACACAACTACAGTGAGGTTAGCAGTGATGGTAAAACAGTCCTTGTGTGTGTGTGTGTGTGTGTGTGTGTGTGTGTGTGTGTGTGTGCAACCTAACCTTCACCCGGCCGGTATCAGTGTGGGTAGATCTGAGCTTGCTGACCCATCCCAGGCCGTACAGGAGAGGAAACTCTCTAGACATGAAGGAGTGTTGGGTCTTTGCCCAGCCTGGGAGTACACAACTGTGTGTGTGTGTGTGTGTGTGTGTGTGTGTGTGTGTGTGCTGTATACTATCACAGAGTGTGTCATGGAACGCCTACTGGTTATGCAGAGAAGGTTCAAAGCCGCTCCTGCATTCCAGGAGAGGAAGAACAAGCATACACACACACACACACACACACACACACACTCTCTCTCTCTCTCTCTCTCTCGATAAGAATGACAAGCTGAAGTGGGGAGCCCGATGCCGAGTTCGGCGAGATCAGCTCCTTCTTTCGATCCAAAAATAACAGGCCTGACTTCATTTTAAAGATCAAGAGTGTGTTTAAAACTCTTATCTCTCTGGGTTGGAAAGGCATTTAGACTTCAATTAGATATACCACATTATACGTTATAATAATACTATTAATTGTGCTATTTCTCAGTGCCATCAGTTCGGCTTCATTTTTTCATCTTATCTCCATTTTCGGCTGTGTCAGCACCAAAGGGGGCGATGCTTTAAGTGGATTTTATCCATTAAATCAGGATGAATGAATAAGAAATGGGTATTATTTCATGGTTGTAAATGTGGTAGAACGTTGGCTGGGAAAAGCTTTTCTTCAATGTCTGGGGACCACATGCCATGCATGCAAGTTATGTCCTGTTGTATCCTGAACGTTGGACTGAAAATTTGTATTGAAACGCTAAATCCAACTTTTCCCGATAATTCGACCAATAACAGTTTGAAATAATAGGTACAGTAGGGTCCAGAGAACTACCATGAGCTTTTTTTTTTTTTTTAATCGGATGGCTGATTAACAAATCAGATAAACAAAATGGCACCCAGTTCAACTAAACACAATTCATTTAGTGTAATACTTAAGAATATTAAATATATTTGAATGTCTCGATCACATGTCTTGTTTTTCTCCTCCATATATTTAATTCATTTGGAAACAACATCTGGTAGTGACTAAATTAATGCAGTCTATTTATTTCATATTGTTCCTACTACTGGTGTAACCATTTTGTTCATTATTATAAGACTGTAAGAGTTTATAGTTTATAGAATCGTGTCTGATTTTAAAGAGCAGCTGTATATTTGAGTAGCTTCGCTCTCATAACTATGATCACTCCCATAAGACAGAAATTAGTATTGTCCTGTTTCACCTGATTAAGGCTTAAGCCCACATTCCCCACACAGGAGACCATTTGATTATATTTACCTTTAATTGCCAAAGGGGCCACTCTCCAGCAATTAGCCAGCATTAGCCATTAAGTACAGGCAGGCCGCTTGCGTTTACCCACAGCAATCAAAGGGGCCTCACGGATTCTCTCTCAACTCTTGTTTTTTCCATAACATGTCCTGCTTTTTCACTTAGAAAAGTGTCATTACGCTTGAAGAATTCCCGTTTAATGTACTGTAATATGGAATTCAGCGGGGACGCGTTTAATTGAGTTTTACACGAACCAGTTGG
Organism: Cranoglanis bouderius; assembly: GCA_023630585.1. Classification (NCBI taxonomy): domain Eukaryota; kingdom Metazoa; phylum Chordata; class Actinopteri; order Siluriformes; family Cranoglanididae; genus Cranoglanis; species Cranoglanis bouderius. The sequence goes on from CM042539.1 coordinate 22,888,968, forward strand.
GAGTAGCACTGGAAGCTAGGTGATGTCGAGGTTTTTTAATCTCTCGTGCGCCACGGAGAGGCTTGTTGACGGAGTGTTTCTTTCTCTTTTGTGCAGAGAGGGGGAGAGGGTAGGAAAGAGAGAGAGTGCAAGAGTGTGTGTGTGTGTGTGTGTGTGTGTGAGAGAGAGAGAGAGAGAGAGAGAGAGAGAGAGAGAGATGAAGAAGCGATACATGCGTGGATAAAACCAATTGGCAACCCTCAAAGGGAGTGGGGTTGATAAGGCAAATCCTGCACTTGTAGGGAAATAAAAGAATCCGACCGTTCATTAAAGGGAGAAACAAAACAGGCGATTGAGAAGGCAAGCAGGCCGCCTGGTGGACGAGCGAGATAGGAAGAGAAAGAGACGCATGCTTATTGCAAAATAATCGAGAGAATTAATAAAATAGCGTCAAATAGGGATTATTTTCGTGTCCTTAACAAAATTAGGAACGATGGACTGCAATTATCTTAGAGAAGGGAATGGTGTTAGCTTATACACATTTCTAATTATGAGAGATAACCTCGGTTTGGAGCTCTCTTTCATCTCTACACTCCATCCTCCACACTTAGTAAGCAGAGCTGGCACTGACGATGAACTCAAAACCTTTTCTCTACACACTGAATTTGCTATCTGTTTATTTGGTTTTTGTCTTCCATGGATTGTGTAGTATTTAAAGTCCCAGTCTGAGGTGCTCTACCTATGAAGTGTTTCAGAATTATAGTACACATACCTTCTTACACTGGGAAAATATACTTATAGTCCCTGGATTGAAGAAGCGTCTGACAAAACGTTTCAGACCATCTAGCTGGGAGTTTAGCTTGTGAGACTACAGTATTAGCACCTTTTACGTTTGGTCTATGTTATATCATTTTATACCACAACGCTGTTCAGTTCTCAAATCTGATTGGTCAGGAGGTGTCGATTCATTTCTTCTAATACGTAATCAGTTCTATCGTAACAGCTAACTCACAGGGACGGAAGCTCGACATAATTGGTTGAATGTTATTAAACAAAGCAAAGTGTATAATTATTGATATGGTGACACGGTTCAAGCATTGACATGGTTCTTGTAAGGAGACCATTTAACATTTATGCAAGGAGTCTCCATTGTCAGCACTTCATGATTTAAAAGTTTTGTTGTTGTTTTTCCAGAGAGACGACTTTGCACTTTCCGGTTTCTCTGTAACATGACAAGCTGTGTTTTTATTATTATTATTATTATTATTATTATTATTATTATTATTATTATTATCATTATCATTATTATTATCTTAAAGACAGAGAAAACCCTCTTCCTTGAGATCTACCTTCCTGCAGGGTTCATCTCCAACCAAAATCTTACGCACCTGTTTTAGTTGATCAAGAACTTCTTAAAGCAATGATTAGATGGTCAGGAGGGCACGTTTATGGTTGGAGCTAAAGTCTTCAGGAAGGTAGAACTCCAGGAACAGGGTCGGTGACCACTGACGTAAATGACAAGTAACATACTCGTAAAATAATGTTTGCAGAAATTAAATACAAACCATAAATGGATAAAACATGTCCGACATGACTTGTCGCGCTTTAGTTCATTTAAAAAATGTAAGCACTGGCAGATCCCAGTGGTATAAAAGGAATAAAACACTTCAGGACCTGCTTTGTGTCATACCACATCATTATTATGATTATTTTCCTATGCACGCCATTGTGTTTTATTTCTTACGCAGAGCTTACTTGTTTAGATGGCATACTGTGTTACAGATCTGTGGCATGATCGCATATTGTTATACTGAGAGGGTTTTGCACATCCTTTCAAATATGCTACAAGACTTTATATAAAAAACAGACAATGATTGTTAAAGAAAAAACACAGAAAGAAAATTAGCCCCAAGTAGCATAATGTTCGTAATTCGTGTTCGATCACGTAATCGCAAGGGTGACGTCGCGACATTGTTTTGACCACCGCTACTGCACGGGCTTTCTTTTTGTTTAGACAATTATTAAGTCACTGCCGCGAAGACGTTTTCCCAGTTAGCAAACAAGTTGCAAATTAAGTAAATTGTTTGGGTGTTTGTGTTAAGCATTTCTACACGGTTTTGACAAACAACCCCTAAGAAGTTTGTTTTGAAAATGCGGTTGAGGTCATAAGTTTATATACGCCTTGCAGAATCTGCAAAATGTTAATATAACTGATTAGGGCTGCATGATAACGGTTATAAGTGATAATCATGAATATATTGGGCATCGGTGAATGTTTGCACCTTTTTTAATAGTTGTGTACGAGTCCCTCAGTTGTCTTCAGTGTGAAAAGATGGATCTCAACATCATATACGAAGAATGTGCAGGACCTGGAGGATTTTTCTGAAGAACAGTGGGCAGTTTAACTGCTCAGGACAAACAAGGGACTCATGAACAACTATCACAAAACATAAAAACAGTCGCTGATCATCCAGGTAACAACACACAGTATTAAGAATCAAGCGTATGTAAACTTTTGAACTGGTTCATTTGTGTAAATTCGTTTATTATCGTGTTTTGTGGACTATATGTAAACATCTGTTATGTGAAATAACTTATTCAGGGCAGGACTAGATAAAAAACAAAATGCAATTTTTATGATCCCTATTTATTTATTTATTTTTTAATTATGAACATACTGCAAGGCGTATGTAAACTTATGACCTCAACTGTATATTCCAAAATATACTATGTATTTCTAATATTTGTAATATATAATGTATTCATTTAATGTCGACCTTTTTGAAACTGCCGAAAACTGTTATTGTAATCTTACAATAGTACAGTTAGCAAAGGGCCGTGAATTTTTCGCTGAGAAATTCAGGAAAGGGAAGAAGTCCACTTCTTTCCGAATTGTGTGTGTTTTTCAAGGGCAGTTCACCTCTGGCCAGGGTGCAGAACTCGCTCACCCGAGCACAGTCTCGTTAATGAAGTTTCGAATCTCTCAGACTTAAGGTGATACCCTGAAATAAACCCCTAATGAAAGGCCACTCGGGGGAAGAGAAGGAAAAAAACGAAGGCGAGAAGGGAACGGGGGTGATGAGGAGGGGTGCAGAACAAATAACAACTCCCTCTCCGAGTAATCGGCGCTCGTGCGATTGGCTGCAGGGCTTTTTTTTTTATTTTTTATTTTTTATTTTAGGTGAAAATAAAGCCATTCATCAAGACATCAATAAAAATATGGGGCTCAGATTATTATAGTGTTTGAATAGTGTCCGGCCGTGCTCGTAAATAATGGCCACCTCTGCCCGAATTAATTAGAATTAGAATGCAGATAATGCGCGTGCTCTTTTTATTGCTGGGACCTGAATCAATTTTACAGTCTTATTCAGACCCCGAGCAAGGTCAGGCAAAGTTGTTGGGACGAATCAGCACCTTGTAAAACAATATTTCTGTGATCAGCATTCGCTGTACAGTGTTAGGGCGAGAAATGAAAAGATATATTAGCTATCAGCGTGTCTGTAGTAGGATTTTTGGTGTCATTTTGGTTGCTTGGTGAGATAAGCACGAAGGGCACCTTGGCTCTGAATAATATTTTACAGATAATTCGATTACGGTTGTTTTCATTAAACCTTCATCATACATATTAACCCATGGAAACCTAACTTTGTTTAGGCATTTGTGTGATATATAGATCTATGTCCTTTGCCTTTTTTTCCTCCCCTTCCCTAAAGTTTAGTGAACATTTGAATTTTCACTATCAACTGCACGCCTTTCCACCATTTCTCTCTATCTCTTTCGCTTTTTCCTCTCCCTCTCTCGGAGTAAAGCTGTCAGATGAGACAACAATAGAGCTATTGCGCTTCTCTGCAATACCTTTGTAGTTCCTCCAATACTTTAGAGAATGGATTTAACATGGCTTTGCCTGGTTCAGGCGACAAAGTCCCCAAATCTTCCTATCTCCTCACCTCATTTCCATTTTTGACGCTAGTGGAGGATCGTGGGTCCCCCCCCCCTCCTGACTAGATTTCCTTCTTTCCAGTAGCAATGACAGTCATAAATCTTGTTTGCCCATTAAGCTTTCATAAATAAGCCTATAATCTAAACAACAAACAGTGAAATCATAATTAGCACAATTAGCTCTAGACATAACACACCACTTTTTGTTGTTGTTAGTGTGATAGCGTGCTAACTCACCAGTTGTTGTTTTTTTTTTTCTTTTCATTGCTAGCAGCGAGATAAAACTTCTCGCACTGTACTGAACTGAAATTGCTGTGTTTTTCGATTTCCGTTCTACTGAGCGCTTTGGTGACCCTGAAGGTCCCACAAATGAGCGCATCTGCCGCTTAATTACATGTTTTCTCGCTCCTTGTTGAACTCTGTACCTCTGTTAGTTCTGCAGCTGAATCTTGATTATGATTTCTGTGATACTGTATAAAAGATGCCAGGATTTCAGGGGAACGTAGCGAGGATTAATCGCTGCCAGAGATGCGGTTTTCTTCCTTCGGTTTCTATACACATTACCCTAGCACATTTATAAGGCAGATTTAGCGATGGCTAATCCGGATATTTTAGCAGATTTTTAGCATCCAGGTTATTAAAGGATTGAGGCATGAGCTATATATATATATATATATATATATATATATATATATATATAAGGAGCAACATTCTGTTCAGCCTTCTTCTGAACCGCTACCCACAATCCTCCCTGAAAAGTGCCTCGAGCTTTCTCTGTGCTGTTCCTAAATGGCCTAAACTTTGCTGGAATATTCCAGAGTGCCAGACTCACCTGTCTTAAAAGTTTGCAGCACCTGTCAGCTGTCAAGTGGCCGGGGATTTCTCCATGGGTCTTACGCTGGTCTTTCATATCATGGCTCATTAAAGCGCAGCCTGGGCAATGGGCGTATTTACATATGGGCTAGCAGGAGGTTTTAATTTGCACTGGTACGGAGCATGACCGGAACTGAAGAGCACGCTGCCACAAAATGACTTTTCCTCACTTCACACACACACACACACACACACACACACACACACACACACACACACACCCTTACCTTGTTCCCCGCTCCGCTTAGAAAACACCGAGCTGGGTCTAATTGCCTGAGCTGGGGCACAAAAGATGGAGATGGTGAACCTTTTCCACAGTACCCTGGAGGCCAAGTCTCCTCCGTTCCCCTGCTTTCTCACTGGTCCTGCGGATTCTTCTGAGATTTTATTTTACGGCATACGGCCTCGTCATTAACCCTTTCAAAAATGTCTGGAGTTCTCTGGAGTGTGAAAATTATTTCACACTACATCTCTATGCTTTTTATACTTATCCGGAGTTCAGACGACTTTTGCTTTTAGTGTTAAGTGCAGAAGAACTAATTTTAATAATATCAATAATAATAATTAGATTCATAACCACATGATGGGGATGTCTACACTGGATATTAGAAGGGTCACACATTAGGCTGCATAGGGTTCTTAAACAGTTCTTTGGATAGGGAAGGGATATTAACAAGATTCTTTAATAGGTTCTACACGGAAGCCTATACAGCCTGTTCTAATATTGAATGTTGTAATATCCAGGTTAGACGTCCCCAACATCTGGTTTAGGAATGTAATTATTATTGTTAAAACAACTTCTGTATTTACCACAAAACAGCAAACGATGTCAGACCTCAAGAAAAGTGTAAAAGAAAGCATACTGAACCAGTTCAAGGTTCTTTAAGGGTACTTTGTATAGTAAAGGGATCTTATTTTCCTAACACGGTCCTACCTGAAATCATTTTTGTTATGGGGTTCTACATAGAAACCTCAGGTGTTCCCCTCTAGAATTAGCTTTTGATTTTTCTTAAAGCTATATCATGGAATAACCATGTGTCAACATCCGTCATGTATATTTTATCCCTCTCCATCCTTCTGACGAGCACAACACTGCCCACATACCATGCACACACACCGACATCCTGCCACCAATCTCCAGTGACGTGCTTGGCCCACAAATCGGCTCTCGCTCCTCTCCGTGCCGTAGCGGCGCTCCATCAGATCTGGTGTCTTTGGGGCGGACCAAAAGCAGCGGAGATTTTTTGGAAAGCATATTGTCTCGTTCCACCATCTGTGCACGAGGAGAAGATGGTGGGAGAGGCGCCCGTTCTCCGTCTGCGGATCTGGACTGCAGCACCGCGAAGTGAACCTGAGACTAGGCTGCCCACGAGAGCTTAGCACCATCGATTCACACGTCCGCCAAACTCTAGCAACACCGTAGCAGAATGCAGCCATTTGGGCTCTTCGCAAATCAGGCTGGTGCTGTCTCTGCTGGAAATGAGTGGATTCTCTGAGGCTTCGCCTTATGTTCAGATTTTTTACTATCCTGTCAGAAACATTGGCAAAATGTTGGATGGTTTTGGATTTTTTTTCCCTTGCTTTGCAGGTTGCCTGTATACAGGTCTCAACCACGTTGTTCTGTCCTCAAGTGTGTACACTAAGGTTATCCTAATTGAAGCGTCTCTCTGTATTTTCTTAATGCCTTTGAGTAGGGAACTGTATAAATGCAGTTGGACTACAAGATTGGGGCTGTGTGTATGTGTGTGTGTGTTTTAGCAATGTCCTCGTCCCATGTAGGCCGGCGGCTGGTTCAGCTGCTCCTTGGCTTGGATGCTAATACAGAGCAGATTGGTGCAGATCTGCAGCCCTTGTTGTTTGATCTTTCCTCCTCGCCCAGCACACGCTGGCACCTTCCACCCCTGCCTCTCCGCATGGCGCAGGCAGAACTGGCATGGCCTCAACCTGCCTGCCAGCTTTCTTCTTCTTCTTCTTCTTCTTCTTCTTCTTCTTCTTCTCCTTCTTCATCTTCTTCTCTCTTAATCTCTTTCACTCTTGGTTACCCCCCTCCTCCCTTCTTCTGCCATGCCATACTTGTTCCCTCATGGTTGCAAATTTACAAGACCTAGTCTAATCACAACAGGAGTCTTCAAATTTGCACAGGAAAAAGGAATGCCATATGTTCACCTTGACATTTGAGGTTTGACTTCACAGTAACATTCTGGTACATGAGGAAGTCCTCTTTGAAATCTTTTCATTTTTGTTCTAGGATATATGAGATCCTAATCATCTCGTAACTAACTTGAGCAGCAGTGATACTAAAGGAGGCAACACTCAAAAAAGAAGGTACTAAACAGAAACATTGCTTGTCAGTGTTGTGGAATCGCCACAAGAATCTTGAACTTTGAATGTATCTTTTATGTGGGAAAATGAATGTAGCATACCTAAGGACCATGAGGGTGCCATGGTCCTTAGGTATGCTACATTCATACATTAGTAGCAGTACTACTAAGTGCACTCCATTCGCCGTGCAAGCTTGTTTCGCAAGAGTCTTTGGTCATTGGTCGAGTTCGCTGGCTGCCAGTTGTTGTGATGGAGCTCCAGTGGCCCTGAATTTGAACAACAGAGTTTCTCTGACCTTGATTCATGATGTGTGTCTGCCGGCCATTGATCGGGTGCAGCACCTGATCACTTTTGGCATTTCCACTGCTTTTATCAATAGCAGGGAATTTTAACTCTCAATTTGTGCTGTTTGGTGCAAGGAGTGTCCAGCGCCACTGTGATTCGATCTCAGCAACAGCTTTTAAAGAACTTGTCTGTTTTTTTTGCCTGTCGTTTTTATTGTTATTGTTTCTGTTTCAATTTTTTCTAATTGTTAAGTGACCTTGGGTATTAAAAAAAGCAGTTAACTCTTTTCAAAACATGAATGGTATAAAAAAATGGTAAATCAAAACCTAAGGATGCACTATACCAGATCTTTAGAGCCTGAATTAGTTGCCTTCTTGAGTCAGTCATGACCTTCAAGTTAAATTGGTCTTTTATGTTGTGTCCATCCTTTAAATACTCAATTATTGGTGGTTTTCATGAAGCAAGTTTCTTTCAGAAAGTCACATTGGGTAAGTTCTATTTGGCGTATTTTCTCTTAGAAATCTTAATCAGTTGACTCTTCCCTTTTTTTCTCCCAATGGGAGTTTTTCTGTCAAGACAGTAGGAAAAACCTACTTGCCTAATTGATAATAACAGAGCTTTACAGTGTCTAAGCCCCAATCTACACTCTCTCGTCTCCTCTTTTTTTCTCTCATACACAGTCTCCGCTATCTCTCCACATCTGCCTCTTATCTTACTCAGTGTTAACCTCTTCATTTCAGACCAGCGGCGTATGCATGATTCTAATCTTCCACCTATTCTTTCCTCGACGCACAGATCTCAGCAGATGAGACAATACGCAGCAACCTCAGCTAATGAGCCGTGCCCATACCTTTTTTTTTTCCTGTTTAAAGATTCACAGTGAGAGAATCACAGAGCTTTGAAAACAAGAGGATGTGGCTTTTTATAAGGAGAAAGTGAGCGTAGCGTGGACTTGGCAGCTGAAAGTTAGAGCCGACGCTGATGAGAAGGCTGATTGTGCAGGATATCACTGATGAGCCCCTTTGTTTAGCCGAGGTACATTTAGCACTCGTTTTACACAGCTAGGAAAAAGCAAAAGAATGAGGGTGTGAGTATGAAATACATGTAATGTGGAAGTACCTGGTGTGTGCTGTCCAGTCCACTCAGTTATACAGTCTTGTCTGTAGGTCTGAAATCAAGCAGGACCCCTTTTGCACAAATCTACACTTTACCTACATGTACATGATTGTACATGTGTTTGGTCTTGAACAGCTACGTTACTCTTCCAGCCACCTAGGAAACATATGGAGGGCTCCAAGTCACTGCACAACTACCCAACTACAGTGCTACAAAGCAGCATGCTAAGTGCATATCTCGTAATATATATGTATATATCTCGTAATATCCCTAGGAGCTAGGGGAAGTTGCTGTCGGCTGATTGGGTTCGAGCGAGGCCGGATCTTTTCCTATAAGAGCACACCCTGTCGTGTTTCATTCCTTACATATTATAATTTAGTACTGTATACTACAGGGAAAAGTGTCTTTCTTTTACTATCTATGCATGGTGAAGAGGCGATGTGATGCTTTCTGCATCGTGTGTTGGCGAATGTGGATGTAAGCAATCCAAGGCCCCTGCATTTAAAAGGATTTTATATTCACATCCACTGTGTTCAAGGGCAGGGTCGAAGTTTATTAGAAAATGGCTGCACCTGGTGCTGATCTGTTGCTTGAGGAATTGAAATCGAGGTGCTACTTTTATAGAAACTGCGAGGAAACGATGATCTGTTCAACCACGGAGGTGAGAATACAGTGCACAGGATCTAGTCCACTCAGATATACAGTCTGAAATTTCCTTTCCACATCTGGAAGAATTGTAAAGCAGAGCCCCATTTGCCCCATCACGATACACCCTTATTCCCTCTTTCTGTCTATAAGTGAGGAACTAACAGATGCCTCAGAGCGGTGATTTGGGAGATTTAGAGAGTGTGAGAGGGGTGTAATGCAGGCCTCTGATGGACTCTGTGTGATAGGAGGTCCATGTTAAGAGGCAGGGGTTAAGAGGCTATGACATTCATGCTGTAAGGTTAAGGTGTCGCGCACCACTATTACTGGATCAATACTTCTCAGTATTGTACTTATCTCTGGCCTGATGCGTAGCAGCTTTTCTGGACACACACCAGGGACTTGAAGAAGACCACGCCTCCTGGCTCTCTCGCTATGTCTCTCTGTCTCTTTCTTGCTCACACTGACTTGTTTCTGTGTTTCTTTCTTTCTTTCTTTCTGTCTATCTATCTATCTATGAGACACCTTAAAGTTGCACTGAAAGACTAAATAAAATATTTCTGTCACTTGCCAGTCAGAGAATATCCATTAAAAGCTCTATAAGGATTACTTTAATATAGATAAATGGAAGTTAAAGCTCAGACGGTGAAAAGGTGAGGTTTTGTTGTGTTAGGGGATAACTCAGACACTTTAAAAACACCAAGAGTTCTGGTCATGGCTGTCGTTTGATTTTACTTAAGGTAGGAAAAAAACACCATGTTGAGAGTTAAAATGGGTGAAAAACGCTCATCTTCCCCAGCGGAGTGTTTGCCTACTTTTAAGTCTTTCATTAAACTTCTGAAGCCAGAGTTAATCCTTGCTTCACCATGCAACAAAAAATTGGATTCAACAATTAAAAAGAGGAAAAAAGAAGAAGGGGGGAAAAAAGAGAACGGAGCAAGGCTGATCGCTCCATATTCATATTCCGATGCAGGCGTTATCACTTAAAAGGCTTTCTAATTACAACAGCAAGACAAAAACTGCTTGGATTCCTTCCAGACGCGCAAAATGATAAAGTAAGCTCGCTCTCACTGCCGGGCGCTTAATCTCGCCCAAGCACCTTGGAGCGTCATCTCCCAAACACATGCCACTGAATGTGGAAATGCCATTTGGAGATGCAGGTGTGACATTTGATAAGAAACTTATGGATTAAATATGTTGGACTAATGAGGAACCCAGCTAGCCCATCAGGGCAAACTGTTGGCTCGGATTGTGCGCCAGGCGATAACATTCCTCCACGCAAAACTCCAAATTCATTATTAATAAACAGCCGCAGTCTCTCTCACTCACACTCACGCTTGCTTGGCTCTCAGGCGGACGAGTGAGGGATGTTGCTTCTCATCAGGAGTGAGAGAAAAACCCAGTTAGAGTGAACAACATATTTAAGTTTTTTTTTTTTGGAGACAGAAGTTTGGTTCACAGTTTGAAGGTTTTCATTGCCAGTGTTCACTCACACAGATCCCTTCTTTTTAAACCAGTAAGAATAAAATGACCAGAAACGAACTGGTCTGGTGTGAGATATTGTTATTGGTCCAGTTTAGAGAGGTCTTGGTCACCACTGATCCACCCTCAGATGACGTTTGGGACGTTATTAACTTCTGATCTCTGGCCATCTCGTAAACATCCCATAATATCCCAAAATGTTTAAAAACACATCCATGCTGATGAACAAAAAAACTTCCTAATGGGAATTGGCCTGATGGTTTCAATGTACTGTTTTCCCATTAGTAACTAATGATCTAATGGTTAATAGATTATGTAAATACCATGTATTAAGGTTTGTTTTTCCTGGGGGGATGCTTGTTTAAATTGTTTTGTTGTTGTTGTTGTTGTTGTTGTTGTTTTTAAATGCCTGAGACATTACAACATATCAGTATCTATCTATCTGTCTATCTATCTATCTATTTATCTATTTATCTATCTATTAAAAAGATTCTAAAATGCCTGGGACGTTTGTTTGATTGTTTGTTTCATCAGGGACATTTTGTAAAGAGGATTTCTTTCAAATCCATGTGACATTATAACATGTAAGAAATTAATATTGATTTTATTTTATTTTTTTTAATTAGAAAGGACATCATTTTAAATGTTTTTATTTAAAATGCCTGGGACATCACGACATTACGACTTTTTTTTTTAATCAGCAGGGACATCTTTTTTTATTTATTTAAAATCTGTGCAGACGTCTTTTTAAAAAAATTTTATTAGAATGTTTTTTAGAGACATTACAACATGTCAGAAATGTTTTATTTTTGAATCTGTGTAGCAGTTTTTTTAGTTGTTTTTTTTTTTTTATTTTTTTTATTATGCTGGGATATTACAGCATGTCAGAACAGAAATGGTGTCAGTGTTTTGTGCTTCACTAAGCCACCAGTGTGAAGTGCTGAGCCCTGGCTTGACATTTAGAGTGATTTAGAGCAGACTACAGCAGCATTAAAGGCGTAGTACGTCAAAGGCTCTTTAATGAGGTGTGTGGGGCATCATTTCACCCCTGATGAAGTCGACACATCCAGCCATCAGCCAGAGTGTGTGTGTGTGTGTGTGTGTGTATGTCCAAAGCCCACCCTCCACCTTCATCCCTGTGTGTGTGAGGTTGCTTTCTCAGAGGAAGACCAGATTGGAGCCGATTCTGCGAAGAGTGTCAGTGTAAAGCAGCTTAGCTTAGCCAGGCAGCAGTGTGGCACTGACTGACACCGCTTTGTTTCTCGCTCCAGTAACCGTCTGGAAATATCCCATATTCAAACCGAGCCTCGCAATTTAGCAAGGAGAGTTTTAACTATACGCTGATTTACATTTCTTCAGATTCAGGTCAGCGTATGTGGAGGGCAGAAATATCATTCACGTCACCTCGAGGTCTGGGTTACAAAAAAAAATAAAAAATTAAATGAATATTCAAACAGCTTTAAGTAGCGCATATATTATCCGGCAAATAAAAACACAGGTAATCGTCTTCCCTCTTTTTCCCCACTCTTTGTTTTAGCATGTGCAAATAAAGGTTGTGGGTGTCGTGACGCTGTTGAGGCAGAGCTTTATGATGGTAATGAAGTGGCGCGGTGTGTGTGATCGGCGCGAGTCGGCTCCGAGGAACAAGTGATAACGAACAAGTGACAGCAGTCCTCGACCGTGCCAGTGGTCAATTACAAAGACAATTGAAAGTCCGGCGAGTGAGCCATCCTGACAGTACGGCACACCACACACATCCACTGGCATGCTGAGCGTGAGTGTTTTGCCCATGTGTGTGTGTGTGTGTGTGTGTGTGTGTGTGGTTATTTAAGAGCATCTCTACTTGGCATCTCATGAAGCCCTGTTTAAAACTTTCCTCTCCTAGCTAGTTTGTGTTTTTGCGACTATGTGCCCTTGATATTCAGTATTCGACCTTGGCTTTGAGAAAGGCACCAACGTATTCGTTTTTATTATTAATTATTATTACAAGCCTCACTAAAGTGCAATCCCCTGCTGCGACGCCACCAAGTAACACATTCATATTCATAAGAGAGCTGGAGAATTGATTTCTTTGACCTACTTCATGTGCGTAAGTATCACAGTGTCTCCATGTGGTCTTGCTAATGTATTCAGCAGGGGTGTGTACGTGTGGATCTGTGGCTCTTATGAGACTGTTTTGTGCACATCTCTATAGATGATAAACAAACTGATGTATGAAGGATACATTCAAAACAGCCAACTATTCATTACATGCATTTGTTTATTTGGCAGATTATTTTATTTAGAGCGACTTACAAGTGATAGAAGTTATACATACTCAATACATACATAATCAAGTGGGAACATGCTCCAGTTTAGCTGTAGCATTTCTGATTTTTGACATAATTTTTCAGCTAAAGCAGAACAAACGCAAATAAAATTCACCCAGCAGGAAAACAAAATCACAGAAGGGGAAAGGGCACAGGATGTGCAAGCCAGGTATTTGCTTCGGGTAGCAGTAACTTTGGCTTCATGCCAACTTTATTTAGGTGAACTTTGAACTCTGAATTCACAAGGCTCAGTCTTGCGAGCCCGTAGAAAACAAGAAGGCAGGACTGCCGTCTCTTTGGTCAAAAATGGAGGAGCTGCTAATTATTAAAAAGCGGTCATGCTGGAATTTTGCCTCACTGCTTTCCTACTTTCCAAGCTGTCTTTTATAGTAAAATTCTTCATTTTTCAAATTTTTTTATCTCATCCTGCTAGGATTGATTTTGTTGCCACTTCTACATACTAAATGTGCAATATGACAGAGGCCAGTGCTCCAGCAGTACAAACTTGCCATGATTTTTCTTAAAAGACTCGAGTCTTTCAAAATTTGTATATTTGCTTAAATGAACTTCATCAAATTAATAGCTTCAGGTTTTTAGAGAAAATTGATTAGTTAACATAGCATAGCCAAATGATTTAATAACTTTTAAAACTGTTACATAAAACTTTTATATTTGACTCATACGGTTCATACCTTCTCATATGACGTCATTAGAATGGTAGGATATTGAACGAGGTCCCCTTGCTACTGAACCACAGTACAGTACTATGTTGTTATGTCGACTTAATATCTTGTTATTTTGACTTAATATTTAACAGCCTACAGTCTATCAATAAGACCAGTCTGTTGCATAAATTAGTGGAGTTATGGTATATGTTTTGAGCTAAATCTCAAATCCAAATGGTCAAATTATAAAATCATAGCTGTGAGCATTATAGAATTCCATCAGTTTAACTGTTAGGAGTCAAAACCTTGACCATACCTGAACACATTTAAGTGAATTATATATCATTAGATGTATATGTGTCACAGAAGCAACATCTGCCTTACTTATTATCTGGGAAACAGCACTCAGGCTAAGAATTCTAAATTATAATATTCAATAAATAATATTTAATAGATTAGATATAAGGTGTTGAAATAACAAAAAAAGCAAGTTATTAAGTTGAAATAGTATACTGAGATATTAAGTAAAAATAATATCTTTAAATAATGAGATCTTATTATTTAAAGATATTAAGTCAAATATGAGATACTATATTGAACTAACAAGGTATTAAGTCAAAATAATGAGATATTACATCAAAATAATACACTACCTTTAAGTAATTAAGTTATTAACAAGTTATTAAGTTATAAAATAACAAGCTATCTTTAAATAAGTTTAGTAAGATGAAATAATGAAATATTAAGTGATAATAATGAGATATCTTGAATTAGCTAGTTATTATTTCGCAATAATGAGATATTAAGTAAAAAAAAATAATAATAATCCAGTTATTTAATTTGAAATAAGATATTAATTAAACATAAGCAGCTATCTCTAAATAACGTTATTAAGTCAAAATAACGAGATAATAATGTGAATTAAATAATTAATGAGCTATTAAGTCAAAATAGTGAGATATCCAGTCAAAATAACATTATAGCCTATCTTGAATGAACAATTTATTAAGTCGAAACAATGAGATATTACTTTTGAAATAATGATATAGCACTTTTTTTGACAACTTGCGATTTAGGGCTTTAAAATGTATCAGAAGTTTGGGAGGACACGACTCCTTCACTAGTCCTCCTCAGTCTGTACTCCTCTAGTTAGCAGTGTTTCAGTGTTAAGTACACGGACACAGCACTAACAGAAAGAAAACACAGCCTGAGCTGCACACCTTAACCTCCTCGCCTCCGCTAGAGGAATAAAAGCCATTCCAACAGCGGAGTTTCATCTCCTTAGACCCACGCCTCGGCTAATCTCTCCCCAAGAACATTTCCACTCCAGTTCCTCCCCACTCCAGACATATTTGCTCTCGCCAGCCGCTCGTGTCCCCGTTAAGATTTAAACAGCAAACAGAGAGCGGAGCGGAGATAACCTGCTTCTGGACCCACTCCACTCCCCCGACATTATTTTAGAAGAGCAGATCCGAGCTCCCGGCCGCCGCCGCGCGATTATCTGCCACGATCCCCTCTCTCAGACGCAGCAGTCATTCATTCATTCATCCTCAACACAAGCACACGTGCGCACTCGGAGACGGAGGTGCAGAGGCAGGCTAATGCCACGTGTGATTGCTGGGTCATGAGGAGGGAGTGCAGGAATAGAGGAACATCGCAGCAGCAAAAAGACACAACTTTATAGTTTCTGAGACACTGCTGTCAGATCCGTGGCACATCACGTTATGTGAAAGCAACAACATTGGTAGGCTAGTTATTATTAACTATTGTTTATTCAGGGAAAACTGACTGCGCATAAAGCTCTTTTACAGCAATGCCCTGAGTTCACATTCATACTAGCCTACATTCAGAAAAAGAAAGATATACAATATATAATAACAACAATAATAATAACAATAAAATGAAGAAAAAGTCCAAATAAAAACAAATCAACCAAAGCAGGAACACTGCGCTACAACCATATCATCTAACATACACTTAAATTGATCTACTGACACACACTGGTCTAATTTCAATACCTCTTGTAATTTGTTCCATTTATTTCATGCAAAACAACTAAAAGCTAATTTTCCAAGCTCAGTGTTAATCTGAAGAGTTTCAAGAAATTCCTGTGAGTGTGTTTTATGACAAATGGATTTGACTTTTAAGAGAGAAGTAAGGTAGAAGGGTAAATTGCTTAGCAATGCCTTGTAAATAAAAATAAAAAGGAGGCCGTGTCTCCAAATATTGTGGGCGTGTGCATTTTAACTTAGCATTTGATTTTTTTTTTTTTTTTTTTTTTTGGGGGGGGGGGGGGGGGGGGCGATTCGACGATTATCCTGTGCATGGTTCAGATGAATAGCTTTACGTATTCAAATAATATTAATAAAAACCTACGTAAAATCAACAGCACTCTCCCAGTCCACTATAAGTGCCCGTCACCTTGGAATATAATCGTTAAAATACTTCAAATGTCTTATTATTTTCGCATTAATTTATGAATCCATTTTTTTTTTTTAATGAATCGTGCTTGAAACAGACTTTTTCATGACTCATCCCTTACATGTTATTAAAAAATGCAGCCTTGTTACCTGAACGCATTCACCCCTCTGAAATTCACAGCTTCCACAACAGGAAGTCGCATCGTCTGAATTTTTTGAAGATCATGCGAAGAAGAAAAGCAGTCTCAGTTGTTGTTGGGTTTTTTTCTCTTTGTTCTCATGATATGATATTGTGATGTTGACCGATGAGGTCACTTTGAAAGTGCAACCCTGTTGCCCAAATTACAGACTGAAAGTAAGTTATAAATGGAAAAAAAAGAAACAAAACAGTTTTTAAAGTAAAGTAAATGTCCTTAAATGTCATCATGCCATTAGCATGGATACTAGTTAATCACATTTTGTGTATTTTCTACTTCTATGCAACCCTTTTAATCATGTAAGAGCAAAATGCAACCTGTCAGTAAAGAGTAAAAAATTGTTAGCTGAGATAGGTTGATTTCTTAGTTGAATTTAGTAGGTTAGCGTTAAAATAAAGTTTCGTTTTTCAGCTATATTAGAGCTAAACTGCACTGCAGTCATGGAAACCCATTTTAATCTTGCCATGTTGATTTTTCTCCAGCATTCCTACGATCATACATCATATCTCCTTTCATTAACCTTCTACAACACGTAATTAGCCAAGCACTCGTAACGGACCCATTTACCTCGACCTGTTTTGGTTCCCCTCTCTGACTTTGCCCCCTATCATCACCTGAAACAGGAGGTCGAGCTCTCCAATAAAGCAGCCCTCCCAACGCAACTGTCTGCATCAAATATGATGTATATTAACACCGGCGCTGCGTCTCGGCGCCGTCAGCCTTCTGTTATAGAGTGCCGACCCCCGCCCCTTGTTTTGATACAGCCGTAATTTAAAGACCCATCTTAATTGACTTATTTTTTTGCACGTGCCTCTTGCGAGTGAGTGCAGCGTCGCTTTATTGGGCCACACACAATGTAGCCGCTTCAATTTTACCATTCATAATGAATGCACAGGCTCCATTCAAATGCAGCCACAAGCACACAGCAGATAAGAATTTAATTAAATGTAGATTAAAACCAAACAGGAAAACACACTCGCTGATCATTTTTTTATCACCTCCCCTGGTCATATTCCCCCCCACACATACACACACATACACACATGCAATACAAACGCTCATGCACACACATTCAGCTCGTCTTTTGGGAGTCTCTGGCCAAATATTTTGGTCTTTACACTGCCCACTCAAATGTTAAACTCAAATTGTCATGATGGTTTATAGGCGCTATATGTACAAATATGTACAGTCATCTATATGACCTCATTCATTACCGAAGCCATAATTTTGTTTCAGCAGCTTCTTCTGTATGAGATTGTTGTTGTTTTTTTCTTGTTGCATACCACATTTTTTATTTACATATTTAGGAATATAAGGAATATTCTAGCATGTTTTAACCGCTTCTCTCACCTCCACAGCTCACAAATTGTCATGCATTTTACCTGTAAAGTTTCAAGAATGCAAAGGTTTTTTTTTGTTGCTTTTTTTGTTTTGTTTTGTTTTGTTTTGTTTTTGTCACTTGTTGACTCGTAATAGACACCATTGCAAAAAAAAAAAAAAATTGAGGAATTTTAGTGACGTGCATTTTGAGCATTTCAATTAATTCGACCAGCTGTTCGGAGAAACATTAAAATAATTAAAAATGATATCGATGACTCGGCTGAGACCTCCAAAGGTGCAGTAAGCTCTTTTTCTGGATGAAGACGGGGGAAATCGCTTACCATCTGCTCCATTTGTTTAGAGGAATCATTTGTGCATTTGTTAAAAAAAAAATAAAAAATAAAAAAAAAACACTACTATACCAAACATCAGTAGCTAATTACACACCCGAAAATGGCTTCCTCAAACAAACAGAGTGAAGTCATTTAGAATCCTTTTTCATTTTATTTTTTATTTTTTATTTTTTAAGACTATCAACAACAACAAAAAAAGTTTGGGGTTTTTGCCACTTTTCCATCACAATTACTGCAGACATGTTTGAGAGGATTTAGATTTCAGAGTCAGTGCTGTTTCTCCTTCCAGGATGGTTAGAGAGAGAGAGAGAGAGAAAGAGAGCTTGTGTGATGGTCAAGTTTCTGGATTGGGCTGAAATGGACACACACACACACACACACACACACACACACACACACACACACAATTGGCACCTCACATGGCAGTGCCTCTGTTGCCACTGCAGCACTCTCTCTCTCTCTCTCTCTCTCTCTCTCTCTCTCCATGGCCTCTCTGTTCTGCTCTATTACCCCCGCATAAGCCTCGCGCCTTTTCCTGCGGGGAGAGGAGCAATTTCCTGTCGCCACGCGTTTGATCAAGTGCTAAAACCCGCGCGATCAACACAGGGACAGATGTCGGCTCCAGATGGCCGCGCCGCACCACCCGGGGCAGCCGAGGGTCTGTGCCAGGATGGCAGAACGGCAGTGGGTAAGGGCAGCGGGCACCCTCCCTCCGCTCCAGCCCGACAAATGCAATTAGGCCCTTTAGCCACCGGTTACCTGCTCAGGCCGACACCGAGCTTCAGAGGGCGTGATTAGTGTCTGCTACAAGCAATATGTGGAATTACAGCAGGACACAGAAGCAGGGCATGATGGGACAGCTCAGGGGAAGGCAGGTGAAGGGCTGGATTGGGGCATTTCGGACTTGTTTTGGAGCACTTTGGGATATTTCTCGGGGTGGATAAGGGAATAAGAGTGATGGCTTGATTCACCATCACACCTTCATCGTCTCGACCAGTTCCAGATTGACAGATCGTGCCAACATCTGTCAGCTGCTCAATTTCTGGGCTGTTTTTGCGGAGTGTTTCTGTGACAAGGAGTCGAGTTGCCATTTTATTCCCCTCATCATTTCTGAACGCCAGATCGTGCCAGTGCAGGCTGAGCCGACGTCTTTGTCAGCTCTCCTCCTTCGATTAGCCCGAGTTGTGGCGATCTGTCATCTTCCAAAATGGCTGACAGATGCATCAATCTGCCGCTTTCTGTCTCCCACTGACGCCAAAACGCCCAGGCGGACCTTTTCCAGCGATTTTTTTTTTTTTGCAGGCCTCCCATTTGCTAGAGGGCAGCGTTCCACGAGCCCATGTGGCCAGCAGACACAGCCATGTTGGAGGAGGGCTGTTAGGCTCACCTGCTCCCCGGAGTGAGGCATGCTGGGTAGGGGGATGCGGGTCACCGGGCACAGCTGGGGGTCCGGCGCAGAGCTCCTACTGCTGCCACCGGCATTCTCATGTCCCATTAATGCGGCTGGTCAAAATGGGCAAAAGGGGTGTGTATAGAGTGTGATAGAGTGTGTGTGTGTGTGTGTGTGTGTGTGTGTGTGTGTGTATGCACTGAGTGTGCCTCTCAGCAGGGGCCTCAGTAAACACATGTCGACTGGCCACAACCAGTTTAGGGAAAAAAGAGAAAGGCACAGCAACTGTGTGTTTTTACATGGAGAAAGTGTGTGTGTGTGTGTGTGTGTGTGTGTGTGTGTGTGTGTGTGTGTGTGTGTGTGTGGCTGCAGGGCCTCTGAGTCACACACACCTAACCTGAGGTTGTGGCACAGTCATTAGGAACATGTGCTGGCATTATTGTTACTGTGTGTTGTTAACACGGTGTTACAGGGAAAAAAGCTGGAAATCACAAATTAGAAAAAAAATTAGATCCCATAGCAGACAACATTCCACTGTTTTTACGTTTTAATGCTGAATGACATGGAAAGGATTTTGAATTTTGAACATTTAATTTGTGTGGATGTATCTTTGCATTGTGTTGCACCCACTTCACTATAAACGAACAACATATCCATCATAACTAAATTAACGTAACGCTTTCAACCGAGTCACAGCTTCAGTGTGTCCTAGATTTGTTTTTTGTTTTTTTTATGGAGTTATGTTCTCATGTCCAGAAAGTGTATTTTCAACATTTGAGTGACGTATAAAGCGCTAATTGATGTGTAAAAAACGGTTTCTAGTAATTCGCATAGTATGGCTCTTCATTTCATCAGTCTCAGCAAATATCATTTTCAGTCAGCTATGAAAAGAGCCGCTCGCATCTCCAGGGACTTATCACAGAAACGGAGTTTAATTATGAGGAAGAATATCTCATTTTTAATATTCTGAATCATTTCCTTTATCAGATGGGAAGTGGAAGCTGGATCGTTTTCTAAGCTGTAATTGTGTACCTACGTGCATTTGGGTGTGTGTGTGGGGGGGAATTATAGAGACTGAGAGAATTCTTTTGAAAGAGAAAAGATGGAAGAAAATAGTTGAAAGATGTAGTCACGCTTCTGCCTCGTGCTTCTCCCTCAAAGACCTTTCATTTCTGGATTATGACTTGCTGGTAAATATTATATATATATATATATATATATATATTTCCCCTTTAAATGTGTACTTGGATCATAATGTTTGTCACATGATGAAGAATTATTATTGCATATTTTGTCCTTTTTTTTTTTTTTTTGCTTTTTTTTTTCTTCACAAAGTCAGATAACTAATATTAATATAAATATCTGAATATGACCTTTAAGAGTGAAATCCGTTACAAAAAGTGTACAGATGGAGGGGGGGGGGGGGGGGTTCTGTCAGTTATTCTACCCAGCATTAAGGATTTAGTGAAAAAGCAGAACATTCAGAGTATGAGAAGAGTGCCCCCTGTTGGTTATAAACAAACCAAACCCTAAATGATCTGTTTCTACACTTCAATACCACACATTTCTCAATTGTCCAAGTATTAAGCCAGTTAGTGCCAGACACTGAATACTTGTGAATCATTGTAGGTTTGCTTTTGGGTTTGTTTGTTTTTTCAGCCTGAGCATTGGAAGAAGATGATATAGAGACGTCAAGGTCTTTTTAAAAAAAAAAACATTCAGAAAGCTTTGCATTCAACATACAGCTCTGGACATGGTGTTTCACACGAATCCCCAATTCAGTTCTTTACTTTAGCATTGAAATCAAAGCCAGTGCTTTTAATTACACCAGTGTTCATGCATCTTTTTACAGGAAGCTGCATCATATAAACTACTGCTATGGGTCGCAGCCATTAAATGGTCAGCTTGTGTCAGAATTCTTTGAATATTTTTTTTTCTTGTAATTGTCATAAGGCACAGGATAAATGTATGTGTATTATGTGTAGATTAACAGAAATTATTAGGGATAAAAAAAAAAATACTGAGTTTTCTTAGTTTCTGGATCAATGCACAAAATGGCAACCTTTCACCATTTTGCCAAACTTTTAATTCAGTTATTTAAACATTTACATTTGCATTTGGCAGACGCCCTTATCCAGAGTGACTTGCAGAGTGAAGTGCTTTGAAGTCTCTATCAAGAAATACATCCTGATACTGGTTCACTAGGTCACGGACTAAGAATACCATCAGTCTAAAAACTCTGTTGAGGCTCATTTAAATACTTCAGGAAGAGGTAGGACTTTAGACATTGTGACTCAGCTGTTCGGACATCTAGGGGAAGTTCATTTCACCACATAGCGTGCAAGGAAGACATGCATCAAGCATGCTCTTCTCTGCTCTGGCACCTGAGAGATGGAGGGACCAGTCGAGCGGTACCAGAGGATCGGAGGGAGCGTGGTACAGTGCGGGGTGTCATAAGGGCTTTAAGGTCAGTGGGCTATGTAGGCAAACATCAGTGTTTTAAATCTGAAGCAAGCAGCTACAGGAAGCCATTGAAGGGAGCGTAGCGATGGAGTGGTGTGTTGAAAACAAGTCGTGCAGGATCAGTTGCAGAGGTCGAATGGTGCTCAGGGTCAGACCTGCCAGGAGCGAGTTGCAGTAGTCCTGTCTCGAAATGACAAGGGATTGAACAAGCACCTGAGTGGCCTGTGTGGATAGAAATGAACAAATCCTTCTGACGCTGTAAAGGAGGAATCAGCATGAGCGTGTCAGCTTGTGAGAGGAAAAGGACAGTTGATTGTCCATGGTTACCCCCAAGGTTGCATGCAGTGACCGAAGGAGAGATGTAAATACACTCCCCGGCCACTTAATAGGGCCACATGTACACCTGTTCTTTCATGCAGACTATAAGAACGTAAATTGTGTCGTGCTTTTTGTCTGCAATAATACAGATAGATATGAAGGAAGTTGACAAAAATGTATTACCACTAGCAATTAATAAGGCATATGGGCAACTAATGTTCAATTTATGAACAAATGTTCATACCATTAGTGAGTAAAATTACATCAATAATTTAATAAACAAATTGTTAAGTGGCAAAATTAAGAACTGAGGCTGAAAAGCATGTTTTGTTTTGTTTTTTTACACCAGAGTTTATTAACATTTGAGGACGCGCGGTAATTTAATTAATGCAAATTTATCTGGACTATTTTAGTCATGAATTGAATAAACAGCCAGTTCAGGTGTATTTTGTTAATATTTAAACTACATGTCAGTCATTTTACTTTGTTATTTTCTTAATATTGCTTACAGTGTATTGTTGAAATGAATCGTTATGTAATTGCTAGAACAGAGGCAGCGAGTTTGTATTTGTGCGTTGTGGTGCTTGGGCCCCTGTTCCAGCTTCTGCTGCAGTCATTTGTCAGGACAGATGGATGAAACAAAAGCTGATGCACCTAACTACGAGTTTTACAGCAAACTATTAAAGTCCTGCGCTGTTTATCCACAAACATTTGAATACCTGTCTTCAGGCCAGTTTAATTATCCTCCCCCTTCTGTCCGTCCCTCGCCACTTTGTTGTCTCCCAGCGAGAGAGAAAGAGGGAGAGAGTGAGATTTGTTTCTGTTTTCATTAAGATATGACTGCAGTGCTGGAATGGCATGACTGTATTTCAGCACTTCCACAAAGTAGCTCGGCTCTTCTTCGTTCGCACGAGGTCTTCCTCCTGCAAAGTCAAAGCAATTAAAGCGGCCTGTGATGGCTGCTTTTGAAATCTCAGCGCCTCGATAAGTGCACTCCTGTGATTCGGTTCGATTCATCATTACGGAGCACTTAGATGTGTAATTCCGTCATTTACATCTTCCGTCCTTTCATGTCCACCTCTTTAACGGTGCGTTTAAAGCCATTATTAGGCTGCGAACAGCAAGTACGAGCGGCAAAGTCCCTGATTCAGGAGCGACGAGAGCCACTGCACGGTATACTGAGGGAATGTAGAGGCGGTTTTTAATTATCTGGACTTGGTACAGGATGCCGGGGGTTTTTGATTGTTTAAATGAAGCAGCTGGTTTATTGTCTCCGCTTAATTCCCCCATTGTTTTTGGAATATGTCAGACTTCTTTATTCTTTTATCAGGTGCGCTGCAGGAGGAGGAACACAATAGCCTTCATAGCGGCTGTGCTGGCCGCGGCACAAAGGCTCTGGGCAAAAAAGCACCCCAGGCCAGGCGCAAATTACACTTTTCTCCAGCTCAGCTCTGTCTTCTCCTTCATATATGTGCTCTTCTGTTTTACAGTGTACCTCTGACATACATATAAACACAGCGGCGCGTAAATAATAACACAGATAATAATGATAGCAGTCTCAATTCCACATGCTGTGACTGGGCCTAAAAATCAGTTCATGTAATTCTGTGTCACTGTGGTCGCCGAGTGCTTCAGTGCTACCTACAGAAACATCACTGAAACCATGTGACCGACCACGAGCAGTGTAAGTGTGTGTACATGCATCACACATTTCCTTCATTTTGAGTGCTGCATTTTGAGCCTTGGATGCAAATCGGTTTGGTGTTTCCTCTGGATTTTTCTGTGTAGTACAGCACAAATAATAACCTAATCGATAATATAAATGCTAATTATCCTTCTGTGATCTATCTTTGATATATCGATACATCAAAGATCAGTAGTAGTAAATATTAAACATTCTTATTGAGCCATGTATTAAATACTGAAAGCAAAGCCATATTTTTTATCCCGATATATCAGCTTCCAAATTGTAGCAATTATATAAATTTACACAATTAATATATTTCCCAGAATGCATTTTTTTTTTTTTTTTTTTGTAGGTTTGAGAGACTATTTCATCATAAAACATAACAACCAATCAAGTTCTAGTATGTAAATGCAGGACATGGGGAACACCGAAGAGGAATGTTGTTAGGGACGTTTCTAATCTGCGTATTAATCAAATCTGGATTTATATATGAAGGTTAAAGTGTCTGTAACCATTTATTATTCAATTCAGGAAAAAAAAAAACACTAATCCTCCAACACTTCCAAAAATATTCTGCAAGAAACAAAAAAACTGCAAGCCCAGGTGAGTTTTTGACAACAGATCACTTCAGGAACGTCTTTTTCTTGGCTCCCGCTGTGTTCGTGATGAGCTGTTAATGAAACGTTTCTGCGCGTTCGGGGGGTTTGACTGGTGTTGAGTTGCTCTCCCTGTGGCAGGTGACAGTTCAGATGTGCGCTGATGTTAACTGCTGCCGAGTGCAGTGGGAGTTCTGTTATTTTAATTAGAAGATAAGGATTGAGAGAGTCTTTCCAGGCAGTGTGTGGTGTCGGTGACAGGATCCAGCTGATGATGAGGATGAATATGATTCACCCGCTGATACACATGCTCATACGTTCTCTCCAGTTTTATGATGCGAGACTCGTGCTTCAAACTGGAACCAAATATAAACTAACAGACATACAGAACGCACAGTGCCATGGCAGTTGCAAAGCAAGTACGAGTTTACGTAGTGACCTCACGTTAGGTTACTTGTTATTATAAACATTTGTAATGGACTCAGCAATCACACTGGTGGAGCTGCTCTTGCTAATGCCTCCCTCCACCCTGTTTCCTGAGCCAACAGCTGGGACGGGAATCACAGGTCCTCCTTCATTCTGACGCTCTGTCGGCATGTTTGCACGTCTCTGAAAGCTAACAGAGCACTTTAATTAATTGTCCAGCTTTCCCTTTGAAACAATGTCCTAATTCTGCCATTTAGCACCGGCATATCATAGTTTGTTGTTATCTCGGCAGCCAGATTTTGGTAAATAGTCATATTAAAAACTTTAATCTCCTGAATGGAAAATGAAGAGCAGCTGAAAGCCCTGTCATGTGCAGAGATAAATATTATCTGAGCTTAAACCTTCCCTCTTATCCGCTCCCCCTCCCTCTCTCTGCTGTCGCTCTCTATTCTTCTGAGTTAATAAATATGTTCATAACACTACAGTAGAATGTTTAAACTAAAAAAAAAAACTAAAAAAAAACAGAAGCTACAGAAGTAGTATACAACTTTTTTTTCTTTCTTGGTGTAGTACTATTACCAGACACAACAGTACTTACATGACAGTGCACAGCTTATGCATGTCTTATGCAACTTCTTTGTGGTCATTAAACGTTATCAGATAAACTTCACTTATCTCTGCAACAATGTTCATTGCCAAACTGTAGATAACTGGAGAAATTTTGTAATAATAAACAAAGGTGTCAATAGAGGTTTTTATTCCTTATTTTTATTCTTAAACTTACACCAACTAAACCCCAAACAGGACTTCTGATGTGTCAGTTAATACTGGAAAGTTCAAAAGACCTACACAACTGTCACTCATTCTGGATTCATATGTTGATTTACTTGTGTGACATTTTTATTTGGGGGATTGATACTGTGATATTAAAAATCTGAGCTCATACACAAAATGCAAATTGTACCACACACTTCTTGTGTGTCATGAGCACAATAACTGCCATCAAAACATAACACTAAACGTTAAATTTATATGTCCATTCAGTCCACAGCAGTATGCATTTTGCAAAATGTAAATGGATGTTAAATACATGCATTTTGTGTTTTTTATGTTTGATAGGTGGCCAGCTATGGTGCACCACCACTAAGAACATAATGGAAGGCGAGGAGCTAGTGGCGTTTGTGGTGGACTTTGACTCTCGGCTGCATTCGGTCAATCACATGTCCCTGAGCGAGGGCATGTACCCAGCACGCCTTCTAGACACCATCCAGCTCCTACCACAGCAAGCCGCCATGGCGTCCATTCTCCCCACCGCCATAGTTAACAGTAAGGGCACAAACACTAAATCCTTCTAAATAAACATCAACATCTCTACACTGGAAAAGTGCTGTGTGTACACACCGAACGAAAATGGCGATGGACTCAAAAACATAGTACGCTAATAAAGTCATAGAACTGCTTCCTGCAGTAAATTTGGCTGCAAAGGTGTTGCATATGGACACTCACCTGTTCCCCGGCTGTGTTTGCCAGTATTTTGGCCAGCTGAGCCAACTCAGCTCTCATAACATACACACATCTACAAAAAGCAATTTGCTGCATGTGTTAGTTATCCATACATTAAGCTCTGTAGCAGGGATCCAGGGATAAACATAACTGACCTTCAGTGTAGTTTACAACAAACATTCTTTCCAATATGTTAATTGCAGAAATTCAAGCCATGTGTAAACACGGTTGGTTGACTTAATAAAGGCTATCAAGGGTTCAGCGTGACAGGAAGGCTACTACTAGCAGATGGTGCCCTGTTTTAGTTTGCCCTTGAGGTAAGGGCACCAACTTACTGGCTTCATATTAAGCTGCTGTGCCATTTCAAGTTCAGTACAAGTACCGGACAAAACTGTTCAATAGAATATCTGACTGAAAAATAATGCCACCTAGTATGGGCCAGGTAGTACAGTAATAAAATAAAATATAATATATAATAAAAAGTCATTGATTATCTGCAATTTTTCTTCAGCTTTCTAATCAAGCAATCTGAATACAATAAAAGTTACAAAGTAAGGTGGATTTTGTTTAACTGAACCTGTGCTAATTATATTGAAATTGCTGTGTCTTTCAGAGGACATATTCCCTTGTAAGGCTTGTGGAATCTGGTTCAGAAGTGAGAGGAACCTGCAGGCTCATCTGATGTACTACTGCAGTGGGCGGCAGAGGGACCCTGACAGTGTACCTGAGGAGAATGAAGTGAACCCTCATCAGACCCCCAGCATCTGTCCTTTCCCACAATGCAACAAGAGCTTCGGCACTCCTCGTGCCCTGGAAATGCACCTGAACACACACAGTGGTGAGTGGACATCCTAAGTAAAGCTTCTGCAGGCAAAGAAGAATTAGATTAGGCATTCTTTGTTATACACATTGGCCTTCATAGTCCATAGCACAAAGTACTAAATAACTCAAATAATCTATCAGCCAACTGAGTTTTTATCCAGTCTAATATCAGGAGGGTGGGGGAAGGTTTTGCATAATGCAAGATAGTATGTTGACTGCTGTAACATGAGGGGACCAAATCTGATATTTACCTTTTATCTTCCTCAGGTGTCAAAATGGAAGAGACACTCCCCCCTGGCACTAGCTTGAAATGCACAATCTGCAACTACACAGCGGATTCTCTCATTACATTCCAGCACCATATCCTCACTCACCTATCACAGGCGGCCTTCAGATGCAATCACTGCCATATCAGCTTCCAGAACCACAGGGAACTCTTGCAGCATCAGGACTTACATGGCCACTCTGGCAAGATCCACAGGGAAAGCGACAACGAGCAATCACCACGGGGGACAGAGGAAAGTCTACAGACCCGAACAGAGCTAGCTGCAAGGAAGGATGTTGTCATGCAGAGCCCCAAAACTGTGGCCAATAAGGACAGTGCCCTCGATGGAGAGCTGGAAAGAACCGAAAAAAAGCTTGTGCTTGGACTTCAGAAAGGAGACGGTCACCCGGGCGCGAAGGCCAGTTTTTCTTACACCAGGATCAAGTCAGAGCCTTCCAGTCCCAGACTGGCCTCCTCACCAGTTCAGCACAACATGGGACCCACATTTCCGATGGGCCCATTCCTGTCGCAGTTCGCATTCTCCCAAGACATTTCAGTAGTGCCCCAAGCGTCTGAGATTTTAGCCAAAATGTCAGAACTTGTGCATCGCAGACTACGCCAGGGAGGGAACAGTTACCCGCCAGTCATCTACAGCCCTCTGATGCCAAAAGGGGCAACCTGCTTTGAGTGTAACATAACTTTCAATAATCTGGACAACTACCTTGTCCACAAAAAACACTACTGCAATAGTCGCTGGCAGCACATGGCAAAATCTCCTGATTTCTCCACTGTTTCAGACAAGGTGACAGACTCTGTGAGTCCAAACAGTGGTCACAGTTCAGTAGGGTTGCTTGCTGGATGCCACCCACCAGAGACTGATCATCTAATGCCATCAGCATGCTTGAATTCCTCTGTTTTGGACATTATTAATGCCAGTGGTAAAGTGCCTGATAAAGACCTCAGAGAACAGGTGAAAAAGGTCACCACACCAACAGGTGTTGAAGACAAACTCAATGGTAAGCAGGCTGAAGTCAAGAGTCCAAACACATCCTTAGGGGATGGTGAGAATGATCCAAACAAGACCACTTGTGAGGCCTGCAACATCACCTTTAGTCGTCACGAAACTTACATGGTCCACAAGCAGTATTACTGTGCCACGCGCCATGACCCACCAATGAAGCGCATGTCTACTAACAAGGTGCCTGCCATGCAGAGAACCATGAGGACACGCAAACGCAGGAAGATGTATGAAATGTGCCTGCCAGACCAGGAACAGAGACAGCCAATAGGGCCACAGTCTGGATTTCTGGGTGTTCCCACTCTGGGAAATCCCTGTACATCCCAAGAAACTGCTGAAGGCCTGGCTGACCGTTTCCACCCGCGCTGTGACGTTTTTCAAGGGATGGTCCCGAAACACCTTGAGGCTTCTCTTACAGTCACAAAATCCATCCTAGCTCCCAAAAGCAATGCCATTACTGACACGCAAGAACTGGATGCACCAATCGATCTTAGCAAAAAGTGCTCGCTAGGCTCCGATAAGACATGTAACTCACCCAAAAGACTCTTGGACTATCATGAATGCACTGTTTGCAAGATAAGTTTTAACAAGGTGGAGAATTACTTAGCTCATAAACAGAACTTTTGCCCAGTTACAGCTGCTCAGCACGAGATTGGTGGCATGGACCAGACTGTGTTTCCAAGCATGAAGATTGAAGGCACTAATCCTGAAGACATATTTGACAAGAGTCCTGTGAAATCTGAGAAAAATGGTGGCACCAAGGTGACTGTGCAAAACGGCAGTCTGTTCCCTCCGCACCTTGGACCTGTGCCAGAGCTAAAGACTTTCAATGACCCCCAGCTCCTGCCCTCCAAAGAAGTGTTTTTGCCACACGGGCTTTACCCTGGAGCAATAAAAAAGATGAAAACCACTGAGCCAATATCGCCATATTTCGGGATAAAGCCTAGTGATTTCCTGGCAGGGGGCATGGTTAAACAGGGTGAACCCAGTGACCAAGAGCAGGGTACTAACAGAGCAACTGAAGAAGGCAAAGAGCAACCGGCAGCCAATGGCTGCCCTCAACCTGGCAAAGACCCACTGCCCCTGCTCCCAAAGAACAGGGGAATGGTCATCGTCAATGGCGGGCACAAAGTGGACGACAGCCAATCATCGGTACCCAGTCAGCAAGAGAATCAGCCCAACAACACATCGCCAACAGACGGGCAAACATCTCCCACATGGGGCTCTGAGAACCCCCCAGATCCTAACGGCAACACATCACCCACATCTAAATCGCCGGTTGAGGATGCGCCACCTGTTGTGGCCAAAGGTATAAATGGTTCGGCTCAGCCAGCCGGAAGCGGCAAGTACTGCCGCCTCTGTGACATCCAGTTCAATAACTTATCAAACTTTATCACTCACAAGAAGTTCTATTGCTCGTCACATGCTGCCGAGCACGTGAAATGAAATCTTACTCTCCCTCCACCTCTCCTTCCTCCTTCTTCTCTCTTTTTCGCTACACTGTCGTGTCTGGAATAGTGCATCATGCAGTTTTATATGCTGCTTGTGGACAATCAAGAGCTTCATCTTTCATTTTTCATTGAGACTTTGATGCAAAACTTTTGTCGAGAAAAAGATTCCATGTGTAATATTGGTGCCACTTTCACCTTTATTTATTTTACAATCAGTATTAATAGGAGTAGTGACCTTAATTTAAACACAAAGGAAATTTATATCAGAGTTGTTTGTAATGTTATTGTATAGTCATTCTTGTGTAGCAATCATTGTTTACACTGTATTGTAGGTTCAACAAGACGATAGACAATACAAAACGGAAATGCATTTTAGACACAAAAATAGCTACTGAAGCACTTGTGCATTCTTATTTGCTGTAAGTTTTTTGTATATGCCTAAATGTCATTTGCAGTACTCATGACTTCTCAGCCTTAAACACGGTTTGAAGGGAAAACCAGGCACAACTCTGCATCTCATTTTTTTTGGCATATACAGTACATCCAGCTTTGCATATGTATGTAGCTGTTGGTCTATGTCTTTTTTCTTTCTTTCTTTTTTTTTTTTTAACTCAGAAGTGGGTGTTTTCATCAGGATGGCAGCATTCTTGTATAGTACTCGTATTTCAGTTTGCAATCCATTTTGGTCTCCCTTTTTAAAAATTTGCTCTCAATGCAATACTTTGTAAAAAAAAATAAAATAAAATAAATAAAAATTAGAAAAAAGAAAAAAAGGAAAAAAAAGGAACATTACTGAAAGCAGTATTAGGAGAATGGGAGCAAGGCAGATATTTCTAACTCCTTAAGAACAACAATTGTACGAAAGTAATTTTATTGCTGTTACATAACAAAATGGATGGGAGAGGATTTTGGGAGGGATGCTGTTAAAAAAAAAAAAAAAAAAAAAAGATCATTCCAATGTCCTTATAATGGAAAAAAAAAAAAAAATATTTCTTAAAAAATGTTGTTGCTATGCATGTATATGGATGGAATAAAATTCCAGAGCTGTTGGAAATTTTTATTTTGATGTGGTGTCATAATTAAACCTTAATCCTCAGGATAAACTTGATGTCTTGGTTTTCTTTGAAGAAATGTATTCATGAACGAGATATAGCAAAGGTTTTCCCACAAATCACAGCAAACATTTGACACACAAAGTTGAAAGAATGAACTAAGAAACTGTTAAAATATATATATATAGTGTCACATTTTTGGCTGTTTTTAAAAAAAAATAATAATAATTAAAAAAAAAAATCAAACATCAAAAAACAATGAGATGATGCAGCACAGCTGTGAATGTAAACGGTTTCCAAACAGGAAACCTGATGGTGTTCAGAAGGCAGTTGAACAGGGTCTCATTGCCTCATTGCATGTTTGGTTTGCCTCTTTGACACGAGCTCCAGTAAATGTTTGCTTACCGATGACGCCGTTTTAGAGATCATGTGACGGTCCGCCCCCTGAATGTGAATGAGCTTGGCCTGAGGGTAAACTCGCTTTAAACACTTCCTCTGCACATCAGCAAAAACCTGACACACACAAGACAAATAACGGGGACGTCACCTAGTTACAAAACATCCCTTGTTTAACTTAAATGTCCTGTTGACCCAGACATGTCTCTGTGGACAGATCTATTTAAAATACCTAAAATGTATTTCAAGTATCAGCAATGTATACAATAATGACACACAATAGACAAATTGCCTTCATATGCTTGTGGCTCAAATTAGAGATGACGAAAATGATTTTTAATCATTTAGTTCATACTGAGCCAATCACAGGATTGAGTAGATGACACTCACTTGGTTGAGGTGAGCAGGGAGCTGTTCGTCGAATGAGTCCCCAACGATAACGCTCAGTGATATTCTGCTAGATAGCAGCTTGAATTTGGAGATCTCTCTGGGGAAAAAAAAAAAAAAGAATGAAATATGACAAATCAATGAGGGGGGAAAAAGATATCGGCTTGAATCCCAGTCAATGAGTGCTGAAAGGAAAATCAGTAGCAGCTCTCAATAACAGCAGTGTGTGTGTTTATGTGTGATTTTTTATTTTTTTTTTACCTGACTTGAGACGCGCTCTCGTTCAGGAAGTAGTGCTCATCCACGGCGCTGCTCTGGTGAGCCGGGTTACTCAAGAGGTATTTCTGATCAGAGGAAAGAGGAGAGCAGGATTACACTATCAGGAGACGAAGCTAATTTTTTTTTTTAATCTACAAAAAATCAGTTAAAATTCACGGCTCCTTGTTTAACTCTAGCCCTAGCATCAATTCACTATTTATAATATTACATTCTACAAGCAAATCCATTGTGTCTCCATGGACATGGGACACATTGGGGAAAGATGCGAGTCAGATGGTGAGTGCAAATGTTTGTATCCCTCATGGTTTTTAAATGGGGGAGCTTTTATCAAAATTTTACAATTTACAGAATTGTGCAGAACCACACAAGATTATCGTGTGCAATAAGTGATATTTAGAGCTCAAACATACAGGGAAATGTTTATCCCCCCCCCTCCAAACTAGTTAAGCAGAGAAGTCTGTCATCGACTCTGCAGAGAATAACATCACTGAGGAGGACCGTGTGCTTCTTTCTAGAAATCAGTGCTTAAACTTAGCAAAACTATCTGTTAATAGAACAAGACTATAACGGCTAGAAATCAGTTTTAAAATCTTAGGACGGTTTTAAAATGGAAAATACTAACTAGATGTGACTATATACAAAATATTTCCTCAAGATTTCTTTTTTTTTTTTTAATGTAGTTCTAATGTGATTTTCCACTAAATAGTTTCCACTCCCGTTGTTTGAGTGTGTAATATTTATTTTACACAATCATTTTTGCTCATCTTCTGAACTGTAAAAATTTGAATGAATACTTCCCATGAGAAGAAAACCGCGCAATGTACCAATGACAAGTAGTGTCAACAATAACGATAAATTAGATATGTTTATAAACTGAATTCAAGCGGTCTCCTGCCAGCTTGAATAATTAAACGGACTCATCCTCACTAGTGCATTTAAGTCCAGAGGTCCCATGTCCTGACATTTGTAAAGATAACATAGAGCTTTATTCACACACACACACACACACACACACACACTCTTTACACAAGCATTTTGTAAGCAACATCTCGACAATGAGGTCGACGGAATCGTCACATTTGTGAAGAACGATTCAAAGAGATGGCAAAGAAAAGAGTCGACAGGCACCTCGAGGGCCCCTCGTCCAGACCCGAAACTATCGAGTAACCATTAAGTGCAGTCCCATTGCTTCATCTTTCTCATGTAGAGAAGGCAAGCACATACATGTGGTAAAAAAAAAAAAAAAGTGGCTCAGCGTGGTAGGTAGTACGTTATAAATATGTAGTAAATATGTAGTAAAATCATTTGAGTCCTGGTGCCGATGATGTGACATTAATTCACTGCAACCCTCATTTCATATCCAATAGCAGCATAAGGTTGCCCTTTCCTCACTGATCCATATCGGAAAACTTTCCAACATTTAGTTTCCTTGTTTGTTTGTAAGACATTTAAATTATAGAGAGAATGTTTGCGCAGATACAACAAATGAGATTGATGGATGAAAACAACATGGCCTCATTTCTGCAGGTGTTGTGCATTAATTATTTTAGATCGCTTTAAAAAAAACAAAAAACAAAACCGCTTTAAATCATTCGACTCAGGTCAGCTTTCGACTCATGTCACAAATAGGAACCAGCAGCCGTCTGAGAGGTGGAAGGGGCTTATGCAAAAAAAAAAAAAAAAAATCTAATAAGTGATTTGCATATTCCCGGCCACACGTTAACTTGCATGAAATTGGGTGGAACTAGCGCGGAGAAGAGGCGCCTAGCTCGAGCATGGACGAGCTCGCTTCGCATCCTGACCTCAGAGACCCTGTCTGAAGACGTCTGGAAAGGGGGGAAAAGGGAAACGAAATAGGATACAGCGCCCGGGCCGTCCCCCGTGCACGCACAATCGCATCAGAGCAAAGTTGTTAAGCTCAGTTTGATGTCTGCTCTTTTTTTTTTTAACCGCTTTTCTCACCGTGCTCCAGACATCATTAAAGCACAGCAACGTGGAGGAGGTTTTTGATAAATAATTGAAACTAGAGCGCCACCATGTGGTTACTTTGGCGAAGCGCAAAAAGGAACAGAAAAACAAAACATACTGTATAGTCAACTCCTAACACAAGTGAGTCTCTGCTGTGATTACTTTAAGCATGAATGTGAATCTTCAGTCTGGAGTGAACCTAATACATGAAATAGTGGTGGTAAAGTGGGGGGGGGGGGAAGTAGAAGTAAAGGGGGGAAAAAAGTCAAATGGCAATTAGCACTGAGACAATATGGAGTTCAAAGGTTCTCAGATTATTTCAGCCAGAAACGCATTTTATCAACCTTCCTACAAAACTTTTAAAAAAATCTTTTTAATCCTGAACTTTAACCCACAAACCAAAGTGTTTATTCTTTTTTTTTTTTTTTTTTTTTTTTTTTTACACACAGCATTAAGACAAAATCTTAATCTGATACACTGCTTATCTGAAGAAGTCATTTTTTAAAAAATAGTTATACGTCACAATTATGAACAACACTTATTTAAAGTGAGCTAGCATATGAGTGCTCGGTCAGCTTATCCTTCAAACTATGGGCACCTTCTTCTTTACTTCTTTTTTTTTTAACGAGAGCTCATCAATTTCTACTCAACCTGGGAGGTATGAACTACATTCAAGTGATTTGCATCATCTGAATGCAGCGCAGAGCCCAGAAAAACCATATACGCACCTGTGTAACTAAACCCTGAATACAGATCCCTTTCCCCGTATAAATACTGATGTAACTTGGACTTAAGTTCTTGTGTTTAATTCGAACAATTAGTTCCATTTATTCAGAGCACCAAGGCCTGAAGTAATCACTGAAATGTGCAGTAGTAGTAACACGAGACCGTGTTCTCTCAACGCTTTTCAGCTCTGAAACACATTATATAACCTGTTCTCAGATATATAATCAACAGCCTCTCAAATAAAGTCTGACCAACTTGCTTTATTCATTCAAAGTGACCCAGCTGACTGTGTGTGTGTGTGTGTGTGTGTGTGTGTGTGTGTGTGTGTGTGTGTGTGTGTGTGTGTGTGTGTGTGTGCAGCTTTACCTGACGTTGGAGCAGTTCTCCTGAGACACTGTCTCCACTGAAACTCGGCTCCAGCAGCCGCAAGATGAGGAGAAGACGACTCACACCAGTGGCTGCAGAGAGCTGCATCATCTGTAATGAGGGCACCAGGTGTGTGTACCTGAAACACACACACACACACACTCAATGAACTGTCTGTCCCATTAACATATCTTTTTTTTTTCAATTTATTAATCACCTTTATACCACAGTGCTGTTTAGTTCTCAAGTCTGATTGGTCAGAAGGCACTGATTCATTTTCTAGAACTGCAGCTGTTACAACGGTGCAGGCGACAAGGTTTACAATAAGGCACTCGTTCTAATGTACTATAGTTTCTGTAGTAACGTGTGTAATTGCTCATATGGCCATTTTTGGAAAGAATCTCCAGTGTCAAGCTGTAATTTTTTCTCTTATTAACGTCAAGAGAGAGGAAAAGAAAGAAAGGCTGGTGAAAGAACAACAATGTATAGCCGTCATAACATAAGTGATAACAGGAACGAACTTCATTCTCGGACGTTCCACAACAACAATTGTTATTATAAATGGATAAGAAGTACAATGTGTCATTCTTTAAAAGAATTCATCATTGGATCAGATCAGAAAATGGGATAAATCCAATCAGAGACCAGTCCAGCATTTCAGGCCAGTATATGAGTTTAGAGTCCATATAATGCAGTAACCGATAACGATTAACCTACTTTAAATCTTAAAAGACTTATTAAGCCATCTTTGAAAACATCTCTAGCACAGAGGCGGACGAGAAACAGAGCACATTAGGAGAAGGAGAGGTGTTGAGAA
Organism: Cranoglanis bouderius; assembly: GCA_023630585.1. Classification (NCBI taxonomy): domain Eukaryota; kingdom Metazoa; phylum Chordata; class Actinopteri; order Siluriformes; family Cranoglanididae; genus Cranoglanis; species Cranoglanis bouderius. Next base: position 22,924,803 of record CM042539.1, read on the forward strand.
GAAAACTCAATAGTCAACACTGGTCTCAGCTCATTGGTGCTATGTATTGGCTGGTCTCAACCTACAGAGTCCAATCAATAACAAGAGAGAAACATGCTTACCTGCGCGCACACACACACACACACACAGAACCATTACACAGAAACACTTACACAAGACATTCATCACAAACCATAAAACAGTTGACTTTGCTCTTTGTTGCAATTGAACATGTTGCTACGGCTGAGCTGCGTATTGATGAAATCAGCAGTAAAGTGGCTGTAGGTAGTGTGTTTAATTCTGGTCCTGGAGAATCCATTAATGGCTTCCTGCTCTAACACCTACCTCAGAAGCCATTCATGAAGTTAAACAAGCAGCTTAGCCAACAAACTTTGCCTCTTTTTGTTTCACACTGGAGCTACAAGCATCATGTATTTAACCAGCTACCAGTTCAGCATCATTCAATCAGCATGTCCAAATAATTACACATTCCACTCAAAAGGACGAATAAAAGAAAAAAGCTATGGAATGAATACAATACTAAACTGTACATGTTTGATACTGGAATTTATACCACAGTTTGATTCTGATTGGTCAGAAGCAGTGCTAACTGCAAGATTTATATCAATGCACTCGTTCTAATATGTGATTGTTTCTATAGTAACAACATACACAGGAACGTCTATATCAGACGCTCCACATAAACATGTGTAATCGCTGATATGGTGACGCTTTCTGTGAGATGTTTACTTAACATTTCGGAAGGAGTCTCCACTGTCAGAGCTTTGTAACGGGGGCTGTTCTTGTACGTTTTTTAGAAAGAAGAAGTTGTTCAAACTTCTCCGCAGCCCAAAAGTTCCACAAAACTTATGACACAGCGATAACCTGACACTTTCAAATTCGTTCTCCGACCCAAACAGGCCTCTTCCTTTCACGCACATAAACATTCACACTGCGAATTAAAGACGGCCGCTCTGACATTCATCCTTCTTCGCCATCTCTCTGTCCGTTCCCAAACCTATTTCTGCTCCCAATTTAGATTCCTCTTCACCTTTCTTCGAAGAATTCTTTGCTCGTTTGACACCTTTTCACCCAGACACGTTTTCCTTTCCTCGCCACCAAAAAGCACATTCTGTGTCAAACCTCGGAGCTTTGATTTGGCGTCAAATCGGTCCGCCGGCATTGACATTTTATTTCGAGGTCTTCGGTTCACTTCTATTCATTTTTTTTTTTTTATTCTGCCCAGGAGGTCTGGATTATGCATGGGAAGGCATGCGTGTCAAAGGGCAATTTAGCAAGGGAAAAGACAGGCCCGATTGGTGGGATGAATTAAACAGATAACGGCAAAGCGCCTCGCCAATGTCAGTTATTTTTCAAGCTACTTCTCTTTTCTCTCTCCCTCTCTCCTTTGGTAGCGATGGAGGTGATGAAATGAGGTCGAGGCTGTGCACTTTCTGCTCTTTGACTTTCCCATCTGGATTAGTGCAGGATGAATGAAGACTGTTGCTCTTGTAGGGAGCAGGCGCATGACCCACTGTCGGAATGTCACACACTCTCTCGCTCCCACACACCGAGTCTGATCATCCTCAGAACTGATAAGAACCCTTCGAAATTTGCATGGGCTCCTTCCCTCCCTCCTCACTCGCTCTTCACAGGAAGAGACTACAGATAACAGGACACAGTCCAGTTTAACGGAATACTTTTCACCACTAGACAATAATTCAGGGGTTCTCAACTTTTTTGGCTATTTTATAGACTCAAAATTCTCACGATTGTACTGTATATGATCACAAAGTTTGCTAATCCAATCAGATGCTCATTCTTTGCTCCGTGGCAGCAGATGTTTCATGAAGTTGCTGATGCAATAGGCTAATGACAAAAATATTGCCCTTGCAGTTCAGATTACGGGCATACACTGAAAAATATATCATGAATATTTTATTTTGTAATATTTCTAGCCACCAGGAAGATGCCATGCAAAAATAGACTTATTTTTATTTAAAATTGTTCCAAGTTGCTATTAACATGCGAGCACTGTTGTGGTCTGGTATGAAATGGGATTAAAAGGAACTCCAAATTGAATAAAGGCTAATGATTTTTTTTGCAATAATAATAATAATAATAATAATAATAATAACCCATATTCCATACACTGCAAAAATGATAGCAAGTACTATAAAAGTATCTCAAATAAAGGAAAAGCTATGTAATATTTACCATTAATAATATATAACAAATATAAGACCATTAAGTCTGTAGCTGAGCTCATATGTTTACATACGTCTTGCAGAATCTGCAAAATGTTAAAAAAAAAATTTAATAATAAATAAATGAGGGATCATAAAAATTGCATTTTTTTTTTGTTTATTCCTGCTCTGAATAAGCTATTTCACATAACAGATGTTTACATATAGTCCACAAGACACAATAATAACCAAATTTACACAAATGAACCAGTTCAAATGTTTACACACACTCGATTCTTAATACTGTGTGTTGTTACCTGGATGATCAACAACTGTTTTTATGTTTTGTGATAGTTGTTCATGAGTCCCTTGTTTGTCCTGAGCAGTTAAACTGCCCACTGTTCTTAAGGAAAATCCTCCAGGTCCTGCACATTCGTCGCTTTTCCAGGATCTTCTGCATATTTGACCCCTTTCCATCAGTGACTATATGACTTTGAGATCCATCTCTTCACACTGAGGACAACCGAGGGACTCGTACACAACTATTACAAAAGGTGCACACATTCACTGATGCTCAAGAAGGCAACACGATACATTAAGAGCCAGGGGGGGTGTAAACTTTTGAACAGGATGATCGGTGTAACTTGTTATTATTTTGTCTTCTGGGAAAACATGTAAATATCTTATGTAGCTTCTGAAGGGCAGTACTAAATGAAAAAAAAATAAGATCTTTAAACAAAATAATAACAATCATAATAACAATCATAATAATCGTTGATCATCCAGGTAACAACACACAGTATTAAGAATGGAGTGTATGTAAACTTTTGAACTAGTTCAGTTGTGTAAATTCAGTTATTATTGTGTCTTGTGGACGATATGTAAACATCTGTTATGTGGAATAGCTTATTCAGGGCAGGACTAAATAAAAAAAAATATTTTACAATTTTATGATCCCTCTTATTTATTTTTTTAATTATTAACATTTTGCAGATTCTGCAAGGTGTGTGTAAACTTATGACCTCAACTGTACTTCTAGACATATTTACAAATTTCAACGTTGAAACTGTTTTATTCTATTGCCAGATAATTTCTTCTTTCTAGAAATAAATGATTGAAATAAGAAAAATTATCTGCCAAGACAATTTCAAGCTTTGAAATAAGTAAAAACTATCTAGAAATATGATTAATGATCTTAATAATAATCTAATATAGAGACATATTAGTGATATTTGCCTATATTGAAGATATTTTTTACTTGCTAAGATCTCATTTAAATCAAGTTTATACACATAGAACTACAGTGGGTATAGAAAAGAATCACCCCCCTTTAAAATCACATTTTGTTGCTTTTCAGCCTGAAATGAAGACGGACACAGTTTTTGTTTTATCCAGCTGTATTTACTCAGTGTAACTTATAACATCCAAGTGAAAGATATAACATCAACATGTCAGAAAAAAATTTAAAAAATAAAAAAAACAGAATCACCGAGTTGGAAAAAGGATCACCCCCTTGCTTTAATTTGCCTTAACTTTTTAATTACAGCCTTTAGTCTGTTGGGATATGTCTCTACTAACTTCTAGACATCTAGACTTTGCAATATTTGCCCACTCTTCTTTGCAGAACTGCTCAAGTTCAGTTAAATTTGATGGTGACCGTTTGTGGACTGCAGTCTTCAAGTCATTCCACAGATTTTCAATGGGGTTTAAGTCTGGGCTCTGACTAGGCCATGCAAGGACATTCACCTTTTTCTCCTTCAACCACTGTGTGGTCAGTTTTGCTGTGTGCTTTGGGTCATTGTCATGTTGGAAGCTAAACCTTCTTCCCATTGACAACTTTCTGGCAGAGGGGAGCAGATTTTCCTCAAGAATTTGACGGTATTTTGCCCCATCCATTTTCCTTCTATCCTGACAAGTGCTCCAGTCCCTGCTGCAGAGAAACACCCCCATAACACAATATTACCACCTCCATGCTTTACTGTAGGAATGGTGTTATTTGGATGGTGAGCTGTATTGGATTTCCGCCAGACATATCGTTTGGTGTTGAGGCCAAATAATTAATCTGACCATAACACCTTTTTCCACGTGACCTCAGAATCTTCAAGGTGTGTTTTGGCAAAGCTCAGTCGTGGGTGGCTTTTTTCTTGCAACCCTCCCATACAAGCCACATTTGTGGAGAATTTGTGATATTGTTGTCCCATGCACACAATGACCTGCAACTGCTTCAGAGTTGCTGTAGGCCTCTTGGTAGCCTCTGATCAGTTTCCTCCTGGCTCTTTCATCCAGTTTGGAGCGATGTCCTAATCCAGGGAGGGTCTGAGTTGTACCAAATACCTTCCACTTCTTAATAATAGACTTCACTGTGTTTCTAGGCATTGATAAAGCCTTTGATTTTTTTTTTGTATCCTTCTCTTGACCTGTCCACAACTTTATCCCAGAGATCTTTTGACAGTGCCTTGCCACCCATAGTTGATTGTTTGCTTCAGTTGCACTACAAAATGCTCCAGGAAAGCTCTTTTCATGCTGAGCTAATCAAAATGACAACAGCTGATCACAGTTGAAAGTCAAATGGCTTTGTGTGCCATTGAGAAGGTGATTAGCTACACCTTATTGAGTTTACAAGTCATTTTTAGGAGGGGGATGATCCTTTTTCCAACTCAGTGATTCTGTTTTTTTTTTTTGTTTTTTTTTCTCTGACATGTTGGTGTTATATCTTTCACTTGGATGTTATAAATTGCACTGAGTAAATACAGCTGGATAAAACAAAATTTTCAGGCTGAAAATCAACAAAATGTGATTATTTTAAAGGGGGGTGATTCTTTTCTATACCCACAGTATGTTATAAATCACATACAAGTCGCTTGGGCCAGATTTCCAGACTCTAAACCTAGCGAAACCTGCCCCTTACTCTTTCAAACCAAACTATTTGACAGCTTTTGATTATGTATTACATTGATTATGTAATGCTGTGAAACATTTTCAATTCACTATATCCTGGTCAAAGTTCACTGTGGCTTCCTGTCAGAAACCAGTGCACAGGAATGCATCCAAAGAGAAGAGCAGAAAGACAATCAGATTGTAACTTTGAACATTCTGAAGCTGTGGCCAGAAAAGTATACAAAAAGTACAGTGAGCCATGGGCAGAGCGTCTGATGCTGAAGCAAAATCATTGAAAAAGTTGTGGTTATTATATCAAGCAGTGATCGCATGGCTTATCCTTTACACATCCTCCTGACCCTATAACAGGGTAGTATAGTCTGACATCTATCATAAAGAACCACTAATGCCTGTGTAATATTTGTTAAATATTTCTTAATTTTTCAGAAGTGCCAAAACTTTAGATTTTAAACATTTTGATTTCACATGACCTGCATTTGGATGGCTTTTATATATCTCAAAAAAAAAATCTGGCCGAATGAATTAAATTAAATGAATTTAAATCAAATTAAATGAACAGTTTAAGAAAGCTCGAGGAATATTTCTGGAATAAACACACATCTCCTGAGATACCATATATCATAAATGTACTAAAAATCCATTGCAATACTTTTGCAAGGTATCCAACAGTAGGGGGCAGTCATGATCCACCATACACCATTCCTTCATTAAAAGGGACCTTCATTCTTCCCCTGAGTGACTCTGAGTCAATACTATAGATTAGACTGAGGTAAATACACTAGGGTTGCTACAGGCCTGCTTCATTAGCAGAGACTGGCAAGAGTAGCTACAGCTCTAGCGGTGCTAATTACTATTAACTTGCACCCTGGATTCCCCGGGAAATCCCCAGGGAGCGTCTACTTCCTGCATTTAATAATTTATGCTAACGAATGTGTGGATTTGTGTGATGCGACACACGGAAAGACTTCTGATAAGTTCCAGAAGAGCAAAGGACAAAAATGACAGGAAATGAGATTTTAGGTGTAATGCTGCAATGCTTTAAATGAATAAAATAATAAGACAGATATATTTCTTGCTGTGAGCAGTGTCAAAGTTTCATAGTTGTTCTGACATACACACACACACAGGCACCCACACATGCACGCGCACACACACACACACACACACACACACACACACACACACACACACACACACACCTTTCTGTTAGAGTGGCAGAAGTTTCTTTCTTTCTGCAGTCCTGTTCAGTGTCCAATCTCAGCCCAGATTTCCCAGAGGACTTCAGCCACTGGCTTGAACAGAACAGCTCAGGTGTGTGTGTGTGTGTGTGTGTGTGTGTGTGTGTGTGTGTGTGTGTGTGTGTGTGTGTGTGTGTGTGTCTGTCTGTCTGTGTCTGTCTGACTGGCCTCACACAACTATATTACTGGTTACCAAAAACAAAACAAAAAAACTCAGAAACTCAGAAATGCATTACAATAGTGCACTACTCTCAGGAACAGGTCAGATTTTAAATTGGTCATTATGTTCAGAGCAAAATCAATTTGCCAAAGAAGCCAAACTTAACATTTATTCCCCACAGGTTGATGTATGCTTGTGTTGAATCAACCTCTCAAAGCTAACCCACTAAAATTCCATGCTGAATCCTTGATTGTGATGATTAAATTTCTATAACAGCGGCTCTGAAAATAGTTCCGGCTACGAGGTTTATATCAGTGCGCTCGTTCTAATACATTATCCTTTCGACAGTAACAACTTACCCAGGGACTCGTTTGGTGGACGCTGCACATAAAGAAATAAAAAAATATGTGCATAATTATTGATATGGAGGAGATTTTTATTTTGGATTTTTGGAAGGAGTCTCCAGTCTCACTGATAGGCAGTCCCTCCAGAATTTTACGATTTTGCGATTGCAGAGATAAAATTTTTCTAAATTACTGCAGATTTTCTGCAGATTTGGGCCAAGACTCATCATGTGATGTCACCAAAATGCGCATTCAGTCAAAGCCCTCTTCGATTCAAATGCATCGAACATGAGTACAGCTAAAAGGCCTCATTTACCAACAAACATCACTGTGAAAGACCGTGCAAAACTATTTCGTGCAATTGCAATTTCGCTAATTTAAGGTAGTTTTCTGCAAAAAAAACAAAACACAAAAAACTCCTCAAGTTGCATCGCAAAATGTGAAAGAAACTCACAGCATTTTTGGCTGCAACAATCACAAAAAAACTCCACAAAATCCGGTACGGTCTGACTTTGTAACGGTCAGTGGTAAAGCTGTAACTTTTTTTTCCCCAATATGGTGAAGGTTTAGTGCTTTGTATAAGTTAATAACAAATGGTTATTTTTTGTTTGTTTGCTTTATTAATTTCAAGACAGAAGAAAAAAGAGAGGCTGGTTCAAAACTAAAAACAACTGTTTATAGTTGCTATAATGTAAAGGATAATATGAACTAACTTGTCTCGCAGACGTTCCACAACAGTAAATGTACAGTAACTACAAATTGATAAACAGTACAATTAATAAAAGTACTTCAATTAATACAAATTTGTAATTGGTAGCAAATAGTTGTGATATAAGAGGAAGAAAACACTTAAGGATATACTGTTGTGGGAAAATAATCAGTAACTCTACTTCACATCAGACATCAGGCTCGCTCACATCAACACAATGTTGATCACTTTCCTATAACAAAACTCTCAATCGTGTTTTATTCCTTAGTTCATTAGAGCCCACTAATAGGTTTGTTGGAACAAAAGCAAACACCCCATAAACGTCAATTTTTATTAGCAACATTAGCATCGGTGTCTGATTTAGCAACATGACTGAAATGAACGGCCAGATCCTGACAGGAGCTGCTGTTCTTATGATAATATCAGGCTCGCTGTGACTGTTTCACCTGCAGGCCAAATCTCACTGTTGATTTAGGTCTTCACATGGACTTTGCACACTTGGACCAGGACTTGACTTATTAGTTTCCAATCAGTTTCACTGTAGTTACTGAATAATATGCTTCAAATTAATAATCAGCCTTTTAACCCTCTGACAAAATGGTTTCCAATTTTCAACATTCTTTGTGATACAAAAAAAAATCTGTCTTAAGTAAGGAAAAAACACAACAAGCCATGCTGTTATAGGAAAACAATCATATGCTAGACATTGTGAAGTGGCCCAGTTACTGTTACCACCCCAAAGTCCTCTTACACCATAAAGATTTTACACTTTTATTACACTTATTATTTAATAAATGACATCATACTTTTAACAGTTTACAGTTACATTTCATGTTAGAGAATCTCCACAAAACAAATTAGTTCCTGTTTTTGCTTGCATTACAGTAAGCAAAAGCTATTGTAAACAATAGCTGTTCCCTTACCAGCTTCTCTTTTACGCTCTTGATGTTAATAAGACCAAAAAAAAAAAAACAAAAAAAAAAAACACAGCGTGTCACGTTACAGAGAAACCAGGAAAGCATGAAGTCTTCGCTTTCTGGAGACTCCTTCCAAAAATGTTAAACATCTCCTTAAAGAAAGCTTCACCATATCAACAATTATACCAATTAATTCGTTTATTTTCAGTATTAGATCATGAGGAGCACCTGCCAGGCAAATCATGTGAATGAGTTGTTAGAATAGAAACGTTTTAGAACGTTTTTCGTATATATTAGCACATTAATATATAAAGCAGTAATATAAACCTGGGACTTGCCTCAGCCATAGTGCTGTTATAGAAAATGACCAATCAGAATCGAGAATTCAACAGTGCTGTGGTATAATAAGCAGTAACACTCAGTAGATTATGGAAACATAGGTATACCCACATAAACCCACATGTATCAAACGCTATAAATTACATATAGAAAAATGCAACAAATTGTACACGTGGAGTTTCCATTTTTCCTTTCATTGTTTGTTTAGTTGATACAAAGTTTAGCACAGAAGCTATAATTAACAGTAACAACATGCTAAAATGAAAAAAAATGAAAATACGTTGCATAAATGGCCTTTATTCATATTCGTTATAAGCAAGTCTGGTCCCTGCACTGAAAATATTTTTTGTTACATAATGAAAAGTTGGGATAGGACTAGTGATAGCATTAATGTATATAATAAATAAATAAATAAATAAATAAATAAATAAATAAATAAATAAATATATAGTAATAATGTGGTATTGCATGAATGTCATTTAACTTATAAAGTAATGTTCGTCTGATTTGATAGTTCAAAGACATTGGACGTTGATATAGTGAGATGGCCAAATTGTCAGTTTAACAGAAATACTAAAACGTTTGGAATAATCACAATTATCCTCAATTAATTTCTCTAAGAGAGAAATTAGATCAGATCACGCAACAATTTTACCAGAAACAAATGTTCCTCTGAGGAGAACTATGACCTCCGTCTTTTCAAACTGGCCATGTACTTACTGTAATATAAACAGTGCACAGATATGTGTTTATTTACAGCCACAAATTTTATCACAGGAAAGTATTATATAATCAGTTTCATTATTTTCTCTTTGCAGAATGATGGCTGTTCAATAATCCCTTAAAATATGGTCTCTAAACAGATTACCTACTGCTCATCTCAATAATCTGTCACATGGAGAAAAAAAACGACAAAAACAATGACATTGATTTTATCGTTAATAAACAATGACCTGCTACGTTTCTAGTCCATCATACAATCTTCCCATATGCCTGCATAGATTTTTGAATGAGAAGCTTTTAAAATGTCCCACTTGCTGCCTTCCAGGTCATCAGGTAAAGTCACTTGTAAAGTGAAAAGCTGCAGATCAAAGACAGCACAGGACACAGAGTTTAGCTGATTCAATGGTCCAGTCAATACCATTAGTCTGAAGGAAGGTCCTAATGCATGCTGGGTAAACACAGAGACCTTCAAAAGCTTCTTCAGGAATCAATATGGCTTTGAAGGTCTTGGTCTAGGTTCTATTAGCTCACACACTGGGCCAGAGGAAAAAAGCCACAGTGGTAACCAAATCCATATGACCTTCACTACTCACTGGACAAACACTGTATACAGTCAGCAGCATAATTGTTGGCACCCTTGGTAAAGGAGGTTCTGAAATAATGTTTTTGTAGTTAATTAGTTTCACCTCACAGTGAAAATATGAAAGAACTCTAACCTATAATTGAAGTAAAATAAAATCATTGGCACCATTTAGTTTTGTCGTTTTCCAGCATTTTGTGAAACCTCCCTTTGCCAACATAACGGTTTTCTCCTACAATGCTTAATGAGATTTGAGAACACAGACCAAGGAACCTGAGAGAACGTTCCAATACCAAATCTCTGCAGATCTTCCAAGAACCTCTCTTATGGACTCTCCTTTTCAGCTCAAGTTTCCAGTGGAGCTTCGGTCAGGGAACTGGGATGGCCATGTCAAAAACATGGTGGTCACTGACCCTTTTTTGTATGGCTCTAGACATATGTATTAAATCATTGTCCTGCTGTAAGATCCAATCACAACCCAGTTGTATCCTTTTGGCAGAGCTAGCCAGATTTTCATTCATGGTTCTTGATGGAGTCCATGATTCTCTTCTGTATAACCAAACCCACCTTGAGTGTTTGTTGACAGAAAACTCATCTGCTCACAGAACCTGGTTCCATTCAAAGTTCCAGTAGTGTCCAGTGAACTTCTGTTTGTGATTAGATGAAAGGAAAGGCTTTTCTCCATGCATGTCTTCCAAATAGTTTGTTGGTATTACACTGGAGTCTGATTGTAGATTGTAATTGTAGACCCCAAAATACTGTCCTCTTCTACAAAGAGGTTTCTGCCAGGATCCGGAAGAAATTAATCATCCTATTCACTGTGTAGGGGGCAAAATACTGTAAACTCATGTCTCTTTCAGGAAGGTTCATTACAGCTCCAGTTGTTTTAAAGTTCTTAATTATTGCAATAGACCACATCTGATTAGTATCAGTATTGATAAGGGCTACATTAGATCAGTATCTGTATTGATAATGTATTGATAAGAGCCACCAATTTGCCATTTTTTAAAAATAGGATACAGTAAACTATCACATGCTGTGCTTCTACCATGCCTGAGCTTTTCCTGGTAATAAACAAACTACAAAAATAGAACCACAACTGGCATGACAGACGTTCTAGAAGATTCTGAGCCATATGGAAAGCTGCCCTATAGAATCGTCCTGCTTTCCGTCTCCTCCCCTTTCATGTGTATGTGAGACAGTTCTGGAGGTGACGTCTCGTTTCAGCATGAGGCACACTTAGCGAGCGTGTCTTTCATGTGGAAATACTGTCTCCGCTGTCCTCCTCAGGTGCTGCGACCTTCTTTATATGTCATATCATCCATTTATCTCAGAGACACCAAGCCCAATTAAAATGAAATCTGAAATCTGTAGCCGTTCCAGACTCCAAAACACACAAAAAGATATTTTGGCGAAACATTGCAGTCAGTGTTCTTAAAGTGATATGTCACAAGGCAAACAAAAAAGGGGGGGCTTTTTTGGTCAAATATTTTAAAAGGTAAAATAAGCACGTCTGTAAGTCTCTATGTATAGGACACCGAAGAAGCTTCTTCACTGCAATGCGCTTTTTATTGGTCTCCCATCCAAAACTCTTAACAAGATTACAATATGTTCAAAATTCAGCACATAAGAGTACACATTTATGCACAACAAACGACATGCTCATGTCACCTCTGTCCTTTATAACCCGTGCTGGCTACTGGTTACAGCTCACACTCAGTTCAAAACTCTTATTCTGACCTTTAAAGCACTTTATAACCATGCCCATCAATAGCTGACTGAAATACTCCATTCGACTCTCCTCCCTGGGGGGGGGGACCTTTATTCACCGTTATATCCCAGTTTCTCTGATGAGATGTAGTCTACCAATCAAAACACCCCTGTGCTAGCCCCCATGATAATATGCGTAGTATATTTAGTTTTTCAATGGTTTGGAGTTTTTGCAGTGGAAACATCAGAAAAATTAAATAAAATAAAAAATGTTTTAAAAACATTGGTGCCGGAAAAGCTGGTTTGAGTGTTTCAGAAAATGCTGTTCTCCAGGGATTATTTTCACACACAACAGTCTCTACAGTTTACCCAGAATGGTGGGGAAAACAAAGAAACATCCAGTGAGTGGCAGCTGTGCAGGCAGAAACGCCTTGTTGATCCGAGGAGAACGGCCAGACTGGTACAAGTTGACAGGAAAGCTACGGTAACTCAAATAACCACTCTTTACAACCGTGGTGAACAGAAAAGCATCTCAAAATGCACAACACATCGAACCTTTGAGGTGGATAGGCTACAACACATCAGATTCCGCTCCTCTCAGCCAAGAACAGGAATCTGAGGCTACAGTGGGCACAGGCTCACCCAAACTGGACAGTGGAAGACTGGAAAAACGGTGGATCACAAAATATATTTTTGCAGAAGTTTTGGTAATATAGCACTAAAAAGGGTCACTACAGGTTCAGATACTTTTGTCCAGTAATTATATATTAAAAAAGGAAAAAATCTCAGAAAGAAAAGGAAAGAATGTAAATCAATTGGTATAAAAATCGTTTTTAATGTCAATTCATTGAGTAACCAAGGAGTTATAGTCTATCATGATGTTATTATATCACAATATTGATATTTTATATTATCATACTGCCCAGTCCAGTATATAAAGAGGTTGCATCTTCACTATAAATGGTTTGTCGTTGTTGATTTTTTTCAGTTAGCTTGTTTTATAAAAATATCCTAGTATATTCTAAAAACACTATATTTTACATTTTGTATGCACAAACTCCCTTTTTTTGTTTGTTTAGCTGTAAGCAGTCCCGTGTCCCGCCAACACCCCCCACCCCCACCCCCCGCTTCCATTATAATTATTGAAACAGTGTCCTTGAAGATGTCAAAATGTAAAAACTAAATTGCTTTCTTACAAAAAATAAATTTTTTTAAAGTTCACGTTAATGAATAAATTAGTCAGAGTGTTGTGTCTCAGCTGCATTAGTAAGTTCATTACACAGTGCACGACTGACAGGTATCAAATGTCGCCTTAATTCATCTTTAATGAAAGGAGCCAACTCTACTTAACGCCTCCGTACGTAACAAAATCTGTTACACAACTCCATGTAAGCTATATTAACTTAAGTCGTAAGTTAATATGCCCAACATTTATTTTAGCATGCCTAAGTAATTGAATTGCATTTTATACATGCCGGGCTGAGGGCCTATTAATCACAGGGTAATTGGACACACATCACAGTTAAATGCTGCTGCTCCACTTTCAGTCACATATAAATTAAAGTGTTCTGCATTATTCATTCTTTATCTGACTGAACCCCAATTGTGTTACATAACTGCGGGAAAAATAACAGCGGCTGGAGGTTATGAATCAGGATGTGTGGGGAGATGGCTCACATGAGATTACTCGCACACCGCCACGGAACAAATCTCTCATATATCTTCATTATTTCAGAGTCATGCTGGGAAAGCAGCTAACGCTCTCCTGATCCTTACAAAAATACCCGTCCATAGAGGTATACAGGAGATCGAGATATAGTGACCATTTGAAACTACAGGAATTGGATGTATTCTACTGTAAATAGCGATTTATTATTTAGTTTTATACCAAAGCAAATATGATTGGCCAGGTGAAGTTGATTAATTTTACAAAGCAAATCACACGTTTATTGTACATGAATGAACTCATTCTAATACTTTATCAATTTTATAGTAACAGCTTACACAGGCACTTGTATGACAGGTACTCAGCATAAACATGGAATTTTCTGTGAGGAAATATTTAGTTTTTGGAAGTCGTCTCCAGTGTCAGCGATTCCAGGTTTCCAACACAAGAAAATCTTCAGGACAGAAGCGCTTTTGCAGAGTCTCTAACATGAAAAGCTACGTTTTTTTGTCTCGTGTGTTGAGGGAAGAATAGTTATAATTATAGCTGCTAAAATTTTCATAACGTTGTGGAACTTGTTTCGTAAACTCTCCACAACATTAAACGTAACTACAAATGGATAAAAAGTATGATGTGTCATTCTTTAAAAAGAAAAAGTTAACTGTGCTATAAAATTAATAAATCACTTCAGATGTTCAGTTATTGAATACTGAATACCAGGTATATGCTTTGTGGGTGAGGGTTGGAGTATGGTGGCTTTTTGTCCAACGCTACATTAAAACAGAACTGTAATAAAATTCTAATTGAACAAAAAAAAAAAAAAAAAAAAACATTTTATGAAAATAAATAATAATAATCTGCCTACTGGAGGCACCAGTTATCTACAGACTTCCCAATTCTAATTTTACCCATAGACAAAATATTTAACACTCACATAGCTGGCTATAAAATAGTATTAATCCAAGAAATTACACAAGTCTGGCCTTTAACTTACTTAAGATTTTGCTAGCTAGTTATCTAGAGCAAATAGAAAGGAGGTGCATTAGCTAACTATACTAGCCGGCTGAAGGTGCTTCAACATTCAGAATATGGGACGTGAAATTAATTTGAATAAAGGTGCCGAAAGTGTTTCTTGACCTATAATAATCATATAATTATAAAGACAGCTACAAAAAATGTGATTTGTAATGTTACCATGCAAAAGACCTAGCTAGTTTCTTCATTTTAGGATTCTGTTTAGAATTTTTCTGGCCCTGAAATTGACTCTGGAGTTGGAACAGGGCTGCTCAGCCCTGCCCCTGTTCCTTAAAACGCAACCTATGAGCCATGCATAGTTTCAATGATGAACTCAACTTAATTTGTCCAGAATTAAGGCACTGAGAAAAAATGAGTTGCTGTCATATTGCTGTTAAATTCTGCACACACATCGGTTTCCAAAAATTGTGTTTACGTTGAATTTACCAAATGAAATACACAGATAGTGATAGTGTACGCTTTGAATTTCTTGTTAGACCTATTTAGTTTCTTCATTTTAGAATTCTGTTTAGATTTTTTTTTTCTGGCCCTGAAATTGGCCCTGGAGTTGGAACAGAGCTGCTCAGCCCTGCCACTTTTCCTTAAAGTACTTTAAAAAAAATTTAAAAAATTAAAAAACTTACATAGTTTTAACAAATGAATTGGGGTTAGTTGACGGGAAGTAGAAAGCAATGTATTTTTATTTTTTATTCTTAAACATTAAAAACTGTTCCTTTAAAAGTTTTTTTTTTTTTTTTTAAACTGAGATGATCGATTTATAGGTGGATCAAAGGGAGCCTGCTTAAAATTTATAATGACAAGCAAAACCGTGGAATAGAGTGAATAAATGTGCTGTAGATTTCTGCTGACTCATATGAGAATGATTTGCGCTCTGATATGAATTAAGGACAGCTTCTAACACTCCCTGACCTTTGATTAATTGGGTTCTGTATTAAAGTGATGAACAGCAGAACACTGTCAATGTGCAGTCTCCCATCTCTCTCACTCCCCCCCTCTCTCTCTCTCTCTCTCTCTGTGTCTCGCTCTCGATGACTCACCAGTACTGCTGCCATGTCTCCTCTTCAAAGACGTCCTCTGGAATGGGATTGATCAGCACCAAGTCCGACACTTGCCTGGACAAACAGAGACAGGTTAATGTGTTTGTGCTCAGCATGGAAAAACAACACAAAAGACAGCACAAGAAAAAGCACAAGAACAAGCACAAGCACTCTCTGTGTACCAAGGCTGAGACGTAGACCATCTCCACACCATTCCACCTTTAATACGTATGGGGTCGATGTCATCATGGGTGCAATATTTTCATTTCACGGATGCTACAGAGCCGTCACAGCATAATATATGGGGTTACCGGCTTCACGTCGGTGCTGATGAAGTGTTAAATCTGTCAGAGGGAGGGTGTGGGGATATAATCACGCTGAGATAGAAGAGGGATTTATGGAATACCACTTAAGCCCCAAGCGAAGATTTGAGAGAGGTTGGTGGATATCTGACCTCACCATGGCAGGTCAATATGAATAGCAAAAGGAATACTCCACCAAGTCTATATCTACTATGTCTGTAGTGTACATATGTGTGATTACCACAGACAAGAATTATGACACAATTCCCTATGCTAGAAAAAGAACAGAAAACGTGTTTGTAACCAAGATGGTGCCCACCTCGGCAGATGTCTTTGCACGCTCTTGAATTTACTCAAAACTCAATTATAGTGGAAGTTTAAGGCCAGTTACAGTAGTTCTGTCAATAAACTTTTTTTTTTCTAAAACAGAGGTACACATTTGTGGTTGTGTGTTCACAGTAATCAACATCCTACAAAACCTTGTAATTCAAGAGTAATGTTGGAAAAGCATTGCTTGGACTTGGACAGGAGTGGAACCCGATGTGGTCTTCTGCTGTTGTAGCCCCATACACCACAAGGTTCGATGGGTGGTGTGTTCTGAGATGCTTTTCTGCTCACCATGGTTGTAAAGAACGGTTATTTGAGTTAACCATAACCTTCCTGTCAGTTTAAACCAGTCTGGCCATTCTCGTCAGACCTCTCTCATCTAAAAGGGTGTTTCTATCTGCAGAACTTAAGCTCACTGAATGTTTTTAGTTTTTCACACTATTCCATGTAAACTATAGAGACCGTTGTACCTAAAAATCCTAGGAAGTCAGCACTTTCGAACCAATGTGTGTGGAGATCACTTTTTTTTTTCCCATTCTGATGTTTGATGTGAATATTAAATGAAACTCTTGTCCTGTATCTGCATGATTTTATGCATTGTGCTGCTGCCACATGATTAGAGGTTTGGATAATTGCAGGAACGAGAAGTGGAACGGGGGTTCCTATTAAAACAGTCGGCGCACGTATACATCAGGACCCAGAACACCATGTAACTCTATTGTACCCAAGTGTACTATAAGTGCCTGCTAGCATCTCAGCTCAGATTAAAAGCACTGCTTGGATTTTGAAATATATGTTGTTACCAAAACGACTTCTGGCAAATAAGACTAAAATGACAGAATTTAACTACAAGACAATTAAATTACGCATAAACATTTCCTCAGACAGTGCAACTATTTTGTCCATTATGTTTTTAAACCGTTCTGGTTTATAGTACTGTCATCCAGTAAAGAGAATTAAGGCACTGAGAAGGATGCGTGCTGTCAAATGCTGTTAAATTCATCTTGCGAGGACACTGGTTTCCAAAAATGGTGTTTACACTGACTGTACCAAATGAAATACACAGATAGTGATAGTGGAAGCTTTGAAGCAAGATTACTATGCACCAGAGAGATGAGAAATGAAGTGTATTTTGGTGGGTGCTGCATCAATCTTAATTAAATCTGAATAACAGACAGAGGATAGAAATGTGAATTACTTAAGGCAAAAAAGCTCGTCTCATTTAAGACAAGAACTTACGCGTCATAGATGTGAGTATAAAACCTGCCGTTGAGTGCACCCAGTTCTGCACCGACCAGAATGAAGGGTGTGGCTATCTCAGCAGCCTTGACCAACCGGTGGAGGTCGTCCACCATCCTGATGGCAAAAAGAGAAGAGGAAAAGAAAGGCATGCAGGTCAATGTGTCGCAGTCAACACACAGCAGAATGAGTGAAGGATCGACAAAGCACATGTGACGCCCCATTCATCACCAAGCTGGATTACGACATGTGGATCTGCGGACCCTTGACCGGTTCGGACATTAGCACAGCGCTCAGCTCTGTCCGTGTCCATTACACAGAAGATGGAATGAGGTCAGCAAGATCGAGCATGAGCGTGAGCATATAATTATAATAATTAACAACATGC
Organism: Cranoglanis bouderius; assembly: GCA_023630585.1. NCBI lineage: Eukaryota > Metazoa > Chordata > Actinopteri > Siluriformes > Cranoglanididae > Cranoglanis > Cranoglanis bouderius. The sequence goes on from CM042539.1 coordinate 22,942,580, forward strand.
ATGAGGGAACAGGGGGTCAGGGAGCGTTACAGCTGATGGTGTTAAGCAGAGAAGATACGAATGTAACTGACAGAGCATACAGTGGATATAAAAAGTCTACACACCCCGGTTAAATGGCAGGTTTTTGTGATATAAAAAAATGAAACCAACATGAATCATGTTAGAACCCTTTCTACCTTTATAGTAAAATTTTAACCTATTAATTAAAGTGAACAATAAGAATCATTTTAGGGGGTTAAAATGAAAAATAAAAAATTTACAATAACCAGGTTGCATACAGTATTTCCCTTAAACAAAGCTCTAATTTAAGACCCCTGAAGTCAATATGAGAACTGAGGAACGCACAAGTCGACATAAACTGCTTCATCCATTTTATGGCTGCTCACCTGGGTTGCATCTGCCAACAAATCAAAGCAGCGCCCAAATAAAGAAGTCTCACAGCGGCGGCCCGAGGAAGCATCCGTCAAAGTGCCTGCTTTTTGGACGCTTATTGAATTCTAGGAAGGAAATTGATTGCTCGCATCAGGAGCTGCAAGTTTGCCGCCCAGATATGAGTGTTACCCTGTGTACTGCTACAAGATAAGAGCAAGCATTCGTGTAGGACGATCACAAGCTTCATCGCGGCTGACTATCACGCCAGGGGCATGCCCTGGTGTGGGTGGTGAAAGGCTGTGCGCATGAGAGAATGAGAGTTCCTCCGCTGTGTCGACACACTTACTGTGAAATTACTGTCTGTGCCAGGAAAAAGGACACAGCTGCACTACAACTGCCTGCTCTAATCTGATGGAGAATAGTGCTTAACACTATACGTATGATATATAACAACTTTTTTTGTGAGGAGATGTTAGCGTTTATGGAAGGAGTCTCCAGTGTCAGCGTTAAAGATGGTCATTTAAGATTTCCACCACTGGAAAGACTTCAAGACTGAGGTCTCGGTAACATGACAAGCTGCGTTTTTGTCTTTAACTTAATAAGAGAGCAGACAACAAATGATTAAATATAAATGGATAAAACGTATAAGATGCATCATACTTTTTTTCCATTTATAGTTACATTTAATGTCATGGAAGTAACTTGTTTCGACAACATTCCACAGCATTCAACGTAAATATAACCAAATAAAAAAAGTATGTATTGTTCTTTAATAAATAAAACATTTGTTTTATTTAATTTCTGTCATATAAGAGGAATAAAACACCTAGGGATGTGCTGCTATTGGAAAATAATAAAAAGTCACTTTTTTTCTTTAATTTCTTACATATAAAACTATGTAAATATAAGGGAAGGATATTGTAACGTCTGAACGTATCAAACTGATTTCTGAATCAGCCTGGATTTAGCAAAGAAGTTTCTCTGTCTCCTTGAGCTGTGAATCCTTATATAACCTCTTCACCAGATGCCATCGGAATGCGACATGACCCCCCCTCTTCAGACACACACACACACACACACACACACACACACACACACACACACACACACACACACACACAAAGCACACACCCGTGCACACACACAATGTAAGAATTTCTTTTGAATGTAACATGTAATTATATGTAATTATTCGATGTCCAAATAGTGTGATGTTTTCGTGTTTGCATATATTGTGTGTTTATGTAACGTAACTATAATGATTTTAGATAGTTTTAATTTAGGATATCATTTTAAATGTCTGTAACCATGTTTTACTTGTAATATTCTTTACAAGTCCATCGAATTTGGTATGTAGTCAATCGTCTTGCGATACCCTGATTGATTATGCATATCATATTGCAATGGGATACATTATTTCATGCTTTTTCTTAATTTCACACGTAATACGGTATAAACCGGCTCCTCCCTGGACATGCAAATTCAGGTCTGAGACCAGACAAAGAGAGTTCATCCCGCCAACAGATCCAACTTCCTGATTGGCCTATAGCCCGAAGAGGCGTATGTGTTGGTGTTGTCTTTAAAACAACACCACGCTTTGAAACTCTCTCTCTTCTTCTATCACTCTTCAACTTCACTTCTACACTTTTTTCGGCTTCTCTCCCCCGGGGCCACGTGCCCCGGAAAGAGGAAGCCAGGATCTCTCTCTCTCGGACAAAGGATGCAACCGCCTCACGGCCCACGCCTTTTCAAACGGCACGACGAACCAGCGAACTCTACACGACCTCGCGCAAACTTTCATACCGAAGCCATGCAAGTATAGTTAATGGATCTATATCTGCGTTTAAGATTGTACCCCTGTTTACAGGAGATTTAAGTTCGTTGCTGGTTTTGAAAAAGGCTAATTAGTTGTGTTTTTGTCTGTCATTCCCTTTTATTTCATTACTTTCTCTCTATCCCTTTTCTTTCCTTGTATATAGATGTACATATGTATGTTTTGCTTAGAGTTAGTCGTGTGTCTCTAGTTATTAAAATCTATTATCACCACGCTTGATTTGTCTCTGTTTTGGTCACGTGATAGTCAATTCTACGCTGCATAAGATCTCGGTTACCCGCTCTAATTTTAATAACAAAATTCTTTGGCTACACGCTCTGGAAACGGAGCTTTCCTTCCTGGCCAGAAGGATAAACTCCCTCTTTAGAGTTCATAATTCTAAACTAGACTACAGCTAATCCTAAAAGCTGATCTAGACCACATACATAGTCATAATTAATTATAATCCGTTGTAGTTAATTATCTATATGTATATGTGCACATACATGAATTCCCCTTCATGGCTGATGTATATTTATAACTGGTCACAACACGCATTGATTAGATATATAGATATATTTCACGCTATTCGAGCTAATTCCATATATAAATTGGAGAATACATTTAAACGTGTTAAACATCTTTTAATTCGTTACATAAATTGTAACTGGTGGAGAATATTTTTAAACGTTGCAGATTCATCCGATTTACTACACATTCTGGTAGATAATGCGGGCACGCTTTAAAACTCTTTAAAAAGGTGCTTCGAATCCAAGCGTGCGCTTCTGTTTCGTTTTTCATGTTTAAAGTTGATCCATTACATTACTCTGGTGGAAAAGAATAATGTTAGTAATGATTGATTCGTTACAATATAATTTACATTACATCATTTTATATGTAACATTGTATAACTTTGTTTCCCAAAACAAGTTAGAACATGTACAAAATGCAATGTTCAAGGGAAATATTCATGATAACACACTCCGTCTTGTGTTCTGTTGCTTAAATAGCATACTATAATAATCCTGCCAATGTAGAAAGGTGGAACACATGAAACATTATATGGAATGGGTTTAAAAAAAAAAAAAAGGAAAGAAGAAATACAGGAATCATTATAAATCTGATTACCTTCCAGTGGTTGATAATCTCCACACTTTCTCCATGCCTGTAGTGTCGTTCTGCAGAACTCTCCTGCTAAAGCCCAGGCCCACTCGGTCATAGGAACAAACCTGAAAGAGTAGGGGGGAAAAAACCTACCTCAAAACCACAAATTAGAGGTCCACCGATAGTGGATTTTACACATACCAATAACTAAGTTAATTTATCAACCATTTTTAAAATTGTTACTGAATGAATACCTACCACTCAAAGTAAAATATTGCTGAACTTTATTACAAAAATAAACAGTACTGACTGTACCAGGAAAATGTACTGTATTTTTTTTTATGAAATAAATATATAAATATTAATATATATTAACTATTAATAAATATTAAAGTAAATAAAAGATAGACATCCAAACTGAACCAAAAAGTAACACTCCAAATAACAAATAAAAACAGAGACATCCAAAATGAATCAAAAAACACTTCAAATAACACAGCAAAATTTGCAAGTGATACTTTTTATTTCACCTCTAGAGGCCGCTCTCGTACTGTATAATGACAGCGGACCCTTCTCGGCCGTTCCTGCAACTGACGCGACTGGGAAAAACAATCGGTGTGGATTTTTGCCAATAACCGATAGTTCCAGCAATCGGTTATCGGTGTCCAATTAATCGGCAAATCTGATCAAACTGTCGACCTCTAATATTAATGACTTGAAAGAAAGAATGCAATTCAAAACAAATCCATAAATTAAAAGAAATAAGACTAACCATTCAGTTAGGACAGAAGCAATGGTGCTTCTGAAGGAGTTAGAGTTAGTGTCTGTTTATGGCAGATGACTTGCTGCAGTGGCTGAGCTGCATTACTGGAAGATTTAGAACATGCTGCACATAGGAGGGGTTCTTTCACCATTTAGCTGTCATTTTGTCATTCTCAACGTTTTGTGAGCTTTGCTATTTATGGAGTTCTGTGTGTGTCATTACATGTAAATCAAATGTGCCATGAATGTGCTAATTTGTAGTAATTTACAGTATTTATCAACATATACACACACGAGTACGAAGAAAATCAGTGTTACTGAAAGCTTTGAAAACCTGGCACACAACTTTAAATAAGGATTGAGAAATGAGGCCCATTGCTCGCACCTCACAACCATTCAGAAAGAACCACTAAAAAAATATGCCTATACAGTCTCCTCCGAAACTATTGTAACAGCAAGGCCAAATATTTTTTTTTCGCTGTAGACTGAAGACATTTGGGATTGAGATCAAAAGATGAATATGAGAAGAGTTTAGAATTTCAGCTTTTATTTCCTGGTAGTTATATGTAGATGTGTTAAATGATATAGAACATAACACATTTTGTATCAGACCACCCCAGGTGAGCAAAAATATTGGAACTCTTGGTTTTAGCCTTCTGTGAAGACTGCATTTGTTGTTAAAAAGGATAAGCCAACATGAAGTTCTGAGAGCTGTGTATGGGAGAAAAGCAAGCCATTTTGAGGCTGAGAAAAGAGAGAAAATCAATCAGAGGCATTGCACAAACATTGGGCAAATTAATCGGGAGGAACTTTATCATGCAGCAAGACGATGATCCAACACACACTTTCAACTCAACAAAGGACTTTATCAGGGGGAAAAGCGGAAGGTTTTAGACTGGCCAAGTCGACCACCAGACTGTAAACCAATTGAGCAGCATTTCACCTCCTGAAGAGGAGACAGAAGGAAGAAACCCCCCCGAAACAAACAACAAGTAAAAGAGGCTGGAAAAGCCAGGAAAAGCATCACAAAAGAAGAAAGCAACAATCTGGTGATGTCAGTGAGTCACAGGCTTGTTGCAAGTTGCAGTTATTGCAAGCAAGGGATATGCGACCAAATATTAAGTGTTATTTACTTTAATTTACTTCAAGACTTATCTGTTCCTATACTTTTGCTCAGCTAAAAATTGGGTGGTCTGGTACAAAATGTTCTATGTTTTATGTTGTTTAACACATCTAGATGTAAATACCAGGAAATAAAAGCTGAAATCCTAAACTCTCGTCTCATATCCATCTTTTGATCTCAAACCCAAATGTCACAAACAAATGAACTGGCCTTGCCGTTCCAATAGTTTCATAGGGGACTGTAGGTGTTTTAACTTGCCAGGGCTCATCAGAGTAACTGATGGAACTCGAAATGTTAAAGATACAAGAAAATGAACAAGTGTGTGTGAATGGTGAGATTTTACAGATAACCATAGAAACTCTCTCTTTCTCTCTCCTTAACTACAGAATGTCAGAATTGACCACAACCATTCAATTACAACATGACACTGTCATAAAATGCTGAAGGAAGTGCATTCATAAATGCTGATCCTACTCATTGCTGAGTAATGTCTAGATCCTTCTCTGAGCTGTGAGTAATTTTAGCCATAGAACACTTTAGAACACTTTTAGCTGGGGATATCTGTTGAAAGTATTGAAAATACATTAGAAGATCTAAAACTTTTAGGCCAAGCATTTAGTCTGTGCCGCAACTCGCTCAGCCGCATTATTCAGCACACTGCGCTGAGATAGTGCCATCTTTCAGTTAACGCTTGCCAAGTCCTGGCATTCAGAGCTCATTACATCCCAGTATGGAACTAAAGATGGTCCAGCTACCCAGAGTGCTTGGTTACATCACCTGACACATGCGTCTGCAGCTCTGAGATCCTACTGGAGCTTCATTAAACAGCGTATTCACTCGAATTAACAGATCTAGTCATTTTGTCACATCCTGACTGGCACTAATAATATCAATCACTGACCTGAGGAAAAATATGGGCATGGGTCAGATTTCATACACATCTCTGTGCCTTTTTAAGTTGTACTTTAGAAATATCAGGTGTACATCAGAGGATCTGCAAAAATACTACGTTGTTCAGACGAGATATTATAGATGATTAGATTTTAGGCTGTAACACAGGATTCAGTGTATGTAGTGATTTTTTTATATTAGAGCAGTTTCCCCTCTAATATTATATATATATTATACAACGGTTAGTTCTGGTCCACTAATTTGATTGGTCGAGCAGCGTATATCCACACTGGGACATTTCACTGTGTGTATCAGTCCACTCATCTGAGTTCGCCACATAAAGCTGAGGAAATACATTTACATACGCCTTGCAGAATCTGCAAAATGTGAAGAATTATTTTTTTAGAGATCATAAAAATTGCATTTTGTTTTTTATTTAGTCCTGCCCTGAATAAGCTATTTCACATAACAGATATTCATACACTACATATAGTCCACAAGACACAATAATAACTGAATTTACACAAATGAACCAGTTCAAAAGTTTACATACACTTGATTCTTAATACTGTGTGTTGTTACCTGGATGATCAATGACTGTTGTTATGTTTTGTGATAGTTGTTCATAAGTCCCTTGTTTGTCCTGAGCAGTTAAACTGCCCACTGTTCTTCAGAAAAATCCTCCAGGTCCTGCACATTCTTTGTTTTTCCAGCATCTTCTGCATAATTGAGCCCTTTCCAACAGCGACTATATGATGTTGAGATCTATCTTTTCTCACTGAGGACAACTGAGGGACTCGTACACAACTATTACAAAAGGTGCAAACATTCACTGATGCTCAAGAAGGCAACACGATACATTAAGAGCCAAGGGGGTGTGAAGATTTGAACAGGATGATTGGTGTAAATTGTTATTATTTTGTTTAAAGATCTTGTTTTGTTTTTCATTAAGTACTGCCCTTCAGAAGCATCATAAAATATTTACATGTTTCCCAGAAGACAAAATCAGTGAATGTTTGCAGCTTTTGTAATAGTTGTGTATAAGTACTAAGTAAAAAACAAAATGCAGTTTTTATTGCACACAGCCGTGCCGATGTTCAGTATAGCCGCACTCTTGCTCGTGCGATATTGCTTATATACAAGCCTGTACTATTTATGCTTATAAATTCACTCTTCATTTAATGGAAAGAACTTGGAAAGCTCTAATCATTAAGTATGTCCATTCGCCCACATAATGACTCAACCTGTCAAAGCAATCATGTGTTGTTCGCCTGAATCAAGAAATGATCTGCAGTGAAGATGAAAGCTTATAATGGTTGAATCAATGAAGACAAAGGCATCCTACACAAAAGCCATAAGCCTTCTCAGTGATGATGTGTCAATTTAGAAATGCTGACTTCTGGTCTGGTGCAGGAGGTACTGGGAGAAATGTTTCCCAAATTACATAACTGTATTTATATATGCTGCCAGTCAAATGTTTCTGAACCCCTGGTATTAACATTTGTGGTTAAACTTTAAGAAATGGGTTGAAGTAAAAATACTTTGAATTAAAAAATATAAGTGCACTGACTAAACCAAGCAGCACAAGGCAGCCATCTTCAGCTAGAACAATACACAGTCACATCATGGTTCATGGTCAAACATGTGAAGAGAAAATAAAGACCCTAGCCAGATTTGAATAATATCAATATCAAGGACAGAACACTACATCTCACATGCTGACTTTTTGTTGAGGTCGCATTTGTGCTACAATAGAAACGTTGTTAGAAGAAGATAATAATGCTTGCTTGTTTATCTTAGTCTGTATTATTCAATGATTGTATATATTAGTGGACAACATGGTGCCATTCTCTCCCATTGTGCCTTTTTCGAAGACTTTTTTGGATCAAAATGGGAGTCGCAATCTTGCAAAAATTAGAGGCAGTAGCGACCTTGGAGCCAGAGCATGCACACTATATACACTCCGGTCACAATTTGATTCGATTTATGATTCTGGGTTCACTATTCGATATTCTCAGAATATTTTTAACAAAATTTGAATGAAGAAGAATTATGATTGAAAAGACTCCTTGTTTACTTCTGAATCATAAACAATATAAAATACATGCAATTTGCCTGTACAAAAATGCAAATAATTGTCAAAATGGCTAGGAACAGAGGTTTAATTTTGTAAACAAAACGTAGTACAGGTTCACCGTATCTGGGGAAATAAATAAATAGGTGTATAAATTTATAAATTCTCCAAGGAAATGTTCAATCTAATAAACAAAGTCTGAACTGAGGACTTTCAAAATGATTGAAAATGAAAAAAAATTAATGTGCTTTGGCAGCAGCTGAGGCATCATTTTAACTGGTAATAGAGCTCCAAAGTCAGCTAAACTGTCCTATTTCCTCTTTTTAATATTATTGACTTATAAGTTATAACATGGTGCATGTCGGTTGTTGCAATCCGGAGCTATCGGGCTATCGGCCACTTCACAAGTGCAGATGATTCCCATCTTGGTAATGGAGCAGTCTCTCCACGAGAGAAAGCGATCATGTGTCCAGTGTGCTCTATATATTTTAAATATATGGGTTGCACAGATTAGGACCTCTAGTGTTCAAACAGTGCAACTGCATTAGATGCATAATTAATAGAATGCTGATATCGCACATTGGCACATTTTTGCATCGCGATGTATTGTTAAGTGCACTTGCCTTTAATAAAGCACTCATCTCCGAGTCCCATAGGTATTAGTTATTTAGGTGTTTTATGGAGTTTAAGTCTGTTCCGTATTTAATTTCCATTAGTGGATAAATTGTAACAAAACATACTACAAAAAAATTCATCAGTATATTATGCACATTTAATTGGCACACTACGTTTGGTGAGAATAATGAAACAGCTACTGCATGTCCCTGCTGTTAAAATGAATAATAAGAGATGACATTAGCACTAGGATATAACAAGGCATACTTGTACCAATTCAGAGTGCATCATTATCCTGAGGCCACTACACTTTACCTTATAGATGGTCTTAATCTTTATATCTTCCTCCTCTGTAGCAGGGGTCCCATTACACACTCCACACACACACTGCTGAACCAAGCAGAACATTCTGGCTTTTCAACTTCCCCTACGCCACACGCAATTTCAAAGAACAAAAACACTTCATGTTCCGAACCATAGGGTGGTATAGCTCGTTATACAAGCACTTCTCCAGAACGCCACTTAGGCTCCGTCTGACTTTTCAAATGAATAAGGAATGCATACCCAAGCAATGTGTAATGAAGCTCGCTGTGATGAGTAACCAGTTCCTCTGCGCAAACACAAACTCATTATCAAATTGCACACCTCAGTAGGTGACCCTTTTCAAAGTCAGCCATCTGATTCAACTTGCCTTTGTGGTTTGTGAAACGCTCTCTTGCACTTGATTCCAAATATCAGACGACATTCCAGTTGGAGCGTCAAGTATCACTGGGAAGGGAAGAAAATAAAGGTGGTTAAGCTCATGGAGACGACGCAGAAGTGGACAATCAGTGCGCATTTAAATCTGATGGGAATTTGAAATATATTGATCGTGTGCTCACGTGATCTAGGAGTGCAACATAATGCCACTGTATCTGTTTAGTGCAATAAATATCTGTATCCGGATTTAAACCCAAAGTGGGCGTGCCGTTTTTTTTCCTTTAATTAAATATGAACCCTACTACTATGCCCACGGAAACACTTGAGAACTTGGGGAGGGGGGTGGAGGGGCGTTCTACAGAAGTAGAAATGGCAGCACTGTCATTGTATGTAACGGTTCCTCAACCTCAGCTACATCACTCGAGTTCGTACTTGGTATCTGCTTACGATATTTCGTAACAAATTTATTTGGTTTTATTTCCCAATACATAAACAAACTGGTAACCTAGTTTAACCTACTGTGACCCAGTTAGTTACTAAGGATGAATGACTGAACGTGGTTAATGCGTCAAATGTGTCTTTAATCAAAGTAAAACCTTCTCATTCACATAACTTTTTTTTCCCCCAGTCCCGATGCACACCTCTAGTCTTATTTACATGCACTGTGAACAGATTTATAGCCAAAGGTGTCAACTATATATCATGTTTTACATAATTTCTATGAATAAAGTCATTCAATGTTAAATACATTATTGCAAATATATTCTATATTTACTCATTTTCAGATGGATGCTTTTGCTATTTCTAAAATCACCAGCTTTTATTTGATTTCTGTTTTGGTTTACCTGAAGGTATATAACATTATAATATACTGACTCAGAATTTTGTTCAGATTCAATCAGCATGGCTCTAATCAGAGCTTCACAATATGAATTTTTGAGGGGAAAAAAAAACATATTGCGATTATGCTGCTACACCCTGCTATCAAGATATGCCTTGAAAATATAATAAGGAAGAAAACATGACCAGGAGGCTGTTACAGAAAAATAATCGACGATGAAGTGGTGTGACGGGGCTCAACCTGAAGTGCTGTTACTGTTACCACACCAAAGTTGATTATTTTCCAATAACAGCACATTCCTGTTATATACACCATATCATACACCACACCGATCTGCCAACAAATACAATTTATGATTTAATGAACAATAGTTTAACAACTATAAAAAATATATTTAGTTTAACAACAATGGAATTTAATTCCCTCACCAGCTGCACTTTTTTCTCTTTCTTGAAACTGAGAAGAAAGAGGTTACAGCTTTACCTATGACTGTTACAAGGTGCTGACACTGGAGACTCCTTCCAAAAATGTTCCTCACAGAAAACTTCACCTTATCAAAAATACACCCTCAACTTATTTAATAGATCAGAGATGGTCTCATATGCATATTGCACAGTTGTGTATTGCAAAAGCAAAAATTCCAGTCAAGTCCTACTGGATACGTCCAAAATACATGCAATCTGTGAATGAGGTTTTTACCAACAGGTTGTCCTTGGCCTTTGCAGATGAGGCTGATCTTCTGGCCAAAGCCTATATCTATCAACTGTGCATCTAGAAGAAAACAACACATATTTAAAGAAATGAACGTTTTTAAAGAGATTAAACTCCTGCAGGTTTAGCAGCGATAAAAATTATTTATTATATCTATTCCAAGAGATATGATATCAGCTTTACAGCAAAGGCACTAAAATGAGGATTCTTCAGTGCATCAGGATCAAATAGAATTTCATTTTCAGTGTCTAGACATATTTACAGTAATGGCTATAACGTTAATGATATAATTGTGCATATGGTCTTGATTAAATAGAGACGCTTAAAGGAGTGTAAAAAAAAAAAAAAAAAAAAAAAAATACCTATGGGTCAATGGCATGTTTTTCCTATCTGAAAGCTTAAAGATAATTAATATGTATAAATATTGTATATACAGTACTGTGTAAAAGTCTTAGGCATCCTACTTTTTTATATGCATTTTTCTTACATACATTTGACGCTTACTGCATTAACGTGTCAGAGAAAAAGAAACACTTTCACCCATTTACATTTAGTATAATATATATATTATGTATACATAGCTGGGTGTGATAGCTGGGTGTGTGTGTGTGTGTGTGTGTGTGTGTGTGTGTGTGTGTGTGTGTGTGTATATATATATATATATATATATATATATATATATATATATAGTATGTGTGTGTATATATGTATTAGTATGTGTGTGTGTGTGTGTGTGTGTGTGTGTATGTATATATATATATATATATATATATATATATATATATATACATATATATATATATATATATACACCCAGCTACGTATATACAGTCACATTTCTCATTCTGTCTGGTTTCATTCTGTCTGTACTCTAACTTCATACAGTTGAGTGCAAAAGTGTGTACCCGATAGTTTCTGCATGGGGGGAATGTACCTATATTTCACAATTTATCTACATTACAAACAGATTTCCAAGATTAAAATAAAAATGAAAATTAAAACATGAGACAACAACGCAAAACATCAACCATAAACAGTCTGAAGAGAACCATGAAGTGGAAGCTGATCTGAAGAAGACACTCTATGACTTCTGTCAGTTTTAACAGAGACATCAGGAAGAATGTGGGTTAAAATATAACAACTGAGAGGATTCAAAAGCTGCTCAGACAACACAAAAAAGCTTGGAGGCATGTATAAAGGCAAAATCCGGGCATGCACATTATCAGAGAATATTTCGATCACATTCAGAAAGGGAGGTGCAAACTTTTGAAATGATGGTTACTCAATTAATTCGTGACACTATCTTATACCACAGCGCTTTTGAATTCTTGAATCTGATTGGTCAGAAGGTGGTGACAGTAATGCCGGCTGGAATTCAAATCACAAGTTTATATTAATGCGCTCATACTAATATGTTATAGTTTCTATAGCAACAGCTCACTCACAGGGATTTGTATGTTCCACATAATCTAAACCTGAAAATAAACTGATTCAAATATATCTGAATATAAAAACTATTGCTGCGTCCCAGTTCGCCTACTTATACTATGCACTAAAAGTATGTACTCTTTTTGTGAAGAAAAAGTAAATAATTTTGAGTGTGTAGCAAAAGAGTATGTAAGTACCGGGACATACTAACGTGTCATGTAACGGAAGAGAACGTTGCTGCCTGTCATCATAAACACACTCCTCGTTGCATTCCAGCTTTTCTTCATTCGTTATTCCTTATATAATTTGTACTATATAATTTCATTTACCATTCTCTTGATTTATTTTTCCACATTTCATATAGACCACTCTAAAATGCGTCCTCTGAAAAAAAACATCACAAAACTCCTCCTCCCCCGTGCAAGGAGTTGTGCAGCTGAAAAAGTGTCCATGGAGCCGTACTTCGAAAATCTACTGGAAATAGTAGACCAGCCAGGTACCTTTGGGATACTCATTTCACCATACAACGATTTGGGACAAAGTAACTCTAATCTCGGATACTATTTAGGACGAATTCGGACGCAGCAACATAACAATGTACGTACTGAGACTTTTTGTAATGAGACTTTTATGGAAGGAGACTTTAGTGCATTTTCAAGAGAAAGTGAGGAAACAACTCACTTTTGCAAACTGCCATAATGTAAGTGATAACAGGAACCAATTTGTTGCATAGGCATTCCACAACATTAAATATTATATAGCGTATCGTTCTTTAATTGATAAAAATTGTAAGCGTGGGCAAATTGCTGTGGTATAAGAGGAATAAAACACTTCAGGGCATTGCTGTTATAGGAAAACAATCAACTTCGGTGTGGTAACGGTACATCTGCATATCAGCCCACACCACATTTGATCAATTTCATAAGTACAGCATGTCTCTAAGTGTTTTATTCTATGCATGACATTTTATTACTTGTATTAATGAAGGGACATCTGTGAAACCTAACACACTGAATGTCTTGGTTAAAATCCCTTTCCTTTCAGAACGTTCTTTAGACTTTAGAACGTTCTCTCACTTAAATAACGGTTTCATTTTGCGATTTAAAGTCTGTCACAATTAGTCCTTGGCACCTTTTTCAAGCAAACGTAATTATCACGATACATATATATATACATATACTGATATATTTTTAACGTATCATATCAGTTAAAATTTCAGTCCAGTATAGGTTTCATTCTTTTCTATTCTTCTTCCAGTCCTACACACACCCTGTATTCTGTTCATTTGTGAGCGTGAAACATTACCTTTTGGTCTGAGCTCTTGTTCTTCTTTCTGAAGTGAGGCGTAATTAAGGAAAGGTGGTATGAATATGACAAGGAGGAGAATTTTCCCTATAAACGACACAGTCGTCCAGCAGCTCCTCTTCTCCTGCTGCTGTTTCACAGGAAGAGGCTCTTCTGCTGCCTGCGCCTAAAAAAACGGGTCATTTTACAAATTTAACAGATGAACCAAAATTCACCTGACAGAGAAATGAAGTGAAACATCATACAAGAAATAATGTTTTCTTTTATGGCAATGCTGCAGCCATAATACAGAAGATACAGTCTAGCCACACATTAAGTAAACAGAATTTTATAGTGAAAAGAGAATGAATATTAGCTAAAGGAAAACTCCACCCTGAACGACAAACTTTAAAATTAACGTGATCTTTAATGGCATCTACGATTTATTTTATGACGAATTTAAAGACGTTTTCATCAACATTTGCTCTATTTGTACTTTGGTTAACGGTTTCCTACATTACCCACAACGCTTTTCGACTATATGCTCATGCTCATAGTGGTGCCAGGGCGATTCATTCCTCGCTTCATCTCTACCTGAAGAGAGTGATACAGCAGCACTTTAGTCAACACCATCCTGGGCGATATAGCAAAAATATCATATCACGATACTTGAGGACATTTCTACGATATGTATCACGTAGGGCTGGGCAATACATCACTATAATATTGATATCGTGATAACTGATTACGTGATACACTTTTCTGAGATATCGTTGGTATGGTGATGTATTTTTTTATGTTTGTAATAATTACAAATTAAATGGTACTGAATGGATGCCGTTTATTTGACGGATTAAAAAAAAAACGTGATGATCTTTGTCTTTGTAGGCAATAAAGAAAAGTACTGTTTGTGTTTACTTTACTACTGTTTTGCAGACAGTTTTTTAGCTAAATTATATATCATGATATGCATCGTGTATCATAGAACTGTTCTACAGTATCATGATATGTTTTTGTCATAATGCCCAGCCCTAGTATCACGATATATATATATCGTGCTATATATTTACATTTAATATATTTAGCTAAGAAACTGTCCGCAAAACAGTACTAAAATAAACAAAAAAAGGTCAAACTGATTTTGTTGAAAAGTGTATCGCGTAATCGTTTATCACGATATCGATATTATATCGATATATCGCCCAGCCCTAATTGTCATCTCGTAGTTCTCTAACCAGCCGAGCCGAATCTCCGCTGTAACTCGGCACAACTGCGTCGTACAGCTACACTCCAACGTTTGCTCACTACTTCGACATTAGACTTCTCATTAATATGACAATGAACGTCGCTGAAAAAATGGTCAAACATGAGCAAAGAAGATTGTGCTCTTTTGTTTTTAGGAGCTTATGTTTGACATCGCTGACATTTTTTTTTTCTCCTATTAAACTCCATTGTAACTGCACTAGCATGGTCACCCTGTGATGTCAGAGCGGCACATAACCGCTAACTTCTCCGGGGAATAACAAAAATACAACACCAACCAACAAATTAGCACTGGAAGCTCTAAACACATCGGAAATATTTTTATATAAATATAATTAATGTGTTTCGGAGTGGACTTTTCCTTTAATGTTATGTTGACAAGTGAATGGTGGCATAACTAGCAGAACTGGCTTGATACCTTATTGCTAGAGTTACATATTACTTAGTACAGCTTTCACTGGCTCTCTAAGATGGTATAAAGGATAAACATTAACATAAACAAACATTATATAGAATTTATCGTGAATGACTTGTCATTGGAGAAAAAAAAATAAGTAAAACCTTGTATTTATTAGGTCACGAAATAATGAAAATGGTTCCAGTCAGCATAGGTGAAGTCTCAGGCGTTTATATAGACTACTGTATATTGCCATGTCTGATAACAAATGCCTTTCTATTATTCATGTAGTGTACTATATAGGGTGCACAAGCGATTGTTTCATATCTTATGTGAGCCACCTATATAGGGAGTACGGAGACACTTGGGATGCAACCCATCCGCACTCGATACAGCTCATTAACCCGGGCTACATTAGCATTGCGACTGGAAGATGAATAAAATTACAGACGAAACCCAAAATGTACAACCTTCTTTCTCTCAGACTGAACACTTCCAGCAGTTTCATGGCCAGCTGCTCTCCTGCGCGCCATTTGAGCTACACAAACTTAAATTCACCTGAGGATAAGCGTGAATGAATGAGTGACGCGGAAGAACAGGAAAACTTCCTCAAACTCGTCACACGGGAGCCGACGAGGGACAAAACGCGTTTTATTATAAATTCCCTTTTCACGAGAATAACGGCCCAGAGCAATTTATTCACACAACAGCCTTCAAAATCTCAGCTTTAAATTAAATGTGAACGAAAATAAGTATCATGGGCACAAAAAAGATGTTATGTCTCTGAGGAATGTCTTCAGTTAAGTAGTGGGTATCAATGTTAAAGCCAAAAATTTCCCAGTTTTGTAAATCATGGATTTTAATTCTTTCTATTTTATCTATGCTCCCATGACAGAATAGATTATAGAATAGATTAATAATAAAAATTTAATTAAGAAGAAGAAGGTGAAGAAGAAGAAGAAGAAGAAGAAGAAGAAGAAGAAGAAGAAGAAGAAGAAGTAGAAGAGTTGTTATTATTATTATTATTATTAGTAGTAGTAGTAGTAGTAGTAGTAGTAGTAGTAGTAGTGTTATTATTTTATTAATTGTTGTTGTTATTATTATAAATAATATTATTTTACTACTACTACAACTAATACTGCTACTAGTAACAAGAAGAAGAAGAAGAAGAAGAAGAATAGTTATTATTGTTGTTGTTGCTGCTGCTGCTGCTGCTACTGTTATTAACTGATAATGTTTTTAAAAATTATTATTATTATTATTTTTAGTTGTAGTAGTAGTAGTAGTAGTAATAGTAGTAGTAGTGTTATTATTTTATTAATTGTTGTTATTATTAATAATAACAACTAATAATACTACTAGTAACAAGAAGAAGAAGAAGAAGAATGGTTATTAGTAGTAGTAGTAATAGTGTTATTCATTGTTGTTATTATTGTTAATAATATTATTTTACTACTATTACAACTAATACTACTATTAACATGAAGAAGAAGAAGAAGAAGAAGAAGAAGAAGAAGAAGAGGAAGAAGAAGAAGAAGAGTTCATTAATATTAGTTAATGTTGACAAGTCAGTTAGTGGCAAGAAGCAGCACTCCCTGAAATGGCTTGATATCTTATAGCTAACATATATTATTATTATTATTATTATTATTATTATTATTATTATTATTATTATTATTATTATTATTATATTTATTATTAATATTATTATTGTTATATGTAAAACCTGTAAATGAGTGAGCATTTTTGCACTTTCGGTTCCATCTTCCCAAAGTCAATGGGTTTTTTGAAAGGGTTTTTGGTTAAATGCCTGAAATAAGGTCTGTGGTTAACACAAGCTCAAGATATATTCATGTTTTATTCCACAACATAAAATACATCAGTAATGCCTCACTTTTTTAAGGTTTCTTGAAAAATGTGGCTGCTAACAAGTGGCTAAATGGGACTGCAGAGGTTGTCGGGGACATTAAACGTCATCACGCCGAACAGGAAAACTCCTACTACATATTGTGTTTATACTCATATTCTTGCAAACTATTCCAACTCAAACGAAATTGTTTTTTTTTGTTGTTGTTGTTGTTGTTTTTTTTTTATTAGAAACAGGCCAGGGGTAATATACAGTACACAATCTTTCAAACATACCATTATAAGAATGTGAAAACATTATACTGTATATTACACAATGGGATAGATTTTAAAGCTTTAGAGTTCTTGGAGGCACACTTATCAAACAATACTCATTCTTTAAACTTTACGTTTAGGCTTCAAAATGCATAAAAGTTGTGTTCATTTGTGAAGATTATCTTGATGAACAAAGCTTGTAAGAATCATAAACCTTTGTTGGTCACAGAGCTTATTTTCTGCAATAATCCAAAAGCCAATGGAAAAATCCTTTTGGCTTTTTGTCAAGGGAACCAGAGTGATGTTAACCGCCAGGTTCGCCTACAAAACTACAGTACTGTGCAAAAGTTTTAGGCACCCTATTTTTTTTTTTTAGTACAAACTTTGTTATAGATTTTATTTTATGTTATGACTTCTACATTATCAAGTCAGTACAAAAAACATTTTAGATTCCCAAACATTAGTTTTCTAGCACAAAATAAAATGTTTGCATGTCATTAAAGAAAGCAGTATATTACGTAAGAGACACTTTTCAGACAAAAAACACAATGAAGGCTGCTGGGTTTCGCTGCAAAAATAAGAAGCAAGTGCGAAAGTCAAAGTCTCCAGAAGAACTGTGGCTGGTTCTGCAAGATGCTCAATAAAACTTACAAGCTCACTTCCTTATAAAGCTGCAGACATTGTACCGGAGACTACTATTTTTATTTATTTTTTTTGTCACACCAAATATTAACTTTGTTTCATTTACTACTGTTTTTTATTATGTAGAAACATTTAATTTCATTATTTTGAAGGCATCAACTTTTAAACAGGACTGTACATCATCCCCGCAGCGCTCTATTAACCAAAGTAAAGATAGACTTGTTTCGTTTTTAAAAAAAAAAAAATTTTAATCAATTGATAATATCATTATAAAATAAAACTTGGACACCATGGAAGATCACATGTTAATTTTAAAGATTAATATGCAAGTTGTTCAGGGTGGATTTTTCTTTGAACTGCTGAAGGACGAGTGAAATCTGTTGTGGATGGGAACTCTATAGGGTGCCGTTGCTGTTTTAATCATGTATACATTGCTAATATCATATCCAAGGGAGGAAATGTTTTCTTTCATTCCTGGTACAGTAAATTGACAATATTAAAAATCATGCCTGTAGTATTGCAATTCTCTGCACATCCTGTACACATTGAATTCCTGCCATTCAGAATGGCATCGTCTGTTCATATCTCTTCCTGTCTGCCTGATAGTTAAATTATTAAACCTTTTAATAGCAGCCACTCTGTACAGAAGACCTGTGAAATGAAATGAAATTCTGAAATGAAATTCTGTGTACCCATGTAATTATGTAAAAAAGTAAATCAGGCATGGAGGATATGACTCCTCACTGTGTGTGAAATAAGGTGCGTAATTGCATACGATCAAAAATCCCTGCTTCCCAGATAGCAAACCCAGAACTCTGCAGAGTGGAGGAAGATAATCTCAGCCTGTCAATCACGCAGCAACATTACCGCATCCGTCTTTGATATCACAGCATAAGTCATCTCGGTTACTTTGAAAGGAACCCCGGAAAGTGCAAAGTAAATACATCAAATGGCCACGAGGCTAGAGCGGCAGAGTAATTCATTGCTGTAATTAAAAGGAGGCAGGCAGATAGGAGTGACGAATGGCAGTTATTGACTCAACTGTCAGGCAGCGTGGGTGTATGATATTTTTAAACATGAGAGCTGAGACCCAGTGGAGAGTTAGGTTTCCTGAAAAGGGAGGAAATATGGCGAGTTTGTCCTCCTCCAGCTGTTCCAGCTCAGGCAAATTAAATTATTAGATGGCTCTGATGTTCAACTTCAGTATTGTGGAATATAGTTGTATATACTGTATATGCTGTTTTTTGTTGTTGTTTTAAAGCAGGAGAAAATATCTACTGGTCTTTTTCCAGTCTTCATCTGTCCAGTTTCAGTGAGCCTGTGCCCATTGCCTCAGATTCCTGTTCTTGGCCGACATAAGTGGAGCCCGATGTGCTAGATTCGGGATTCATCTACAGTATGAAGAAGCCCTGATATGCACTTTGTGCATGCCAATGACCTTCCCTATGATATATGGGCCATGGTGGCTTAGCAGTTAGCACATTTGCGTCACACCTCCAGGGTTGGGGTTTAAAATCCTGCCTATGTGGAGCCCGATGTGGTCGGTCTTCTGCTGTTGTAGTTCATCCACCACACATTTAGATGCGTTGTGCATTCTGAGATGCTTTTCTGCTCACCACTGATGTAAAGAGTCGTACAGTTCAGTTCACAACCTTGACATCAGAAAAATGCTCACCCACAGAACGCCATCCGAAATACATGCCATCTGCCCAGTACAGCTAGATTCGGGATTCATCTACAGTATGAAGAAGCCCTGATATGCACTTTGTGCATGCAAATGACCTTCCCTATGATATATGGGCCATGGTGGCTTAGCAGTTAGCACATTTGCGTCGCACCTCCAGGGTTGGGGGTTCAAATCCTGCCTATGTGGAGCCCGATGTGGTCGGTCTTCTGCTGTTGTAGGTCATCCACCACATGTTTAGATGTGTTGTGCATTCTGAGATGCTTTTCTGCTCAGCACTGATGTAAAGAGTCGTTATTTGAGTTACCGTAGCCTTCCTGTTAGCTCTAACCAGTCTGGCCATTCTCCTCTGACCTCTCTCATCATCGTGGCATTTCCACCCACAGAACTGATGTTCACTGGGTGTTTTTTTGCTTTTTGCACCATTCTGTAAAAACTCTAGAGAAGACTGTTCAGATTAACATGTTTCTGAAATGCTCAAACCAGCCCATCTGTGTGTGTGTGTGTGTGTGTGTGTGTGTATGTGTGTGTGTGTGTGTGTGTGTGGAATACAATCTGAATGGAACACTTATTTCTTATAGTCAGTCGGCATGTACAGGTAGTGCTCTTGTGTAAAGGTGTTGATGAAGTGCTGAAAGGTAGAGTGAAAGAGACGGTTAGTATAATAAAGATTCTGCTTTCAAATGCCACATCTATCAACTCTGTTTGTTTTCCCAGCTTGCAACTCTTTTCCATCCTGACTGATCTGCCAGTGAAATCACACATGGGCACATTTGTTTTTGTTCAGTTTACTGACCTTGGAGCTGAATTGCCACCACAGAGAGTAAATAAATTTTTATCGTGGAAAGATATTAACAAAAAACATATCTCAAGGTTTTCTCTATTACCTCTAATTTCATCAATTTCACTTAATCCTGACGTTCCTTTGCTGAATTATTTGTGGGGTTTTTTATGAAGTTCTGTTTATTCAGTTTTTCACAGGAAAGAGAAAATGACAAATTGCAGAGTTGGAATTCAATTGAAGATATATAAGCACATTTTATAACCCAGCAAACTATAAAACATACCCTTGCACACCAACACAACCTACCATTACCCCCCTCAACCCACCCACAAAACCTACCCTTACCCACCCTCAACCCATTCACACAACCTACCGTTACCCACCCTCAACCCATTCACACAACCTACCGTTACCCACCCTCAACCCACCCACAAAATCTATCCTTACTCATGCTAAACCCACTCCCAAAGCTACACAATCCCAACCTCAACCGACTCCCAAAGCTACACTTACCCACCCTCAACCCACTCACAAAACCTACACTTACCCACCCTCAACCCACTCACAAAACCTACCCTTACCCACCCTCAACCCATTCACATACAGTAACCTACCGTTACCCACCCTCAACCCACCCACAAAATCTACCCTTACTCACGCTAAACCCACTCACAAAAACTACCCTTACACACCCTCAACAAACCCATGAAACCTATCGTACCCCCTCAACCTACCCACAAAATCTACCCTTATCCCATCAACCCAGTCACAAAACCTATCCTTACCCTAAACCCACTCTCAAAGCTACACTTACCCACCCTCAACCCACCCATGAAACCTACACTTACCCACCCTCAACCCATTCACAAAACCTACCCTTACCCACCCACGAAACCTACCCTTACCCACCCTCAACCCATTCACAAAACCTACCCTTACCCACCCACGAAACCTACCCTTACCCACCCTCAACCCATTCACAACACCTACCCTTACCCACGTTCAACCATTGATAGTGGTTAAAAATAGTCTTAAACGGCACCTTCAGTGGTGATTGTCCATCAGAATCAGCTTTTGGTAAAGGACTAGACTGGATCAGGAAATTATTTGAAACGTTTGAGTTTAATTAGTTTTATTGTAACAGCTGTAATGTCACTACATATTCACCAGTTGCAGTAAATGAGTGCACTGTAAAATTAAATGGAGGAACAAATCCCAAGAGTTTATTCCTAATCTAAAGTGAATCACTATAAAGTGTGACTATTAAGCGCCAAGAACCAAGAGCCCAATTCAGTATTGCGATTGCTAGATAGATAGATAGATAGATAGATAGATAGATAGATAGATAGATAGATAGATAGATAGATAGATAGATAGATAGATAGATAGATAGAACAAAAATAATCATATAAATGATTTCCTAAATGGAAATCTGACAACTGAAATGAATTTATTGGGTTCTTATCTACTGATTTCAACAGGTTTGGGAATACAAATATTGGGGATACAAGGAACAGCACAATATTCACTTTATTCGTAACACTCAGGGAGTTATAAATTTGGACAAACTTCTGCTGATAGTTGGTGAATAGACTCCATCATACACCATTCCAGTCACTGGGTTATGGTATACCAGGGGTCACCAACCCTTATCCTGGAGATCTACCTTCCTGAAGACTTTAGCTCCAACCATAGTCATGCCCTCTTGACCATCTAATCATTGCTTTAAGAAGTTCTTGATAACTAAAACTGGTATGGTAGATTTTGGTTAGAGATGAAATATATATATATGGCACCAAGGCTTTGGAGAACACTATTTCATTCTACTTGTATATACGTAGCTAAAATTACAATAAAGCTCTCTATTCTACACTCACTGGAGAATAATGGCATATGCACCAATTGAAAGCACCTCAAAGATGCTCAATGGATGGCATCTGGTGAGGATACAAGCCATACAAGCCACAAGAGCTAGGACATTTTGAGCTGTCAGGAAGTGTGTACAGATCCCTGCGACACATGGCCATGCATTATCGTGCTGAAAGGTGAGGTGATGGTGGTGGATGAAAGGTACGACAATGAGCCCTAGGATCTTATTACAGTATCTCTGTGCATTCAAACTGCCATTGATGAAATGCTGGTTGGTTATGTATAGGATACACCTACCCGTACTGAAGCTGCACCATCACCAAGGGCCACTCAGTTCACAACCTTGACATCATGAAAATGCTCACCCACAGAACGCCATCCGAAATATATGCCATCTGCCCAGTACAGCTAGATTCAGGATTCATCTACAGTATGAAGAAGCCCTGATGTGCACTTTGTGCATGCAAATGACCTTCCCTATGATATACGGGCCATGGTGGCTTAGCGGTTAGCACATTTGCGTCGCACCTCCAGGGTTGGGGGTTCAAATCCTGCCTCCTCCCTGTGTGCCCACAGTTTGCATGTTCCTCCTGTGCTTTGGGGGTTTCCTCCCCCAGTCCAAAGACATCTGGGCATCTGGTTGAGACTAGAGGTGTGCATCAGGACTGGGATCCTGCAGGATGAGCTGTAAGATATGAAGCTTGTGGGACAAAGAAAGGTCAAAATCACTTACATGCTGTGCTCTGCAATGCATTTACAACATCCTTAGTAACTGCCTGCTCAAGGTTGTGGAATGTTAAATGTATATTTTGGTCAATAAAATGAAGTAAATTTGATAGAAAACTACTAGTACTACACACATTTCAGGTTTAAATCTAAATACAGGTAAACATACAGATATTTGCAGCATGCCAAATACAGTGGCATAGTGAGTATCTACAGAGGAATGACACACAACAGACAACCACTCAGCTGCCACTCAATGCATCAATACTCCACCTATTGTCAGGCCTCGTGTTCTGGAGAATGGTGGATAATTTTTTCATGAATAATTTAATTGGGTACAAACACTGGCAGATGCCGTATTCATTATCCAGATTTTAAAAAGCCACATTCCAAGGGGAATTTGGTTGTAATACAGCAACACAAGTGTACTATATTGGAAGTTTATATGGTGGTTTATATTCGAGTGAATTTGAACTCTTCTTAACTCTTCTGGTGTGAAGTCAAAGCCAAACGTATGCCATTATACTGCTGAGTATTGTCTACTATGTCATTAATTCATTTTCTCTAGTGACTTATTAAGCATTTTCTCATGGTAATTCAGGTGGTATTTTGAGAAGTCCACTTGCCATTGTAATTTTAAGCTGGCATTTGTGTTAATCCAAATCAAGAATCCAATTCCAGCCTAAATCTAAGCAGTTGAGTGTTAAGGGCTTTGCTCAAGAGCCCAACTCAACCTCTCATCATCACAGAAACTTAAGCTTCCATGTTTAGTCCTATTAAAGGTAAACCTTTCAGAAACCTTTAAAATCCATTGCCATTTGACCACTATGAGCCCAATGCTATTGACTATTGACTATTAAGTATTGATCTATAAATTGAATTCTTAAAGCATATGACTTGTTTACTTTGAGCTGAATCTATTAGGAAACATTCGATGGAGATGCACAGTGCCTCGTGAGAGGATTTGTGTAGCCTGTCTTCCATTATTTACACATCAGATGTCCTCGACACGCTCGGCCGTTGGCATCCATGCTTGTCATTTGTTGTCTCCAAGCTTTGCACAGATTGCGGATGAGGCATTAGGGCTGCAAGTCCACCAGAATTTCAGAAAACATTATCAGTCATATTCTGTACACTACTCAGAAATACATGCCGCACTGAGCCAGGCCATTTGTTTATACTTTATAGTAATACATTTGTAAAATTATATTCATTTATTTGCTTTATTTTGATATTGCTCTGCAATGTAGCATACTCTGGTCAGAATTTAGCCCTTCAGAGGATGTTATGCTACAATGAAAAAGGATGAAAAAAGTAAAATCACGCAATTAATACCTGGCTGTTAGAATCTCCCTCTCGCTACGCAGCTAGCAGAGGCTAGCGAGTAGCGCATTTCTGCATTCCACGCTTCGCGTTACCAAGAAGAGTAGCGCAAGCTTGATTATCAAAAACCCGCTGGACTTTTCATTCATAGATTCTCGCTTTGTTTGTATTACCATGTGCTTGTGTTTTGGTTTACGTCATGTCTCCGCCTCCTGTATATCACCATGTGCTTGTGTTTTGGTTTTCGTCATGTCTCCGCCTCCTTTATCTTTATTGATTCCCCGGTTTGTGTCATGTCTCTGCCCCCGTTCTCTCATTGGTTTTCTGTTTATTGTTTGATTATTAGTCTCAGGTGTTCTGTGTTTCACTTCGTTTAATTCAAATGTGTCTGTGTATAAAAAACCCCTTCCATTTCCGCTTCCTTGCGGAGTATTAGATTGGGTTTGTCTCAGCATGTGCTGTAAGCCGGCTTCCTTCTCGTTTTCTCTCGCGTTTAGTTCATGGTTCCCAGACCATAATTCCTAGTTCTATGTTCCTAGTTCCCAGTTCTTAGCTCATTGTTCGTGGTTCCCATACCACAGCCTAGCAACGCGCATTTGCTCCTTTCTTTGTTTTTGCTTCATTCATGTGTCTTTTCCATTTTGCATTATTACCCTATGGATTATTTCTTTTCGGATTACTGCCTTACATTTTATGGATTTTGGTTTATTTTATGTTCCATTACTTCTGAATAACAGTGTTCCTAATAAACTGACTTTTCCCCTGCGCATGCATCCTGACTCCCTCCGTCAGTTTATGTAACACTGGCGCTGAATGTGGTTCCTATTTCTATAAAGCTTTATCCTTGTTTCATTCTCTACATGCATATGGACTCTCTTCTCTTCTCTGCTTATAAATAAATAAAACATCTGATGAGTAATATTTTAAGATGAAACATATAGGGGCTTTTTATTGCTGTATTCTAACATTATATTTTTCCAAGCAACAAAAAACATGGATAATCTATAATCATAAACAGTAACACTACTAAGAAGCAGCCTTTATTTTGTCATATGTACATTACAGCACAGTGAAACTCTTTTCTTCACATATCCCAGCTTGATAGGAAGCTGGGGTAAGAGCAACAGAGGGTTAAAGGCCTTGCACAAGGGCCCAACAGTGGCAGCTTGGCAGTGCTAGGGCTTGAACCCAGAGCCTAACCATTGAGCCACCACTGCCCTACACTACATGAGGATGTAAACATGAAACATGGTGTGTTAGCTAGGAAATACTATACAATCGGCAAGACTTCGCAATCAGACATAGAAACACTAGGGTATAAGTAGACAAACTAATCATGAGATTGCAACATAAAACAGGTTAAGACAATGTGATAACAAACCAATGACAGGACAAGGGCAGAAACAGGACTAGAACCACAACAAGACAAACATGAGCACATGGTGCTTCTCGCCATGGGAGCTGTGACTTGAAGGGAGAAACCGTGACATTGGTGAAGCCTCTCATAGGGAAACTGACAGCACCAAGCTTCATCCAGTAATGTCAAACAAGACTGTAGACACTAGTAGAACATCATGTCTCCTATTTCTGGCAAATTTGTAACTTTTCCTGGTAATTGAGTATGTTTATTGATAGTATTGTTAACTGCTTATGTATTTGTAGAGCCAAGATACAGTTCAGTATCATCAATTATCTGTCACTTCTATTTTAAATATTTTAAGGAGTATCAATAATTTTGCCACATATCTTTTTGAGAGTAGAAACTATTATTATTTTGGAAGAGAAATTAGTTTAATAGAGTTAACATAAGTAGTTTTCCCAATTCTTCGAGTGGAAAATTTCAATAACTGTGTGTAATATTTCATTTCATACAGTAATTCTTGCTCATGAAGGGTGCCAATCATTTTTAGTGTTGGTTGTATATCACCAAATATGCAAGGACAAGTAACTTTAATAGATTCCTCTTCAAAAAAAAAAAAAAAAGATACTGATTTAAAAAAAAAAAAATTACAGGAAGAACTATCAGGAACAAATCAATGCCAGAACACTGCTGCACATTTTTCCGAGGTGACAGCATGAGATGTAGCAGTAATTGAGATAACATAAGAGCGCATGAAAACCCACTTCCTGTTCATATGTCTGTTCATCAGATATGCCTGGTTAACAGGAAACCATCTCCACGGAGGTTACATTCTATCGGAGAAAGGCATCGTCAGCCAATGATGTTCATATATGCCCCAAGCTGATTTATTACCAATATTATTTTGCCCTCAATATGAGTGTGGTATTTTTTTCTCATAGAAAAGGGGAAGTACTTTCTCCAATTTTTTGATGTGGAAAATTCCTTATTAAACAGAAAGAATGGAGTGGTTCAGTTCTTCAAAGCTGATGAACAGTTCCATTTGTTTGTGTTTTAAAATGCATATCAGATTTCATTTGATCTGAGATGTGCTTGGACATTTTGGAAGTGATAGTTTGTTTGTTTTTTCTTCCCCAAATAAAGAAAGTAATTAAGTATTCACTTCCCTTGCTGGTAAACCCATAAATTAGTTCTGGGGCAGTCAGTTGCCATCAGAAGTGGCATTAGGCATTAGTCAGAAAGGCAACCAAGAGGCCATGGGTAACTCTGAAGGAACTGGAGAGATCCACAACTCAGATAGGAAAAGCTGTTCAGAAGACAGCCATCTCCTGGAAACAGGTGTGTTGGACACTCAGCTAACATGGAAAAAATATTCTCTGGTCTATGGAGACCAAAACTTCTTTGCATTAGCACAATGTTCTACATTTTTCAGAAACCCAGCACTGCTCATCACTCTGAGAACAGCATGCTCACATTGAAGCATGGTGGTGGAAATATCATGATCAGCAACATTACCCTTTGCATCTTGGTTTAGAGATTTCACAATAATGGGGGAGGGGGTCACAGTGGCTTGGTGGTTAGCACGTTTGCCTCACACCTGGAAGGGGTTCGGGGCTTGAATCCCACCTCTGTCCTGTGTGCGCAGAGTTTGCATGTTCTCCCCGTGCTTCGGGGGTTCCCTCCATGTACTTCAGTTTCTTCCCCCAGTCCAAAGGCATGCATTGTAGGCTGATTGGCATTTCCAAATTGTTTGAGATTTTTTATCTACACCAAACAGTTTGGAAAGTTGGAAAATTGTAATTACCATAAGTTCGACATGACTTACTCTGGATTACTAGGAGAAGCAGGTTGGGTGTGTCAGGTTTGGGGTATTTTAGATGTGCATATCCATCAAATTAGAATTTTTATGAATATAATTGGCTCTGTAAACAATATGCTTACAGTATGTCTACTGTTTTGTGTAAATTCTAAGGCAATTTTAATTCAATCAAGAAAAAAATATATGGTCAGGTTTTGGCGAACTTTAATTATGTCATCAGGTCCATTTAATGCATACTATGAAAAACAAACCTTTATTTTATTTTTTTTTTACTATTGAGGATTAATTCATACAAATGCAGTATATCCTCCAGGGGTTACTCTCCAGCCACACTAGAAATATTTCACAGTAGAAATGTTCACTTCCTAGTGTACCCAATTGTGTGAAAAATGAAATTAATGGGCTTGTTTTCATGCAACACTTTAGACTTTCACTTCATTTAAAAAAAAAAAAATCTGTACTTTCTACTCACTCCATTTTCAAACGGCACTACATTTCTCAATAATCATACAGTATATTTGTGAAGTCATGAGGTGACTTTTTAGCATCAGACAGCTTCAAAGATGCTAAAAAGAACATTATATAGTGAGAATGAGACCTAACGTCCAATCACTGTAATCTATCAGTTGCTACGTAGAGTGTTATGAAAAGGTATTTGCCCCCATCCTGATTTCTTCTGTTTTTGTGTATATCTCATATTAAATTGTTTCAGAAATTAAAATCTAAGATAAAACAAAGGCAACCTGAGTAAACACAAAATACAGTTTTTAAATGATAATGTTATTTATTGAAGCAAAAAAGTGATCCAATACCAACTGGGCCGATTTGAAAATGTATTTGCCCCCATAGTTACTAATTCCCCAAATCTATGAAACTGCATTCATAATGGGGTTCAGCTGGACTAGACGCAACCAGGCCTGATTACTGCAAACCCTGTTCAATCAAATCAACACTTAAGTTGGTTAAAAGGTCTTACCCAGTAACACACTATGCAAAAGTTGAAAGAAATTCCAGAAATTATGAGGAAGAAGGTGATTGAAATACGTCAGTTTGGTAAGGGTTACGAATCTATTTCAAAGGCTCTGGGACTCCAAAGAACCACAGTGAGAGCCATTATCTCCAAATGGAAAAACTCAGCACAGTAGTGAACCTTCCCAGAAGTGGCCAACCTTCCAAAATTCCTCCAAGAGCACAGCAACTACTCATCCAGCAAGTCACAAAAGAGCCAAGGACAACATCAAAGGACCTACAGGCCTCTCTTGCATCAATAAAGGTCACTGTTCATGACTCCACTATCAGAAAGACACTGGGCAAAAATGGCACCCATGGAAGAGTGGCGAGGTGAAAACCACTGCTAACCCAGAAGAAAATTAAAGCTCATTTGAATTTAGCCAAAACACACCTGGATGATCCTCAAACCTTTTGCGAGAATGTTCTGTTGATTGATGAGTCGAAAGTGGAACTATTTGGAAGACAGGGGTCCCGTTACATCTGGCATAAACCAAACACTGAATTCCACAAAAAGAACATCATACCTAAGGACAAGCATGGTGGTGGAAGTGTGATGATGTGGGGTTCCTTTGTTGCTTCAGGGCCTGGGCAACTTGCAATAATTGAGGGAAACATGAATTCTGCTCTCCACCAGAAAATCCTAAAGGAGAATGTCCGGTCTACAGTCCATAAGTTGAAACTCAAGCGCAACTGGATTATGCAGCAAGACAATGATCCAAAGCATAGGAGTAAGTTCTAGTCCTAGAAGGGAGTGAAATCCAGTTATTGGAAGTGTCTGGTTGCAGTTATTGCTGGTAAAGGTGGCACAACCAGATTTTATGTTTAAGGGGGCAATTAGTTTTTCACATTGGTGATAGGTGTTGTATAACTTTTTTGCTTCAATAAAAAAATAAATAAGTAAAAATTGTATTGTGTGTTTACTCAGGTTGTATTTCGTTTGAAGATCTAAAACTATTTAGTATGAGATATACACAAAAACAGAAGAAATCAGGATGGGAAATACTTTTTCACAGCATTGTATGCTGTTGTTAGTTATTCTTAGCTAAGGTTTTCCCACATTCTTTGGGTAAAGGATCACTATATTACCATCAGTAAATAAAAATCAGTGTTTGAGGAAACATTTGCCCTTGTGCTTTCCAGTTTTTCTAAGCAGCTTATAGAGAAGAACATCATTCACTGATCTATTATGCCATTCCTGTCTAGCCTGACATTTGAGAACATGTCTGATTCAAATGCCATCTGTGTTTTTTAATAGTTTTCAAAAAGTGTAATATGAAGAGGAATGACGAGCATCAGTGTCTGTCCACTGAAACCGATGCAGAAGCGGTGAAGCGCTCAGGTGCTGCTCTTCCTGAAGGTCATCTCTTTTGACTAATGTTGGCACCCTGTTGCTTCCTCATCTCTCCTGTACTGTCACTGATAATGTTGTTCTCACAGGGTAGAGCAAAGGTAGGATTCACATAGATAAAGGAGGATAAGGACACCTCAGCTGCACCTGCAGTTTTACAGGCAAATGTCACTTGCACATGATCAAGCACAGCCAGTGTGATGAGGTGCTAGGATCGAAATAAATAGTAGGAAATATTTGTCAAGGAAGTTGAAAAAAATGTGCAAAGTTTCTTTAGAAAGTCTTTTATCAGCTGTGAAAGACAAGGAACTATCCAAAAATGCACAGCATGCATTAGGGAGGGCCATTTAGCATGATTCATTTGAATAATGCAAGCTCAACCACTGCTAACGTTCAGCGATTAGTACTTTTGGGTGAAGTGTCTCTTTAAATTCTATCCATTCAGTGGCAGCCTGACTTAATAAGCAGCCTTTCAGCAAGATCATATGACAGCATCAGAAGCATCACTCATAGAACTCCACATCGATTTCCATCTCTGGCCACTGACACTCCCGATCAGTCAATGCGCTAACAAGTCTTCATCTCTGATCTGAAAAATGTGGCACTTTCAGCTACAGTTCCACTTCCTGATGGCTGAGAGGTGGGTGTGCATTCACACATGGTGTGTCATGGTGCTTCTGAGAAATGGTTGTATTTGTGTTTGGAGATTGGTGTTCTGGTCTAGTGTCAGTTGATGAGTAGAAAATGAAACATTATTAACAGAATATTAACAATATTAACAGAAACCAGTCCATTCTGTTGGAATATACCAGGTTGCTGCGTTTGAGGAGAAGTTACAACTTGTAATTCCCTGGCTACAACTGGTAAAAGCAACCAATAACACCCCCTCTACTTGAAATTTCAGCTCATCAACTTGGGGTAGTCATCTCAACTACTAGTTCCTTCCCCATTTACTGAGTGACGTCAAATCAACATGGCCGTTCACACTTTGAACAGTGTAAAGTATCTCTTCTCTACTTTTAAATTAGTTTATAGCAGTATTGGCTTTAGATCAGTTAATATACAGGCATAGTACTTGGTTAAATACATAACATTAACCATAAAAATCGTTGTTTCGAAAAGGTAATCATCAGCATTTACTACATTAGCATAACGTTACCCAGCTAGCTAGTTCTCGCTATTGTTGTTGCTAAGCCACTCGCTATTGTCCACTATTGTTGCTGTACTGCAATTTCAGTCCAAAATGTTGCATGAGTGTTTGAAGTAAGCAGCGTTTGGTCAAGCAGCGTTTTCGGTTAGAGTAGTGAGGATATGGAATTCCTTACCTATAAACATCCGAAGCATTGACAGCTTCATAGTTTTTAAAACCAAGCTTAAGTACTGGCTACTATCAGAACAAATCTGTAACCACTAATGATTGTGTTGTAAGTTCCTTGTTTTTATATACTGATTTTATTAATCTTGCATTCTTGGATATATGTATTGTGATGTTCTATGTGGTGTATATGTAATATTGTATGTTATTTTATTTGTTTACCTGCCCAGGGACAGCAGATGTAAATTAGCTATTAGCTAACTCTGGTGCAATTACTTTTAATTGTGCATTGTCCCTGTAAAAATAAACAATAAAGTAAACAAAGTAAGTAAGTACAGTAGATAGTAGTAGATAGAGTAGAGATAGTAGAACAGCACCAATTGCCACTCCGGCCTGTAACTGTAAAAGTGCGCTTAAAGTAGCTTTGTATGAGCTTTACGTGCTCTGACAGTGCAAACAAAATGCACACTTTCGTTGAGGCGTCCATGTTTTTTTTCCATTTCGCACGTCGAACGTGCTGAGGTGGCAGATGACGTTATTACAACTTGCAAATTACCATGTACAAGGTACCATGAATGCAGCTTTAAAGTCACCAATCCACCAACTGGCACATTTTTCGGAGGTTAGAGGAAACCAAAGAACCCAGAGGAAACCCATGCTGACATGAACTCAGGACGGAACGCTGTAGCTGTTGAGCTGTGGCAACACTATCTGCTGCACCACCATGCCACCTCAGGGATTTCATCAAGGCTATTTCATTTAGTCTGAATGTTGGAAGGAAATGATATGGAATGCAGACTGAATTCAGTGGGATAAAAACAAAACAGGAATAAGATTCTTTTATAAATTGCCTGGGGAGGTATTCATTCAGGGCCAAATATATAAATATATTCAAAAACCTCTCATACATAGTCTCATACATAGAATGATAATATTTAATACGATACAAAATGGTACAGCAGTTAGCTTAAAAACTGCATTTGCTCTGAAACTCCCTTTCCCACGGCAATGTTGCTGACAATGACGTAAATATTATTTACGTTTAAAATGTGTAAGGGAATCACTCAGTGCCTTGGGTGTGCCATTTTTGCATGCAGTAATTTCCTTCTGAAAGCAAACTTTGGAGAAAGAAAACAATCTATTATTTGTGTGACCCTTAAGAGTTTCTCATTCTTATTCATAAGCTTATTGCCCATAGCACCACTGTCTCGAATCACATCCTTGGGAAATGTTTTATGTGCTTATGAATTGTAAGTGTCTCTAATGTCATATCAGCTATGGTCTTTATGGTCACTGTTACATGTGGAAGTGTTCACAAATGATGCATTATGTAGGGAATAAAACGGCGCAGGGGGCTGTTATAGGAAAATGAAAACAATGGGGTCATGTGATTTTGTCATTTGTCAGTGGTTTTTAATTTGTTTACTGTATATGGAATGCCTCTGTATGTTACTATAAATGTTCTAACCTTTTGACCAATCAGATTAAACATTCAACAGCACTGTTGTATAAATATACTCTACATACATATATTTACTTATATAAATGATACAAGTTTAACTCTCGAGGTTAAATGACAAGCTCATGGTGGTGATTAAGGAATGTTCAAGGACTCTTCCTCCTTGTTAAGTGCTATGTGTTTAGTTATCACAGCTGAGGAGATTTTCTGGACCGGATCACCATAGCAACCAGGTACAGTTAGATAATGTGTGATATCTGAAGATAATAAGGAAAAGAATGTGGATGTTTGTAGTTAGATGATGAACGTTTTTGATCTGACTATGACAGACCATTATGACTAATCCTACACTTTTTCAGTCAAGCGGAGGTCAGTACTTATAGAACGTTCCAATTGCATGTTACATAAAAAGATATTTAGACCAAACATAGGAACACGAGGGTGTCAAATTAAACTATGTAACATATTCAAGTTGAGCAACACATTATTTTTTTTTTTTAGGTATTTAAATCTAGTTACTTTACAAAGTGTTTTAGAGTGCATTGCATTTGAACTGCTCTTGTCACTTTGTGTACCAGTAATTCCATTGGGTCAACAATGGAATTATTGGTATACTTCATGAAATTGAGCAAAAATGTTGTCTACCAATATATTTTTTTGCTCCAATACCAAATAATATCAAGGCTAGCATCCCAATACAGATACAGATACTTTGTGTATGAAAAAGGGATGTGCAATTTCTGCAGTAAGAATTTGCTAACATGGATATCATAAATTATATGTGAATTAATATCAGCAGTAGATAGCTTGCCGTCTCACAGCTCCAGGGTTCATGGTTCGATCCTGTACTCAGGGTAAAGTCTGTGAGAAATTTTCCATGATCTCCCTGTGTCCATGTGGGTTTCCTCCAGGTTCACCTCCATGGTTCCAAGCGGATGTCCCATCAAGGGTGTTGTGGTATGTATTATTAATACTTGACAATTTATTGAACTTATGAAGGTGATATTTTCCAAAATCCTTTTTGTAGTCTAAATTGTTAATTACACCAAAATTGGTGTAACTTGAACTTGAACTTTTGTCATCTCCAGTTTTATAATACTGCCTTGGTCATGCTCAAGGGTTTAATTGGGTGTTATGAGAGCCAAAGCATTGGCACATCTGGTTTGTGTGAATGGCATGTAAAAGTGAGCAATTATTTGATGAAAATGTCTATCATTTCTAACACAATCTTCTTGTAAAATCTGTTTAACTATTTGATGTGTTAGATCACTGCATTCAGTCACAGTCTGGCTATTTTGCCAGAATTTCTAGTGTGACTGCAGCTTTAGGATTCTTTAGGGTTTCTTCGTGATTAATTATCTTTAAGATTATTTCCACATTTTGAGACTTGTACTTGGTGGTAAAAATCTGTGTGGTGCTCACCTGTGTGTGATGTACACCTGTGCTCACCAGAGCCTCACAGTGTTCAAAATAAAACACTGCATCAACCTGCTAAAAAAAAAACCCGAAAACAATAAAAAAACTATCACAGAAATTCTAAAGATTTCCACTACAAATACCATTACAAACCATTGTTAACCATTAAAACCATTACCACATGATTTCCATTACGTAGTAGGTCGTATTAAGGACGTAGGTCCTTAATGGTATCCACTAGACATAACATGCCACCAATAGAAAGCAACAAATTACCAGTAGAGACCCAGAGGGACCAGTACAGTTTCCATTAAAACCAATGCAATTCCCATTATAACCATTAAAACCATTACAAACTCTGTGAGGGTTTCTATTGTTCTTTTTTTCAGCAGGGCAGTTAATGAAAAACATACTGTACACACATAGGTAAAGGTAATACACCGTTAATATTACTGTGCTTTATTAATATTACCAAATTTTTGTGCATTAAAAATAATACAATATTTTTAAAACGTGGCTGATTTTTAAAAGATGAAACAGGATTCATATCCTACTTTTTCCATGACAAATTCTGACAGAACAAAATCAGTCTTTTTAATAATTTATTTCTGAACCCAAACCTATAAAAATACAGTCGATAATCGTAATAAAAATAAAAAACAGTTTTAAGTACTTAAATAGTTAGTTCATCTATGAAAAGAAAGACAAAAAAAAGTCGAGATATACCAGAATGCTTTATGCTGGCATGTTCCAAGCCTCCCCCTTTTCCTACAGAGATGGTACAGTCTATACTGAGAAGGTCAAATTACTCTGCACGTCGCGCGCGTCCGGTGAAACTGCGGCTCCTGTCAGAGTAACCGGCGCGGGACAGGCGGCTTTCCTCATCATGGAGTAAATGTAAGTAGCATTTTCACTTCTTTTTTTCTCCTTATATGTGTTGAAAACGGTGGCGAGCTCGGACACTGGAAGTTCGGCTGCTGAAACTCGTGGTGTGACTCATCGTGGGACAGTAACCGATCAGCTCGCGCGCTGTGCACCTGAATGACGCGCAGGTATAATAACACACAGCTCGTGCTCGGTTTCGTCACCCTCAACTTTCCACAAGAGCTTATTAACTGGGTTTATTCAGCTAAAGCTGAAGTTTAAGTTCATGAATATTCAGCAGGGTCATTGGTTATTCATTTACTGCAGATTTGGAAGTTTTTGGACGGCATTAGGTTTTCTTTTTTGCAGGAGTCATATCAATAGGAAGAGTTGAGCTTCTCAGCTCTAAACATAAACAATAACAATAACAAAAACATAATAAACAAGTTCTTTTAGTTTTAGTATAGAAGAGGAAGAAGAAGCCTTTATTTGTCACATATACGTCTATAATAATATATAATATATATATATATATATATATATATATATATATATATATATATATATATATATATATATATATATATATATAAGAATACATGATTTTAAATGAAACGAATATGAATATTATATTCGGAATGAACAATATTCTAAACAATTACATATATGAATAGGAGGCGCACTATTACCAAGATTACCAGAAATGTTTACGTGGCATCTGGTCTAGACTAGAGATGTGCATCGAGACTGGACGCAAAAATAAATTGGGACATTTTTACTTCAATCCAATACGAACGAGTGCTCAGAAATGAATCTTATGAGACAAACGTTCATTAACATTAACACGAATGTGCAGTGCAATGCATTTCCTACCATTCACTTTGCAAATTTACTTTACCACTCGATCTGTTCTCAGTGTATTTGTATTAGCTAATTTGTACATGTTATTCTTCAAAACATTAGAATAGCTGCATATTGTTGGCACACTAGCTGCAACACAGAGAAATAAATATACACCGAAGCTAACAGATGGCCCAGATGACTCACTCCCGCCTGATATAATCAAGTTTGAAATACATAAATACAGGGAAACTCAGACACCTCCAATTAGTCACAAGTTCTCTAGTTGAGCAAGCTCACATCTGGATAACGATACACATGCACATTTGAAAACAAAGAAATTCCTTACTGGTTCAAGAAGAACACAAGTATAAGTCCAGAAGCATTAAGCTCTGTCACTCTTTCCGTCCTGATTGGCTGCAACTCCTGCCAGTTACCGTGTATTCAGACTTCTTTTGTGCCTGAAGTTGGCACATGATGATATTTGACATATCTGAGATGTTGAGTGCAAATTTCAATTTCAAATCCAACCCAGAACCCCTGACACAGTGCTCGCAGGACAAACAAAGACCACTTTCATTAACGTTAACATGCGGTCCGTGATGCATTTACAGCGTTCATTCATTCATCTTTAGTAACTGCCTGGTCAGGGTGGCTGTGGTTTAAAATAGCTACTAAAACAATAACTGCGCATAATTTTTGGACCTGTTATGAACTCGAGTGATGTAGCTGAGGTTGAGGAACTGTCCTAGCTGTCACAGACCATACTGACAGTGCTGTAATTTCTACATCTATCCAGATACAGATACATGTACTGTAATTGCCAGAGCCAGCCCGAGGGGTTGTGGGGCCCTGGGCGAGATCATGAATATGGGCCCCACTGATGTAAAAACTGTCATAGCACTACAATTTGGCGAGTGAAGAGCACATAACAATTACATTTTCCATATTTAAGTGTATAGATGTTTATTAAGTGCAACATATTAAATGTAATAATACAACAGTTGTATCAGAACTATATATATATAAAACATTTAAACAAATATCTTATTTTCCTTTCGGCTGTTCCCTTCAGGGGTCACCACAGCGAATCGTCTGCCTCCATCTAGCCCTATCCCCTGCATCCTCTTCTCTCAGACCGACTACCTTCATGTCCTCCTTCACTACATCCATAAACCTCCTCTTTGGTCTTCCTCTCGGCCTCCTGCCTGGCAGGTCTAACCTCAGCATCCTTTTACCGATATATTCACTCTCCCTCCTCTGAACATGTCCAAACCATCTCAACCTGGCCTCTCTAACTTTGTCTCCAAACATCTCACCCTGATGTACTCATTCCTGATCCTATCCATCCTCGTCACTCCCAAAGAGAACCTCAACATCTTCAGCTCTGCTACCTCTAACTCTTTCTCCTGTCTTTTCCTCAGTGCAACTGTCTCTAAACCCTACAACATCGCTGGTCTCACTACTGTCCTGTACACCTTTCCTTTCATTCTTGCTGGTACACTTTTATCACACAACAGACCTGACACTTTTCTCCACCCATTCCAAAAGTACTCCTTTCATCTTTCCCTCACCCTTCTGTCACCTGTCAACACATTTCCATCTCTATCTTTAATCACTCTAACCTGCTGCACATCCTTACCATCTCTATCCCTCTACCTCGTCAACCGATACAAATCCCTCTCACCTTCCTTACTATCTAACCTTGCATACATGTCCTCATAAGCTTTCTGTTTGGCCTTTGCCACCTCTATCTTAACCTCACGCTGCATCTCCCTATATTCCTGTCTACTTTCCTCCGTCCTCTCACTGTCCCACTTCTTCCTAGCTAACCTCTTCTTCTGGATGTTCTCCTGAACTTCCTCATTCCACCACCAAGTCTCCTTGTCTTCTTTCCTCCTTCCAGATGACACACCTAGCACCTTCCTACCTGTCTCCCTGATCACTTTGGCTGTAGTAGTCCAGTCATCTGGAAGCACCTCCTGACCACCTAAAGCCTGTCTCAACTCCTCCCTTAAAACCGCACAGCACTCTTCCTTTTCCAACTTCCACCACTTTGTCTTCTGCTCTGCCTTTGCTCTCTTCATCTTCCTCACCACCAGAGTCATCTTATACACCACCATCCTATGCTGTCTAGCTACACTCTCTCCTACCACTACTTTGCAATCGCTAATCTCCATCAGATTACAGTGTCTACATAAGATATAGTCCACCTGTGTGCTCCTGCCACCAGTCTTATATGTCACCCTGTGTTCCTGCCTCCTCTGAAAGTACGTGTTCACCACAGCCATCTCTATACTTTTAGCAAAGTCTACCAACCTCTGTCCTTCTGGGTTCCTTACCTGAAGAACAAACCTGCCCATCACTTCCTCATCCCCACTATTCCCTTCACCAACATGTCCATTAAAGTCTGCCCCTATCACCACTCTCTCACATCTGGGAACACTCTGCATCACTTCCTCAAGCTCGCTCCAGAA
This sequence comes from Cranoglanis bouderius, assembly GCA_023630585.1. Taxonomy (NCBI): domain Eukaryota; kingdom Metazoa; phylum Chordata; class Actinopteri; order Siluriformes; family Cranoglanididae; genus Cranoglanis; species Cranoglanis bouderius. The sequence goes on from CM042539.1 coordinate 22,981,015, forward strand.
TCTGTCTTTCTCCTCTTGCTCACAACCTACTTGTGGAGCATAAGCACTAACAACATTCAACATCACACCTTCAATTTCCAGCTTCAGACTCATCAACCTATCTGACACTCTTTTTACCTCCAGAACATTCTTCACAAACTCCTCCTTCAGGATCACTCCTACTCCATTTCTCTTCCTGTCCACCCCATGATAAAACAGTTTAAACCCTGCTCCAATGCTTCTAGCCTTGCTCCCTTTCCACCTGGTCTCCTGGACACACAGAATGTCGACTTTCCTCCTCTGCATCATATCTACCAGCTCTCTGCCTTTACCTGTCATCGTACCAACATTCAAAGTCCCTACTTTCAGTCCTAAACTCCTGCCTTTCCTCTTCTCTCTCTGCCTACGGACACTTCCTCCTCTAACACACCTTCCTCCTCTCCTTCTTCGACCAACAGTAGCCCAATTTCCACCAGTGCCCTGTAGGTCAACGGCACCGATGGCGGTCGTTGTCAACCCGGGCCCCGACCGATCCGGTATGGAAGTCATGTTAGTGATTCGCATATTCAATTTGGCAAAAGTTTTACGTCGGATGCCCTTCCTGACACAACCCTCTCTATTTATCCGGGCTTGGGACCGGCACAAAAAGTACACTGGCTTGTGACCTCATGCTAGATTAAAACATTTAAAACTTGTTTATGTTTATATTTATATTATATTTAATATTTTAATATTAAATTATATTTGGACTTGAAAATAAAACAATAAATATACATAAAACACAACTCAATAAAATTAAATTCAAATATAAATAAAATATAAATAAAAAATATAAGCACAGACAACCGATCTTATCAGAAAGGCTACAGATCTCTTCTAGATCTCTCTTCTCTTCTTTAAAATAAGCACAGCACAAAACTTTATTGCATTAGGCCTTAATGGGAGATGGGTATAATTATCATTTATTAAAACAGGAGTATTAATAATACAGCAATAAATAATGTCAAGCAGAACATACCTTTACTTTGAGCTTGCTTGTCTTCATCTGCCTTTCAGTTTTTCATTTTTTCGGCTCCGGAAAGATACCGTCTAGGTGCCACGTTATACCACAACTATAATCTCTGTATGAATCGCATCTTTTGATGTAACATGCGATGAGACGTTATGGTGTTATGAAATACTAATCACTCAGCAAAGTCGCTATTACCATAGTCATGAGAATATTGGGAGCTTTCCAACCGAGTATAATGAGACTTATCTTTTTTTTTTTTTTTACAGAATGCCTTTTCTGCCATGCATTTTACTTATTCTTATGCTTAAGTGTTTAAAGAAAGTGAGTGAGGTTGAAGCTCCTGCGGTTATAATAGCTATAATAACATATTAGGGATTTTTGAGCATCCTTTAATTATAATATCTATAGAGTTTGGTATTATAATATCTGTAGTAATATACTGAAGAGGTTTTAGTAAGCTTTAATACTAATGACAACAGTGATATAGAGAATACGGCTTCTGTAGTTACAAGAGTATGGCCAAAGTTTTTGCAACTCTAAGGTTATAATAATCCTCAGTATAATAGAAGCATTATGAGAATTAAAAAAAAAAAAAAAAAAAACCTTTACGGTGCACATCAATGTGACTGAGTAGCAGGTAAAAGAGCAAAACCCTTGCTTGCTCTGCTGTAATCCTTCAGCGCACTGCTGTGTTGGCTCGTGTCTCACCTTGCACTGCTGCGTAAGCGCTTTCCCCGAGGCCCTGGACACCTCGGAGGCTGACAATGAAGAACTAGCCTTCAAATGCGGCTACACGATGCAGTTGTGCTCAGTTAGGGGGCGTGGCTGTCAACCAACTTAGATAGTTAGTGATTTGTGAGACATCATGTGCAATGGCTTTGATCGATGGACGGCGGTCTATAGTAGTATGGAAGTCCAAGCTTTGGAATGTTTGAATAAAACATTATCTGTTAGGTTTTTTTTTTCCTTATAAAATAGCACTTATTCCAGCATATTCTATTATTTTGCATTTTATATTTATCGTGCTCCAACAGTTAACTTAATGAAGCTATGATATACTGAATCAGGGTCGTGAAACTGTGAACAACTGCCCATATTTCTAATGCATGAAATGAATAAACAAACAAACATCTGGTAAGAAACAGTGTGAAAGCACCAGCATGAACACAGAAATAGCACCACCGCTGCCCAGAGGATTCACTCTTAGATTATTAACAGACAGAAGGAGGATTTAGACATTCACATGTTTAAGTGGGTGTAGTTTATAAAGATGTCACTGGTGCCTGAAGCCCTGGTTGTTCAGTGCTAAAAATAATTTTCCCCTTTTTATAATGTGTGTGTATGGATCGGTTTAAGCAGGATGAGCATCTGCCAAGGCAAATATGTCATAAGCGAATCTCGTGTGACCAATAAAGCCCAATCAGATTCTGATCTTTGTAAACGTGATCTCTTATGTGGACAGTCAGCCTAGCTGAGACACTTTATGAGAAAGCCTTAATTAAAATGCCTCTTTCCTCTTAGGCAGATGTTGATTTATGGGTAGAGGCACTGTAGTGCATGTGGAAAGATGGCTACTACAGTTCCCTCCACTAATATTGGCACCCTTGGTAAATATGAGCGAAGAAGGCTGTGAAAAATTGTCTTTATTGTTTGATCTTATGTTAAAAAAAACAAAACAAAAGATCAGCGAGGTCCACCAACGTGGACCTCGAAATTTGAAGGATCTGGAGAGATTCTGTATGGAGGAATGGTCTCAGATCCCTTGCCATGTATTGTCCAACCTCATCAGGCATTACAGGAGAAGACTCAGAGCTGTTATCTTGGCAAAGGGAGGTAGCTCAAAGAAAAATTGTTGCACACCTATATTTAACAAAGATTTGCTTTTTGGATTAACCTGTGTTTTGTTTGCAATTGTTTGATATCCATGAGAGTATTTCTGTGAATTTTTTGAACAAAAGATCAAAAGTCAGTTACTCGATATTAAGTTTGTTTAGAAACCTGTTGTTTAAAAGCAATATCGCTCTCGTAATTGTCCGGAATACCTTTGGCGAATCAGCCGTGCCGATATTCAGTATAACCACACTCTTGCTTGTACGATATTGCTTAGTTGTTGTAAGAAACAACTGATATAGGAATTAAGGATTCAGTACTTACAGAGTCTGTATTTTATAAAACAAAAAATACACCTCTCGGGCAAATAGTCTTTACTTTCCCAAGTTGCATGCATTATTTATCACTTCCCTGTCACTTTATTGTGTTAGCCTGATCACAGTGATAAATATCCATATTGTATAAATCATGCCATACACCATGTAATAGTTTTACTCAGTTTTCTAAATATTTTCCTAAATCTTTTGTAATCACTGACAGTCACACTGAAACAATTAGTGACAGTATGAATAGTATAAACAATACTTCTAAATGGATGTTTATGTTTTTGAGTCAGAAATTGGTGAAACCCAGTAATTCATGAGGAATTATGTGTATAACTACGTACTAAGTATGTCATATACCGTACTGTGTGTTAACTTTGTTCTAGCACAGCGCAGTGGAATTCTTGAATCTGATTGGTCAGAAGGTGTTGATTACTGTTCTATTAATACAGCAGCTCTGACTGAAGGCAAATCACAGGTTTATTTTAATGCGCACATCATGTTATTGTTTCTAAGACTCAATCTAAGACGGATTAAAACATGCTGTTATCCAACAAGGGAAAATGTATCATCATTGATATGGTGTGTTGTAAAGAATCAGCTTCAAGGTGGTAACTAGTTAACACGTTATTGACTATTTTCCAAAAGCAACATGCCTCATAAGTGTTTTATTCCATACTTAATATATTTGATAAAGAGTCTTCTTCTTAATTTTGCAATCCCATGTTGCGTATTCATCACTGTACCCCTGGTGCAGGATTGTGAGACATTCCTATAGTTGATTACTAACTTTCCTATCTTTCTGAACTCTGTAACCTTCTGTTCCTTCACTTCCAACATTGCTAGCTTGCCATTTGGTCTTTCTTTCTTTTCTAAGCCCTCCTGCTATAAACAGCGATGCATCCGTGGATGTTAACTTCGTAGCTTCTGGCAGTTCCATGGACAACCTGTCTGTGCTTATTAGCATCACCATTTTCCCATCCCCAGCAGCCTTAACTAGTGAAGTCGAAATGCACAGTTTGTTTGAGAGCAGCATTTTTTACAGGACAGTAAACATGACTTGAGCGTTGCGTCAGGATTAGAGAGGGATTTGCACGCTAAGCTCCAGCCACCCAAGCCTCTGATGCCCTGGGTCACTGCATCCTAATTGCCTCCTACATATATAATAGGCCTCTATGAAAATGTGCATTCGGTTGGAGCAGGCAAGCGTGTATGCCGATTTTATGAGCACTTTCTTTGTCTTATATGGGAATCATGATATGAGGGCTGTGGTTTGGTCTTCCACTATGTTAGCAGTCTCAGATTCATGGAAGAATGGCATGTGAGTGTGAGTGGCAAAAGTATGTGAACCTTTGCTTATGACCCCCTTGTGCAGCAATAAGTGCAACTAAAAGTTGCACAGGATTTTGTTGGGTATTTCTCATATATACATTACAGTACAGTGGAATTCTTTCTTCGCATATCCCAGCTTGTTAGGAAGTTGGGGTCAGAGCGCAAAGTCAGCCATGATACGGTGCCCGTGGAACAGATAAGGTTAAGGGCCTTGATCAAGGGCCCAACAGTGGCAGCTTGGCGGTGCTGGGGCTTGAACCCCCTGGTACAGTAATGTTGTTTTTTATTATTTATTTATTTATTTATTTAATTTAAATAACAATAACCTCACAATGACAATGTTGTTGTATGTATGCGTGTATATACTGTATATATTTTATATACTTGTATATACATTTTCTTTTTTCTTTTTCAGTGTTAATCTACTACAATCTACTAATAATCTACTTTTGTAAACAGTAAATAAAAGTATTTTTGAAAATACTGATACTGTTTGTTAGCAAGCCTATAAATCGTGATACATATCATGTGTTGTAGTATCATGATGTGATCATTTTGTCATATCGCCCACCCTTAATCTTAACATATAATGTTCACGTAAAAGTAATTTTCTAACATAAATTATAGATATTCTTTCATAAACACAATGATTCTTTTTTAGCAGTGTTTCACTTTTAGTACAAATTTTAAATGGGATAACTCAAAAGAATATCAGGGCTAATTGTTTTTCATGTATTAGTATTCTAGGCTGAAGGTTTCCTTTCCATATTCCGATATTCAAAATAACCCCTGCGTAAATACACATGTTTCTCTGTGTGTCAGTTTTACTGACATGAACCTGGTTTCTGCTCGACTGTCAACAAAGCCCCAGATGAGATTAAGCCTCTCCGAACAAAGTTGTGCTTGAGAATGCTGCCCCAAGAAGCATTTGTCTCTGTCAGCAAAATATTATTTGGTGGAATGAGTCAGCAGAATGAATTCTTGCCCTTGTCTCTTCGTATTGCAGTCGAGTCTACAGTGTCCAGAGTTGCTCAACGCTGTAGGCTCTTTGCTAGCATTTTGCTGACTCCGTCTCCTCTGTGTCTAGTTTGGACAGCACTTCTGCTTGCCTAATGATCAGCTTAGGAACACTTAATTTACTGAATTTTTTTATCAGGATTTTCCATGCAGACAAGTTGGGAAAGAAGTCTTATAATCCGTGTTGGTCAAATTTTTAAATTCTTCCAAAAAGTGAAATAGCGGCAAAATAAAAATCCTCTTTAGGTAATTTAGATCTATGAAATAAAAGAACAAATCAAAGCAAGCTAACAAGGAGCCTCGTTTATCAATCTTATAGTAAAGTTGTGCGTAAACATTTTCTTAGGCCAAACTGAATAAAAAATTCTCACGACATTTACAAAAGTTTTGGTAATGATGATTTTCTTCATGCTCACATGTGTATTACGAGAAAGCAACCATAATTTACCAAGCACATTCACAGCAAAGCTGATTCGCTTTTATTGACATCTATCTATCTATCTATCTATCCATCTATCCATCTATCCATCCATCCATCTCTCTATTTTTTTTATAAACTCATAAATCTTGATGAATGAGGCCCACATGATGAATGCCACATTGCACATACCAATAAGCTTGGGAAGAGTGGTTATGTCTATTTCCAGCAATAGTACTATTAGTAACTAGTAATAATTTAACTAAAAATTGAGGTTGGTAAAATTAATTTTATGATTGATTTGCTATAAAATGACAGTACTGTGCAAAAGTTTTAGCCACATGCAAAGAAATGCTGTAGAGCAAAGATGCCTTCAAAATAATGAAATTATTAATTATTAAATTAATTAAATTCTTAATAATTAATTACAACAAGTGTGTCTGCGCAGGAGTAACAATGTATTGTAATGAATATCTGGATCAGCTCTTACTGACTCCACTCCCACTGTGTTGGCTCTCATATGACATGGCGACTCTTGTGTTCTGTTTACCAGCAGCCAGTAACTTTTTGTCCTCATCTATTAAAACATCTGTGATCATTCTTTTTTCCCCCAATTTGGTCATCTGCCGATTCCCAGCTGCCAAGTCTAACACGTGCTTCCTTTGAGACATGTGAAGCCAGCCAACCACAGCTTTTTGAACTGCTGCTCATGCTGCATCAATGAGTAATGTTTAAAAAAATAGCACTATCAGCCCTCTTCCACATACGTGAACTCATGGTTGGTTAGTGTCACTGTGATTGACTGGGGCAAGATAGTATGTGATCCCTCCCACCCAGAGAGCACAGACAATTTTGCTGCCTTGGCTCCCAGCCGCAGCATCGCCAGGATTCATACTCGCAATCTCCTCAAGTCAAGTAAAGTAGATCTTTACTGTCATCACAGCCATATGCAGTGTGCAGTACACAGTGAGATGAAATAACATTTCTCCTGGACCCAAAGGGCAAGGTACATCTATAACCTACACAGTGCTGACAGGACATAAATAAAGTGCAACAGGAATAGGAAGCATGCAGGGAGGTGCTATGGGTACGTACAAGTATGGGCAGTAGAGCATAAATACGCCAATCACAAAAAAATAACTTTAACATGACAATATGTCATTACAGTAAATAGGGTCCAAAGCTGCAACTAGAATGAATTTAGGAAAAGTGTCAATGCAGTAATGCATTTAGAGCATTTGACAGACACCCTCATCCAGAGCGACTTACATTCCTGTCATTTATACAACTGAGCAGTTGAGGGTTAAGGGCTTTGCTCAAGGGCCCACAGTGGCAGCGCTGAGGTTTGAACTCATGACTTTCTGATCAGTAGTCCAACATTTTAACCACTGAGCTACCACTGCCCTCAATGTTTGTATCAATGCTTGTAAAAGAAACCTGAGATGACATTTAAAGTGACCGTGCAGTACTGTAATGAATCAGTACAATCAAAGTGTCTGTGTGCTGTACAGTATGCCAGTGCAGTAAATGAACAAAGTGATGTGTGCATCATTATTGATTTAAAGTGTCTATGCAGTATGGTGGAGGGTGTTACTTGGTTCCCAGGGTGATGTGTATAGAGAAGGGAAGCACAGTGTTCAGGAGTATGACAGCCTGGGGGTAGAAGCTGTTACCCAGTCTGGCAGTCCTGGAGTGGATACTGCAGTGCCTTTTTCCAGATGGCAGAGGGGCAAATAGATAAAGTAGGAGGGGTGGGAGGGATCGTTCACAATGCCGGAGGCCTTTCGGAAACTATGTGAGTGAAAATGTCCCGAACAAGGGGTAGAGGAGCACCGATGATGGGTTCAGCTGTCCGCACTATCCTCTTTAGGGTCTTGCGATCCAAGATGTTGCAATTCCCAAACCAGACAGTGATGCAACTGGTCAGGATGTTGCAATTCCCAAACCAGACAGTGATGCAACTGGTCAGGACACTCTCCATGGTTCCGCTGTAGAATGTGGTGAGGATGGGTGGTGGGATGTTTGCCATCTTCAGGCACCAGAGGAAGTGCAGGCGCTGCTGGGCTGTCTTGGCCAGGGAGCTGGTGTCGCTTGTCTAGGTGAGGTCTTCCATGATGTGAACACCAAGGAACTTGGTGCTCATCACTCACTCCATTGTGAAGTCATTTATGAAATGGGGCAGTGATCAGTGCAGGATTTCCTGAAGTCAACAATATCTCTTTTGCTTTGTGAACATTCAGAGACAGATTGTTGTTCTTGCCCCAGCCCGTGAGCCGTTCCACCTCCTCTCTGTATGATGTCTCTTCACTGTCACTGATGAGGCTAAATACTGTGGTGTCGCCAGAGAACTTGACGATGTGGTTTGAACTGGATCTGGCAGTACATCGTGGGTTAGCAGCTTGCTCAGTGGGCTGAACAAGCAGCCACACCTGATGACAGGGCGAACACAATTTTGTTGCGTCACTCAGGAACCTTGTCCATTTTAAAACAAGTGCATGTGATTGGCCACAACAGAAGCTGTGCTGATCCTTGTTTAGGAAACCAAAGATTTTTTATGTTTATCAGCTCTGCTACAGTATTTTTTTTCTTCTCGGTTTGGCTGAAAAACCAACAATATGCAGGAATACCAGAAGGAATTTGTGTTGGACACAAGTTCAGATATAAGTAACTACAAAGGGTAAGAGAAAACAACAAAGCTAAAGTCCTGTCAGGCCTTCAGATCTACACAGATAAGTACTAGTGAACCAACCAGACATATTAATATTAATAGAGAAGAAGCAGAAAACAGTAGTGATTATGAGAAAACCATAGTGTGATGATTAAAAGCTTTGCAGTGATGGCTCAGTGGTTAATGCTCTGGTTTTATTGATCGGAAATCCGGAAATCCAGTCCCAACACTGCCAAGACTTCACGTGCTCAGCTCAGTTTCACTTTGGATAAAAGTGTCTGCCAAATGAGTAAATGTAGATGTTGAAATCCCAAGTGACAGCAACATCCACAGAAAGAAATACAAGAAGCTATACTATTGACTGAAAGAGGAAATAGAGTGAATGTGGAAGGTTAAATCCAAGGTTGCTCTATTGGTGATCTTGCTCATATAATGGCAGACATGGCGGTGGTGGCTCAGCAGTTAAGGTTTTGGGTCACTGATCAGAAGGTTGGGGGTTCAACCCCCAGCACCACCAAGCTGCCACTGTTGGGCCCTTGAGCAAGGCCCTTAATCCTCTCTGCTCCAGGGGCACTGTATCATAGGTAACCCTGTGCTCTGACCCCAGCTTGTTAGGAATTGGATATGCAAAGAAAAGAATTTCACTGTGCTATAATGTATATGGGACAAAATAAAGGCTTCTTCTTCTTCTATAACCATTGCATTAATTGAAAAATGTTCTTAGGATTTCTGAGGGAGACTTCCATCTAATGTCTGAATAAAACATTTAATCCCATAGTACATATTGGTACATTGCTGGTACATTTTAGACTAGAAAACAGAGCCCGAAAGCTCTGTTTTCCAGAATGGATGTTGGCGTTAAAATGGCCAAATATAAAATTATATATATATATATATATATATATATATATATATATATATATATATATATATATATATATATATATATATATATATTGTTAGAATATTACAAAAAACTGAAATAGCTGTATTATTAAAAAGTAAAAACTATGGAAATATATGCAAATAGCCTGTTACAGTGTATGTTTCACAAATAATTCGATGAAGAGATTCCTTATCTTATAATATTATGACTTTATGAAAAAATATCTTCATAGCATGCTATTGTTTTCTTTCTCAAAATATTATAAGTATAATCTTTGTAACATTATGCTATTTTAAAAAAAAAATTACATTCAAGCAGCTATAATTCTCAATGATGAGGAAACTGAGAGAAAAAGAAAACCTTAAATTATACTGTCACTTGTTAGCTTTAGAATTGGTATTAAACGAACACAGATTTAAAATGTTACACTGCAAATTTTACACTGTTACCAGATATGGTTTCATTGTACAGATACACCGAAGAAGAAATGACACGGATTTAAATTTTACACTCAGATTTGTTAAGAAATTTTTTAAGAAAAAAAGGGCTGTAGTGTTAAAGGCATGTATGAAGATATTATTTTTGACTCGCATCATAGAATTGTTGTAAATGTCGCCAGTTGAAACAATAGAAACAATAGAAGAAACGTCTACAGCCTTCAAGACAGGAAAGAGAGGATTTTACATCCTCAGCTGGACAAACCTAATGATCCATGCAGTAGAATAAGATTCATGGACACTCTGTGAACCTCACTGATTTAATTAGGGGCAATTATGTGCATTCTGGCTTTAGCTAATGCAGAATGAAATTTTTCTTGCCTGCCCAATTGTCTTGGTTGCTGTCACAGACAGTTAGCTCCAAACCCAGTAGCTTCATCTTCTACTACTGTGGACTTGAGTTGTGCTTTTTCTGACAGTGCAGCATTAATTATTTGTTGACTCCATCCACTCCTTTATCGCTCTCTCCCACTGATTAGCCAAATCAGTGCCAGGTGTGCATCCTCACAGCCTGGCCACTCCCTCCTCCTTGTCACACTTCTATGCCGCCTCATTCAGGCCCCTGCACACCCCTTCGGGAGGGCGGTGCTGCCCTCTTGGCTATGTCTTTCGGCCGGCCCCTTTTCCTACAAACTATAGGAGAGACGAGGAGGAGGAAGCTGTAGAGAGGGCCAGAGAGAAGGAGAGGAGAGAGAGGAAAAACACTCCGGTCCCCAGACACGCTGTCATCTGGTTCTCAGCTCGCTGGGAAGCGATCCCCAACGACGCTGGGCGATGGCACTGGACTTTTGAGCGGGCGGCTGCGGCTCCACCCCTTTTCAGAGGAGTCGCTGCCATCTTCCGGGATGCAGAGGAACCGTGGACATCAGCCTGAAAGGGGAGGAGCGGTTGCCATTCGCCAGGGTATGGCGGACCCACTGCTGTAAACAGCAGGTCCGCCATACCCTGGCGAATTGCAACCACTTCTCCCCTTTCAGGCAGTCGGCAGCGGATCCTCCGCATCCCAGCAGACGGCAGCGACTCCCCCGTCCTCGCAACCGCCCCAGCACCACCGCTTTCTCGGCGTCTTGATCCTCCCACAGCGGCGAGAGCTCTCTGACAGCACGTCCCTCCTCCTTCCCGGGTTTCAGCACCAGTGTAACAATCTTAAGAAGCACAGGGAGAACTTGCAAACTCCACGCACACAGGGCAGAGGTGGGATTGGAAATGGGCAGGAAATGGGCTAACCTCCGTGCCCCCCACGCATTAATATAAATTTCTGATTTGCTTTGCAGCCGAAACAACCGTGTGCGCCGTGCTGTTATAGAAAATTAATCAACCTTCTGACCAGTCAGAATCAAGAATTCAATAGTGATGTGTCATAAGTACAACCTGTGTTAAATACTGTAACCACATATCAATACATTGTATTGACTAATTCAATCCAGGGTGGTCAAATTGTGTACAATATTTCAAATTGTGTTATTGATAGTTGTATTTTTTTTCTCTTTTTTTTTTTTACCAATACTTCCACGTACATATGCTAACATTTTTAATTAGATAAAATGTTTGAGGATAAATATTGTGATAATTCAATTATCTTTTATTTATTGTCAGCTTCATTCAGTTTGGCTGAATTATTCCTTCACGATTTAAACAAAGCTCTATTCTTTTTAAGGAACGCACCTTTTAAGGAATGAGAGTTTGTCAGAGGTTCTGCTTTAATTGGAGGCTTGTTTGAAAGAAGCCATCAATCGACATAATGTCATTTTGCTTTAAGTACATGGTGGTCTGGTATATAATGAAAAAGTAATGAAAAAGTCTGGCATCTCGCTATAATGAAAATGTCCTCCACAGCCATTGAGACTGGAGTGCTATGCTGTCAGCTCTTTTTCTTTCTCTCTATTGATGATGGTTTCCCTCCTCATATTTTTGCAAGACAAAAATTATTTGTGATAAGTAACTGACAAAATAACAGTGTCCAATTAGTTGTGTAGTGCTTTATGTAATATGTAGCTTAGTATATATTTGATTTAGTCAAATACTAAAAAAAATCTAGTCCTTAAGAACTATGTTTATACTATACTTGTGGCACAATCTGTGTTAGATAAGTGACACACAAAGTATAATAACCTAATCTAAAAAATCTACTTTATTATTTTGTTACTGTCAATAAAATGGTTTGACAGCTTTACACTATTACTGTAGTTTATAGATCAATTTGTGGTTGATACAAGGGCCTGATGGATGACAACCTAAGAAATGTATAACCAGTGGGCTAAACACATGCATTTACAGCTCGCTTTTGCCTGTTGTCATTCCTAAATCAATGAGCAATTTGATTGCAAAGCAGTAAACTGGAGCATCACTGAGGTCCAGATCGGTGCAAAGCAGGTTATACAGATACTTTTGGCAAATAGCCAAGCTTAGTTTATAGTATTGTTAAACATATCTTGTGTGTGCTGCACAGAAATCGGTTGCCTATCCAACATTGATTCGTTCATCATGTGTTCTGTGCCATTTAGTTATTGCTTTATTTCTGTAGCCTGCCTCCAAGAACACCAACCTGGAGGTCTGGATGTAGCAGTTTGAAAAGCTTTTGTTCTGACAGTTCCTGTTGCATGGTTGGCCTGGGCTTGGAAGTTAAAATTCACTTTACATGTTTGAATCAGTGGCGGATTTTGCCCTGACCAAAATATCATATAATGATTCTCAAAGGCATTTCTGTGATTCATGATATGCATCACCAAATATAGGTTTGCTTAACAGCTGCCCCCTAGTCAGCTTATAATTGTTTTAAAAAGATAAAAAAGAAAAAAACTCATGATATTCATATGTTGCTACACCTAGCTCTAAGATGCAACACAACTGGGTAAACTAAAACAGACATTTATTAACACACAAAACAACTGAGATAACAGAATCATAACTTCAGTAATCAGAAATATCGGTCAGTCACGGATGCAAATGTATGAACCTGAAATGATGTACCGGCAAATGTGTGAATGCACAAGGTCAAAATAATCAATAACCACAACTAAAAAAAAGGAGATGGCCAAACTGCCTAAACAATCACCCTGACTAGTGGAAGCAGTGCGGTTAAATCAGCCACCGCAACAAGGCTCAGGTGCACACAAACCATGCCCCAATCACGTCAACCGCACCTAAAAGAGAAAAAAAGAAAAGAAAAAGAAAACACACAGACACAGCACTAACTGGATCGTAACAATGTAAAAAAAAATGCATTGTGACATAATTTATCACTGTGTATATTAAACTATTATGAACCATCCAAAAGTTCATTTGACTAGGGGCATTTATGGCCACAAGGTGCCCAAGATCTACCAGTATCTCCAACATTAATCATCTGCTTAACCATTATAGCCAGCTCTAAGCTGTACTGACTTCTCACGATGAGAGAACAAATATTCACACCATCCTGTGAATGTAGGCGGTACAGTATATGCATATTGTTTTACAAGGTGGCCTACAAACATTTCATAGTTTCTGTAACCATTTGTAAATTCTATCTTGTGAAGCAATGTACACTATACAGTATGGCCAAATGTCCCTTCATCAGAACTAAGGGGCCCAAACCTGTTCCAGCATAACAGTGGTCCTGTGCACAAAACAAGGTCCATGAAGAAATGGTTTTCCAAGGTTGGAGTGGAAGAGCACAAGTGTCCTGCACAAAGACCTGACCTCAACTCCACCGAACACCACTGGGATGAGTTGGAATGCCGACTATGTACCAGGCCTCCTTGCCCGACATCAGTGCCTGACCAGCCACAGTCCAAAATATAATGCAGAGCCTTCCCAGGATAGCAGAGGTAATTTTAATAGCAAAGGGGGACTAAATCTGTAATGGGATGTTCCAAACCACATATGGGTGTGATAGTCAGGTGTCCACAAACTTTTGGCCATATACCGTGGTGTATTTATTTTACAAACCGCATATCCATTGCCATATATTTCTTACCCATGATTAATCTGCTATGTCCTAACTATTGTTCTCAGATCTTAACCTTATTTCCCTTGAAGCCAATGCTCATATCAAAGTAAATTTCAACTTATCCAATATTTCTGTCATAAATACATGACTGATAGACTTGGTTCTACTTTATTTCTTTATTTCTTTACTTTATTAAGTAGTGGAGGCCATATATCAAAGTCATCATGAGGGTACACAGCACATCCTGATAGGACAGCGCTCACAATAAGTGCTGATACCGAGGATGAGAATCACAACATGCGAGATCAGAACATTTGGCTGGCTGGTTACCTGCTGTTGGATCTGTCCACTCTGCAGCCAGTTGTCCCTTGTACCCCTCAGAAGTCCATGGGGTGGAGTTGGACCTGATCCAGTTCCCCCATCTGAGTCGAGTCGAAGCAGAAGTCCAGGGGGTGGCGAAAACTCATTGTGTTTTAGCTTGTATTTATTGTTATGTGTTGTACAGCATCTCGTGTGTTAGGTTTAGGGGTTAGGCTTATAGGATGACTTGGATCGAGTCCAGCTCCACCCCCTGGACTTTTGGTTCTGCAGCGAGGATCTCATTTGTCCAATGTAAGGGAGTATGCACAGACCCTGGCATTGAAGCGGCTTTAAGATGACTCCCACACACTGTGGGAAAATTAAAAAGCTGAAAAGTTGTGAGTGCATATGTATTCACCCCCTTTGCTATGAAACCTACAGTGCCTTGTGATTACTTTCACAAGGCACTGTAAACACTGTCTCTCAGTGTCCATCCTTGAATCCCTGTTTTGAGAATAATTTCCCATAATGGTTCAGAATTTTAAAAGCATGTCAGCGGGCTATCAGGTTCATGAAGACATTCCTGACAAGGAAATGCAGGTGTTTTATGCATGTAACAGAGATGCAACCAGAAATATTGACTTTTTGCAAGATCGCACAAGAGTTGCGTAATATGATGTAATATAAAGTCAAGACATGATCCTTGGTAAGCAGATATTTCAAAATGCTTACAAAGTTCTTTTACCACAACATAGCTGCCAGAAGTTTCCTTACTTTCTACAGCAACCATCCTTTTTTTTTTATTTTTTATAAACATTAATGTGTCTATCTGGATCTATTGTAGTTCATCAGACAATTTACAATGCATGTTTACTAGTCATGTGGAAGGTCACAGAATTGTGAACACCCTGAGACAAATCTCATAGAAAAGATGTACAGCCGTGGCCAAAAGTTTTGAGAATGACACAAATATTAATTTTCACAAAGTCTACTGCTTCAGTGTTTTTAGATCTTTTTGTCAGATGTTACTAACTGTTACTGAAGTATAATCACAAGCATTTCATAAGTGTCAATGGCTTTTATTGACAATTACATGAAGTTTATGCAAAGAGTCAATATTTGCAGTGTTGACCCTTCTTTTTCAAGACCTCTGCAATTCGCCCTGGCATGCTGTCAATCAACTTCTGGGCCACATCCTGACTGATGGCAGCCCATTCTTGCATAATCAATGCTTGGAGTTTGTCAGAGTTTGTGGGTTTTTGTTTGTCCACCCGCCTCTTGAGGATTGACCACAAATTCTCAATGGGATTAAGGTCTGGGGATTTTCCTGGCCATGGACCCAAAATGTTGATGTTTTGTTCCCCGAGCCACTTCGTTATCACTTTTGCTTTGTGGCAAGGTGCCCCATCATGCTGGAAAAGGCATTGTTCGTCACCAAACTGTTCTTGGATTGTTGGGAGAAGTTGTTCTCTGAGGATGTTTTTGTACCATTCTTTATTCATGGCTGTGTTCTTAGGCAAAATTGTGAGTGAGCCCACTCCCTTGGCTGAGAAGCAACCCCACACATGAGTGGTCTCAGGATGCTTTACTGTTGGCATGACACAGGACTGATGGTAGCGCTCACCTTTTCTTCTCCGGACAAGCTTTTTTCCAGATGCCCCAAACAATCGGAAAGGGGATTCATCAGAGAAAATGACATTACTCCAGTCCTCAGCAGTCCAATCCCTGTACTTTTTGCAGAATAGCAGTCTGTCCCTGATGTTTTTCCTGGAGAGAAGTGGCTTGTTTGCTGCCCTTCTTGACACCAGGCCATCCTCCAAAAGTCTTCGCCTTACTGTGCGTGCAGACGCACTCACACCTGCCTGCTGCCATTCCTGAGCAAGCTCTGCACTGGTGGTGCCCCGATCCCGCAGCTGAATCAACTTTAGGAGACCCTAAAATTTTTTGGGCGCCCTGAAGCCTTCTTCACAACAGTTGAACCTCTCTCCTTGAAGGTCTTGATGATCCGATAAATGGTTGATTTAGGTGCAATCTTACTAGCAGCAATATCCTTGCCTGTGAATCCCTTTTTGTGCAAAGCAATGATGGCTGCACGTGTTTCCTTGCAGGTAACCATAGTTAACAGAGGAAGAACAATAATTTCAAGCACCACCCTCCTTTTAAAGCTTCCAGTCTGTTATTCTAATTCAATCAGCATGACAGAGTGATCTCCAGCCTTGTCCTCATTAACACTCTCACCTGTGTTAACGAGAGAATCACTGACATGATGTCAGCTGGTCCTTTTGTGGAAGGGCTGAAATGCAGTGGACATGTTTTTTTGGGATTAAGTTCATTTTCATGGCAAAGAGGGACTTTGAAATTAATTGGAATTCATCCGATCACTCTTCATAACATTCTGGAGTATATGCAAATTGTCATCATAAAAACTGAGGCAGCAGACTTTGTAAAAATTAATATTTGTGTCATTCTCAAAACTTTTGGCCACGGCTGTACGCTACACATCCACTATAATCGAAGAAGAATTTCCATAATTGTTTTATGCAGGGCTAATGTGGCTTGTTATCGTGGGAAATGTGACCTACTTCAACATGGGCCAAGGACTATGCGGGGAGGGATGGAAATAGAGATGAAAACAAAAGTCCTGCAGAAATCTAAACCATTCTCTGAATAAGTGAGACAGTGAGAGAGAGAGAGTGCAAAAGAGAGTGCGCTTTGTAGATGACTCATACCACGGCTAGTCATTTGAGCCATTATTAAATCCTCCCTACTGAGACTGAAATGGACCAATCTAGTGTTTGTTTTTGAGCTCATTTCTTCAAATGCATTCTGTGTAGATCGAGTTGATCTAAGCTTAAGCGCTGCAGGTGGCTGTGGCTGGGCTTTAGCTTCTCTATTGGTTATTGTTGTTGATTTTCTAGTTATCTCCACAGTCCTTTCCATCAAAATCCCAAATGTGTTCTGTGCTTGTTGAGTCCTTCTCCAACATCATACTGAGCTTCACGTCTGAGCATTAGCCGTAGATGGGCACTTACTGTGCTTGTGCAAAGATAGCTAAGTGTAACAAAGTAGCAATAATGAGTTGGACTCTTTCTCCCTTTGTTGGAGACAAATGGCTCTGTCAGACATCTGTGTATTTGTCTCAGAACCCTCCTGCTTGCTTTTCTTCAGTTTCTGCTCCAAGGTCTCTTAGACCACACCCACTCTGTGATCATTACCATCATGTGTATGGTCATCTGTGTGCATAATTAATACATAATATTTATTATATGCTAATCAAGGGGATTCTTGACAAGCAGATTTCATGTCCAGGCTGTTCGTTCTTTAATCGTAGTTGCGAGGTGGACACATAGTTTCCAAAACCAGAGAAAGCAAATAAACAATATTTCCTGTTGAGTTTCCAAAAACGAAATTTGTCATTTGGTATGTTTAAATATAAGGCGTTTCACCGCTGCGTGATGCACATCGATGCTGTAACTAAGTGCGTGTTCCTCATTCCGATCCACACGACCTGCTGCATTACACACATCAGCCGAGGATCTGGCTGACAGTAGAATGATTTTTTACTAGGTGAATTAATTAGCATGCAGAAATTAAGTGCAGCACAACGCCATCATATGACTCTCCTGCTAGCACAACATGCAGTGACCTAACATATATCAAGAGAAAACAAAGACACCGAAATTTCCAGTGAAAAGTACATTCTCCAAAATCAGAATGGC
Source organism: Cranoglanis bouderius (assembly GCA_023630585.1). Taxonomy (NCBI): domain Eukaryota; kingdom Metazoa; phylum Chordata; class Actinopteri; order Siluriformes; family Cranoglanididae; genus Cranoglanis; species Cranoglanis bouderius. The sequence goes on from CM042539.1 coordinate 22,998,927, forward strand.
TTGATGTTACACAATATCATGGAACGTTTGTTAGCAAAAATAATATTGGTATTGCTAATTATGTCACAAAGGACTGTCCCAAAAGTCTCCATACATAGGGGAAATTAGCACTTTTTAGCAAAATGGCTTCCAAAATTTTTCATATTCACTTAGATTGAAATCATTCTCATGGCTGGATCGGGAAGCTGTCACAAGGTTGCTATGGACCTTAACAGGAAACATGGCAAACACATCACACCCGACACTGTTGCCAAACTTATTAACAAATTCAAAAAGTCTGGAAGTGTTGCGGACAAACCAAGAAGTGAACGTCCATCAACATCCACTGACGAAAGCACAACCGACGTAGTGCTGGCAAACGTAGTCCCCTATATATGGAGCCTTTCCTTGAAAACCTTATAAACCACACTAACATGAGTGGAAAACACATTGTATTTAAAAATAAAAAAAAATTCTCAAGGTTAGATTTTCTTCTATGTTCACAGGTTTCTAGAATTTTACATGATCCTCCCTATCACTAATTAGGATGGTATTATACTGAGGAATTTCCCCGAAATGTTACTTTCATTTATGTTACCGAAAAATGCTATTTTCTATTAAACAATTAAACAATAAAGAACTGATTTAAAGAATCATTTCACTTGACAGCATCTTCATAGTGAACTAAAAAGTTCTGACAACATTACAAGACTAGATTTTTGGTTTTGTTAAGTATGCAAATTAGATGAAGCCGCATTTGCGTAAACAAATGTGCATTTTTGGAAATGTTCCTATAGAAAAAATAGTAAGAATATCAGCAATCAGATGGCTTTTGAGAGTTCGATATTTCAAAAAATTACCCAATTTACTTGTAGTGCTTTAATGTAGTCAAATATACATTCAAATGTTTTTTTATTTATTTATATATTTTTAGAGAATATGGTCATTTGACTGATTATACTGCAGGCAAGTCATTTCTTTTATCCTCTGTCCTCTCAAACATCTTGCTTAAATGAACTGTGGTGTTGTGTTTCAATTTGTAGTACCCTGATGTCCTATACATAAGTGGCTTTAAACCCTCCAATAGTATATTTCCAGCATATATAGCTGCTGTTTTATTAGATGAGGAGAACAATAATGCCTCTGATTTGAACCTGTTTTCTATAAGCTTCTGGGTTTTTTTTTGCCCAGTGGTTGCCAGAGCACTTGTGATTAATTTTCTTTCCAATTCTCCATAGGCTCATTGTTTTTTGGGTTTTTTTTTTCTGTTTTTTTTTTTTCTCTGTCATTACCTCCCACACATCTCTGATGTACTGGTTTAAAAATAGGGGTGGACAGTAACACACTATCTATGGCTCTCTGTGTAAATGTCACATTCAGACACTGCAGGGAAATTTTCAGTTTATGTGCGTTTAGTTAATTTGATAGCAAGCAAGGATATTTGCTTAAAAATCATATTTTTAAGCCTTTAAACATGTTAAGGATAAAACAGTATGTTCAAATGATTTGTATATTTGTTTGGATTTAAGATACAAGGTTTAGCAAAGTTTCAAGTAGAATATGTGTCAATATTAAATAAGAAGATGACCTAACCTTTGCTTAACATTGATGATGTTGTCACAATATCGTTTTTGTATTGTAAAAGTGCAATATTTGCGAGTTTTTCAGTGTCTATATACAGTCATGCAAAAAAATAAGTACACCCCATGGAAATTGTTGGCTTTTTGACATATTTGGACAAGCAAACATTTGATCATCTTTGAAACAGTGCCTATTAATAAAGCTGATATACCTGAACAAAACCACAAGAACAAAACTCAAAAATTGCTTTTTCAATAATTTATTCAACAGAAATATCAATAGATGTGATATTCTTCTGTGGAAAAAGTAAGTACACCCTTGGCCTCAGAAGCTAGTATTGCCCCCTTTAGCAGAAATAACCTCTTGTAGGCATTTTTGCATAATTATCTACCAGGCTTGCTGGAATTTTTGATCACTCTTTCATGCAGTATTCTTCAGGTTATATGTGAATGTTAGATCAGATCCCAACCAGGTTACTATAAATGTGAATGTTAGATCAGATCCCAACCAGGTTATATTTGAATGTTAGAACCGATCCCAACCAGGTTACTGTACATGTGAATGTTATCTCAGATCCCAACCAGGTTATATGTGAATGTTAGATCAGATCCCAACCAGGTTATGCCAGGCTGTTAGATCAGATCGCAACCAATTTATGCATGGATGTTATGTCAGGTTATCCAAAAAGATAGATGTTAGATCATATCCCAACCGTGTTATATGTGAATTGTTAGACCCCAGTCTAGTTACAAATCCAAACTGGGCTACAATAAATGTTAAATCAGATCCCAAGCAATTTACAATTCGACACCTCCTATGCTGGCTCATAGCCTCAGTCGTATTTCATTTTTTATGCGCATTCCAAAGAAGCATGGCAGCTTGGTTTTCTTTTTGTGAGGTGAGTCAGTAGAATAAACTCAGTAATCAGGACCGAGTGAGAGTGTCGGTGCAGCAGTTCTTCAGAAAACAACGAGCATCACCTAATTTCACTCGGTCTGGTTTCATCCCCCTCCCCTCGTCCCTCCACTCTTTGCCGTCATGCACTTTTCTCTGTATTTCTCTCTCTCTCTCTCTCCTTTTCTCCATGCCGCCCCTCTTTGTAGCCTACAGAGTGAGAATACTTTGTAAAGAAAATAAAATCCTCTGAACAATCGAACAAGTCGGAAAGCTGAAGCTGCCTTTATGCTCTGACCTCAACCCTTTCTGTGGGGGGTTCAAACCTTGTGGATGCGTGCATTAATAATGTACGCTGTTCCTCCCTGCAACTGATATAACCTTTTAACACACGCCATTACTCGCTCATATTGTGTGGCATATAAATGCAGATCCATACTCACTGACAATACACTGAAGAAAAAGGTGATAAGAGGAAAAAGACATGACGCTGATGAAACTTCAGGTAATAAATAAGGAATGACCGAATAATTCTAATAGATAATCGTTATTTTTTTCCGCAGATTGTTGCTCGTATTTGTATTGTGATTATGCTCTAAACTAAATCACACAACTAGCAAATTTTGGTCATCAAGGCCCACACTGAGAGGTTTGTTTTTCCTGGACTTCATGAAGTGGTCATGTTAACACAAGGAGAGCCTTTGAGTCACACTCAAGTGCAATTACTCTTAAATGCCGGATCTCAGCAAAATTTTCACCTCAACTACATGACAAAAACGCACAAAAAGACCTAGCCCAAAAGTGTTATAGAAGCTCAGTCATCTCAGATAAGTAGCTAACTATCATATCAGTCAAATTGACTAAGAATTTAACTAAGTTCTTTATCTAACTAACATTTTAACAAGTTAGCTAGCATGCCTAATTTCTATTGCATTGAAACAGCTACGGAGCTTGCCTAAAATCTACATCAAGAAACTAGCTACAGTGGGGGAAAAAAGTATTTGATCCCCTGCTGATTTTGTACGTTTGCCCACTGACAAAGAAATGATCAGTCTATAATTTTAATGGTAGGTGTATTTTAACAGTGAGAGACAGAATAACAACAAAAAAATCCAGAAAAACACATTTCAAAAAAGTTATAAATTGATTTGCATTTTAATGAGGGAAATAAGTATTTGATCCCTTCGACTTAGTACTTGGTGACAAAACCCTTGTTGGCAATCACAGAGGTCAGACGTTTCTTGTAGTTGGCCACCAGGTTTGCACACATCTCAGGAGGGATTTTGTCCCACTCCTCTTTGCAGATCCTCTCCAAGTCATTAAGGTCATTTTCAATGCCCTGGCTGAGGGAAGGAGGTTCTCACCCAAGATTTGACGGTACATGGCCCCGTCCATCGTCCCTTTGATGCGGAGCAGTTGTCCTGTCCCCTTAGCAGAAAAACACCCCCAAAGCATAATGTTCCCACCTCCATGTTTGACGGTGGGGATGGTGTTATGACTTGGGGTCATAGGCAGAATTCCTCCTCCAAACACGGCGAGTTGAGTTGACGCCAAAGAGATCTGACCACACCTGACCACAACACTTTCACCCAGTTCTCCTCTGAATCATTCAGGCAAACTTCAGATGGGCCTGTACATGTGCTTTCTTGAGCAGAGGGATCTTGCGGGTGCTGCAGGATTTCAGTCCTTCACGGCGTAATGTGTTACCAATTGTTTTCTTGGTGACTATGGTCCCAGCTGCCTTGAGATTATTAACAAGATCCTCCCGTGTAGTTCTGGGCTGATTCCTCACCGTTCTCATGATCATTGAAACTCCACGAGGTGAGATCTTGCATGGAGCCCCAGACCGAGGGAGACTGACAGTTTCTTCCATTTGCGAATAATCGCACCAACTGTTGTCACCTTCTCACCAAGCTGCTTGCCGATGGTCTTGTAGCCCATTCCAGCCTTGTGTAGGTCTACAATCTTGTCCCTGACATCCTTGGACAGCTCTTTGGTCTTGGCCATGGTGAAGAGTTTGGAATCTGAATGATTGATTGCTTCTTTGGACAGGTGTCTTTTTACAGGTAACAAACTGAGATTAGGAGCACTCCCTTTAAGAGAGTGCTCCTAATCTCAGCTCATAACCTGTGTAAAAGACACCTGGGAGCCAGAAATCTTGCTGATTGATAAGGGATTAAATACTTATTTCACTCATTAAAATGCAAATCAATTTATAACTTTTTTGAAATGCGTTTTTCTGGATTTTTTTGTTGTTATTCTGTCTCTCACTGTTAAAATACACCTACCATTAAAATTATAGACTGATCATTTCTTTGTCGGTGGGCAAACATACAAAATCAGCAGGGGATCAAATACTTTTTTCCCCTCACTGTAGCTAATGCTAGGCAGCTAGGTCACATTCTTACTAAGAAGTTTGCTATAATGGACACGTTTAGCTAGCTAACTTTATTCAACAATTCTTACAAGTTGATTGTGCAGCTACCTGACTTATCTGAGTTATCTATTTGAAAGTGTTAGTTTAGCTGAATAGCACTCTCTTTTAGGACTCTCTTTTTAAAAGACTCTGTCTTTTAGCAATAATCCATAACAATAAGTGGATAACATTTTAGCTAATGTCAATCAGTTTACTAAATAAATGATTCAAGACAGCGTCTTCAGTCAGATTATAACCAAGTAGAGTCAGGTTGCTAGGCTTCTTGGGTCTTTTGGCAACCAGATTAGATGCAAATGTTTTTTTCAACAATCTGATGGAGCAGTGATAATATATAGTTAAATAAAAATAACTATAAAAAAATAAACCTAAGTAATTGTTTCACTCACCTGACTTGAAAATGTATGAACATTCTTCTTTTCCCACTTTGATTCTCGTTTCAGAGTAACACGCTCTCTTCGATGTGACAATGTGGCTAGCTCGCCTACACAAAAACCATTCTGACCTGAATCACTGTAATATCTGTATAGTTCCCACTACAACAGAAACAGTTCCGTACATCATCGATGCACATTATTATGCACTTTCACTTTCCCTTTGTTTGCCATAGCCTGTGTTTGCTGAAACGAACTAGAATTCATTTGTTTTTCACTTTAAAATCAAAAACTGGCCGATATATCGATATAATATTGATATCGTGATAAGTGATTACGCGATAAACTTTTCTGAGATATCGTTACTATGTTGATGTATTTTTTTTTAATAATTACAAATTAAATGGTATTGAATGGATGTTGTTGACGTTAAGGAATTTTTTTAACTTAGTTTGTTAGCTAAGTTATATATCGTGACATGCATCATGTATTGTAGAAATGTCCGCAAGTATCGTGATAAGATATTTTTGTCATATCGCCCAGCCCTACATCATAATATGGATGTGGACCAGACTGCAGTGCGGACATGCATTTATGCTAATGTTGTCATAAAGTAAGTTTATAGACTTATAAATCCAAACAAGTTTGCAGATACCAAAACATTTTTAAACATTTATGTATAAAGCATTACGTCGTCCCATCCACTGACATACGCTAGTGTTTTTTGGTCAAATTTGTCTTTTTCTCTCTCTCTTTCCTCTTTAAACAGCACACACTTTCTCTCCTCCATATTTCAGATCCACTCCCTGAAGCAAAGCCTCTCAAAGCCTGACTTTCCGGAAGCTTCTGTACTGGACAGAGGAGACATCGGCAACATGTTCAGCACCAAAAGGTCAGGGTGACATAAATGTTTTTGTGTTGTTTCTTGTGGACATACGTGCAAGCAAGAAGGAAAATGTCACAAACCTCTTGGGCAGGCCGTTTGGAAAGGCTAATGCAGCAGATTTCAAAGTGACATTTGAGTCATAGGCTTTATTTTAAGATGTAATAGACAAAGACAGAGTTGATTTCAGGTCAGAAATTAGACTTTTCTTCGATTGTCTCGAAAGTATCCAGAACTGCCTTACACTAGGCTCAAACATTTCATCCACATTCAAACGTTCTGCGTCCCATGTTCTACTTTTAGCCACCTAGCGTAAGGTAATTGAGATATGTGTTTCATAATTTTTTTTAATAAATGACACCCATTTTGATTATTACTGTCTATACGTTACTCTCTCTAAATCTTCATGCTGCAACACCATACTGTAATGTCTGTTTACTGTGAGAAAAGACAAGAACAGATGGGTTCCTCAGGAAACATACATGTTATAATTGACATAAAGGCTGTCTGAATAAAAACCTGTCCATTATAACAGCTGAACCAGAAACTTTTAATAGCTGAACACAAATCAGCATTGTCATCACTTATATACCACCAACTGTGGTGCCTGAGACTGAAGTGTGTCTTCTAACAAAATAACACACATTCATTAAAATTCTGACAAGCACAGGGAGGTAATTAAACCTGTGGGGATGCATCATGCTTGGTGAAAGTGGTGGTGGGACGATGTGGATTTACATGAGGAATCAAATTATAATTTAGCACCACATGTGCTCACATGCTGCTCCAGTCTCGTATTTCTCTTTTCTATATGGATGTTAGCATGTTACTCTTAAACATCACGTTAAAGATATGCTCAAAAGCACAAAAATCAGGGATAGGAAATGGGGACTGAAGAAGGAAATGATGTTTGTTTTTTTCTTTGCTGTCAAATACAAAGTAACTTAAAATGAAGAAACGGTTTGAAAATCAAAATTAAAAAGACTTTTGTATCAAGGACATGAAATTGTAATGTGAGAAATCTGGAATATAGGCTATTTTATCATATTTTTAAGACTATTTGACCAAGCAGTCATCTGCTACGCTTACGGCACCCTTTAAAAGCTGTTCTTAAAGTCCCCGTTAAATCAAAATGTAAGTTTTGTGCTTTTTAGTATGAATATGTCAGCAGATGAAAGACACGTCAGGTTTACTTCCCTTCGCAATTGGAAGATGTCCAGCAGTGCCATCAGCTCAGACCTGGCAGAAACCAGTGGGACCCTGGTACACCCATCTACTGTCCGGAGAATTCTGGTCAGAAGTGGTCTTCATTGAAGACTTGCAGCCAAAAGCCATACCTCTGACGTGGAAACGAGGCCAAGAGACTCAACTATGCACAAAAACACAGGAACTGGGGTGCAGAAAAATGGCAGCAGGTGCTCTGGACTGAGCAGTCAAAATTTGACGTATTTGGCTGTAGCAGAAGACAGTTTGTCGGCCGAAGGGCTGGAGAGCAGTACACGAATGAGTGTCTGCAGGCAACAGTGAAGCATGGTGGAGGTTCCTTGCAAGTTTATCTGCATTTCTGCAAATGGAGTTGGGGATTTGGTCAGAACTAATGGTCTCCTCAATGCTGAGAAGTACAGGCAGATAATTATCCATCATGCAATACCATCAGGGAGGCATCTGATTGGCCCCAAATTTATTCTGCAGCATGACAACGACCCCAAACATACAGCGAAAGTAATTAAGAACTTCAGCGAAAAGAAGAACATGGAGTCCTGGAAGTGATGGTATTTGAATTCTTTCAAATTCAAAGATATAGATGTTTAACATTCGCATTTTTTCACTCAGTTTGAGATTAATAGTTTTATTTCAAGCATGCACTACTGTAGAAGCACTACTGGAACCTCAGGAAAGTACTCAGGAGTGTTGTTTTTGTTGTTGTTGTTGTTGTTGTTGTTGTTTATTATTAATATTGGCCTACATCTCATGCCCCACTTCATCATGGAGTGTTACCGGAGCTGTCCCCTAAGCACACAAACCGTACCTTTAATTAAAGCTCCTTCATAAAACTTTAATCAGATCAACAGCCAACAACGTTCTGCCTTCGATTATATCAGAACGAAATCTGCAACTGAGACGGGACGTAATAAATCCTGAAATGCTCTGCCTACAGAACTCATTTAATACCTACTGTTTCCATACACTGCTTTTTATCGCTGGACGGAAGGATATTTGTCACCCAGGTTAATTGTTTATGCTCATGGACACTCCTTAAAAAGTTAACGAGAGCAGAGTTAAATTAAATTGCTCTTCAACTTTCCGTCTAAATCTTCTCGCTGCATAAAAATAAGAGATCCTGATTCTCTGGGGATTATATAATAACTGTGCTGGAGATAAGCTCAGCTTTAATCAGACTCGCCAGTGTTTACATCCCAGAATGGCACAAAACGGAGTCCCTGCAGTTCTAAACATATTACCAACTCATTATCTTTTATCCCCTCTGAAACTCTGAGACTGCGACTCGGCTATCTCTTGTTGTCTAAGAAATCCATCTCTGAGCTCACCTGCAGCACCACGTGACCTGCTGGCTTCTCGCATAGCTTAGTCATAATGAGCAAAGACGCATGCTGGATGTGCTTGTTATGCGTCCTCTGCCCTCAGCTCAAGCTATTATCTCAGCAGTGGATGCTAGTTATAACTAGCAGGAAGAGGAAATGTCTAAGCTGAGCTAACTCCGTGTCTGTCAGGTGACATCCGTGCTGTCTAGCTCCTGGAAGAATCTGCAACCAGAGAAGCATTTACAATATTAGAGCAGCACACATTAGCTGCAGGCTGAGGGCGTGGGAATTTACCGGATGCTACACAGAGCCGAACTGCTACAGACGAAATGACATATGTTAAAGGAAAACATTTTTAAAATCCAAGACTCATATAAATTGTCATGCATGAAGATTTATTTATCATGCAAATAGAAGAGAACAAGTTAGAAGATAAACATATTGCAGTACATTATACCATGGCACTGCGGTCTGCTCGAGTCAGGAAAGTGTTGATTAATTTTCTATAACAGCACAGCACTGATAGCAGTGCTCTAAGTTTATACATGGAGACATTTCTCTAGTAACACCTTATTCACAGGGACTTGGATGACATTAAACGCGTTTCGTATTATTGTTACAAATTGCTGACACTGGAGACTCCTTCCATAAATGGTTACCAAACGTTCTCCTTGCAGAAAGCCTCACCATATCAGTGATTATATGATTTTCTTACTTATTTTTTTTGTTTGTTTGTTTAATCTCTTTATAGTTAGGCTGAAATTATGTGAGCACCCACTTTTGTGCTGAAATGAAAAAAAAAAAAAAAGACACCACGGATATGATACCCAGGATTGGTATCAGGCCAATACCAGCAAGATATGGTGGATCGGATATCGGAGGAAACAATTTCAGTCCGATCATGTAACAAATGGAAAAGATTAGTGTTGGATTTGTGAAAGATTTTTCCGACCTGATTGTATTTTTTTTTTTGTTAGAATTGATTTTTGTTATATTCATACTTTATTATATTTATTATATTTGCAGTGTAAGTGATTTCATGTGAAAGAGTTTAACTGAATAAAAAACTTACTTTTTTATTCAGTTATTCAGTCCTGTTTTAGCTATTTATTTTTTCCTGTATTCTTTTAATTGCTTTAGTTAAAAAAAAATAATCGTTGGATGGGTATCGATATCGGTTGATACTCAAGGATTCATCATCAGTATTGGTATCAGGAAAGAAAAAGTGATATCATGCTATCTGTCACGCCACGTACGTGCTGTACCAGTAACACTCTTACCAATCCCAGCAAGTATCGGCTTACTAACTAGCATAGCTTACAATCTGGATAAGATTTGTTCATCATTAGTACTTCAGAAAAATAAAGATTGGTTTAACTCTGGCAATAAGGAGGTTGTTTGCCTTCGTTGTAGCTTTGGGGGCAGAAAATTAAGACATAAGGAGCTTCGCGACTAGGCGACTAGACAGCATGTGGCCTCAGTTAAACCGGGAAGTCACATCACATACTGGTCACATCATGTCCCAAAAATAGACTCGTTTCTAAACAAATCCTTGTCACTGTATATACAGGTGCACCTCAAAAATTAGAATATCGTGGAAAAGGTGCTTTTTTCCGTAATTTAATTCAAAAAGTGGAACTTTCATATATTTTTAGATTCATTATATGATAGATTAAATAGATTAATTAGATTAATTTATGCACTCAATACTTGGTCGGGGCTCCTTTTGCACGAATTACTGCATCAATGCGGCGTGGCATGGAGGCAATCAACCTGCGGCACTGCTGAGGTGTTATGGAAGCCCAGGTTGCTTTGATAGCGGCCTTCAGCTAGTCTGTATTGTTGGGTCTGGTGTCTCTCATCTTCCTCTTGACAAAATTCAGGTCAGGCGAGTTGGCTGGCCAATCAAGCACAGTAATACCACGGTCAGCAAACCAGTTACTAGTAGTTTTGGCACTGTGGGCAGGTGCCATGTCCTGCTGGAAAAGGAAATTAGCATCTCCATAAAGCTTGTCAGCAGATGGAAGCATGAAGTGCTCTAAAATCTCCTGGTAGTCGGCTGCATTGACTCTCGACTTGAGAAAACACAGTGGACCAACACCAGCAGATGACATGGCACCCCAAATCATCACTGACCGTGGAAACTTCACACTTCAAGCAACTTGGATTCTGTGCCTCTCCACTCTTCCTCCAGACTCTGGGACCTTGATTTCCAAATGAAATGCAAAATTTACTTTCATCTGAAAACAGGACTTTGGACCACTGCGCAACTGTCCAGTTCTTTTTCTCCTTAGCCCAGGTAAGGCACTTCTGACGTTGTCTCTGGTTCAGGAGTGGCTTGACACTAGGAGGTTGGCATTTTTGTATTATAAATTCTTTATTCTAATATTTTGAGATACTGGATTTTTGATTTCCATGAGCTGTAAACCATAATAATCTAGATTAAAACAAACAAAAAAAAAGCTTGAAATATTTCACTTTATGTGTAATGAATGCAGAATATATGAAAGTTCCACTTTTTGAATTAAATTATGGGGAAAAAAAAGAACTTTTCCACGATATTCTAATTTTTTGAGATGTGCCTGTATAATAATGCATTAGAGCTAGTGCACTAATATAAACCTGTTATTTACCTTCTCTCAGAGATGTTGAAATGAAAAAAAAAAAAAAAAGAATTAACTTTTGACAAAACAGGATCGAGAGTTGAACATCACTGTGGCATCAACAGTAATAATGCTTGCACATAAACTCTTCCTTACAATGATTCTAGCTTCAGTGCTTAATATAAACATGGATTAAAATGCGCCAGAATGATCCAGGAATGGTACTTCGGCACCTTCAGTACCTTGGAGAGGGTAAAATTTTTAGTTTGTGCTTGCGGCATGATGTACAGCATAAACCACAGAAACAATAAGGTCCATTTGTGTTTCACAGGAAGAAAGTCGGAGCCAGTCATATTTCAGATTTAACAGCAATGTGTGGGCATGCATGTTTACATACAAATATTTTTGCCAATGTGCATGAATTCCTAATAAAATGTTTCTATGTATTATAAACTGGCCAGTCCATAAACCGTTTATATGCACGCTATATATTCCAGTCAAAAGTTGTGTACATGTGGGGAGCTCCTCCTAACTCTGATCTTCATTGTGTATAATTAACCAGATCCTACCGTGCTACAGATCAGTGTGAAGATTGAAATGAACAGAAATGCACTTGCGCTTGGTTTTTTATGTATGCAGGCGTGGGAGGAAGCTGAGCCCCTGAGGAGCTGCTAAACTTGCTTGGCTTTTTACCCCCTACAAAGGCATGCTGGTCCAATTAGGGAACGACCTTGACAGCGTCCTTGAGGAGTTGAGAGATGAGATCCTCTATAAACATTTGTCAGCTGTTTCTCGCTGTTCGGTTCCCATAGTGCTTTGAAAAGCTTCGGTGTATACATGGTTAATGGATTTAAATTAACTTTTGGTGAAACTTACAAGATTCTGGGAGCATTTTGAATGCTTACTTTTGGTAATGCACCACTCTAATATGATATGAAGCTGATTTTTGGGCTCTGACATGGCTTTACCATGTGAGTACAGACTCAAGTGTGTGTGCTGTCACATAATGAGTTGTGTGTTTGGTAATGAGCAGTGGTCGGATGAGTAGATGGGAGGATAAAACCTAATATCTATCAATAGATTGTCAGTGAAACTATTAGGGTTGATTATATGCATTAGGGTGCATTATATCGTGAGGTCTTATCAATAGCATAATAAGAACGAATGGGGTAAACTATTACATATACACACTTTATTAAGGTACATTTATGATTTCCTATATTGAGGTTACAGGGAGAAGAGGTAAAGAAGGTGCAGGATTTTAAGTACTTAGGGTCAACAGTCCAGAGCAATGGGGAGTGTGGAAAAGAGGTGAAGAAGCGTGTGCAGGCAGGTTGGAACGGGTGGAGAAAAGTGTCAGGTCTGTTGTGTGATAAAAGAATACCAGCAAGAATGAAAGGAAAGGTGTACAGGACAGTAGTGAGACCAGCAATGTTGTATGGTTTGGAGACAGTTGCACTGAGGAAAAGACAGGAGGAAGAGTTAGAGGTAGCAGAGCTGAAGATGTTGAGGTTCTCTTTGGGAGTGACGAGGATGGATAGGATCAGGAATGAGTACATCAGGGGGACAGCATATGTGAGATGTTTTGCAGACAAAGTTAGAGAGGCCAGGTTGAGATGGTTTGGACATGTTCAGAGGAGGGAGAGTGAATATATCGGTAAAAGGATGCTGAGGTTAGAGCTGCCAGGCAGGAGGCCGAGAGGAAGACCAAAGAGGAGGTTTATGGATGTAGTGAAGAAGGACATGAAGGTAGTCGGTCTGAGAGAAGAGGATGCAGGGGATAGGGCTAGATGGAGGCAAATGATTCGCTGTGGCGACCCCTGAAGGGAACAGCCGAAAGGAAAAGAAAAAGATAATTTCCTATATATTTTTAAGTGTTTCAAGGTTATAATACTATACTATGTTGATGACAAGATTCCTCTGAATATCAAACATGGCAAACAGAACAGTTAACCTTTTTCTTCAAACCAAAAAACACTAAATATACAAGTCTACCATCTGTCCTTTTAGTTTCTCCACCAAACCATCTCCTCCAAATCCCAGTCCTGCTTCTTCATACCATTTTGTGTATTTTCCTTTTGACCATTGATGGTGCTTTTGTGCTTGGCTTCACAAAAATCTTTTTTTGGTCTTAACAATTCACTAGCTAACTCTCACCTATCACACGCCAGCTACCAACCAGGAATTAACGCACTTGGAGGAAAGCGCTGTCCACCCTCTTCCGAATACAAGAACTCACAGATGTCTGCGATTGTCTAGAGTCAATGTGATTTTGAAGGGGGGGAATATGCCATCCATCCCATGGGCAATTTTGCTACCATGGTTCCTGGCTACAGATGGCTGTGTGATCATCAGTATTCGAACTCGCCATCTCCCAATGATTGCGCCACTCGGGAGCTGCTTTAAGACGTTTATTACCAGCAGATAATCTGATGTGGAAATGAAATGTTATGCTATCCTGTTGTCTTTTTATCTTTGTAAGACAGCAAGCTTAGCCCTGCTAGTGCATTTATATAGCATTTATACAGTCAAAATGGCTTTCTTTTCTCCCATAGACAGTTCTCTGGTCTTCATGTTGGTTTATCCTTTTTAACAACAAATGCAGTCTTCACAGGTGAAACCTAGGGCTCAAACCAAGAGTAGATATTCAGACCTATTAATTCTTTAAACAATCAATATAACAGGGCAGACCTGGGTAGCAAGAAACACCTATCAGTTACATGTTCCAATATTTTTGATCACTTGAAAAAAAAAATAGGTGGTCTGCCACCAAAGGTGCCATGTTCTAAGTTGTTTAACACATCTAGATGTAAATATGAGGAAATGAAAGCTGAAATTCTGATCTATCGTCTCATATTCATCTTTTGATCTCAAACCCAAATGTCTTCAATGTATAGCGAAAACAATAGAATTGGCCTTGCTGTTCCAATACTTTCGGAGGGGACTGTACCAGCCATTCCTGGTAATGAGAGAGAGAGACAGAGAGTGGAGGGAGGAACATGCTATAATCATGGTGGCTTGCAAGAACCAAGCTGGTAGAAAATGAAGTAGTTTTTTTTCCTCTACAACACCTAACAATGTCAGGTAGAGATGTAAAAGATTCAGGTTGCACAGCCATGGCAGATGGCCCACACAGCATGAGCTGCATACAGACAACAAAGATTACCCTGAATAATCAGGCTTAGAGAAGAGGTCGTCTGGAATTAATTTGATTAGACGTCCTGGAGAATCTGAACTCAGTCAGCACTGGATGCACTTATGCGGTTTTCTTATGAAGATGTTGCTCCTTGAACATTACATTGAGAATGCTTGTTGTTCAAACATACCCATGATGTTTCATCAGGCACACAGAGGAGTAGAGTGTTGCTGTTCGTTATATAGCCACCTATATATAGAGAATATATACAGTATAGCCAGCATGCCTATTCCCTAGACAGCCAACAAGCATCATGAAACTCCTTCCAAATGTATCATAACAGATTCAGAGAGATGTCCGTGGGGTGGGTTTATTTACATTTACATTTGACTTTTATTTAAGTGCGATGTACGTAATCTTGCTTGGCTTGAGATTTCTGAAAGGTTTCTTGTCTTTCTTTTCTTTCTGGAACTTGTCTTCTTTTGGCAAAATAGTGAGAATAGTGAGTTCTTTCTGCTATGTTTTTAAGGTGATTGCTGATAAAGGCGTGTTTTAGTTACCACTCACATGCATCTGGATTCAGGTCATCACTCCACCCTCATACATCACCAGCGACAGTTAGAATACACATTAATGCATGCTATATGCAGTAATGCATAAGTTGGTTTTAGTTTATTTATAACACCATGATCGATTGTTTGCCTTAAACAATGGATTTTGAACATGGTGAAAATCCTTACTCGTAAATATAAACAATCCCAATTTCATAGCAGTTACTGAATAATATTCTTTATGAGAAATAACCGAATAATAGACTGGTTTGCGTGTCTTTAAAAAAAATGGTATGCATGTGCAGACTTGACACCCATGAAAATTTGCTAATTTTCTGATTTACTAGCAAAGTGTATTACTGCAGCCTGAAAGTTACTTCAGGAATGGCGCAAATTAATAGTGAGCACAAATGAATACATCTGGTGAGCATGTATTACATTTGCCGCATTCCAATTCTGCGAGATGAAAATCGAATTATACCATTGAGAGACTGTTATAAATGTATTGGCATACTTTAACACTAACATTTTGTAAAGAGATTGATTGATTGATTGAAAAAAGATTGCCAATGAGAATCACTGTTGTCTCATAATAGTGAGAAGATGTTGAGATATTAGTAGTCATTGTGATACATTGGGAATAGTAGTAGAAAAAGCCTAAAAGTAAATTTGGTTTGGTTACATATGAAATTAACACCATTTCCCCCCTTACACCAAGTTTAATAAAGAATTAAACCATGATCACGCACTGTAGCCAGTGGACAGCTGACCCCATGACATGACATTAGCAGCTCACACCAAGAGGATAATCAGCTTTTTTTTTTACTCTAAGATGTTTACTCGAGTCAGGATGTCAGCTACACTGTTTGCCTCTTAAACCATTTCCTCTCCCAGTGGCAGAAAAAAGCGGGCAGTTCAAAGGTCAGTGCAATACACACGGGGCTATAGAGGTCAGTGTGAGCATGCTGTATTAATTATATGACTACATGAAGGTTAGCATGGCTATATACCAATTACAGTGTTATGTAAATTCATATAAATGTATAGAAAGTGTAAGTGTAGGGCTGATGAGGAAAAAATTGTCAATAGTCCAATATTTTTACCATCGTACGTAAACATATGCAATATATTATACAATTTAGTCATGGAGATTGCTTATTTTGAACACCAGAATTATTATTTTTTTAACTGTCCAGCAGAAATGACTGCTGCATAAACATTTAAGCCAAGCTCATTATGCGCATCTCGTCATTATGTCCTAGAGAAAGATGGGATATGACTCCATAAAAAGGCAAATGTGACACTTCTTACATCTCCATAATGGCACACAACGATTTTGAACAGGCCGCAAATTAAACAGGGCACTGACCTATATTTAAGTTTCTGAGAGACTAAATTGCCTCAGAGGAGTTTGTGTTTTATACTTGAGAGAGAGAGAGAGAGAGAGACAGAGACAGAGACAGAGACTGAGGGTGAGAAACAGAGAGAGAGATTAAGATATAGAGCGAGAGGAAAAAGAGAGAGACAGAGAGCAAGAGAGACCTAGACAGAGATGGAGGGACATGCAAAGAGACTGAGGGAGGGGGGCCGAGAGAGACAAAGAGTGAGAAAGAGAAAAAAAGAAAGGGAGACAGAGAGAAAGACAGTGAGAGAGACTGAGAGAGAAGGAGACAGAAATATGGAAAGAGAGAGAGACAGAGAAGCAAAGAGACAGAGAGAGAGAAAGAGAAAAACAGGAGAGTGATGGAGACAGAGAGAAAGACAAAGAAGCAGAGAGAAAGAAACAGACAGAGAGACAAACAGACCGACTGAGAGAAAAAGAGAGACAGAAAGTGAAGGAGGGGAAAAGATGTTTGAGAGTGAGAAAGAGAAAGAGGGAAAGACAGAGAGAAAAAGGGAGAGAGAGAGAGAGAGAGAGAGCGCACTGATATACAGTACTTGTTAGGACTACTCACGTCATGAACCCCATTTCCCAGCCAGCACTGCGGCCTACAAACATGGCCGCCATGGACTACAATTCCCAGAACACTCACACACTGACACGTTCACCTTGATTTTGATCATGCACATCTGAATCCCATTCACAAAACAATCACTGCCACAGTTTAAAAGGACTTTCTGTTCATTCACTCATTGTAAAGTATACGTGCCATTCCTTGTGTTTGTGGCGATACCAAGCCTTTATATCTCTCTGTTCATGTTTAAGTTATTGACCCAGTTCTGCTTAGTGTTTTGGATTTTACTTTGCCGCTGACATTCTGTTTGTTCGTTGCCTGACCTTTTGCCTGTTACCTGATTACGATTCTTGCTTACGATTTGGATTTGTCTGCCTGAATATTATTAAACGAATTCTACCTGGATTTGTATCTGTCTGCCTCATCCCTCACGTGACAGTACTATGCAAAAGTTTTAGGCACTCTATTTTTTTAGTACAGGCATTGTTATAGATTTTTTTTTATTTTATGACTTCTACATTATCAAGTCAGTACAAAAAACATTTTAGATTCCCAAGCATTAATTTTCTAGAACAAAATTAAATGTTACAGAAAAATGTTTGTATGTCATTAAAGAAAGCAGTATATTACGTAAGAGACACTTTTCAGACAAAAACACAATGAAGGCTGCTGGGTTTTGCTGCAAAAATAAGAAGCAAGTATGAAAGTCAAAGTCTCCAGAAGAACTGTGTCTGGTTCTGCAAGATGCTCAATAAAACTTACCAGCTCATTTCCTTATAAAACTGCACACATTGTACTGGAGACTAGTATTTTTATTTATTTCTTTATTTTGCTCTTTATGTTTTTTTGGGTTTTTTTTAATGGAGAAACATTTGATTTCATTATTTTGAAGGCATCTTTGCTCTAAAGCATTGGTATGGAGATCTACTTTCCTGCAGGTTTCATCTCCAACCAAAATCTAACACACCTGTTTTAGTTGATCAAGAACTTCTTAAGGCAGTGATTAGATGGTCAGGTGGGAATGATTATGGTTGGAGCTAAAGTCTTCAGGAAGGTGGATCTCCAGGAACAGGGTTGGTGACCACTGCTCTACAGCATTTCTTTGCATGTGCTTTTGCACAGTACTGTAGGAGCGATGGAGACCAGAGGTAAAGCACTAAATATGGAGCAGCCATTTAGTTTAAATGTGATAGGTTGAGACATGATGTATTAACAAATCTGTCTGTCTCTCTGTCTCTCTTGAGCTCAAACCACATCCTTTGTACAGGCCTGTGGCAGAGACTCAGTTTTCTGCTCTACTTCTTAGATGTCAATTTGTACAGGATTATATAGGAGTCTTAATCTCTGACTTCAAAGTGAGCTCTGTACATGGCTGGAGGTTGAGCCAAAGCGACCATCCTTCCCTGTTTACTGTTCAAATGCTTTTAACCTGTCCTTCAGAATCATTCACAGTATAACTGTTCATCACTGCCTTTTCATTTTGTGCTCTTCCACTGCTGAGAAATATGAGTAATGCTGTATTTGAAGGGTAGCAACAATAACAGGAGTTCTTATCTTTAATGAAGTAATGCTGGAGTATATACACTCACTGTCCACTTTAATAGGAACACGTGTACACCTGCTCTTTTATGCAGTTATCTAATCAGTCAACCACATGGCAGCAGCACAAGGCATAAAATCATGCAGATACAGGTCAAGAGCTTCAGTTAATGTTCACATTAAAAAACAGAATCAGAATGGGGGGAAAAGAGTGATCTCTATGACTTTAACCGTAGCATGGTGGCTGGTGCCAGATGGGCTGGATTGAGTATTTAGAAACGGCTGATCTCCTGGGATTTCACACACAGCAGCCTCTAGAGTTTAAACAGAATGAGGCTGAAAACAAAAAAAAACATTGAGTGAGTGACAGTTATGTGGGTGGAAACACCTTGTTGATAAGAGAGGTCAGAGGAAAATGGCCAGGTTTGGTTTGAGCTGTCAGGGAGGATATAGTAACTCATGTAATCACCCTTTACAACCGTGGTGAGCAGAAAAGCATTTCAGCATGTGAAAAAACCTCAAATCTTGAGGCAGATTTGGTACAACATCAAAAGGCCATGTTGGGTTCCACTTCCTTCAGCCAAGAACAGAAAGCTAAGGCCGCAGTGGGCACAGACTCAACAAAACTGGACAGTTGAAGACTGGAAAAGCGTAGCCTGGTCTGATGAATCTTGATTTCTGCTGAGGCGCACAGAGGATAGTGTCAGAATTTGGTGCCAACAGCATGACTCTATGGACCCAACCTGCCTTGTGTCAACAGTCTAGGCTGGTGGAGGTGGTGTAATGATGCGGGGAAGGTTTTCTTGGGGCACTTTGGGCTTGTTACTACCAATAAATCATCGCTTGAATGCCACAGACTATTTGAGTATTGTTGCTGACCATGTGCATCCCTTCATGGCCTCAATTTACCCATCTTCTAATGGCTACTTCCAGCATGATAATGCACATCATCTCAAACTGGCTTCATGAACTTGACAATGAGTTCAGTGTTCTTCAGTGGCCTTTCCAGTCACCAGCTCTGAATCCAATATAACACCTTTGGGATGTGGTAGAATGGGAGATTTGCAGCATGAAAGTGCACCTGAAAAATCTGCAGGGATTTCATGACGCAATCATGTTAACATGGACCAGAATCTCAAAGGAATTTTTCCAACATCTTGTGGAATCCATGCCACGAAGAATTGAGGCTGTTTTGAGAGCAAAGGAAGGCCCTACCCAGTATTAATGTAGTGTTCCTAATAAAGTGCGTGGTTTGTGTATGTCTCAGTCTTATGCCAAGTTTCTTGTGACAGAGGGAAGACCGATAAATGAAAAGTGAGAAGCCTCAATTATCATAATAGGTGGATTTGTAATTTATAATCCTTATCTTGCTAGTTATTATTTTTAGTTACTAACAACATATTTATTAAGTTTTAAGAAATCTACTAGGAAGTTCTCAGGAAGTGAATTTACTGCCAGAGTGAACAAATCGTAGATTTATTATCTAGCCCACCAGGCAAGAGGAAGATCCACTGTGCTACACAGTTCCATGTTTTAGTTTCCCAGAAACCTAATTGACAATGATAAGATAATGTAATAAAATGTTGCTAACTTGATAGCTACCAAAACTGGGCAACTGAAGATTGGAAAAAGACCAGGTGATATTTTTCCAATCTTCACCTGTCCCGTTTTGGTGAGCCTGTGCCCACTGTTGCCTCAGGTTCCTGTAACCTGATGTGGTTTTGTGCTTTTGTTGCCCTCAAACTTTGACATGTTGAGACACTTTTCTGCTCACCACTGTTGTAAAGAGTGCTTATTTGAGTTAGGTTTCCTGTCAGCTCAATCCAGTCTGGTCATTCTCCTCTGACCTCACTCATCAAAAAACAAGGATGGTGCTTAAAATGAAGATGCTAGCCAAAGATTATATTTGCGTGGAGAGAACACTGCAGCTCTTAGATGAAATGTTTTTGCCGAGCTTGTAAACAAATGAAATGGATTATATAGTCATCCATTTCTCAGAAATTCATATACATACATGTTTGGTTCCCTTAATCTGTGTTAATGCACTTAACTAGCTAACTAGCTCACCGTGCACTATTACATTATGGTAGCTACAACTTTTTAGTATATTTATTTAGGTTTCTGGGCAACCAACACTAGCTAATAAATTTATCATTTATCATCATATGTCCACTCCTGGGGCACACGGTGGCTTAGTGGTTAGCACCTTCACCGCTGGCTTGCTCATTGGGGATAAATTCATACTTCTGTAAAGCTGCTTTGGGACAATGTCCATTGTTAAAAGCGCTATACAAATAAACCGAACTTGAACTTGAACCTTTGCCTCATACCTCCAGGGTTGGGGGTTCAATTCCCACCACCATCCTGTGTGCACGGAGTTTGCATGTTCTCCCCATGCTTCGGGGGTTTCCTCCAGGTACTCCGGTTTTCTCCCCCATTCCAAAGACATGCATTGTAGGCTGTCAAAAATTGTAGGCGTCTCTAAAATTGTGAATGTGTGTGTGCCCTGTGATGTGTTGGCAACCACCCCTCTCCCCCCTTTGTGCCGTGAGTCCCCTGGGATAGGCTTCACAACCCTGTGTAGGATAAGCGGTACAGAAAATGGATGGATGGATGTCCACTCCTGCTTATGAATCTGTTATGAAGTAATCCTTCAAATAGTGTTACCGAACAACATGTTGTCATGATGAAATAACCAGAAATACTAGTATCAAATGTTACATTGTTTTCAGTTTATTATGGTTGAAATATCTGATATGACATTTTACCCTGCCTCATCTGTAGGTTTTAAATAGTCACTGAACCATTTTTGCTCTCGCGCTCACTTGTTTATGACTATCGCAGAGGCGGTATGTTGGCTGGTCGACTTTCACACTTGAGTCACTACATGCAAACTCAACAGCAAGAAGCACATCCATATGCCAAGAATTACTGCACCTAGTGTTCTAGTGTCCTGGGATTTACCACCTCACATATGGCAATTTCCCATCTAATTTCATTCAGATTGCTCTATGTGGTACAGTAGCTGTTGCCAAGGTCAATTAAAGGTCAGAGGATTCCAGAAAAGGAAAGTCTGATATGTTTTCCAGACACCGTGGCAATCAAATAGAAGTTAGAAGTGTTAGAAAAGATTGGGTTCTCACATTTATTATGTAATGACATAAGGAATATGTTTTCCTTGTTCTAAAATGCATCATAGTCATTTAGCTGTGTATGGAAATGAGTTTGTCACATGTATAATTGGTTTTGTGAAAGAAACGCTCTTCAAAGGGAGCAGTCAGTCCTGCAGAAATGTTCCTTTTTATCCCTGGAATATTAAATCGCAGCACATTTTATGATGGAACAGATTATGAGTCAGGAAATAACCTGGTGTGAAACTACAAGGATGCATACCAATCTTGCATGGCTTCTGTACGTCTTTTTTTCCACCAGAGAAAAAACATGAACATGCTGATTTCTTGTCTGCATTCATTTAAATCAGTGGCACTCTGATTTTTTAACCTGTGCATGGTTTGGATTATCCCATTATATGGGATAAATCAGTAAATCTAAAGCAGTAATAAAAAATGCAACATTATTAATCTGGGAGATGCATCAAGTGAGTAATTATAATCAAGGGAGGTTGTGGGAATAGAATTTTGAAGGTCAGGTTTTAAGCCTGGTTTATTGGAGGAGGGATCGCTCATGTTTGAAACATAATCATGATGATAGTACACCTGATCATTCATGAAGTTATGCAATCATGTGGCATCAGCGCAATGCATAAAATTTACAGATACGGTACAGGTCAAGAACTTCAGTTAATGTTCACATCAAACATCAGAATGGGGAAAAATGTGATCACACTGACGTTGATCATGGCATGGTTGTTCGTGCTAGATTGGTTCATTTGTGTATTTCAGAAACTGCTGATGTGGGATTTTTATGCGTAGGCAGTCTCTAGAGTTTACACGAAATTGTGCGAAAAGCAACAAAAAAAAAAACATCAAGTGAATGGCCAGTCTGGTTTGAGATGACAGGAAGACTAACTCAAATAACCACTCTTTGCAAACATGGTGAGCAGAAAAGCATCCCAGAATGCACAACATTATTGTAACTTGAGGCGGATAGACTACCACAGCAGATAACGCCATCGGGTTTCTATACTGGGATCTGAGGCTACAGACTGGGCACAGACTCACAGAAACTGGGATTGAAGATTGGAATAACATTGCCTGGTCTTTCTCCAACTGCCCAGTTCCTCTTAAAGTGGTCAGTGAGTATATGTAAGGACATCAGCCTTCTGTACTTCAAGCCCCAATCATCAAAGGTTACTATCTTCTTATTATCCATATCCTAAGACGTTCCTAGCCTTAAAGTTCAGACTTGTATGTAGATCTTTTTTAGTGAGAATCTGTTTTTAGTTTGCTGTCCATGTGGAGTTTTGCATGTTCTACCCATGCGGTTTCCCTGTGTAGGTTTCCTCCGGGTTCTCCAGTTTCCTCCCATCTCCCAAAAACATTCCAGTAGGTGGAAACGGCTATGCTAAATTTCTCCTAGATGTGAATACTTAGTGTGTGAATGTGGGTGTGCATGGTGCCCTGCAATGGACTGGTGTCCCATCCAGGTTGTATCTTATAAACAGACACATGTCCTTTATATTCAGTCTTTTTTTTTGAGCTAACTTGTATATAAATTACAAGACTGGTTAGAATTAGCTTTGTAATATAGAAATAATGGGTCTAAGGAATGTTAAAATGGTTTAGATCAAGATCGAAAACTATCCTATTTAAGATTCTTATGTAGTACAATGAGCAGAAACTGTAAACATTAACTGACCCCTTTTGTCAATGAGTGTGTATGTGATGTAACTGAGACAGAGAGTGGGCATCTGTAGCCAGACTCATCACCCATGACTGTATCTGTACCGTTTATAATGTTCCTTCAAATAGATAAAGGCTGTGTTTTCCACTCAGTGATTTTACGTGCGCTGTTCAATTGTTTGTTCATGGTTTGTGTATTATGGACTAATTATGCACACAGCAAAGACAACAGAACCCGCTATAAGAACCTGTGGGGTGCCATAAGAGCCTTAATAACCTCTCCTAGGAGAAAATAAAAAGGATTAATGTTGGGGAGAAGTCCATCAGGAAATTGTGAATTTTTGTGGCATAATGGGGACCATATTCAGCTTTTACAAGGGAATGAAGTCATAGATTTTTCTGTAAATAATAGATATAGCCACAAAGACTTATCGCTCCATAAAAGTACACACAAGCACCAAACACCATACCAGACATGTATTTTTCTACCTCCCACAGGCTTCATACAGAGTTCAGGCTTGACTTGAGAAGCATTGAAGTTAGCCTAAATGCTTCCTGACAGGGCAACCCACCAGCCTGGTATGCTCTCGAAAATAAAGCCACCATCTCCACTTAGCTGAATCCCAATTCAAATCTGCAAAGCTGCAGTATACAGTACTTCAAATATATTTTTCTCATATGAATTCACAGGGGTGCCAATAATTGTTGCACACATATTTAAGAAAGATTTTTTTGATAAACCTGTGTTTTGTTTGCAATTGTTTGATATCCAGAGTATTTTTGTGATTTTTTTAACAAAAGATCAAAAGGTTAAACAATAAAGACAATTTTTCACAGCCTTCTTTGCTCATATTTACCAAGGGTGCCAATATTAGTGGAGGGCACTGTGTATGGGAATATACAGTATGCTGCAGTATATAATATAGGAGTATACAGTATGCTACAGTAATATGGAAGTATACAGTATGCTGCAGTATATAATATAGGAGTATACAGTATGCTGCAGTATGTATGGGAGTATACAGTGTGCCGCAGTGTATATATGGGAGTATACAGTATGCTGCAGTATATAATAGGAGCATACAGTATGCTGCAGT
Source organism: Cranoglanis bouderius (assembly GCA_023630585.1). Classification (NCBI taxonomy): domain Eukaryota; kingdom Metazoa; phylum Chordata; class Actinopteri; order Siluriformes; family Cranoglanididae; genus Cranoglanis; species Cranoglanis bouderius. The sequence goes on from CM042539.1 coordinate 23,023,298, forward strand.
ATATAATATAGGAGTACACAGTATGCTGCAGTATATATGGGAGTATACAGTATGCTGCAGTATATATGGGAGTATACAGTATGCTGCAGTATATAATAGGAGCATACAGTATTCTGCAGTATATAATATAGGAGTACACAGTATGCTGCAGTATATATGGGAGTATACAGTATGCTGCAGTATATAATAGGAGTATACAGTATGCTGCAGTATATAATAGGAGTATACAGTATGCTGCAGTATATATGGGAGTATACAGTATGCTGCAGTATATAATATGAGCATACAGTATGCTGCAGTATATAATATAGGAGTACACAGTATGCTGCAGTATATATGGGAGTATACAGTATGCTGCAGTATATATGGGAGTATACAGTATGCTGCAGTATATAATAGGAGTATACAGTATGCTGCAGTATATATGGGAGTATACAGTATGCTGCAGTATATAATAGGAGCATACAGTATGCTGCAGTATATAATATAGGAGTACACAGTATGCTGCAGTATATAATAGGAGTATACAGTATGCTGCAGTATATGGAGTATACAGTATGCTACAGTAATATGGGAGTATACAGTATGCTGCAGTATATAATATAGGAGTATACAGTATGCTGCAGTATATACAGTTATATGGAAGTATGCAGTATGCTGCAGTATATAATATAGGAGTACACAGTATGCTGCAGTATATATGGGAGTATACAGTATGCTGCAGTATATATGGGAGTATACAGTATGCTTCATTATATAATATAGGAGTACACAGTATGCTGCAGTATACATGGGAGTATACAGTATGCTGCAGTATATAATATGGGAGTATACAGTATGCTGCAGTATATACAGTAAAATGGGAGTACACAGTATGCTGCAGTATATATGGTAGTATACAGTATGCTGCAGTATATAATATAGGAGTATATACTGTAGTATATAATATACAGTGCTGTGAAAAAGTATTTGATTTCTTCTGTTTTTGTGTATACTAAATAGTTTTATATCTTCAAATGAAATACAACATAAAACAGAGGCAACCTGAGTAAACACACAATACAGTTTTTATTTTTTATTGAATAAAAAAAAGTTAACCAACACCTATCACCCATGTGGAATTCTGTGTTTGGTTTACGCCAGAATGGGACCCCTGTCTTCCAAACAGTTCCACTTTTGACTCATCAATCCACAGAACATTCTCCCAAAAGGTTTGAGGATCAACCGTGTTTTGGCAAAATTCAGACGAGCCTTAATGTTCTCCTGGGTTAGCAGTGGTTTTCGCCTTGCCACTGTTCCATGGATGCCATTTTTTAGTGTGTTACTGGGTAAGACCTTTTAACCAACTTCATATATAATATGGGAGTATACAGTATGTTGCAGTATATAATATGGGCGTATACTCTGTAGTATACAACATGGATGTATTTGCTGCAGTATATACTATGAAAGAATTTGACAGGCACATTGAGTCTGAGCCTTTCACATCAGTTCACCAGTGATATGTCTGAGCTGAGGAAGTTTTTTAAAAATGTAAACAGTCATGATCTCTGATGATCACTCTATCTCTGAACTGTTTATTTCTGTCTATGCTAACTAACAGACACATAGAATCAGACATTTAGTCTTCCTTTGCCTTCTTTTTCCCTAAAGAATAAAAAAACTTACTCTCTGTTCATGTGCTTATAGTGTTTAGTACTTTATTTGTCACCATCAGTCTCTTAATGAAAAAAGGAAGATAGCATATTGCTTTTCATCACCTATTTGAGCTTTCAAATGAAGTGCTTCCTTCGAGTCAGCAAAACTCTGGGGTGTGGCATTGCATCAAACTCAATTCTACATGCATACACACACACACACACACACACATACACACACTGCAACATACAGGGTTGGAGACAGATCTGTGGATGGCTGTGCCAGGGAAGAAATTGAAGCATCCATATTTGATGTGGTTTCCTAGCTCATACCTGGACAGCTTCAAGCCTCTCTCTCTCTCTCACACACACACACACACACACACACACACACACACACACACACACACACACACACACACACACACTGTAGAGGATACGATGCATTTGCACTACTCAGGTCAAGGTGACAGGCATTGTGATGAGCGTGGAGTTCTCACTGCTACATGAGAAATTGCCTTCTATTTCCCTGCCACTCGTTTTAGATTTGATTCTAGGATTGGTTGTAACAACATATTTTACAAAAAGCAGGCTGATTCCTACCACAGGAGGCTGATTCCATCATTGTCGATTGTCATTGCCACTGTCACCTGTCTAATCTTTTCACTCAATTGATTTCTGATCATTATAACATCGGTGGGGAAGTAATTGCTGATTCATTCAGTGGCTTCTGTTCTGTTGAGTATATTTCTTTTCATTAATGTCTTTTATTAGATCGTTTAAACTTTTTTTAAAAATTGTCTACTGTCATCTGTACAGAGCGTAAGCATACTTCTCTGTTTTGATGATGACATGACTGCACAGGAGCTTCACGTGCATTTTGACTGTCAGTATGTGATTACAAACTGAATGACACAGGACTGATGGTAGCTCTCACCTTTTCTTCTCCGGACAAGCTTTTTTCCAGATGCCCCAAACAATCGGAAAGGGGATTCATCAGAGAAAATAACATTACCCCAGTCCTCAGCAGTCCAATCCCTGTACTTTTTGCAGAATAGCAGTCTGTCCCTGATGTTTTTCCTGGAGAGAAGTGGCTTCTTTGCTGCCCTTCTTGACACTGGGCCATCCTCCAAAAGTCTTCGTCTTACTGTGCGTGCAGACGCACTCACAACTGCCTGCTGCCATTCCTGAGCAAGCTCTGCCTTGGTGGTGCCCTGATCCCGCAGCTGAATCAACTTTAGGAGATGATCCTGGCGCTTGCTGGACTTTCTTGGGCGCCCTGAAGCCTTCTTCACAACAGTTGAACCTCTCTCCTTGAAGGTCTTGATGATCCGATAAATGGTTGATTTAGGTGCAATCTTACTAGCAGCAATATCCTTGCCTGTGAATCCCTTTTTGTGCAAAGCAGTGATGGCTGCACGTGTTTCCTTGTAGGTAACCATAGTTAACAGAGGAAGAACAATAATTTCAAGCACCACCCTCCTTTTAAAGCTTCCAGTCTGTTATTCTAACTCAATCAGCATGACAGAGTGATCTCCAGCCTTGTCCTCATTAACACTCTCACCTGTGTTAACGAGAGAATCACTGACATGATGTCAGCTGGTCCTTTTGTGGAAGGGCTGAAATGCAGTGGACATGTTTTTTTGGGATTAAGTTCATTTTCACGGCAAAGAGGGACTTTGAAATTAATTGCAATTCATCTGATCACTCTTCATAACATTCTGGAGTATATGCAAATTGCCATCATAAAAACTGAGGCAGCAGACTTTGTAAAAATTAATATTTGTGTCAATCTCAAAACTTTTGGCCATGGCTGTAGTTGACCCACACAGTGGGTAAAGAAAAGAATCATAAAATAAAATAATTACATTTTGTTGCTTTTCAGCCTGAAATGAAGACAGACACATTTTTTGTTTTATCCAGCTATATTTACTCAGTGTAACTTATAACATCCAAGTGAAACATATAACACATATCAGAAAAAAATTTTAAAATTAAAAACCAGAATCACAGAGTTGGAAAAAGGATCACCCCCTTGCTTTAATTTGCCTTATTTTTTTAATTACAGCCTTTAGTCTGTTGGGATATGCCTTTACTAACTTTGCACATCTAGACTGCAATATTTGCCCACTCTTCTTTGCAGAACTGCTCAAGTTCAGTTAAATTTGATTGTGACAGTTTGTGGACTGCAGTCTCCACAGATTTTCAATGGGGTTTAAGTCTGGGCTCTGACTAGGCCATGCAAGGACATTCACCTTTTTCTCATTCAACCACTGTGTGGTCAGTTTTGCTGTGTGCTTTGGGTCATTGTCATGTTGGAAGCTAAACCTTCTTCCAGTTGACAACTTTCTGGCAGAGGGCAGCAGATTTTCCTCAAGAATTTGACGGTATTTTGCCATATCCATATTCCTTCTATCCTGACAAGTGCTCCAGTCCCTGCTGCAGAGAAACACCCCCATAACAGTATATTACCACCTCCATGCTTTACTGTAGGAATGGTGTTATTTGGATGGTGAGCTGTATTGGATTTCCACCAAACATATCATTTCCTCCTGGCGCTTTCATCCAGTTTGGAGCGACAACCTGATCCAGGGAGGGTCTGTGTTGTACCAAATACCTTCCACTTCTTAATAATAGACTTCACTGTGCTTCTAGGCATTGATAAAGCCTTTGAATTTTTTTTGTATCCATCTCCTGACTTGTGCCTGTCCACAACTTTATCCCAGAGATTTTTTGACAGTGCCTTGCCACCCATACTTGATTGTTTGCTTCAGCTGCACTACAAAATGCTCCAGGAAAGATCTTTTCATGCTGAGCTAATCAGAATGACCACAGCTGATCACAGTTGAAAGTCAAATGGCTTTGTGTGCCATTGAGAAGGTGATTAGCTACACCTTATTGAGTTTACAAGTCATTTTTAGGAGGGGGGTGATCCTACTTATTTTTTTGTAATAATTAGATAACATTTTAGCAAACAGTTTTTCTAAAGTTAAGAAGTAAATGATAATAAAATAAGGTTATGTAGATAAAGAATTAAACATGATGATCAACAATGGAGCCTTGTATAAGCCATTATATTGGTCAAGTTCTCAATAAATGTAGGCATGACTTTGGGTGGGTGTAAGGCCGTGGTTTCAGGAGAATGGGAATACTTCCCATTATTCCAACTTCATAGTGTTCAGCCACTGCCATTTTGTTCGCTAAATCAAAATGGCGGTTGTCCTAAGCTTTAATAGAGCAGGTGGGGCATTGTGTCATTTGTAATTCCTTATAAACTGATTTTATTAAAGTCCTCATCCTTTGGAGCAGGTGGGGCAGAACTCCACTATATACAGCCATTCAACAAATATTAATTTTAAGAAAGTCACAAATCGCAACATTCATTTTAAATTATGTTGAAATACTAATTACCACTTTTGATAGACTCGCGATTTAAAAGATGTTGCCATTTGAAAGTTATAAGCTGATGTTTCATTGACGTCTGCCTTTCTAGACGTTGATGGAGGCCTATTGGGGCAGGAATCACGTTGCCCAATACAAGGGTGGAGGAGCAGCAGACATGACCTGTTTGCCAGGGTTGCCATTTTTACGCCAAATTGGGGTCTTGTTTCCTTGCACAGAATTGTAATTAAATCGAATATTGTATACGTGCAGGCAGTGTGTCTATAATGTACAGAACTATTTCTATTTATAAGATGCATTGAAAAGATTGGGAGAGAGAAATCTTGAATGGAAACAGAGGCAGCCAATCCAATCTAGGCCACATTGGAAGCCTTGATGTCAGTGGAGCAGACTTAGACATGACATAGAGTGTTTGACCAGGGGCACAGCTAGGGTCACAGTGCTGTGAACAAGCTTATTACAGTGCACCACAGAGATTAACCTGTCAGCTACAGACCTTGTTTTTGTCCAGTTAGAATTCAGCCACTTGGGGTAGAGAGGATGTGGATGGCTGAGCAGGAAATTTGTTTCCGGTGTGTAAGAATGCTGTGTGTAGTATTTTCCAGTTCAGTTATGTATGGACATTTTTTATATAAACTTTACAATCATGATATAATTATTATTATTAGATTTTTTTTCAATACCTTCACACATAATTACAAGGTGAGAGCAAAGATCGTTTCCTGATCATCTTTCTTTTATTGTCAGCTTCATTTATTTTATAAATGTTCCTTCACAGTGAAAACAAAGCCCTGCTTTAGATGGTTCTGCTTTAATTGGAGGCTTGTGTGAAAGAAGCCATCAGCCAACATCATGTCATTTTGTTTTTAACTGCAGTGTGGTTTACTAAATGTTCTCGCTATAATAAAGATGTCTTCCATATCACTCGAAACTGGCACGCTATGTCATTAGCTCTTTTTCTCTCAGACAGCATTCATGACTCACACATCAATATAAAATATCAATATTACAAACATCAATACACCTAAGAAACTTTCATCATTTACTACACATAGTTGTCCTTCTTGGTGATGTTGGTACAAATTCTTATTATACTGCTGTTGTTTCAGTGAGCCCATGGGTGGCCAACAAAATTCCAGTAGTCCATAAACTTCTTACTATGACTGAAATAATGCAATATTGATTAAGCTTTAATTTCCCAAATAATTAACCCACTCCAAAAAAAAAAAGGTTTAGCCAATTGTCCGTGGGTCGTACAATTGAGTGCAATGAACCTAGTTGAGTAGCCACTTTACAAGAAAATTCAAAACTGGTTAAAAAGGAGATAAAAGAGTAGTGAATGGGGCCCAAGGATAACTATTTTCTTTTGGAAGAAAGATGAGTATTTTAAGTGAAATAGCTAGAAGCACATTCATTGTACATGCTTCTGGTGCTTGTGGTCTAGCCAGCTCCATTAAATGTTAAGCCACCTAGGTTCACTAGCTTGTTTAAGTTGCTCCTGTTCTAAAATCCAATTTGGCATTCTAAGCAGCAGATGAAAGATGGCTGATGATGAAAAGCTAGCTAGGAAGCCAATATGTCAACGAAAGTAACTTAAACCAAAAAAAATCAGCCTCACAGCTCCAGAGTCATGGGTTCGATCATGAGCTTGGGTTGCGGTCTGTGTGGAGTTTTGCAAGTTGTTCTTGTGAGGGTTTTTTTCTGGGAAATCCAGTTTCCTCCCACTGTTAAAAAAGAAATTAGCCACAAGTAGGTGACTTGGCTAAATTGCCCCTAGGTTTGAATGAGTTTGTGAATGTGTGTGTGAATGGTGCCCTGTATCCCATCCAAATTCTCAAAGTGTTCCTGGGGTTGGGATGGATGGAAGGATGAATGGATGGTTGGAAGGATAAATGGATGGATAAATGTATGGATGGACAGAAGGATAAATGAATGGATGGAAGTATAAATGGATGGATGGAAGGAAGGAAGGATAAATCGATTGATGGATGGATCCCCAAAGGGAAATTTAGGGTCAGGTTACTGTGGTTACTGAAGATGAATGAATATTGGATGCCTTTGAATGTCACATTAAAGGTTCTATGTCGAAACCTGCATCAGAGTGTTTCCCTATCAGCAAGTAGAACCTTTTTTTTTTTAAGCTAAGAACTCAACTATCTAATGAACTACTCACCCTTGAACAACCTTTTTTTCTAAGACTATAAAATGTCCTACAAGACCTTAAAAGTTCTAAATGTCAATTAATTTAAAAAAAAAAAAAAAAAACATTTTAAATATATTTTTTACTCGTCCTTTTTTTCTGAGGTGGGATATAACTTGTTTAAAATGCAGCTGCTAATTTTTCTGTTCTGATTGATTTCTGTTTTGCACATTTCTGATTGCACCTTGATTTCTGATTCTGATTTCTGATCTAAATCTATTACATTTTGCTGTAATACAGTATATCATTAAAATACCATACATCACACATGGGTTTTATTATTTATTTCTACATACAAACTTATTTTCCATATATGAGCTGATTGTTTGCATTCTATTAATAAGTGCTTGACTGTTTCCTCTGATGTACAGTTGATACAGAAATCAACCACCTACAGTGGGGGGAAAAAGTATTTGATCCCCTGCTGATTTTGTACGTTTGCCCACTGACAAAGAAATGATTAGTCTATTATTTTAATGGTAGGTGTATTTTAACAGTGAGAGACAGAATAACAACAAAAAAATCCAGAAAAACGCATTTCAAAAAAGTTATAAATTGATTTGCATTTTAATGAGTGAAATAAGTATTTGATCCCCTATCAATCAGCAAGATTTCTGGCTCCCAGGTGTCTTTTACACAGATAATGAGCTGAGATTAGGAGCACTCTCTTAAAGGGAGTGCTCCTAATCTCAGTTTGTTACCTGTAAAAAGACACCTGTCCACAGAAGCAATCAATCAATCAGATTCCAAACTCTCCACCATGGCCAAGACCAAAGAGCTGTCCAAGGATGTCAGGGACAAGATTGTAGACCTACACAAGGCTGGAATGGGCTACAAGACCATCGCCAAACAGCTTGGTGAGAAGGAGACAACAGTTGTTGACAACGAATACTTTTTTCCCCCACTGTAACATCGTGTATGCATTTGGATTTGAATTAAGATCAGTATGATATTGAGATGTTTAGCATATAAATATAGAAATATTTATTTTCAGTGCATGCTGAATCCAGTGCACTGTGCTGGGAACTGACTGCAGGCTGTCGTTGACTCCGCATCACTTTATATGGGTCTTTCTTCCTTACATTTAGCAGCACAAGTCCAGACTGATTTGCATAACCACATGGAAAAAGGCAGAACACTATTCATGCATGCTTGTTAGAGCAGACATCTGACATTTCAAAGCAAACACAGGCTGTAGTAATCACTAGGTTACATAATAGTCAGGCTTAAGCCTCAGGACAATGTAGGGACAATAATTAATATGAAAGGTCAGTTTACAGGGCTTTGCATCCAGTGTACTGAATAAAGACTCAACAGAGCTCAGGGCTAGCATGAATTATTTTTATCTGCATGGGTTTTCCAGTTATGTCAGTGTCAAGGTAAGTCAGGTTTTACTCTGAGATGAGTTGTGTACTGGTTATGCATTATTATTCCTCTGCCATCGAGTGGGGTTGTACGTCTGTCCGACGGTCTGTCTATTGGTCCGAGATTCTTGTTATCACGATATCTCAAGAACGAGTGGTTGAATGTTTGTAGGATTTATATGGAATTATCATTGTAGCCAGCAGATGAACTGATTAGATTTTGGAATTGATCCAAACAGTGTCAAGGTCACAGCAAGGTCAAATGTCTGAAATAGGTTTTTTTTTTTCAATAGCTTCTTTATATTTGAAACATATTTTAAGGGTAGATCTGGCATATAAGTAAGTAACAAGAAGGACTAGACTTGGTGGTGGCGGACGTATCCCCGTCGACGCCGTTGGCATTGAGTTCGACTTGTGGAAGGAATAAAAGATGTCTTGATGTGCTGTTATAGGAAATCGAAGCCGTGTTACTGTTACCACCACTATGTTTATTATTTTCCTATAACAGTACATCCTGAAGTGTTTTATTCTTCTTATACCACAGGAATTTCCTGCATACAATTTTTAATGTCCTAATCAATGACACATCATACGTTTATTAAGAATTTCTAGTTACATCTAATGTAAAGCATCTGTGAAATTAGTTAGTTCCTGAAAGTTAGTTCCTGTTATCACTTATAGCAACTATAAACAGTTGTTCACTCACATTCCGCTTCTTTTTGTCTCTTGAAGTTAATGATACAAAAAAAATGTAGCTTGCCATTGGTGTGCGAGAAGCCCTCCTTCCTGAAGACTTGCCTGTCAGAAAACTTAAAGTTACAGCTTTACATCTGACTGCTACAAAGTGCTGACACTGGAGACTCCTTCCATAAATATTAAATAAATGTCTCCTTACAGAAACCATCAGCATATCAATGATTATACTGTATGTTGGTAAATAATGCAATTTCTTAAATAACAGCTCGTTTTTATTCCGTTTATTATTAGGTTTAATGTTGTAAAGTTTACGATACGTAAACGATTACGTATTAGAACGAGCGCTTTAATATAAAGCCATGATTTGCTGCAGGCACTTTAAAAAGAGCAACGCATTTCTTATCAGCAAAGGGCTTTTTAAAAATTTTACAGGGTACGCTCACTTGATATGCAAGAACCAGTGCTCAGAAAGAGTGTCCTGATATCAGAAAATAATAAAGAAAAGGTGAAGGACATACAAAGAGAATCTGAGTCATGTTTCCTTTATCTGGAATTCTCTAGTTTTAACTGTGCTGCCTTCTCTCCAAGCAAACTAAAAATGCTATAATCCAAGCTGGTAAGTTTCATTAATGTTGTTTATCAGTGAAATAATAATCATTATCATTTGGAACGCTCACCGTCATCTCTGGTCAAAAATCTTTTTTTTTTCTACTCCGGAATTTTGTAACATCTGAGAGGCAAGTAATACAAATTAAACCAGAATTCAGGGCTGCATCCCAAACCTCATTCCACTCACTCTATAGGATGCCTACATAAATAAATAACAATAAAGAAATAAAAACATAATATTTATGACAATATATATATATGGTTTTGGATGTGACCCAAATTGGAAGATGTATAAAAGATATAAAATAACTCTTATATTCCCTATATCAAATGTGTAAGTATGTAGAATACATAGTATATATAATAAGTGTAGCTGTGTAGAAAAATCTACAAATATATATGGCATGTAAATAGGATATTAATCAGTTGTTTTTTAATTATACAGTGGGGTCCAAAAGACCTCACTGAAAATCTGGGATTTCTATTTTTTTTCCATTTAAAACTGGAAATAAACAGAACGTTTTAGAATTTTGGCAATTCTAAAACAAAAAACAAAACGTGCAACATTTCAGCAACTATTCAGTATTCAGGATGTTGCACAATTTCTAGGTCACTATTTAAATGTAAGTAAATTTGTGATATTGACCATGTTAACTTTGTACAAAAGGTCAGGTTTTCCGTGAGTCTTTTCCCTTCCACTGAAGCACGTGTTCAGATGACACACAGATGGATTTGATCTGGATCATGAATCCATGGATTGAACATGGATTACATGGATAAACAGGTTTTGCACACACTTGTGGAGTCTGTGCCAGCTTGAGTGCACACTGTCATTAAAGCAAAAAGGGGACGTACCAAATGCTAAGAAATTCTGAAATCCATATAAAGATTTTACTTTTCACTCAGATTATTGCAGATAATATCATCCATCCATTTTCCATACCGTTTATCCTACACAGGGTCACGGGGGAGTCTGGAGCCTATCCCAGGGAACTCTGGGCACAAGGCGGGGGGACACCCTGGACAGGGCACCAACCCAGCGCAGGGCACAATAACACACATTCCCACACCCATTCACACACTACGGACAATTTGGAAATTCCAGTTAACCTACAGCGCATGTGTTTGGACTGTGGTAAGAAACGAGAGTACCCGGAGGAAACCCCCGAAGCACAGGGAGAACACACACAGTGCAGAGGCTTTTTTGATTTGAGGCACGAGGCAAGCGTTTGTGTTAACACTTAAATTCAGTCATTCTATTACATTATATGACCAAAGAAATCCTCATTGCCTGCCAATTCATTCTTAAACTCAGATTTCCGTCACACGAATTCAAACCATCCTCACATCCACATCATTCCTACACCATTCCCCTCTAGTGCCTCTGATGTATATAAACTCTGAGCACTTTACCAAACTCATTAATTAGTTGTTAATTATTCACTGATAACCGCTAATGAAAATTCACGCCTTAATTAATAAAGTGACGCAGGCAGAGGAGATAGGCACTACAATCTTTTCCCACACTTTCTCACAAGGTGAGAGGAAATCTGAGAGTTTCTATAGTGATACAGTATACACCCAATAGCATGTCTTCTCTATGTGTGACTTAGATGTGCTGAGCTCTTTGCTCCAGGGCTTGTTCTGGAAGGAGCGCCTTAAAAGGATGTGAACCAAAGCCGAGCGGGCCGTTATATAAAGAAACTGTTGGATCTTGTACACAAGGTTTATTGCTTCTCCCTTCGGGACATGGCTCAGTCACCAGCTGATGTTTTAAAGTGTGAGAAATCATTTAGCACCTACGGCGCACACAGTCTCGCTGGTCTTGGATTTACAGCATTCAGAACGATGTGGAGAAAGAAATCCTCCAGAAATCTGTCAAATCATAGATGAACACCATTTCAGACGGCTCCGGTCTTCTCCGTGTTTTCAAACGTTTCACTTTCGGAAACCGTAGAGCTAATAATAAATTAGCATCTAAAGCCACTTGTTCATTATTGGAGCGTCCATTTCAGCTCCAAGTTATAACAATTTATATCCTTCACTCCTGGAAAGATTTTTAGAATATGTAATATACAGTATATAATTCTCCTACTAGCACAACAACTCAGACTTCAACATATAGAGAAGAAAATAAATATGCTAGCGAGACTCAAATAATGTCTTTTTTCATGCTATGTGAGGACTTCTCATAGCCAAAACTTCGGCAAATATCTTTCTGTCAAGGAGACAGACAAAGACAACCTGCTATTTCAGTGTGCTTCATATGCAATACTCTTTATTTCTGTATTAATGCACTTAACTAGTTAACTAGTCATACGTTATTACACTATGATATCTCCCACTTTTTAGCCTGCTCGGTTAAGGGCTAGCTGATAAATTTTAAAGCTTGTCCACACCTTCCATGTTTAGGGATCCACCTGTAGTCTGGGTGCTTGTGTAAATAGAAGCAAAAGGAACGTAACAGCAACTAAAATCACACACACACAAGGAAGAGAAACAAGGAGCGACTTTATTTGCACCCAAGTGAAAATAGCATTGGCCATATAGCATAGCATTTGCACCCTTGAACACACACATACACACCAACACACACACACACACACACACACACACACACACACACACACACACACACACACACACACACACACAATGAGTGTAATAGAATTGGGAAATTTTTTTTATCCAGCTACTTAAACATTGCATTCAGTAATGTTGACAGCTAAGTACTAAGAAATTAAAACCATTAACCAGCTGAAACAGTGAGTAGACTAATTACTATATTGTGTCATTTAAACCACGAAAAAGTTTTAGATTGGATCCAGTGGGTTAGACAAAGACAGAAATGGGTACAAATAGTGAACATTGCTATTTTCACCAAGGTGCAAATAGCACCTGTGAATAAATATATAAATAAAAGAATGAAGAAATGAATGAATGAGGGTCAAAGGACTGAACTCCAGACAGTGTATCATCTATCATCTAGTATCATTCTGCATCAGAAACAGGAGAAAACGCTTCTCTGAACACAGTACTCAACTTTCTTCTTCTTGCCAAGGGCAAAAAAAGAACCAAATTTCAATTTTCTACCTACAAAAACTGTAATCTTCTCCTGCTGAGAATTTAAAGCAGGAGGTGGGCAGAGGGGGGGGGCAACAAGAACCCAAAAAGAGTGTGCTCTGTTAAGGATCAAAAAGCATGAACAAAAATACAAAGATAAACAAGGGTAAATATGTACTCCTGGCAGGCAAACACCCTGCATTAACCTTTCTCACAGTGATTATATACTGTAGTTGGGGGGCACGGTGGCTTAGTGGGTTGTAAGTTTGCCTTGCACCTCCAGGGTTGGGGGTTTGATTCCTGCCCCAGCCCACCTTAATAGGAACCTTTGACCGGTGCATGGTTGATGGTCCCAGACAGGCTGGTTTGAGTATTTTGGAAACCATTGATCTCCTGGGATTTTCATGCAAACAGAATGGTGTGAAAAGCAAAAGACATCCTGTGAGCAGTAGTTCTGCAGGCTGAGCCACCTTGCTGATGAGAAAGGTCAGAGTAGAACGTAAACAGTAACTCAAACAACCTCTCTTTACAACCGTGGTGACCAGAAAAGCATTTCAGAACACACAACATATTGAACCTTGAGGTGGATGAGCATATATATATATATATATATATATATATATATATATATATATATATATATATATATATATATATATATATATATATATATATATATGAGAGAGAGAGAGAGAGAGAGAGAGAGAGAAAGAGGTGGGGTGAGTGTATATTCATTTATTCATTCATCCTGAGAAAGTGCTTTATCCTGCTCAGGGTCACGGTGGATCATCCATTACTATTTAAATATACAGTATGCCATTGCAACAATCAAGCAAACTGTGTGTGAACAGGATATTCAGATGGTTTTCAGCTTAGTTTTCAGCTTTTGAAATTGCTAATTTAATAACAGTTTTTGATAAGTGATTGACAAAATAGCAGATTCAGATTTTAGTCCATACTATAAATATTCAGGTGCATAAATCATTCTTTTAATTCACATATAATAACAGAAGAGAAAGTCACCGGGTCTAGCAGCTTGGGTATTTTTAGATTACTCATGCACAGATGGAACCCTGGCACAGGAAAATAAATAAACAAGCACCGTATTGATTTGTATGCTGGGCCGCGGTCAGTAAGCCTTTTCGGAGCGGCCCATTTCCAAGCCCAGCCCAGAACTATCATCTCAGGCCACCCAATGGCAAACAGACCAGAATACAGATGCTCTACCAGGATCCGTTTATTACCAAAATCCATCTGCAGCAAAGATTTTATTCATATAGTAATAAATTCTACGGAAGTATACTTGTCCTCTATTGGTTTATCGACCTCTTGCTAGATGTAAATATATTGCAATATATAGTCATTTTAACAGAATGTCGCCCCAGTAGCACTTGTGTATTTTTAACACACAAACTGAAAGAACTGATAGATTGTGGCTGATTGGATCATTTAAAACACTTGCTGATAGATAATTGTCATGTACAATATAATAAATTCCACCATAATATAACTGTTTTATCCACACATATAGGTAGCACCTATATTATATGTACAGTCATGCGAAAAAATATGCACACCCCATAGAAATTGTTGGCTTTTTTTTGACATATTTGGACAAGCAAACATTTGATTGACATTTTGTAGTAATTTTCACAGTTTAAATGAACAAAAAACAGATCAGTCACATAGAAAAAGTAAGTACACCCCTACATTTATCATACCTTCAAATCCATAAAATTAGAATAAGGTGTTCAAGATTGGGTGCCAGTGATTAGAACCTGCTTAAGGAGTGCAGGTGGAACCTGTCTTATTTATACCCCTCTCATATCTAGTGTCTGGTGTTCCCTTTGTTATTGAGGTGTGTGGTGTCATCATGCCAAGATCTAAAGAGTTCTGTAAGGCCTTCAGAAAAAAGGTTGTGGATGCCTATGAGTCTGGCAAGGGAGTTAAAAAGATCTCCAAATTATTTGAAAGACATCATTCTACTGTAAGGAAAATAATCTACAAATGTCACAGATTTCAAACGATGTCCTTGAGGACTGGCCGTCCCAGCAAAAAAAAAAAAAATCACAGCAAAAAATAATTTATCTCACAAAATTTATCTGCTAGTAAGTCTGTTGGTGCCATAGTGCATGCGTCTACAATCAGAAAGAGATTGCACAAATTTGACCTGCATGGGAGGCGTGCCAGAAAAAAGCCTTTACAGGACTACAGTTTGCCAATGAGCATGTAGGCAAAGACCAGGCCTTTTGGAATAATGTGCTCTGGACAGACGAATCAAAGATAGAGTTGTTTGGCCACAGTAACAGCAGACATGCTTGGCGCAGACCAAAGACAGCTTTGTACGTCATACCAACTGTGAAGCATGGTGGTGGAAATGTTATGGTTTGGGGTTGCTTCGCTGCCTCAACAATGTTGACAAAATAGCCAAGCTGCAACATTTTTGCTGGTGTCTGGTGAATATTAAATATAAAACCAACTTTGTTCTCGAAACACAAGGTTATAATTTAGAGACACTTTGCCATTATTTTGACTTGGCAAATGGTCTCCATACTACCACTTCTACTGACCTTCCACCTGTTTTATATTTTTCAGTGTTTAGCACAATATATCCTACATTCCTACGTATTTTCCTGGTTTTCAGAGTACTTTTCATTTCACCCACAGTGTTGACTGTTTCTTAAATGTTGGCCTGTATTGCATTATTTAGTGTAATTTGGGATCTGAACTTGCCATCTCTATGGAGAACAAAAAGTCATGCTAAAACCTCTAAACCTTTAAATGTTGCTTGCGCCACCTTCTTTACACATGATATTTATGTAATAATTTTTAGCAAATCACTCGCAAAACGCCTACTAATTGCATGTAGCACGTATCACAAGAAAATTATCGTGTTGGGATCAGGAATAAAACGTGTAAAGATTAATCTGCAGGTTTTGATCTGTTGGATAAAATGAGTCGTAGGCTGTAAATGAGGTTGTTTTTTTGTTTGTTTGTTTTTTTATTTATTTTAACAAGTATGGGTAAAAAAAGAAATCGTCTCAGTCCCGTTAAGTACAAAGCGAAACATGACAGCATTACTCCAGCTCAAACACAAATAGGCCAAAAATAAAAAGCCCTGATTTGAACTGAACTCTTTACCTCAGGAGAGACGCAGCACAAATACACATCAAAGCGAAAACATAAACGGCACAACATTGAGTTGTAGCTTAGTCTGCATACGAGCTGGAGCTGAAATCATGGCACATTTTGATGTCAGGGGCTACATTTGCCTCCCGAACCACCAAGAATTTACACAAGGCAACAAAAGTTAAGGTTAGAATTAGAGCTGGGGTTAAAGGTAGTAATGTTTTTAATGACTGAATTCATATAAGAGATTTTGCACATTTGGTATGAGCTTGAAACTGTGATGTGCAGATATGCAAATGTGTGATGTGCCAAATTCATCACCTCCTTCGAAAATTATGAGCAATTAAAGATTAGCTATAAGGATTTTAATCAACATAAGATTAAACATTAGTTTATTTGCCTCTTTTTGCTTCGTTTGACTGTTTGCCTGTTGAACTTCTCCAGTTTGGATCTTGTATTGGTTCCTGTGCATTTCCTGTTCACTTCCTGGTCTTGTGACCCTGCTTCTCGTTTCTGTAAAATCTGGACTGTTGGTTAATAAACTCTCCGAGCTTGCATCCTCATACTGTGTCACATAAATGATACATAATCCATCCTGAAAACTGCATGACTATAGTAGCGTAGAATCCACAGTGGAGGGAAATATCAAAAAATGATCAAAGCAGTTCTGCCTTCATGCATTGTTGACTTGGGCCTGTGTGCATCTATGTGTGCGTCTGTGTGTGTTTGCATTAGTGTGTGTGTGTGTGTGTGTGTGTGTGTGTGTGTGTGTGTGTGTACGTTTTTGATGTGGGTCACAGTTGGCCGTGGGTGAGTGTGAGTCCATATGTGTGGAGCATTGTGTTTTCTCTGTTAGTCATGGCTGGTGCTGGACAGATAAGTGGTTGGTGTGTGTGTGTGTGTGTGTGTGTGTGTGTGTGTGTGTGTGTGTGTGTGTGTGTGTGTGTGAGAGAGAGAGAGAGAGAGAGAGAGAAGGACACCGTGTGCTTTTGCATAAAAGACATGGACTCACACATGTGAAAGACAGGAAAACGTGGCACTGCAAAGATTCAGAAAGAAAGGGAATAATGTGGGGAGACAAACAGACAGACGATTAGAAAGACAGACAGACAGACAGAAACAGATCCAGATGGCCATGGGGCTACTACATCAGCTGAGATTCTCCACACACACACACACACACACACACACACACACACACACACACACACACACACACACACAAACTCCAAATACTCCCTGCTTCCTTAATAATTACTCGACTCCAATGCACTGTTGCATAAAGTATAACTTTTCTTACTTATTATACTCCCTTCTTCCTCAGAAATCATAAAAGATAACTTAATCCTCCTCCAGGCTTACAAGCAGATAAACAAACACGTATCTATCTGTCTACCTCTCTGTCTGTCTGTCTGCATCTCTGTCTGTCTGTCTGTCTGTCTGTCTCTCCATGGAACCCCAATTCTTTCTGAATCTTAACAGTACCACCTTTGTGTCTCTGTCTTTCCCTGTCTCACTCTCTGCCCCCTGCTTCCTCACATACAGTATTCTTCCCTCCTTTCCCACAAGTACAGTTACATAAAGTATAATGTTCTTGCTGTTAGTCTCAGTTGCTTTATCCTTGGCTTGGCCTCACAGTACCGTACTAACCGGCTCAGATCGGCTTGCATGGCCCGATCATCACCCTTCTCTTCCTGCATTATCGCTCTCTGGGTTACACTGGATAAATACATTAGTCTTTTGGCACACCCTCCATAAGAGCAGTCAGATGACTGAGTTTCCTTTAGCTTAACTTAAGCAGCATGTCAGATCGACACCATTAACTGCCATAGACTCGATGGAGCCTGTACTCCAAAGACTGCCGAGGTGTATATACAGTGTTCACATCACTAAACTAAAGGGCTTGACCTTTTCTTCCAGACCTGTGTGCTGAACAAGGCTATTTGCAGATTAATTAGGAAATTTGCTGTCTTCTTGCAAATAGGACTTGTGTTTTATTTGAACATATCCTTACAATCAATAGCAGGAAAATGGTAAATGTACCATCAGAGTTGAGATGAACACAGATTGAGCAGATAGAGAGATTGTAACACGTCTGTTTGAAGGAACAAGAGGAAACAGTAACGTTGTGAGTGAGGATTTGGGTGTGTTGCCATTGACAAGCATGTATAGTACTGGGCAAAAGTTTTAGGCACCCTTTTTTTTATTACAAACTTTTGTTATAGATTTTTTATTTTATGACTTCTACATTATCAAGTCAGTACTAAAAACATTTTAGATTCTCAAACATTAGTTTTCTAGCACAAAATGTTACAGAAAAATGTTTGTATGTCATTAAAGAAAGCAGCATATTACATAAGAGACACTTTTCAGACAAAAACACAATGAAGGCTGCTGGGTTTTGCTGCAAAAATAAGAAGCAAGTGTGAAAGTCAAAGTCTCCAGAAGAACTGTGTCTGGTTCTGCAAGATGCTCAATAAAACTTACCAGCTTATTTCCTTATAAAACTGCACACATTGTACCGGAGACTAGTATTTTTATTTATTTATTTTTTTGTCACACCAAATATTGACTTTGGATCATTTACTACTGTTTACTGCTCTTTATGGTATTTTTTTAAACTGTAGAAACATGTAATTTCATTATTTTGAAGGCATCTTTGCTCTACAGCATTTCTTTTCATGTGCCTAAAACTTTTGCACAGTACTTTAGATGGTTTGTTTTGTGTGATTCAATGAGCAGAATCTGTGCATTTGGGATTTATTTAAAAGTTACAGTGGGGTTCAAAAGTCTGAGACCACACTGAAAATCTGGGATTTTTCTTTTTTTTTTTTATTTAAAATTAAAAAACAGAAGGTTTTAGAATTTTGAAATATTTCAAACAAAGCAAGGAAAAGTTCAATATCTTGAATATTTAATATACAGCCAGTCTTAACAATTTACAATTTTAAATATATAATATACAGCCAGTCTTAACAATTTACGTGATTTTGCTCTTCTTGTTGATTTTATTTTATATTTCTTCGCCGGGTAGAAAAAACGTGTACATCCATACTGAATTGCACACAGCAAGCAGACTTGGCAGATTAAAATCGCAAAGTACTTCTGTGAAACACGAATTTCTCTAATGTCCCCCTGGAAAACTAGTCCCATCCGAATAGTGCTTTAGCTGCAGCGACACGGTTTCATTGTTTTACATATTAGCTTAACACAAATAATACAAATGAACAGGTTGTGGGTTTTTTTTGTTGTTTTTTTTAAATTAATGATTCGTTGATTGAGACAGATGTTGTGTCAGTTCGAATGTGGTGTATCAAATTGAGGCCGCTTGACAGCAAGTTTCCGGGCTGCTTTTTGTTGCCAGTCCGCCCCTGCCATGCCAGCTCGAGTGCACACAGTCAATAAAGCAAAAAGGGGACGTACCAAATATTAAGAAACAATACATTTCACTCAAGTTGTTGCCAATAATATAATTTGTAATGAAAATTGATTGCAATGCAAAAATTTTTCAAAGCATTTTCACTAGTGCTCTTCGACTTTGGACCCCACTGTATGTCAGTAGATATGCAGGTAAAGTTTTCTGTACTCAGAGTCAACTTACTGAGGAACTTACCATGATTTTCTGGTTGGGGCAAGACTTTTTCAACTGCATCTCGACCACCACCTTTAAAACATGCAATTGCCTTTTTAAGCCCCAAAACTTTTAAAACTAATTTTTTTGCTGTCAATAATTGCACGTCCCGAATTATTTTTTTCGCCTTTAATACGACAAACCCGGTTAAATTCTTGAATCAGAGATCAGTTTTCATTTCGATCCTGATTTTCTATAACTGCAGCTCTGCGATAGTTGCGGCTGCAAAATAAATGAAATGTTTTAATACGTTATACGTTTCTATAGTAACAGCTCATTCATAGGGATGTGCACAGTGGACGCTCCACATAATCTAAGACTAATAAAAAACAGATTTAAAAGGTGTTGTTATTTAGTAACATATAATCATTGATATGGTGAAGTTTTCTGTAACGAGATGTTTGTTTGCCATTTATGGAAGGAGTCTCCAGTGTCAGTGCTTTGGAACAGTCAGTACGTTTTCCACCATGGGAATGTCTTCAGGACGGGAGTTTGCATTTTCATTTTCGTCTCGTTAACTGGGAACCGTTTATAGCTGCTGTAACAGGTGAGAATAAGACGTAAACGTTCCACAACTTTAAATGTCAGTACAAACTTTTTTAATTAATTGTTGGCAAATTGCTGTGGTATGTAAGGAATAATACACAACGGTTCAAACTGTTATAGGAAAATAATCAAATTCAGAGTGGGAACTGGAGCACACCACTGCATTGTGGGTTATCACTTTCTATTCTGATATTATTTTTCATAATCAGGCTTTATAAACTGCATTGAGTTTGTACATGTCAATCGTACAGAGGCTTCTGGAGTCTTCTATACAATAACATTGATAATGTGAGTTTCTCCGACACTGAATATTGTCCTCATGGGTGAAGCACATATTTAATAGAGATGGCACTGAAGCTGTCACATGTGTCTCTGCAGTGTGTTTAAATGTGTGTGTGTGTGTGTGTGTGTGTGTGTGTGTGTGTGTGTGTGTGTGTGTGTGTGTGTGTGTGTGCGCGCTGAGCCCCAGTCCAACATGACCTGCTTACTGTGTCTCAGGATCTGGAAAGAATTTTAGTTCTGAACTCGGCGCTTCAGGACAGTGAGCTAATACATTGAGGCTAATCCTGCTTCAGAAGAAAAAGTGGATTTGGCTCTTATAGAGTCAGGATATCTAAGGAGGCTGGCACACACACACCTCAGCTAGTTCTTCCAACTGCGTATTTGTTCATCCATCTGGCTTCCATTTATAGCTTATCTAAATAATTTTTTATTGAATAGTTTGTTATTTTGATGTTAGATTGATATTTCAATTTGAAGTATTATACATTTATGGGTGACGTTTTAGTTCGTGAAGCTATGTGATGCCTGCATAAGCCCTTCATGACACCTAACATAACCCTACCTAAGTAACAGACGTCATCGTGGTGTCTTTTTGAAGTTAAGTTGAAATAGACATATATAATAAACAGAACAGTACTAACATAGGACAATAATAACACATTCCTCAGCGTCTTTTGAGAGATTTGTGTCAAAACATGTAACAAGACTTTTTACATGAGAATTACAGCCAGGTCCATAAGTATTTGGACAGTGACACAGTATTTATAATTTTTCCACTGTACACCACCACAATGGATTTGAAATGAAGCAATCAAGATGTGATTGAAGTGTAGACATTCAGCTTTAATTCACTTTAATTCAGGAGTTTAACAAAAATATTCCATTAACCGTTTAGGAATTACAGACATCTTTTACAGAGACCCAACATTTTCACAGGCTCGAAAGTAATTGGACAAACTAACATAATCATACATTTTAAGATTATTTTTAATACAGACAGTGAATGACTGCCTGATACCTGGAACCCATGGACATCACCAAATACTGAGTTCCCTCCCTTGAGATGCTTTGCCAGTCCTTTACTGCAGGTGCCTTCAGCTGTGGAAACAGGCTACACCTGGCTATGAAACTGCTTATCAGTCAATTGTACAATTACTTTTGAGCCTGTGAAAATGGAGGGACTCTATAACAAATGGCAGTAATTCCTAAATGGTTAATGCAATATTTTTGTTAAACCCATTGAATTAAAGCTGACAGTCTACACTTCAATCACATCTTGATTGCTTAATTTCAGATCCATTGTGGTGGTGTACAGAGGCAAAAAAATAAATCGTGTCAATGTCCAAATACTAATGGACTGACTGTAAATAATGTTTTAATGTTAATGATGGGAGGACTGAACGAGATTGTTAGTGTATTTTTTAATCCTTATCTTGCAAGTTACTTGTTTGTTTTCACTAAGAGCACATTAATAATTCTTTGAGAAATACTTTGTTGCTTTGTAACAGTTATAAATACAAAACAGATTAACATCTTTCATTTGACTGGAATAAGTTATTTTGGAATAATGCTTAACCCCATGAAGTCCCAGTTTATTATGTTATTTTTCTTAAAGTATTATTACTCAGTACCTGCTATGAATTTTTCAGTAATTAAAGTGAAACTGACAGTACAGTTGTGTAGTTATGGAGGTCTGGACTGGAACTTCTGGAACTGGAAAAATATTAACTTATGTTTTTGGAAAATCATAAGGACCTTATAATGAAATACCACTTAATGGACCCCATTTTGACTCACAACAGCAAAGTGTTCCAGCTTCGTAGTAGATTCTGGTAGCGTGTCCAGTGAACTTTTCTGAAATGTAACAAAACAAAAAACTAAATAAATCTGATAAGATATGAATATTATTAGATGGCTATGGTTGTCGACCATAAACAACAGTTCTCTGATTTGGGAAAGACGTCATTGTTTGGAAACACAGTTAGTCATTTTAGATAAAAGATAGAAAGTTTGCCAGAACATTTTGCAGAGCTTCAGGTTCAGGGGTTGAATAAAGTTATGTTCTGCAAATTGCGTGAATGAAAAATGACATTTTGTAACCTTTCCGGTCTAAGACCACACCCACTTCTGGTTTAAATCCGAATATGAAAACAGATTGGAATATTTGGAGTACTAAATAGATACAAATACAGATAGGGACATTGCATTACACCCCTACTACACATACATTTCTCTAGTAATATCATTTAGTAGTTATTTAAGGAGACAGAGCTCTATGAGAGGAGGTCTGACCTCTTAGTGTACACCATAAATGACATTTCCTTTCTAATTTCGGAGATATAAATAACCATTTTGCTAACAAAATGCTGAAGGATTTAGTCCTGATAAATTATTTCCCTTTGGGTCTTCTTCTTTTTCCACCTCTTTTATTTTTTTATGCATTCTCTTTGATACTGCCTCTAAAGACCACTTTGATCTGAAGCAGTGTTTGGATTCAAATCACAGCACTGAAACAAGCGGTTTGCAGGAATTTGCCTCTAGCTCAGACGGCTCGACTGGCTGCAGCACCGACGAGATGCACTGTAATTGACGGCACTCATAATTTAAACTAAAAATAGCCAACTAGAAACTTAAGCTTAAATTCAATTCTGTACTGCTTCCCTGATGTGCACAGCTGCTGCTTCATATTTGCAGACTTGTATAATGCTTCAAATGAAGTATGCAGGTTAAGTAATCGACTTTCTTTGACTTTAATGGTGCCTGATGGTATGAAACGCTGCTGCACTGGTGTTGTTCAAGGATGTTTGTGAATGTGTGTGTCCTGTAGTGCAGACTTTATAGCTTATGAGATGCAAGGACTCTCTTTCTGTTTGTTTGTTTGTGTGTGTGTGAGATTTCTGGGAAAAATTCAGTGATGAATGTGTGGTGTCAGAGTGCTGATGCAGAAGTGTCTCACTCAGACTGACAGTGACAGTAAAAACATGAAAACACAGCCAAGATAGCTCATAGTGAAATCACCTCAGACTTCAGGTTCAAGGGCTGCGTTCACAATTAACTGTCAGAAAATAATAATAAAAGTAGTGGATACAGTGTTCATCACACTTATTGCATCATCAGCTTATTCATAGACGCATATATAAGCCTATCAACAAATGTCATTGTCATTATTCACATCGCCATACATTTTAAATTCTGTTGACAAACTAATTACCTCTTTTGAGTGTCCAACAATTGAAAAAAATGTTACTATTTGACAGATTCCATTGATTTGCTCACTTTTATACGTAGATGTTGCACACTCGTGGGGCAGTATTCTCACTGCCCCATTTAGATCCATAGAGTTATTACTGCACCTAGTGGTCAGAAATGGGAACTGCAACAACTGGTCTGTATCAGACACCACCGGGGAAAGATAATAAATAATCAGTTTAATGGCCTCAGTCTAGGCCTAAGCTTAATATGTCTGCAATAAAGTGGCCACATAACATGTAACCAATTCATGAAGGAATGAAGCAGCAATAGCAGGGGCAAGTAATAACACGGCAGTAGTTTCTAACACCAATCACTCTAATAGACTAAAGCTTTTAAAGCCTCAGTAAAATTCCCACCACCCAACAGCAAAGAAGAGCCTCTGAACTGTTGGAATAACCTTCTAAATGAAGATATCCATCAAACTGAACATTGTTACTGTTTAACAATAAGATTAAGCCTGCTCACTGTTTCCTGTTTAAACACAGAGTCCACTATCAAGAACTGTTTTTATTTCATTAGTTATCAACAGCTAGTAAATTGTTTTTATTGAAATTATATTTCTGAAAAAAGAGTACATAATTCTTCACTTATATTAATATTAAAAATGTGTTCTTATTGACTGAAAGCAGATCATAGACAACCACACAATTGAATAGTAGAGTCAACATCAGCGTGTTGTTTATCAGGGTTACTTAAATATACAATAATATAATATGTATCTCTGCTGCAGTTCAACACAGAGCCCATGCACTCATAGTTTATATAATTTTATTGCAATTTTATAATGAACTTTGTTACAGCTAATAACTTGTTACGTTTCTTTCTCTTTGAGGTGGTACCACAAAGGGTACACCTTTTTTCTTTTATAAATAATTTAAGGTATGTAATTAGACCTTAAGGTCCACTGATGTACCTTTAAAGCTTTACTCTAAAAGCCATTTAATGATACACCACATTCACCTTCCCAATACATACTGTACATTTACATTACAATCCCAGCGACAATGAAAAGTACAGTTTAGTACTTTATGTCTGCCAATGCGCCAAGAAAATGTTTCCTCTAGCATCCTAAAAATTGGTTCTTTGGTTTGTATTTCTGGGGAAAAGTCTTGAAGTTTTTATGCAGAAGCCTAGAACAGAGGATTTTGTAGAGGTTTCATGTAAAACTTCTTTAGGTAGCTAATGGCCAGTTCTTCTACTAGTGTGTGTATGTTTGTTGGGTGAACAGGACATTCAGATACATTTCCAATTTCATATAAGAATTTCACAATGATTTCATAACTGATTAAATAAACATCATCTTTGGCAGTGAACCCAGACTTCTGAAAAAACACATAACATATACGGCTTGACTAAGGCTGCCATATTTACGACCGTTGCTGTAATCTCTCGATAACAACAGTCCAATCAATGCTAAGCCCTAAGATATTAACCAGTTTATAAATCACTGCTAAAGGCAATGGTGTAATCTCCATGTATGCTAATCCAGGCAGTGGCCCAGGCATTGAGTCTCGGGGCAAGCACATACAAAAGTTATATAAATCTCTGACCCAGTGTTTACTGCAGACTTAAGCCTCTTCTTGGGAATCACAAGGTCAAAGCATCCAACACATTTCAACAGTTTTCCTCTTTAGCAATTGGTATCCATTTATGTGTGCAATTAAGATAGGAAGCGAGTGGAATGGGAAATAAAATGACCTTTTTGTACTTTTCCAAAAGACCATTTTCTAAAACAAATTCCACCTTCATGGACTTCACCTACTATGAGGTCAAATGTCCTAAAAATAGTTATCCCTGTAGTGTAAGCCATTTAGAATTTAGTAATGTAGATTTTTTAAATATTCATTAAAGTGAATTGAGACAAGTACATATCATTTTACATTGGAAAAATATATTTTTATTGGGGCACGCCTTCTATGCCACTCCACAGGGAAATAATATGGAAATCAAACTCATTTGAGAGTAAGTCCGTGTTTTTTTGTTTTTTTTTCGTAATGCAAGGTGAATTTATGTTCTATTCCAGAAGAACAACTGTAATTTAATCCCAGGGAGTTCATTTTGTCTTGGGAAAGTCGAATTGTTAGTAGAATTGTAAGAGTGATTTTTCTTTGTGTCAGGCATTGGGCCATTGGTGGGATTTTTTACCATGTTTCCATACAAATTTTTTGTAAAATTTTAAGTTTGGGGGTTTTTTGTTAGAATTGTCTTTCAATCAGCTTTTATTATGCACAGAATAGGCTAGACAAAATAAAGTAAACAAAAAAATCACAACACTAACCAAACTACCAACCAAAACACACCAACAACTATGACTGGAATGCCAACTTTTTCACCCCACATAAGATCATGGAATAACCAACTCTAGGAAAGTAGAGTACTTTGCATAAATATTCACCCCCTCGAACTGTTCCACATTTTTTCTTCAAGGGGGTGAATACTTATGCAAAGCACAGTATGATGTTATTATAATATCTTTTTTAAGAAGGTAAATTATTTCCATGGAAAATGTTCCATTTTGGATGGCTGAAGATTCCATCATCTCCCTGCATGAGCTGGGTGTTTGTGATTTAGTCAGGAAAGACAACTGTTGAGGGGGCTAAAGCGATTGCATACTATGAGCCCTTAACTCGAGAGTTTGCTCAAGTTTGGCCAATTTGGACTCCGTTTCAACCATTACTTTTGAGAACTTGGTCTCTTGGTGATGACTTTATCGCCTGCCACCATCTGCTGCAGAAGACACTGTTGAGGACGAAGCGAAAGTTCTCTCACATTGAAAGGAGAGAAAAATGAACTAGGGAGAGAAACTGAGAAAGCTAGCAAGTTTCACTGTATCTTTTTGTTCTTGGTGGGGGGTTGACCAGTAATGATAGACTCTCAGTTGAATTAGAAAGCCATTGAGTCTCAGCGAGTGGTCCCATTTTCACCATTCAGATCTCTGTTACTTCTGTTAATCTAAAGCTTCTAAGCAAAAGAGACTTTTCTTTTATTCGCTCAAGTTCACTGCTCCTCCTTGATCATCACAGCTTCAAAGGGCTTTTTTTAATATACAGAACACTCTTACAGCTTCACTGAAAGGAGAACTGTCCATTACCTTTAACTACTGGGTATATTGGGTTTGTGTACTGCTGCTCTTACCCAGAATTGTTTCTTAGAACTGGAACATGTTAAATGGAACTCTGAAAAAATGGAGTAACAAAAGAAACTGAATTTCTTTGAAATAAGGTCATATCTGAAAACGTTACACTGAAAATGGCTATTGAACATGACCAGCAATGCGAAAATGGGAAAATCACATGGGTAAAAGCATGCTGAATCAGAACACTCCATCTATGAAGAGTTACCACAGATACCAGTTCTATACCAGTAGCCATGTTTTCATTGTACTGTAAACAATAAATGCGGCGTTTTGGGAGCAAGACGTATTTGTTAGTTTGTATTGATGGTTTTCTCCACTAATTCCTTTCAGTTTCGATGCACACATGTTGAAATTTACACTGGCATGATAGCATTTGTTGTTACAAATGCCCAAATGTGCAGTGGTACCATGGGGATGGTTGGGTCAGCTGTAGTTACAACACATTTCAATAAAACATGACATGAGACAATGGGACAGTGAACAAATAGCATATAGGTGTTTAGTTTAGTTTTGAAATTGCAGGCTGCCAAATCATGTCATCCAAGAATTGTTATATAGAAAGTTCATAGTGTATAGAAAGCGAATAGAATGGATTTCATTGGAGTTTCTGCTTTACGTTTGTAACTTTCATTAAAATTTGGCCTATAGGCTTGCCTGACCTAAACAAATAATCAACTTTAGTTACATTTAGTTACATTTATATGAAAAGACCTCTACAGATGGCACAACATAGTAATGCAAAACTTACCATTAGTGCTACTCAGACAGTTGTGCGTCTCTTGTGTGGGTGGGGCAGAGTTTGATAAAAACGTGACTCAATTATGTACAATTCTGCCCTTGAAACTTAATTTCAATTTTTTTTTCTTTTGTATATTTGTATATACTTTTTTGTTACACTGTATTATACTTAACAGCAAAAAGAAAAAAACTTCTTCAGTCATCATTTTCTTCCAGAATTTGTTGCTGGCTTAAGTGCTTGTCTTTAATGGCGGTGGTCTAGACACTGATGAAAACCAGATATTGGACATTCTTGGCTGAATCTGGCATCTGAATGGGGTGCTCAGAAAATCAACGTAAGTACCTGCATAGCCCGAGTCTGACTACAAGAAACATTCCTGGTGTAATTATTGAAGTAAATTTTGAACTTAAGTAGCAGAATGAATAAGGCCCTAACAACAAAAACTAGAGGGGCATGGTAACTTAGTGTTTAGCAAGTTTGCATCACACCTCCAGGGATGGGGATTCAAATCCCTGTGTGCATGGAGTTTGCATGTTCTCCCCGTGCTTCGGGGGTTTCCTCTGGGTACTCTGGTTTCCTCCCCCAGTCCAAAGACATGCATTGTAGGCTGATTGGCATCTCTAAATTGTCTGTAGTGTGTGATTGTGTGTGCGATTGTGCCCTGC
Organism: Cranoglanis bouderius; assembly: GCA_023630585.1. Taxonomy (NCBI): domain Eukaryota; kingdom Metazoa; phylum Chordata; class Actinopteri; order Siluriformes; family Cranoglanididae; genus Cranoglanis; species Cranoglanis bouderius. Next base: position 23,051,649 of record CM042539.1, read on the forward strand.
AATGGGTTGGCACCCTGTCCAGGGTGTACCCTTCCTTGTGCCCCATGCTCCCTGGGATAGGCTCCAGGCTCCCCTGTGACCCTGTTTAAGATAAGCTGTATGGACAGTTTTTAAAAATTAAGCAGGCTGCATTTAGAAGTTTGGAAGTTTCTTTTATCCTAAATGACTTACAAGTGATGTGGAATGCACTCTAAGCATACAACAGTAGTTGGGTGTCTGGCTCAAAGATCCAACAAGCTTTGTAACAGTGTTTGGATTTAAACTCACAACTTTCTGAACACTAGTACAGAAATTTAACCACTGAGCTACCACCACCTACCAAACCTCATCTGAACCCTGCTAATTCAAAATCATTCCAATATTCCTTCAGAAATAAAGTCTAGTTCTAGTTCTTTATCTGTCGATTTCATAGGGAGGACAAAAAATATCCTAGGAATTGTGTACTCATTGTGGATCCAGGACCTGGTAAAGAGCAGACTCTTATTCTTGTGAGATTTGCTTTTTGTATGCTTTAGAAAGCCTGACCTTTGGAATTGAATTTGAATAGCCCTTCTCTCAAGCAGTGTGATGTTTTATCTCTTATTCAGCATGAAACTACTCAAATCATTGGTTAAACTGTTCCAGTGGATTGGCCGTTTTTGGTACTTGACTTTGGGTTTGAGTCTAAAGTGTGGATATCAAATAGGGCTCTATTTTCACGTGGCTGTTAAAAAAAAATTCTTGATATAACTATTATTTGGTTGGGCGTACACCAGAGTTTTTTTGTTTTTCACCCAGTGCTTAGAAATCAACGTGGCTGTGTTGACATTAGTGAAGCAGTACAACAGTGTGTTAGGTCACGCCAGGAGTGCGACTTCAATTCCCAGCATCCCCATCGGTCGGCTAACATGTCCGCCGCTAACTCAACTTCCCAGCCGGCACAGCGGCCTCCTAACATGGCCGCCATGGACTACACCTCCTATAATACTCACATACTCCCACGCTCACAGCCACCCTCATTCTAATTACACACCTTTTCTCAATTTCAGTTCATTCACACATACACACTATTTAAGGACTTTTGTTTTTCAGGCACAACGCGAGGTATTGTTTGTTCACGTTAAAGTTTGCACATACTGAGCGTCTTATTTCGGACTGATATTCTGGCTTTTTGAACCCTGCTCTGTTCCTTTTGGATTGTGGATTATCGCTTTGACTCTGAGGATTATTACTGTTTCCTGTGTACCGAACTTTGCCTGTTTTTTGATTACTCTCTGGATTACCTCTGATATAACTGCTTACCTGTGTTATTGAACTCTGCCTGATTCTTTGACCACTCTTTGGATTTTGCGATTTGTTGGAATAAGCTACTTTTCAGCTGTTCCTAATAAACTGACGAAATTTATCTATGCACTTGCATCCTGCTTTATTCTGATTACATAACACAGTGGAGGTGATGTTCAAAATCGGTTACTTTCCTAAGATCCTCCCAGGTCCTTCTGTTAGTGCAAGCGCAAGATTAAAACTCCTGATTTCAAGCTATGTCCTGTTCTACAGAATGTCCCAAAAGTCTCCATATATAGGGGACTATGTTTGCCAGCACCTCGTCGGTTGTGCCTTCATCAGTGGATGTTCGTGGACGTCCACTTCTCGGTTGGTCCGCATCACTTCCCGACTTTTTGAATTTGTTAATAACATTGTCAAAAGTGTCGTGTGTGATGTGGTTGCCCGTTTCCTGTTAAAGTCCATAGCAATCTTACGACAGCTTCCCGATCCAGCCATGAGAATGATTTCAGTATGTTCTTCTTTTGTCAAAGACATTCTTAAAGGCTATCTGAAAAAAAAATATATATATATATATATATATATATATATATATATATATATATATATATATATATATATATAGATATATATATATATATATATATATATATATATATATAGTATCTCACAAAAGTGAGTACACCCCTCACATTTTTGTAAATATTTTATTATATCTTTTCATGGGACAACACTGAAGAAATGACACTTTGCTACAATGTAAAGTAGTGAGTGTACAGCTTGTATAACAGTGTAAATTTGCTGTCCCCTCAAAATAACTCAACACACAGCCATTAATGTCTAAACCGCTGGCAACAAAAGTGAGTACACCCCTAAGTGAAAATGTCCAAATTGGGCCCAATTAGCCATTTACCCTCCCCGATGTCATGTGACTCGTTAGTGTTACAAGGTCTCAGGTGTGAATGGGGAGCAGGTGTGTTAAGTTTGGTCTTATCGTTCTCACACTCTCTCATACTGGTCACTGGAAGTTCAACATGACACCTCATGGCAAAGAACTCTCTGAGGATCTGAAAAAAAGAATTGTTGCTCTACATAAAAATGGCCTAGGCTATAAGAAGATTGCCAACACCCTCAAACTGAGCTGCAGCATGGTGGCCAAGACCATACAGCGGTTTAACAGGACAGGTTCCACTCAGAACAGGCCTCACCATGGTCGACCAAAGAAGTTGAATGCACGTGTTCAGCATCATATCCAGAAGTTGGCTTTGCAGAATAGACGTATGAGTGCTGCCAGCATTGCTGCAGAGGTTGAAGGGGTGTGGGGTCAGCCTGTCAGTGCTCAGACCATACGTCGCACACTGCATCAAATTGGTCTGCATGGCTGTCGTCCCAGAAAGAAGCCTCTTCTAAAGATGATGTACGAGAAAGCCCGCAAACAGTTTGCTGAAGACAAGCAGACTAAGGGCATGGATTACTGGAACTATGTCCTGTGGTCTGATGAGACCAAGATAAACTTATTTGGTTCAGATGATGTCAAGCGTGTGTGGCGGCAACCAGGTGAGGAGTACAAAGACAAGTGTGTCTTGACTACAGTCAAGCATGGTGGTGGGGTGTGTCATGGTTTGGGGCTGCATGAGTGCTGCCGGCACTGGGGAGTGTACTGTGACATGTACTGTGACATACTGAAGCAGAGCATGATCCCCTCCCTTTGGAAACTGGGCCGCAGGGCAGTATTCCAACATGATAACGACCCCAAACACACCTCCAAGATGACCACTACCTTGCTAAAGAAGCTGAGGGTAAAGGTGATGGACTGGCCAAGCATGTCTCCAGACCTAAACCCTATTGAGCATCTGTGGGGCAACCTCAAACGGAAGGTGGAGGAGCAGAAGGTCTCTAACATCCACCAGCTCTGTGATGTCGTCATGGGGGAGTGGAAGAGGACTCCAGTGGCAACCTGTGAAGCTCTGGTGAACTCCATGCCCAACAGGGTTAAGGCAGTGCTGGGAAAATAATGGTGGCCACACAAAATATTGACACTTTGGGCCCAATTTGGACATTTTTACTTAGTGGTGTACTCACTTTTGTTGCCAGCGGTTTAGACATTAATGGCTGTGTGTTGAGTTATTTTGAGGGGACAGGAAATTTACACTGTTATACAAGCTGTACACTCACTACTTTACATTGTAGCAAAGTGTCATTTCATCAGTGTTGTCCCATGAAAAGATATAATAAAATATTTACAAAAATGTGAGGGGTGTACTCAAAAAAGTGTTAATATCCCCTATGTATGGAGACTGTTCTGTAGTTCTGGTCCAGTTTTGTGAATGTACAATATTTATTTCATCCTACTTAATATAAATAGTTTATTTCGCCCAACTACTAAATACAACTAAATTAATATATAGTCCTTTGTTATGTCAGCCAGCTGGGTATTTCTATCACTAAAATATCAAAGTGAATATTTAGTCTATATTCACTAGTTTATATCATTTATATCAACTGTGCTGCTCTCGGTTTTTAAATAGAATAAGAGGAGCTGATTTGCTTGGTAACGCAACAGTTTCAAACCACACAGCTTGATAATGCAATACGAGATACAGATATGCTTTTTGACAGGATACCACATACACCAAAGACCACAAAATATCTTTGTGACTTCCACATCCGGCAACACCATTGTCTAAAGCCTTATTATATAAGGCTTTAAACACAAAAAAGACCCTGAACTCGAGTTACTGTTCGTGTGGAGTTTAGCATGTTCTCCCCATGTCCTCTCATGTTTCCTCCGGGTTCTCTGGTTTCCTCCCACCTCCCAAAAACATGCCAGTAGATGAATTGACAACTCTAAATTGCCGCTAGGTGTGAACAAGTGTGAAGTGTGTGTATGATGACCTGAGATGGACTGGCGTTGCATCCAGAGTGTATTCCTGCCTCACGCCCAGTGTTCCCAGGATAGTCCTCGAATCCTTTGTGACCCTGACAAGGATTAAATGGTTACTGAAGATGAATGATTGAATGAAAGAAAAAAAGACCCCCTAGTGGTGGAACTGTTTATCTGCTCTCTCTCTCTCTCTCTCTGTCTCTCTCTCTCTCTCTCTCTCTCTCTCTCTCTCTCTCTCTCTCTCTCTCTGTCTCTCTCTCTCTGTCTCTCTCTCTCTCTCTCTCTCTCTCTCAGTGATACTCAGTGATGAGAGAAATTGTTAATTCATAATTTCTTCAAATACACACAAGGAGTGCATGGGTCTATGGTAATGAAAAGAAATGTATTTTGTTTAGGTAGAATACATTAGTGCAGACTTGCAACCAGTGCAGTTGCTCGGAATCTGAATCTAGAATCAAAAATATTATGTCCTTTCTCAAACACTTCCTCACTTTCACCCTCTCTTGCTCCCTCTTTCTCTCTTTGTCTGTTAGCGCAGATTGTGCCGAGTCATGCCAACATGGTGCCCGCTGTTGCTGAGCGACAGCTGGTGAGATGTGAGAGAGACGCTTTTACGCCAGCATGCTGAGAGAGAGGAGAGTGACGTGTGTGTGTATGTGTGTGTGTGTGTGTGTGTGTGTGTGTGTGTGTGTGTGTGTGTGTGCGCGTGTGTGGGGCAGTGCAGTGCTGGCCTAGAATGCGAGAACAACCAATTCCAGTCCACAGAAAACTGCCTCCAGCCTATAACACCATCTGAGCATTTGTCTCTTAAATCCAGCATTAGTCATTATTCCATTGATACTGGCCCCCAGTTCCTATAATAACAATTTTATATTGCAATAATAACGCAGTAAAGTCAGCTCAGGTGTTTAACACTTTAACAGTTAGCTTGCCGATTTGGCTCATAAAGCAGGACTCTCATGTATTGGTGCCAGGAAGCTGAACCGGCGCTCAGAGCCCATGATCAAGACCTGTCATTATTTCATCACTAATGAAAGGAAAATGAATCTGAAATATTATTTGGTTCATATGTATTCCTAAAAAAACGCTGAGACAAGACAGACTTTAACATAGTTAATAAAAATATATAACAAAGTACAGCAAAGTCCGCAATATTCGGAGGAGCTTGCAATTTTTCAAAATTACTGCAGATTTTCCGCAGATTTGGGCCAAGACGCATCATGTGACGTCATCACAGCACGCCAAATATGCGTCGAACATGAGTACAGCTATAAGGTCTGATTTACCAACAACCATCACTGCGAAAGACCGTGCATAACAATTTCATGCAACTGCAATTTCACCAATTCAATTAGTTTGCATCGCAAATTTTGAAAATAGCTGCAGCAAAATCAACAAATTGTGGCCGCAACAATCACAAAACAAATCCGCGAAATCCTGTAAATCCTGAAATCCTGACTGATTTAGATGTGTTAAACAACTCAGAACATGCGTTTTGTTTTTAACCCACCCATTTTTCAAATATTCAACAAAAAAAATGAAATGAAAGCTGAAATTCTGAGCTATTGTCTCATATTCATCTTTCGATCTCAAGCCTAAATGTGTTCAGTTTATAGCAAAAACAAAAACATTGGCCTTGCCATTCCAATACCTTCGGAGAGGACTGTATAAATAGGCTTTAAAAAAGATCATGGCATTATCCTGGAGTCTGTTGGCGCAATAGTGCAATGATCTAAGTATCCACCTGATCACTACAAGATTAGGAAGTTGAACCATCCCTGGCTGGGAGTCCAGGAGAGCATAACTAGTCGTGCTTGGAGTACTGCGAGAACTAGTCAGTGGGTGGGAGTAAGTGATGGCTAAAATTAGGACAACAAGTCAGTAAAAAAACGAGTGGCCAATTGAGTGAAAATTTAACAGGACTGACCCTGGACCAGTACCTTACTTAATTTTCCACATAGAAGAATTATGACCCCAGTGCAGCTTAAGCTCCTCTCTATACCACTTGGTTTCATTTCTCTCACTTGCCTTTTTGTGCTGTTATTTATCTTTCTTATTGATTTGAAATCTCATACTCCTTCCGCGCGTGGGTCGTTAAAGAGGAGATTCTTCATTTGATACTGGAATTGAAGGTCAGTACAGTAATGCAGATGGATTCGGGAGGATGATTTGCTTTGGAGAATTGTTCTGTGGAGCAGTGTGTGTCAGTTATATATACAGAATGCATGTACATATGTATGTGTGTGTGTGTGTGTGTGTGTGTGAGTGTGTTTGCTACCCTCCTCTCTTTCTCTGCAGTGACTCAGTCTCTTGTGCACCTCAAGCTAAATTAATCAAAGCGCTCGTCCAATTGCATTTCCCCTCGACCCCCACTCTCCACCAATGAGAGCACAGGAGAGCTGAAGAGTGGCTAGCAACTGGAGAGCACTGAGACACTGCAATTCTGCCGATACTCGTGTGTGTGTGTGTGTGTGTGTGCAGAATCAACCAGATAGAAATATGTCCCAGAGTCACATCCATAATAAAAGAGATTCTCGGAGGTCGACATGTCTCCTCATCCCTCCTCTCTTGTCAGACTGAAAGACCCTGCTGCAGCCATATTAATATGTTTGGGAAAATGAATAGCATCAGCAGTGAGTTTATTCTTCTCATTGCTGAAAAATAGAGGGATTTCAATAAAACAATGACATGCCCTGTTTGGTTTCCCTCAAGCAACTGGGCAGCCGCTGAATTGTTAAAGCTGGCTGCATGGCGTCCGATATGCCGGCGCATTTTATTGGAATGAAATAAAGAAATAACTTTTTTTGTCAGCGCCACTGTGACTGCTGCCCAATTCAGAACACGGAGGTTACTGAGTCAGCCGGATAAGACACATTATACACAACGGCAGGATCCAAGAAAGTCGAATTCCAAAGGGGTCACAGCATCCGGAGAAGGTGCGAGCCACTTTACCTAACACTTGTGAGGCTGCTTTCACACTAGGTGTTTTTTTTTTGGTTGTTTGTTTTTTTCCCCAATAGGGAAACGTTTCCAGGAGCGGAAAGAAAATTCAGCATTTCAAAAAAGCACCAAATGACATCAAGTGCAGTAGAAAATTCTTATTAGTGAGCGAATATAAGGAGATTGCTGCCTATGGAGCTGTGTAGCCGCAGACCGGTCGGAGTGCCCATGCTGACCACTGTCCACCGTCAAAAGCTCCTACAATGGTCATGCCAGCATCGGAACTGAACCATGGAGCAGTGGAAGAAGGTGGCCTGGTCTGATGAATCACATTTTCTTTTACATCATGTGGATGGCCAGGTGCGTGTGCGTCACTTACCTATGGAAGAGATGGCACCAGGATGCACTATGGGAAGAAGGCAAGCCGGTGGAGGCAGTGTGATGCTCTGGGCAATGTTCTGCTGGGAAACCTTAGGTCCTTGCATTCATGTGGATGTTACTTTGACATGTACCACCTTTGCAGACATTGTTGCAAACCAAGTACACTCCTTCATGGCAATGGTATTCCTTAATGGCAGTGGTCTCTTTCAGCAGGATAATGCATCCTGCCACACTGAAAAAAATGTTCAGGAATGGTTTGAGGAACATGACAAAGAGTTCAAGGTGTTGACTTGGCCTCCAAATTCCCCCGATCTCAATCCGATCAAGCATCTGTGGGATGTGCTGGACAAACAAGTCTGATCCACGGAGGCTCCACCTCCAAACTTACAGGACTTAAAGGATCTTTGTACCAGATACCACAGCATACCTTCAGAGGTCTTGTGGAGTCCATGCCTCGATGGGTCAGAACTGTTTTGGTGGCACAAGTGGGACCTACACAATGTTAGGCAGGTGGTTTTAATGTTATGGCTGTTTGGTGTATATTAGCAAAAAAGGAGTTCCTCCCTCAAATCAAGTCCTGAATTTGTTTAAGGGCCTTACTGAATAAGCACAGTTTGAGATTCTATACACTGCTTTTGGCCATTATGCTATGCACTAAGGTGTCATTGTGCAACATTAAGACAGTCACATTGATTTGAAACCATGGTTTGAAATCTTGTTTGTAGGCTAGCAGTGAAATGACTCGAAGCATTGAGTTCCTGGTTACTGAAAGTGTTTCCACAAAGCCCCTGATCTCAGCTGAAGCAAATTACTTGCAGTGTAAGGCTATGAACAAAAAAAAACTAAGAAAAAATGGTAAAACAAGTGTATTGCTGGAATGACAGCTGAAGACAAAGCTTTATCTAGAATGAAACATCTCAATAAAGTGGATTGAGAAGAGAACAATGGCTCACTGCTCACTGAGACAATCTGATTTTGATTCGCTTCAGGATATATTGTATTTTTGACGTGAAGGCGGTTTGATTTGGCATGGTGGATTTGGATAAAAGCATCTTGAATATCCAAAGTGATGTCACTGATTGCTTTTATATTTTTCATGTTCGTGGTTTTGCATTAGGTTAGAAGTTACAGGGGCTTTTAATATCAGCCATTTCTGATAAATCAGTGCACTTCTGGGTAGTCTTGGTCTGAAGTCAGACATAGCACACATAGCAGAGTGTCTTACCATTTACCACTTTGACGTGACCCACGTATCCCCGTGAAATGAACTCAGCGGAATCTGGCTTCCAGAACATAACCTCATACCCACATTGATGATATCATAGGTGTGCTCCATTCTGAAGGTCTTACTACCTGATCGTTTGAAGGTAGCTGCCTCATTGGGCAACTGCCAGTGAATCTCATTCATCGCATTTGGGATGCTCTACAGAGTAATTATCTATAAAGCTTACTATAAGTTAGAATGAAAAAGGACATTTTAATGACTTCTGACAAACATTAATTACTGTTAAACCACAGCGCTGTTGAATTCTCAAATTCTAAAGGTTTCGTTTTCTATAATAGCAGTTCTGACAGTCGTTCAGGCTGTAAATTAAATGATAGGTTTATATTAATACGCTAATTCTTTCTATAGTAACAACTCATTCACAAGGACTTGTATGGCAGGTGTTCGATAACATTATATGTAAACAATTAAAAAATGTGATGTTTCCTTCATGAATAACAAAATTGTAATCATTGGCAAATTACTGTGCTTTAAAAGGAAAAAGACACTTCAGGATGTGCTGTTCTTGGAGCATAATCTACTTCAAGGTGGTATGGATTATACCAGCACGCCCTGTTGTGTTTTATTCCTTACTTACTTATAACGCATATCTTTTAATTAAAACAGGAAAAATGCTAGCTGTCTTGGAAACAAGCAGTTATCTTAGTAAACATACTCCACCATCAGAGTAACAATTTGGTCGGCAATGTTTGATGAAACTTTCAAACTACATTCCAGTGAACAGAACTATGAGATTGCTTACACCAAGAATGATACATTTAATAACTTCAAATTTGCCCGAATTTGTGACCTGTGATTGGAACAGTCCCTGTATCTGAAGGCTTACATTTGGCTACAAACCTTAGTGACGTCCACAAAACTCCATAAAAGGCAAAGCTGAAAATGACAAAAATGCCAACAGTGAAAAGGCGCCACCTGATTGTGTCATGCTCTAAATCTTCCAGTAATGCAGCTCAGCCACTGCAGCGCATCAGCTGCTACAGACGCATTAACTCCTTTTATAGGGTGCCATTACTTTTGTTCATGTCTTATTTTTTTTTATTTATGGATTTGTTTTGGATTGCTTTCTTTCATGTAATTAATATGAAACGACAGACCTTTTTTTTTTTTTTGCTAAATTCATGTGTGCAATTGAAATAAACTTGACAGTTCAATCCGTATGTAATCTTTTTGTAACTCATCATCAATTATATAATTTGAAACGATCAATCAAGGTTCAGGTTAGTGAGTCTTCTTATACGTAAATTTAAACAATTTTAGGAGGTCTCTTAGGATGAGACCTCCTCAATGAGGAAGCTTTTAATCCCACTGTGGTTTCTCCTCTGTCACTTTTCTCTCTGGGTACACCGTGATAGGATGAAAGACTAGCATGTGGCTGCAGTCCCTCTGGCTGTGAATGCTAGCTGAGAGAAAGTGAAAGTGAGAAAGAAATGGATATGAGCATCACACACATAGGCCATCTGTCATCTACTACCTCTGACCTCATACCCAAGCCATGTGTGTGATAACTTATAGTAAGCTTTATAGATAATTACTCTGAAGAGCATCCCAAATGCGATGAATGAGATTCACTGGCAGTTGCCCAATGAGGCAGCTACCTTCAAACGATCAGGTAGTAAGACCTTCAGAATGGAGCACACCTATGATATCATCAATGTGGGTATGAGGTTATGTTCTAGAAGCCAGATTCCGTTGAGTTCATTTCACAGGGATACGTGGGTCACGTCAAAGTGGTAAATGGTAAGACACTCTGCTATGTGTGCTATGTCTGACTTCAGACCAAGACTACCCAGAAGTGCACTGATTTATCAGAAATGGCTGATATTAAAAGCCCCTGTAACTTCTAACCTAATGCAAAACCACGAACATGAAACATATAAAAGCAATCAGTGACATCACTTTGGATATTCAAAATGCTTTTATCCAAATCAAACTGGAATGACTAGCATGGCATTTTGTGAGTGCAGCATTATCATTGGTGGGCCACCATTTGTTCATCACTCACCCACATGTCAGTGGAATGCTCCATTAAAATGTGCTGGAAAGCTAATTTGCGGCCTCGTACATTTCCAAAAGCTGCATCTTTGTCATGTCATCTTCATAGTGATTTAGTGGCTTATGATCATGATAGCTGAGCTTTACAAAGCACTGAGTTTCATTTATAGGATCTGATTTTCCAATGTACATCCATATAGTAAAATTGAGGGGCCATGTACAGCTTTACAAAGCCAGAGCTTCTGTGGCTTAATTGTGTCATTGGTATTATTTTATCTCATTTATCTCACCAATATTCCAAAAATGACACATTATGATATGCTGGGGCTTGTGATTTGCTTTATGGATATGTAATTTTGGTAGTGTAATAGACATTGTAGTGATCCTAATTCTCTATCTCTGTATTGATTTAAAGGAGTACAATTTACACTGATAAAGAACTCTCTAACAGTCATCTAACTCTAATCATGAATACTTATCAGCCTATATTAGATTCCCACTATCCCCTCACTCGAAAAAGCCATCAGGAATTTTGAAGGTCTCTAAACCCCAGTCTGACAAGCCTAACCTCCCATAACTCTCTTCTAAAAGCCTTGTCTTAAACTGCAAGGACACAGGAGAGATAAAAACATCCGCGATAAAATAGCAGGGCTTTTGTTGCCTCTCTGCTCGATGCTGTTGTCTTGCCTCTAGTCCTGGGAATGGTACTCAAGGGTTTCATTACTCTCCCACTTGCCATTGATGGAAGGCAGTGGTGCCATGGCACTGACGTCAAACCTAATCAGTTACATAACGGCTGAATAAGTCGTTATAAGCATTTTAAAAATCATTTTAATATTAATACACGTATTTTCTCTATGGTTTATCAGTGGGGAGTCAGAAGTGGTGAACTGTAAAAGCAGTTTCTCTTATTTAAGATCTTTCATCCATAGTAACAGCCAGGCAGATGACAAAACTAGAACATGGAAGAACAATAAAAAATTTAATGAACTATAATTAGGACAAGAAAGTAGAAGACAAGGATAGTAGGTGAGAAGGAAACTGGAATACTGGGGAAGACAAAACACAAATGAATAGCAGCAGAAAAGCACAAACTAGAAAAAACAATGGGCCTCACTTATCAATCATCTAGTAAAGATGTGTGAAAATTTTTTCATAGGCCAAACCGAACTATAAAATTCCCACCTTTACAAACATTTTTGGTAAATGGCAATCACTTGTAAATTACCAAGCACATTCACAGCACAGCTGATGTTACTTTTAGTGACGTCCACAAAACTCCATAAAAGGCAAAGCTGAAAACAATAAAAATGCCAACAGTGAAAAGGCACCACCTGATTGTGTCATGCTCTAAATCGTCCAGTAACGCAGCTCAGCCACTGCAGAGCATCAGCTGCTACAGACGCACTAACTCTAACTCCTTTTATAGGGTGCCATTACGTTTGCTCATGTCTTATTTTTTTATTTATGGATTTGTTTTGTATTGCTTTCTTTCATGTAATTAATATGAAACGACAGACCATTTTTTTTGCTAAATTCATGTGCGCAATTGAAATAAACTTAACAGCTCAATCCGTATGTAATATTTTTATAACTCATCACCAATTATATGATTTGAAACGATCAATCAAGGTTCAGGTTAGTGAGTCTTCTTATACGTAAATTTAAACAATTTTAGGAGGTCTCATAGGATACTAATGTTTTCCTCAACTACCTCAGTTTTCATGAATACAACATTTCTTGTATAAGTGCTCCTTACGAACAATTTACGATTAACTTCATTCTTGTCTAGTTTGATAAATGAGGCCCATGATCAGGGTGCGACCAAGGTAAAGCTTGGTAAAGGTTTACAGGAAGTGTTGCTGAGGATATAAACAGTAGCTTGAATGATGAATAATGAGCCACAGGAACTACAAAGTGTTTTAGCTTTGGTCCTGATTCCATTGCCAGACCATACGCAGAACACAGGCTGCGTGACTAAGAGAGATTTTGCATGGCCTCACAGGGGAGAAGGGAACAACTTCACTTTATTTCCTCCTCCAGCTTCCCTTCCGACTCCATGGGTGGGCGATATAACAGAAATATCACCTAACAATTCTCAAAGACCTTTCTATGATCATGATATGTATTAAGATATATAAGATATGTATTAAGAGCATCACACTGCCTCCACCAGCTTGCCTTCTTCCCATAGTGCATCCTGGTGCCATCTCCACTCCAGGTAAGCGACGCACATGCACCCGGCCATCCACATGATGTAAAAGAAAACGAGATTCGTCAGACAAGTCTACCTTCTTCCATTGCTCCATGTTCCAGTTCTGTTGCTCACATTCCCATTGTAGGTGCTTTCGGCGGTGCACAGGGGTCAGCATGGGCACTCTGACCGGTCTGCGGCTACGCAGCCCCATACACAGCATGCTGCGATGCACTGTGTGTTCTGACACCTTTCTATCATAGCCAGCATGAACTTTTTCAGCAATTTGTGCTACAGTATCTCTGTGAGATTGGACCAGACGGGGTAGCCTTCGCTCCCCACACGCATCAGTGAGCCTTGGGCGCCCGTGACTCTGTTGCTGGTTCATCGCTTGTCCTTCCTTGGACCACTTTTGGTAGGTACTAACCACTGCATACCAGGAACACCCCACAAGATCTGCTGTTTTGGAGATGCTCTGACCCAGTCATCTAGCCATCACAATTTGGCCCTTGTCAAAGTCGCTCAGATCCTTACGCTTCCCATTTTTCCTGCTTCCAACACAACAACTTTGAGAACTGACTGTTCACTTGCTGCCTAATATATCCCACCCCTTGACAGGTTCCATTGTAACGAGATAATCAACTTTATTCACTTCACCTGTCAGGGGTTTTCATGTTATGGCTGATGATTAATGTTATGGCTGTTACAATGTATAAGCTAATATGAATAGAAACCCAGTAAAAATATTTTTTGGATGCACAGAAAAGACATTTTCAGAAGAAATTTGATTTTGGTAGCATTATGGTAATTTATTAACCATATCTGGGCTAAATACAAAAAGAAGCAGACAGATTTGCCAAAATTCACAACATTCACCAATGAGGAAGCTTTTAATCCCACTGTGGTTTCTCCTCTGTCACTTTTCTCTCTGGATACACCGTGATAGGATGAAAGACTAACATGTGGCTGCAGTCCCTCTGCCTGCGAATGCTAGCTGAGAGAAAGTGAGAAAGAAATGGATATGAGCATCACACAGACATAGGCCATCTGTCATCTACTACCTCTGACCTCATACCCAAGCCATGACTTATTTCAGTGTCACATGATGACAAATTTGCTGACAGCCACTCGCTAGCTGAATGTACAAGGCATGTGCAGGGCCATGCTGCTGTTTTCTCACTGATGTCATCTTATTGGTAATTTGTAGGGGAAATTCTGTTTATGTAAGCACACAAGCAAGAGATCCACACACTCCTGATGCGTCATGGGATGCGCTCTTTTAATTAGAGCTTACACAGAGGGCGGGAGCTGTTGCGGGTGGTGTTATTGTTGTTTGGAGTGCAGCTGTTGCTTTTGTTTACTTCTCTTGGTGCCGAGGCTGGAGACTAGCCAGGCAATCTCTCCCTCTCTCTCTACTTTTTCTTCCTTCCTTTCTGAAAGTAATAGACGGGCCAAGCACCGACGATCTCCTCAGCCCTGTTGGAGGAACAATTGGGCGGAATGGAGGCTGGTTATTGTATACATATTGTACAGAAAGAGCCAGTTAGAGTGTTAATAAAGTCATTTCTATCTCAACGCTGTTCATTTTGACATAATAACAGCACAGGCTTCCGAAAGAAGAAAAGAAAACATGTATATGGACACGTGCAAAAGTTTTTGCATCAACACAAACAATTACTTGAATCCTATGGAAATTGCAGTCCTTATTGAAGATGCACTCCTTATTGACTCCTTATTGATATTAACTATCCAGCATGCTTCTAAATCTCACCACCTGCTGCACTACACACATCGGCTAAGAATTTGGCTGATTTTTCCAAGGCGGATTAAATAGCCTGCATGTATGACAGACAGTCTTTTCAGAATCATTGTCCCAAAGCAGCTTTACAGAAATATATAAATTCAGAATTTTAAATGTATGAATTTATCCCTAATGAGCAAGCCAGAGGCGACGGTGGCAAGGAAAAACTCGCTGAGACGATATGAGGAAGAAACCTTGAGAGGAACCAGACTCAAAATGGAACCCATCCTCATCTGGGTGACACCGGATAGTGCGATTATAAATAAATCCTATAAATGTGCTAATACTACATGGTCAAACAGTGTAATTGTGTAACCAGGAAAATTCATTACAGTTTTTACATGACGTCTGTTTTGTTGAACTTATCCACTGTTCACTGATGGAGATATGAGGGGAAAACTGCGATTGCAGTCCTACAGCTATCATAGCATAACTGTTCATATGGAATTGAGGGCCAAAGTCATCTTTATATCTTTATCTGGTTTATCATCTTTATGATCCCATGTTGTTGGTTTCATAAAATATTTGTACGTATTTGAACAAAACGATGACGTGATCGCATTTTGTTTAATTTCATACAAACAGAAGTACAAAAGATAGAAAACTTAATCCCATCTCCTAAACCTAACCTCCATGCATTCGTTATGGTGGTGGAGGCAATGTTTTTGGGTTGTCCTTCCGTCCGCCATCCATCTGTGCATTTGTCAAGAGATTTTTGTTCTTACAATATCTCAAGAATCAGTGGTTGAATGTTTATAGGATTTAAATTGAATTTAATATAATACCAGCAGATGAACTGATTCGATTTTGTAATTGATCCAAATAGGGTCAAGGGCACAGCAAGGTCAAATGTCTGAAATAGATTTTCTTCCTTCCTGTTTGAAGTATATTTTAAAGGTATTTCGGACATTCGAATTAACAAGAAGGACTAGACTTGTTGGCTGTGGAGGCATCCCTGTTGATGTCATTGATAGGAAGTTTTATTTGTTCTGCAGATGTTGTTATCAAAAACAACATATATTTACGAATGAATACAAGCAGTTGAGGACTCAACATTTGTTCTCTGGTCGTCCATGGATTTAAACTCACAACCTTCTGATCACTAGCTGAGAGCTTTAACCACTGAGCTTCATTCGTATCTTTTCATCTGTTGGTTAGTTTATGAGCTTCCATTTTGCCATGTTTCTGGCTGGATAGGATCTGTATTTATTCTGCTAGATTTTCTGCATTGTGCTGTCTTTCTCACTGGGATTCTTTTCTCGTGCCTGGTGGGTGTCTTCCAGGTCACTGGACATGCCACTGGTGGCACAGAATAGATGTAGAGGGATGAACAGATTTAGAGAGGATGTGGTGGTGCACCTGAGCTCTGAGACTAACTCAAGCGGAAAAAAATATGTAGCTGACATTGCCTCTGGCTTCCCTGTGAACTGTTTATCCAGTTTGGGGAATGTTGTACATGCAGGTTCTCTCACTTGATAGTGCCACATTCTTTTAATAGGGGTAGGGAGCCGTATGGTGAGGCATATTGAGTAATCATTAAAAAATTAATTTTGTTTTGGAAAACTAAAGGTTATGAGTTGTCAGTTGGGAACTTGGAAATATTTATTATTATACTGGCTGTACATTTGTTGTTGTGGTAATTTATTAGCTTGTCATTACAAAACACTACCCTGTGTATATATACTGTTGCTCAGGGAATGTCATAGTGCAGCTGAGCACAAGGAAAACATTAACTGCTATATTCTGTATGTGTACGCTAACAGGCACTGATTAATGGGGGAGAGAAGAAGGCCATCCTTTCTAACCAGTTAGCGGAGACTGTTATGCGCTATTAGACAGGGTTAAATCTTATCATCTTTTGATTTCTGAAATCATCTGCAAATATAATAAAAATTATGGCATTTAAATAACCTCTTATCTCATTTTATGGGTATTGAGATCCTGATCATGTCTTGAACACAGTGTATGTTATAAAGGTCATATACATGGATCATTACTTTGATTATAATGGTTGCTGTTTTTAGCAAATATCAGATATTTTTCTTTAGACAAACCAATCACGAGACAACTATACAGCTATCACAATAAATAGGGTACTAAAGCAGGCCCCTGGGGTGAAACCAGGGAAAAATAACGCATTAATGCATGCTTGCAGAAAGCTCATATATCCACAAATAGTTCCCTAGTTTGTGTGTTACATTTCATTAAGAGCTGGTTTAAGCATTTTTAGCTTTGTCATAATTGGCAGGACAAAGTTTTCATACACTTAAAAAAACTCTGCTGTTCTGCAGTCATTTAAAGGCCACTGATGCCCCCTGCCTCATTACTCAGCTGCATTCATCAGACTATTATTGTAAGGAGATTGGACCTAAACGGTTATTGTAATAGCAGTTCAATTAGCACGTAAAATCTGGACACTGTTAGCCGAGTCAGAATTACAGTGGTGCTTGAAAGTTTGTGAACCCTTTCGAATTTTCTATATATCTGCATAAATATGACCTAAAACAACATCAGATTTTCGAAAGTCCTAAAAGTAGACTAAGAGAAACCAGTTAAACAAATGAGCCAAAAATATTATTCTTGGTCATGTATTAATTAAGGAAAATGATCCAATAGTACATATCTGTGAGTGGCAAAAGTATGTGAACCTCTAGGATTAGCTGTGAAATTAGAGTCAGGTGTTTTCAATCAATGAGATGACAATCAGGTGTGAGTGAGTGTCCTGTTTTATTTAAAGAACATGGATCTATCAAAGTCTGATCTTCACAACACAAACAAAGGAGATTTCTGAGGACCTCAGAAAAAGAGTTGTTGATGCTCATCAGGCTGGAAAAGGTTAAAAAACCATCTCTAAATTTTTTGGACTCCAAAGACAGATTGTGTACAAATGAAGGAACTTTAAGACCATTGTTACCCTCCCCAGGAGTGGTCGACCATCAAAGATCACTCCAAGAGCAAGACGTGCAATAGTCCACGAGGTCAAAAAAGAACCCAGGGTAACTTCTAAGCAACTAAAGGCCTCTCTCTCATTGGCTAATGTTAATGTTCATGAGTCCACTATCAGGAGAACACTGAACAACAATGGTGTGCTTGGCAGGATTGTAAGGAGAAAGTCAATGCTCTGCAAAAAGAACATTGCTGCCTGTCTGCAGTTCAAAGATCATGTGGACAAGCCAGAAGGCTACTGGAAAAATGTTTTGTGGTCAGATGAGACCAAAATAGAACTTTTTGGTTTAAATGAGAAGTGTTATGTTTGGAGAAAGGAAAGCACTGCATTCCAGCATAAGAACACCATCTGTGAAACATGATGGTGGTAGTATCATGCCTAAGGAATGGAGGAGAAGTGTTTTGGTGCCAATTTTTGAGAACAAGGGAGATGTGCAGAGTTGTGGAAACTACAGAGGTATTAAGCTGATGAGCCATACAATGAAGTTGTGGGAAAGAGTAGTGGAAGCAAGGCTAAGGGGAGAAGTGAGCATTTGTGAGCAGCAGTATGGTTTCATGCCAAGAAAGAGCACTACAGATGCAATATTTGCTTTGAGAATGTTGATGGAGAAGTACAGAGAGGGTCAGAAAGAGCTGCATTGTGTCTTTGTAGATTTAGAGAAAGCGTATCACAGGGTGCCAAGAGAGGAGCTGTGGTATTGTATGAGGAGGTCTGGAGTGGCAGAGAAGTATGTTAGAGTGGTGCAGGATATGTATGAGAGCAGTAGGACAGTGGTAAG
Organism: Cranoglanis bouderius; assembly: GCA_023630585.1. Classification (NCBI taxonomy): domain Eukaryota; kingdom Metazoa; phylum Chordata; class Actinopteri; order Siluriformes; family Cranoglanididae; genus Cranoglanis; species Cranoglanis bouderius. The sequence goes on from CM042539.1 coordinate 23,070,117, forward strand.
GTGTGCGGTAGGTGTGACAGAGGAGTTCATGGTGAAGGTGGGACTGCATCAAGGATCGGCTCTGAGCCCCTTCTTGTTTGCGGTGGTGATGGACAGGCTGACAGATGAGGTCAGACAGGAATCTCCATGGACTATGATGTTTGCGGATGACATTGTGATCTGTAGTGAGAGCAGGGAGCAGGTGGAGGAAAGTCTAGAGAGGTGGAGGTTTGCTCTGGAGAGAAGAGGAATGAAGGTTAGTCGCAGCAAGACAGAATACATGTGTGTGAATGAGAGGGATCCAAGTGGAACAGTGAGGTTACAGGGAGAAGAGATAAAGAAGGTGCAGGATTTTAAGTACTTAGGGTCAACAGTCCAGAGCAACGGGGAGTGTGGAAAAGAGGTGAAGAAGCGTGTATAGGCAGGTTGGAATGGGTGGAGAAAAGTGTCAGGTCTGTTGTGTGATAAAAGAGTACCAGCAAGAATGAAAGGAAAGGTGTACAGGACAGTAGTGAGACCAGCGATGTTGTATGGTTTGGAGACAGTTGCACTGAGGAAAAGACAGGAGGAAGAGTTAGAGGTAGTAGAGCTAAAGATGTTGAGGTTCTCTGTGGGTGTGACGAGGATGGATATGATCAGGAATGAGTACATCAGGGGGACAGCACATGTGAGATGTTTTGGAGACAAAGTTAGAGAGGCCAGGTTGAGATGGTTTGGACATGTTCAGAGGAGGGAGAGTGAATATATCGGTAAAAGGATGCTGAGGTTAGAGCTGCCAGGCAGGAGGCCGAGAGGAAGACCAAAGAGGAGGTTTATGGATGTAGTGAAGGAGGACATGAAGGTAGTCGGTCTGAGAGAAGAGGATGCAGGGGATAGGGCTAGATGGAGGCAGATGATTCGCTGTGGCGACCCCTGAAGGGAACAGCCGAAAGGAAAAGAAGAAGAAGAGTAAAGATACAGTAAAGACACATGATAAAGTAAAGCCCAGTAAAATATAGTAAGTTGCTATAGTGTAAAGTAGTGCCAATTATACTGTAGTGTATTTATTGGTATTTAATATACTTTACTGTGCTTTACTATATTATGTATCTTTATTGTAAATTTACTATGATTTATAATACTTTACTGCATCATGTGTCTTCACAGTACTTTACTGTATCATCTATCTTTACTGTAACTTTGCTATACTTTACTTTAGCATGTATCTTTACTGTGAATTTACTATAATTTACGGTACTTTAGTGTATCCTGTATCTTTACAGTACTTTACTGTAGCATGTATCTTTACTGTGACTTTACTATAATTTACGGCAGTTTAGTGTATCCTGTATCTTTACAGTACTTTACTGTAGCATGTAACTTTACTATAATTTACGGTACTTTAGTGTATCCTGTATCTTTACAGTACTTTACTGTAGCATGTATCTTTACTGTAACTTTACTATAATTTACAGTACTTTAGTGTATTCTGTATCTTTGCTGTACTTTACCTGGCATGTTCATGTTACTGGATATTTACTATAATTTATTGTGCATTGTAAATTACAGTAAAGATACAGGATACAGTAATGTATTGTAAAGTGTAGTAAAAATACATAAAGATACATGATATGGTAAGACTTGTTCATTTTGCTTTAATGATTAATTATATGTACAGTACATGACTGCTAATAAATGCCTTGACTGATGGTAATGTTTTGCAACTCTTAAAAGACTTTTTAAGCACTGTTAAAATGTATTATATCATCGTTGTTATTATGACCATTATGCCCTGCCGTGATTTACATTTCCATCAAATTTTAGTACCAGAGTTCAGCTCCACTTGCAATCAACAATCAAGAATGGCAGGGGAGCGCAGATCTCCTGCACTGGTCCCCAGATTAAATTTCATCTCAATGCTTTACAAGGTAAAATGCTCAGTCCTGGTGGTGAAAATGATGAACATTTATTTCCACTTTTACTAATAAATGTGGATATGGAAAATAGTCCACTTGTTTCTTGCAACCTCTGTATACTGTGTAAATGATTTCATCACCAGCTTCATTGTGTCTATTGCGTAACTATTCCAAGTGACTTCTTCTTCTACATCCGATGATTTTAAATCGTGCAGTTGTCAGCTCTTTTTTGTTTTTAGCTGACACTGAGAAGGAAAGAATTGCCGGAAATATTGTTTCGCTCATTCAGGCTTCTTTTTTTAGCCCTGAGTGAGCACTTGGGTAAGAGCAGGAGAATCCAGTGCTTTGAGAGTAAGAGGGTGATTGAGGGTGATGAATGAGAGCGCATTGGAGTCTTCAGTCCTTCAGGAACTTTTCTTTCAGCATGCAGTAGACATGCTTTTTAAGTGGAAGAGTACTGCACTCACTTTTCCTACAACTCCTTCAGTACTCCGTGCCGTGCCTGTATTACCTCGCAGCCTCTTAATATTTTCTGTCACATCCATTTTTCTTCACACCTCAAGGAGAGACCTTATTTAAGGGTGCAATGGCAGAGTGCAGTGGGATGCTGGGATATCAAAATCTGCAGGTTTCTGATATTAAACTATGAAGCTACTTGAACCTGCAACCTTTCAGGCACTGGCACAGATTAAGGCCACCGAAGCAAAAGTGGTTGGGCTTATTGCGTAATAAATGTATTAATGTATTCAGTATGTAAGAAAGATTTCCTTTGCTATAGAGATTACACTCTATTGTGTGTCTGAATGTGAGTTAAAAACTGCTAATAAGCTGCAATTTATCAAGGACTAGAGATTGCAAACCCTCTCCAGTTGTGTGAAAATCTCCACTGTAGATAACCTTCTGAGACTGAAACATTAAAACTGAACAATAAAACTGTGATGTTGCCTCATAAGTCCACCAGCAAATGGACATTTGAAATGAGAAAGAAATCTTAGCAGACAATCAGTAGAGATGCTCCAGCCAGAGCCATTATCAAGAACATTCTACAATGATTGCATTTGTGTAATCAATGGAATATCATAGTCTAATAGTGTATGTGTGTGTGTATATATATATATATATAATATTTTCAGCTACATGCATATGTACTAGCTTGGCTCACGTGCTCACATGATACCTGGATGAGAAGGTTTAGCATGGCTCTAGTTAAAGTCAAAGAAAATTACTCGCTTCATAATACATAAATCAGGCTCTGTAATAATTTATTACAAGACACCTTACATAATGGATTCCAATTAGCGATGTGCCTCATGGATTTTTTTTTCCCAGACATGAACAGCATCGATTATTAGACTGTAGATTGTGCTGTCTTTGGTTTTGTTGTGTATCAGCTGATGTTCATGTATGAAGGTTATCCAGCCTGAACATTTAACGTCCCTCATTTGTAAGCACACATTTTTTAGACAACAAGGGTTCCCAGATAGCATCCGGATGTGGGCCACTTCAGGCAGTGATGCGGCACTGCTGGCCTTCTTTTGGCCCAGACAAAATGGATATGAGCCTGAAGTGGCCCACATGTAAAATAGCAAATATGGCCCAAATATCCCAAATCACATGTGGTCCTTTTTAGGCAAAGATGCGGTGCTCACGGCAATGTGTAATCTGGATGTGACCCTAAAGTGGCCCATGTGGTAAATAGTGAATATGGCCCAAATCTGGCAAAAAGGATTGGACCGCCCAAGTGCCATCATTCCACGCGGTATGTGGGCCGGATGAATAGCAATTTTGCTATCTGGGTTAGGGTTAGTACAGTACAGTACAGTGTTTTTATATATCCAAATTTGTTAGGAAGCTAGGGTCAGACTGCAAGGTCAGTCATGAGACCTCTGATCAGAAGCCCAGAGCCAAAGAAAAAAAAAAAGTAATAAAAACAGAATTGTTTGAGGGGTGTGTAGGGCTGAATATGCATTCATTCATTGGTCAGAAATACAGCTGTGGAAAAAGGTGTAGCAATATTGGCCAAGTGTGAGTAGATATCACAAAAATGAACCAAGCATGGAGAACAGCAATTGTATATCCAAATATCCAGCACACGTCACATTTATGCAGCTCTACGGCTCTGTCCTTTGGTTCAGTTTGTGCCTCATTGGCTCATTTTAGCAGCTCACATCTTCAGAAAAAAAGCTGCCACACAAAATATACAGCATGTTTGGTCAATTCCAGCAGCTGACCACCTCGTTTAGTTGCTCTCGGACTGGTTGTTTTTTGTGATTGCTGCATTCTCACTTGCCCAAAGGAACTGCACTGGGGAAGAAAAAGAAACTCACCAGGGGATTCATATTCAAATGGAGTATTAATCTTAGTAAATCATTGTGAATCACTTTACTCTAAGAGTAGGACTAAAACTGCATCCCTTTCTGAATTATTCTGAGAAACTTGTTGAATACTTGATGTCCTGATAAGAATAATAATAATAAAGAAACGCCAGATTCATTCATGCATAGAGTTAAGATAGTATACGTATTAATCTGACCGTTCCCTTTCAACAGCCTGGCTCCTTTTATGATTGCAGATTAATGAGACTAATCCTCTAAGGAGGTTTGTGCTTTAGAGAGTTGAGAGATGAGTCTCGTACTATATGCGTCCTGGTACCATGTATATAGCCTACCTGCAAGGCATGATAGCATAAATTATTGCTTCCTGAAAGTCCTTTAATATTGAAACGGATAGTTAATAATTCATCGTTAATTTACACTACAAATATAATCTAAGTATCCAAATAGCATTACGCTAATAGAGCCTAAACGTACAGACGTGTTTTCCGGAATGTAAATACATTTTGTAATTGCATCCTCACTGATAAGTGGTGCAAGTGATTGACAAACTATTTCGCATTTTCCAATATCGTACGAAAAATCAGAAATTGGATAATGAGTCATTTCTTGATTTCTTTTTTTTTTTTTTAGAACAAAAATGTGTTCATGTTTTTGGAATGAAAATCAAATGTCCAAAAAGTACACACACTTTAAAAAAAAAAAAAAAAAAAAAAAATATATATATATATATATATATATATATATATATATATATATATATATATATATATATATATATATAATATTTATTTATTTATTTATGTAAATTTAATGATGGAATTTTGTATGAGCAATATATTATTTTACGAGTCTGTATTAGTTGTTTTATAACAGATGGAATAAATGCAGTTCTTGGTGATAAACCCAGACTTTTGGACTGTACAGTATCTATATTTTGCTTTTATAGCAGGTAGATTTCCAATATTGACTTTGTGTGAATCAGACTGTTTAGTCAGATAAGCAGGACAGAGTTTATACACATACTGGCCCATTTTATCTCTGCAGTTGTAATTGATGTCTTAAAAAAGCTCACATGGCTCTGTAATAAACTTGATCTTTGTGTACCCTGCTCGTTCCCACTATCTCCTCGGTTGCTAACGGTTTCCTTTTGCAAATGGTATGTATCTGATTCAGTGTCACTCAGTGCAGCTACTGACCCGTTACGCTCCAACATCGACATTCTCCTCACTGCTCTAGCAAGGCTTGTGGCTGTTTTGTTGATTTACAGAATGAATAGATGGATTGTAATGTTTGCATTAGGTGATATCTTTCAAGGCAAGCGCCCAACTGTCTCCGTTCTCATAAACAGTGATGAAACAGACTGTTCTTGTCCATGCAAATGATAGTGCTGTCTGGTTCAAAATGTGACTTACTGCCTAGCTTTGTTGCCGGATTCAACCAAGACTGTGATAAGGTTATTGATTGAATGTAAGAGAGTAGTGCAGAAATAAATGAATAACTCGGGAATAGTCAATCTTTGAGTTTAAAATGCCTTACTTTTAAGCTTTCATGTAACAGTGGATGTTATATGACCCAGGCCATCTCTTTTGACTGTTCAAATCATACACTTGCAAAATGTCTTTTAGAAAATATCCAATACGTTTAAGCTTTGCCTCAGTGAGTAGCAATATAAACAGTATAAAACATAAAGTGCTGTAAATAGGCACATGGGCAAAGTCCCTAATCTTGCCATATCTGTGCTGGGGAAAAAAAACTGTGCTTGGCATTCATCAGCTCTTTCATTCAGCACATGTTAGCCTTCACCCTGCCCAGTTGGTAGTCGTTGTATGACAGGTGAGAACTGGCTAGTGGTTGGGAATTGGCGGGTGACCAAATTGGGGAGAAAAGTAATCCACCTCGTTCATATTCATCACACCCACTATTGTTTGTCACATGTGCCTTCTCGATCATTGCTGATGATGTGTTATGGATGCGGCAAGGATGTGGGCTTAATAAATTAGCCCCAGTGGACACAAAATCTAGGGGGCGACTTGGCACGACTGTCAATGGTAGTCTGTGTGAATCTACAGTCTGGGCTAGAAAGAAATCAGAACCAGCCTCGCTTCTTCATACAATTCTGTGTATTTGTACTTACAACCCTTGGTGGTGCTATTGAGCTCATTTCAACAAAAGTTAAATAAATAATCCACTTTAAGCCATTTGGTAACAGTAAATACACTGTATGGCCAAATGTATGTGTGACCTAATCACATGCATATGTGATTAGTGAACATCTCATTCCAAAACAATGGCCATTAATATGGAGTCGCTTTGCTGTTATAATAACCTCCACTATTCAGGGAAGGCTTTCACCATGACCTGAATACAGTAGATCATACTTGTTAACCTGATCCTCAGCACTTATGGGCTTATAACTCTAAGCGTCCATGTCTCTGTTTTTTGTCTGAAACAGACTGAAGAAGAAGTCCCAATCGGTGGACGTCACCTCTCAAGGCTTCTCCAGTTTCATCCCGAATCTGTCCATAAACAGGTCCTCATCACCTGTTGCCAAAACGACCACAATCGAGGTGCAAGAAAACAACACCACCAATTCCCAGCGGCGTGCTCCAAGATGCAGCGAGCTGAAGAGAGGCTACACCATAGGTAAGCATGCACTCACATCTTTCCATTGTGTTTTGCATGTGTGTGTCATGAGGTCCCCTGAGATGGTGTACGTGTGTGCGCGCAGGTGTGTGTGTGTGGGTGTGTGTGTGTGTGTGTGTGTGTGTGTGTGTGTGTGTGACTGGTTGTGATGCTTGAATGAGCTGAAATGAAGTGACTTGAATACATTGCCTCTCCTGCCTCCCTCTCTGCTTTGATACACGACCATTTTAGCACTTCATAAGCCTTGTAAGATACAAAATGTGCTCTTCAATGGCTTCAAAAGTCAACAGTGAATGCAAACTAGTGCAACCATTTAGCATGTTCCCATTTGTATGATGCTAACTTGTCCATCCAGCTTAATACGGTGTCCAACATTAGCATTTCTGTAGCCTAATAATGAACGCTTTTGGGGATCAGTTAGTTTTAACAGCCTGTATCTGATTACAAATTGAAATGATTAAGCTAATGTCCGTTTTGCTACAGCATGTAGCTATCCAACAACTTTATCAAACCATAACATCCACTTAGCTAGCAAGGGTTTACAGGTACACATCTTAAGGCAGATTGACTGTTTTTATCAGTGCAGTTCGTTAAACTGGCTCCTTACACAACATGTTCTTTGCAGGAAGATACACAATATGGCCAAAGGTATGTGGATACATGAGTATTGAATATCCCATTCCAAAACCATGGGCTTTAATATTGAATTGTTCTACCTTTTCTGCTATCACAGCCTCCACTCTTCTGGGAAGGCTTTCCACTAGATTTTGGAACATGGCTGTGTGGATTTGTGCCAAGAGCACAAGAGATAGGGCACTGATAGTGGACAAGGAAGCATTGTGCACAGTCGGCGTTCCAGTTCATCCCAAATGGGTTTAGTGGTGTTAAGATCAGGGCTCTGTGGAGGCCACTCGAGTTCTTCCACTCCAACCTTGGCAAACCATGTCTTCATTGGCCTCACTATGTGCACAGGAGCATTGTCATGCTTGAACAGGTTTTGTTTTTTCCAGTGAAGGAAATCTTAATTCTACAGCATACAAAGACATTCAATACAATTGTATGCTTCCAACTTTATGGCAACAGTTTGGAGAAGGCCCACACATTGCTGTGATGGTCAGGGATCCACATACTTCTGGCAATATAGAGTAGTTATTGCAAGATTACAAAGTAAACGAAAATATTTCCACAACATTTTAGTGAAATATAATATTAATGGTTTCTTTAAAGATGAGGTGTCAAATTAAGTTGGCAAACCTTAAAGTGCTTAGAATACAAAATGTTGAATTATTATTTCTGTGCAAAATCAAGCAAGTTTGACTGAAAGGCTTTACTCAAAGAAGTGATCTCTAAAACTACTCAATTGGCCAACTGTTCAGAAGAAATAATTCTGGGACTATGATGATCCTAAAATGGCCAAGTATAAAAAAAGAAAACACCCTAAATGGCATGGATCACATTTAAACTTGACCTCTCAAAGCAGGGCTATCATACTCCTCCTCTCAATAACAGCCTACATAAAGGTTTGAGTCCATCTGCCAAATAAATAAATGTTTTATCAAAAGTTTTATCAGTTAATACAGGTTGTGTTTCCCAAACAGGAAAAAGATTCCTCACTTATATGAGTAAAAGAAACGGAATAAAAGAATTTCAATTCAATTCAATCCAGTTTTATTTGTATAGCGCTTTTAACAATGGACAACGTCACAAAGCAGCTTTACAGAAATACATAAATGTCGGATTTAAATTTTAAATTGATAAATTCATCCCCAATGAGCAAGCCAGAGGTGACGGTGGCAAGGGGGAAAAAAAGAAGGTTATAGCAAGATTACAGAGGCTTGGATGCAAATGCAGGTTTCTTGGCAAAGTGGACAAACCCAAAGGGCAGATACAAAGTCGAAGTCAAAAACATGCAAAAGTTCAAGCATTCAACAAACGCAGTACTTGGCAAAGCAAACTTGATAACTTAATCAAGGTCAAAACCAGAAGAGTGCACACAAAGATAAAGGCTTAGTACTGCCACAATCATGCGCTCCAAGCGAAACTTCACAACGAGCAGAGGTTTGATATGTGTATATGTATTGAACTGGCGATTTGCAACAAATGTGGGTGATTAGAAGACTGTGGAGTGAGAACGAGAAAACACGTCATGTGATGGATCAAGTGATAAGTCATGTCGCGGAGGATTTTGGGAAATAAAAATCGTGTTGATGTGGCATTAAGAAACCAAAATTCACACAAGCATAAATAAGTTACCATTTGAATAAAGTAGTTTGTTAACTGGATATTTAGAACCCCAGATTTTTTAAAAGGTTAAACATGTCTATTTTAAATAATTGATAATTAAATAATTAATATTAACAAAGTTCAATTTTGCATTAGTGCTGAAACTTGGCCCTGAGTCATGTAGATTAGCAGAGTAATATCTCATCGATTCCACTCACGTACGTTTGTAGACTCGTGTGTCTGGCCTGTCTCACCTCTCTGAGTCAGTCGCAGCCCCATGAGCTCGCTGCATGCTGGAGGAGGACTGCTGGGGATTCTTCACTGATGTAGTACTGATGATTAGTGATTCATCATGCTTTGCCCTGCCATCGACAGGAGAATGGAGAATGACTAAAGAATGAGAGGATACATGCAGAAAAATCCAGCATGAAGGAATGAAATGTTCATGACGAGTAGGAGGAATAACAGTGATTGGAGCTAATTTGGATTGGATGGTGTGGGGATTGTTTCAGATCGTCTTAGATAATAATAATAGGAATAATGCTATTATGGTTTAGTTGATGGCCACTCATAGAGCCCATTATATTTCCAATATCTCCTCATAGCTTAACTTTGTTGATAGTAATAAATGTTATTTATAAATGTCTACAGTGGGGGAAAAAAGTATTTGATCCCCTGCTGATTTACATTTGCCCACTGACAAAGAAATGATCAGTCTATAATTTTAATGGTAGGTGTATTTTAACAGTGAGAGACAGAATAACAACAAAAAAATCCAGAAAAACGCATTTCAAAAAAGTTATAAATTGATTTGCATTTTAATGAGGGAAATAAGTATTTGACCCCTTTGACTTAGTACTTGGTGGCAAAACCCTTGTTGGCAATAACAGAGGTCAGACGTGTCTTATAGTTGGCCACCAGGTTTGCACACATCTCAGGAGGGATTTTGTTCCACTCCTCTTTGCAGATCCTCTCCAAGTCATTAAGGTCATTTTCAATACCCTGGCTGAGGGAAGAAGGTTCTCACCCAAGATTTGACGGTACATGGCCCTGTCCATCGTCCCTTTGATGCGGTGCAGTTGTCCTGTCCCCTTAGCAGAAGAACACCCCCAAAGCATAATGTTCCCACCTCCATGTTTGACAGTGGGGATGGTGTTATGACTTGGGGTCATAGGCAGCATTCCTCCTCCTCCAAACATGGCGAGTTGAGTTGACGCCAAAGAGATCTGACCACACCTGACCACAACACTTTCACCCTGTTCTCCTCTGAATCATTCAGGCAAACTTCAGACGGGCCTGTACATGTGCTTTCTTGAGCAGGGGGACCTCACGGGCGCTGCAGGATTTCAGTCCTTCACGGCGTAGTGTGTTACCAATTGTTTTCTTGGTGACTATGGTCCCAGCTGCCTTGAGATCATTAACAAGATCCTCCTGTGTAGTTCTGGGCTGATTCCTCACCGTTCTCATGATCACTGAAACTCCACGAGGTGAGATCTTGCATGGAGCCCCAGACCGAGGGAGACTGACAGTTTCTTCCATTTGCAAATAATCGCACCAACTGTTATCACCTTCTCACCAAGCTGCTTGGCGATGGTCTTGTAGCCCATTCCAGCCTTGTGTAGGTCTATAATCTTGTCCCTGACATACTTGGACAGCTCTTTGGTCTTGGCCATGGTGGAGAGTTTGGAATCTGATTGATTGATTGCTTCTGTGGACAGGTGTCTTTTTACAGGTAACAAACTGAGATTAGGAGCACTCCCTTTAAGAGAGTGCTCCTAATCTCAGCTCATTATCTGTGTAAAAGACACCTGGGAGCCAGAAATCTTGCTGATTGATAGGGGATCAAATACTTATTTCCCTCATTAAAATGCAAATCAATTTATAGCTTTTTTGAAGTGCGTTTTTCTGGATTTTTTTTGTTGTTATTCTGTCTCTCACTGTTAAAATACACCTACCATTAAAATTATAGACTGATCATTTCTTTGTCAGTGGGCAAACATACAAAATCAGCAGGGGATCAAATACTTTTTTCCCCCACTGTATATATAAAATATGGGTGACATGGTGGCATAGTGGATTGTATAGCCGCCTCAAAGCTCCAATGTTTCTGATTTGATCTTAAGTTTTGTATGTTCTCTCCATGTCCTCCTGGGTTTCTTCCATGTCCTCCAGTTTCCTCCCACCTCCTAAAAGCACGCTGGTGTGTAGCTTGGGTGTGCAAAAATTGCCTTCACATTAAAGGTGGAAAAAGATCTGACATGATTTACCTTGGTTTCATTATTTTACCATTATCTGTTACACACCTCTTAGGGTTAGGGTTTAGCATTAAAAAGTTCCCACAATTTGAGCTCTACTTATGATTCACTCATAAAACACATGCTGTGTTTACACACTACCTGTCATCCTTTACAAATCCCATTCTGCGTTTCTGTGTGTATTTACATTGGCCAAAACATGAATTTTAAGCTGAACTTTTGTAGTTAGGGCAAACCGTCAGGCTTACTGAAGCTTAAAACACAGGACTTGGTGCAGTTCCTTGTCGATGTTGCATCCCAAATTCTGAATAACGAATAATTATGACTCAACTGTTGAGCAGCACTCAAGTATAAAGATCATTTTGAGGCCTGAATACCAATTGCACATTTTCAGTAATACAGCCAATAGTTTGGGAGATTGGAAAGATGTTTCAAGCAGGGCCGAGCTGCTTATCTTCCACTTTTCAGCTTTCAATTCACAAGTTAATTGCCTACTGACCGCATGGGATGTGGCTGGACATCATAAAGGACGTACGTGAGAGAAAGCTAACTGAGGATGCATTAACAGACAGAACATATGGTTGCAAATATTATTTGCATGGCTCCATTGCTCCCTAGTTAATGACACCCTCCTTCCAGTAACATTTGATACAGTGGTATTATATTAATTGCGTAATCAAACATAATGATGCACTCATGACTGGTAATTTTTTTTTTGGTATTTGTATTAAAATTAAATTCCAAGAAGTGCAGTGTGACTTTGTTGCTCACTTTCCAAGCCTCCTGTTTTCGAAAGATTGCACGCCAGCACTGCCAATCATGCCGTGTTTTGGCCTGGTAGCTCTCTCGGTCTAATCAGAGGAGAGTGCTAATGCAGGCGGCAGCACGCTGTGCCCCCCTCCTGGCTTTGTGACAGCGGCGCCATTAAAGCCGCATAACTGATCCATCAGCTGCATTTTAACAAGCGGCTCTGATGCGCACCATCAAATTAGACCGGCACTTGTGCGCTCTGTGAAAAGACGGTGCCAACAGTTTTAATGCAGTTGAACGAAAGGCTTCTATTTGTTTTTAATACAGTCAGTGTTGGGAAGCGGTTTATGAATAAGCAAGTGACAGGCAGTGATTGCTTTATGTAGGTTGATTAAGCCTGCACTATATTACACTTTTCTAGTGTTTAAACTTAACAAAGGACCAATCTGTGTTAAATGGATGTTCTTAGTTATACGTGTCCAGTTCCTTGCGTTGTGTTCTTAAAAAATACAAAGTTACACATTTATCTTTAGTAAAATTGCATTAAAATCATTTTTAAAATAAACAAAAGGTAAGGATGCTTAAAAAAAAAAAATTTAAAGACACTGCAAGGTACAGTGAACAATTCAATATCCGTTTTTCCACTCTCTTTTACAGACACACTCAGCAGGAGCTTATGTAACAATGCATCATATATAAAGTGTGGCAGTGCAGTCACAGAGTGAAGGTGTGAAGGCGAGAAAAGCTCTAGGTGCTGTGTGATATCTGGAGAACACCAGCCTGCTGTACATGGAAAAGCCCCTATTGTAAGTGTTTAAGGCTGACATGAAGACAGAAAGTCTCCTGATGCAAAGAAACAGAGAACATGTACGTGATTATGTGATGAATGACCATAACAGTTGTAGATATTAGTAGATATATTTCAGTCCATCATTACATTAGCTAAATTCACAAATGCATATACCACAGGAATATACACTCACTGCCCAATTTATTTATAACACCAGTACACCTGCTCATTCATTTATTTATCTAATCAAAAAATTATGCAGCAGCAGTGCAATGCATAAAATCATGCAGATACAGGTCAAGAGTCAATTAATGTTTATATCAAACATCAGAATGGGGGGGGGATGTGATTTCAGTGACTTTGAACGTGGCATGGTTGTTGGTGCCAGGCAGGCTGGTTTGAGTATTTCAGGAACTGCTGATCTCCTGGGATTTTCACTAGAGTTTACACAGAATGGTGCAAATAAAACAAAAAACATTTACAGCATTTGCCCTTATCCAGGGCGACATTTATTTCATTTATACATCTGAGGGTTAAGGGCCTTGCTCAAGGGCACAACAGTGGCAGCTTGGCGGTGTTGGGATTTGAACTCATGACCTTCCGATCAGTAACCCAACGTCTTAAGCACTGAGCTACCACTACCTCATTCAGTGTGCCACAATTCTGTGGTCGGAAATGCCTTGTTGATGAGAGCGGTCAGAAGAGAATGGCCAGACTGGTTTGAGCTGACAGGGAGGTTACAGTTACTCAAATAACCACTCTTTATCACCACGGTGAGCAGAAAAGCATAGACAGAATGCACAGCATATCGATTTGAGGCAGATGGGCTACAACAGTAGAAGACCACATCGGATTCCACTCATGTCAGCCAAGAACAGGAGGTTACAGTGGGAACAGGCTCATCAAAACTGGACAGTTCAAGATAATAGACCAGCTGACATTTTTCCAATCGTTAACTATCCAGTTTCGGTGAGTGACTGTTCCCACTGTAGCTTTAGAATTCTGTTCTTGGCTCATAGGAATGGAACTTTTCTTTTGTTTTTGTAGCGCATCCACCTCAAGGTTCGCCATGTTATGCTTTCTGAGTTGCTTTTCTGCTCAACACTGTTGTAAAGAGTGGTCATTGTAGACTTCCTTGAGGCACAAACTGAGCCAAAGGACAGAGCTGTAGTACTACAGAAACGTGATGTGTTCTGGATATTTGGTCAACCATGAAAAAAGAGGAAATAAATGCTGCATATAATACACAAAATGTTTTAAAGTAGCTATTTATATAATTATGTAATTGTGTATTTTGTCCTGACTCTGTATTCTCTGTGCTTAGGTGATTTTTTGATTTCTTTTTCCATGTATTTCTGTCCATCGAATGAAAGTTTTACCGGTAAATTTTCAGCCCTACTCGCAAAGTATGTTTTTTTAATTATTTGCAGCGTGAAACCAAACCGAACCAAATAACAAATGAACCAAAATATTAATTTCACTCTGATTTGGGTTTGGAAAAGGGACTTTTATAGGATGAAGAAACATAAAGTAGCACTAATGTTTGAGACAAACAGTCTAGCTGCTCAAAACAATTCCTCAGGCATTTTCTGTAGCACCACAGGAGACACTTATGGTTCAGGCCACTACACAGTATGCAGTCTGTAGTCCATCATTTCAAGATTTCATAGAGATTGAAAACCCATATTAATGTTATTGGTATTATGGATCTGGTTACAGATGCCTGGAGTTGGTCTGTGGTGCTGCACGGCTGTCTCAGCTTAGAGTTCATCTTTAAACCTCTTGAGTATTTTGGGATACAGATGGGTTTTTTTAGCTTTTCTCATAAGAACTTTGTGTCAGTGACATAGAAATGTTGGCAGTAACCATTGCAATAACAACCCACGAGTCGCACACAGAGACGAATCGTCGTGGGCGGCGCTAATGGTATGTGCAATTATTCATTAAGAAAATACACCTACAGACATTTTCACAAGGAGACAGCTTCTGAAAAGTGTTTGGCAAACCTGCTTGAGATTTTAGTTTTTAATATTCTGTTCACACAGTAAGCTCAGCATTTAGATTGATTAGTGGTGAGTAGCATTTAGAAGAGCAAACATGTCTATTTTACAGAAACCAAGTAAAAACATGTTTGTTTGTTTGTTTTTTCAGGCATGTATTCATGTATCCTTTGTCCTTTTCTCACTGTTTGCACAGATGTGCAAAACCTTGGCATGTCTGATGAGAGGACTGGGCTCGTGCGTCTCACTGCGGCATGTCAGTTTCAGAAGATGTAGTCAAAGATCAGGAGATGTAGTCATCTCGTCATCTCGTTATAAACATGCATTACCACTGTACGATCACATAAAGTGCATTACACCAATGAGAATTTCACTTCTACACTCTGTGACAGTTTAAAGAAATTTGGATTTTAACAAACATCAGAGCATGTGCTGCTGCAGTTATTTCAGTTACAGACTGAAATATCACCCACGTGCTGTTTACTGTAGATTATGGCCATACACTGCAAAATACAGCACGAATATTGTATTTTGTAGTGCTTCTGGCTAGAACGCACAACCGTACCATGCACTTATTTTTATTTTAATAGATGCTCTGAGCGGATAATGGATTGACGGCCACGTTGCACAGGATCTGCTTAGGAAGGCCAGAACATCAGCCCTGTTGCCTCTTCTCAGCAACATGCCATTATGTGACCCAGGATTGAGTGGTCATGTGTGGAGGTTCACGCCCTAGTCTGAAGTGATTCCCTGGTGGAGGAGATACTCTGTAAGAGTGCAGCAGTGAGTCATTCACAAAAACATTGGCAAAGGAGCATAAAGTTGGATGGTGGTTCCTAAATATCGCCTGAGGTCAGTCTGGAGGCTTCATAGCATTAGATTACAAGCAGATGCAGTACCAGAGGGACACATTCCTAGTGTACACATAAATCCATAAGCTGTAAATTGAGTAAATTGGTTTACACCCTCTAAGCAATATATATGAGAAGATCCATTTCAATATTGCCCTTGTCCTGAGTTCCCAACTTCTGGTTTCAAAGGGGCAGCAAAGAAATGAACAGTTTTATAGCAGGGATTTTTACAGTGGTGCTCACATTGGTGCAACAGTGGCCTACACAGGTTGACCCTGCCATCTCATTCCCCCAGATATTGTTCCAATGTTACTTATTCATGGGGTGTGAGTGGAGTGGCTGTTACTGATGAGACAGGGAACTGTGAATACCATGGTGAAGCTGGTTAGGTGTGTGTGAAGGGTTTTCTGTGGAGAGAGTGCAGACTGATGCGCAGAGACAGCACCATGCTCAGATTGGCTACTTATTTTAAACCCAGGTGGCATCTCCTCTGGCACAGCCATGCAGACACAGAACTAAAGAAACACCAAGAAACTGTTAGAAAATGGGGAGTGATGTGAACCTGATGGAGAGCCAGTGGATAAACACTGTTGAGTGCTGTCAGATACTATAGCTGGATATTTTTGGATAGGGTGTTGGATAGGGTTACTAGAAATCTTTATAACCACATCTATTAAATAATGAATTTGTTATGTTTGAAACCTGACCCGTTCATTCAGCCACAAGAGCATTAGTGAGGCTGGGCACTGATGTTGGGCAAGAAGACCTGGCACACAGTCGGCATTCTAATTCAGTGCCCTCCACTAATATTGGCACCCTTTGTAAATATGAGCAAAGAAGGCTGTGAAAATTTGTCTTTATTGTTTAACCCTTTGATCTTTTGTCCAAAAATTCACAAAAAACACTCTGCTTTCATAGATATCAAACAATTGCAAACAAAACACAGGTTTATCCAAAAAATATATCTTTGTTAAATATAGGTGTGCAACAATTATTGGCACCCTTTTAGTCAATACTTTGTGCTACCTCCCTTTGCCAAAATAACAGCTCTGAGTCTTCTCCTATAATGCCTGATGAGGTTGGAGATTACATGGCAAGGGATCTGAGACCATTCCTCCATACAGAATCTCTGCAGATCCTTCAAATTTCGAGGTCCACACTGGTGGACTCTCCTCTTCAGTTCACCCCACAGGTTTTCTATGGGTTTCAAGTCAGGGGACTGGGAGGGCCATGGCAGGACCTTGATTTTGTGGACAGTAAACCATTTTTGTGTTGATATTGATGTATGTTTTGGATCATTGTCCTGCTGGAAGATCCAACCATGGCCCATTTTAAGCTTTCTGGTAGAGGCAGTCAGATTTTCATTTAATATCTGTTGATATTTGATAGAGTCCATGATTCCATGTATCCTAACAAAATACCCAGGTCCTCTGGCAGAAAAACAGCCCCAAAACATTAAAGAGCCACCACCATATTTAACCGTGGGCATGAGGTACTTTTCCATATGGCTACCTCTCTGTGTGCGCCAAAACCACCTCTGGTGTTTATTGCCAAAAAGTTCTATTTTGGTTTCATCTGACCATAGAACCCGATCCCAATTTGCCACGATCTGGCAAATTGAAGACGCTTGAGTTTGTTTTTGGATGACACTAGAGGCATTTTTCTTGAAACCCTTCCAGACAACTTTCTGACCCCAAGACGCAACTAACTTCTGCAGTTCTCCAACTGTGATCCTTGGAGATTTTTTGGCCACTCGAACCATCCTCTTCACAGTGCGTTGAGACAATATAGACACACGTCCAATTCCAGGTTGATTCATAACATTTCCAGTTGACTGGACCTTCTTAATTATTGCCATGATGTTGGAAATGGGCATTTTCAATGCTTGTGCTATTTTCTAAGGGAATTTGGCCTGTGTGTTACCTCATGTTTATACCCCTGTGAAACAAGAAGTCATGGTTGAACACTTTCCTTTTCCTAGTCACCCAGGCGTACTAAAAAATGCAAAATATCAATGGGAATATATTTCAAATATATTTTTCTCATTGCCTCAAAGACACACAGAGTTTGGCAGACAGAATAAACTCACTCCGCAGATCTGAATAAGCAGCACACTGACAGATAATAACAAGAGAAAGGCTTTCCTCTTCAACATTGCCTTGAGTTTTGTGCCTGATCTTGGAGAACAAACACAGACTAGGGGACTGAACGATCGGGTTGGTGATTCACAAACAGCACTGTGGGATCACAATAAAATACAAAACAGACCATGTTGGCAAGAGAACTGACTAGCATTAGTGCACTAGCTAAAAGACAAGCACTTCTTATTTAAAAAAAAAAAAAAAAAAGTACTCGTTCACCCGGTACTCAGCAACTGAGACAGTCACACTGAAGTATACAGTGTAGGGCCTTGATAATGGCACATACTACTGTGGTTTGCCACTAAGTAGTACTTCAGTACACCAATGGTGTCTATACTACAGTATTTAAGCATCCTATTTAGTGTGCAGAATGGTTTGGGAGACAGCCCTGAATTCTCATTGAAGGTGTATTAATTGATATGAACTGCACATTTTAGTGTAACTTTGTCATGTCACAGTTCAAATGAAGAGAAACATCACCGGTTATAAAGAATAGCAGTGTGAGGTTTCCCTAGTGTTGGAGTGAATCAATATCCTGGCAGAAAGGCACCTTTGAAACTGCTTACTCTTATACTTAAGATCCCCACAATCAATCGCTGCCTCACACACGGTGCAGCCGAGAGGGGCAACATCGGGATTACTGTGGCATTGCCGTTTATATTGGAACATATAGAGTAGATGAGGTGTGGCTGTTTACAGCCATGAAGTTTTTCTTCATTTATGTACCAAGCACACCAAAATCCATGTAACCACCGGTGTCCAGCAATATTAGCAAGTATCTGTCAGGATCTGGTAGCAAGTATCTGCTAACCCTGAAAAGGAAAAATGTATAGTCACCAAATTAAGATGGGAGTAGTGCTTTCAATTTTTGCTGCATTTGATTAAAGGTCGTTATAATTCGTCTAAAGGTCACTCATAATTTCCTACCTCTGGTCTCCTCAACCCCGAGTTCAACAAGTGACATCAAATCAGCATGGCTGATCACAGCATAAACAATAAACAAAGTAGTACATCTTACATTTAGTTATACTGTATATACAAGTATATAGCTTTAGATCAGTGAACTTGCAGACATGTTTGCTTGATAAATCTAGAACACTGACTATATAGTTCATTGTTTTGAGGAGATAAATATACATCACTTATCACACTTAGCTGGCTAGCTTGTTGCTAACCAAAGTCGAACATGGAGGCATCCATAGTCGTCTTCCCCCCCTCCCCCCACTTTGTAGCTCAGACACACAGAGGTTAAAAAAAATTAATTAATTAATTTTAAAAAAAAATTAGCTTATCTAATGTCTGTGAAATATTTCCACACAGATTATCATCACCTTCTATAATGTTATTATTAGTGTTAGTATAGATTTGACAACAAATAGTTCAGCCTAGACTTTTCGTTTTGTCCAGGGCCGTTTCAGAACATTTGTGGCCCTAATCAACAACTTACTCTGGCACCCTCCACCCACACTAGTCATATCATTTTATATGAAAGAATCAACCAATTTTTAATATACAGTGTTACCTTGGACAAATCAACAGGCTACTGTAGTCATAGCTGGCAGTAATAAGCTAGAAATTGTAATGCAACAGAGCAGATAAATTGACTGTCCAATTAATTAGCATTAATTTCTTACAGTGTTTTGGGTCTGTTTCTCTTCTTCTGCTTTTTTTTGTGTTTTTTCACCCCTAGTATGTATGAATGCTTCATGGTCGTCACTTCTTTGTGATTATCTGACCTTAGTTAGCTGATTTAGTTATGTAAACACATGTTATTGAGTAATAACTCAATACTAGTATACTGTGATGTTAAAATACAGAGCTCCTATGCAAAGAGCGTGAAGGTTGCCAACTGTGTGTCCTGCTCTGGGCCTGCGTGGCACTGCCAGAGGAGATGCCACTAGGGCTTAAACTAAGCAGGCAACCTGAGCACAATGCTGTCTCTGTGCATCAATCTGCCCTCTCTCCTCAGAAAACCTTTCACACACACCTGTCCTGCTTCACCACTGTATTTACGGCTCCCTGTCTCATCGGTGAGACTCAGGCTAGAACAGCGGTGACACCGCGATCCATGCACACATACACACGTACTGTATGTGCAAAGACACACATACACATGAACACAGAAACGTCTGACAGGATAATGCTGTGTAAGAGGAGAAACCATAAATTTGCTCTGTGGTTAGCCTGATGTGTGTGTGCATGGTATTTAAAATGTGGATTCTTTTTATGTGGTCTGGTCCATTCATTTGTATTCACTAAATTCCCTCTGGGACTGTTTACGCCTATCTCCGCAAGCCATTGCAACATTTTGATGATGATGGTGATCAAGTTTCACCTCTTTTTCAGTTTCTCCAACGAGTTCATATAAATAGAACGATGAGACACATTAAATCAATAATGTAAAGAAAGTGGTTCTGTATTTCTTTTTCACAAGGCACCCAGAGAATCAACCAAGGACTATTTTTCTGTCCGACATAATCATAAATAAGTAAATGAAACAGAGAGATCTCAAGTCCATTAATGTGTCTGTAAATAGGCAACTGGGATTACAATTGAAGCTTTGCAAGTACAATCCTCTTGTTATGGCTAGAAATCCTTGTTTTTGTCTTGTTCATGTTTTGATCAGACTAAACCACCTTACTGTTGTAGGGGTGGACAAATCAGTAGCCTGGTAATCCAGGACAAGTAATATATCTATATATATATATATATATATATATATATATATATATATATATATATATATATATATATATATATATATATATATATATACAGTACATACTAGCACATGCAGGATGTAATTGGCTGTAAAAAAAAAAAAAAAAACCATAACCAGTTAAATGTTTATTTGCTGAAGGGTAGTGTCAAGGGCAATTCGATAAGGTCGTCGCTGCACTTATATTCAGCATTTTAACACCTCCCTGTGGAGCAGAGATTCATGGTTTAGTCCATGGGGGAGAATGCAAACAGTTTACTTTCCTGACTGTGGCTCTGCATCCAGGCTTAGATTTAATGCTGTCCTCTCCCATGGAGGAATACATAGCGCTGGATTTATCGTCCTAGATGTATAATTAACGTAAACAGTTCCCTCTCTTTCACACCACACGAGCACCCGCAAATACAGTTTGGAGCCTCCTCCAATCTATACGTTGCATTATAAATGCCAGTACCACAGTAATCTCGTTGTTGCTCCTCTCAGCTGCACCATGCGTGAGGTAGCGATTGATTGCAGAGATCTTAAGTGTAAGAGTAAGCAGTTTCAGAGGCGCCTTTCTGCCAGCATATCGATTCATTCCCACACGGGAAACCTCGCACTGCTATTCTTTATAACTGGTGATATTTCTCTTCATTTGGAGCGTGACATTATAGAAATAAAAGAGACTGTGTGTGTATCAAGACTAAACGAAAAACTTGTGGAGAACTGCCAGGGTTTCATTTTCATTTGGCTTCACTTTGTTAAGAGCTGCTTTTCGAGCCATTCTGGCCATCCGTTCATGCATATTCACAGCGAAGGGGATCGAGCCAGCACGCATATTCACAGTGAAGTTTGTGTGAAATTATGATCACACATTGGGGGGACCAAACGAACTGTTCATTTAGTCTGGGTGTTTTCATTAATTAGATGGAATATTCAGGACAGTGAATCTTGGAGTCAAACAGGAACATTGAATAGATTTCAGTGAATTTCCCGTACCCAAAATATCTAAGCAATAAAACACGACAAGGCATGCTGTAACAGAAAAGTAAACAGTCGCAGGGTGGTGTGATGCCGCCTGTCACGAAGCACCCAAAGTTCATTATTTTCCTATAATCGCTCATCCAGAAGTGTTTTATTTCTCTTATATCATTTGTTATTAATTAAATAACAGCATGTCATACTCTTATTTAATTAATAAGTTTATTTTTAGTTTTAGTAGTTACATTTAATGTTGTCTGCAAAACAAGCAGTGATAAACCATTTTTCCCTCAGTAGCTTTTCTTTTTTCTCTCTTAAAGCTAGGAAAAAATATAGCTTGGCATATTACTGAGAGACCACAGAGTCCTGAAGACTTTCCCATGGTGGAAAACGTACTGAAAACTTCATCATTATATGATTATATGTTTTTCTTTGTCAAATAACTGCATTTGTTTATTATTATTATTATTATTATTATTATTATTATTATTATGTCGAGTGTCCGCCAAACAATACAATGATATTGTTTGAACAAATGCATTAATATGAACCTGTGGTTTGACTTACAAAACTATTGTCAGAGCTGCCATTATAGAACTCTAATCAACACCTATTACTTTCTAATATGTCGACCATGATTTCTATCAAGCTTTTCTTTTTATAATGTGGTACCATTTGATTAGTTGCGGTTAAAATGGAAACAGAATCGCATATAAGGACAATTTATTTAATGATGTGTTTCTGAATTGATGAATAAACATTGGAACCATTCTAAACAGGAAGCAAAAAGCCGAAAATTATGAAGCACATATTTGTGTAGTACAGTATGCATTATTGCATGCATGTATTGGTCATTGTATATTACATGGTTTTTTTTTGTTTTTTTTCCAGTATCACAATATGTTTTGCTACTTTGCATGCTCGCTGGATCGTTCTTTTGCAATTATGAAGGTTTCGTGTTCAAATGCACCTCTAATGCAGATTAGTTAGCTAATGCAATCTGCTTTGGTACCTTTAGAACATACATAATGTATCCAGTTAGAGAAGTAAGCCTAACCATGCCTGTGGCTTAAAAGTTGTATTTAGAAAAATAAAGAATTACCTATCATCCACTCTAGACCAGTTGTATTTACAACTCGAAGAGATGTTCCTGTGCAACTTGCATTTATGATCATTCTGATAGCATATATCATAATAACATTAGTTCAAATGAGACAAGTAGAACATAAAGGAGTAATTACAGAAGTATAATGGTCATGGTGTTAGCACGGCCTGATTTTAAGAGATCATGAAAATAGCTCGGTGAGTCTGATTTATTCCTCATTATGGAACCATGTCATTTGTCACATTTTCATGCACATGGCTACAGCAGCATCAGAGAGATAAGAAGATATCTTCAGGAGTTCTGAAATGGTTTCCAGCTCGGGAGCTGTGCTGGATGTTCTGTTGCATCACTGACACACAGTAGCATGGATGCATCCCAATGAGGCATCATGAAGTCATCAAGAACTGGTGGGATGTTTTGTAAACTGTACATCATCCAAGACTGGAAGAATGAGAATCAGTGGACACTGCATCCATCAGCTTTCCAATTTAGTACGCCATGTTTTCTCCTACACTGAGAGATACCACCAGTAAGACCTCCAGAGGCTACAAGCCAATGATCTTCTCATTTCTGGCCCAAGATCCATGAACAATTATATTTCTCAGGCTTTTCACTCCAAACTCTATGTGTCTCCTGATCGACAGTAGTGTGAGTGGAATGAAAAGTTGATTACAATAAAGGCAGGAGATCACTCCAGGCAGGCTGCACCATGGATGGATCACATCTGCAGACCCAAGTTTTCTGTTCTTGTTTCAAATCTAAGCACGGTGCATGGATCAAATCGAACAGAGCATCGTTTCTGCATCTCTGAACCTGTGAAGCTATGTAAAGCATTTATGTATTGTTTCACTTGTATAGTATCGTTCTCCTTTTCAGTCTGCATGTAACTTTCTCTTGATTTAGGGTTATATTTATGCGTGGTAAGTTAGAATGATCCGTATATTGGCAGTTGAGCCATACATTTTTTTTAACACAACTTTTTTGTTAATGTTAATTAGAAAAAAATTCATTTCTAAACTCCCTTTTCTTATGAACCTTCAATTATGACAAGTTGTTCCCACCAAGTTGTCTGAAGTTTCCATGGCAATTTAAGAGCTCACAAGGCCACAAAGCTTTTTGTGCCTGGTTCCAAGAGCATTTAGGATGTATTCTGCCCAAAAAACCTTGCATGTCTTGTACAAAGCAGACATATAATCATTAAAATGTGCCATACATTTGTAAAAAAAATGTGCAAACGTGCTTCTGTCTTTTACAAAATATGCGCTTGATGGAGGATTATGCAAAAAGTGAGAGATCACAACATATTACAAAGATATAAATGAATGCAAATATTTGTTTACTTGAATAATAAGGTCTATTTTGGGCCATATTTAGAGTCAGCGACTTAAGTCTACATGTTAAGTCAATATTTATGTTGAAATTATGTTGTTACTCCTATTCAGTGATGGCCTGCACAGATTCTTAAGTCGGTTTTGTGGACGTCCAGTTCAAATTATTAAAATTACCTGCTACCTGCTTGTATTTCACACTTTCAAGGTTTCCAGATGCTTTTTGATTAGAATCATCCTGGACAGGGTTTTTCAATAGCATCTAGACCACTATAAAATAGCACTTGATCCAGCACATCCAATTTTTATATTGAATGAAGAATATTGTCGAAATAATGAATGATGGATAATGGATAATGAATGATGCTGTTCATATTCAAAGTGCATCACATAACGATCAGGTATTGAATCAGGTATCAAGAATTCCATCATTTTTCGTGGTAATTTACTAATGAAAATTTTCTTCATGAGTGTCTCTTGAAATTTCCTGAAGGTGTTTCAGCTGGTAGAGGAAAAGCTTGTGTAACATAACCATATCATCTCTCACCTCTAGTTCCAGTCTGCCTCCTATGTAGGCCTCCATTTCCTTATATCATTACACACTGGCTTGCTGTGTACACTTTGATTTTATAAACTGAATCAGGAAAAAAAAAAACATACACAACTAAATCTCATTGTGATAGTGATGCAAAAAAGAGTGTAAAATTATTTTGTCGTCCTGCTTAATATCTAAAACACAGAAGTTATTTACCACTGAGAAGCAGCATGCTAGAAGGAAGTACACGCCTGACCTGAGTGAAATTAAATCCAGTTTTAGTCAATTGATTGTTTGTGGTATAAATAGAAGACTTTTGAATAAACAGAGCAGTGTGTGAACTGTAAATCTGCAGGGGTTTTTTTAGACACTTTTGTGTTTGGTCTTGTGTCTCAACTCAATCAGCCAAACTGATCTGAAGGTATGCTGCTTTGCGTCACGCCCCAGCGGTGCTCTTAATCCAGCCCCCATTTTCATGATTAAACGGTGGCAAATGTCACTCGCGCACCTCATCCACCTGCCGCTGTGAATCCTGAAGCTGTTGTCAATTTTCCTTTATCTCAATCAGGAGCAGAATGAAAGGAGACAGCCGTTCAGCCGTCAGGATTTACGCGCCGCAGCTTAACATAATGACCAAATGTATGACCGTGTCTGGCAGAAAAGAGAAAGCAATTAATCCTCAACACACTTCAGGTGATGAGAGATGACAAAGCATGGGATGTTTTTATTTCTTCTATCACCTGTACGCACCTCCTCCCACACCACCCCGTTTGAGTCCTTGTGCAAAGCCGAGGTATTACGTTCACATACTATATCACTAGGTCATTTGAAATGTCTAGTGGTAGTAAGTCAGGGTGACTGACCTTGTCATAAAAATCTCAAACACGAGCAGAGGTGGTTTTTATTCTACCTCTCCATCAGTAAGCACAGAAGTGGCCAGTGCAGTGATGGACTCATCGTCCTATGCTGTATTTGGAGGTCAAGGTGGTCAGTGCGGCCCCGCAGGTAGCAGTAGACTGACAGCTCTAATGGCCTCTGAGTTGCGCCAAGCCTAGAGCTGCTGTTACTGAATAGACCACGGTGAATGAAACCGGCTGGGAGACGACCTCCCAGGATGCAGCGAGGCAGAGTTTCCTGTTTTAAGAGGGTCGGTGTCTGATGAATTTTCTCTTGCTGCTGTCGATGAAGGAATTCAGGACGATGATATAAGCACACTTATAAATAGCACTGCTTATTTTCTGTCCTATTTTACATTATTACTAGAAGTACAACAGCCACGATAAAATGTTTACGCGTGTGGCTCAATTTCTTCAGTTTATAGATATAATTTAGAAATAAATCATTGTGGCCTAAGAGCTAATGAGTGAATAATGACTGGTCTTCAGAAATGTGAAACAAAAAGATGATTTGAGTCTGTTACATGATCTCTAATTTTAATTCACACACCTGACATCACAAGTATCCTAAAGCATGTCAAGCATTTCTGTATTTCTAGGTCTTTGATCCTTGTTATCCTCAGGCATTTGTATACTATTTCCCACTGTGTTTGAAACATTTTTACGCTAAAAATACATTATTTTAACGGCTATAGGGTGTTTTCTGCCCGTTTTCTCACAGCCCGCTTTCCCTGACAATGTCCACCTACTAGTTATTAATATCCATAAAGCAGACCCATAATGTTCATTAATATTCATCAACTTGCTAATAGCCTTCTCAGCAAAGGCAGAAACATTTTGCAGGTCAATACAAGCAGCAGATGTCTTTTTTGAAATGAGGCTTGTGTAAGCTGATGGTGTTTCAGAACTTTTTTTTTACAGAAATTTTCTGTCATGACTCCATGAGCTAAATAAGTTGCTTGCTAGGTTACCTAGTAACCTGTTTTTTTTTCTAGCTAAAATTCATAAAGGTCCAATTAAATAAAAATCCTTGCTTACAGATGTCCGAAAAGGCGACTAACATAACTAAATGGCAACAAGTTACCTTTTAAGGTTTAACTATTAATGATTATTTAGAAGGTAATTCAAAGCCATTCTGTTTTCTAGTAGTGCTTCACAGTACCACTTTTGCATAGCACCTCTGGACTCAAAACAGATGAGGCACGTGTTTTGAATTAGATACAGAAAGAATAAATACATACTTCTCTGTCCAGTCATCTTTAAAATTCTGTTTTCACTGCCATTTTTTTTTAACGAGCTATGTCGTCAGTTTGCTAATCAGACCAGAGAGCTGCCTTCAGCTAAATACTTTACATAAATGCACGTGATTGGCTGCAGCAAGCCGCAAGAGAGGGTCTGCTACAGAAGCCGAGCTGGGTCATGTTTAGAAAACTAGAGTTTGCACTCCGGACAGTTTTATATATACAGTATCTCACAAAAGTGAGTACACCCCTCACATTTTTTAAATATTTTATTATATCTTTTCATGGGACAACACTTTCGAAATGACACTTTGCTACAATGTAAAGTAGTGAGTGTACAGCTTGTATAACAGTGTAAATTTGCTGTCCCCTCAAAATAACTCAACACACAGCCATTAATGTCTAAACTGCTGGCAACAAAAGTGAGTACACCCCTAAGTGAAAATGTCCAAATTGGGCCCAATTAGCCATTAGCTAATAGCATGGAGTTCACCAGAGCTTCACAGGTTGCCACTGGAGTCCTCTTCCACTCCCCCATGACGACATCACAGAGCTGGTGGATGTTAGAAACCTTGCGCTCCTCCACCTTCCGTTTGAGGATGCCCCACAGATGCTCAATAGGGTTTAGGTCTGGAGACATGCTTGGCCAGTCCATCACCTTTACCCTCAGCTTCTTTAGCAAGGCAGTGGTTGTCTTTGAGGTGTGTTTGGGGTCATTATCATGTTGGAATACTGCCCTGCGGCCCAGTTTCCAAAGGGAGGGGATCATGCTCTGCTTCAGTATGTCACAGTACATGTCACAGTACACTCCCCAGTGCCGGCAGCACTCATGCAGCCCCAGACCATGACACTCCCACCACCATGCTTGACTGTAGGCAAGACACACTTGTCTTTGTACTCCTCACCTGGTTGCCGCCACACACGCTTGACACCATCTGAACCAAATAAGTTTATCTTGGTCTCATCAGACCACAGGACATGGTTCCAGTAATCCATGCCCTTAGTCTACTTGTCTTCAGCAAACTGTTTGCGGGCTTTCTTGTGCATCATCTTTAGAAGAGGCTTCCTTCTGGGATGACAGCCATGCAGACCAATTTGATGCAGTGTTCGGCGTATGGTCTGAGCACTGACAGGCTGACCCCCCACCCCTTCAACCTCTGCATCAATGCTGGCAGCACTCATACGTCTATTCTGCAAAGCCAACCTCTGGATATGATGCTGAGCACGTGCACTCAACTTCTTTGGTCGACCATGGCGCGGCCTGTTCTGAATGAAACCTGTCCTGTTAAACCGCTGTATGGTCTCGGCCACCATACTGCAGCTCAGTTTCAGGGTGTTGGCAATCTTCTTATAGCCTAGGCCATCTTTATGTAGAGCAAAAATTCTTCTTTTCAGATCCTCAGGGAGTTCATTGCCATGAGGTGTCATGTTGAACTTCCAGTGACTCACAGAGTGTGAGAGCGATAACACCAAACTTAACACACCTGCTCCCCATTCACACCTGAGACCTTGTAACACTAACGAGTCACATGACACCGGGGAGGGAAAATGGCTAATTGGGCCCAATTTGGACATTTTCACTTAGGGGTGTACTCACTTTTGTTGCCTGCGGTTTAGACATTAATGGCTGTGTGTTGAGTTATTTTGAGGGGACAGCAAATTTACACTGTTATACAAGCTGTACACTCACTACTTTACATTGTAGCAAAGTGTCATTTCTTCAGTGTTGTCCCATGAAAAGATATAATAAAATATTTACAAAAATGTGAGGGGTGTACTCACTTTTGTGAGATACTGTGTGTGTGTATATATATATATATATATATATATATATATATATATACACACACACACACACACACACACACACATTTATCGGCTCTGATACAGCATTTTTTTCAGGTATGCAGTTTGGTCCGCTGAAATATTTTGCTGGGTCAGCATCCGAAACCCAGTCCTCCAGTTAACTGTGTTAATTTCGACCAATCAGCGTGAGTTATTCAAATGAGTCTCTTTTTGAATGGCATGTAAAAATATTTTAGCGCAGCTTAACAGATTCCAGCTGCAACTTACAAATACAGTATAAAACCGCAACAAATTACATCTTAGCAAGTGAAAATACCTTGGATATAGTGAAATTTGTCTAGTATTTCCAGTTATACCATTACAATAAACCAAATACATATGATTAATAAGCTTATTTCTAGCCATTTTTTTCCATTTAATTTCAGGCTAGAAATAGTCTTGTTCTATTGGCAGATAATTTTGCTTAATTTTAATCAATTTCTAGAAAGAAACAAATTATATGCCACAAACATAAGAAACTTTAAAGCTTGAAATGAGTAAAAATGTGTTAGAAATAGGTTTAATAATCTTATATTTGGTTTTTGTAATTTTATAACAGGAAATACTAGAAACATTTGACTGTATTCAAGATACTGTGGTGTATTTTTATTTTTTGCTAATAATTAAGATTGAGATTAAGATTATACTGTGTCTTGGGTGTTTTAAAGTAGATATGATTTCCTAACATGTGCCCTTGGATCTTCAGGACATAGGACATGTAGCTGGAGCTCGGTAACCTTGAGCAAACTTGCAGAATTTGAATATGATATGCAGAATGATCCGTGCCATAATCGGTTCTCGGCTCTAAACCCCAACGTAGCGGCCGAGGCTAATCTCCCAGCATGTGCTCTGAAAGCAGGCATGGCTACAGCAATAAACAAACCGAGCCCTGCGGAAAGAGAGATGGAAGGAGGAATTCTGATGCAGAAGTGAACTCAATTTGGCATGACGAAGGGGGCTTATCTGCTAAAAATAGCTGTGTGTCTCTGACATGATTATCTTCCATTGTGCAGGGAAGATGTTTTCTCCCCCTGCTCTGTCTCTCTGTTCATCTATTCATCATGAACCTGTCTTTTTGTTTCTCTTCATCGTTATCTGTGTTTGTCAACCATCCGAATATCCAGTGCGTTGATGAAATCCTACATCCTGTCTAAACCATATGCTCTAGCAGAAACAGAATGGCCATGCATAGTGCTGTTTAATGACAACACGTGCTTGGATGGTGATGAGGTGGATAAGATAAGACGTTGTGTGGTGAAAAGTGACAAGACTGATTTTACCGATAAAGGTAGAAAAGGTAGAACTGCTAAAGCTTCCATTCCTCCTACTACATGAATGACCATCCATTATGGCCCTTCCTCAGCCTCATTATAGCAGGGGGTTGTGGGTAATTGCAACCCGTGATCTGCTAGATTAACATCCACCAGGGTCAGTTGGACAGAAAAAGCAAATGGCATGTTGGTAAAAAGTCCATTTTTCCCTGCTGATGGAGAACTTGATACTATACAGCAGGATTTTCAACTAAAATTTGCATAGGTCTTTTTTTCAGTCAGCTGAAAAACTTTGCGCCCACCATTTTGTCCACCAAGTTTACAAGTAAGATGGCTTCCAACCTGTAACGTATTTAATTAAAACAGCTCTGTCCAGGTTGACTTGAGCAAGACAGGTAAACATGTTATTTTGTGGTATATGCTTTCACACCCCTCATTTCAGAAGCCTTCCTTGCTTTCTCTTCGTGAATATTCATGCATCACGATGGTGCTTTGGACAACATAATCATGCGTTAGACAACACTGTCAACACTCAGGGAGTGAAAGCGGTACTTTCCCAATGAGGCAGCCTGATCTGGGCTATTATATGACTGCTCAGTTTACACCTGAAACACTGACAGCATGAGCGCTCAGTAACACCGACGCTGTTGCTTTTTTCCTCCGAGTGCTTTCAAAAATCAATAATTCTACTCTCAGTTACAATTTCTTGACTGCTCATATAGGGCTCTATTCAGATTTGGCTATTTCAGTCAAAATATTTACACAGGGAAAGTTACTTGTATTCAGTCTCAGGTTACGCGCATGATTTTATGGGTGCGCCATTCGGATTATGCAAATCACCTGCTTGTAGTTTACACCTCAAACCATGGGCGTAGAATCTGCACTTTTACTTTTGTACTGCGTAGAATCTGTACTTTTAATACATTCGTACCCCGCACGTTTCCACTGGACATGGCCAATTTGTGTATCTTTGATTTCTCTATGTGTACGTGTCTATAACACACTCACGCTGAGCGTTCAGAGGTCTCGATGAGCTCAAAGCGGCAAAAAAACGTTCACTCCTTATTTACTAAGTCGATCAGTGTAAGTTCTTTTGGCATGTGGTATTCATGTTGCACAATGATGAACAATTTGCTACATATTTCTTTTTAAACGCTGCCTATTTCCATTGATGATTAATTAGCAAGATTTGATTCTTTTCAAGTGTCCTTCACATTAGAATAAGATGGTGAATTGTTAATGTTGAATTGGGATTTGCATGGATTACACATGTAATCAGGATCAGGCAGCGTTGCATGTTACGTAATAGTTTCTTTTACTATGTTGACGCTAAATATTAATAGAAATATTATAGAATAGAACACATTTTCATTTTATAAATACAATGACTTGGTCATAACAGGCTGCTATAATAACTTAAATCATTATGCAGCAGTTTAAGTTAGTAGTAGGTTGGTAGTATGGGAGGGGGAAAGTGTAACCCTGTCATTTTAACATCACTGTATACAATTCAATAGAAAATGGAGAGAACTGAAACAAAATCATCCATAATATACAAAGTATATATTATATACTGTGTGTTATGTATATGCAATACAATGTACACTAAACACAATTTGCTATATTTAAATAATACAGTGCAATATACAACATGCAAGTACAGAATCATAAATTGCATATTAAGCTAATTAAGAGCAAGAAGAGATAAAAACCCATCAATTAGACAAAGGTCAGAAAAAAAGAATACCCTTGACATTCTGCCCCCCCCCACACCTCTGGTTTAATAATAATAAGTTTTATTTATATAGCGCCTTTCCATAGCTCAAGGACACTTTACAATCAGAAACACACAGCAACTGAACATTCAGACAGAGAAATTCCAGAAAGTCAGGCAACAGAAGTAAGGACACTTTACAATCAGAAACACACAACAACTGAATATATAGACAAAGAAATTCCAGAAGGTCAGGCATCAGAAGTAGAGAGATAGTGTTGGGAGAAGAGAAAGAATTTTAACTGTGATTTAAACAAGGAAATGGAGGATATGTTCCGGAGATTTTGGGGGAGAGAGTTCCATAACTTAGGGGCAGCTATGCTGAAAGATCGGCCGCCAGCAGTGGAGAGATGGAACTTAGGGACACAGAGAAGACCTAGGTTTGATGAGCGAAGGGAGCGTGTTGGTGTGTAAATGTGCAGTAAGTCACAAAGATATTGGGGTGCTAGACCATTTAAGGCTTTGAAGGTGAGGAGCAGAAGTTTGAATTTAATGCGACAGGAGACAGGCAACCAGTGCAAACCAGCTAAAGTGGGAGTAATATGTTCGAAGAGTTTTTTATGAGTAATAACACATGCTGCAGAGTTTACTCAGTGTGTTACTTGGGTGCACAACTTTTCTGCAATTTCTGAATAGCGCTTGAAAAACATCCCTCCTTGTATTCAGGTGCATCCTAAGAGCCACTGCTGTAAGATTTACAATATTCATCAATTAAATTTAAAAAAAAAATAATAAACAGACTTGCCTTTTTTCATTCCCTGGTGTTGCATTGGCCTTGAGCCCAATAAGCAGGCTGTGTGTGAATCCTCTTGTATTTAGTGCTTATTTATTAGAGCAGAAGTGCATGACTGCCTCTGCTATTAGTTGCATCTCCACAGGGCCAAGTGAGTTTTGGCCCCATTTCTGTCTGACTAATTTGCCCTGCAAACTGCAGAACACTCAGACTAACGTGCAGATGTTGGCTGTTTGGGGTGTCTCGGCTTGTAACGGTGGAAGTATGGTGTTTCTCGTGTTGTTACTTGAAAGATGTGTATTTGTAGTTTTGCAGTAGTCTTTTCAGGTCGGAACGTTTGCATAAATGAGACTGGAAGCTTATCCTTAAGTCTTATCCAACAAAACTCACATACCCTTTAGGGCATAGAATTCAATTACATTTCCATTTAAACCTTCCATTAAAGACGTGGTAGCTCAGTAGTTGATAACTGTAGTTGATTGCCACCACTTTACTTAATGATGGTACTATATGTTCCAGTGATTAAATTCCTATGGCTGCATGGCAGGGCTGGAATTGCACTTTTAATAATCCCTGACATAATATTCCATAGTTTCATATCAAACTGCCTGCTTATACAGTGCAATCCTCAGTGCACGTGACTAGCTCTTACACAGCTCATATACAATAATTAATGCAACCATGATGTCCATCCATTTTACTCAGCACAACTTCATTTAAAACTGTTTCTATTGTTCTCAAAAGTGAATGAGAGAAGAAGATCGGATTGATTTGATATATTGGAGAAACTACTGAATGGTTGTCTGGGTAGAAGGAGAATCCCCTGCTTTAATCTCTCTGCTTAATAAGGCTCATTTCATTTTGCATCTGCGAAACGAGCAAAGAGGATCTTTCACATGGCTGTTCAAATTAAACTCTGGCTTAATTACAGCCAGGTCTGCCGACGCCCGCTAATCAATGACTTTTTTAATGTGTGCCTATGTATCCTAAGTCTGAATGAGAGGGCATAAGAGGGGGGTGTTTGCGCTTCTCTGTTTTTACCTTTATTCATCCATAAAAGAGAATCGTTTCCAAGACTTATAACAGCAATCGAGTCCGGCTTGCTGTTATAGGAAAATAATCAACAACAGGGTAAGGTACAAAGCGGCGTGAAGTGGAGTTCCTGTTCCTGTTCCTACCACAAAGTTGTTTAATTTTCTAACAGCACAAGTGTTGCAATTTCCCCCCTCATTTTCTCCCTAATTTGATGTTGGCCAATTCCCACCCACCAGCCAATTCTCTCCTATCATAAGTCAGCTATCAACCGGGGAGGGTGAAGGCTAACACATTTCTCCCCCCGAGACATGTGAATCCAACCAACTTCATATTTTTTAAACTGCTGCTCATGTTGTGTCACAGCGAAGTGTAACATGCGTAAAGAAAAAAGCACTATCCACCCTCTTCCGCATACAAGAGCTCACAGATACCTATAATTGGCTAGTGTCACTGTGATGGACAGGGGAGAGAGAGAGTATGCCATCCCTCACCCAACAAGACTCCCAGCCTCAGATGGCCATCATTGGGATTTGACCTATCGTGCCACCTGAGAGCCGACAATGACAATTTATTATTTATTTTTTTAAATGACACATCATACTTTTTATCCATTTATAGTTACCTTTAATGTCGGATACTCAAATTATACTGTGGCTTAATTACAGCCAGGGCCCGCTAAGCAACAACTTTTTAATGCATGCCTATATATCCTCGAATCAGCATGAGAGTTGAACATGTGTCCTTCTCTATTTTTTTTAAAATCTTTTCTCTCTCGTTCACATAATAGTTCCCTGAGCCCTGTATGTAACATATGACTTGATGATCTCACTGGCAACTTTTTTTTTTTTTTTTTTGCAGACACAGTATGTTATAGCACAACAAGGCCGGTGCACAACCTCTGTGGCCTTTTAAAACCTATTTATTGTTTACAGCTTCTCCCCAGTGCGCTGGTGTGTGCAGGACTGAATTGCACGGTCACAATGAAGACAGATCCTAGAGAGCTTCTAAATGACTGGCAATGCTTTGCTTCCAAGTCTGAGTTTTCTGTTCTCCCTGTTGTCCCAGTGTATACGTCTGTCAGTGTTTCCACAGTAATAATTGAGGACCAGTTAAAGGTACTTGGTGTCATCTTTGCGTTTCCCTCCGCAGTCTAAAGACATGTGCTGTAGACTCATTGGCATCTCTAAATTGTCTGTAGTGTGTGAATGGGTGCGTGAGTGTGTGTGCGATTGTGCCCTGCAATGGGTTGGCACCCTGTTTAGGGTGTCCCCCGTCTTGTGCCCCGAGTCCACTGGGATAGGCTCCAGGATCCCAGCGACCCTGTGTAGGATAAGCGGTACATAAAATGGATGGATGGATGGATGGATGAAGTACAGTTGTCTTGACTTACTTCTAGTACTAACAACTTTCATACCCAGACCTGCACAATACTCACACAATACTACACAATGAACCATAAGTAGATGCCAACTAGAGCTTTTGCATTTGCAGTGTTGCATTTACAGAATATCTGATTTGTTCCTTTGTTCTTATTAGTTCGTAATACCTGAGGGATTTGGTCAAAATACTTACAGACTGCAATGATGCCTTGACTCCAGATGCAATCTGCATGAAATGCATCAGTCCCAGGGATGACATTTTTACGTCTGAGTTAGGGTGGTGATTGTAAAAGCAAGGCTAAGTCTGGCAGCTACAAGTCTGTGCTTCCCTTGTGACCACACTTGGCGTTTGGGACGTCTTCTGAGAGAATGGATTAGTGAATGATGTGTAGCTGTAATATCCGAATCCCCCAGCAGAGGGGGAGACGCCTGTGTCTTTGGATTACTGGATTTGTTTAAATTCAGCACAAGAAACACTTCTATTTGTTACCTATTGGGATGCAATTCAAATTTAATCAATACAACAACAAAAAAAACCAAACAAAAAAAAAAAAACAAATGCAATCAGCAATTGCTTGCATATTATCAGATAAGAGGTATCAGTAGAGGAATGGAATGGATGAGATTACCCAGTCCCTAAACTGTATGTGGGCTGAAATGTTATTGTACTCCTGAATAGTGTTGGCATGATTTTATACACTCCTCAGAGAGAGAGAGAGAGAGAGAGAGAGAGAGAGAGTAGAATTGTTTTGTTTCTATAATTAGCAAGGAAGCAATGACGGGATGTTAGGATTGCCACCAGAATGTAAATTTCTTACCTTTTTATCTCCATTGACTTGTCATGGGAATCTTTTTTAAATCAGCAATTACAGATTTACAGAGCAAATGGAAGTTCCCAACCGTATTAAGTTTTCCTGTCATAGGCTAGACAGCACATGCCTCACTTGTGCTACAATAACAGTAGAACAGCGTTGCACATTTCCACTGCACTGCCACACCTGCTAATGGTGAAGCTCTTGTCGAGTGGAATAAAACGTGTTAAACAACATGATGCTAAAGTCTTTCAGGATGGGGGCCACACTATAGATTGTTAAACACAGCTTTTGCAGTAATGTTTATTACAGGATAATTACAATTTGGTTTTTATTTATTGAATTATTCATGAAATCACGCTGTAGGCAGCTTGATTTTTTATTTTTATTTTTTTGCCTTATCTGCACAAACCTGCTTTCTAGTTTCTAGAATGCTGAGAATGGATTAGTCGTCCCCTCACCAGCCTCTTTTTTTTTAGCTCATTTTTATCAGGTTAACAAGACAAACACACTTTGTCATGCTACAGAGAAACCTGAAAGTGCAAAGTTCATTGCGCCAAAGTTGGATGGAAAACTTACTGCTCGTTACAAAGCGCTGACACTGGAGACACCTTACATAAATGTTAAATAAACATATTTTTTCCAGACAACTTCACCATATAAACAGTTATACAAGTTTCTTAGTTAAATAACAGGTTTAATTCAGTCTTATATTATGTGAAGCATCCATCCATACAAGTCCCTCTGGATGACCTGTTACTATAGAAACGATTCTATATATGAGAATGAATACATTAATGTAAACCTGAGCTGCTTTAGAATGAATCAACACCTTCTCACCAGTCAGATTCGAGAATTCAACAGCGCTGTGGTATCTTTAATGTGTAATGTATACATTACTATGGAGTTTATTAATAGACCAATAGATACATTTAAATACACTTGGCATTAATATTTTTGTTTGTGCAAAGAATAAAAATAAGAATTGAAACTGATTGGTTTGCTATTACATATCTAACAGGCATGCACTGGAGCAAACTGGCTGAACGCCAAACTACAGTTTCGAACTTGTACTTCAGCATAGTATGCTAATAGTAGAAATAATGATAATGTACTCTTTTTGACAAACTGTTTAACCCTTCTTTTCTGTTCAACCCATTTTGAAGTCTTACTGAAAGCGATAGTAAAAGAGTGATATTAGATTTCTGCTAAACTTTTCCGATATGAAACTTTATCTGCTCGCCTTTATATGCTTACTGTATATGCTAGATGGGATATAAAAGATTATGTTCAGCTGTTGGGTGCCTTAAAAGGTAACAAGGTCATATTAAAGTGAAAATGAGTGATCAATGAATGACCAATCACTGAACACCATGGTTCCCAACAACTAATCACTAACCACCATTGTGTCCAAAGACCAATTACCAATCACTATTGTTCCCAACAACTAATCACTAACCACCACTGTGTCTAATGACTAATCACTGATCACTGTTGTTCTCAACAACTAATCACTAACCACTATTGTTCCAAATGACCAATCACTGATCACTATTGTTCTCAATAACTAATCACTAACCACTATTGTTCCTAATGACCGATCACTGATCACTATTGTTCTCAATAACTAATCACTAACCACTATTGTTCCTAATGACCGATCACTGATCACTATTGTTCTCAATAACTAATCACTAACCACAATTGTTCCTAATGACCGATCACTGATCACTATTGTTCCTAACAACTAATCACTAACCATCATTGTTCCTATTGACCAATCACCTACCACTATTGTTCCCAAAAGTCAATCACTAACCACCACTGCTTGTCCCACCTACACAAACCCTCTTTTGGCTATAAAAGTGAGTTATTCCTTCTAAAATTATCACCCTCATGTCCCAACTACTTGCTACCACTGATTCTTATAGTCTGCACTCGATAGAAATCATACTGTTTCTATGACCAAAGACATCTTCCAGTTAGAAATAAGTTAAACTTTTTTTTATTATTTATTATTTATTCTGATAAAACTCTATTTCATTCTGTCCTATTCTGTGTGTTCAGAAAGTGTTACCTTCTTCATATTTGGCTATGCAAATGATCATGACGATGCAATGAATATGTAAACTGGTGCATGACGTCATCGGACGACCTGTTGCTGTTTATGTTGTGTATGTTGCGTTTAATAGTGACGAGCTAAAATGGCACTTTTTAAATGAATTACATGATATAGGACAGTGGGACGACCGTTATTCAGTACAGTCTTAAAAACACGCCAAAAGCTCTATGGTTGTTAAAACACTTTTAAGAGGCTGGGAAACCTTAGATACAGAAAAGAACCGGTTTGTTATGGGTGTATTGAAGAGAACGCAGTGTTTAATACAGTAGTAAAAGATATTTCCAACCAAGAGGTTGACTCGAGCTGAAGCAGCGCGCGCGGGTGGGAGGAAAAGTTTCGCAGTTGTTGATGTCCGTTTCAGTTCCTGTTTCTGTGTACGTGTGTGTACGTGTGTGTGTGCTGGTATTTCTGTGCATTAATGCATGCACGCTGCACGATTTCACCCGCTATCACGCCCCATTAGCGTTCGTTGATGTGCGTGTGAACGGCGCGAGCATGGACTACATTCTCACTTGGACGGGTTCGGGTGCGCGAGCTGTCAGAGACGCGATTTCCAACCGAATCTGGCCCGCCACAATGCGGGAGGTTCACTTCACAGACTACTCCGAGCTGTCTCACGGCTCCAACAGCACCCAGACTCACAACACAGGTCTGACAACGCTCACAAAACTCACTTCTTTTTTTATTTAAAAAAAAAAAAAAAGTTGTGCTAACATATTGTTTTGAACCGGAACGAGCGGGAAGTCGTTGGCTTGTTTTCAAACAGAAGTAGCGAGTTAGCATTTCTCTTTACTCCGTGTGGGCTATTCACTGACAAGCCAACGTGGCCCTGTGACATACAAACCGGAGTTTTTTTGTTTGTTTGTTTTGTTTTTTAACAGTTAACAGAGTTTTATTTGAGATTATGGCTAATAGTTGTATCTGAAAACGTTCACAAAGGTGTTATGAAGGATTGACATTGTCAAGGGAAAACTTTTTGCTTAAACGTTTACATTCTCATACACGCTTACTTCTCTTATAACTTCAAATGTGATGAAATGTAGCCTATTAAACGGAGCCGTTTTACATAGAAAACACAACATAGTAGTTGTTATATTAAATATCAGAGTAATATTCATATGCAGCTTCACTTAATATTACTCCTGTTGCACAAAGAATTTACAGAACAATGCATGAGTGCAAAATATGAGACTGGACCTTTCCCCTCTATTTTCTTTCAAACTGTCGATCCCAGTTCTGCAGATCAAAATGCATTTTGATTCCTAGGTAGATTTGCACTGCCCTACCTGTACAGTATGAAATTAAATATTTATGTACCTGTAATATCCACTGAAAAACATAATAGCATTAAAACATAATTGTGCCAGTACAACAGAGAGATTGTGAGTTCGAATCCTGCAACAGCCAGCCATGCTGTCTGGGTACGAGGGATTGCATACTCTCTCTCTCCCCTGTCAATCGCAGCGACACTAGCCAATCGTGGGCGTCTATGAGCTCGTGTATGTGGAAGAGGGTCGATAGCGTTTTCCTCCAGGTGTGTAACACTGGTTGGCTGACTTTATGTGTCTCGGAGCAAGCACAGGTTAGCCCTGGTTGTTAGCTCGAGTATGATAGGGGAGATCTGGCTGGTGGGTGAGAATTGGCCAAGACAACATTAGGGACAAAATTTGTGGGGGGCTAAAATTGTGACTGCTGCTATGACACTCATCTAAAAGCCACCAATAGGAGGACTTCACAGGATGAAGCAAAACCCATGGACCAGCTACAAATTTTTGTTTGGGCAAGCGATCATTTAAAATACTGACTTGCTCATGTTAATTTATATAACATTACTATCCTACATGCCTGGCCCATTGTTCTGAAATGATAATTTACAGAACAAATTGTACTTATTACCGCAAGCTCACCTTGAAGTACGGGGCTTTTTATGTTGTCCTCATTTTCCCGGCAACGAACAGCTCCAGACTCTTCCTTAATCCCTTTTATAACATGTTTTCTCTAGTAATAACATTGCTACTATTAGGGCTTGTTTCCAGCCATCCTGGGCAAAAACTTCTATAGAGGTGTTCCTCCTCTCCTGCCCATCATTTGATAGCATGTGCTTTTAAAATGCCTACAAAGTTTCCATATCGATCATTAGTAAGTGTCATGTCAGTAGACTTCACCTCTCCAAAAAGGCCTACATGTCACAATCAATCATAGAGAGCTTCCTGGCTTGCCTAAGGATTCTGCTACTGCTATTTTTTTTTCTTTCCAAGGAGGTGGTTGTTTTATCCCAGTTTGAAAGAAAGCTGAGTCACCGCTAGGGAAGTTGACAGTTTAGGGCAGGGGTGTCATACTCAACACAAAGAATTGACCTTTATTTTATTTCTAGCAACCCAGATTCAACCCAAAAGAGCTGAATTGAGTTCAGGGCCTCCTCAAGGGCCCTCCTGTAGCATTGGTGGGATTTGAGATCACAAACTTATTTGAGCACACAAGCTTAACCTCTGAGCTAATATCTTTTGTTTACAGATTGCTGGGTGTGTTGGAATAGGCAAATCAGTCATGTGACCATGTGTGACGTCTGAACGGTTGGTGCATTGTGCAGCAATGGGTCAGAAAAGTGTTTTAGTATTGCTGATGCACATTTGGTCATTTGCAGTACTCATAAAAGAAATTGAGTACCCAAGATGTTATTTAAGTCTGACTAGTGTGTTTACATTTGCTTTACACTAGTTTTGTCCAGAAAATGGTCTATAATCCTACTCAAAACTGTGATCTGATGTTTAGTTTAACTTAAATCTAAAGCTTTCAACTTGTCACACTACTTCCTGGTTCAGAGCCACCTAATTTGCTATGCATATAATATCAAGACACAGAATTTTGCATGCAGGCTAGCAGTGCAATGTGAATGTGACAACAGGATTCTGGGTTTCTTGATACTCAGAATTAAAGCGAGTGTCTTGCACACTAAATCATACTGACTATACTGGAGTTTACGGCTCTTAAAAGCAAGTAAAAATCCAGCCTTAGAAGCTGGTCTGACCAGATATCAGGATCCTAGCACAGTAACCTGTTCAGCCACATTTATGTGGGAAATTTTGATGTAGATAATAGAAATGTACCGATCCTGCCTGCATGCTCAGAGCCTAATTTAATCGATTGATATCAGCTACCTTTTGAATACAATTTAATGTGGCCATGAAATAAAGGTTGTGGGATCCTAATAAGTGTGCAGGATGTAAGCCATTTGGTCATGCTTTTTGCTATTGCTATTTTGATTTGTCATATTAATAAAATAATATGCGCGCTCCTGTAAAGAAAAGTGGCTGTGTTTTAAAGAATAAGCTGACCAAACAGCCATCTGCTGTGATTACAGCTCACTTTAATTCAGTTTAGCTCAAAATTGATCAGATAAGATAAGATCAGATATAGATAAGCAATATCTCGAATTAGGATATAACAAATAATCACACATAACTGTGACACGCCTCCCTCTGAACTGCGGATAAGTCTGTAGTTACGTCTGAGTACCGATGTGCACAATTTCAGTATTAATCCTGCATTTGACTTAACTCGAAAGTGGGAAGGCGGAACTCAGAATCAATACCCGAGTATTCAAACTACGAAGTGGGGGGAAACAACTGATGCCTCCATGTCTTTTGTTAGCAGCAAGCTAGCCAGCTAACTGTAATGAGTGATGTATATTTACCTTCTCAAAACAATGAGCAAACATGTCGGTATGTTGATTTCTAAAGTATTTCTAAAGGAAATACTGGTATATAAAGCATAACTCATTTAAAAGTAAGAAGCTCTACTTTGTTTACTGTTGATGCTGTGAGCAGCCATGTGGATTTGACCGTCACTTACTGAACTCCGGATCGAGGAGACCGTCCCGAGTTCCTGAGTAGGAATTCCTAGTTGACGAAGCATTATCCTTGGGTTTTTTTCTTTAGTCGAACGCAGCATTAGACTCCAGTTCCGCCCCGATCGTGATCAGGATAAAGTGCTTACTGAAGATGATTGAATTCATTTTCTAATGTTAAAGGAGCAGTCTGCAAAGTCACATTGGCAAGCCTTCACATGACCATCCCTTTTTGTAGAAAGCTTTCTGAGTTCCCTTTTAAGGAAAGCCAATAGAACCTGAACAGCCCTGGTCTGGCTAGTAGAAGAGCTGCTGTCAGGGTGAGAAAACGCTAACCGACGCTTTAAATGAAGAAACTAGCCAAGTCCAGTGCATGGCAATATTGTGAATGACTCTAAAGAATTATTTAAAAGTATATTTGTACTTTTAATATTAATATAAAAGTACATAAATAATACAATATGTTAATATAGGGTTATGGAATGAGCTTAAGTGTTACAAACTGCACCTTTAATGTACTTGAAATCTTCATTATACATCTGCAATATCGAGAAAAATAAGTGAATCTTTTATGAATCTTGATCAGATTCATAAAAAAAGCCTGACTGAGACACCCCATGTTAGTGCTTCATTTTGTTATCAGCAACATTTAGTGAGTCATTAAGTATTATGTAAATGCTAACTGTGCCTGTTAGCTTTCATTCATTGTTATCCTCATTAGCCTTTTAAAAGCCAGCTAGAGCAGCAGAAACAGAAGCTCCAACTCATGTGGCTTGCCACCATGACCTCACCTCAGCCTGCTATTGATTACTGCAGGCTGTGGCTGGCACGCCGTTATTTGCTTCTCATTCATACAGTCTAAATGCCAAACTGGCAGGGAGGGGCTGACACGCTGCACGTCAAACGCCTGCTCTTCTGTCTGATTGCTGGTGAGACTTTGACTTTGAGCCAAACTAAAAAGAACTGTTTACCAAGTCTGTGCATGTAGCACCAAATAGCGACGGCTGTGTTTTTTTCCCCCCTTGACCTGCTCCATTTCTCCGCCCTTACCCGACTGAAGGGAGATATAGATTTTGTACTGAAGCTGTCAGCAGCATCCACATGCTGGGAGATGAATAATGTGCCGCGAGGTCAGTGCAGAGGAGGAAGGGTTCACCGACTAGTCACGGCATGGCCTCATGTGCTTCTCAGTCACACAGATAAATTTAAAGAGTCTGCTCTTTGCTGTTTTGCATCCAAATCACACTGCTGTTAGAAATCAGGCGAGGGGTATTTTTGTTCTTAGGCACCATACCGAGAAAGAGCTGGAGGGGAAGTATGAGTTCTGTACAAATCTAGGACAAGCTCAGTCTACCTGAATGCTTACTTTAAAGATGAAATGGAAATCATGACACATAAAAACACATAATAGTAATATTATGCATATGCAGGGGTGGACAAATCATAAATTCATTAGCTAGTAAAAACTACAATGTGCTGCCATGTTTCATGTTTCGGTTGCCCGGAAACATAATTGACAAGGCCGTAAATTGGTAGCTAATGTATTATAATAGCTTATGGCCAGTGAGGTACATTAATACAGGCTAAGAGAAATGAACACGTTTATGATTATCCTCTACTAAAAAAGTTTCTGATGTAGCGCATCATGTTTGCATCTGTGATAAGTCATTGGCCAAAGTTTTGTCTATAATTGTGGTTCCGTCCTCGCATTTCAAATATTATTCGAGTCAGGGTAGCATCTTTATTTTCTCTCGTTATGTTTAAATCCTGTCATTGCATGATGTATGAATTGTGATTCTGTCTAAATATTACTTAGTACTTATTACTTACTTTTTCTAATATTAAAAAGTAAATGGATTGTCCATGTAAAAAGGCTAAAACAGTATTAGAGGACGACGATTTTGCTGATTAATCGGCACCATTAACCGATTGCTGGAACTATGGGTTATCTGCAAAAATCCACATCGGTTGCGTCAGTTGCAGGAGCGGCTGAGAAGGTTCCGCTGTCATTACACAGTACGAGAGCGGCCTCTAGAGGCGAAATAAAAACTGTCGCTGACAAATTTTGTTTTGTTATTTGAAGTGTTTTTTTTTTACTCATTTTGGATGTGTCTATTGTTATTTGTTATGTGGAGTGTTACTTTTCGGTTCAGTTTGGATGTCTATCTTTTATTTACTTTAATATGTATTAATAGTTAATATATATTAATATTTATGTATTTAATTAATTTTTTAAAAGTACAGTAGATTTTCATTGTACAGTCAGTACTGTTTACTTTTGTAACAAAGTTCAGCAATATTTTACTTTGAATATTATGTTTTCATTCAGTATCAGTTTAAAAAACATTGGTTGATTAATCGGTTTTCAGCAGGTACTGCCCAACTTAGTTATCGGTATCGGTAAAATCCACTACCGGTCGACCTATAAACAGTATGCCTAGAACAGTATGCCTAAAATTATGTCCAAAGTTTTTCAGGTCTAAATTATGTAATGTTGAAGACAAAACATATTTTTTAGAAAATATCATTTATGAGCATACAAAATTGACACAGTTTTGAACTGTTGCATGATGCAAGGCGGTAAAAAACAACACTAATTTAAAAATTTTTTTAAAAAACTCGTTTTTAAAAATCTAAGGCAATCATTGGAATCTGACACAAAAACGTTTTTAGATGTTTTTTTTTATGTAGAAAGTTAGTAAAGACTGAGAATGACAAATATGCTAGAGAGCTTCAGAAGTTAATGTTAATTTACAGTACTGCTCTCAAGTTATTTAAAGGTGATTTACATTTGATATTTTTCTAAAACTAAAATTGACCGTACAGAAGCATAGACACTATGCATGAAAGAGTTAACTGTGAGCTGAGTGCATGCCAGTTTTGCCAGTGTTTTCACATACCTACGTGTTCGTGATACAGAAACAGTCTGTGCTAAGTGCACGCTAAAAATAAAACCATATTATCAGGAAAAAGTCATTGTGTTTGGGTGGAATAGCAAAAAACAAGAGT
This sequence comes from Cranoglanis bouderius, assembly GCA_023630585.1. Classification (NCBI taxonomy): domain Eukaryota; kingdom Metazoa; phylum Chordata; class Actinopteri; order Siluriformes; family Cranoglanididae; genus Cranoglanis; species Cranoglanis bouderius. The sequence continues at coordinate 23,114,591 of CM042539.1, forward strand.
GTTTTGTTTTTTGGGGTGATTGTATGACCAGGGACATGGACTGTATATCAAGGCACAAAAGGTCTGTTTTAATTTTAGCAGTGCATTCTTTTTAGCAATACGACAAGGTGTACAAAAAAACTGACTTCTAATCTGTTTAAAAAGGTCAATCTTTGTTAAGACACTGGAGTAGGCAGTGGATTTGAGGGCACCGTGGGACGGTAAGATATTGTGTTTCAGAGTCCGTGCACTTTTAAGCTTATCTCAGCACTTTTTTTATCTTTGTATTGATTTTTGTGGGGGGGGGGGGGGGGGGGGGATGGGCTTGTAACTCGAGAGGTCAGTGTCACCACAAAAGCCAGCTGATCAACAGGTTATAGAGGTCACCACATGGACATGCACAGTTTACGACCCAGCAGCCATAGGTTGGGACCTTGTTATGCAGTTTTGCTCGACATGTAGTTCAAGCCATGAAGTATACACTGTACACCTGCACATTCATCAGCAAATCATGTGGCAGAATCACAATGCATAAAAGCATGCATCTGTTTACATCAAACATCAGATTGGGGAAAATGTGATCTCAGTGACTTGGTTGTTGGTGCCAGACAGGCTTGTCTGAGTTTTTCAGAAACTGCTGATCTCCTGGGATTTTCACTCAAAACAATCTTTAGAGTCTAAAGAACGGTGTGAAAAGAAAAACAAAAAACATCCAGTGAAAGGCAGTTTTGCTGGCAGAAACACCTTGTTGATGAGGGAGCTCAGAGGAGAATGTCCAGATATTTTTTGAGCTGACAGGAAGGTTACGGTAACTCAAATAACCACTGTTTACATCCGTGGTGAGCAGAAAAGCATCTCAGAACAAGAGCAGAAGACCACATCAGGTTCCACTCCTGTCAGCCAAGAACAGGAATCTGAGGCTACAGTGGGCACCGAAACTGGACAGTTGACGATTAAATATCACGTGGTCTATTTCTAATCATTAACCGAAACTCTTAACAGTGCGAGATTTTATGCGTTGTGCTGCTGTGACGTCATAACAAGCAGAAAATTAACAGCGTTTTGCAAACTTGATGAAGACTATGCAGTAGCTGCCGGTTGATTTGATTTGCAAACTAAATGCCGCGTTTGAGCACCAAATGGATGGAAGGAGCGTGGTGCGATTAGTCACCCCAGAGTGTGTGTTAATGAGAAGCTCAGGCGCGAGGTGACACGCTGAGCCACTGACACGATCAGGGTTTGATGAATTGAGCTTAGGCGTTAATGAGGGAGAGTAGTGAACACTCCACACACACACACACACACACACCCCATTCCCCGACGCAGTGTCCAAACTGCTGTCCCAGCACAAATGCACACATACACGCTAACAACTGCAGCTACCAGCTACTCTGTTTACGTCCTGCAGTGTCCTGAAGCCATGACACCCAGTACAGGCATCTCTTCACACTAATTGCGCCACCTCTCTGAGCAGAAAATTAAATGAATGTGAATGAATTAAGGCTGTGATTAAATGAGTGGTCAGGCCATGAGTGGGCGAGTGCACTGCTGTGCGAGGTGGACTTGCTGACCCGTCTGCATGCTTCACCGAACATGGCCTAAAGCACTCATAAGGTTTCAGCATATTAGGTAGTTAATCAAGAAAGTCTACTCCTGACCAATCAATGAAGGATGCTGAGTTGTGTGTGAAAATTACAAAGTTTGGTAATAGAATCAGGAAGCATGTGAACATGACCAACTTCTCCAATTACCCATGGCAAAACTGTTGGTATTTTTTCTGTGTGAAAAAGTTCTACTTTTAGTCAGTGATTGTTGAGGTAAAAGAGCCACAGACAAGTGTATTTACTTTCTGCATCTGAAACTCAAGAAATATTTAAATTTACGTATTAATCATGTGACAAACTTTTAATCCTCTGTAGAAATCTAGTCTATAGGCCTGTTCATGTTAATATTCTCAAAATGGTAGTATGCAGGTACAAATCTTGGTGCCTCACACATAGCTTCACAGTAGCAGTTACTGTCTGAATGGAAGTTCTCCTCAGAGTGCGATTTCTCAGTGGATTTTCTTCTTCAAATTCCCACTAGGTGTGAGTATGTGTATGTGTGTCTGATGTGTTAGCAGCTTTGCGATGCCCTGCACCCAGTTTGTTCAGGATATTTATGTAGACGGAGCAGTCAAGAAACACTTGTGAAGAAACACAGCAGCGTTTGTGTTTGTTGTGAATGTTGTGTAAAACCTGCCTCCCTCAGATACTGCAGGGTTAAAGGTCATGATCCCTACATTGGATCTCTCTTGGAAAAAACATTAATCAGAGTTCTTGAAATTATCAGGGGATTCAAAGATAACATTGATTACAGTATAGATTTTCACTCAGCTTGTCTTTCTGGAACTCATACTACAGTATGTGTGCAATTGAAATTAGCATTAGACTTGTGTTTTTGTGATCAAAGTGTTAGCAGAACTTTGAATGAGCCACGCTGTATCATTACACAGTCCTTCCAGAAATTAATGCAAAATCAGTATTCGGAGGAGATTGTAATTTTTCAAAATTACCGGAGATTTTCCACAGATTTGGGCCAAGACGTGTGACATTATCACAACGCGCCAAGTGACGTCATCACAGCGCACATTCAGCCAAAGCCCTCTTCGATTCACGTGCGTCGCACATGAGTACAACTAAAAGGTAAAAAAAGCACTGCAAAAGACCGTACAAAACAATTTTGTGCAGTTGCAATTTCACCAATTCAAGTAGTTTTCTGCAAAAAAAAAAAAAGCACAAAAAACTACGCAAATTGCATTTCAAATTTCAAAAAAAGCTGTAGCAAAATCAAGCAAAAAAAACCTCTGCGAAATCCTGTATGGACTGATTAAAGGAATAACACTGCCCTGCATCAGATTTGCTGAGTAGGATGTGATAGTTGTTTCTTACTAATTTTTGGATGCTGAGTCCAGATATGCTGTTAGTTTTGCTCTAGAACATCACAACTTTTCACAAAGCCTGATGTCCAGTGTAGAGCTTTTTTGCCTAAGGTGGACCATAAACGTTAGAGCTATTGCCAGATACACTGCCACCAACACAGGAAACACTATGTTTATGTACAATAGGTGAGAGCAACATTTATCATTTTCCTCTGATTAGCCCTTATATGAATGCTAGGCACACTTACATGCACACAAAACTCCTGATTTCAGGGATTTATAAATGACCAGTGAAAGACGGAAATGCGAGCACAGCCCAGATGATTTCTGCTACATCTGTGGGTGTTTTGCAACATCCAAACAACGGCAGAAAATTATAGACTTTAGCAAAATGATTAAAAACTTCATTCTTATTTTGTGGGAAAACAGTACGTGATAGGGAATTTTCAGTGGCATATTTGAACTCAGCATGACCAAAATAGGTGAAAACAAGTGTGATTTGCAAAACAGCATAAACTTTTTTTCTAGATGCAGGGTGGTGTAATAATAATAATAATAATAATAAAAGATGTCATTTTTGCTGGGATGATTTTTGAATCGTGATTCCCAAATTCCCCAATTCTCAGAAGTTTAATGACTAAAAGCCTTTTCAGCCAGGCTGCACAGTTTATGAATAAAAAATGTGTAAGATGAAAACTCTAAACAAACACAATTTTCAGTAAACATTGTTTTTGCATGTTAAAAACTGACTTACTCATTAAAACTGCTTACAAATGCCTACTCTTAGACTTTTATCTATCTTTATAAATTATCTATTTTGGGGGGGTAACTGTTAGCGGTGTAAAAATATACTCTGGTCACGATTCGATTCATGATACTGGCTTAAAAAATATTTTAAACAAAATTTGAATGAAGGACTGTTATGTCTGCAAAGACTCCTCTTTTATTTCTGCATCATAAACAATGCAAAACAATGTGCGTTTTTTTTTTTCTGTATGAAACTAAATGAATCATAAATTGCTATGAGCAAAGGTTCACTATTGTGAACAAAATGTACTACGTCATATCTTAAAACTAAATAAATAGATTTGTAAATTCTCCCGAAAATTCTATTGAATCAGCAAAGTCTCTGACCTTGGGGATATGATCGATTGAAACATAATGAGCTCCACAGCAGCACCTGAGCCTTCATTTTAACTGGAAATAGAGCTCCAAAGTCGGCTAAAATGACGACCTCGACCTCTTTCTCGGGCACTGTAGATTGCAGCGACACAGGGCTGGCATCATTTGAAAGCTCTTTTTAACTGTTATAACATGATGGTGAACTGCATAATGTATAATGTACGTCTGTCATTGTGATCTGGAGCTATCGGGCCCAGTGCATAATCTATATATTTTATATATTTAGTTAAGAGTTATGGCTGCCACTGGTTCAAGTAGGTTATGAGTGTTGAGAATTCGCTCCACGCATTACATCTCTAATGCACATGATTAATGTTTATATGCATTACAGTGAGCACCGTTGTGACCGTTGTGTGTAGGTGGAACACGCAAAACATAAAGCAAACACATTACAATGTAGGTCAGGGTTTTCCCTGTTCCAGTCCAGAGAGATTTCTCAGCCTACCTTCTAAACCGGGTAATTATTGAATTGTGGATCCCCAATGTAGATTAACCTACTTTATACCACAGCACTGTTGAATCCTCGATCAAATCAGGAAACTGATGGTGCAGGAGTGTAATGTGCAGTGTATGGCACTGATCCAGTAGAAAACTATTTGGATCTGATCGTGTTGCTACAGTTTGAAATAGATCTTCTTCCTCTTTCTCTGTTGGTGTGTGTCCATGAGCCACCTGCTTATTATGGTGCATCCACCACCATTCACAGCTGCAAATAAGTGGGTGAACTAAAAATAACTTCAGCCGGGCAGTTGCAGCTGGCAGTGAACCAAGTTGCCAAAGTAAAATTGCCTGGTTGTCTTCTGGGTCAGAAAGGCATTTGTCTCTTTCACACACTCACTGCACTGCTGCTTTCCCAAACCCATATAGATAATATAAAACACGGGAGCCATTTTGTTGATACTAAACATCACATGATCGTAAGAAGAGGGTTTGTTTTTTTTTTTCAGTGAAAGATGAGAAGTATTTAATTTGGTCATTTTTAAGATGAAGTCTTTGAAGTCTCACTTGTAAACTATCATAAGTTATTGATTATGATCAGTGGAAAAATCATAAATGCATTAACCTGTGCATGTTTGTCAATTGAATGTCATAGCAGAGTTAATGTAAGGAGTGCATATAGATCTATATCCTTGGATTCCAGTGTTCACATCACATTAAGGCTGGGCAGTATGGCGATATAATATCAGTTTCATGATAAATGATGTCACAATGTTTTATTGATAGTGTTTTTTCTTTATAGTTACAAACTTAAGATTTTGTACTTCAGCTTTAAAAAAAAGTTAAAATCTTTACAGATTTTTTTCTCCTTTTCACAGTGTTAATCTAAAAAAATGTGTAAACAAAAATATTTCTTTTAAATATAAAAATTAAATATTTTTATAGTCATTAGGAATTCAAAATAAGTAGCTTGAGCTATACAGTACCCCCAAAAATATTGGAACAGCAAGTTCGTATTCTATTGCTTTCACTGTGCACTGAAGACATTTGGGTTTGAGATCAAAAGATGAATATGAGACGACAGAGTAGAATTTCCGCTTTCATTTCCTGATATTTACATCTAGATGTGTTAAACAATTTAAAACATGTCACCTTTTTTTACCACAGGCACCAGGGGTACTGATTTGTCCACTTTTTCATTTGTTTTAAGCTCAGATCTGATCTTAAAAATGTTTAAGAAATGAGGCCCCAGCTATTTTACAGGTGAGATTTAGTCTTGAAAATCTATCTTGCCCTGACAGCGATTCTCGTAGCTAAAGGTGAAGCTCAGTCCTGATTCCTGGCCAGGAAGAATCTCTCCATGAGAGACTACTTTGTTTGAGCAAACACAAGGCTTTCAGAAGTGGTGTCATGTGACTGGAGGAGCAGCTTTAGACTATGTTGCTACTGCTGGCTACAATTACTTCCTTGCCTTTAAGCAAGTACTAATAGGTAAAAGCGCATGTTGTTGATACTATGGAACAATGTAACCTATATATGTTAGGAGCTAAAGTATTGTTTTCAGCGGTATGGCCGTGAAAGGGAGCAACACACAGCCTCTAGGCTTGCTCTAGTCAAATTATGTAGTAAAATTTCAGGCGTTGTGTAAGACACCTTACCTACTAAACACACAGAAAAACATATGCATGATCGCATTAGACAGCAGATTTATTACTATTTCCTACTTATAAAAAAGATGAATTTCTCCTTTTCAGTGCATTGTCTTGTTCAGTTCTTGAAGTATTACATGCTGGACAAGGTGTGAAATGAGCAGTAAATGAACGTCTATTAAAAGTATGTCAGGGTAGCAGAGCTGCTGAGATAGAATCAGCTGATGGAGGAATGTTCCGGAGCTGCGGAGTGACTGACTCACTCTCGAGGGATTTGGTGGAGCTCGTATCCCTTTGCCAGAGACACATATTAGACTCACTGTTTTACTCGTAAGGCTGCTATGTAAAAAGGCCTATTTTATAGCACATAACACAAATATGTGAACATTATAATGCAAGTAAATGTGTACAGGTTTACACTTTTATCAAAGGTAAAGATGTTATTTGCTCCCTTTCTCTCTGTATGAATGTAAAAAATAAAAATAAGCATCTACACTCACCGGACACTCCAGTCAGCCAATCACGTGGCAGCAGCGGAATGTATAAAAATCATGCGGATGCAGATCAAGAGCTTCAGTTAATGTTCACATCAAACATCAGAATGAGAAAAAAAAATGTGACTCACAGTGTCTTTGGCATGGTTGTTGGTGCCAGACTATTTCAGAAACTCCTGATCTGCTGATTTTTATGCATAATAGTCTCTAGAGTTTACAGAACGTGATGTGGGGGAAAAAAACACCCAGTGAGCGGCAGTACTGCTTGCTGTGATGCCTTGTTGATGCGAGAGGTAAGAGGAGAACAGCGAGACTGGTTCAACCTGACCAAGGAAAGGCTACGATCCCTCAAATAACTGATCTTTACAACCATGGTGATCAGAAAAGTATCACAAAATGCACAACATATCAAACCTTGATGCAGAACAGCATAAGACCTCATCGCGTTTCAAAAGTATATCGTATCTGGAATTTGCTCAGAATGTGTACTGACTTGCCACTTGCAGTGAAGGAAATGTTCTTCTAAAAGTAGCATTTATCTACCAGAGAGGGCAGAATTACAAAAACATATAGAAGCACAACGTCAGAAATCACAAGTCTGGATTTTTCCCGACTAGCTCACTTTTAGTTTTCAGAATTTCATATATATAAAATGTTAAAATATCAGAGCTATGAACACATCTCTAGCCCTCAGCTTATTTTTGAATCTATCTTTTCAGTTACTGTCCTGCGTGTGCTACACAATGTTCTTAAAATTTTTACACCTTTTTTAAACCAGTGCTACCACCTAAAAAACTTAAAGCTGTATCCACACGTCTTTGCTCGCACATCAGTGATCAAAGCAGAGCAGACTCCCCGGTTTCGCTGTCTCCTCGACACACCAGAACCCCAGAAATAGCAGGGCTGGTGTATGACTCATGGTGCCTCAGCTGAGTCTCTCTTTTGTCACACGAACTCAAGTGAGGAACCTGTTAGACTCAGACAGGGCTCATGCTCATGCAGGGCTAACTGAACATCCCGGATACTTCTTATGAACCTACACACAAATCTTCCAGACACCAGGTCCTCAGAACACACACAGACCCACCTAGAAGCGGCAGATAACGTCCCCAATTAGGAAGAAGATGCATACTTTGCAGCCGAAGCGCACACACACACACACAAAATTCTTGGCCACCCTTACAAGAGGTCACTAAATGCATGAAACAGAAACAGCAGGAGGCAGAACAAGGTGAAGACGCCTTCTCTTGCTGTCATTGTGCCGTGCTGTGAGAGAGAGAGAGAGAGAGTGAGGGAAGGAGAGAGGGAGGGGGAGCAGAAGGGAGGGAAATAGGGAGGAAGGGAGGGAGTAAGAGCGAGAGTGGAAAGAAAAAGCAGCGAGAGAGGATCGGCTCGCAGCACTAGCTGGCTGGCAGGAACTGCTCGAACGCCACTGACGAATGAGCTGTCTAGCCGTGAGGCTGGGAAAAGCGACAGCTTGTGACAAGCTTGACAGGAGGATGAACATAATGCGCACCTTGCCTCGCTTGCTTTCAGATACCGGCCAGAAGAAGACGCCTGACAAGAAGGATGGACGCCGTATGTCCTTCCAGCGACCCAAGGGGACCATCGAGTATTCCGTAAGTGAAAGCCTTCTTCCTTTTTGCTGTATTGTCTGTGTGTATGTGCATGTGTTTGTCTGGTTCAGCATCCTGTCCTGATTTGTGCACTTTTCATCCTGATGTTGCTGTCAGCGTTTGTGTATACTTAACATAACGTGTTTACAGCAAAGCCATCGGCACGTGCGTGCATGCTGCATTTCCCTTCGGACGCATTCCGATAAGAAAGTCAGTAGTGTCAGATGTCCCGCGTCGGTTCACTGTCTGCAGGAAGATGGAGCTGGATGTAAACAACATGGATAGCGTATGGGAAGAGAAACAGCTGTGTGATCCTTCAAGTGTGTGTGTGTGTGTGTTTGGGATATATATTTTATAGCGGTTTATAGTTTTTCTTTCTGTTTGGATTATTGTGAAAATGCACTCGTTCCTGTCAGTCATTACCATGCATACCAGCAGTGTTCACAAATGACCTTCTGTCTACATTAGCATTTTTGGGTGATTTGGTGTGTGTGTGATGTGAGAGACTGAAAGAGCGTGAGACTTGTATACATAACAAGCAAGAGAGAGCGAGAGAGAGAGAGAAGGGGGCACGAAAGGGAGACAGGAAGGAGGGGTGACGAAGAGAAGGGGAACAGATGAAGAGGGAAAAAAGGAGAGGGACTGAGCCAGAGAGAGACAAGAAGCGAGAAGAGAGCAATCATTCTGGCTTATTCTGCCTCACATGTTCTTGAAATGACCCCCAAATTTCCAGCTGCAGGCAGACTGCCTTCTTACCCAAGCCTTGCCAGGGTCAGACACAACCAGCCAGCACTCCTGCCGTTGATGAACAGTGCTGTCCACCGGTGTTGTAACCGAGCCCAGCAGATTGGCACCTGACCCTGTTGATAACTGGCACCAAGCAGAACCCGAGTCGGCCATCTGTGCCACGCTGTGGGGTTGTCATGGGTTATAACTGCAGCCTGCCATCCTGGTCCTCCAGAGCCTTTCCTGTGATGCCCAGCAGCCTCGGGGATCACTCCAGCCCTCACGCCCCTCCCTTCTCCCACCTTCTCTTCCCCCATATCCGTCTTTGTCGCCTAAGAATGACTGGCAGGGCCGATTATTTTCCTCAGCAGAGCGTGGAAAGGGTGCAGGGGAGGGATTTGTCACAGGTTGAGGAGGAAAGGGGCAGTGAGGGACACAAACATGGGCTCCGCCAGCTTCAACCTTTCTGTTTGCATGCATAGAACAGGGTATGTTTCTCACTGTCTTCTCTCCCTACACCAGTTGCCCTCTACTGCAACTTCCGCTAATTGGGAGTTGGATGGGAAGGAAATGGGGGCGGAAGACGACAAGACATGTCGATGGCGCTATTCGTGTCAATCTGCCCGGGGCCATTGCAGAGATTCTGAAGTGACTTGAACGTTGACATTTGCTAGTGCTTGGAATGTCTCCTGCGATTTGAGCAATTCTAGGCCAGGCCTTATCTCTTCATAACCACCGTTGTTTTAATCTCACAGTTTTTTAATCTCCAGTTGGTGAAAAGAGAGGCAGGCCTTGAGCCTCCATCAAGAAACAATGCTTGTCAAGAAGAAAATGGGGAAAGAAGTGGGGAAAACATTAACCACTGCAATCCATCTGCTTAGCCACCGAGAAAGCAACCAGTTCAGTAAGGTCCATGTATTGGCTCAGTCATTTCAAATGGTGTTTGGACTCTAGAGGAAATGCAGGAAAAACACATTATAGGCTACAGATTTTTTTTCCATGTCTTCCTTGTTGATTTCTGTGAAAAATCATTAGCATATGCTATTCTCTGTGCGTATACATAGACCAGAGTGACTGATTTCAGTGCTCAGTATAACCTGAACTCTCAATATTTATAGGCAGCATGACCACCAATAAAAAATGTAAACAAGCATTAAGCAACAACATAGCTGCTGTCCACAATGCTATGTATTCTCTTCTCATAAGAGTATGAGTTCATGCATCATGTAACTTTTTTCTATTACTTGAACCCCTTGTAACATTCAGCCATATTGACCAGTTCATTGCAGATTCTCCAGAGCACCACTGATTGCTCGCTGGCATGCTGGTGCTTCAATAGACGCAGGATAGCTACTCAAGCCGAAAATATCTCAGGAGAATGTTCTCAGGTCTCAGCTGCATTATCAAGAGCCACTGAGCAATTTCCAGACTAAACATTAACACAGCCGGCCTTCTGCTGTAATGACACTTAGAGTGGGCACCTTACACATTACATTGCCAAAGCGCTTGCTGTTTACTTTTTTTTTTTTTTTTTTAATTATGCGAAAAACAAAGAGGACATTTCAGTGTGACCTTGGGCAGAATGCATCAAGCTGTCTTTCTTATACCAATTTGCCAGTCGGAGTGCCAAAAAAAAAAAGTCACGGCTACCCCTGGACTAACTCTGGAGGTATTGTAGCATTGTGACTGATTGAAAGCTGCTTGGTGTCTTGGTTGTCATTAATTAATCCAACATGCCAAGCTTAGTAATAAACAGCAGTAAAGAAAACAGGCATGAGATAGTGCTGGGCAATTTTGATGATTAATTCGGTTAATTCGAATTAATGTTTTAGTGCAATTTTCAAAATGTTCTAATCAAGATTGTACGTGTTTATATACAGTATATGCATATTTAAATTTATAATTAAAACATACATAAATGCCGTTTAAAGTTTAAACCAATACAAAGGAAAAACACAGCCTTCTTAACTTGATAAACACCACCTACAGCCTGCGCTACTCCCAAACACTGTGCAATTTAAAAAAAAACAACACCAAAATAAACAGGCAGCACTTCGCCCAAGACTTGGCTCAAAGCAAAGAAAGGTTCAAATATCTATAAATAATTTATATATATATATATATATATATATATATATATATATATATATATATATATATATAATATAAATAAAAAATTTTGTTGTTTTTTTTTGGTCACCCGGCCCTACCATGAGATGAGAGGACACAAAGCTGTGTCTGTTCACGTAGCAAGTTTAAGGCCATCATCTCTCAGCAGTTCCTCTTAACATGTCGTTGAGTCTTTCCGTTTTGGTCAGGAAAGTGTTGCCCACAAACTTTCTACTTCTTCTGGAGTCACAACACACACTAGACATTGTTCTCAGAGGAGAGCAGAGAAGCCCTGTCCCATGTCTTGTCTCCAGCACAGGCTCTCTTGTTTTTGTATTTTTGGTTTGTTTTGCTTTTTTGCTGTTGTATGCACGATGCCAGACAGGAGGCAGGAGAGTCATCCTCTTCTCTTTCTGTCTTTCTCCCAGTGTTGTCTGAAGGACAGAATGTCACGTCCTGACGTGACCACAGAGCTAAAATTAGGCCTGTAAACGATCAGCGGCACAGTTAGGCAGCACATTCCACAAGGCTATAGTAATGACAGTGTCACTATGGCAACTGTCATGCTGAAACTGCGAGCTCAGGCCTGGAAATTGGGAGCCGTCTGCGCACTCCTCCTCTGATTTTACATTCTGCTTGATCACACCATCCACCGAAATATTATTTCCATTACGACGACACTCTTCCTCGTGCTATGTGGTGATTAGGGATTGTCCTTTCACCTTTCTTTCCCTGTTGCCTTTTTAGTAGCACTCTGCAGGATTGGGTTTGTCTGTGAGTGTACACATGCAAAGAGCTTAGTTTCTGTTTTCATACCACTGTATATTTTTGGAAACCGCTGCTCGTGAACACAGAATTGTAAGATACTATCTCCCATTTATTCTTAACCCAGGTCAAACCTTCACAGGCCTACTGTACTTCACTCTGACAGAAGAGTGGCAGTTTTGTTTTGTTTTTTTTCCGTACATCCAGACTCTCCCCACTTTGAAAACTTAAAAATGAACTAATCATTATCAAGACAAAGGATACAGACTATGGATGTGCATTTTGGTCAGCTCTAGGTTTAATCCACTGACTCAAATTATATTTTAATTCCTGGGCACAATAACATGATAACCTGTCATGGTTGGATTTGGCTGTTAGCTGTTCTGTTCACTCACCTCTGCCAGCATCACATGTAGGTGTTACCGTAGTAAAGGATGCTGTTCGAGTCTGACTGGTATTTATTTTCACTTGTGTTTTGACTATGAAGTGAAGACAGAACTAGTAGTCGAGTTACATGACAATTCTGCAATGCATACCACACACAGATTAAGAATAAACTGTGTCCTGTATCCTAACTGGACACTCTGTAGACAAACTAAGTTTATACATGTGTCAATATAGAAGCTGATGAAGACGCCATTATTTGTCCAGTACATTACAGTTCATTGACATTTTTTTTCTCCACATATCCCAGGTTGTTAGGAAGTTCTGGTCAGAATGCAGGGTCAGACACAATACGGCGCCAGTGGAGCAGACAGGTTTAAGTTCCATGCTCAAGGGCCCAACAGTGGCAGCTTGGTGGACCTGGGGCTTTCCTTTCTGATCCAAAGTTATGCACATGTGGGGAGGTCGTATTTTCTGACCTCTGACTAGGAAAAAAAAAAAAACACCCCTCAAAAACACCCCTCAACTCGAAATGCCTACTCAGGAATTTGGGACGGTCTCCTCAACCCAGAGTTCAGCAAGTTACGTCACATCAACATGGCTGCTCAGAACAGTAAACAAAGTAGCGCTTCTTACCTTTAAATGAGTTATCAACATCAACATTACCATAACAACAAGAAGCACATGAGTCCAGTCAGCTTTTTAAATAGTGCTGCTTGTTTTAAATTAAGTCCATCACAACATAATATCATCCAAGTGTGAGTACTGAACTGACAGTGAGAAGACGAGTTTGTGAGCGTGGTAAAGTTGCTCAGCGTTTCATATTTACATGATATTTTGGAGCAAGGATGCTCTGGTGGTTGAAAATAACTTGCACACATTGTCCATTGCTAAAATGCCTTTACTCATCTTCTAGTGTCATTAACTAATGTTAAAAGCTACTGTCTGTAAATAACAGCACTAAAACATAGGTTTTTCTTTACCCTTTTTATTGAAGTTAGTTTTGTGACCTGCATGTGCCTCAAGATGATTAAATATTCTTCTAAATAGCAGATCATTAAAAGTATTACCCATTACTGTACGTAAACATAACTAGTGTTACCACGTCACTGAGTTTTTTTGGTCTAGAATCCGGGATTCCTGTGCTTCATGCTTTGAAATGAGCGTCATCTGTTTCGTCTCTGTACAAGTTCCCACCTCTAATGCCACTGCAGCCAATTGGACTAGTAACTAGTAACTGTAGCCAATCAGAATATTTTAAATAAGCATGCCCCCTGCATTTGAGATCGATTTCCATTTTGTTGTTGATCCTGCCTTTAATAAATAAAGGAAAAATCAACATTCGTTTGCACAGTAATGTATTGATCATTGCTGCTTTCTGCGAGTACTCGAGTGTACTGACCCGTTCCTGCAAAAGACAGGCGTGTACTAGCATAGCATTCAGAAGTGCATCCTAATGTGTGTCCCTAACAATCAGCAGCATCTGTTCTCTTCCAGAGCGGCTATCAACCACACTGTCTATCACTTTTTAATTCCAGCATCAAAAAAACATGAGCATTTTTCTTGTACATCAGTGAACTGCCAGTGATTCAGTGCTCCTGCTGTTGAGGTCAGTGATTTTATAATATGCTTTTTCTCTGCTCTGCTGACGTATTTATTGTGAGCACTAACTGCTGAGCGTCTTCTCGACTTAATAGGAATTATGGAATAATGTTTTATTTCCACACAGAGCTATGCATTATTGGTTAATCCGGTACACAAGCAGTCAATGAGCCATGGAGTTACAGCATGCACTTACACCATGTTCACATTGTTTACTTCTGACATAAGCCATGGCGTTCCCATTCCAGCAACTGGAATATCATAACTCCATTATCTAACAAGAAAGAGACATTAGTGGCTACTGAGGGGATAGCGAGGTGAGTTTGGTATTTATTCGCACGGAAAGTGGCTAGAAGCTAAAAATAAATAGGCCATGGAAGAGGCGCTCGCAAAATGCACTCATAGGGAATCAATGTTCGGTGTCAGGCCGAGAGGAGGAAAGAAAGCCGCGAGTGCAGAGGCGTTAGGAATATCGACTACTATGCTATACTAGAGGTGCCAATTTATATTTTATTTTATTTATTTAGGGTTTTTTTTGTTTGTTTGTTTTGTTTTTCAGAAACTCTGAGGAATTTTGTCTCGTTCAGTCATAAAGAGAAGAAAAACAAAACACTCCATCAAACTATTTGAAAGCTTGGATGAAGAAGGCAGTGGGAATTTTTAACAGTAATGCTTAGAAACCGTGAAAGTCAATCTACTATAAGCACAAAACAGGCAAATTTATCTAATGTCTCAACTAATATTTCAATATTAATGTATCTTTTCAATGGTAATAATAAATAAAATTAGGATGAAAGAATCATTAATGACTCAAACATGAAATTTGAAGCCTTTTTTTTTTTTCTTGGGAAGCAACATCGGAGCGTCATGAGCTAAAAAAGAAAACTGAAGTGCATTCCTGAAAATAAAAAATAAATACCAAAGTAATCAAAATGTAAATAAGCACTAAGTAACATATCAATCCTTTTAACGAGGCACATTAAAATTAATTCCTCCTTTTTTACTCGAAGAGCATTTTTAAGGACAGCTTAACGGCTAAATTAGTGCTAAGTGCTAAATTATAGATTAAATTATACTTGACCTAATGGATGAACATGATTGGCTAGCATCTGAATCTAGAAGGAAATTAGAGGAGAAGCAGGAATATCATGAGCCTCTGTGTTGAAAAGTAGCTCATATTCACTGAAAAGTAGCTCATATTCACAAATTTTACCCAGATTTCTTCCAGGTTTCAGTCATAGCCATTACATACAGTGGGGGAAAAAGTATTTGATCCCCTGCTGATTTTGTACGTTTGCCCACTGACAAAGAAATGATCAGTCTATAATTTTAATGGTAGGTGTATTTTAACAGTGAGAGACAGAATAACAAAAAAAAAATCCAGAAAAACGCATTTCAAAAAAGTTATAAATTGATTTGCATTTTAATGAGGGAAATAAGTATTTGACCCCTTCGACTTAGTACTTGGTGGCAAAACCCTTGTTGGCAATCACAGAGGTCAGACGTTTCTTGTAGTTGGCCCCAAAGTTTGCACACATCTCAGGAGGGATTTTGTCCCACTCCTCTTTGCAGATCCTCTCCAAGTCATTAAGGTCATTTTCAATGCCCTGGCTGAGGGAAGGAGGTTCTCACCCAAGATTTGGGCCCCATCCATCGTCCCTTTGATGCGGTGCAGTTGTCCTGTCCCCTTAGCAGAAAAACACCCCCAAAGCATAATGTTCCCACCTCCATGTTTGACGGTGGGGATGGTGTTATGACTTGGGGTCATAGGCAGCATTCCTCCTCCTCCAAACACGGCAAGTTGAGTTGATGCCAAAGAGATCTGACCACACCCGACCACAACACTTTCACCCAGTTCTCCTCTGAATCATTCAGGCAAACTTCAGACGGGCCTGTACATGTGCTTTCTTGAGCAGGGGGACCTTGCGGGCGCTGCAGGATTTCAGTCCTTCACGGCGTAGTGTGTTAACAATTGTTTTCTTGGTGACTATGGTCCCTGCTGCCTTGAGATCATTAACAAGATCCTCCCATGTAGTTCTGGGCTGATTCCTCACCGTTCTCATGATCATTGAAACTCCACGAGGTGAGATCTTGCATGGAGCCTCAGACCGAGGGAGACTGACAGTTTCTTCCATTTGCGAATAATCGCACCAACTGTTGTCACCTTCTCACCAAGCTGCTTGGCGATGGTCTTGTAGCCCATTCCAGCCTTGTGTAGGTCTATAATCTGGTCCCTGACATCCTTGGACAGCTCTTTGATCTTGGCCATGGTGGAGAGTTTGGAATCTGATTTATTGATTGCTTCTGTGGACAGGTGTCTTTTTACAGGTAACAAACTGAGATTAGGAGCACTCCCTTTAAGAGAGTGCTCCTAATCTCAGCTTGTTACCTGTGTAAAAGACACCTGGGAGCCAGAAATCTTGCTGATTGATAGGGGATCAAATACTTATTTCTCTCAGTAAAATGCAAATCAATTTATAACTTTTTTGAAATGTGTTTTTCTGGATTTTTTTTGTTGTTATTCTGTCTCTCACTGTTAAAATACACCTGCCATTAAAATTATAGACTGATCATTTCTTTGTCAGTGGGCAAACGTACAAAATCAGCAGGGGATCAAATACTTTTTTCGCCCACTGTATCCTATAGCCACAGCAGATCTCTCAAGTTGTGAGAGAAACCCTGTTGTCCAGTGCATGTCTGTAGTGCATTGCCTTTTGTCTGTTGTTGCCTTGTGGGTTTGTACTGTCCACCATTTTTTTTAGATCCAATGCAGGAAAAGTTTATAGCCTATAGAACACTACAGTTTATACACACCAAAATGTATTTAAGCTTGATTTACATGTTACATGCTAGGCTCCTTAGTAGCTTCATTGGCAGATTAGCAAAATAGTCACAGTCTCTGCTACTTCCTTCCAAGCATTATTTTTCTTCATAATGTCTCTACACATTTCATGAGAGGTCATAAGTGACAGGAACTGAAGGTAGGAACTAAAGTTGTGAGCGGGGAACTGAACAAACGTCAGACCTCACGCTCCTTAGGATTGGTCCAAGGAATCATTCGAGCCAGTTGTTTGGATTTGTCATGCCGTGTCCTACCTAATTTGCATAGGAATCCCAGATACATGATGAACACCATTGTTCTATGTTCCCACAGCCTGTGTTCTCATATTGGTTTTTACTATATGCACATCATTTTACTAGGTTTATTTTGTGGTGCAAGCCGGAAAGTTATATCATAATACCAGGTCGAAATATTTCAGCTCAGAACAAACAGTCGCCCTTTATGTTAATGTTTTAGAATGAGATGCAGCATTGTGTTTGTTGTCATTTCCCACAACGGCATGATTTTAAAGGTCAGATCAACTCTGACTGTGCTGTATTTAACAGAATGGATCGAATTGTCTTTCCTTTAAAAGCCCAGAGGTGTTACCCAAATAGGTGTCTGATTGGTTTCCTCTGAATGTCCTTCAGCAAATCAGGGGTGATTGTGATTGTGATGTCAGTGTATTGATGTCATCCAGGGGGCTGGTAAAGATTCAATGCAGTACAGTAAACCGGGTGAATAAGCATGCCAGAGGCAAACAACAGTGTAAGATTGAGTGGTGTCGCAGCTTTTACTGCCAATATGACTGGTGATAAATGGGCTGTGTTGGTTATTGATTTGCTCTGTTGGGAACACACTTAAAGGGGAATTCCACTGTTTTCTATACTTTTATTTGTTCATCAGTGGTATGACAATATGATGAGATGTACTACATAAATGCAATAACAATATGGCATTTTCTTGGCAGAAGTCACACCCTGACACTGCCTAATTGTACAAAAACACAAAAGATGTAAATGGACAGACAATGTACATGTATCACCATGAAAGATGCCCACATAGACCATTCCTTTATGTACACTGATACAATCTGGACCTGAAATATCTAGCCAATAACTTCAATAGACAGCAGGATAGTTAGCAAAGAATTTGTGTGTTACAAGGATTTGTTTGTTGTCTAGACTTAATAACTTTGCCTGAACACTCAAGTACCCTCAAGGGCAGTGGTAGCTTAGTGGTTAATATGTTGGACTACTGATTTGAAGGTCGTGGGCACAAATCCCAGCACTGCCAAGCTGCCACTGCTGGGTCCTTGAGCAAGGACCTTAACCCTCAAATGCTCCGCTGTATAAATGCGATAAATGTAAGTCATTCTGGATAAGGGTGTCTGCCAAATGTCGTAAATGTAAATGAGTCCCTACCCAGGATCCATTTTGGTTGTTATTCGATGACAAGATGGAAAACGGGTTTACTTGAAGCAATTCCAGGATTTCCCTTCATTTCGCATAGCATGATGCAACTAATACATCTTAAAAATAATTTTTTTTTAAAAAAAAAAAAAAAAAAAAAAACAGAACAGACACATGTCTCCTAAGAAGCATCAGACCTGCACATTAATGATATGAACAGGTGTAAATGCTGAAGAACAGATGGAGACTTGGAGTATTTTAATTGCTGCCTATTTCTGTTTCTTAGAAGAGAGCTGGCAATTCTCATAAACATTTTCCTGAGCCTTTCACAGAGATGTTCATAAGTCACTTTATGCAAGTTCAAATCAAGGGTCCAGTCTTTAGTCATGAACTTCAGTTAACACTCACACCTTTAACTGTAATTAAACTGCACTTTAATCCTATTTAATCCATCACGGTGAAAGTTTTATAGCAGAATGTTACATTGAAGGCTTTGAAGCATAGACGTTTCAGTGAAGTCAAAGATATAGTGAACATTCTGTTTGAAACAGAAAGTGAATGTCAATAGCCAGCATTTCAGTCATTGTGGTAATGTTAGCATCCTGATAATGCATTCACATGCGAGTCCTTGTCTGTATAGTCACATTCCTGATATAGTTTCTAACAGACTGATGAACAGTCTGCTTCCAAAACAGATCTGCGCCTTTTCTTTTTTCTTTTTTAAACCAGTGCGGCATCTTATTACCACCACAAGTAGCATGCAGTCATTGGTTGGCTGTAGTAATTTATTAGTTTTCGTTCATGTTTTTATTCAGGCTGAAAATTCACTCGTCTTCTATTTAGAGTTCCAATCAAGTCATTAGTCATCGGAGTTCAATTGCCAGTCCAAGTCGAGTCATAAATCAGTCAGTGTGCAATTCAAGTACCAAAAGGTAGCAATTATACCGCTAACTCAAGTCCCTATCTCTGGTCATTCCACTTCCATTTTCAAGGTTAACCACTAATAGTACTACAGATATTTGTTTTCTTGTTTGTAGCACCTGAATGTTCATGAAAAGAAACTGACAGTTCACAAACAGAAAATCTGTTTGACTGGATGAAGTAGCCTATATGGAAAGCTATATGTACTGTGACCTAAGTGCTTATAAAGTGTTTTGGTTTTTTTTTTTTTGTTTGTTTGTTTTCTCCCTTATAAAATGGTGGTGGCTGGCATAACCACTGTCATTTAAATTTCATGAGCCATTTCTGTGCTCTGTTGCATTCAGTATCTCAGGTTAGAGCCTCTTGAGATACTGGTCATTTTGTGAAAGACAACCATTTTGTCAGTTTGTCATAGATAATGATTCTTCTTTGCAGTATGGGGTTGTCATGATACCCAGATGTTGGCTTCGATACAAATAGAGGTCTAGTAATGTGATTCTCCATACCAAAACAATACTTTTGTGCTGGGCAATTGGGACTGGGATGGTTCATGTTGCTGTTGTCTCACTGTTAAAGTCACAAGTTCTCCCTTAAAGTATGCCCAAAACGATTGGAGCGGTTAAATTTATAGCTCAATACTCTACAACCTCAAACTGCATAGTGCCATTAAGTGAAGTTGTGGGTAGACATTAGCACCATGTGCAGTGTGCATGTACCATTACACTGCATCATTTCATATGTGTAGGTCAGTGTCTAGCACTGTTCCCAACACCAATATTTTATGACACTACTTCAAAATTAAAAATTAAAAATAGACAAATGACTAGCCATGAAGCATCACAAGCTTTCTTAATCACTACACAGGAAAAGCTGTTCATCATACGTCTCAAAGTTTTTTGCCACCTAACCTGCCGAGTCGAGTCACAAGGCCTGGTGGCTGTTTTGCAGTGAATTTTAACATGTTTTCAAACTGGTTTTGTTATGTCTGGTTGCTGCCAGTCCAAAATCTCAGATTCTCTATTCTAGTCTAGTCTCATGACTCATTGTTTTGAACCTTCGAATCACGCTGGTACGTTGATAACGTTCGAGTGAGGGAACAAACATGAGCTGATTTGAACGAATTATTTTGTGCTTGATGTTCCCTTTGTCGTTAACCTTACCAAGGCTCCCTCACTTCATCTTCTTGTTTGGTTGTTTTTGTTTTGTTTATTTATTCACGCTTGGCCTGTTTTTTGTTTTTGTTTTTTTTTTGTTTGTCTTGTGTCTGGTCCAGGTGGAATCGCGGGACACTCTGAACAGCATAGCGCTGAAGTTTGACACCACCCCCAATGAGCTGGTTCAGCTCAACAAGCTGTTCTCCAGGGCCGTCGTCCCCGGACAGGTGTGCTCCTTTCCTCTCATTTCCGCCGTCTACACCTCACCCTACAGCACTCTCTTTTCCTCTCCGTACACCTTCACTTTTATTCTTATCCTACTTTCCCACACTCAATATAACCACTCACTTTTCTCACTGAGATCTTTGACAAGCCTCAGCCTGTTTTTAGGCAGTTGTATTGTCCAAATTTGTCTACGTTTCAGCCACCTGCTTTTTGCAGCAAGGCCATTACTCGTATTCACTGAGTGCAAACAGTAAGGCTATGTAGGAATGCAAGTAGAAATATTATAAATGCCATCTTATTTTTCTAAATATAAGTGTTGTCTTGCATTCGATCGTGGAAACTATCATGGACCATGTTTGTTAGAAATCAATATTTTCTCATTACATTTCTCAGTGAAATCCTTGTAGACCTAAAATAGAATCTTGCTGAATATACCTACATTTGGTTCTCATTAGCAGCTCTTACACTTGCTCACTAGCTAAACAGTCCGTACAGGATTTTGCAGAGTTTTTTTGTGATTGTCGCAGCCAAAAATGCTTGATTTTGCTGTGGCTTTTTTCAAAATTTGAGATGCAATTTGCCAGTGTTTTGTGCTTTTTTTTGCAGAAAACTACTTGAATTGGCAAAATTGCAATTGCATGACATTGTTTTGCACGGTCTTTCAGAGTGATGTTTGTTGGTAAATGAGACCTTTTAGCCGTACTCATGTTTGACTCATGTGAATCGAAGATGGCTTTGGCTGAATGCTCATTGTGACGTAGTCACATGACGCATCTTGGCCCAAATCTGCGGAAAATCTGCATATTTTGAAATTCGCAAAATCCTGGAGGGACTGGCTAATCTCGTAATTATAAGATATTTACAGATAGCACTTTGAGAAACATAGATCGAGTATTACTATCAATTTGCCCTTTTCTTCTATTCCATTATTTGCATGAAATCTTTAATTGATTGATTGAGAATTATACCTCTGGTCTAGGGATGCATCGATACCATATTCTCAGACTGAATGCGAGTACGTTTTTTGGTTCTCGATAGTGATACGATAATGAAATGACTAACCTACTTTGTAATAATCAATCAGAGACATCACTGAACATTTTATTTAGCTCTGGTTACATAGTGGCCATGAAAAAGTGTATAAGTGCATTTAAGCTCCTAGGCTTATTCTTTAAATGAAATGCATTAGCTAGTAGAAGTCGACCGCTATTTTACCAATACCGATAACTAAGTTGGGCAGTACCTGCCGATAACCAATTAGTCAACCGATAGTTTTTAAAATTGATACTGAATGAAAACTTAACACTCAAAGTAAAATATTGCAGAAGTTTATTACAAAAATAAATAGTACTGACTGTACCATGAAAATGTACTGTACTTTTTAAAAAAGAATTAAATATATAAATAATAATACATATTAACTATGAATAAATATTAAAGTAAATAAAAATAGAGACATCCAAAATGAGTAAAAAAAAAACACTTCAAATAACAAATAAATAATTTCGCCTCTAGAGGCCGCTCTCATACTGTATAATGACCCTTCTCAGCCGCTCCCGCAATGGACACAACCGGGAAAAACTATTGGTGTGGATTTTTGCCGATAACCGATAGTTCCAGCAATCCGTTAGCAGTGCCGATTAATTCGGCATAACCGATCAATCAGTCAACCTCTATTAGCTAGCTATATTAGTAACCTTGGATCAAGTAGCGTTGCAGTAAAACATACTAAGTAAAGAACATTTTTGTTTTTACTGCATCAAAATCCGAAAAAGTGACCGATAGTGACTGATTGTCAAGAACAACATACTGGGCAAGATCTGTCATTTTTACTCAGCTAGCGTTGTCGACATTTTTATCGCGAAGCATTTGCTAGAGCATAGACGTCACATAGTATCACATTGTATTTTAAATGTTGGTATCCAAGAATTTTTTATGTGTACAAGTAAATGAGCACGGTATCTGACCAATACTAGTATCTATATCGATGCATCCCTAATCTGATCAAAATGCTTGTATATACATAATCAACAGCAGGCTGATGTTGCCGCCCTGTTCATAGAACCTGCTGTGTGTAGTGTAAAGTTGTGTTGTGGTGTTGTTGTGTTCTTTTGCAGGTTCTGTATGTTCCTGATCCTGAGTATGTATCAAGTGCGGGCAGCTCCCCATCCCTCAGCCCCATCAGCCCCCTGTCTCCCACTTCCTCCGAGGCCGAACTAGAGAAGGTGACGTACATGATACGTTTTTTCGGATACTTTCTTCCAAAACAGTCTTCAGGGACTTATTATTCCAACACCATTAAATAGGAGATAAACACATTGTATGCACACAATCAAGCACATGTCAGGCTTATTCATACATGTGATTTTGTTTCATCTGTGCTTTTCCACCGAGGCGCCTTCGGATCTCCATTTTAGCCTCTGATTATTGTTTAATTCAATTGTGGTGAATACGCCAGCCTCAGTCGAGGGAAACAACGTGAGCAGACAACGTGAAGCACTTGCATTCCCCATCAATGCGATGAGTTAGCATTGTGCTTTCTTTCCTCCCCGATGATTTCGAGCTGCAGGATGCCACGTGCGCAAAATAGCTTTCTCTTATGCTGCCAAGGTTACTAAGCGTGAACCGTTCTTGGTTTAACACAGATAACACATTGTGTGTCTAGCTCTTGGTTTGTTTTTCCCACAAACCTACGTACATTTCACCAGACTGTTTCCTGAGTTGGACGAAGATACATTAGAGAGATATATAGACAAAGCTGTCAGAGTTTTATTACAGAGTGGAGACTTGACTTCAGTACAGTATGTAATGCAAAACCTGCTTTTGTTTTAAACGCTGCGTGAAATGTCATACATAGTGTATCTTCTGTTCCTTTCACTCTTGCCACTCTGTGCCTCCTTTTACACTCATCCCTTTCTCTTTCTACATTTACACAACATATTTTTTCAGGTCATTAGAGAACGGACCTGTTCTCAATGCCAGTAGCTGTGACTAAAGAACTTTTATGTGTTTTACCGCACCTGATATGCATCTCGTTTCCCCCCAGCCTTCAAAGATCTTTTAATTAAAAAGGTATTATTGTAGACTTGTGCAGCCCAGACACTTATATATTACTTGGGAGTGTTTATTATCAGTGTGCTTATATGTAATGAAGCACTACAGTGAATTGCTGTCACAGGGTTTAGTTTGTAAGAGTGGGTCTGTAATGCTCTGTCTGTGGTTAGCACTTAATCCAGCCAGGAGATTTGCCAATGAAATGGCAGAGGAAAAAGGAACTGGGTTTAGTCACTTTGCATGCCAAGAGTCAAACATGTTTGCCTACTACACTGTCCTTCTGACCAACACATGCTGACAAAAGTGACGAAACATATAATCAGACTGCTGTTGAAATTAATAAGTAACCTTACTCAAGCACACGCTGACCTTGGACCATTTATGGAGATTAGAATGGGTTAGCAGCTCTGTTTTTATTATATTAGATTTTGGATACCGAATACGGATACACTATTCAGAATATAAGAGTATTAATTAATCATGTATTCTAAACAGTTACGGATACAGATACGAATAGGAGACACACTGTCCTTGTTTTCCTTATTTGTTTTTTAGAAAGCTTGTCTGAAAGCTTCACAAGGCATCTGGTTGAGACTAGAGGTGCACATCAGGACAGGGATCCTGTGAAACGTGCCAAAAATTTGCATGAGAGGGATGTTTTTAAAGTTGCAGTGGTTTATAATTAGTCTACTAGTTTGTTTGTTTTTGTAAGATGCAATCAAAAAGAATAACTGCATGAGCAGATTAAAAAAAATTTTTGTTGAGACCGATTATGAACTGGAGTGATGTAGCTGAGGTTGAGGAACAGAGCCAGAATTCACACACCATGCTGACTGACACTGCTGGTATTTCAACCTCTACGTTTTTCCAGTGTTTCCAGGGGCATTGTTTTAGGGTTCATATTTAAGAAAGAAAGAAAACACTTCCATTTTAGGCCAAACCAACTTCAGGCTGAAATTCGAATACAGATATGGATATTTGGAGCACAGATATAGACAGTGGCATTATGGCATTGCATAATGATACTGATGCATAATGATTATTTAATGGTGCCCAGTCTATGGTTTAGCTGTAACATTTACCCTTTTGGGTTTTTTTTTTTTTTTTTTGGTTTTTGCTTTGGCGATACAGGAGCTGCCTGAAAACTACACTTTTCTGCTATTTCTGATAAAGCAGCGGTCAGATCAAACATGGATAAAATTTGGCCAGCAGAAAAGCCAATTTACTGTAAGAGAAAGGACACCGGACGTGAAAGGACACACACCTACTTTATTTAGGTGAAACAGGTGGGTGGGACTGCGTCTCTTTGGTTGGTAAAAAAAAAATGGAGGTGCTGCTTATTATTAAATAGTGGTCACACTGACATACGCTACAATTCTTGTGGTAGAATTTTCTTCTTAGCAATGTTGCCACCAAAACATATGATTTAATACACTCAAGGAGGGAAAATGAGACAATAGATTTTAGCGTCTTGTTTCAGTGAGTGATGACGATGGAGTTGATGTGTACTGATGATGCCAGCAGTATTTCAGAAAAGTGTATTGTGTTGCAATTGATCATAATATTGATATTACATAGTCATATCGACCAGCCACATAGGGACATATTTTTGATGGGAAATGCAGAATAGATCTGTGGGACAACTGATCATGTTTCCCATTCCGAAAGTTTGTGTTTGTGTTTCCACAGACATATAATCCAACAGCGCTGATTTAACTGACATAACTCCTCACGCTTTACATAATTCTCCTTCAGAAGCTTTTTTGTTTTTTCTCCCCTGTGATCCGGTTAGTAAATCAAGCGCACCTCTTCCTGCGGCACAACCTCACACTTCCTGCCTTGCGCTAAATTTAGCCTTCCGGTGTAGAGAACGGCAGGGAGAGAGAAAGAAGGAGACATGCGTGACAGTATGAGAGAGAAAGAGGCAGGCAGGGAGAGGGGAAGGAGATGTGTGCATATGTGAGATAGGCGTGAATGCATATGTGTGTGACAGAGATAGCAAGGCAGAAGACGAAGCAACATTCGACACAAGACAGAGAAGCAAGGGTGAAGGTGAGAGGAGAGGAAGGTCAGTGTTAATTACCAGTGCGTGTCTGGTGTTGGCTAACACCCTTTCGTTGTGTTGCAGCTTTGGCACATGGCCTAGAGTCTTGTGCTTTCACTAGGTTAAACTCTCACTCAGTTA
Organism: Cranoglanis bouderius; assembly: GCA_023630585.1. Classification (NCBI taxonomy): domain Eukaryota; kingdom Metazoa; phylum Chordata; class Actinopteri; order Siluriformes; family Cranoglanididae; genus Cranoglanis; species Cranoglanis bouderius. Next base: position 23,140,227 of record CM042539.1, read on the forward strand.
TCAAGTCCGGTCGGAAGTCAAACACAGCTCTGCATCGCAAAGCAGGACTAATTTGATATTTAACATTTTGTTGAACAGTTTATGGGGCATACAGGACCCAACTGGGTCCACCAGGTGGAGCTGAAAGTCATACCCTTATATTATTAGCTATATATTAATACATTTAGGGAGATGAAAATTATCATCATAGGTTAGAAAACATGCTGCTGTTCAATGCATTGAAAATCTGAGTTACATTTTAGTGCAGTCATGAATGTTATGCTATTTTTAAACAGGGACCAAACAAGAAGGTGATACAGCCAAAATATCTAGTCTACATCGTCATTAGGTTATGCCCTATGTAGTGCAGCTGTACAGGCAGCTCTGTTACGCTGTGGGGGCATTTATTTATTTTGCTCACATGGTTTGTATCCACTTGTCCTCTCAGAAGCAAGTGTCACTGCAAATCAGTAAATCAGGATGACCCTGCCTCCATTCACAGGGCGTGAGCGGTGACTGAACGTTTTGATGAGGATGAAAATCACATTTTATAGCCTTCACAGGCACCAGATCTTCCAACCAGGCAGGTTGGAATGGGTGGAGAAAAGTGTCAGGTCTGTTGTGTGATAAAAGAGTACCAGCAAGAATGAAAGGAAAGGTGTACAGGACAGTAGTGAGACCAGCGATGCTGTATGGTTTGGAGACAGTTGCACTGAGGAAAAGACAGGAGGAAGAGTTAGCGGTAGCAGAGCTAAAGATGTTGAGGTTCTCTTTGGGAGTGACGAGGATGGATATGATCAGGAATGAGTACATCAGGGGGACAGCACATGTGAGATGTTTTGGAGACAAAGTTAGAGAGGCCAGGTTGAGATGGTTTGGACATGTTCAGAGGAGGGAGAGTGAATATATCGGTAAAAGGATGCTGAGGTTAGAGCTGCCAGGCAGGAGGCCGAGAGGAAGACCAAAGAGAAGGTTTATGGATGTAGTGAAGGAGGACATGAAGGTAGTCGGTCTGAGAGAAGAGGATGCAGGGGATAGGGCTAGATGGAGGCAGATGATTCGCTGTGGCGACCCCTGAAGGGAACAGCCGAAAGGAAAAGAAAACAGGCACCAGATCTAAACCCAGTTGAACATATGAGATTTGACATGTAGAAGTGACATGTTAGACAGCGCTCTCCACCACCATCATCAAAACACCAACCGAGGGAAATATCTTTTGGAAGCAATAAACTGGATAAACACTGTTTATTGCTCCAGTGCAGTTCCAGAGACTTGTAGAAAAGGCTCATGATGACACAACACCTTACTAAAACTGTTTAGGTTTTCCTGTATATTGAATAGAACGCAACTTGCATTGGATCTAAAGTAAAATCTTTAAATATCATTCACATGAAAACATGACTGTGAGGAAGTAAATAAAACACGCCCCTGAAATAAAATATTGCCTTTTATGATCAAGGTAATTGTTATACCTTTTGTCTCTAATCTACAGCAAAATCTCCATGTTTGTGATTTGATAAATATTATTTACCTGCCACGTCCTACTAAGTGTACACATGCCTGCAACAACCAATGTGGATATCCAAGTAAATGGCAGTTATTCTAAATGCAAACATTTAGTCACACATAATTAGCAATGTGAAAAATGGCTTTGAGGAATAAATAAGGGTCTGATCACAGCTTTACTGACCGTTTGTCATTAGATCACAATTGAGAATTTTTTGAACTGCCACCCACATGCACTCAAAAGTCTTTATCCTCTGCAGTGTGTGTGTGCATGTATAGTTTGCAAGGCGGTATGTAAGGCACACTGAGGGCCAGATGTACTAAGCTACAGTGGTGCTTGAAAGTTTGTGAACCCTTTAGAATTTAGAAAAATATTATACTTGGTCATTTATTTATTGAGGAAAATGATCCAATATTACATGACAAAAGTATGTGAACCTGTAGCAGTTAATTAGCAGTTAATTTGAAGGTGAAATTAGAGTCAGGTGTTTGCAATCAATGGGATGACAATCAGGTGAGAGTGAGCGCCCTGCTTTATTTAAAGAACAGGGATCTATCAAGTCTGATCTTCACAACACGTTTTGGAAGTGTATCATGGCACGAACAAAGGAGATTTCTGAGGACCTCAGAAAAAGAGTTGTTGATGCACATCAGGCTGGAAAAGGTTACAAAACCATCTCTAACGAGTTTGGACTCCACCAATCCACAGTCAGACAGATTGTGTACAGATGGAGGAAATTTAAGACCATTGTTACCCACCCCAGGAGTGGTCGACCATCAAAGATCACTCCAAGAGCAAGACGTGCAATAGTCCACGAGATCACAAAGAAACCCAGGGTAACTTTTAAGCAATTAAAGGCCTCTCTCACATTGGCTAATGTTAATGTTCATGAGTCCACCATCAGGAGAACACTGAACAACAATGTTGTGCATGGCAGGGTTGCAAGGAGAAAGTTCCTGCTCTACAAAAAGAACATTGCTGCCCGTCTGCAGTTTGCTGAAGATCACGTGAACAAGCCAGAAGGCTACTGTAAAAATGTTTTGTGGACAGACGAGACAAAAATAGAATACTGCATTCCAGCATAAGAACCTTTTGTGAAACATGGTGGTGGTAGTATCATGGTTTGGCCTGTTTTGCTGCATCTAGGCTGGGACGGCTTTCCATCATTGATGGAACAATGAATTCTGAATTATACCAGCGAATTCTAAAGGAAAATGTCAGGACATCTGTTCATGATCTGAATCTCAAGAGAAATTAGGTCATGCAGCAAGACAACAACCCTAAGCACACGTCATTTTACCAAAGAATGGTTAAAGAAGAATAAAGTTAATGTTTTGGAATGGCCAAAGTCCTGACATTAATCCAATAGAAATGTTGTGGAATGACCTGAAGCAAGCAGTTCATGTGAGGAAACCCACCAACATCCCAGAGCTGAAGCTGTTCTGTACTGAGGATTGGGCTAGAATTCCTCCAAGCCGATGTGCAGGACTGATCAACAGTTACTGGAAACATTTAGTTGCAGTTATTGCTGCACATGGGGGTCATACCAGATACTGAAAGCAAAGGTTCACATACTTTTGCCACTCACAGATATGTAATATTGGATTGTTTTCCTCAATAAATAAATGATCAAGTGTAATATTTTTGTCTCATTTGTTTTAATTGGGTTCTGTTTATCTACTTTTAGGACTTGTCTGAAAATCTGATGATGTTTTAGATCATATTTATGCAGAAATATAGACAATTCTAAAGGGTTCACAAACTTTCAAGCACCACTGTATTTCAAGCTGTTTTTAGGCATAATTAACTCACTTTCTGCATGAGAAACTTTGCATATTTTGTACGAAACCAGGTGTCAGTTATCATCATGAGTGTTATTCAGAGCTTTATAGTCAGGGTTGCCAGGTGTGTGGTTTTCCCACAGAATTTTCCTACTCGACAGTACAATAATGCACAACTATTTCAGGACTTTGGAGAAAAAAAAAACGAGGACACTATAACTTTTAATACTGTTGGGATTCTTTTGTCACATAAGGACTTTTGTGACACTGGCAGTTTTCTTAACCACAACCCAAACTGCACTAGAAACTTAATCCTGACAAATGCAGTTTTGGAATTATTTTCAGTTGTATAATTCATTCAGACAGGAAACATGTATCAGAACTGTGCTTAGAACATTGAGCTTTCTATTGAGAGAATTAATGTTTTATAGTTACACAGATCATGTACACTTGGCTTGTTTTATGTTTATATTATTCTAAGAATCTATGAGTCAGTACAGGTCTTTTGGGCCTGTAATATTTTTTCTCCCTAATTTAGTCACCTGCCAGTTCCCTTCCACTCTCCCCTATCATATGACAGCAACTCAACCGGGGAGGGTGAACGCTAATATGTACTTCCTCCAAGACACGTGAAGGCAGCCAACCGTGTTTTTTTCAAACTGCTGCTCATGGTGTGTCACCGGACAGCGTAACACACGTGGAGAAAAGCGCTATCCGCCCACTTCTGCATACATGAGCTCACAGACGTCCACATTTGGCTAGTGTTGCTGTGATCGACAGGGGAGAGAGAGTTTTGCTCCCTTGGCTCCGAATTTGAACTCGCAATTTCCTGATGATAGGGTGAATACTTTTTTGTTTTTGACAGCTCTGTACTGGTGACAAAATGTTGCTTCATGTTGTTTGGACTCCGGCTTCCACAGCAGTTTATCAGTTTACCTTTGGTGTATTAAACTGTCCATATGCATTAGGACATTTCATCCATCACGTTTTTGTAATTTTCTTGCATTGATTAGTGGAAAGCACTGCAGCCTGTCATGACTAAATGTATGAGGGATATTTTTATTGGTGTTTAAAGGTAAATGACATTACCGTAGCAGCAGTTATGTAATCTTTATATAAAACTTCCATAAGCTTGTTTGAGTTTGCATGCAAAGTTCAGTTCCTACAAACTAGAGGAGCATTTAATTTTTTCACTTTTCCTTTGCTGAAGATACTGGGAGTTTTTATGTTTGTATATTTATAGTTAATTACAATATAACTTGAAGTTTTATTTTAAATTGGTGTAGGCTGTGTAACGTAACTTACAGCAAAGGTTGTGGTGCTCACCAAGCTAAGCAAAATACCTAATGATGCTAATGACGTCAACATTATCCCTGGCTAACCTATGTGACTTGTTGGTGGATCCACATCACGTAAGCATCTTAATTTTATTAGAAAGAGTACCAGAATCATAGGATTATACAAGAGCTCAAGCTCAAGAACTGTCACATAGACACGCAGCAAATAAAGCAGTGTCGCTCAACACAATGGCAGCGTTTTAGCAGAACTGACAGTTTTTAATATAATCGTTTTAGTTTGATCCACATTTAAGAGCTTTTTTCTAACATTTGGCTTTTAATGCATTCTCTTTTCACTCGTGAATGGAGGTGAATATCTGTGTAGAGTTCCTAAGGGACAGCTCTTTAAACAGTAAGCTAGCATTAGATCTGTAAATACACCCAACTATTTCCAGCTCATTCTGTAATGTGCTACACTCACGCCCCCTTCCTGTGCCGAAGAAGGGGGCGGAGGGTGTTGCACCAATTCGGGTCCCAGGAGATAGTTGGTATGAAAAATTTGTACTAAGAAGACATGTTTTGACTCTTCAGTTGCTTATTTCAGGCTGCAGGGTGGTCTGGTCTGTCTTAGCATGGCATGACGCCGGAGATTTGGGGTCAGGAGGAGGAGAGAATGTCCTCTTGTGTATTGGGAACGCTTTTGTGGGGCTGATCAGTTCCTGCAGAAATGTGGAATTATGCTGTCCAGAATGGCTTAATAAAGGAGTATATTATGTTTTTTTTCTTTGTTTGTTTGTTTTTTAAAGCCAATATGCAAATATTAAACTGGAATCTCAAGACATATCCACTATAATAGAAGAATAGAAGAATATAATCGACGAGCTCAAAATAGGCTACATTAAACAAGTGTGGTTTTTAAGAAGTGAGGTTCAATCTGAGGAAAATATCTTCTACCAGCTGAACTGTGACTGATCCTCTGTACTAACAGAAGACCTGTCTCAGCTGAGAGAAATGCTCGAGATTGTCTGTGCTGCTTCAGGAGATTAGCAAGATACACTGGTTTTAAACCATTCAGAGCTTTGCACATTGCAAGCAGGACCTTGTAGTAAAGAGGTAGTGGGACAGCCAGCAGTACTCCAGTCTAGACAGTCTGCATTACATATTCCTTATTTTGGTTACATTTCTCAGATTATAGTTTTATACATGTTACGTGCTCTACATGGGACTCAAATGATGATTTGGCTTTTAAGGTTACACCAAGGGTTTTACATTTATGGCAGACACCCTTATCCAGAGCGACTTACATTTTTATTTCATTTATACATCTGAGCAGCTGAGGGTTAAGCCTTGCTCAAGGGCCCAACAGCGGCAGTGCTGGGGTTTGAACTCACAACCTTCCACTCAGTAGCCCAACATCTTAACCCACTGAGATACCACTGCCCTTTTAACTACAGCTTTTGGTTTCATAGAATAGCTGTAAAGCTCTAGGGTGAAATCAGTAAGGTACTAAGGGAGAATAAAAATGGCCTAAAGCAGAACCTTGTGAGGCTCCATATTATACATTTTAAGGAACTGGTGATTTGTTTTTTCGTTTAGTAACACCTCCCTAATCACTGAGAATAATTCCTAAAAATAACACAGACAGTACTGAGTCAAGGACTCAAGTCCTCGATTTACTAAAATCCCAAGCAAATTTGCTTGTGCAGTCTGATAAATTGGATGTGTACTTAGTGGACATCCTGCGGGTGATTTACAGAAAATAATTGCGTAAATGACATTTCAGGCAAACAAGATGAATAAAACAATATGCAAATAAGGTTTTTGCATGTGTGAACTGTTCTCTGTAGCCTTGGCGAGTTTGAATCTTAACGAGGCTCCCAGAAGAATGTAGGCACTTTTAAAATGCTATTGACATTAGATGTGTGAACGTTTATTAGGAACACCTATACACCTGCTTATTCATGCAATGATTCAGTTAGCCAATCATGTAGTGGCAGCGTAATGCATAGAATCATGTAGATACAGGTCGAGAGCTTCAGTTAATGTTCACAGCAAACATCAGAATGACTTTGAGCGTGTCATGGTTGTTGGTGCCAGATCTCCTGGGATAAACACTCTTGACAACCGTGGTGAGAGGGAAAGCATCTTAAAATAATCAACACATCGCAATGATGCCACATATTGTTGAAAATAATATTGTTGAAAGTGTGTGTGTGTTTATATATATATATATATATATATATATATATATATATATATATATATATATATATATATATATATATATATATATATATATATATATGGGGGTTTTTTTTTGTTTGTTTTTTTTTTGTTTTTTTTTTTTTGTTTTTTTTTTTAGAAATCAACTAGCTTCCAGTATAAAGCCATGAAATTAATTCATGTTACTTTTTTTTTTTCCTGCTTTGTAAACAGCAGGTCAGACTCTTAAAAGGATGTACCCAGAATAGCACAGTAAAATTATGAGTAACAGTACACGGACAGCATCCTGTTTCATAGCCAGTACCACCAACTTGTATGTATTGGGTTTGATTCTCCAAAAAGAATAGTACGTGTGTGTGTTTGGAGTTGTGGGAGTGTGTACCAGAGTGCAGCAGACAGCCGTGGGCCGGAGGTCTCCTTTGAAGCAAACCATGCTGCCCACTCTCTGGCCGTGGCGTCTGCATTGGGTGATCTCTGCTCCTCCAACACGCAGATACACACACACATACACACAGAGGCCTCAGTCCCTGTGCTTACAAGAGTTGAATAGCTAATCCATGTTTCAGAGGCTGGTTTTAATTCTTTATCAGCATTTGCATGCATGCACTTCCTGTGAAGCGAACTGTTCTGGGAACAGAGAAGATTTGTTACATGGTGTCCTGGGAAGGTCCAGACAAGTGAAGAGACGTGACCATCATTTTCATTACCACATGCATATACACATAGTCAAAAATGAATAATGGCTGTGCAGATATTTAAGATATTGTTTTTAAAGAAAAAGAGTTCCTGTGTACGTTCCATGCTGTTTGCTTGTTTTAGCAAAAACATAGTTTCATGTGCAGTAGGATGATTCATTCCACATAGATTACTACTTGCAGGCAAAACAGTGCAAATCCTGGTGTTTTTCTTTTTTATTCATGACCCTTGCTCTACTTCCTCACCTACTTTTTCTCCCAAGGCAGGAAATATTGTTTCTGCTTCCTCCAGCTCTTTCTTCCACCAACCGTCACATTAACTTGATGTAAGAGAGTCTATAAAACTGTAAATACTTAAGTTGCTTGCCCCTTACCTCTGTTTCTGAAAACTGTCATGTGGATTCACACGTTTGATCGTACGCTGCACTAGGCAAACATGTGGATGTTATGTGCACTGTGGGAGCCCTTCACTTGCACTAGTCAGAAATTTGAGCTTGTTAGTTACAGATTGCATCGTTTGATTACTTTGAGAGCAATTTAGATGTTTTAATAGGTGTTTATCATTCATGTTCAGTGCATATTCAGGAGGTAATGAGGAGGTCAAAGAATCTATGTGCTTGTTTTGATTTCTGTGAATGAATCCAAGGCAAGTATAAGTACAATTATAAAGACAAGAGTGATGTCCATAAGTACAATTTAAATAGCATGACCCATACAGCACAATACAATAAGCACAGGGCATTGTGGGTAACTGTACAGTACATATGACATAATAACAGTTGCAGATTTAGGAAAAACTAGATTGCATTATGTAAACATTTAACATAATCCATAGAAAGGATTCCATTTGGAAGATGTTGTTATACATGGAGAATAAAAGTAACCAACCGAGACACTCTGGTACCATTTTCCGGGTTCCAGGGAACTAAGGCGTCTATAAAAGGGGTGGGGGCTCATCACTTGTGAATCAGAGACATTTCTGATTTTACTGTTCCATTCTCTTTCAGGACTCTGATGGAGGTCCTCGCTCAGACACCCCAGCCTCGGCACCGCCAGCTTTCTCGGCTCTGCGCCACTCCCGTATCGTCTCGTCCACCTCGGAGGAGGAGGAGGCGCTTACTGAGAAGTTCCTCAAAATCAACTGCAAGTACATCACAGATGGCAAGGCAAGTCAGCGCTCTTGGTCTTCTCCAGTTAGACACTCAGACATAATGCACACACTTGTAAAAGCGTCTTGATGGTTTGTTTTCCTCTTGTGTCTTGTGGAGAAATTCTGAACTAATAATACTCTGGGAGAGCTTAGGATGCCAAATGGCATCATTTCCACATTTTTTTCTTTCTGGAAATGTACAAGTTCAGCAGCTGTTTCCAATACAAATACAGTCCCCTCAGGAAATTTTGTACTGTCTCGTCTGTGTAATATTGAACTGATTTATTCCCTTGGACTCCAAAGCGTTTGGCTCATATTCTCTAAGTGCTGCTTAGTGAAAACGTCGTATCAAAATTTAATTGCTTTAACTGTTGCATTGTAGTGAACAAACCATGACAATCTGACTGTTTCTCCAGGGGGCTGTAAGTGGGGTGTTGCTGGTGACACCCAACAACATCATGTTTGACCCTCACCGGACAGACCCCCTGGTACAGGAGCGCGGCTGTGAGGAGTACGGCATCATGTGCCCGCTGGAGGAGGTGCAATCTGCAGCCGTGTATCGAGAGATCACGGACAGCAAGATCCGCGAATCCTTGCCCACGTAAGACTTGTTTTGATGAATTAATTTGTTGATGATGAATTATACACTGTACACTGTAGTACATGTTTCCGACCCAATATTATTGGTCAACAAAACAGTATAAAGAATCATAGAATACGCTTAGCTTCTGGTTTTTATATGTCCAAGAACCAGAAGAATCACATTTGAAACCCACATCACTCATGCGATTCATCAGGCTGAAAGCCCAGTGTGACATTTCAGATATGGAAAAAGAAAATGCGTGACTTTGTGACTGTAAAATTACCTCAGATATCCATTGTCAAGGTCAATGAAGCGCACTTTCAGCCGCCAACGTTTTGATCACCCATTTTGTTTTGTAATAAGAAGTTAATGATTTTAACAGCATTTACGCCTGCCTGAATGTTTATATCCTCTTATCAATAATTTATGAGTGACTTTTTTCCCTTTTTTTCCCCTGCTGTTCTTTTTGCAGAATTCATAAAGCTGAGAAATTACTTCCCATTTCCAAACACTAAACTAATTACATGATATTAAAAGTATTAGCCAAAATATTTATTTTCTCTGGAAGGGAGGTCCTTTGGGAGACCTAAAATAATACACAAAGCAGCTTCCCAATGAAATTTAAAATAGATTATCAAAAATTAATTAAAAACACAACCTAGAATATAACCTTATTAACATAAACAGGAATGAACAATGTGGCAAAATATCCTACAACCTAGACTAGTCTCTTGTGTCTTTAACACATTAACACACGTGATCTTTTTCCCTTTTCACTTCTGGGGGTGTTTTGATTGAACTGGTTGAGATATGGGTAAAACCTGTAGTTTTATAGTATAACAATATATATATATATATATATATATATATATATATATATATATATATATATATATATATATATATATATATATATAAAATGTCAGATTTTGACCATGTGAAGGGTTTTCACAGACTGCCACACATCAAATAGAGTAAATATTAAGGTGCAAATTTTATCAGTGCTAAAATATTTTGACATTTTCTGTGCCTGAAACTCTGTGTTCTGTCACAAGCATCCTATAAACCACCATATGAGGTGTGTATGTAGTGAGCATATATAGTGAACATAAAGCTGCAGATCTTTATTTGGTAATCTTCATACCCTCACACAAAGGATGGCCAAATGCAGCACTGGTATTTAGTTATGCGGTAGGTCACTTGGAGATGGAAATAATGACAAAATATAAGATAACAGATTTGTTACCATACTGTGTAGCACTTCAAAGTCTGGTGGGTGTTGCTGGTTTGGGAAGGAACATGAGCCTCAACCAACGCCAGCACTGCTCTATTATTGTTGTCACTTCCCTCAGCCAACAAATGACTTGTGCACATCTGAGAAATTATTATTAAACGTAGAGGGAATGAGAGTGAAAAAGACCAGACTGGCCATACACTTAACTCTGGGTTATACTTGATGTATGACTTTATGTGCGCATAAAGCAGGAACATGAGTGTCATTGTTCATAAACTCGCTTACATATCTTATTTGGGACGTCCAAAAGCGACGTCCACTAGATGTCACGTCAGCCAAAGCATTCTTGTTCATCTAGATGCCAAGTCGAACTGTAAAATGTTTAGTGATTTCATGCACAGCGATGTTAAACAAACCTAACGAGCTCTGTTTCTCTTTAAAACTCTCCACCGTTATCATGAATGTTGTCATGAGCTGTCTGAAATCTCTATCTTTAAATGTAAAAGTACCACTCCCTCTGCTTTTTACATTGGTACTGCACCACATAAGGTGCATGTAAGGACTTTCTGAGGATGTGCAGAAGCAACGATCCAAACAGCCGCAGAATACACGTAGCAGCCGTCTTGTGTATGCGTAGTTAAAAGCAAGTATAATTCAGCCTTTAGACCTTAATAAAGACATCATGTGACATTTGCAAGTATGGAATTACTCTGGGCTTCTTTACTGAGCACTACAGACTTATCACCCAAACATATCACCCAAACCATCACTATGTATTTAACCATTCATATCTTACATTTTGAGAATGTCAATGTATGGAAGTCGATATGGTAACCAAATGAAAATTTTGTGCTCGCAGGGACATCGATGCATGGTTCTCAGGGCCTGCTCATCACGCAGAACTGCGTCTGAGAGAGGCGTACGACAGCGGCAGCACAGCCCCACGCAGCACAGATGCCTCGCTCTCCGAGGATGTGTTCACTGAGCCTGAGCTCTCACCTATCCGCGAGGAGCAGCCATCCTCCCAGCAGCTCCAGAGTGAGGACCAGTCGTCCTCTGAATCCGTACACACGGTCAGTCATGATCCAGAGGAAGAGGTAAAGGACAAGGAAGAAGAAAAGGCAGAGGGAGACACAGCAAGAGAAACTGCAAGCGCTTCAGATGAGCCCAAAAGCCAGGAGCAGCTTAGCACAGCAACCAGCAGGGACCAACAACAGCACCAGCCACAAGCCACACCCACCCAGAGTTCCACTACCACAGTGGTCCCAGATCAGGAACGTGACCCAGATGAGTCTAAAACTACCAGAGATGGCAAGCGGGACTCGGAAACTGATGTGGAGGAGCTGCGAAAGATGTGGAAGAGTCACACTATGCAACAGGCCAAGGAGCAGCGAGAAAATGCACAGCACACACAGACAGAGACTGCGTCATGCAAAGGCAGTCAAAGGCAGGGCTCAGTAGAGGGTAAGACTTCATGTATTTCTGTTATGTTACTATTGTATCTGCCATAATGTGTGACATTTGTGCTTGTGTTTTGATTATTTTAACTGGCTTTTGCACATCACATATAAAACCATCTTTGATTCCAGTGCTCTTCTGGGATTTACAGAGCAGAACCTTCGTTCCAATAGATTTATATTAATTATAAAACCATTCAGTGCCTAGGGAAGCGGGGCTGAAGCCATTACAGCACCGTGTTCTGAAGTCTCACCATCACAGCAAGCCTGTGCTGTTTGTCAGAGGTCTGAGGCTGCTGGGAGCTGCTGATAGCCGCTTTGAGCCACTTTGATCGCACTCTGCTAGGTTTAGCCACATACTGACCTTCAGCACGATAAACGAGAATTTATCAAACACAACAACAGCACACACAGGTGGCCTCACACCAACAGCGCCTGAGAGCAAACAAAGTAGTTTAGACATATATTAAGAGCTGTGGTGCTGCTTCTGTTTTTGGTCATATTTGTAATTCTGGTCTTGTTTGCACACACAAGACTGGCATAACTGAAAATGTCAAAACCCTTAAGTTATGCCTTAATGAGGTTAATTATCCAGGTGAACGTTAAACCCAATTAGGGTCTGAATTAATAAATATTCATGTGAATGAACATGAAGAATACAGAATGTGTTCTGTATAGCAACTTTTTTCAGCTCGCCACTGATAAAGCTATTCATTAGGTGAGATGACGTTCATATAATCGTAAAATGTAACAGAAAAATTACTCTGTTTACTAGGGGTATAACGATACACAAAAGTCTATTTCATTCGATGCAATACGGTGGTGTCTTGACTTGATATGATACAATTTTAGTCACACCATAAATAAGAATTGCCTGAATGTATGCCTTAGATTTCCATTTTCAGTTTTCTAAGACATTCAAGATAATATAATAAGTATAATAAGTATAACAATTAAAACTTTATAACCACACCCTGTACCTTTGTTTGATCCATTCAGCTGATGCCATACACCTGGGCTATTGAGTGACACGACAGAAAAGCGTTTGATCTGTTGTCAGGAGATTCGTGTTCGAATCCTGACAATGCCACAGTCATCCATGGCCGGGAAAAATTGACCATATTCTCTGGGTGGGAAGGATGGCGTACTCTCTCCCATGTCAGTCACAGTCACACTAGCCAGTTGTAGGTATCTGTGTGCTCATGTATGTGGAAGAGGGTAGATAGCACTTTCCTCCCTGTGATGCAACATGAGCATGAAAAGAAGCTGTCATGTGATAGGAAAGAAAATGAAACTGTGAACTAGGGGAAAAAATAAGAGAAAAAAATCCCCCAAAAAATTGACACTCACGTGATATAAGCAGTATTTTATGACAAAGAGCCTACTTATGTTATGCAGTCTGTTGAATGTATTGTTCAGCACCCAGACATATTGAATTAAAAGCCTTGTATCGAACAATACACCCATACTGCATACATTTGTGTGCCAAAGCTTGAATATTCAGGGCTCAGTTGGTCATGTCCTGGGCTACGGCTCCTGTTCTTCCTCGTGATGGATGGGCTTATTATTTTATTCACTTCATCCAGAACCCGGCAGCAAACACGATCCTGCACAGAACTCCAAGAACCAGTGGAATTACACACCTGATTAGGGCACTGTAAATGAATGGGCTCTGGCAGTATAACGTTGTCTAAGTAGATTAAGCTTTCTTTGTCTGTGTGTGATACGGCTCTGCTGGATGGCCGTTCATCTCCTACAGAGTTGACCTTCTCATAAGCTATTAAAGAAATATGCATGGAAATCTCTATATTTTTATCCCTCTGATCACTGCAGACTTTAGCTCAAAAGTATCTTATTCTGCTAAATGACGGGGTGGGGGTTGGCGCGTTGATCTAATTTGGGCTGTGCTTAAATTTCGGTAATCTACTCAGTAATAAGAAAAATAACTTCTTTTTTTTTCCACTTCTTTTTTTTTTTTTTTTTACAAGATTTGAAAATTATTTTAGAGCAATTAAATATATGAAACACAAAATATATTAAATGCAATGAAATAATATATAAAAAAAAAAAGTTTTTAAAAAAAGTGCACAGTAGCTTAGAGATAGAAAGAAGCCAGAGCTTGGAGCCATATTAACTCAGTATTAGATTATCTGAGTGATCTACTTAGGAAATATCTAAAATTATTTTTGCTTAGTTAGAACGGTAGGGGGTCAATAAATACATTCAGGAACATGTGAACCAATTTAAAAAAGAAATTGGGAGTTAAAAATGATGGAATAGCATCCCCCTTATAGAACTGGAATCTTCCTTTTCAATTCCCTTTAGATTATTATTGTTAATTATTAAAATCACTTAAGATGTCTGTTATTGATATATGAATCTCATTTATATTTAGTATTTAGTTTAGTCATTTTTATTTATTTATCTCACAGCGTTGTTAAATTCTCAATTCTGATTTGTCAGAAGGTGTAAGGTAATTTGCTTTAATTGAAATCAGAGGTTTATATTAACGCACTTGTTCTAATATGTTATTGTTTCTATAGTAACATCTCATTCACTTATGGAAGGAGTCTCCAGTGTCAGCACTTTGTAAGAGTCAGTACGTTTTCCTCCATTGGGGGAGTCTTCAAGAGAGAAGACTTTACAGTTTTACAGTTTCTCACAAGCTGTGTTTTTTTTTTTTCTACAAGAAAAGAGAGGACGATGAGAGGACAGTTGATTATAATATTATTAAGATTATATAAGATTATTACATTATAATCTAAGGGATAACAGTAACTAACTTGTCTCTGAAACATTGCACAACATTAAATGTAACTGTAAACAGTTCACACATGCAGCATGTCATTCTCACATGTCATTTTGTCAAGAGATTGTGAATTCAAATCATGACAATACCACAGCTGTCCTTGTCCAGGAGCCAAGGGAGCAAAATTGGCCATGCTTTCTAGGTGGAAGGGATAGCATACTCACTCTCTCTCCCCTGTCAATCACAGTGACACTAGCCAATCATAGGCATCTGTGAGTTGGTACTTGTTGTATGATAGGGATGTCATTGATATACAGGTGCATATCAATAAATTAGAATGTCGTGGAAAAGTTCACTTATTTCAGTAATTCAACTCAAATTGTGAAACTCGTGTATTAAATAAATTCAATGCACACAGACTGAAGTAGTTTAAGTCTTTGGTTCTTTTAATTGTGATGATTTTGGCTCACATTTAACAAAAACCCACCAATTCACTATCTCAACAAATTAGAATACTTCATAAGACCAATAAAAAAAAACATTTTTAGTGAATTGTTGGCCTTCTGGAAAGTATGTTCATTTACTGTACATGTACTCAATACTTGGTAGGGGCTCCTTTTGCTTTAATTGCTGCCTCAGTTCGGCATGGCATGGAGGTGATCAGTTTGTGGCACTGCTGAGGTGGTATGGAAGCCCAGGTTTCTTTGACAGTGGCCTTCAGCTCATCTGCATTTTTTGGTCTCTTGTTTCTCATTTTCCTCTTGACAATACCCCATAGATTCTCTATGGGGTTCAGGTCTGGTGAGTTTGCTGGCCAGTCAAGCACACCAACACCATGGTCATTTAACCAACTTTTGGTGCTTTTGGCAGAGTGGGCAGGTGCAAAATCCTGCTGGAAAATGAAATCAGCATCTTCAAAAAGCTGGTCAGCAGAAGGAAGCATGAAGTGCTCCAAAATTTCTTGGTAAATGGGTGCAGTGACTTTGGTTTTCAAAAAACACAATGGATCAACACCAGCAGATGACATTGCACCCCAAATCATCACAGACTGTGGAAACTTAAAACTGGACTTCAAGCAACTTGGGCTATGAGCTTCTCCACCCTTCCTCCAGACTCTAGGACCTTGGTTTCCAAATGAAATACAAAACTTGCTCTCATCTGAAAAGAGGACTTTGGACCACTGGGCAACAGTCCAGTTCTTCTTCTAGTTAGCCCAGGTAAGACGCCTCTGATGTTGTCTGTGGTTCAGGAGTGGCTTAACAAGAGGAATATGACAACTGTAGCCAAATTCCTTGACACGTCTATGTGTGGTGGCTCTTGATGCCTTGACCCCAGCCTCAGTCCATTCCTTGTGAAGTTCACTCAAATTCTTGAATCGATTTTGCTTGACAATCCTCATAAGGCTGCGGTTCTCTCGGTTGGTTGTGCATCTTTTTCTTCCACACTTTGTCCTTCCACTCAACTTTCTGTTAACATGCTTGGATACAGCACTCTGTGAACAGCCAGCTTCTTTGGCAATGAATGTTTGTGGCTTACCTAGTGAACCAAACTGAGAGACCATTTTGAAGGCTCAGGAAACCTTTGCAAGTGTTTTGAGTTGATTAGCTGATTAGCATGTCACCATATTCTAATTTGTTGAGATAGTGAATTGGTGGGTTTTTGTTAAATGTGAGCCAAAATCATCACAATTAAAAGAACCAAAGACTTAAACTACTTCAGTCTGTGTGCATTGAATTTATTTAATACACGAGTTTCACAATTTGAGTTGAATTACTGAAATAAATGAACTTTTCCATGACATTCTAATTTATTGAGATGCACCTGTATTTTCATACAACAGCATGCTCGTAGTGTTTTGTTCCTTACTTATTTGGCAGGATAACAAATTGCTCCAGAACATACTGAGCAAAATTACCCTTCAAGCAGCAAAGTGAGCTGGCACCAGTCTCTTAATCTCTGAAAAGCCCTCAGATGTTCACTCGCATCTTCCCTGTCGTTCACCCCCACTTCCTTTCTGGATATTTTTTTTTCTCAAAGGAAAAAAAATATCAAGCATCAGCCTTCAATGCCATCACTTCTATAAACTGTATCAGTAACTCCACCCTAATCCCAGGTTTGTCTCCTACTGCATTAAACTGCATGAGGCTGGCCATACAAGCGCAAAATAATTGGCATACAGAAAGGACTGCTTCCTTGCCAAGAAGTTTCCTGATTGGCTAATACACCTGGACTGTGTTGAAATATTTAGCTGCTGATAAGAAAGCCCAGGGCAGTCACAGAGACATGGTTTTTTTTTTGTTTGTTTGTTTGTTTGTTCGTTTGTTTCTGTGTTCTCCTTTTTGTCAGCGCATTTATTGTAGTGATAGTTATCAGGATGTACGGACAGTTTAGCTGAAAGAAAAAGAAATTCACATCATTCACTTTTAGATCATATGTTTTTTGGAAAAATAAAAGTGTTGTAAGATTTTTTTGTGAAATCGCATGTTGGATAAATCGCATGTTGTAGTTATGGACAATATTCAGGACATTCAGAAGTTTTATTAGGTTAAAAAAAAAAATCAAGTATCAGGGAAAATATCAAGAGAGTGTTTTGTACCACTTTGTGGCAGGAAAGTAACTGATCTACTGAGGTGTTTTTTCTCTTTTAACAGCAATTTTATTCCTTATTAATTCTGCAAATGCATTGTATTTCTCAGTCATCCACTATAAGTATGCTTCTGTTCGTCTGCCTGAAGTAGAACATACTGTATCAGATTGTTAAAAATCTACTCGAGGCTTAAGCCACTGCCATGTGTGTGGATGTGCAGTCTGCTTCTGCTAGGTGGGAGAAAACACACAGAGTGGCACTTTACACTCGCGGCAGTAGGCCGTTCACTATCACTACAGTGTCTGTGTTAGGTTTATTCCTGCTCCTGACTGCTGAGGTGGCTACTGAGGAGTAGAGGCGAGTAACAGAAGAACAGAGGTTTTTCTTGAATCTTACAACATCTTTAGCTAGCAAATAAGGTTTAGGGTGTGTAAACATATTAGCATAGTTATTTCATTGATAGGCATTGAAGGAGGAGTTCGCTTTAGTATCACGTCCATTTCATAAGAGACATTTTATTTTATGTGAGACATAGAAGATCAGCAGGATCCAAACAGGAAATAAGAAATGAGGAAACGATTCTTCCAGCAGGCAGAGATGCTTTCAGTTTATTAAGTAAAATAGATCGATTCAGTATAGATTCTGTTTTCCAAATTCTGGCCTCTAGCTCCAGTTCATAAGCTAGAGGCACAAACTGCCCTAAAAAGGCAGTTTAAATTCTAAACGGTGGATGGTTGACAGATCATCATACTCATCACTGAGGATTTATATGTAGAAAATTCCCTTGGAGCATAAAGTTCTTTGAAACAGACAAGCAACACCCATCATCCATTTTGTTCTTAATCTTATACGATTCTTAAAACACAGTAAAGTCAGCGATTGATTTCCAGCGTGTGTCTCCGATGCTTGTTCCACTCCCCTGTTGCTGTCACTTTTGGTGATCCACAACCCTAACCCTAACCCTCCAGTGGTGTCTCAGTGTCTGCCTGGGTGATATTGATGGGTGGCCGCAGTCACAACCAGCTTCTTTATCTCACTCACAATGACTTTCCTCAAGGGAATTAATGGGAACTGCTCATCTCTTGGCAATGTGATGTTCTGAAAACAAGAGCAGGAATTTAAAAAGACATCACACTCATGTCATATCCCTTTAAACTAAAAAGGAAATATCATAAAAACAGTCATAAAAATTCAGAATGTATATAAGAGAATATAACAAGCATGTGAATATAATATAAAGGCTATATTATATTTTGAACATGATCTGCTTGGAAGGAAGGAAGGAAGGAAATGAGTATAATATATTTTGCATTGGATACGTTGTTAGTTAACTCTGTTGTATGCATACACATCTCTTTACAACCACGGTGAGCAGAAAAGCATCTCAGAATGCACAACACATAAAAATATGGTGGTCTTTTTCCAGTCTACAACTATCCAGCGTCAGTGAGCCTGTGCCCACTGCAGCCTCAGATTCCTGTTCTTGGCTGTCAGGACTGGACAATGTTTTTGTGCGTGCTGAGATGCTTTTCTGATCACCATGCTTTTAAAGAGTGACTATTCGAGTTACCATAGCCTTCCTGTTAGCTCGAACCAGTCTGGCCATTCTCCTCCAACCTCTCTCATCAACAAATGTAGAGACTGTTGGTCTTTAACATGTTTTCTGTCAGTAGTTGTATGACAAAATTTAAATATTGAACTACTTGGAATAGACATTGGGGGAATTATAACTTGCACTAACTATACTTTTAAAAATTATGACTGAGTGTTCCTTTCCTAATTTCTGAAATAGGACTTAAGATAGCAAATTTCAGAGTCAGGAGAAATTCTCTAGGTATGCACCATTATCCGTCTGATGTCGCGTTCATTTTCTCGCACTCGTAAAAATGCTCATATACTAACCTCCCATACCACTCTGATACTTATGTGACGTAAGCATAGCATGTTGCCATGCTAATGAAAAGACCTGACGGCGATCAGGAAATTTAATAATTAATTATGGCATTCAAAGCAAAGTAGATAGACTGCATACCAATGATGAGACAGAATGTCTACAGACAATGCTGTGTGAGTAAAAATAACAGCTCTTTCACAATGAGGGATTACGATGCAGTGAAAATGAAAACGTACTTACTTTACTTACAGTATAGCTAAACAGAAGTCCACACAATGCAGTAGATTTCATGATATAGCATGAAGTGTCTTTTCCAGAATTAATAATTTCTGAATTGTTTTTTTGAAGATTCTGTGTGTCATTTATCAGAATGAAATGTCAGACCCACTTATCAGCTTATTATTAACTCATTCAGTCATTACATCAATTCCTTCATCCATGTTTCAGGTCTGGCTGTGTCCAGGGAGAGGCAGCTGTCCAGGTCCCATAAGTTTCTGTGTCTGCGAGTCGGCAAGGCCATGAAGAAGACGTTTGTGTCGAATGCCAGCGCCTCCATGCAGCAGTACGCCCAGCGTGACCGTAAACACGAGTACTGGTTCTCCGTGCCACAGGAGAGGTGAGTTGGCACCGAACACAGCCCTCATTTATTCTTCCTCCACTTTCACTCAGGGATGAGGTTTTGTGTAGTCTGTTTTCCCAGAAAATTGTGTAACTTCAGTTGGGATTTGGTTCATATGCTGGTAGAGAAACATTTGGATTTTTTAAGGCCCAGAATTTAGACCCATAGAATAGATTGAGCTCATAGCCACTGAGGTTTAATGTTCCTTCATTTACATAATTTGCTGCACTTTTCTGAAAACCTAAAACTCTTCATTAGATAAGGTTTTCATAAATCTCAGCTTTTAACAACCTTTAATTCCCAATATAAAGCAGCTTCTGAGAGCCCCTTAAAAACATAAACTGTGTGTTCCCAGCAAATTAAGCCAAAGTGCGAAAACAACGTAATTCAGTTTGAGCACGGTTAATTTTACACCAGAAATAATTTCCCAAATCTTTGTTGTCGGTTTTGCTTGTCTGTGCCATTACAACGCCGCCTTTGTCTCTTCTCATGCAAGGGCACGCTGAGAATTGCTTTCTTTCATATAACACAAGTACCCAGTGTTCATCTGTCTGCAGCCTGGCCGCCATGCTTTGGCCTGGGACTTTGACTGAATGTAGATATGCTTGTGATTACCTTGTTTTAAATCTGTCTATAGAAAATATCTACATTAAAAAAAAAAAAAAAAAACATACTTATGCGTGTACTAGATGTTGTGGCATTGCACATATAACTCATATAATCGCTCAATGCATCTCTGTTCAGCAGAAAAGCATCTAAGAACACATAACACATTGACCCTTCAGGTAGAACAGCAGAAGACCACATCGGGTTCTCACTGGGCAGTGGAAGTGGTCTTTTTCCCACCTTCAATTTTGCATTTTGAGATGCTTTTCTGCTTACCACATTTGTAAAGAGTGGTTACTTGAGTTACCATGGCCTTCCTATGAGCTCAGACCAGTCTGGTTATTATCCTCTGACCTCTCTCATCAAAAGGGTGTTTCCACCTGCAGAACTGCCTCTTACTGGATGCTTTTTGTTTTTCACATCATTCTGCTGTTGTGTGTAACAATCCCAGGAGATCATCAGTTTCTTAAATACTCATACCAGCACGTCTGACACCAACAAACATACCACGGTCAAAGTTACTTAAGATCACATTTTATTACTGATGCTCTTGACCTGTATGCATGATTTTATGGTTCATCTTTAGGTATGTTGATGAATTCTTTTCTCTGGCTCCCATGTCCTCATGTGGCTTATATCATCTGTCCATGTAGGTCAGACCACCTTTACTTGTTCTTCATCCAGTGGAGCCCGGAGACATTCGGCGATGGCATGGGAAGCATCAGCCGCGAGCCCGGGTTCATGGTAGTCAAAAAAATCAACGAACCCGAAGCTGACAATGAGCAGACGACAGACTCCTCATCCAAGGAGTGGGAGGTAGCCTCTGTCCATCAGCTCTGTTCTCTGGCCCTTTCTTTGAATTTGCTTTGTTCTTAAAGCTTTTAAACAATCTGATTTTGATGTGACTCAATTTTGTGCAGCAATGCTAAAGCGTGTTTGTGTTTGTTAAACAGTATGTTTTGCTTGTGCACTGCCATGTGGAGATGATTTGAACTTTGTTGCATATACGTATCACTGTGTGTTTTGCACTGTCTCTGTGTCTTTGTGTTTTGTCTGTGTTTCTGTCTTCCAGGTGCCTGGAACTTTAACATGTTAACCATACCTCCTCTCCCATTTGCCATCACACTGTGTTGTCATAGCTTTCGTTCACTTTATCTGTCTGAAATTAGTTTGTACACTTGGTCAGTAAATTCCCCCCCCATGATTATTTTTACCGTGAGCTTGAAGCTGGTGTTTTGCATGATTGTGTTCTGTTTTCTTTTAACTAAGCAGCTCATGTATGCACTGGATGCATGAGCTCCTCTGTTGTACGTTGAGACCAAGGCATGTTTTATAGACGGGCGGTTTGACTTGTTAAACCATCATGCGGGTGTGACAATAAAATGACTGAAGTTCAGTGCAGATACTGGTATAAATGTGTCAGCAGGGCTAAGCTCCCCTGTCTTTCAGAGATTAAAAAAAAAAAACATTAATGAAAGGTTTAATTGTTTAATTTACATCATTATTTATTGTTAACAAATGTCTTAAGGTAGATTATTTTGGAAACCAAAAAATCCACAGAATGATATGAAGAAGTGAAGCTAGGGGTTCATTTCTTTCTAGCCCAGACTGTAGATTCATGCAGCCTATCGATGACAGTCATGTCAGGTGATTACACAGAGAGATAAATGCCCCCTGGGTTTGAGCATGTGAATATAATATAAAGAATATAATTGAAACCCAATTCACTGACACATTCGTAACACATCATCAATCACTGGTTCAGTGAGTGGTTATAAATGTTGCCAGGAAATCATACCGATTATTAAAATGAACTAAGACAATTACACAGAAATGTTTACCGTTTGTTCGTGTCATTTTAAAGCCAAAATGAGGAGTCGATTATTTTCGAGCTGCTCTGTGATGAGCTGCAGGATGAAAAGATGTAGTCAAAAGCATCTGGCGTATGTCTTAATGGAAATAGTAGTGTAGCAATCTGGTGTGAGCTATGCTGAAACTAATCCACCCTATGAAGAAAGCGATACTGGAACTGAGGCAGCACTTTAAATTTTAATGTAAATCAATGATGTAGGAAACAAAGCAGATTGATTTGTCATTCCGTGACTTGTGCACCGGACAAAGCCTCGTAGTCTTTAGCATAAGTAAAGTTTCCTTCCCTTGAGTGTAAATGTTAAACAATTGTGCAGGCGGTTATTGGCATTTTACTTTGAATTTTAGCTTGGACCAGTCTTGTGATAATGTACTGAGATAGATATTAATTATGTATAAAATGGGTAAATAATCTTTGCTCGTAGCCTTAGGGTTGCAGAAGCGGTAGTGTGTGTGTGTGTGTGTGTGTGTGTGTGTGTGTGTGTGTGTGTGTGTGTGTGTGTGTGTGGCCCTAGCTTGGCACTGATCAAATATGAACAGATATGAAAAGAAGCCAGGATAATTAAGCTGCTAGCAGAACCTTCTAGTGCATTAGAGTTTTAGAGAGCACTTTACTTCTGTCTGTGTCTGTGTGTGGGGGCATGTTGCCACCAATGTCTGGTTTGTTTGTTTTTTACCTTGTAGGTACATTTTGCTGTTTTTTTTAAGAAACTAAATTTCTAAAGAAAATAACAGATGTTTCCTTTTGGTTACTGAGGTATAGATTAGGTTTAACGTTAGGCATGGCATTCATTTAAATTATGTCAAATGTTCGTGTGTGTGAGTGAGTGAGTGAGAGAGAGAGAGAGCGCTTAACACTACATTCAACTCTTGTTTCAGACGGGGGGTAAAAGGCGCGCTGTCTCTTTAAATGCGCGTGCTGTGCACTGTGAGATAGGCGGCCGCAGTCTCTCTCGGAGCCAATCACATAAGCCATTGTGCTCTCTATGGAATTCCATTGGTTATTGTAGTGTCGATCATATTCAGAGAAAAAGTCCTGTGATGAGTTGGGGTGTTTTTGTTGCTCCGGCGTCGGCGAAACTGCGGAATTGATTTCAAGCGGCTGGGATGTGACAGTGAGCGTAGAAACGCGCCTCACCCTGAAAAGAAATGTTCTCCAGGAGGAGGGTGAAAGAAGTGGAGCCGCTCACTGCTAAGTATACCTATGTACGTGGCAGTGTGTTCTGTGGTGAAGCGAGTTCTTGTCACTGTTTCGGGGGAGGGGGGTCGGCTGCACGCGGCTGCTAGCTGAGTTAAACACAATTAATATACGCTCTTGTGTTGACATCGGAACAGTTGCGAATTTTTATGCTGGTAAAAAAAAAAAATCAACACCACGTGCTGTTTGTTTATTATTCTTTCTAATGTGCTGTAAGAAACTTACACGCGCGTCCTTCATGTTTGTTGTCATAACTGCGGGTAGAAAACTCCACTAGCATAGCGCGCTAGGACAGCTAGCCAGCTACCAGACTGGGGACAGTGAAAGTTCACCAGGCAGATTAAGGTGTTTGTTTAATTCTCATTAAAGTGTTTTCCCCTAGGTGCTGAGTTCTAATTTCTGTTTCCTGGTCCTGAGGAAACGCTCCAGGTTTAGTGTTTAAGTCGCCAGTTTCCCTCAATGCAGCGCAGTAATACAACAAAAAAAATAGAGTACTCCAAGACCAGAATTAAGAAAGCTGTATGTTCTTAAATAATTTATGGAATGGACACCAATAGGATTGTGCATCCAGAAAAAAAAAGAATAATTTTGTAAAGATTCTCATGTTAATTTAGTTTGTCAGCTTTCAAGAAAAAGATTTAACTATTTTGATGATTCATCCTGTACTCCTCTTGTGTTCGTCCAATTAAGTGCTCTGTAGAATGTATATGTCCCGCCCCCCAGAGGCGTATCCTGTTCTACAGTAGCAGCTTGTTAGCAGCAAACATGGTTCATGGGTGTATTTTGGCTGCGTGTCCACCATTCAGACACATCAGATAACTCCTGGTGGCAACCCTGCGGTGCTCCATCACCATCGGTTCCACTGATGGTCAGCCTCAACTCAGACATGTACGGTGTAACTCTTAAAATACACAGCATCTGGTTCAAAATCTGTGGAATATCCTCGTCAAAGTTGACAGGTGTGGGTGCAAGTGGTAGAGAGAAATCCTCCATGGTTGAAAAAATGGCACAAGCGATGAACTCTGAATCTGATAACCAAGAAAAACATTTATTTTTCCTCATGCATACTTCCAGTCCATAATCGATAGTCAGCATACATGATTGTTCATTTATTTCTGCTTATGTACCGTAATATACTGTTGCGCTTCTGATTAGCCTGATTACATTGTTCTGCAGTGTAATGACCTGTGCTGAGTGCAGGCATTATTATCTTCATTGTCATATTCGTAGTGCCTGTAGAACCTGAATGTTTGTATTCTTTTAAAGAGAAAGAGGAATAGAAGTGTATGTGTCTGAAAATTGTTATATGCCTAGAGGTTTGCGCTTGCTCAGGTATGCAGTGTCATTAAGGAAGGAAGCTTTGAGGTTAACTACATCGTGCACAGCAGCTAAACCTGCAGGTATGAAAAAAATGGACGGGCCCTGCTTTGAGAACACAGTTGTCTGTGTACCTATTGAGAGGGTAGAACAGCACGATCTCTGTCGCATAATAATATCCACTATCCTGTAATCCATATGATTTGGATTTGCGAGAATATTTTAAATGTTCATTGATGGGGACTTAAATGTTGAGTAGTATTATAAAGCATGTTATGGTAATCTACTTGAGCAAGGCATGGCATTGCCCTTTTTCCCATCCCCTGGGATACAAGTACCCCGACATGTACCAGTAGTCCTTTAAATGTTAGTCAGTATTCAATATAATACCTTTAAACCCATATCTCTTTAGAGTAGTGTAATAAATTATATAGTGAGGCATTCAGAAAAAAAGTAAAGCTTTCACCATTATACTTCCGCCCTGTGTGCATGGCACTTGCATGTTCTCCCCATGCCTCGGGGGTTTCCTCCGTGTTCTCCAGTTTCCTTCCCCAGTCCAAAGACATGCGTTGTAGACTGACTGGCATGTCTTAATTGTCCGTATTGTGTGAATGTGTGTGCGACTGTGCCCTGCGATGGGTTGGCACCCCATAACAACAGATTTGAGTCTCCTTGCCCTCTGAAGCTTCATGCTTGGAATCTTATTAGCCAGGCCACTCTTTGCAGCAAATGATCACTGACCACTAACTTGTTTAAACACACAAAAAAGATTCTAATTTAGGAAACCGATAAAGAAGGCCTGGAAGAGCAAATGTGATTTGAGTACTGTAGTCTGCTCTCTGTAAGTGTTGGCTGACCCTGTTAAAACCTTGCAATGAAAAATGATGAATTCTGTAGTTTAGTTAGTGGGATACAGCTGGATCATCCAAGAGCGAGATAGTGTTTGGTAAAAATGAATCATTCTATTAGACTAAATCTCTGTTGCTACAGGGAATCACTGACAGGTCAGAATTTCCTGCAAGTTAATGATGTTTCTGCTCAAACTGTTTGGCTCAAATTTGGCATGTTGGCACATTTCTTTTCCTGATGTCTAGTACGAATATCTGTTTAACCATCTGAGGCATGCTATTTGGGTATTTTTGTTCTACATCCACTTGAAGTGGAGGAAAAAATTGCATTGCTATGCTTGTATGCTTTTTTTTTCTCCTTGTGAACAGGTTGACCTGTGCTTTAGGTGATGTGGCATAATTACCCAGTTAAATTCTGTTTCTTAGTGAAATCCAGCATTTTCTTCAGGCATTCAAACCAAACCAGCACTTCTTGCCATTAATGTGTCTCGTTTGGCCAGTTTCGTAAAGCCGTGACATAGCAACAGTCACTGTACAGTTAACAAAGCTAATTTTAGCACTGATAACTATCCACCAGACCAAAGGTAGCCTGGCAACTAATGCAGCTAATAAAACAATTAAATTAAGCAGAATGCTGTTGGGTTTTTTTTTTTTTTTTAAACGAAGGCCAGCCGTCTTTGCACAACGGCATATTGAGAAACAGCTCACACAGCCATGCAAAACACTTGGTTTAAACTTGCTCACATTTTAGACACAACCCAAAGTGAGAATTTAGTCTAGGCATCCTTTTTATTCTGTCAATAATAATAATAATAAGATTTGTTTTAGATACTGATTCAGCAGCATTGTGTCAGTTCTTCAGTGAAGGCTGCCGTGTCCACACATTGCTTTCACGCTCCATGCTCACTACTGTGCTCGCTCTCTCTCCATGCTCAGCTGTGGCTTCTTCTTCCCCCCCCTCCTATCTCTGTACCAGGTAGTGTCACTGAGCGAACACCACCGCCGGATCGATGCGCTAAACACTGAAGATCTGCGTGCGCTGTGCGAACGGCTCCAGGTGCCTGGCCATAGATCCCCAAAGAAACCTAGAACTCTTCTTAGAGTCTCTTAGTATTGATTAGCTTGAGTGTCCTTAGCTGTACTTGTGGTTTCTTAGCCTGGCAGTGCAATATGGTTGTGCTGGACACAACTGTATAGCGGCAAGCATAGAAAATGTTTGCGAGTGGGTTGAGAAAGTGTGACGGTCTGGGAAAAACACCTCACGTGTCACTGTTCTGCTTAAAAAAAAAATTTTTTTAATTTAAATTTCAGCATGTGAAAGGTTTTCTCAGGTTGCCAGACAGCTTTTGAATAAGAATCACTACTCTGAACTGAAATACCGTAGGCCGAGTAAACCAGTAGACTCACCACATCCTACAGAACCCTTGCAACAAACATTACCTAGATAGGCGGTGTTGTATATTGTCTGCAAAGAAGGATGGTGGGAAGGGTGTACGGTTGAAAAAGGATGGAAGTTAGGGTTCCATAGAGCGTTTGCTCAATTGTTTGCAATGGACAATGCAGGTAATTCAAGCAAGGGTTGTGTAACCCGAGTGTGTTCAGGCTGCAAGAGGCAAAGTGTCTCTGTCTTTGCCACTATTCTGTGAAACAGAGCAGTCCCGCGAGTCCTTTGCTTGCAATCCAGGTTAGTCAGTTACTTGATATGTAGTTAGTATGATAGTCTAGGTAGGTGAAGAACATAACTAGGACATATATAGATAAACATAGTTAAAATATGTCATTGTGAAACAACTTTGCGTTTACATCCTTGGTTAATTCGCTTTTTTTTCTATGCATGCATGGTCATTTAAATAAACAAACTTCCTTGAGGATATTTATACCCTTGATATTGGGTTATAAACCAAACCAAAGAGATTTAGGTTCAAACTTAGAAGTGTGTACCCCAAATAAGCAAGATAGAAATGCAGGTTCTTGAATCATCCACTGCTCACTTTCCTTACATTGTTCTCTGCTTCTAGATCACCACAAAGGAGGAGTTGAACTCCAAACATGGCACATCCATCACAGCCAGCCTGGAGCCGGAGACCTTTAAACCCAACTTGAGTGAACCTAGCGACCTCCTGGTGGCCGAACAGATAGAGAAGGTAAGCTGCATCGATCCCGTCTTTGGTAGTATTGCTTCAAGTGCTAGTTTCACTCCACAGGAGGTAAGGAGCTCATCGATCCCTTTCCTCCTTCAATAAGGTGCTTTCTTAAGCATCCTCAAATTATTGATCAATTATGTCACGCACTGACAGAAAAGCCTCAGACTTTTTTTTTTTCTTTCCTGTTTGACATTCTAAGAAGTATGCTTTTGTATACTCTTATTCTGTGATGCTTTAAAAATAGGGCGTTTTATTTAATTTACGGATTTCCTAACACAAAATAGTCGGTAGCTAAATTAAGCAGCAAGAAGTTTTGATATTAACCTATTTTCCAGACTGTAAGTACATTGTGAGCGCTTACAGGGGGTGGGAAAAGTTGCTTCGTCATATAATAACTGATGCAGCAGTTATTTTTGGCCTGTAACACCTTATGTCAGCCTGGAAGATATCTGTGAGCAATTACAGCCTTAAGAAGGATTCATTATATAGCAGTGCTGAATATGGCGTGAGGTTCACAATCGGTATGTTAAAAGAGCACCTTTGTAGGTTAGTGTCTAAAATCAACCTGTACAAGAAACAACCTGAGTTCAGTTCATTTGTCATCGAATGAATGCTGCTGGAGTTCAGCTGTATTTGAATCATATCATGTCCAGAATATTGTCGTCTCTGATGGTGTCATTATTTTTACTCACTGTGACTGTAATCTGCGAGATCTGTTTGTTTTGAGTCTACACTAATGATGCCCTGTGGGTTTTGGCCTTTCAGTAGCATCAGCATTTCAAGAAAATAGATCAGCTAAGGTGGCTTCTCACCCTGTGTTCTGTGTAATCCTTGGAGAAAGGCAAGACTAGCTAAAACAAAAAAGCCGCACAGAATTTATACCGGAATTCTATAGTGTTTACTAGGTCTGGTGTGTGTGTGTGTGTGTGCATGTGTGTACACATGGGACTGTATCGTGCTTGGTTAGGTTCTCTGCCTGCTGGTGTTAGAAGGTCATTGCTACTGTAATTGGGAGCTGATGACTGTTGCCTTTGAGCATTCAATTTCATTCCCCTGATGTACCATTTTCCGCATTTTCTGTCTGTTTCTTTCTGTGTTCTGAGAAAGCTACCATGATTTTTTTCACTTTTCTTGCCATTCATTTATTTGCTCAATATATTTTTTCCACCTCCGCTAATGAGATGGCCTCCATCTTTTTCACAGCTGGCAAAGCATCTCCCACCCAGAACCATAGGCTATCCATGGACACTGGCATTCAGCACATCCAAGCATGGCATGAGTATTAAAACCCTGTACCGGATCATGCAGGGGCAGGACTCTCCTGTGCTCCTCGTCGTTAAAGACAGTGACGGGCAGGTAAGACTCTCCCAAAGCATGACTTTTCTTTAAAGACGTGAATGGAGGGACTGTGTGCTTTAGTCTGCTAGACTAATGGTCCTCTGTTGGCATCTTGATTGAAACCTTGATTTAGTTTGCTCTTGTGTGTGACATTAATCTGTTACGATGATATCCATCCATTGCCTTGTGCATTTTGCCAATTCATTTATTCAGAGAGAAATGCACTTTGAGGAATTCAGTAGCTCGTATAGGCTGTATTGTAGCCCATAGTAACATTTACTCATCAACGTGATCTGTGTGATGTCTAGGTGTTTGGGGCATTAGCATCAGAGCCCTTTAAAGTCAGCGACGGGTTTTACGGCACAGGAGAAACGTTCCTCTTCTCCTTCTATCCACAGTTTGAGGTGTGTTGTCTATGTGGTTTATTTACAGTTTATATGAAGCTCGGTGCATTTGTAAGTCAGTATACCGACATGACAGCACTGAAATGGATTGTTGCTTGATTTTTCTGTGCCTTCAGGTCTACAAATGGACAGGTGATAACATGTTCTTTATTAAAGGAGACATGGACTCCCTGGCATTTGGTGGAGGAAGGTAAATCCTTTCTGAGTCTGATATACAAGTTCTCTGGTGCACTTTGTAGTCTAAACTACTTCATTCATTTGATTGTATGCCACATTCACCATGTTCAGGAGAGGTTTTACTTCCCAGGTTGTTGTATTGTAATCTCAGTCTAGATGCTGCAGCCTATGAAATATTTTTTTTTTTTAATTGTAATTATTTAAAAAAACAAAAAAAAAAAAAATAATTTTAAAACACGTGTATAAATCCTTTGAATCCAGACAATGACTGGAAATGTATTTATTTGTCAGGATATAATATCATATTAACAAGTAGTAAAAAAAAAAATTAATACTACTTCTAATATTTTGTTAATGTAGTGGGTAAAGGATGAGCTTGGAGCCAGAAACGGTTAAACACAAAGAGCCTCACACAGAATATTTATGTATAGACCAGGATTCATCAACTGGCAGATCAGGCAAAGAGTATGGGGGGGAAAAAGCTGTAGTTCAGTGACTCCAATTTTCTAATCATAAACTATCATAGCTGAGCCTCTGTTGAAGCCAATCACATTAATTTTTATAAGTTATTTAGCTAAAGGCAGCTCATTTGACCAGTAACTAACTACAGGGCTAGAAACATTACGTCAGAAAAGGAGTTTCCATGGACTTTTGAATTTTCTTAATATTATTTACCGTCTGCTCTGAATAGCGAACTGATGAAAAAGAATGTCAACAACAAAAGCAGAACATTTAAAGACATGGACAAAGCAGTCTGTGTTTATTTTCTTGCATTAAATAAAAATTGATGTCTCATCTGTTCATGGCGCTAGTCAAAAGTTGTGATGTGAAGCACCACTTCGAAAAAAAACATAAGATCAAATTGTTTTCTTTAAAGCCATCAACTAATCATTAAGGCTTAAGTATTAAAAGGTAGCTGTTGTCGCGTTTAGTTGTTTATTCAGACCTTTGTAAGTAAGGAATTTTATTTAAATAGACCTCTATAGTCTTTGTACTAGATCCTAACCTGCCATGTAGCATTGAAGCTTCCACTGACTTTCGCCATAGCAGCAGTTAGAGAAAAGTGTTTAAATATATTTAAATCCATCTCTTTCTCTTACAGTGGTGAATTTGGTTTGTGGCTAGACGGAGATCTCTACCATGGCAGGAGTCACTCATGCAAAACCTTTGGGAACCCGATGCTCTCCGCAAAGGAGGATTTTTTCGTGCAGGACATTGAGATCTGGTCGTTCGAGTAGGCCACTCTCTCCATGAGAGCGAGCGAGAGAGAGAGAGAGAGCGAGCGAGAGAGAGATGGCTCCAGTCAGGGAAGAAAAGCCAACCAGATGTCTCTGTGCTGGCCAGAAGTGTCCCAAACCTTAATGTGCATCACCTCAGCTCCCAGGAAGCCTGTTTTAAAGAAGCATATTCTTTTTATGCTTGCCGTATGTTACTCCTGCATTTAACAGAAATCTTGCCCCCCCCCCCCCCCCCCCCCCCCACTATCTCTCTCTCTCTCCTCGTGCTGTTACCATGTGTACTTTGTTCCAAGCTTCAGTGCAAGGTGTGTTTAGGTGAGCAGAAGTAAGCGGAGACGCACCGTGACAATCATCAGTGAGCATTCATATACTGATTACAGGGGACCACTGGAGCGCTCTGAACATCAGATGGTGATGCTGGCATAGGTTTGGGACGAGATGGACCTGTTACAGACCGAGACACAAGGCTTCATCCTTTGGGTAATAATTGGATGTTACTAATGCAATGGCCTCACTGGAGACGGACAAAAAAAGAAATGGAAGTAACTACAAACACATTCCTGTGCCCTTTGAGACTAAAACGTTTTGACAGGTAACAGGATCGCCTGATTAAGGCGGCATCTATACAGAGAGCAAATAAAATGCGAGTGTACATCCGGACAGGGTTTCTTCTGAAGCGAATTATACAAGTGTTGTGAATTCATAGTCTTTCTGTCGTTCACCATCATCGATTCACCGCGGTAAAGCACATAGCCCTTAATCTATGAAGAAAAACATTGTCGTACCGTTCTGTTAAGTGGGTTTATGTGTGAGTTCAGCTTCCTCCATGTGTGGAGGGTCGTGTGTACTGTTCGTAGACAGTAATGTGTCGCAATAGATTTTGTGGAATATGCAAATTACTGTTCTTGTTAACCTCTAATCCAGACGGGGTCTTTTGTCTCCTCTTCCCGTCGCTCTTTCAAAGAAACTTTTAAAAGCTTTTATGTCTCAACAGAAAAATTGCTTTTCAGGGTATCATTTGAAAAGCTTGAGATTTTTTCTTTCTTTTTTTTTCTTTTTTTTCATAAATATAATGACGATTATATATTTATGTACATAATTATATAACAAATTATATAAATATATATATATATGTAATTATATATTGCTGTTAAGTGTGACAGTGATCTTTTTTGTGCTGATATCTCAGCTGTTACCAATATAATGTACAGTATATTACCCTGTAAATTAATGTTCAAATAGTAGATTTGTTCCTATATATAAATATATAATTATATTAGCAGACAAATATATAGAGTGTGGATTGGTGGGTTGCTTCTAGCACTTTAATCTAGTTCAAAGCCAGAAGCTTTCGGCTTTCTTTGCAGTAGCTGTACAGTCTTTATTTTTATTTTTTATTTTTTTTGTTCCTTTTTTGTGTGTTTAGAAATTAACAGATGTTAGCTGTTTATGAAGAGCTTTCTGCTACACTGTTGGGGAAATGTAGCCAAAGCCCTGAATCTAATGTCCGAGTCCAGTGGGGTTTAGATTCTCTCCTCACCACTGTCTCGTCCCGATGCTGTCTTTGTTGGTGTGTAGATTCACTGTTCACAGGCTGAGGGAGGATGTGGAGGGTGAAGAAGAGCAGGTAATCATCAGACCCTCATCACTCTTCCCACACCAGCGAGTTCTGTCCATGTGGAGTCACAGACGAGGTCCAGCGTGAACAAAATACTCCAGCTGATTCGCTGGAATATAATGTAGTGATGTTTAAAAAAAAAATACAAAAAAAGTATATAAATAAAAATTATTGTAACCTGAGACAAATTGTATTTATTCTTT
The DNA here is from genome assembly GCA_023630585.1 of Cranoglanis bouderius. Taxonomy (NCBI): domain Eukaryota; kingdom Metazoa; phylum Chordata; class Actinopteri; order Siluriformes; family Cranoglanididae; genus Cranoglanis; species Cranoglanis bouderius. The sequence goes on from CM042539.1 coordinate 23,172,922, forward strand.
TTTTTTTTTTTTTTTTAAGTTGTGTTTAAAAAGTCTACATGGTTGAAACCGCACACATATCAAAATGGACTTCTGAGTGCAGCAGTTTTCCAGTGAGACAGTTAAAGGAAGCCATTAAGGAAGTTATGTCAAAGAAGTGCATGATCTGTAACCATGACAACACGCTCCTGCATTCTTCTCTTTTAAAAAGCAGCAGCAGCCTTTTCAGACTAAAGAAACCTTTTTGTTTTTCAGTGTTGAAGTGTTGCTGCTGCCCCCTTGTGGGTGCTTTGTGCAATTCTCCAGCTTCAGAAGATGAAGAACTTGTGCAAAAGCAGAAAAGCCAGCACAAGAGATGAAAACGCAGAAATAGAAGGTACAGACTCTGTTCTCTGAAGATTAGCACTGATTCTCATACACTGAGACTGAAGAACCTCTGGGCCACTGTTTCTACTTCTTCCATCTATAAATCATGGGAGCAGCTGCTCTGTAGAAATGATAGCTAAATTTTAGCTAATTAATTTTGGTTTGGACTCATTTGTGAAACACTTGTTTAAAAAGAAGAAGGAGAAAACAATTCCACAGCTCTGTGGTGTAAAAGAATATGTGTACACTGAGTTATGAAGATCATTGAAAATGTTTTATTTATTCAAAGGTGAATTTATTCTGGAAAGCAAACGGGTGAGGTGCAGGTTGCTTGTATTTGATTCCAAAGGGAAAGGTACAAGTGATCCAGTGTACATGTGTGGAAATTCACTTTTGGTGCTTCAAATGTTGTATTCAAAATCTATACACACACACTATATATATATATAATCTCACAGCTTGTGCTAACATTTTCTCTCACATGGTTCATGGTTGCTGTGATCAGAGGGGGAAAATTGGAGGGTTAAGGGCACAAGTAAAAACAGTGAATGTATTATTCTAAATTTCAGTTTTGATACAAAATAGTTTGACATTTCCTCAACTACTTTCTTTAGATGAAGAATTCCACAGCTGCGGCAGTGAACTGGTTTAAAACATCAGGGCCTTGATTTCCTCCAATTTGCATCTGCTTTTTAATTCAAAGAACCAAACACAAAGAACAGTGACAAATACACCCACCCAAAATTCCACTCAATTCAACTTCTTTAAAGGCAATCATCCCATTGTCAATGTATGATACAAGCTCTTTATACTGTACCATTATGAATAAACAGAATTGAGGTTTAGAAATGTAGATGTGTGTGATGGTGAAAGGCATGGCTGGTTCATTTCTTAGAGGTCTCCATGCTATTAAGTGCTTTCCTTTGTATCTGATTGCAGTCTTTAGGTTGGCTATGTGTCTGTTAGTGTGGCTCAGTATACCAGGTACTTCAGCTCTGAATAGATGAGGGGGAATATAATGGTGCAGGCACGGTAAAGAATTGTTCCACTGTTCACCAAGGCCCTTGGTTTCATCAGCCACGACTCTGACTTGAAAGTGAAGTAGGTGGCGTATAAGACCACAGCGAAAAAGTGTCCAATCAGAGTCATGGGCTTTGGCGTTAACCTAATAAAAGAACACAATCTTCTGTCAATGTTTCCACATCAAAACTATGTGTAAAGTGAAAGGGAGCATTTTATGAATGTGGTTACATCATCAGTGAATTACTTACACAGACAGCAGACCTACTGGCCCACTGACACATTCTCCACCCAGTTTGAAGTACTGGAAGCAGGCTCTTCTTAACTGGTGCAGAGAACCTGCAGAAGGAAAACAAAACTTTTTTTTTTTCTCTCTTGAATAAATTGCCTCCAAAATAGCAGCCACTACAGTAACCAAGTTCAACTTCTATATGATCTCAAACCAAGTGACTCCAGTTTGAGTTTATTGAGTAAATTGTGTTTGTTAAAGTTGATCTCAATAGTATAGGGAAACACTTTCAGTTAATGGCGTGGACGTACTGTCTGTTGCCGCGAACAGCTCGTAAAGAGCTTGAGCCAGCACGTTCACCACAAATGCGTGCGATGACTTGCGCTCCCAATAGAATTTCTTCTTTGCCTGTTGAATAGAACCACAAATTAGTCATGTTTCCCTCATTTCATGATTATGTGCACTCACAGGAAGTTTCTCTCCTCATTCTCCCTGATATGCCAGATTGTTGGCCAATATTTGCCTTTTGTCATGATATACACTATATGGCCAAAGGTTTGTGGACACTTGACCATCACACCCACATGTGGTTCTTCCCAAACTGTTGCCACAAAATTGAAGCACACAATTGTATAGGATGTCTTTGTATGCTGTAGCATTACAATTTCCCTGTTCCAGCATGACAATGCCCCTGTCCACAAAGCGAGCTCCATTAAGACATGGTTTGCCAAGGTTGGAGTGGAAGAACTCGAGTGTCCTGCACAGAGCCCTGACCTCAACCCCACTGAACACCTTTGGGATGAACTGGAACACCAGACTGCACCCCAGATCTCACCTGACATCAGTGCCTGACCTCACTAATGCTCTTATGGTTGAATGAGCACAAATCCCCACAGCCACGCCCCAAAATCTAGTGGAAAGCCTTCCCAGAAGAGTGGAGGTTATTATAAGAGCTAAGGGGGGACTCAATCTGGAATGAGATGTTCAACAAGCACAGGTGTCCACAGACATTTGGCCATATGGTGTATCTGTTGTAACTGCTGGATGTAATAGATTGCCTTCTTCCAATCAGCTCTGATTCACTAAACTGTGCAGTGAACTTGGGTCAGGTGAGGAAGGCTTATTTAACCCAAGCACACAGATTTTGCCTCTGCCACCATTTTGCCTTTTTTTTTTTTTTTTTTAGGATCATTTTGCCTGAAAAATAAGCATCATAAACATTATGGTATGTGCTTTTATAGGAAAATAATCAACAACAGGGTGGTTTGATGTAACCCAACGTGAAGCTGAAGTGTTTTGTTCCTCTTATACCACAAATGAAAACCTTAATTTCAGTGGCTGCAAACTCAGTTGGAGGAATTTGTTCTAGAGGAATCTGAACACTCATTAAGCTCTGAAACCCTCGAACACGAAATGGAGATTAAGTCGAAAAAATTATACACGATATCGCTTGCATATAGCAGCTATAAACAGTAGCAACCGTTCCTTCACGAATCATTAAACTTCTCAACAGTTTAATTAAATCTCATTTTAAAGTCTGTCATTCATCTTAATGTTGTTCGATAACAAAAATATAACTTAAATTTTCTTGTAAAAGGTGTGGCCTAAAATGTTAGTTATGCTCATTGTCATTACACTAAAACATGCTTGTGATTACATTTTTTTTAGAGTGTGTCCTAATATAAGGAATTCCAAAAAATGTTTACTGGCCATGGTAGTTTTAATTAAACACACCCTCTTTCCATTCAGTGAGAAACTCCCGTTACCTGAAGCATGGCATTGTCATCATAGAGATCTGGAATGTTCCTGAGCAGCTCTCTCCAGATACGGACATCGTTGAGCACTACACTCATCCCCCCTCCGGTCAGAGGATGCCTCATGTTGTAGGCGTCTCCCAGAAGCAGGACTCCTGTCAGGGTGTGAGGCAAAGTTACTCTGAATTTATATATTTACAGATCCGCATCATTTTTTCTGTGATACAGTACTCCAGAAGTGCTTAGAAGCTGTCAGGTTAGAGACAATATTATTCATTATTCATGTGCTCACAGTAAGACCCCAGAACTACAAAATTTTGTGTTTCCCACTGATATGGCACTTCGTCTTTCACTGGCTGAATAATTTGAATTTAATCCGGAAAACAATAAAACATTCAGGTCTTGAAATTTAACGTTATAAATTAACCTGCATCGTGGCTTTTTTAAATTATCATTGCTTGAATGAGTCTTCACATGGCCTTAATTAAAAGTCATAAATAACAACTTTTGTTTAGTTAAGTCTAAACTACACAAAAGAATTGAACACTTGATGTTGCAAAAATAGTGTACAGAGTTGTAATATTGTAAAACAGTAATAACAAATGAGCTAAACTACTACAAATGGATTCTACAAAAATAATAATGTTTGTGTCTGTGTATTTCAAACAATATTCTCACTTAAACTTAATAATCTCTTAATCAGTCTTACAAGCCTACCTGGTTTGTTGACTGGTGAAGGTGGCAGGAAGCTTGCAGGCATAGTCCTCAGACGGTCATTCTGCAGAGCGAGTATAAAGGGCTCCTGTAAATGCCCTACAGACGAAAAGATACCATTACTGATGCTAAAAAGAAAAGGAAGATGATGCGAGTGCATTTAGATTACTCAATTTCTACTATAATCTGTAGTACAGTAGATAAGGTATTTAGATAAAAGCCTATCCTACTTGGTAGCTGAGGATAAATCTTCTCCATCATGTACGCTGACAGGTCTCGGGGCATCTCTCCCCTGATGTCCACTAAAATTCTGGTCTCATTGGAGGAGATTTGGTAGATCAGGATTGGACTGGGGTTTGCCAGCACCAGCTCTGCATGATTGGAATTAAACTGAGGACAATCCTGGGAGAGCAGACAGGATCACACACACTACATCACAAGAACATATGTGCAGAATCAGGTGCATATTAAATACACAATACAATAGGTGCGTTTAACTACGGATTTATAATTTTTATATATATACACAGGTGCATCTCAATAAATTAGAATGTCGTGAAAAAGTTCATTTATTTCAGTAATTCAACTCAAATTGTGAAACTCGTGTATTAAATAAATTCAATGCACACAGACTGAAGTAGTTTAAGTCTTTGGTTCTTTTAATTGTGATGATTTTGGTTTACATTTAACAAAAACCCACAAATTCACTATCTCAACAAATTAGAATATGGTGACATGCCAATCAGTTAATCAACTCAAAAGACCTGCAAAGGTTTCCTGAGCCTTCAAAATGGTCTCTCAGTTTGGTTCACTAGGTAAGCCACAAACATTCATTGCCAAAGAAGCTGGCTGTTCACAGAGTGCTGTATCCAAGCATGTTAGCAGAAAGTTGAGTGGAAGGAAAAAGTGTGGAAGAAAAAGATGCACAACCAACTGAGAGAACCGCAGCCTTATGAGGATTGTCAAGCAAAATCGATTCAAGAATTTGAGTGAACTTCACAAGGAATGGACTGAGGCTGGGGTCAAGGCATCAAGAGCCACCACAAACAGACGTGTCAAGGAATTTGGTACAGTTGTCGTATTCCTCTTGTTAAGCCACTCCTGAACCACAGACAACATCGGAGGCATCTTACCTGGGCTAAGGAGAAGAAGAACTGGACTGTTGCCCAGTGGTCCAAAGTCCTCTTTTCAGATGAGAGCAAGTTTTGTATTTCTTTGGAAACCAAGGTCCTAGAGTCTGGAGGAAGGGTGGAGAAGCTCATAGCCCAAGTTGCTTGAAGTCCAGTGTTAAGTTTCCACAGTCTGTGATGATTTGGGGTGCAATGTCATCTGCTGGTGTTGGTCCATTGTGTTTTTTGAAAACCAAAGTCACTGCATCCATTTACCAAGAAATTTTGGAGCACTTCATGCTTCCTTCTGCTGACCAGCATTTTGAAGATGCTGATTTCATTTTCCAGCAGGATTTGGCACCTGCCCACACTGCCAAAAGCACCAAAAGTTGGTTAAATGACCATGGTGTTGGTGGGCTTGACTGGCCAGCAAACACACCAGACCTGGACCCCATAGAGAATCTATGGGGTATTGTCAAGAGGAAAATGAGAAACAGGAGACCAAAAAATGCAGATGAGCTGAAGGCCACTGTCAAAGAAACCTGGGCTTCCATACCACCTCAGCAGTGCCACAAACTGATCACCTCCATGCCACGCCGAATTAAGGCAGTAATTAAAGCAGAAGGAGCCCCTACCAAGTATTGAGTACATGTACAGTAAATGAACATACTTTCCAGAAGGCCAACAATTCACTAAAAATGTTTTTTTTTATTGGTTTTATGAAGTATTCTAATTTGTTGAGATAGTGAATTGGTGGGTTTTTGTTAAATGTGAGCCAAAATCATCACAATTAAAAGAACCAAAGACTTAAACTACTTCAGTCTGTGTGCATTGAATTTATTTAATACACGAGTTTCACAATTTGAGTTGAATTACTGAAATAAATGAACTTTTCCACGACATTCTAATTTATTGAGATGCACCTGTATATACTGTATATACTGTGTGTATATATATATATATATATATATATATATATATATATATATATATATATATATATATATATATATAGAGAGAGAGAGAGAGAGAGAGAGAGAGAGAGAGAGAGAGATGCAGTGCACCCTTGGTAAATATGAGCAAAGAAGGCTGTGAAAAATTGTCTTTATTGTTTAACCTTTTGATATTTTGTTAAAATAAAATCACAAAGATACTCTGCTCTCATGGATATCAAACAATTGCAAACACAACATAGGTTTATCCAAAAAAAATCTTTGTTAAATATAGGTGTGCAACAATTATTGGCACCCTTTTAGTCAATACTTTGTGCTACTTCCCTTTGCCAAGATAACAGTTCTGAGTCTTCTCCTATAATGCCTGATGAGGTTGGAGAATACATGGCAAGGGATCTGAGACTATTCTTCCATACAGAATCTCTACAGATCCTTCAAAGTTCGAGGTCCACGCTGATGGACTCTCCTCTTCAGTTCACCCCACAAGTTTTCTATGGATTGGATAGACCTGTGTTTTGTTTGCAATTGTTTGATATCCATGAGAGCAGAGTATTTTTGTGAATTTTTTGAACAAAAGATCAAAAGGTTAATGTAATTTTTAAAGCAAAGTAGCCTATATTTCTATCAGACACTGCATCTTACCTTCATTAAGCAACCAACAAAATGTGAGGCGATCTTGACTTTTCCAGAAATGAGGCTCTTACGGAACTTGGAGAAACAGCCATCAGCGACTACCGTCAGAGGAGCATGGATCTCCTGAGGAGAAACAACACAGTGAGTGCCATTAGGTGAATGTGTGAATGTTTTTAAGGAAGCTCTGGTTCGTTGCTCAGTCCTGTATCCTCAGTCCTATGGAGTTTCACATGTTCTTTCCATGTCTGTTTCCTCCACTTTCTCTCCTAAAAACATGTTGTTAGATGGCTATGCTGTGCTAAATTGCCCCTGAGTGTGAATGAGCATGTGATTGTGTGTGTGCATTTTGTCCTGCAATGGACTGGCATCCCATCCACTGGGTGTTGGGGCACACGTAGTGTTCCCGGGATACACTCTAGATCCAGCACAGCTCTGACCAGGATACAGTGCTTGCTGTAAAAAAAAAAAAAAATGCTGTTGTCCTTGTGAAAATCTTATTACTGCACTGATTTTTTTGGCTTATTGTTACGATTCCCCCTCGGGCTGATCGCTGATTCGAGCCGTGCGAGCAGCACACGTGCGCACCGGGTTCAGTGACTTTGCCTTTGTTTACTATTTCAACGTGTGTTTTGTTTTGGTTTATGTCTTGTCTCCGCCCCTGTATTGTCATTGGTTGTGTCCTAATGTGTTTCAGCTGTTGTGTGTTAACCACCATGATCACTGTGTCTATTTAAACCCCTTGTGTTTCCTTGCTAAGACGCAAAGTATTAGCACAGTTACCCTGTGTTCTGTCTATACCAAGCCTTTGAATCTCATTTTGTTTTCATGGTCTTTGATCCCTGTTTCTGTCCTCGTGTTTATTCATTCTTGCCTCGCCCAGTTTATGTTGTTTGCCGATCGCCTGACCCACACCTGTTTTCGACCGCAATATCTGCCTTACGTTTTGGATTTGTTTGCCGATGTTCCTAATAAACTGACCTTAACCTGGACTTGCGTCCACCTAGCCCCAATTCTTTACACTTATCATGTCTTGAATCGAATCTACCAGTATGAGTCTTTTTTAAAAGGTTTACTTTCCAGGACAAAACTATATTGTCTCTTCTTCCATGTTAAGCAAAATGAACATGCATCTCATTTATTTCATTGAAGCCAAAAATACTTATCACATGACAAATACGTAATTTCACAAATTTTATGATATTTTTTAAAGTGCTTTTATTTTGGCATTATAAAGGACAAAATCTAATAGAGGGTAGTAAAAAGAAAAACATCCATTTCCAAAGCAAATCTTTAAAATGAGTTAGGATTCTGAATACGATTATAACATGAAACACTAAATGAATTGCCTGTGCTCTCTAAAAACAAAAGCTGCTTGAGTTACACTATAGTGTATCTGTTTTCATGAAATAAACACTAGGATGGTACTTTCAAAAGTACATCTTTTGTACCTTTAGTGAGAAGAAAAAGATAACACTGTATTGCGTACCTTCAAACCTCATATAATGTACATAATTGACTCTTAAGGACCACAGCTAAATCATCAAAGGTATATTTACTATGTTTTAAACTGGGGAGCAAACAATGTAGCTAGACAATAACTTTTTCTGACTGTGTGTGTGTGTGTGTGTGTACCTTGATTTTCCCAGTGTCCTTCTCACAATACTGAACTCCCGTCACACAGTCGTCCTCCTCCTGCAGACTGGTTACTGTGCCCTCTACAAACTTCACACTGTACAAATGAAAAAGCTGTCAGATTCATCGCTTTATAGACAACATGCAAAGACAGAGGAAACAGCTCCAGGGCTGTCTGATGTAAAAGTACTAGCAGGGCTAAGCCCTTTGTCTTTCACTGGTAAAAAGACATCAGTATAAGGTTTCGTTTTTGGCATCCACATCAGATTATTTGCTGTTAACAAAAATGTCTTAAAGCTTAAAGGATTTTTTTATTTTATTTTGTAGAACCAAATGCAACAGCACTACCACTTGTCATAAGAAACATTCACAGAAGTGTATGAAGAAGTGATCCTTGGCTGATTTCTTTCTAGCCTAGACTGTAGATTCATGCAGCCTATACATGACAGTTGTGTCAGGTGACTACACAGAGTGAAATGCCTCCTAGATTTGATCTCCATTTAGGCTCATATTTTTCAGCCTACTTCTCTGACATATGCGTAACACTAAATTCGGCACATGTGAAATACAGTCTCAGGTGTAATGAATGGGAACGGGGCAGGTTATTTATTCTATGTAAGTTTAGTGTACAAAGATATCAGACACTCTGTATTTTTACATTTTTAACATACAGTAAATAAATGCACATTAGTCTATATGAACATAATATGTTAGTCTTAAATATGGATGAAATTAAAATGTCAATTAATCTGCTGGCAGTTTTAACAGAGGACAATAACCACATTCCCTCTAATCACACCTCAACCTAATGTACAGATGCCTCTAAAGTTACGCTGTATAAATAACTCTGTAGGTTAAATCTCCAGGACCAGGTTTGTCAGTGACAAGTCACATACTTACAGTGATATATTTTTATTTCCTGTCATCATGAGTCATGGCTCTTATTCAGCTCAGGAAGAGCTTCATGATAATCTTACAGGCTGAAATGGAAACTAAACTAAACCAGAGCAAGTTCTCCTAAGGTCTGGGATTGAAGCCCTTTTTTTTACACTGTGTTAATCAGAAGCTTACTTGGGTTCTTCGAGAGCAGATCGTCGCAGGCCCATAATAAAGCGACCGTGGTGGAAGGCTCGGCCACTCTGAACACCACACTCGTCTTGTGGGTAAGGGATCTCCACCTCTGAGAGACTTTCTGTGTCGTGGACTACATACCCACTGATCACATGAGCATCCACGCCCTCTGCTGCACCTAAGGAAAGTTGTGAAAATATGTGAGTAATGTATTAATGTGTGAATCCACTTAGCATCTCATGCCTAAAACAGCTTTTTCCATGAGTCATCCATTATAGCTTACCCTCCAGCCCCAGCTCTCTGAGAGCCCGATAGCCACCTGGCTGCAAAAGTTCTCCCACGATTCTGTCCGGCTCGCGCAGATCTCTCTCCACCACGGTAACCTTCCTGCCATCTCGCGCCAACACAGCCGCCAAGGCAGAACCCAGCACACCAGCACCCACGATGATGACGTCTGGCTCCTGATCAGCAGATGATGCACGCTCTGAGGTACTTTCTGCGTGCACTGCTTCTTCTTTGGTTCTTACTCGCTTCCTCCTGGTACCTCCCTAGTCATGAGTCATAAGTGGAGAGATAAAACGAGAAGAATTGTAGCATAAAGATCAATAGTTTTACCAAGAAACCATGAAGCTTTAAAGACCCCATCCCAGGCTCCTCAGAGGCGTAATACGGGTTCAATATTTGTGAACATATCTATAGATGATGAGTTCAGGCTTATCATAAAATATATAAATTGTTTTTAAGTTGAAAGCTAATAGCTAGCTGTCACAAAACAAACCGCCTCGTTATACAGTGCCCTCCACTAATATTGGCAGCCTTGGTAAATATGAGCAAAGAAGGCTGTGAAAAATTGTCTTTATTGTTGAACTTTTTGATCTTTTGTTCAAAAAATTCCCAAAAATACTCTGCTCTCATGAATATCAAACAATTGCAAACACAACATAGATTTATCCAAAAAATATACATTTGTTAAATATAGGTGTGCAACAATTATTGGCACCCATATGAATTCATATGAGAAAAATATATTTGAAGTATATTCCCTGATATTTAAAAAAATAATAATAATAAAAATTTAGTACACCTTGGTGACTAGGAACAGGAAATTGTTCAACCATGACTTCCTGTTTCACAGGGGTATAAATATGAGGTAACACATAGGCCAAATTCCCTTAGTCATTCATAAAAATGGGTAAGACCAAGGAATATAGCTGTGATGTGCAGCAAAAGGTTGTTGAGCTTCACAAAATGGGAATTGACTATAAGGAAATAGCACAAGCATTGAAAATGCCCATTTCTACCATCAGGGCAATAATTAAGAAGTTCCAATTATGAATCAACCTGGAGTTGGACGTGTATCTATATTGTCTCAACGCACTGTGAAGAGGATGGTTCGAGTGGCTAAAAAATCTCCAAGGATCACAACTGGAGAATTGCAGAAGTTAGTTGCATCTTGGGGTCAGAAAGTCTCCAAAACTACAATCCGAAGTCACCTATATCACAAGCATCTTCAGTTTGCCAGACACTACTGGAACTTCAAATGGGATCGGGTTCTATGGTCAGATGAAACCAAAATAGAGCTTTTTGGCAATAAATACACAGGTGGTTTTGGGGCACACAGAGAGGTAGCCATATGGAAAGTTAAATATGGTGGTGGCTCTTTAATGTTTTGGGGCTGTTTTTTCTGCCAGAGGACCTGGACATTTTGTTAGGATACATGGCATCATGGACTCTATCAAATATCAACAGATATTAAATGAAAACCTGACTGCGTCTGCCAGAAAGCTTAAAATGGGCCGTGGTTGGATCTTCCAGCAGAACAATGATACAACATACATCAATATCAACACAAAAATGGTTTACTGACCACAAAATCAAGGTCCTGCCATGGCCCTCCCAGTCCCCTGACTTGAAACCCATAGAAAACCTGTGGGGTGAACTGAAGAGGAGAGTCCATCAGCATGGACCTCAAAATTTGAAGGATCTGGAGAGATTCTGTATGGAGGAATGGTCTCAGATCCCTTGCCATGTATTCTCCAACCTCATCAGGCATTATAGGAGAAGACTCAGAGCTGTTATCTTGGCACAGGGAGGTAGCACAAAGTATTGACGAAAAGGGTGCCAATAATTGTTGCACACCTATATTTAACAAAGTTTTTTTTTTTATAAACCTGTGTTGTGTTTGCAATTGTTTGATATCCATGAGAGCAGAGTATCTTTGTGATTTTTTTTTTTAAACAAAAGATCAAAACGTTAAACAATAAAGAATTTTTCCACAGCCTTCTTTGCTCATATTCATCAAGGGTGCCAATATTGGTGGACGGCACTGTATATAAAGTGTACGTAACAGCAAAGTTAAAATGAGAGGCATTAGTAACTTTAAATATCTGTTAAAGTTGAGATTTTTTTTAGGAATTTAGATTCAGCTTGAAGCTGTCTTTCTTAAAAATAAATAAATAAATGAAGTAATCAATAAAAAATGACCACAAATATATGATTATAGAGAAGTGTAGTGATGTGTTTGAAAAAGTAGTGCGTAGAAAGTAGAGATTATTATTTACAAATATAGAAAGTAAATGTTAAAAGTTTTCGGTGGAAGAAAATTCAGGTAAAGTACAGATGCTTAAAAAAAAAAACTGACTTAAGTGCAGAAACAATGTAAATATACTGTGTTTCTTCACATCCCATGAGCTAAATGTGAAACGAGTGAAACCTAAGATTAATATGAGTGGTGCAATTTAACCTAAACAAAAATGCACATTTTATTAAATATTCATTTACGAGGAATAACTTTTATTAAAGAATGAATACAAGGTTAAAAGAAACTACCTATATGACTTGATAAACATGGTGTATATGTAAGCCTAACCTAAAAACAGATCATAAACACCACAATAACTTACCTTTTTGTTCGCCCCTGCTGCGTTGTTTCTTTGATTAATGTCTGACTTGTGGATGATTTTATTAGTGAAAGGCAGAATTGATAAGATTTCCAGCGGTAATTGTAATATTTGGGGTGTTTTTAGACCCCGGTACCTGTAGAAAGTGAGTATTGCTCCGGCTGCCAGAAAAACGATTGCAGCTATCGCCAGCAAAAACACAAACACATCGCATTTTTTGTACACATATGTGAAGCTCGCTATACCCAAAAAAGTCCACATGATTTAAAAAGATTTAAAAAAAATTATAATAATGAAAAGAAAAGAGGAAGAATAATAGCTTCAAAAGTTGCAAGAAAAATAGCGCAAGTAGTTCTTTCAGTTATAGCCACAGGTCTAACAAAAAAATAAATAAAATAAAATAAAATAAAATAAATCAATTTGTAAATATTCGTTAATTTTTATATAAGCTAAAAAAAATTACCATGGTAAAATCTCATTCAGAGTTTTCAAACTGGACTATATGTCCAGGTGCAGTCTCGAGACTGAACAGAGGATGCTGAATAATTTATGCTAATGAAGGAGCGGATCTTCTCCTGGTTTGCAGACGCTCGAGTCCCGACTCCTAGATTCGCGTTCAGCCAATCAGGAGCGAGGAAGGGGTGAGCAGAGCTCACGCTATTCTCCCATTGGTCAGGCAGGCAGCACGGACGGTAGGATGATGTGACGTCACGGCTGTTCAACTTCTCCGTGCAAAGACGCTCTGAAGTTCCACTGGTGTGCAAAATGACATGGAGACATACAACATTTAAAAGTCCAGCATAGGCGTGTTTCTGCTTTACTTCCGGATCTATTTCTCAACAGTACCATATGATAACGTCTGGGCTGTTCTGTACACGTTTTTGAATCTCCACCTTGTCCAAGCTTCTTTGCCATGAATAAAACAAAACACTCCAACACATAATCCTCAAGGTGTTGACTATCTGTGAAAGGTGAGAAACTTTATGTAAACAGGGACCCTTTTAATTGTAACAAATTCCAGAGCCCCTAAGTACAGATTCACTTTATGAACATAATCTTTTTATGAACTATTCATATTTGTATTCGGGTTATTATTTAAAATAAGAATAATATTTTGGCTATTTATTATTAGAGCCATAGAGCTTTTAATTCCTGAATGTTCCACTGACAGAAAACAGTAGGTTCAAGTTGATATTGTTGATAAGCCTACTTGTTTTTGAGTTATTGCAGTTTGGAATAAAAGCATGTTTGGAATAAAAACAGTCAAACAAGCTAATAAGTATAAGAAGACAATAATAAAATTCAATAACTTTGACAATGGTGGGTTGTGATTTACACCACTGTAACAATATCAGGAAATTACAGACCACCTGACTATGCTTTATGGACCCCACTTGGAGAACAACTGGTCTATTTTATATTATAAAGAAGTACAGTTTACCCTTATGTCAAAACTGACCAAAAACCATGATATGTTTGGGAATCTGGAATATATATTGTTATTGGTTAAGGCCTTTAATTTTATTCTCAATGACACATTTAAAATGTTACTTGTAGCATACTTATTCATCCATCAATCCATTTTCCATGCCGCTTATCCTACACAGAGTCACGGGGAGCCTGGAGCCTATCCCAGGGAACTCGGGGCACAAGGCAGGGGACACCCTGGACAGAGTGCCAACCCATCGCAGGGCACAATCACACACACTCACACATTCACACACTATAGACAATTTGGAAATGCCAATCAGCCTACAACGCATGTCTATGGACTGGGGGAGGAAACCGGAGTACCCGGACGAAAGCCTGAAGCATGGGGAGAACATGCAAACTCCATGCACACAGGGCAGAGGCAGGAATCGAACCCCCAAACGCCGGAGGTGCGACATTGTAACAACTAAGCCACCGTGCCCCCCATACTTATTCATGGCATACGTGAAATCAAATTTCAACACATGAATATAGTACACAAAGTAAAAATCTCTGCATGCTAAGTAGTAGGTCTAAGTAACATTCTATATTTCCCAGTCATTTTCCTTAATATATTTCATAAAACCACCAATTGAGGCACATAAAATCAGCCAAAATTAGTTGTGGGTGTTTTGTGTTCATTATTTCCCTTCACTCCACTCTGCCTTTTCCCTTTTTTTTAATGTGTATGCTCTCTTGCTGCCTCCCTGCATCTCTGCCTGCCTCTCCTGTGTTGTCTATAGGCTGTAATTGTTTATTTTTTTGAAATCTTTAGTGATAACATGATTATGATCTCACCATCCTGACAACTATTTAAGGTATTATTACTCAAGTGGTGATACTTATAACATTATTTAATAAATCGTTATTGGATTTCAAGAAATCTGTTTATGAAATGAACGAAGGAAAGCATTTTGGTAATTTGAACTTAACATCCTGTCCTTCTTCAGTGGGTTTAATGACATGTTGCCAACTGTAGTAGAGTGTGAATTACAGTATATCACGTATTCCGAATGAAATATGATTACTGATTGAGTCGTGTAAACCCAGAGTTTTCCTATTTTCAGATTACTTGACTCAAGTAATTTTATATCAGGATTTCCGTAAAAAGCATCATGACAATGTCCATTGTTAAAAACACTATACAAATCAATTTGAATTGAATTAGCTGCATCTAAACATACTGATGGATTGGTTTTTTTTTTTGCAGTCATCATATTAGCTTGTACAAGTAAATGTACCCAATAAGGTTTTTCTGTATTCATAGACCCAGATTTATTCATGCATTCTCACAAGTAATGATTAAAGACCGCTTCATATTGCTCCTGCTTCCCTGATGTCACTTTAGGCTCTCCGTTTTGCTTGATGAACTCCTGTGAATGAACATATACATTAATGTCAGAACTCATGATAGCTGATAGGAAACACAGGTTACTTGGATGAAAAAGTGAAAAACCTCGAGGTCCTCCAGTGAGCAACTGCACTCTTCCACCTTCTGTCCAATTCCAAGGCTGAAGCTCATGTAGCGTTCCTACATGGCACAAATCGCATATAGGATACAGGCCTTAAATTCTCAGGAGAATTCTGATTGCTGATCTAGGATCAGTTTTTGGCTTTTATCTTACAATAAATAAGGATATTCTTATTCAAAGACACTTCATAACCATGAAACCAGGTTCTGGCTATCAGGGACGGTTGATAGTCAGTCTCAAATGCCCAATAGTAATAAAATAAACACCATTTATAGCAGTGACTATGATTACCCGCAACATATTTTGCATAACTCCTTCCTCAATCATCTTGGTTGCGTTTCTGAGGCCTCGGGCGAAAGCATCCATGGCGCCAATGTGAGCGATGAACAAATCCTCCAGATCAGTCGATTCCCTCCGGACCTTGGCATCAAAATTTAAACCTCCAGGCTGCAGGCCGCCCTGCTCAATAACAGCCTGAGGGATTTAATGGTGCATAAATATGAGCTCACAGTTTTGAAAATGAAAATCTATTCATATTTTAAACAGACGTGTTAAGTCACCTTCATCACCAAGGTCGTATTTCTGATGTCCATGGGGAACTGATCCGTGTCCCAGCCCAAGTCAGGAGAGCCTGTGTTGGCGTCCACAGACCCCAGCATGCCAAACCTACACCACACACACAGACACAGTGGTGTAAACCAGCACACTGCATCAAAACATTTAACAAATGGCACTGAATGATCAAGAGCACCATACACAGAGGCCATGATGATGTCGTGTTCATAAGAATGTCCAGCCAAGGTCGTGTGATTGGGCTCGATATTCAGTTTAAAGTCTTTGTCCAGTCCAAAGTGCTTAAGAAAGCCAATAACACTCATCGCATCTGTCAAAATGCCAAAAAAAAATATCAGTACATGTAGGGTTTTTTTTGTTGTTGTTGTTTCAATCCATAACTCATTATACAGTATATTTCCTAATATTTCTCCATTTCTTACCATTTTGTTTTTAATTCTGGAAGCTGCTTACCTGACAAAAGTATAAACCATCCCTAATCCTTGTAATATTCACTTAAACAGAATTTGATTAATGTATTTAATTAGCTTTAATGTTAAAGTCTACTTACTGCTTCTAAAATGCTTACCATAGTCATACTGGTGCTTGCATGGTTCCTTCGGCTTGGGCTCAATAAGAAACTGGCATTTTAAGCCGATCTTATCTTTATAAGCTACAAGTAAAACTGACGTTAGTTACTCTTTGGTGACAAAACAATTCAAAAGCAATTCAAAGGATCCTGATGCCACTTCTTACCCACGGCCATTTTGAAAAAGCTGGCCATGTGCTTGAGTTCAGCCGCCACGTCTGTGTTGAGTGAGGAGAGGAAGCCTTCACGACCTCCCCAGAACACTAAGGAGATAAGAGGAGACAAGAAGGCATGTTTAACAGGTATCTACAGCATCATTACATCAAGCGCATCAAGTCGTCCCAGCATATTATTCAGTGATTTGTCCTATTCTGTAACTATTTTAAAGGGTTATGTATAAAAAGAGTCTCACCAAAGTTCTCAGCCTGCAGTTTCTTGGCGATCTCAAGACCTTTCTTCACCTGAGCTCCAGCAAAGGCAAAAACATGGCAGTCCGGGTTACTCGCAGCTCCATTCATATATCTACACGTGTACAAGGTGCATGTTTTAATCATTTCTCTAAAAATGAGTAAGCACCACAAAATGTAGTGTTGCATGCCAGTTTAACTGGTTATACAATATATTACGTTATACCAGAGCACTGCTGCATAATCAAACTTAAGGTGTTGATTAATTTTCTATAACAGCAGCTCTGACAGTAGTGCCTACTGTAAATCAAATCACAGGTTTATATTAATGAACTCATTCTAATATATTATCTAGCAAAGAAAAACTTATGATCATTGATATGGTGAAGTTTTCTTCAAAGAGACCCTTATTTAGCAATTTTGGAAGGAGTCTCCAGTGTCAGTGCTATGCAATCAGTGGTAAAGCGTTAACTGTAAGTTTTCCGCTATCCTCAGGATGGATGATGTTGCATTTTGTGGTTTCTAAGCAACATGACATGCTGTATTTGTATTACTAACCCCATTTCCATAAAAGTTGGGATTTTTTCTAAAATGCAATAAAAACAAAAATCTGTGATTTGTCAAGTCTCTTAAAACTTTAATTAACTGACAAAAGTACAAAGAAAAGATATTCAATGTTTTCACTGACCAACCTAATTGTATTTCGTAAATATAAACAAATTTAGAATTTGATGCTTTGAAGACTTTTAATAAGAAAAAAATGTATAGAATATTTAAGTAACACCATTTTAGAGGATCAGGTTAATTGGTAACAGGGGAGGGTATCAGGATTGGGTATAAAAGGAGCATCCACCAAAAGCTCAGTCTTTGCAAGCAAGGATGGTCATGGCTCACCACTTTCTGCCAAACTTTGTGAGGGAATTGTCAGTCAGTTCAAAAAGAACATTGCTCAACGCAAGAAGAATCTACAGTGCATAATATTGTGAAAAGATTCAGGGAATGCGGAGAAATCTCATTGCATAAAAGGCAAGGCTGGATACCACTGTTGAATGTGCGTGACCTTCAAGCCCTCATTGCCTGAGAAATCATCATGCTACTGTGATAAATATACACATGGGCTCGGGAGAAATTTGGAAAACCGCTGTCACTTAACACAGTCCGCCCCTACATCCAGAAATGCATCTGAAACTCTATTACGCAAAGAGGAAGCCACACATCAACTCTATGCAGAAACGCCACCAAGTTCTCTGGGCCCGAGCTCATCTTAGATGGAAACGCGTAATGGGATTTTATAGAGACACATGCTGCCATCAAGGCAACGTCTTTTCCCAGGAAGTCCATGGCTATTTCAGCAGGACAATGCCGGGCCTCATTCTGCACATGCTACAACAGCATGGCTTCGTGCACACAGAGTGTGTGTGCTTGACTGGCCTGCCAGCAGTCCAGATCTGTCTCCTATGGCACATCATGAAGAGGAGAATCAGACAATGGCGACCAAGGACTGTTGAGCAGCTGAAGTCTTGTATCAAGCAAGAATGGGCAAAAATTCCACTTGCAAAACTGCAACAATTAGTATCCTCAGTTCCCAAACGATTAAAAAGTGTCATTAAAAAGGAAGGGTGATATAACACAGTGGTAAACATCCCTCTGTCCCAACTTTTTTTGAGTGTGTTTACAAAAATATAATACAATACAATTTACAAAATACAATTAAATTAGTCAGTGAAAACATTGAATATCTTTTATTTGTACTTTTGTCAGTTAATTAAAGTTTCAAGAGACTTGACAAATCACAGATTTTTGTTTTTATTGCATTTTAGAAAAACAAAATCACAACTTTTATGGAAATGGGGTTAGTAATAACTTCAAGAGAATGCGAGGGAAAGAAGAAGAAGAAGTAGTTATAACAGGAACTAGCTTGATGTGTGGATGTTCCACAACATTAAACATAAATAGTTCAAAAGTGCGCAGAATCATTCATTATTAACTTTACAAAAATGGTCACGCCACTTTGCACTGGCTATCACTCCACCAGGTCGCTGATTATTTTCCTATAACAGCACACCCCCCAGCACACCCACCAGAATTTTTAGGTACTGCAGATATTTACAATACACATGCCTTCTGGATGTAGGAGGGCTGGATAGGGATCAATTTTGACCAGCATTTGTAACAAAAGACGGTGCCAAGACTTCCAAGTCCAGGGACATACTGTACAAAGGTTGATGACGTTTATCCTGGGCTCCACAATTTTATTTATATATATATATATATATATATATATATATATATATATATACATACATACATACATACATACATACATACATATATATATATATATATATATATATATATATATATATATATATAACTGAAAATGTTTCTTTTTAATTATAGCTCTAAGTCTAATTGACTGGTGACTTCTGACATTTAATAGATATTGATATTATGTTAGGGAAAGTGCCATTAACATGATATAACTGTTTCAGAAATCTACATTTTAACACTTTTGAACACTAGTTTGATTTTTGTGGGTGTAAAGATCAGAAACAAAATGTTCTAATGCCACTAATAGATAAATATATTGGTACATTATATTATATATATTTGATGGTTGTGCTTAATATTTGAACTGTTTGAGCACAGAAGAATTGCTTTTCTCACAGCTAAGCCTTTTCTGTTAAAACTGTTGCAAAAATTAGGCAATTTCCAATATAACGATTTATTATCCACATGTGTATTGCTTTATTTTATTTATTTATTTTTAATTTCCCCCCAGTTTTCTGCCTAATTTAGCCATGGCCAATTCCTAACCATCAGGCAGCTCTCCATTATCACATGACAGCTACCAATCAGGGAAGGTGAAGGCTATAACATCCTATCCAGCCACTTCTGCATACATGAGCTAACAGACATTCATGATTGGCTAGTGTTGCTGTGATATAGGGGAGAGAGTATGCCATCCCGCCGTGATCACAGTCAATTTTGCTCTCTTGGTCTCCCAGCTACGGATGGCTGTGACATCATCGGGATTTGATGATAAGGCAAACGCTTTTCTGTGGCACTACTCAGGAGCCCCACATGTGTCTTCTTGACCATGAGCAATAACCTGCCCCTTACAGTATTTGACATTTCTTATTATTTTATTAGTTATAGGTTTTAATCTAAAGCATCTTACAATTGAGACACATAGCAGTTGAGATTTCAGGGCCCAAAATTGAGATTAGAAATCACAACCTATCAAAACACTAACACTGCTGAGTCACTGCCCCATTTAGAGGTAGATTTTTAATATTAGATTCTTA
Source organism: Cranoglanis bouderius (assembly GCA_023630585.1). Classification (NCBI taxonomy): domain Eukaryota; kingdom Metazoa; phylum Chordata; class Actinopteri; order Siluriformes; family Cranoglanididae; genus Cranoglanis; species Cranoglanis bouderius. The sequence continues at coordinate 23,193,080 of CM042539.1, forward strand.
GTTGCTTTTGATGTTAGTTGTACTGACCTGGGATGAGCAAACAGGTTGCAGGTGACCCACAGCACTTTCACTCCAGTCTTCTTCTGCAGCTCCAGTGCCAGGTCTGTTATCTCATCCAGGTTCCTATTGGACTCCTCCAGAGTGCATCCCTCAGGGGCCATGTCCCTGACACAACCGGATTATAATAATAACTCGAGACATATTCCTTTATAACATTTAATAACCTTAATAATCTTAATAACAGTCCTTATACACCTGTATGGTACAAATCCAATACACACCTGTCATGAAAGGTGTAGTACTTCACCTAGAAAGATAACAGTGAGCTTTTGTACAGAAATTCAGCTGATTATATTGTATATTGTTTAGCTTATGATATATTAATATGTTCTATATGGGTGGTAAGGTGGTTCCTGCCTCACAGCTCCGGGGTCCCAATCTCTGATTACTTTCCATGTGGAGTTCACATGTTCTCCCTGTGTCAGTGCGAGTTTCCTCCAGGTTCTCTGGTTTCCTCCAATGTCCCAAACAACATGGTGGTAGGTGGACTGGCAACTCTAAATTAACCCTAGATGTGAATGAGTGTGTGAATCCAATCCACCTAGTCATGTTTTTGGGAGATGGGAAGAAACCAGAGAACCCAGAGGAGGCCAACATGAACATGAGGAGAACATGTACAAAAACTTGGCACAGACATTAACCCACTGCACCAAGTCTTTATGGTTGACACAGACTTTTGGACCTTGCTGTATTCTGAAGCGTGATATAAAGGACAGACTGAACATGCTTTTGGGAAAAAAAAAAAAAGAGAGAAACTTGATTATTTCTGTACACCAAGCTTGGTGAAGAACTCAAATGCAGCGCTGAGTCTTTTCTTCGCTATCTGCATGCTGTTATCTCCTTCATTCCAAGGCCTGCACAGGGTTGGTGATCCAAATGGGTCAGCACCTGACAGAGAGGTGAGAGGTTTGTCTGAGCAGTTGTGGTTTGGAATTTGATGAGCTTTTTGAAAACAGGTTTTAGGGCCAGGGGCTTTGGGCGCATGTGTGTAAATGACTGGATGACATTCTGCTCAGCTTAACATTCTTTTTTTTTTGTTCAGTGTTTATGACTGGAAACGCACTCTATAGATTTATCATAGATATACTAGCGCCTGTTTCAAAACAGTTGTCTTTATGAAAGGTCAGAAAGGTCCAAACAGATCCGTCTCTTGCCTCCGCCTGATTAGTGGCATGTCTGTGAAGTGCAGCTGTGTTATGCATCTCGAGTATACTAATGGTGCTTGATGCTTGCTCATTAAAAACGCTCGCTTTGGCCTCTTAACTGCTGAGCATCTATTGAAGGAGATGCAGGCTATAATAATCCCAGTGTGCCGAAAGGCTCTGCATGTGCCAATGTGGCTGTCTCACCAGCTCCACAGAACGAGTGCCAGTAACACACAGAGAATCGGAGCCAATCCTCCATCGTCCTGCCTAGCAAAATCTGCAGATAAAAATAAAGGTTTTAAATATAATTTGAGTTGGAAAAAAGCATATCTGTCAGTGGCCTGCTGTTTAGTTCCCTTTCTATATGGTTTTATTTATGGGGATACCATTACGTAAGGAATAAAAGGGTAGGAACTGTTACTCCGCTTCACATCAAGCTGAATCACACCACCTTGCTAGTGATTATTTTCCAACATCAGCATGACCATAGTGTTTTATTCCTCAGCAATTTGCCAATGATTACAATTTATTTCATTTCTGATTTTCATTTATTAATGAAAGACATATACTTTTTATACATTTATAGTTACATTTAATGTTGTGAAACACCCAAGAGACATCATAAGCCTCTCTTTTTTTTACTTCTCTTGATTGATGTGAATGGGGGGGGGGGGGGGGACACTGCAGACTCCTTCCCTAAGTATTAAAGAAACATCTTACAGAACACTCCACACACACAGGGCGGAGGTGGGATTTGAACCCCCAACCTCAGAGATGCGAGGCAAACGTGCTAACTACCAAGCCTAGTAGCAAATATATAATATAAATAAATATATAATTTGGGTTTCCTCGCATCTCTCAGAAACATGCCAGGAGGTATACTGCTGACTCGACATGGACTGGCGTCCCATCCATGGGCTCTGGATCCACCCCTACCCTCACCAGGACAAAGAGCTTCCTGAAGATGAAAGACTGTCTGAATTAATTAATTAATTAGGTAAAGTGATCTAGTAAACTGTAAACTTGTTTTAGACTGCACTGGTACTAGTACTGGTACTTTGTGCTAGTTATACACGTACATTAACATGCTGCACATAGGATATGTGTCGTACAAATTTATAATGATCAGCTATCTATAGTCTAAACACACTCCTTTATTTAATCTCTAGATTTTGTTGAAGCTCTGTTCACTCACCTCTGATGCATTATAATATTTGAAACACAGCACATCTCTTACACCGGCATCAGGAACATAAGGAACCTTGGAAATGCCTTTGAAAGTGATAAATAATCGATGTTAGGAACACGATTGAGTAGATTATACATTTGATTAGGTTATAATCTGTTGTCTGAGCCACTGCAATCCGCACTACACAGTTACAGAGTCTGCAAAACACGTGACCTTCTCCTCTATCAACTTCACTGAATACAGGCCTACAGCTGAGAAGTACTTTACCATTTTACTCTGATTTCATGCACTTCTGTCCTTATACAGAGAAATTTTCTGTTATAAATTACAACTAAGTGTAGTTAAGCATCCTAAACGTTACAATGAATTATATTTACCTGGGAAAAATTCTGTGTTTGTCGACATGACAAGTTGCAAAAGTTGCGTGGTGTCCCTGTTGTTTCTGAGCTGCCAAAAAAAAAAAAAAAAAAAACGCCCCCTGCAATCTCACTAGTGGCCACCAGGCGTCGCTGATTACACACATATTAGACAAAGCCTTCAGTCGTTCAACTTATCAAATGCGTCATTTCCAGCCTTAAGGTTGGCACACAATCACAGGGTTTAAAGGAATTGCCTCGTTTTGTAGCCAGGAACCCTTTAACTGGAAAATACATTTCACACACACCCTCAACAGAGATATGCACTCACCGTCCACTTTAATGGGAACAGTTGTACACCTCCTCATTCATGCAGTTATCCAATCAGCCAATCATGTGGCAGAAGCGCAACGCATAACGCCATGCAGATACAGATTAAGAGCTTCAGTTAATGTTCACATTCAAAATCAGAATGGGGAACATGTACGATCTCTGTGCCAGATGGGCTGATTTGAGTTTTTCAGAAACTGCTGATCTCCTGGGATTTTCACACATAACAGTCTCTAGAGTTTACACAGAATGGTGCGAAAAACAAAAAACACTGAGCAAGTGACAGTTCTGTGGGTGGAAACGCCTTGTTGATAAGAGAGGTCAGAGGAAAATGGCCAGATTGGTTCAAGCTGCCAGGAAGGATACAGTATAGTAATTCATATAAGCACTCTTTACAACCATGGTGAGCAGAAAGGCATCTCAGCATGCACAAAACATCAAACCTTGCAGTAGATGGGCTACAGCAGCAGAAGACCACATTGGGTTCCACTCCTGTCATCCAAGGAACAGGAATCTGAGGGTATCATGGACACCCAAACTGGACAGTTGAATATTAGAAGAAAAAAAAATCACCTGTTCTTTTTCCAGTTTTCAACTGTCCAGTTTGGGTGAGTCTGTGCCCATGATAGCCTCAGCTTCCTGTTCTTGGCTGAGCCCAATGTGGTCTTCTGCTGTGGTAGCCCATCCACCACAAGGCTGACCTCTCTTATCAACAATGTGTTTCCACCCACAGAACTGTTGCTAACTCAGTGTTTTTTTTGTTTTTCACACCATTCTGTGTAAACTCTAGAGACTTGTGTGTAAAAATCCCAGGAGATCAGCAGTTTCTGAAATACTCAAATCAGTCCATCAGGCACTAACAACCATGCCTCAGTTAAAGTCACAGAGATCACACTTTTTCCCCATGCTGATGTCTTCTGCCACATGATTGGCTGATTGGATAAGTGCATAAATGAGCAGATGTACAGGTGTTCCTAATAAAGTGGATGGTGAGAGTATATTTAGGTTAAGTATTTTTAACAAGTTTTTTTTTTTTTTTTTAAATGTATTGAGATATAAAATGTATAGAATGACCTGATTAGTAAGCGCTTTATGCTGTTCAGGGTCGTTGTGGATTCTGAGTCTATCCCAGGAACACTGGGCATGAGGTAGCAAAAAAAAAAAACCAGGATGGGACACTAGTCCATCACAGGGCACCATGCACACACACTTTCACACCTAGGGGCAATTTAGAGTAGCCAGTCCACCTGCTGTCATGTTTTTGGCAGGTGGGAGGAAACCAGAGAACCCAGAGGAAACCCATGCAGTAACCTAAGCCCAGCCCATAATATTATTAGTACAAAATAATATTAAAAAATACATATTATTAATTATAATATTCAGCAGCTTTGCTTCAGAAAACTGCAGGTCAGTAATCAGAGTTCAAATACAACTGAAGTACCTCATATTCATTTTATTGTTATGGTGTAATACAAAATATCCGATGCCAAAAAGTTAACAGAAAATGTAAAAACACAGGACAGCATCCACATTCATACACACATTATATACACACACACACACACATTACAGCAGGTGAAATAGACACCCATCAGAACCCATGGTCTGGAACCCAAAGGGAAATCAATCAAATCTGTAGAACTTACTTCATGTAGCATATATATATATATATATATATATATATATATATATATATATATATATATATATATATATATATATATATATATATATATATATATATATATATACACATTGCTAACAGTTAAAGCCCTGCCATAATTCTCCTTAAACACAATATAAAACACAACTTCCATGGCACAACATGAACAGATAATTTGCATGGATTGTTCCTTTCTTGATGCTGGATATTTTTGCATAATACAATGGAAGGCGAAAGAAAAACCACCAAACACCAGGCACTGGAGAAATGAGGCACTTTAGCGCCTGGCTGAACGACACAGGTTTTTGGCATGTGACAGCGCTACAGTACTGCAGATGGAGGACTGCAGGAAATACAGTACTGTATACGAGAGCGGTGGTCTAGAGAAGACATCACGCTGTTGGCTTTGTCTCTTTTGTTGGCTTTTTCTTTTCTTTCTTCTCGTTCCTCTTGTGCCAGGGTTTGCACATGCAGCACAGGATGCACGGAGAGGCTAAGAGCAGCAGAGGAGATGTCACCACCACGATGATGCTCACACCCACCAGGATGCCCGCCACCTACAAACACCAAAATTTAGATCTATTTAAGAGCTAAGCTTTAAATACAAAACTTTAACCTATTCATTTATATACACAAATACACAATGTTGGTTAATTTTAAAGGTGCAGTTTGCAAAATATAAAAATGTTTCAAGAACTGTAATAATCCTATCATTATTTAAATATGTAGTGAATATGCTTCCCCCATCCTCCCCCCTCTTTTTTCCAGCCCTGAAGTGACCTCAGTCTCAGCTCTGCCCCAATTTCTTAAAAGGAAAATCACAAGGTACGTGTAGTTTTAATTTCAAATTTTGTCAAATTATTAAAGCAGCTTCAGCCAAATCTAAAGAAATAGGATGTGTTTAAAAATAGTAGATGTTATTAAATGCCAATATTAAACATTTGCCCATCAATCATGATTCAATGCCATTCTGTGGCCGCTTAATAAGCTGTAATGTGATCGGAACAGTGCTACGTAGTGTACGTGCAGGCCAGCGATATCTGTGGAGAAAGCTAGCAAAACTTTCTAGTAAGGCCAGGGCCAAGTCACATGAAGGTAATGACAGGAGAGAGCCTAGTGCCAAAAAAAGTGCATTCTCTTACAGTTAACCGTAAGGACCTGGCCTATGGTACTGGATGGAGGTTGGAGTTGCAGGTTGGAGTTTGGAGCTTGTTTGGAGTTTGTTCTCCACTACATTCCCACCAATCCTTAAGTCAAAGTTTCTTAGTCTCATTACATTTATTACACAATTGCCTAATTCCAATTATTTGTGCTTGTCGAGAATATGTGATGTAATTGTGATTAATAATTACATTCTAATTCATATGTGTTCATATAAATATACACTATATGACCATAAGCATATGGACACCTGAGCATCACACCCATATCTGATACCCCAAACTGTTGCCACTAACTTAGAAGCACACTGTGCTTCAGTAACTGTATAGAATGTCTTTGCATGCTGTAGCTTTACAATTTCCCTTCATTGGAACTAAGGGGTCGAGTTTTAACCTGTTCCAGTATGACAATGCCCCATGTACAAATCGATATCCATGAAGACATGTTGTTCCAAGGTTCATGTGGAAGAACTCGAGTGTCCTGCACAAAGTCCTGACCTCAACCCTACTGAACACCTTTGGGATGAACTGGAGCGCCGACTGTGCCACAGGCATCCTCTAACTTAAGATCACTTACTTATACCCAAGTAAGTGTTTTACACCATTTACGCCTTTGTTGCTTGTGGTTATGTGTATTACTTTTCACTCCACTGCAACACTATCATTGTTAGCTTGACTACTTGTGTATCACCCCTGATTACCAGTACTTACTCCAGCCCTCATGTTTACTTGTGGGTATCTCGGTTCTTCCTTATGTCTCACTCTTGTTTATAGTCAGTGGGTAGAAACTTTTATCACTGTCACCTCTAGCAATATCCCATTCCCACCTTTTCAACAATACAAATATCTGAGCCAATACTTAATACTGATCAGATACTGATACGCCTTTCACAGTCTCGCAGGGCCAGACATGTCTTTCAAACACTCGGTAGTGATTGGAGGTGAGAACAAGCACAGACATTGCTATGTCCATAGGATTTCTCTCTAAAACCTGGCCTGTGGTACTGGATGCTTGTTGTAGGTTGGGGTTTGGAGCTTGTTTGGAGTTTGTTCTCCATTACACTCCCACCAAACCTTAAGTCAACGTTTCTTAGTCTCATTACTCTCATTTTTTTTTATTTATTAATGACATAAGCTTTTAACTTTTTTTTTATACAATTAATTATACAGTTAATGTTATGGAACCCTAGATCCCAAATCTCCTCCTTTAACAGCTCAATGCCTGGCTTATTGCTGCCAAATATATGTAGTGTAAATGTAAATAGAACTGGTGAATCTCATCAACAGACCACTACATGTAGTTATTCATTTGTAAGAACAGAAATTTCCAACGTACTTGTGTCCTGTTCCACATGACAGAAGCTCTGGAATGTCCTAACTTATTACGGCAGGGACCTTTATCATAGTGTCTCAGGAAAATGTCCCCCTGCAAAACACAAACACAGTTCATGATGTGAAAATCTGCAGTTCAGTTTTTTTTGTTGTTGTTGTTTTTTTTACATATTAAAACCTACTGGGTCAAATGGAAGAGGAGTGCTTACATCTAGATTCTGCAAGCAGTACCAGCAGAAGGTGTGTTTGCAACTTTTGCACAACATTTGGGCACAGCCCTGGTTGCGCTCGATGTATACTCCACACTTGGGACACTGTTTGATGACCGGGTCTGGGTCCACACTGGCCTGAGCACTAGACAGAGCAGACAACACACTTTTATCCACATTCTGACTAGAAAGTATTTGAAGTACGATAAGACGTTTGTCTATTTGGGGCTTAAAAAATAAATAAAATGCAATAAAATTAATATATGAGTAAATTATACATTTAAAATCACTAAATAATTATTTAACATTATCAAATGAAATCAGTAAGCATCGGTAAATAAAGACATTTAAAGGAGCAGTTTGTAATTTAAAGTGCTCTGTGCTGTCTGTAAGGTGAGAGAAATTGAAACAAAAAGACTGACCTACCCCACCTCATCTGTTGAAATGACATGGCTAGTGAGCTGTCTTTAAAGGAAAAGTGGCAGAGCTGGGCAGTACAGTTCTGGCTGTGGGTGGGGCTAATTTCAGGGCCAGAAAAATGTAAAGCGAACCTTGAAAATGAAGAAACTTGCCAGATCCACTGCATATCAATGTTACAAGCAGCAGTTTTTCTTTAAAATTGCACAACTATTTTAGGTCTAGAATCTCCTTGAACTATTACAAACTGCACCTTTAATTGGAAGGATATACATGATAAATAAGTAAAGATACAATATATACATGTAAAGTAATTTTAAAAGAAATTATAGAACATGATCATAAAAACATAATTGAACTTCACGTTGCAGAGCAAATATTTTCAGGAAAGTAAAACAGAAAAAAAGACAATATTCATGATGTGATGCTTTTGGAAAGCTGGACATCCATCAGTTAATTATAATGCACAGAATTCCACTGTTGTCTATAGATTAATCCAAATGCAGAGTCAGCAAAACGGCAAAGAGCCAAATGACAAAATGCATTTGAATAATCTAACTTTAATAAAGCACACTGGCAGCAGTAACCTGTCATTGGCAGGCAGCACCACTAGAGCCTGGTGCTGTTGGCAGCTGTGTCCATCTTCCCATGGTTCCTTGCAGGCACAGCAAAAGACACCGTGGCATGTTGGGCAGGGAACCGGCACCGGTTTACCCTTAGCACCAGGGTTCACACTGCATACGGCCTGACATTCCAGCACCGGGCACCAGGCCTTACATGGGTCCAACTGAACACCTGAGAGAGGGAGATAGAAAGTGTTTGTAAAACATTTAAACATTAAAACTACAGCTCTATTCTGTACACTTGCCTGCTGAGACCTCCTTGAGGTCACCAAATATGAATAAATTATTCAGATTGAACAGATACTGCGTTCCAAACAAATACAAATACAGATAGTATATGCAGTATTCATTTATACACTGATCAGCCATAACATTAAAACCACTGACAGGTGAAGTGAATAACCTTGATTATCTCGTTACAATGGCACCTGTCAAGGGGTGGGATATATTAGGCAGCAAGTGAACAGTCAGCTCTTGTAGTTGATGTGTTGGAAGCAGGAAGAGATGGCACCAGGATGCATTATGGGAAGAAGGCAAGCAGGCGGAGGCAGTGTGATGCTGTGGGCAATGCTCTGCTGGGAACCCTTGGGTGCTGACATTCATGTGGATCTTACTTTGACATGCACCACCTACCTAAACATTGTTGCAGACCAAGTATACCCCTTCATGGCAACGGTATTCCCTAATGGCAGTGACCTCTATCAGCAGGATAATGCTCCCTGCCACACTGCAAAAAATGTTCAGGAATTTGAGGAAGGTCAAATTCTTGAATCTGAGGAATCTGAGGAAGGTTTGAGGAACATGACAAAGAGTTCAAGGTGTTGACTTGGCCTCCAAATTCCCCCGATCTCAATCCGATCGTGCATCTGTGGGATGTGCTGGACAAACAAGTCCGATCCAAGGAGGCCCCATCTTGCAACTTACAGGACTTAAAGGATCTGCTGCTAACATCTTGGTGCCAGATACCACAGCACACCTTCAGAGGATTTGTGGAGTCCATGCCTCGACGGGTCAGAGCTGTTTTAGTGGCACAAGTGGGACCTACACAATATTAGGCAGGTGGTTTTAATGTCATGGCTGATCAGTGTATTTATTTATGCCAGAAAAGTTCACAGGGCATCTGGCTAAGACTAGAGGTGTGCATCGGGACAGGAATCCCAAAGAACACAACCAAAAATGTCACATGAATGGGATATTTTTACTTTCTGACACTTTCTTACTCTCTGACGTTACTATTCATACTTGTGCAGGTACATGCCGTGTACACGGCTGCATATCTCTGCTGGGGTCAAAGATATTAACTTGCACATACATTGTGCATGTTTTTCATTCAAAAACAACATTCTCTATCGCATTTTGACTCGCAGCAGCACTGCATGCTATCTTTGTAGTACATTCTGATAGTGTCATTTTCTCTTTAGCCTTTATTCATCTATTAATTAGCTCATTTTCTGTTCTGTATTGAGTATTTAGGTGTCACAGTATATTGAGAATTACATAGTTAAAAACCGCGTTGCATTGTGGGATACAGTACATCGCTAAGATAGCATGCATAGACAGCATGCTTGGAAATTCAGCCCACATAGTACATCATAGAGGTATCTCTGGAAACATTCATGTTGTTCAAATGCTGCTTAATGCATATGTACGCATAGCATGTCATTTTGAACGCAGCCTATGTTCGTAAGTCATAGAGCTTAGTATCTCTGTGTTAGGAGCTCATTTCAGGGCCAGAAAATGTTAAACAGAAAACAGAATTGAAAAAAAAAAATAGCCATAATTGTAAAGGGTGAAGTCTAGCATCTTAGGGTCAATGTATATTTTATATTTTTACAGACCATGATGTATCTGAGCAAGGAAGAATGAATCCAAATAATTCTACTTGTAGGAATTTGTGTATTGAGAAAAAGCTCAATATATTGAGCTCCCAAAGTTCTGTAAATAAAAGCTTGTGTTTTGCCATTTTAATTTTTCTCCAGTGATGCTGGACTTAGGGGATATCCTATGATTATTATTAATCCATTTTTATTTTTATTATTATCTGATAATCTCTTTTATGTTTAAAATACATTTAAACATCACAAATTGCAATTTTAAAGGATGCTATCTTTAATTCACAGATTGTCACGTCAGCATGGTTGAAGCTACACCTCTCCTGTGTGTGTGTCAGACACTTTCTGGATGTCCCAACACTGGACGTAATAAGTATTAGCTGTCCTTTCCAGGCTTTGCAGCTGATTCGAGTCTGCTCTCTGTCTCAACAAAGATCCAGCATGTTTACAGAACCAGCGGTTCAGGCAAATACCTCAGCTTTGCCACTGCAAATAAGCTCATTGTCCTGTGCTCTCTGTGGTATTTTGATAATTACATAATGCTCAGTATGACGTGTGAGTTGGCATACAACCTCCGACCACAGACATGGTCCGCCCAAGTGCTTTCACTTATACAGAGAGGCTTGGTATGTAGGATAGTCACTGGAGTGGTAATGTTTTTAAATGGAGCACTGTTTAATCATGTCAGTGCTAAAAGATTCCATACAGAAAACATAATGTTGCATACTTAATTTGTCCTGTTTTTTTTCCCTATACTGTCTGCACATGTCATTCTAGTGAAACAGTGGATATTACACTGATCCTGGATGAACTGTATAATATTTTATCCAACGGAGATGATAAATAAACAGGGATTTTTATTTTAATTAATAATCCATTTGTTTCATTCATTCATTCATTTTCATATGAATCCGGATCTTATCCCAGGAACCCTGGCTATGAACACAACTTGGATGTCTAGTCTACAGAAGAATGAATACAGACCAGTAGCACTGACAGCACATCCGATAAAGACCTTGAAAAAGCTAGTCCTTGATCAGCACAATCATCTTCATGCAAGAACTACAAATGAGATGTTGGTGGACTGACTTCACCATACAGGGTGAGGACATTGAGACGGTACACACCTACAGATACCCGGGTGTAAACCTGGGTGGCAAGATCAGGAAACACAGCCACTCTTTTCAGAACTGGGCAGAGTTGACTGTATTTTCTGAGGAGGCTGAGGTCCTTTGGTGTACATGACAATCTACTATGTACTTTTTTATGAGTCAGTAGTGTCGAGTATGTGTGCTGGGGTAGCAGTATAAATGGAATCGATACTAACAGACTCAACAAGATTATCAGGAAGGCAGGCTCAGTCCTCGGACTCAGACTGGACTTAGTGGAGATGATGGTTGAGGGGAGAATTTTGGCCAAGCTCTCGGTCATCAGCAGTGAACTAACCCACCCATGTCATGAGTACAATGAGCAGCAGACTTCTTCTGCCTCAGTGCAGAAGTGAACACTTTCACAGGTCCAGCAGCTATCAGACTGTATAACTCACTCATTAGATCATCAGGTTAGTGCTTCTGTTTTTTGTTTCTTATCTGCACAGATTCCTGCACTTTCCTCGGCCCAAGGCTGCATAAAGACATCTTTTGCATGGTGTTATAACATGCACGTGACTGTACACCTGGTTATCTTGCATATACTGTATATCTATACTTTTAATACATATACACATATATTTACAGTACAGTGCAAACATTTTAGGCACCCTATTTTTTTAGTACAAACTTTGTTATAGATTTTTTAATTTATGACTTCATTACCCGAAAAATTAGTTTTCTGGCACAAAATTAAATGTTACAGAAAAATGTTTGTATGTCATTAAAGAAAGCAGCATATTATGTAAGAGACACTTTTCAGACAAAAAAACACAATGAAGGCTGCTGGGTTTTGCTGAAAAATAAGAAGCAAGTGTGAAAGTCAAAGTCTCCAGAAGAACTGTGGCTGGTTCTGCAAGATGCTCAATAAAACTTACCAGCTCATTTCCTTATAAAACTGCACACATTGTACCGGAGACTACTATTTTAAATTTTATTTTTTTGTCACACCAAATATTGACTTTGTTTACTGCTCTTTACGGTATTTTTTTAAATGTAGAAACATTTAATTTCATTATTTTGAAGGCATCGTTGGATTTAGTACTGTATATATATCGTTACAGTTTTTTTCTATGTTTCAATACATTTTATAGTCGTTTACATTTTCATTTATTTTTTAACTCCCTTCTACTGCTGTATTGTGTTTTTATCTTGTCCTATTTTGTCTATTGTCTTAAAATAGAGTTGCTTAACCCTTTTATATATGGTGTGTGAACACTCGTAAACTGTTAATTTAAGACTGTTAATAAGTTTTAAAATCTCCATACTACTATAGATCTTTATCCTGATTTTTATTTCTCCGTTAATTGTTTGTTCCAACACTCCCAATCAAAACGCTGCTGATGTTGACAGCACACAACTTTGCATTTCTGTCTCTATACAAAAAGGACTAAACAAAATTCTAATCAAACTGTAAGAAACATTATTAGCTTTTTAAAAACAGTAAGCATATAACTGCTAAACTGAATAATTATGAAACTTAATAATATACACTCACCGTCAACGTTTGACGTGTTGCACATTCTGTGATGATTTTCTGCTCATCACGGTTGTACAGAGTGATTATTTGTGTTTCTGTAAGAGCTCAAAACTTTCTTTTTTCATTCTAACGTTGAACATTAACTGAAGCTCTTGACTTGTTTTTATGCATTGCTCTGCTTCCACATGATTGACTGATTGGATAATTGCATGAATGATCAGGTGTAGAGGTGTTCCTAACAAAGTGGCTGGTGAGTGATTTTTTTTATGTTCTGTAATATTATAGACTTAAATATTAGTGAATATCTTTACATATTGCAAGCATTTTCGATAAGCTTTTTGCTCCATTTTACTTTTGAAGTGATTTTTAGCAAAAGTATAAATTTATTCAAATTTGCATGCCATTTGAAAGGAACAAAACTATTTAAAAAATCTTGAAGTTTTATAACTTTAAGATATAATTGCTTAAAATATAAAAGGTCGACAATGACGTGATATCTTGTTATAGTCCAAATGGAGCACCAGCTGGCTAAGTGTGGAAAGTCTGTAGCCTTGTGGGATTCCTTATGTAAGATCCAACAGGTGGATGGATTCAAGGGCTCTGTTACATTAGCCTACTTAGCATGCGCCTGGTGGCTTGCTGGCTTGATCTCTTTGCCTCCCCCCAACAAAACACACACTCAGCCACTGCCAAGTAGAACTGAGCAGGAGGGAGAGACTGAAAGAAGACTTTTGCCCTTGACTATAGCACAATTTGTGTAAGCACCACAGGCTTTGTGCAAATTCTACGACCTGCTGTACAATAAACAAGACCCAGTACAAGTGCGCGCACACGCACACACACACACACACACACACACACACACACACACACATACCTCTTTCAAATTTGAGCCGCTGGTATAACTTGACTTGATCATCAGAGGTAAAAGAGGCAATCTGTGTGCACAAGGAAATTAAGAAGATAACTACATGGTAACTACAGCAGCATAATTCTGCAGCTGAAAAACAAACTCTTAAGTTACACAAGGATTAGTGACAGAAAACATGATGACCTGAGGTGTGTGTCCCTGTGTAGCTTTGAATATGGCAAGAGAATAACATATGACAGGACAAAAACAGGATGAGATATCAGCACACACCCCAAGTGTCATAAATGATTAAGTGTAAATTAATTGCACAAAAACATGTACACAAAGCTTGGTTTGAATGAGGCTTTAAACATCTCATTATCCCAGTTTAGCTAAATATAGTTATAATTGTTCAACACCTGACCGAATCATGATAATTACAAGAATAACAATAAGCCACCTACGAGGTTTCAGGTAAACAGAGTTATGAGATTCGTAAATGGTATTGGTGCATATATGTATGTGGGCATGTTTTTATATCTTGATGGGGAACAATTTGCCTCATGAGTATAGGAATATCTGACACTGTGGGGACATTTCAGTCCGTACAGGATTTCACTGAGTTTTTTTTGTGTGATTGTTGCAGCCAAAAATGCTTGATTTTGCTGCAGCTTTTTTTTTTCACTTTGTGATACAGCTTGCGGAGTTTTTTGTGCTTTTTTTGCAGAAAACTTTCGTTTCCGTCTTTCACGGTGATGTTTGTTGGTAAATGAGACCTTTTAGCTGTACTCATGTTCGACGCACGTGAACCGAAGAGGGATTTTGGCTGAATGTGTGTTGTGATGACATCACATGATGCGACTTGGCCCAAATCTGTGGAAAATCTGCAGTAATTTTGAACAATTGCGAGCTCCTCCAAATGCTGCGGAGAAATGCCTTCATTTCTGCGATCTCAAAATCGTTGAGGGACTTACATTTGGCATGAGGGAAACTGCTTTTTTTTCTTTACAAAAACTACAGCTTTTACTTTTTTAAAAAGAGCCTAAAGGTTTACTCTTTGAGGTTGGGGTTAGGGCTAGATTTGGGTGTAGCATAGCATTAATTTGCTGCATATTTCAATGAAAGGTCCTCATAAGGTTAATAACACAAGCGTGTGTGTGTGTGTGTGTGTGTGTGTGTGTGTGTGTGTGTGTGTGTGTTTGAGTGTGTGATACCTCAGAATCCAGCAGTGCTCCAGGGTACTTGCAGGCCACGCCAGGACAGGTGATGGGGGTGCCAGCCCCGTCCCTTATGGCCAACTGCACATACTGACGTAAGCACTGTTAATCAGAGCACAAAAGGCACTGCTTACACCGCCGCCTCTCAGATGACACCGCTCTCGCCTCATTTTGATTGAGGTGATAACAACTATGCAATGAATAACCCAGCTTGGCTGCACGGAAGCATTTTTTAATCACATTAACTTAACAAAGCATCCTAGCGAGTTGACGCCTTTCAGTGTAAACATACATCATAACAGGTTTGGAGTGCTGGAATGTCAGGTCAGGCTGTGCATAAGTGAAGAGTGACAGTAAGGTGCATTGTGTTCCTCTTAGCCTTGGGGCCCTCCAGGAGTGAATCATCTTCACGCCCACGTTTCATGTAGCTGGGTGTTTCATTTTGGGTACAACAAATAATGTACAGTACTATGCAAAAGTTTTAGGCACATGAAAAGAAATGCTGTAGAGCAAAGATGCCTTCAAAATAATGAAATTAAATGTTTCTACATTTAAAAAAAATACCGTAAAGAGCAGTAAACAGTAGTAAATGAAACAAAGTCAATATTTGGTGTGACAAAAAAAATAAAAAATAGTATTCTCCGGTACAATGTGTGCAGTTTTATAAGGAAATGAGCTGGTAAGTTTTATTGAGCATCTTGCAGAACCAGCCACAGTTCTTCTGGAGACTTTGAGTTTCGCACTTGCTTCTTATTTTTGCAGCAAAACCCAGCAGCCTTCATTGTGTTTTTAGTCTGAAAAGTGTTTCTTACGTAATATGCTGCTTTCTTTAATGACATACAAACATTTTTCTGTAACATTTAATTTTGTGCTAGAAAACTAATGTTTGGGAATCTAAAATGTTTTTTTTTTTTTTTTTTTTGTACTGACTTGATAATGTAGAAGTCATAAAATAAAAAAATCTATAACAAAGTTTGTACTAAAAAAATCGGGTGCCTAAAACTTTTGCACAGTACTGTATGTTAAAAAAAATCTTCTTTTTAGAGAACATGAAGAGCATGTAAATAATATTTTAGTGAATTTGGACATTCTGGACAGCTTTGTTATTGGAGCACAACAATAAGGACCATTAGATTTAAGACACAAATCATAAATGGCTAATACAGGGGTCAACTACCCCAAATTTCTGCGACCCCAAGCCTCTGAGTTTTGGTTTCTCCTCATTATTTCCCATCATGCTTGTACATCCATATTCAGTAAACTTTTCTGCCATATTTTCATGTTCATTTATTTAACTTCTATTGTTCCACTGAGTCAGAGTCAGCCATTTTCATAGCTGAACTGCAGTGTGTCAGGATAGCACGTACACTCTTAACTGAAATGTGCCTTGTTTGAATGTGACTCACAGTAACATCTCAAAATATTAGCACACAAAACCTGACTTCATAGTTAGAGTGATAGTCATAATATGAATTTGTAAAATAAATGAATAAAATAACACAGGAGATAATGAGTTTCTTGATTTGTAAATCAAGTGACTCCACATGGGGTCACGACCCACAGTTTGGAAACCCCTGGTCTAAGGAGATTAGAAGACGAGATGAGATGCTTTCATTTTCTCCTACTAGATAGTGAAAATGACCTGAGTCAGGGCTGCAGGACTAATCATATTCTAATTTAGACCACCATTATTGGCTTCCATTATGACGATTAAACATAATGGACTGTAATACTGATGAACTGAGCTGACTGTCTGTTATCAGCTCATTGTGACTCTGGTGCATTAACTCACAAGTTCCCTGTTTATATATTTTTAGCTCATGAGGTTTTAACTGACTGACTATATTTATCAGGAAAGCAGCTTTACCTCTGTCTGTTATAAAGTGCTATCACTGGAGACTCCTTCCAAAAATAGGTTCTTTGTGTCACAACTTCACTACTGTGCATATGCCAATAAAGGACTTGCTCACATTTGCATTCACTGCAAACAGTCTTTCCCATGGGCAAATCTGAGGACATCAACATCTCATGCTCACCTGGGTACAGAACACGCAGTCACAGGAGCGCAACGTGCTTGTCTCTGCTGCAGGACAGTCACTCAGACACAGTTTGCAATAAACCATGGCCTCTTCTGTCTGGATGGAGGATTCTGAGATGTCGGCCATGCTGCTGCTGCTGTAATTCAGTCCCTCAAGCTGAGAAATAATGGAGTGATGTCCTCCATTTTCCTGAAGGACACAGGACGAGAGAAAGGAATGAATGAGGCCTGAACAGCAGTCATAGACAAATAGCAGTTGTGTGTATGTGAATGTGAAGATGCTGCTTTAAACACGAGAAAAACATGCATCCTCTTAATGCTGATTGTGAAATAAGTGCAGTTACTATGAGTGCACTATGGCATTTGAGACATTTAATATAATTCAGATTTGTACCTTGTATAAATTACAGTTCAACTTTCTAAACTGTAAAGGAAAAATCCACCCTGAATGACTAGCATATTAATCTTTATAATTAACATGTGATCTTCCCTAGTGTCCAAGATTTATTTTGTAATGTAATTCTGAGTTTTTGGTTTCTTTCTTTGACATTTTCACTTTGGTTAATGTTTCCCCACAATGCCATTTGACTCCTTGCTGATAGTGGTGCCAGTGCGATTACGCCCTCACTTCATGTCTAACTAAACAGGGTGATGCAGCAGCGCTTTAGTCCTTTAGTCTATCCAGCCCTCTCACCTCCTCATCTATACACTCTGCTCAAATAGATCAGCTTCCAAAGCTTCAACATTCATGTTAATATTACTATCAGTGCAATCAAGCTCATCATCTTGTAGATCACCAACTAGCTGTGCAGAGCCTCTGCCATAACTCAGCCAATCTGTGACTTTGAATCAAACATTTGTGAATGAGAAAAGAAGCTCTTGCTCTTTTGTTTTTAGGAACTAATATTGAAGTCTGACCGTTATCCCTTATGTTTGAGATCAAATTAAAAAAAAAAAAGTGTTCAAATATTTTATCCTCTTAAACACCACTGTAATTGCACTAGATACGGAAAAGTACATAAGAGATTTTGCTTGGATGCAGTATTGCCATCAAACCAATATTGGCCAAAACTGCTGAATCAGTATATCATATTTCATGCAGGAAAAACGAGTGTTGTTGACTGACATGAAACAGAGAACACAGATCTGGCACATGATACAAGAACACAATTTGCCTAAAGCATTTTGCAATCATTCCTGTGGCATACTGCATCACTTAAAAACAGAAAAAGCCAGCTCAGGATGTCTGTATCATGTATCAGTCAGTAGTTAGAGCTCTGAGATCAGTACTGTGCTGAAAATGATTAAATGGAATCAGTGAGTCACTAAATGTGACTTGCTGACAATGACACAGACATTGTAACAGGAAAGACTTAAGAAGACAAGCATAGTAAAGTGATGAATAAATTAATAAATAAATAATGCAAACATTAGAGCTTTTTTTTTGCAGAAATAGAGAAAATACAGATTGAGCAATATGCAGTGCCCTCCACTAATATTGGCGCCCTTGGTAAATATGAGACAAGAAGGCTGAGAAAAACTGTCAAATTCACTTAGTCATTCATAACAATGGGTAAGACCAAGGGATATAGCTGTGATGTGCAGCAAAAGGTTGTTGAGCTTCACAAAATAGGAAGTGACTATAAGACAATAGCACAAGCATTGAAAATGCCCATTTCCACCATCAGGGCAATAATTAAGAAGTTCCAGTCAACTGGAAATGTTATGAATCAACCTGGAGTTGGACGTGTGTCTATATTGTCTCAACGCACTGTGAAGAGGATGGTTCGAGTGGCCAAAAATCTCCAAGAATCACAGCTGGAGAATTGCAGAAGTTAGTTGCGTCTTGGGGTCAGAAAGTCTCCGAAACTACAATCCGAAGTCACCTGCATCACCACAAGTTGTTTGGAAGGGTTTCAAGAAAAAAGCCTCTACTCTCATTCAAAAACAAACTCAAGCGTCTTCAGTTTGCCAGACACTACTAGAACTTCAAATGGGATCGGGTTCTATGGTCAGATGAAACCAAAATAGACCTTTTTGGCAATAAACACCTGAGGCGGTTTTGGAGCACACAGAGAGGTAGCCATATGGAAAAGTACCTCATGCCCACGGTTAAATATGGTGGTGGCTCTTTAATGTTTTGGGGCTGTTTTTCTGCCAGAGGACCTGGACATTTTGTTAGGATACATGGCATCATGGACTCTATCAAATATCAACAGATATTAAATGAAAACCTGACTGCCTCTGCCAGAAAGCTTAAAATGGGCCATGGTTGGATCTTCCAGCAGAACAATGATACAACATACATCAATATCAACACAAAAATGGTTTACTGACCACAAAATCAAGGTCCTGCCATGGCCCTCCCAGTCCCCTAACTTGAAACCCATAGAAAACCTGTGGGGTGAACTGAAGAGGAGAGTCCACCAGCATGGACCTCAAAATTTGAAGGATCTGGAGAGATTCTGTATGGAGGAATGGTCTCAGATCCCTTGCCATGTATTCTCCAACCTCATCAGGCATTATAGGAGAAGACTCAGAGCTGTTATCTTGGCAACGGGAGGTAGCACAAAGTATTGACTAAAAGGCTGCTAATAATTGTTCACACCTGTATTTAACAAATATTTTTATTTTATTTTATAAACCTGTGTTTTGTTTGCGATTGTTTGATATCCATCAGAGTATTTTTGTGAATTTTTTAAACAAAAGATCAAAAGGTTAAACAATAAAGACAATTTTTCACAGCCTTCTTTGGTCATATTTACAAAGGGTGCCAATATTAGTGGGGGGCTCTGTAGTAAGTATACTATGTGTCATATGTAAATATGTCATATTTTATGACGCTTAAGAAACATATATTCTTTTATTTGACCTAATAAAATTGTTAGCATTAATCCCTTATAGTCTCAGTTTGTTATTTATATGTATTATCTATCTTAAAAGTGTATTATTCAGTAACTAGAATTAAATTAATAAGTAACGTGTGTATTTACGATAGTGAGGAATGTAAGTCCAGACCTGTGGGCTTCTGGGATTTTAAGGGGCTTAAACAGGGATTTAATGATGTCATTAAAGACTTCAGCTTCTTCATTCCATCTGGCTACAGCACCAGATTTCCTTCTTATCTAACGACCTGAATGCTGAAATCAGGTGTTGTTGTTGTAGAAACAAATATCTGTGGCCCACACAGTAAGCAGACCTCCCTCATGACCATCATATGGCTGTTTTGCCACCTTTTCTAAAAAAAAAAAAACAAAACAAAACAAAAAAAACATGGGTAATTTCTAAGAAAGAAAGTGTGCACAAAAAAATGCTGTTTGCACAATAATGGTCAGCACAGAAAGAATATTAGGCAAACATTATAAGAAACACATATTTGTACTTCTGATACAAAAGAGGAACTGACTAAACTTATACAGAGTATTATTACCTAATACAGAGAGGGTGAAATTTGTCAAGTGAAGGAAGTTAAACAGCCAATATTTAAAATGGGCAAAAAATGTGGAACTGGAAGTTGCACAATGCAAGTCACTCTCAGAGTCATGTAAGATGAAGAAAACTCCACCCTGAAACAAATAAATTATGTTTATGTCATAATATTTGTGATGTGTTAAGCGATTCCAGTGCTAAATTGTTGGTTGTTGCTGTATTTTTGTTATGTGAGAAGTTAGCAGTGTAGTCTGGGCCATATGCATGTATACACCATATGCTTGCTTTTTCCCCAGGGCTGTTTGTGTATAACAACTTCTAAGGATCGGTATTAGTGTGTACCTTCGGTATACCCACTTGTTTTGCTCCTTCAGACGTCCCTAATCTACTCTTGTGTTAGCTTCCCCTTTAACTGTATTGCTTTTCTTTTCTTTTTTTTGTGAAACTCAAGATTATTTGTAATTGGTGCATTTTTATTTGAATTCCACCCTTCCCTGCCCCTGACAACCGCAGTCAACCATCGTTACTGCTGTCATCGACTGAAGACATTGTCCTGCTAAAGCAGTCAGGTAAAATTAATAAAAGTGCTTGAAGTGGGCTTGAAGTGTACTCACTGCTCACCGGTACATAGTACAAGGAATGATTCTACTCTCCTCCGTCCCTGCTCGAGAGAGAGAGAGAGGGAGAGAGAGAGAGGGAGAGAGAGAGAGAGAGAGAGAGGGAGAGAGAGAGAGGGAGAGAGAGAGAGAGAGAGAGAGAGATTGACATTGAACTCCCGAATTCACTCTTTCTCTTTCGCTGCTTTAATCACCAACCATTTATGATATTGCAGTGCATCGCGATTTATTTATATATCTATCGCATCTTTTAGTACTGGTTTTACAAAAGTCGTTATATGACATTCGATGAAATGAAACGATTGAAAAAGCACTTCCTTTTTATAGTCCTCGTCTTGGAAGGCTCATGAGTTGGAATCCTCTTATGGCCGTTTTAACCAAGTGTTTTCTCTGCATCCCCTTTACAGCTGTTTTGTAATGCCCTTCATTAATTTTACTCTATATTTAAATTAAGATTTTTTTTTTTTTTTTTACCATTTTTTCCTTTATGGGCTTATCTTTTCCCCCCCAACTGATTAACAAGTAATCAGTAGTTAAATATTTTATATTAAACACTGAGGGACTGGGCAATAGTAAAACACTTTTTTAAAGACTACACCACTGGTGTAAACACAATCATAAATAATGTATTTATTTATGTACAAGTATTTATAAGATGAAGTATTTCATTATTAGCTTCTAAAACCAAAAGAACAAGAGAGACTTTTCTCATTTACTTTCCAGCAAAATACGTCATATTAATGTCATATCCAGCAACA
Organism: Cranoglanis bouderius; assembly: GCA_023630585.1. NCBI lineage: Eukaryota > Metazoa > Chordata > Actinopteri > Siluriformes > Cranoglanididae > Cranoglanis > Cranoglanis bouderius. The sequence goes on from CM042539.1 coordinate 23,214,933, forward strand.
TTCAATGTCATATTAATGAGAAATCCATTGTACAAATAGTGGAGACAGCAAACACTGGACTCAAAGCTCCAGAATGCCACGTAGCTATACAACACAGCTTCGGCAGAGTCTCAACTCATCTAATTACTGAAATAAGCTGGTCTGTTTGAGCAGAGTGTACAGATGAGGAGGGGAGAGAGCTGAACAGACTAAAGGACTAAAGCGCTGCTGCATCACTCATAACGTTTAGTTAGAGATGAAGAAAGGGCTAAATCCTACTAGGAACACTATCACCAGGTATAATGGGTAATATAGGAAACTCTTAACCAATGTGAAAATAGACCAAAATATCAATGAAAGAAGTTTAAAAAAAAACAAAAAAAACAAAGAGATTATTCCTTTGAGAGAACAAAAGGTTCAGAGATGAGAAAGACATCATGTTCAAGTGTTGACTGTAACTATGTAAATGCTGTGTATCATGGACAGGTTTATCCAGAGGAACAGTAAAGAAGGTGGTGTTTGGAGCTGAGCCTCGTGCCTGTTCACTGTCACCAAGCCACGCCATCTAAATAGGTAGCAGTGATAATAACATAATGCCATAGTTATTATAATAATATAGAATAAATCTGGGTTATATAAGGACTTGGCCACAATGAAACAAAGGAAGAAAAATATTAAGAGAACAAGCTGCTTACAATATCGTTCTTAGCTTACACAGAGCTAACAATAAAAGTGACAGCTGAATATCTACAGTATATTGACAACCGATAATTTATATATTGTATATAAAAGAGTTACTCATAATGTGTGGAATAGAAGCACAATACAGATTTATACACAGACAAAATCACAGTCATTGTGACCAACATTAATGCCCTACAGTGTCTCTGCAAGAAGCACTGATTATTAGACACATTCAAGCGAGCACTTACAACCGAATAGGGTTTTTTTTTTTTTTTACATTTACAACATTTCTGTTGAATGAACTTGGCATTACAACACACTGATATCTCTGGTTTCGCCATCCAGTGTAGAAATAAAATAATAAAATGCCACTTAGAGAAGTTACCATTAGTGTTTTCATGTAAACACATTGTCCCACACAAATGTTTGCTAACATGACACTGACAATGCATTTAAGTCTGTTTACTGAAGATGTGGTGAGGGTGTAGTATTTAAGCGTGTGACACCAGGTGTAAACATTTAAAGTAACTGATATACAAAGAGCCTTTAACAGTTCAGTTAAGGACAAACCTAAGAAGTCTTAAGGGTTCTTTCCTTATGAGTGAGTATCTTTTCCAGAAAATAATAACAGGACCTTTTATCATTTTGAGGGCAAAACTGACAAACAAAAAATAAGAAAAACGTTAAGGTTAGGCTACCAAACTGTAGTTAGTTAAATTAAGCCCTTAGGACAGAAAGAGACATATAAACAGTTTGATTATTAGTATTTATCACATTTTTATTATATCAATTTTGAGAACTCGAAGCAATGACACAAATGGCATGATGGTGCTCTCAAAAAAGGATACTAAACTGCACCTTTCCTTTATACCTTGAGTATGTCCAATAATTTTTTCCTATAATGGTGTGTTTAGTGTAAAAGCTTTACTCTATAAACTATTTATACAGCCCCCTCCAAAACTATTGGAACAGCAAGGCCAATTCAGTTGTTTTCGCTGTAGACTGAAGACGTTTGGGTTTGAGATCAAAAGATGAATATGAGAAGAGTTTAGAATTTCAGCTTTTATTTCCTGGTATTTATATGTAGATGTGTTAATGCCATAGAACATTGCACATTTTGTATCAGACCAACCAAACTTGCAAAAATATTGGTAAATATGACGTGTTTCTTGTTACCCAGGTGTGTCCTGTTAGATTGACTGTTTAAACAATAAATAGCTCTTAATGTCTACTCTTGGTTTGAGCCCTGGGTTCCACCAGTGAAGACTGTATTTGGTGTTAAAAAGGATAAACCAACATGAAGACTAGAGAGCTGTCTATACGAATAAAGCAAGCCATTTTGAAGCTGAGAAAAGAGTGGAAATCAATCAGAGGCATTGTGCATAGCTATACAAAAACATTGTGAGAGCTGTGAAGAAAACCCCAAAACAATAATCAGTGACATCACCAATAACCTCCTCAGGGCATGGATGAAGGTATCACAATCTGTCATTCAAAGAAGACTTCGAGAGCAGAAATATAGAGGCCATACCACAAGATGCAAACCACTCATCAGCAGTAAGAATCGGAAAGCCAGATTGGAATTCGCAAAGAAATACAGAAATGAGCCACAAAAGTTCTGGAACCAATATTAATCTCTACCAAAGTGATGGAAAGACCAATGTGTGGAGAAAGAAAGGATCTGCTCATGATCCAAAACATACAAGCTCATCTGTGAAACATGGTGGAGGTAGTGTCATGACTTGGGCTTGCATGGCTGCTTCTGGAACAGGCTCACTAATCTTTATTGAAGCTGTAACTCATGATGGTAGTGCGGAATGAATTCAGAAGTCTACAGAAACATTCTGTCTGTCAATTTACAAATGCATCCAATCTACTTGGGAGGAACTTCACTATGCAGCAAGACAATGACCCAAAACACACTGCCAACTCAACAAAGGACTTCATCAGGGGGAAAAAGTGGAAGGTTTTAGACTGACCAAGTCAATTACCAAACATTAACCCAATTGAGCAGCATTTCACCACCTGAAGAGGAGACTGAAGGGAGAAACCACCCAAAAACAAACAGCTGAAAGAAGCTGTAAAACAAGCCTGGAAAAGAATCACAAAAGAACACTGCAACAATTTGGTGATGTCAGTGAGTCGCAGGCTTGATGCAGTTGTTGCAAGCAAGGGATAAGCAACATAATATTAAGTGTTTATTAACCAAATACTAAATGTATCTGTTCCAATACGTTTGCTCACCTAAAAATTGGATGGTCTGCCACCAAAGGTGCCATGTTTTAAGTTGTTTAACAAACCATAGATTTAAATATCAGGAAATAAAAGCTGAAATTCGATCGTCTCATATTCATCTTTTGATTTGAAACCTGAATGTCTTCAGTGTACTGTATAGGATAAACAAAAGAAAACTGGCCTTGCCGTCCCAATACTTTCAGATGGGACTGTACATCCCAGTTTAACCCATGCAAAGGCAAAAATAAAAATGGTGACTATTTATTTTATTATTAGATTCTTGAATATTTTCTTTAGAGCTTTATTGACAAAGAGACCTATTTATAGCTTATCACCCTCATCTACACTCTAATATAAATTAGTGCTAAACTTTACCTTGCGTACCTTTAAAATAACTGGACCATAACTTGTTTTTAGAATAAAGCTTTAAATGCACCTTTCTAAAAATAGGTAAAAGATACATACTAAAGATACACACGATGTACTCTTGGGGGTACCACCCCAGCAACAAGAAAAAGTACAGTTTAGTACCCTTTTTTCTACGAGTGTATCTGTCTGTTAAAAATCTTAATGTCTTTACAGTTATACTATATGCATTTAATGGGGGGAAAGGGGGATTAATACGACTAATATCGCTCATATCGCATAATGGCTGTGCATGAGAACATTCATTCTAGGCAACATGAATCAGCCAGTGAAGCGCGCGCATGTCGGTACACACGCACGCAGTCTCGCGCGTGAAACGTTGTCACCGGATTATTACATAAAATACCGCAGTCCGAGCACGACGACCCGAAATAGCCTTAATGACGATTACAACAATAAAGATCACGAAGAATGGAGAAACGAAACGTACTGCTCGTGCAAAGAACGCTCTGAACCTTCGCAGTGATTTCCAGTACAGCGGCACGCGCGCACACACACACACACACAAACAGACAAACACATCATACGAAGTGACATGTCGGTTCCTCCCGCGTACTCACTTCAGTATGGAGCAAGTCCAGTCCGTCTTGTCCTTTCTTTCCCTCCCGGTCCTATGAGCGACTCTTCTCTGCTCCGATGCCGAAAGGTGCGCTGCGTCTTCACGGATCTGCGCGCGCACCACTTCCGGCTTCTCCTCCTCCTCCTCCTCCGACGAGCAGATTAAACAGTTTGAGGATTATTCATCTAGCTCAACAGCCTACTGAGAGTCTGGCCGCAAATAAAAATGTATACTTTTTCTGAGGTTTGCTAGCAAGTGTAGCAAGTATGCGTTTTAAAAAAAATCATATAGCCTAGTGGAGATTCATTGACCTCATTATATCCCTTAATGTGCTGCAATAGGTTAGTTAAATAATAATAATAATAATAATAATAATAATAATAATAATAATAATAATAATAACATTATTATTAGTAGTACACTATGTGGACAAAAGTATATGACTCCTAACTATGACACCCATATGTGGTTCTTCCCCAATCTGTAGCCACCAAGTCTGAAGCACACAACCGCACAGAATGTCTTCATATGCTGTAGAATTACAATTTCCCTTCAGTGGAACTAAAAGGCCAAAACCTGACAAACCCCCTGTGTGCAAAGCGAGCGCCATGAACACACGGTTTTCCAAGGTTGTAGTGGAAGAACTCGAATGTCCTGCACAGAGCCCTGACCTCAACCCCACTGAACACCTTTGGGATGAACTGGAATGCAGGTGTGCCCCAGGCCTCCTCATGCAACATCAGTGCCTGATCTCACTAATGTTCTTGTGGCTGAATGGGCAAATCCCAACAGCCACTCTCCAAAATCTAGTGGAAAGCCTTCCCAGAATAGTGAAGGTTATAATAACAGCAAAGGGGGACTAAATCTGGAATTGGACATTGGAAAAAGCACATATGGGTATGATGGTCAGGTGTCCACATACTTTTGGCCAAATAGCGTATTTTATTATTATTAGTAGTATAATAGTATTGCTAGTATTAATATTATTATTGTTGTCATTATTAGTATTGATAATAATCACAACAACAACAACAACAACAATAATAATAATAATAATAATAATAATAATAATAATAATAATAAATATAGCTGCAAGCAGCAATGACGGGCCCAAGCACAGGTGCCATCACCACCCAGTGGGTGTATGAAAACAATGCATAGTGAAGTGAGTGCTGTAGAGTAAAACACCCAAATATACAATAAAAGGAGTATTAATGTTTGATGCATTACCACAGCAACACTATTTAAGATATCAAGACCCCTTTTGCAAATTTTCATCAGGGTTGTCTCACCAATATTCTGACCATGTTTGAAGCGATTCACGTAAATATAAGAAGACTATTTAAAACTCTGTTTTAAGTGACACACTTCCTGCTACCAGTTGGTGGCGCTATGACCGTGACTCACAGTGGTCACATCCATGTGATCAGCCCCTAGTATCAAACATACAGCTCAAGTTTGATCTAAATCACTCGATGCATGCAGAAAATATGAGACACTTCCTGTTTCCCTTTTTCACCATAAATTTATTGCCTCGCCATGGCGAAACCATTCGAGATATCAAAAATCCCTTCGCAATTTTGCATCCTCATTGTCTTGCCATAATGTTCACCAAGTTTGGTGGCAATCACATAATCCCCTAGGAGGAGTATTTAAGTAGCAGAGCTAATGACTGTCATTTTGAAAGTTGTCCAGCTTGATGAGATCAATATATCTACCGAGTTTGGTGACTGTAGGTAAAACTGACCCCACCACTTTAGTCAAAAGGGTGCGCTACAGAGCCCCCCCTCCACTCCAATGTCTTAGCTTTTGCCTATGCCTAACAACGACAACTCTGACATGTGTGCCGACTTTAATGAAATTTTAAGTATGCTAAGAGCCTTAAAAACACCAGAAATGGACATTAATGTTTGATGCATTACCATAGCAACAATATTTAAGATCTCAAAAATCCTCTAACAATTTTACATCAGCCTTGTCTTGACATTATTCTGACCAAGTTTCAAGCAATTCGGGTAAAGATAAGAGGAGTATTGCAAAGTCTGTTGTAATTCACACAATTCACAAAAGTACTTCCAAATGGTGGCGCTAGAGTGTTGGCAGTTGGCACTTGGTCAAAATTTGGTGAATTTTCCTTAGACCCTCCCCAATCAGTGTGCCAAATTTCACAACTTTCTACCAGACGGTTCTATGGGATAGACATAGAACTATATGGCGTAGAACTAGCCAGAAGAAGAAGAAGAAGAAGAAGAAGAAGAAGAAGAAGAAAAGGTAGAATAACAATAGGGTGCCTACTCACCTTCTGTGCTTGGCCCCCTAATAATAATAATAACAACTTTCATCATCATCATCATTATCATCATCATCATCGTCATTACAACAACAATAGGGTGTATTCTCAGGATAGGTTCTAGATCCACCGCAACCCTGAACATAATGAAACAGTTACTGAAAATGAATACTACTACATTTACAGCATTTGGCAGATGCCCTTATCCAGAGCAACTTACATTTATTTCATTTACACATTTGAGCAGTTGAGGGTTAAGGGCCTTGCTCAAGGGCCCAACAGTGGCGGTGCTGGGATTTGAACTCACAACCATCCAATCAGTAACCCAACATCTTAACCACTGAGCTACTACTACTATTACTACTATTACTACTACTACTACAATCAGTGCTCACTTTATCAAGTCACTGATAAAGGTGTATAATTACTACACCTCTTGCCAGTGTGTTGCTATCGCCAGCCTCCTCTACTCCATCCATGAATGGAACTGGACCACTATAACAGCCAGATGTTATTGAAACCAATCTCACAGCACTGACATTATCATGGTAGTTGTACTAGATTTTTGGGTTAGGTACGAGTGTATCAGGCGCAGCAGCATTACTGTGGGTTTTTAGACACCTTGAGAAACAGTCCACCAACTCAAATCTGGTGGTCTTTTTCTATAGATGGGGTAGAGGGGAGCTGACAAAACTCAGCAGCAGCAGGGATACAGTCAGTACAATAAAGTGATGCTACATATGTTGGGGTTTACCTGATGAACTGGTAGCTGAGTGTATACTATACCAACAACCAGCATCCTAATTGTTATAACACAGAAGGAGAGCTGGATGCAGATGCGGTGCAAAAAACCGTCACTTTATTAGGTTGGCAAAGGTATTGGAACCAAAGTTCAAAACCCAAAAAAACGTAGCAAAGTGTTCAAAAAACCAGAAACAGTATCACAGGGGCTAGGCAATAATCCGTAATCCAAAGCGTGAGCAAAATTCAAAAACCAGAATACACAGTCCATAGAATAGTTGCTTGGTATTGTCAGAACACAGGAACAAACAAATACTTCGCAACGAGCGCGACAAACTAAAGTCCTTAAATACTGTGATAAACTGTGCACTTGAAAATTAGAAACAGGTGTGTGATCAGAAGGTGGGTGACTGTGAGCATGGGAGTGAAGAAGTGTCATGGATAGTGTAGTCCGTGGCGGCCATGTTTGTAGGCCGCCGAGCATGCTGGGAAGTGTAGTGGTGTGAGTGTGGCCTGGGAGGCCCTGGGTATTCAGGATGTTGGTGGTGGAAATCGTGAATCATTTCGGGGTCAAGAATGTCCTGGGTTGTGACCCAACTTTGCTCCTCGGGCCCGTAACCCTCCCACTCGATGAGGTACTGAAGCCATCCTTGGCAGCGACGGGACTTGAGAATTTGGTGAACCTGGTAGGCCGGTTGTCCGTCGACCTCCAGTGGAGGAGGTGGGGTGTCGTGAGGGTGTCTGGTGGCGAGTATACCTGGATGGACGGGTTTGAGAAGGGAGATGTGAAAGGATGGTGCTATGCGCCAGTGCTGGGGAATGGCCAACTTGTATGTTACTTCGTTGATAGGCTTGATGATTTTAAATGGACCGGTGTATCAGGGACAGAGCTTTGTACAGGGATGATTTGGTCTTAGGTCCAGGGTAGAGAGCCACACTCGGTCCCCTGGTTTATACTTAGGGGTGACCTGTCGACGACGGTCGGCCTGTGCCTTAGCTTGGTGAGCCGCTTGTTTTAGCCGTCGGTGAGTTGCAGCCCACACCCGCTCGCTACGTTCAAACCATTCGTTAACAGCCGGGGCATCACTGGTAGTGGCGTTCCACGGAAACGGGAGGTTGGTATCCCAGAGCACACTGGAAAGGGGTAAGTTTTGTGGCTGAGTGGCAGAGGGAGTTTTGGGTGTACTCTGCCCAGGGTAAGAAGCGTGACCAGTCAGACGGGTTTTGACTACAGAATGAGCGAAGCATTCGCCCTATTTCTTGATTAGCTCGCTTTACTTGACCATTGGACTCGGGGTGGTAACCTGAGGTTAAGCTAATATTCATGCCCAGCTTTTCCATGAACCCAGACCAAACTCGTGAGGTGAATTGGGGGCCCCGGTCACTTACTATATCCTCAGGAATACCAAAATAGCGGAAGACATGGGTAAATATGAGTTCTGCGGTATAGAAGGCAGATGGGAGACTGGGGAGAGGGATCAGACGTAGGGACTTGGAGAAACGATCAAATGATAACAAAAATTGTGGTGTTGCCCAATGAGTTGTGGAGGTCAGTGAGGAAATCGATAGCTAGGTGTGACCAGGGGCACTGGGGCATGGGTAGTGGCAGAAGCTTGCCAACTGGGAGTGCTCTGGGTACCTTGGTTTGGGAACAAACGCTGCATGATTTCACGGCCTGTTGGATGTCCTGTGACATGCGAGGCCACCAATACTTGGGCGCTAAGAGGTGATAGGTGCGCTGGGTACCAGGGTGGCCCGTGCCAGGGGCCGTGTGGGCCCATTTTATTAATTGGTCCCGATGGGCCCGAGGGACGAACAGCTTAGTGGGCGGACAGGTTGAGGGAATCTGATTACGAGGGATTTGAGCTAGGAGCTGATCTAGTTCCCATTGGATTGTTCCGACAAGGCAGGAAGGAGGCAGAATGGGATCAGAGTGCACAGGTTGGGGTTCTTTAGAGTGGATACGGGAAAGGGCGTCAGCCTTGAGATTTTTGGTACTGGGACGGTATGACAGGGTAAATTGAAAATGTGCAAAAAATAGGGACCAGCGGGCTTGGAGTGGGTTTAAGCGTTTCGCAGTACGAAGATATTCCAGATTCTTGTGGTCAGTAAAAATCATAAAGGGGTGCTCTGCTCCTTCCAGCCAATGTCTCCACTCTTCCAATGCCAATTTATGGCCAATAGTTCTCGGTCGCCCACATCATAGTTTCCTTCAGCTTGGGATAATTTCCTTGAAAAGAAGGCTACCGGGTGGAGTTTGGGTTTTTCCCCAAAGCGCTGGGACAGGACGGCCCCCACTCCTGTCTCAGAGGCATCCACTTCCACCATGAAGGGACGAGAAGGGTCAGGGTGTTTAAGGATAGGAGCAGTGGTAAAGGCAGTTTTCAGGCGGGAGAAGGCCCTCTCGGCCTCCTGGTTCCACTGGAGACGGTGGGGTCCGCCGCGTAAGAGGGCTGTGAGAGGCAGGGCGATGGAACTAAAGCCCCGGATAAAGCGCCGGTAGAAGTTCACGAATCCCAGGAAATGTTGTAATTCCTTGATGGTCGTGGGAGTGGGCCATTGTGTAATGGCTGTTACCTTGCTTTCGTCCATGGCAAACCCTTCGGGGCTGATAACATATCCCAAGAATGTCGTGGTGTTTCTGTGGAATTCACACTTTTCTGCTTTGACGTATAGCTGGTTTTTCAGGAGGCGAGCGAGGACTTGGCGCACATGGTCCACATGAGTTTCATAGGTGGGGGAGTAAACCAGAATATCGTCAATGTATGCAATCACAAATTTTCCTAGCATGTCCCTCAGCATGTCATTAATGAGGCACTGGAACACCTAAGGCGTGTTAGTCAGCCCATACGGCATAACCAAGTACTCGTAGTGCCCCGTAGCTGTGCTGAAAGCTGTTTTCCACTCGTCCCCCTCTCGTATGCGTACGAGGTTGTAGGCGCTGCGCAAATCCAGTTTAGTGAAGTAGCGGGCCTCTCGTAGTGGATGCAGATGCGGTGCAAAAAAACGTCACTTTATTAGGGATAGGCAAAGGTATTGGAACAGTTCAAAATCGCAAGGCTAGAGCAAGGTCAAAAACAGGCAAAGTTCACAGATGCCAGCAAACAGGTATGTCAAGGGCGAGGCAAAGTTCAAAATCCAAAAAACGTAGCAAAGTGTTCAAAAAACCAGAAACAGTATCACAGGGGCTAGGCAATAATCCGTAATCCAAAGCGTGAGCAAAGTTCAAAAACCAGAATACACAGTCCATAGAATAGTTGCTTGGTATTGTCAGAACACAGGAACAAATGAATACTTCGCGACGAGCGCAACAAACTAAAGTCCTTAAATACTTTGATAAACTGTGCACTTGAAAATTAGAAACAGGTGTGTGATCAGAAGGTGGGTGACTGTGAGCGTGGGAGTGAAGGAGTGTCATGGATAGTGTAGTCCATGGCGGCCATGTTTGTAGGCCGCCAAGCATGCTGGGAAGTGTAGTGGTGTGAGTGTGGGTGCGAGTTGGTGGCGGCCATGTTCGTAGGCCGCTGTGAATCCTGGGAACTGGAGTCGCGCTTGTGGCGCAACCTAACACTAATGACATGATCGTGTGAGCAGCAGATGGCAGTATTGATCAGGACCTCATCTGCAAGCTGTAAGATGACCAAAAAGAACACCAAAAAGCTGGGTATAACCACATTTGAATTATTTTGCAAGTTCTGCTTGACACAAATGAACATTTAATTAATTACTATAAGAGTTATTTGAACTCTGTGAGTTTGAGTCCAGAAACGTCTCTGCACAACTTTGAGGGACATACACCTAAACCATTCTGTTTCTCAATTAATCTTGATTTCTACAGCATCATTTATCTTGAGACATATTCAAACTCCTATCCACTGTATTAAAATAGAGACTTACAAAGTTTTTCTTTTTCTTCACAATTGCACAGAAAATGGTCTAGGTCATCACCTTTGTTTGATATGTATGGTGATGCACTGAATATTATTCTCAGAAGTGAGAAGGCTCATTTAGTATGGCTCATTTGTTTCTTTTGTTATGGTTATCGAGTAATTGTTTACATCATGGCATCACATTTCAGGAAATCCAGCTCCTCCTCTGTTGTCTCTGTTTTGCCATATATTACACTGAAAAACTATGATTAAGTGGAAACAGAAGTAGAGCAGAGAGACAAAAGCAATAGATTGTGTGTGTGTGTGTGTGTGTGTGTGTGTGTGTGTGTGTGTGTGTGTGTGGCGAGAAAGAGAAAGAGAGAGAGACAGACAGAGATCCCCTGTGGGCCTAACTGACCTTGAAGGATTACAGTCGATATCCGTTTTGCTACTCAGATATTAGGTCGGGTGTCGGGCTGCAGACATTTCATTCTGGAAAGCTATTTATAACATTATCAGAGGAATAGTACATCAGAAATGTTCTCTACAGCTTACAGAGCATCGTTTAAGGATTTTGAAACTGCCATGCTTTTTCAGTCCTGGTTTAATACTGATTATACCTAGACTGGTTATATTTATCTGTGGCAACAGTTTCACTGTTTAGGTACAGTAAGTTGTACAGATTCAACATGATCTGTACTAAAAGCTTTCCTAAAAGCATCACAGCACAAAGATTGACACAAATTTTTTAGAGCAAGCTTCACGTTGATAGCTCCCTCTACCAATTAAGATTGCTCAGCTTTTGGGGAACTATATGACCTGTACTGTTGACTCTGTGCAGGATTCTGTTGACGATGTGTGGATTTCATTAAACCTGTCAAATGAAAGCATATTTTCATGTGATTAATATATGGAGGAAAGATATAATTGGATATTCATTTTGTACAAGAAAAAAGACCATATTCATTCATCCATCTTCAGCTTCAACTGGTGAGGGATCATAGTGGATTTGGAGCCTATACTGGGAAAACTGGACTCGAGGTGGGATTACACCCCGGATCTGTGTCAATCCAACTACTGGCGTGTTATCAGGAGGTGGGAGAAAACCAGAGAATCCAGAGTAAATGCACACGGACACTTAGAACATGTCGATCCTGAGCTCAGGATCGACCATATAGAGATAGGTAAATGTATTTTAGACAATATTAAGTTATTGCACATGTTGATTTGTAAAGACTCTGTTGGAGAAAAGATCGTAATTAGTGTCCTGGAAATTAGAAATTTGTGACTATTTAAATTAATAATATATGTTTTTATTATTGCGAAATGTTGCCCAGCTTGAGCAAATTGGAGGAGCAGGACATCTCACTGTTTCTCTGACGTAAATGAAACTGGATTACAGTATTGTATTGATGTCATACTCCGATAAAACTGTTCAGCAGAACAGATAGAGTTACAGTGTCACCGCATGCTTACAGATCACATGAGGCGGTGACAGAATTAATTTCCATTACACTGGCTCAAGAGAGGCTTCAAGAGCACCACAGATTTAGGCAAATAGGGGAAAAAATAGGTAGCTGAGATTCTGAGAGACGTGTCATATGTGTAATAAAATCTTTATAAGACTACTTGAAAACACCTTTCATTGTATGTACAATGTGTATGTGTGATTTAAACCCATCAGTGTTTTAAGACGATGCCCCCCTGCTGGTGAAGATTTATTAAATCTCTGCCCTCTCGGCCTGTTTTGAAATTCAAACAAATACATTCTCTGCCTTTAGTGTAGAGGTGTTTAACAGGACTGGGATCCCACAGGACCAAACAAAAAAGCTGGGGTTGCTAGATTGGCATGCACAGTCAGATATGAATCTCACAGGACAAAGAAATACCATGTTTCTTCATCATCAGTAACTGCTCTATCCTAGTCAAGGTCATAGTGGTTTAAAATGTCTATTTTGATTATATTCTTGATAAATAGAACAAGCTAAATGATTGTTCAAGCTAAAATTAAATTATAATGACTGCAGGAGAGGGCAGGATAGGCAGAATTACTTCAGCAGCAGATGGGAATGGGATTCAAAATACAATACAAAATACATAATCTTATAAATAGAGCTTTCTCTGGATTGTTCTACACTCCCCTATCCGTCAGTGTGGAAAGTTGAGGTGTGGCCAGTTCACTAATGTTGTTATATTGTGATCCAAAAAGCAGTATTTCCATAATAAAGTATGGTACATTCCTTGAAATATGCTATCACATTCTTGTAAAGAGCAAATACTCTATGGAAAAAATATGGTATTGATGCATTGTATTAAAACATTCTAGTAGTTTCCTGGAGCAAATACTTTTATTAATTAATTAAAAATTACTTGCATTACTGAGGTCATCATCAAGTCCTAAATATGCAATAATAATAATAAAAAAGTGATATTGGGTTGTGCAGTCTTCATACCATAAATTATGCCTATACCTAAATTATAAATATACCTCTGAGATTTGTTAAAAATGGCTTAAAAAGTGGAAATTTTGTTCTCCCACTCCAAGACCAACAGAGCATAACCTATTAAGTCTATCTGCACTGCTCCATCCATCATTGTATGAAGATACTGCGTATTGCACTTGTCATCTGCTCTAGACCAAAGCTTCAGTTACAGCTAAAGTGCTTGGCAAAGACACAGACTCATGCATCTGGTTGTTTCTGCTTGCACTCAGTTGCCTGTAATTCGACACAAGCAGCAGGAATTTCCCAACTAACCAGTGCTTTATTCCTAAAAGGCCAATGATGTAATCACAACTTGTTCAACTTTGATGATGGTGAGAGCTTGCCAAGTACATAATGTATCATTATATACATACTTTTAAACACATGTTTGACTTGACAAGTTGTACACCATTTTGTGACACATTTGGGATGCATTATGTTCGTTTTAGCATCTTATCTGGAGGTTCTCATGGATGCCACACGTTATATAACTTCTTATTTATTTTTATCAAAGTTTTCTTTAAAAGGCCCAATGTGGTATTTGTAACAAGCACATCTTAGGTACCAAGCTCTGCCTCCCCACAATACTAAAGCCAATACTAGAGCCATGTGCTCGTGTTTTCGTTTGGTCTGTTAGCCACACCTTGCTCTACGTTCACTGCCTGTGTATGTTTTACCTGGCTCTCGTTAGCAGATCATTTACATTGTGTATGTACACCCGTCTATGTTGTGTCTGTGTTATGTGTTCCTGTTTGCAGTTTGGTTTCACACCTTAAATTCAAATTTGTGTTCACTGTAGTTATGTTATATTTGTTTTCTGTGGCTGTGTGGGGAATCAAGGACTGGAGACATTGGTGTTTGATCAGCTTCTGCAGCTGTGCAATGAATCAGCTGCAAGATTTGGGCTTTCCTTTGGTATTTTAGTAGCAAGTAGTGGTTAGAATGAGTCTGCCTTAATGACCAGGAGGATCTGTGTGCCGAGCAAGTCTGTCACAATGACTCACTGTCTTTAAACTAGTTCATCTTTCTTCACCTATCAAGGCATTATGCACATTTGGTGATGCCCTTTGGCCTCACCAATGCATTATATGTTTCAATCGTTTGTCAGTATGTTTACTGTGACTTGTTGTTGATATCTTTGTTCTGTGTCCCTGGAGGAACACATTGATCATGTGAGGGCAGCACAGATGGCTGTCCTGATTTATTCGCCAAACTAACTGTTTTTACATTATTTGTGAATGTTTTTTCTCCTCCACCAGAGGATGGTCTTCAAGGCTTCTCCCCCCACCTGAAGGGAGCACCCCACCCTTGTCTGGGAGAGAACCATGGCCTCGGACAACCATGCCACTTCACATTCTGCAGCAGAACATTCAAGGGCATGTCAGAGGTTCACTTTAGATGGTGCCAAGAGAACATCATCTGCAAATAACAGGGAAGTTACTTCTAACGCAACTCACTGGACACCCCTACAGCCTTAAAATGCCACTTTCATCAACCACTAGCTCTTTCCTAGGGTAGGTCTTGGATCCAGAGATTAAGGTTCAGGCAGCGGTGGACTGACAGATGTCCAAACCAAGCCCAATAGAGAGCTCCAAGGCTACTTGGGATGCTTGAATTTCTACTGGTGTCCCACAGGGACCATCATATATTCCACCATCCTGGTTGCTGCCATTAACTGGGACCATCGCCAAAAGTTCAGAGATGCTGTTGCTAGTCATGTTTGACCATGAGATAATATATAACTGGATTAATTCTAGCTTTTGAGACTTTGTAGTGTAACTGCAAGACACGTGTATGTCCAAGAAAGTATAGGAAATCACATGTGGCTAAAGTATTATATAATACTTTTCTTAGTAGAAACATTAAAATAGCAAACTGTCTATCCTGAAGACACATGTGACAAAAGATATTTGGCACTGTGGTATACACACTCACTATCTATATCAGTCCTGTATTTTATCAACACTACTAGAGGTGACTGTGTGTGTGTGTCCTTGCATTATGAAAGTGAGTGACAGCAGTGATGCAGAAAATGTACAAACAGCACCTCCCCATCATCAAGGGGCATGTGCCCTGCAAGGAAATGCTGACAACTCTGATAGAGAATGGTGACTCCACTACATCGGTTGTGTCAGAGAAATCTGTGTCTTGTGCTATTTATAGCCGGGCCTACTCAGAAACAGGAGAAGCTCAGGTCTTTTATATCACAGTCATTTGCATATTGAACATTAAGATCATTTGTGAGGTGTTTTTTAAAATATAAATTTTATTTACTGAAAAAAAAAAACTCAATGAAATGACCTTCAAATATAAAAATATAAACAAAGAAACCAGACTTCCTTTATAGTATGAGTTTTTAGTCATTTTTCATGTGTGCAAATACACATACTGCTAATAATGTGTAATATAATGTGCAGGTATCTTAGCAATGTTTTTTCGTGACATTGTGATATCAATGAATGTAACTATTTAAGATCACAACACAGCATATTGCTTCGCTTCACAATCGGCAATAATCATAAAGTCATAATGAGCTGAAATTGAGAAAGCTGAGATGTGCCACATGGCCATGCTGATGGACCCGCCCTCTACATGTAAGTAAAAAGGACTTGGTATTAGTCTTTCTGCCCATAGGGTAAACCAATCAGTACACGCTTATCATGATGTCCAAGTATAAAAATAGCAGTACCAGGTTATTTAAGGACCACAAGGCAGTGAAGTTACCATAAATTGCTAGTTGTCAGTCACAATCATTGCTGTTATCTGATGTAGTTCAGGACAAGATGCACTGCCTGAGCCGAACCCCCAGGTCTTACCTGGTCAACTCTTACAGCGATGTGAAAGAAGTTGACGAGAGCAAAAGGGAATCATATGAAGCCACCTGGTTAGACTTGGTGATGGAGACAAGACCAGAGTACAAGTATGTTTATCTATTTTATTTAAAGTCTAAACTTAAATCCCTTAAAATGTTCAGATTAGAAGGAAGGAGTTTGGTGATTCGATAGTACAGTGTAATCCAGGATGACTGGATTTACTCTTGTAGAGATTTACCACCAGCATTGTCACTAATCTGAGGGCATTCATCAATATGTTCCATACAGTATAACATGTTACTATGTTACTATACAGTATAATTAAATGTTATAGGCTATAACCTGTTCTCAAACACTTAATATTATATCCAATCCCCTCCAATGTGTGGCAAAATGTCAATATTATACCAGTCATGCTGGTATACCAGCGTAGACCTTAAAATACATAATGCACTACATAAGCATACTGTATATTTTGCACTTTATCGGTTACAAAGCCTATATTTTTGCTCTATTGCTATTGTTTCATATTATTACTGCATATAGAATTTATAAATAGTCACTGTATCAACATAAAGCAACATATGTTCAAGATAATCTTTCTATCCCATGATATACTGCTAGTAGATAATATAGAGAATATTATTAAAAAAAAAAAAAAATCTAAAAATCATAGAATTTCCTTTTAGCAATACTCACACATCAAAACATCAGAACCTTTACTTTAAAATAATGTTAGACTAGGGATATGTTGTGAATATCTAAGCAGTGATATTACAGTATGGGATTACGGTATGTGTACAGTACAAGGCAACCCGAGTAAACACACAATACAGTTTTTATTTTTTAATTTTTTTATTGAAGCAAAAAAAGTTATCCAACACCTATCACCAATGTGAAAATCTAACTCCCCCCTTAAACTTAAAATCTGCCTGTGCCACCTTTAGCTGCAATAACTGCAAACAAACGTTTCCGATAACTGGATATCAGTCTTTCACTTACTTCTAGGACTCAGGATTTACTCCTATGCTTTGGATCATTGTCATTGCTTAATCATTGTCATAATCCAGTTGTGCTTGAGTTTCAACTTACGGACTGAAGACCGGACATTCTCCTTTAGGATTTTCTGGTAGAGATTAGAATTCATGTTTCCCTCAATTATTTCAAGTTGCCCAGGCCCTGAAGCAGCAAAGCATTGCCACATCATCACACTGCCACCACCATGCTTGACCATCGGTATGATGTTCTTTTTGTGGAATTCTGTGTTTGGTTTACACCAGATGTAACAGACCCTTGTCTGCCAAACATTTAAGTGTTGATATGATTGAAAAGCGTTTGCAGTAATCAGGCTTGGTTACGTCTAGTCCAGCTGAACCCCATTATGAAATATTATGATATATTTCCGCCTGATCCGAACCCACAGAAGAGCAACTGTAGCACAAATTGCTAAAAAAGTTAATGTTGGCTATGATAGAAAGGTGTCTCTTCCAGCAGGATAATGCATCCTGCCACACTGCAAAAATTGTTCGGGAATGGTTTGAGGAACAAGACAAAGAGTTCAAGGTGTTGACTTGGCCTCCAAATTCCCCAGCTCTCAATCCGATTGAGCATCTTTGGGATGTGCTGGACAAACAAGTGCAATCCATGGAGGCCCCACCTTGCAACTTACAGGACTTAAAGGATCTGTGGTTATTTGAGTTTCCATAGCCTTCTTGTCAGCTTGAAGTAGTCTGGCCAATCTCCTCTGACCTCTCTCACCAACAAGGCAGTTAGTTCTGCCCACAGAACTGCTGCTCAATGAACGTTTTTGTTTTTTTGCACCATTCTGTGTCAACACTAGACTGTTGTGCATGAAAATTCCAGGGGTTTCTCTGAAATACTCAAACCAGCCCATCTGGCACCAACAACCATGCCACAGTCAGAGTCACTGAGATCAAATTTCCCCCCATACTGATGTCTGATATGAACATTACCTGAAGCTTCTGTCCTGTATCTGCATGATTTTATGCATTGTGCTGTTGCCACATGACTGTCTGTTTGAATAACTGCATGAATAGGAGGGTGTACAAGTGTATATTAGGGATGTAACCAAATACAAATACATTATTATGAACAGATACATATACCTGCAGAGATCTGGGATTTTTTGGGAGTATTTGATTATTGCTATTATATGAACATTTTTTGGGAAGATATGATTATTGTTATTAAATGAACATCTAATTTGTAATATATCTATTATCCTTTCCTACAGAGATACACTCACTGAGAGAGACTCAACACGAAAGGAGTCTTACGAACGAAAACGCGTGCATCATTTTGTAGTGCGCCGGTTCCTCAATCAGACCTTTTGCACTGGTGAAGATGGAACAAAGCTGGATGAGTATCAGCTACCATATAAAACCATGCTTCCGCTGCAGATCTTCGTGCCCAGGAAACTCAGCACTCCACCAGAGACATACAGAGAGCTGTCGCCTTCCTGTTTGCTCTCAGATAGAGACTCTGAGAAGAGCTGGAGTCGGAAGAGAGTCTTGTGGTCCGGTGTGGAAGATGTGATAGAACCGGAGAGCACAGAGTTCAGAGTGCGCACACTTGTATCACCAGCGAGGGACTTGGCACGTGACTTCCAGCGAACATGAAGAATAACATGTGATGACAGCTCCCTATAGTGCACTACACTGAGTGTTAAAGCCTTCAGTATTCTTACTTATTACACTACAGCACTGTTGAATTCTCAAATCTGATTAGTGAGAAGGGGTTGATTCATTTTCTATAACAGCAGTTCTGACAATAGTTCTGGCTCAAAGACAATTCACAGGTACATATTTATGCGCTCATTCTAATACGTTATCATTTCTATAGTAACAACTTATACAGTTATTTTTATGAACAAAAATTTTAAAAGGTGCTGTTATTTACAAAAGAAGGACATATAATCATTGATACACTGAAATTTTCTGTAAGAAGAAAAAATGGAAGGAGTCTCTAGTGTCAGGGATTGTAACAGCCAGTAAGTTTTCCGACAAGACAGAGGATTTTGAGAGAGAGAGGAAAAAAAAAGAGAGGCTGGTGAGGGAATGATGGTTTATCATCACGTTATGCTATAATGTAAGTGATAACAGGAACTTGCTTCACGGGCGTTCCACAACATTAAACGTAACTATAAACATAGTATAAGTACGATGTGCCGTTCATTAATCAATTAATAAAAACACTCATCATTCGCAAACCACTGCGGTATAAGAAGAATAAAACACTTCAGGACAAGTTGTTATATCGCATCAGTCCACATCACACCATCCCATTGCTAATTATTTTCCTATAACTACAACCCCCAACCCTCAAAGTTTTTTTATTCCTTACATAGTCATGCATCTTGCATTAAATGCATCTTGCATTGAAACTGGTGTTTCAGGTATTGTGGGAAAGTTTTTTATAAGGGAACTCATTATAGTTATATAACAAAATTGTACAAACATATACTTAACATAATAATTAGTCAACCCTTTCAACTGTTTGACCAAATGAAATGACATCAGTTATTTTACAGACGTCTTATCTTATATCAAAAAACCTGCTGTTGTAATATGTTTTGTTTTATTACCTATGTATATACAGTGATGTGAAAAAGTATTTGCCCCATCCTGATTTCTTCTGTTTTTGTGTATATCTCATAATAAATTGTTTCAGAAATTAAAACAAAATCGAAGATAAAACAAAGGCAACCTGAGTTACACAA
This sequence comes from Cranoglanis bouderius, assembly GCA_023630585.1. Taxonomy (NCBI): domain Eukaryota; kingdom Metazoa; phylum Chordata; class Actinopteri; order Siluriformes; family Cranoglanididae; genus Cranoglanis; species Cranoglanis bouderius. Next base: position 23,234,751 of record CM042539.1, read on the forward strand.
AATACAGTTCTTAAATGATAATGCTATTTATTGAAGCCAAATAGTGATCCAATACCAACTGGGCCTGTGTGAAAATGTATTTGCCCCCATAATTACTAATTCTCCAAATCTATAAACTGCATTCATAATGGGGTTCAGCTGGACTAGATGCAAACAGGCCTAATTACTGCAAACCCTGTTCAATCAAATCAACACTTAAATAGAACTTTTTGAACAGCATGAAGTTGGTTAAAAGGTCTTCCCAGTAACACACTATGCCAAAATTGAAAGAAATTCCAGAAATTTGGAGGAAGAAGGTGATTGAAATACATCAGGCTGGGAAGGGTTACAAAGCTATTTCAAAGGCTCTAGGATTCCAAAGAACCACAGTGAGAGCCATTATCTCCAAATGGAAAAACTCTGCACAGTAGTGAACCTTCCCAGAAGTGGCCAACCTTCCAAAATTCCTCCAAGAGCACAGCAACTACTCATCCAGAAAGTCACAAAAGAGCCAAGGACAACATCAAAGGACCTACAGGCCTCTCTTGCATCAATAAAGGTCACTGTTCATGACTCCTCTTGACTACATTCAAGAATGGTGGTGGCAGTGTGATGATGTGGGGATGCTTTTCTGCTTCAGGGCCTGGGCAACTTGTAATAATTGAGGGAAACATGAATTCTGCTCTCTACCAGAAAATCCTAAAGGAGAATGTCTGGTCTTCAGTAACTCAAGTGCAACTGGGTTATGCAGTAAGACAACGATACAAAGCATAGGAGTAAGTCCGAGTCCTAGAAGTAAGTGAAAGATTTCCAGTTATCGGAAGCGTTTGGTTGTAGTTATTGCTGCTAAAGGTGGCACAACCAGATTTTAGGTTTAAAGGGGACAATTAGTTTTTCACATTGGTGATAGGTGTTGTATAACCTTTTTTTGCTTCAATAAAAATAAATAAATAAAAACTGTATTGTGTGTTTACTCAGGTTGCCTTTGTTTTATGTTGTATTTTGTTTGAAGATCTAAAACTATTTACTATGAGATATACACAAAAACAGAAGAAATCAGGAAAGCAAATACTTTTTCACAGCACTGTAGATACATTACAATGCAGCAAATTGTACTTTGTGTTAGGATTTCTATACGACTAGACACAAAGACCATCATTCAGCAAGTCCCCGTAGAAATGGTGGATATGAGCACAGGTTTGAGTGCCAGGAATAATGTTCCACTGATTTACGACTTTCTAGAGCTAATATATTAATGTTTTAGTTTAAGAGATGCAGGTGAAAATTGTTTGTCATGTCTCCTGCGAGTGTAACATCTGGAATTTTCTTTCTGATATGGTTGTGGATTTCCGAAAGCCATAATTTTGGCAGGATGAAGGAACAGGGTTCACCTGACCAAACATGTCAGCCCCAAATATTCCCAAAGTATATTCTTCTTTGGGGTCATTTAATTTTGAACCACTGCTATACAGCACTTTACTTATTTCTACAGTTGGAATTCAGGTTTTGAAATCATACACTGCCATCTAGAGGAAAAGACCTGCAGTTACTGTACACTGTAGCATTCATCCTATAAATACTGTTATAAATCCTAGTGTTATTTGTTAGATAATAAAACATTTTAAGATTTCTCTTAATCTAAAAGGCTTTTTGTGTCTTTTATGATTTATGTTTGTGATATTTCACCCTAGAATATATTTTTTATTATAGCATGCAATAGTGTTTAACTGTAATAATAGGGTAATCACACACACCCATAAATATAACTTTATATAATGCTGCAATATGAAGTGTATCATGTGTTTGAGAAACAGAGAGAGTGTGTATAAAATTAAAAACTTATTCAAAAAGAAAAAAAAAAGAAGAAAGTACAAGTACACTTGTATTTGGAATGGCACATTTTTTAAAACTTTAATTTATCATTACAGGGATGATTTACATCTATAGGAATATAAAAGTAATTTCATGCTGAATAACGGAAAAGACAATATACACTCACAGAAGCAGAATTATTTTCAAATGATTGTCAGTAGGTTTAGTAGCCCCATCCCAAACAAATTCATAAATATGCTTGAATACACAGTAAAAGAAACATACAGATGGGTGACAAATTAAAAGTGTGTGTCTTAGTAAGGTACTGGGTCATGATGAGCCATCAAAACAGCCTCAATGCACCATATCAGATTCTACAAGTCTCTGGAAATGTACCAGAGTGATGAAGACTGTTCTTCCAAAGGGTTTTCCCCCTCAGGTTGTGTTGTGATGATGGTGGTGGAGGAAAGCGCAGTTTGGTGTGTGTCGGTCCAAAATCTCCAATAGATGTTCAAGTGGCTTGAGATCTGATGACTATGAAGGCCATAGCATATGATTTACTTCATTTTATTTTTCATCAACCATTCAGCGAGGCCTTGTGCTTTGCAGATGGAGACAGGTTCATCGTGGATAAGGTTTTCACCACAGGATACAGGTAATCAGTTAGAAGAACTTATTGAAGAACTGTATTGATTTGAATAGATGTTTCACTCTAAGAGGACAACTTGATACCAGTAAAATGGTGCCACCATTTTTTCCCCTTTAATTTGTATATTTCTTTAATCTGTATAGACATATGCATTAGTGCAACTCATGAGAAATGCCACACACTATTGACATATCATGAGGTTAAAAACAAGTGCTATATTTTTCCTAAATTTCTAAGGTCCCTTGACATCAGGCAGCGACCCTTTCAACCTGTCCTCTGCCCTCTTGTGTTTCTGCAGTGTAACCTGCAGCCTCCAGTATTTAAGATACAGCCACATCAGCTTCCCATTTTTCCTCTTGTCCATATTCATCATGTCTGCGCAGTGCCTATCATTTTTAAAAATGTCCCTGATGTCATCCTCCAGGCCCAATTCCGCCCCCGCCGGGTCCTTGGCCACCCTGAGCAGCAGATCTTTCTCCATCTCCATCCTGCGTTCCCTGGGCAGCAGGAGGCTGCAGAAGGCGTTCTGCCTCTCCACCAGCTGGTGCTCCAGGTCCTGAAGCAAAACCTGGGCTCTCTGTTGCCATTCCTCCTCCTGTTGCAGAGCTGCATGAAGTGCCAGTCCAGCTGCTCCAGTCTGCAGGGCATGCGTCTTCTCCTCCTCTAGCTCCTCACGTTCCTTCTGCAGCTGCTTGCGCTCCTGCACGAGATGCTGGCTCTGCGAGGCCAGGGCCTTCTTGTAGCCCTCCACCCGCTGACGGGCTTTCTCTAGCTCCAGCTCCAGGAGGGCGGTCGCGCGCCGGTTCTCCGTAAGCGTATCTTTGTACTTGAGCTCCAGGTCTTTCGCAACGGCAGCCACGTCCCCCTCGAACTGGCTTTTTGCTTCTTGGATTTGCCTCTGTGACTCACGTGTCCAGATCCAACCTGAAGTGAATATATGCAGCTTTTTATAAGGAGGCTTATACTAAAAGACTATATGGCAAGAGCAAAGAGAACCAAGTACATAAACTACTGTATATTTAATCCAGTGGATTTCTTCTTTTGCATCACAAGCTATGGGTATGCTCTTCTCCATCAAAAATATTGAATAAAAAAATTCAGTAGTTTGCTTTAATTTTAAAACGCATGTTTCACAAATGATAATATCCAGTTTTAGACGATACAAAGACGTAAGGCGCATCTCCTCTTCTTTGATTACAAACATGCCATCAACTACAACTTATGGCTGTGATTGGGTAATGGGTGCGTTTCATTGTGGCACTACTGCAACACAGTGATGAAAGTGAATTAAATGCTGACTTTGCCTCAGAAGTGAACATAATATTGTAATAGCATAATAAAGTCAGCGTTTAATTCTTTTAAAAAAAGCAAAAATTCCCTGCTGACTTTTTTTTTTTTTTCACTGAAGATATAAAGTAAAAGCAATACAAGGAAGGTTTTGCTTTTCAGTGTGGCACGTTATCCTCATGTCACAAATGAAAACAATACTGTCTGTGTATTGTACTTCACTTTTTTTTCTATCTGGAACAGAATCCTCACCATATGATGGCTGACTCACTTGTGTCATGAAAAGGTGCGGTTTAGGACACACCCTGTTTTGGGTTGCTCTGCCCAAATTAGTCTTGGGTGAAAATGCATTTCCAGTTTGGCTGGAAAATAAGTTGTTAAAAAATGGCACCTATTCAAATACAGGAACATATCTAATGATGATACAAACTATTTTTTTTTATTCTTAAATGTCTTACATTTAATTAGTTGATTCATTGATTTTACAAGCTTTGCCCATGTGCAATGCTGTGTCTCACCTGGTCAGTGACAGACTTTTACATGATCACAGACTGATTCCTTTGCTTAGATACTCACGAAAGGCCGCAAGGCCAAGCATCGGCACTAACAGAGCGTAGTTCCATTTCCCCCCATCAGGACCCTCATGTGGCACTGGCCTTATATTCCATCCAGGAGGATCATTCAGGTTGTTCATGGAGATAGTCTGCAAATCAAAGTCAAAATGTGACATTGCTACTCTGATGTGTCTTTGTAACTGAAATGCATTTTTTTTTTTTTACTACAGTCTGCACATCATGCACACAGTTTGCTCAGTTGGGCCCATCAGGCTTCATGATGTTTCATTTTTTGATTCACTGATTTATAGAAGATTATGTACTGATGCACAACACTGTGGTTCCCAAATGTTATGCAGTTATGCTTTTGGTGCATTTTTCTAAAAAATAGACTACACACAGAGTTACTTATAAACACACATTAAATGCAGGCTTTACTCATACAGTAAGCAAAAATACATATTACTACAAAACTAGACTCAGGGTTACGACTAGCCCTTCCTATACAATGCTAAGCTAATGCTAATTTGCTCTTCAGGTCAACAGTAATTGTCTGCACATCTGATTTCAATACAAAACGGCGGTACTTGGTAGTAAATAAAGCTTTTATTAACCAACACTTGCTTACCTTGAGAAAAAGCACTAAACACTCACGTATCGTTTGTTCTTTAAAATGTGCTCAGCTCCGCGCAATGTTACGCTGTGAACGTTATTTACGCAACCAACGGAAAACAGACTTGTTTATCTTCACGTGGCGGGGGGGGGGGTGGGTTATTATATTTCAAATGTTGTATTTTTAACTGAAATTAAGAAATATTTACATTAATATTCTACATGTGCAGTTATTTACAGCTTATTATATTATTCGTTTAAACTTGCTCCAATTAATTTCTCTTGATATTGTACTGTTATTATTTTGTCCCTGTATCTCCCCCCATGTTACGGAGCGTATTGGTATAACCCGAAGGGGGTTGTGGGGACTAAACGGTTTATAAATAAGTATACAGGTTCACCTGCTGTGGCATAAAAGCATATCAGAGATGTCAGGTCAGAATATAATCGCTACACTTTGTCTTTCATTTAAGCACGAACATGAAATTGTTATTATTATTTAATATACAGCAATAAAAATGTTGAAATGGTTTTAGTAGGTCCTACTGTTTCCATTCACATCCATCTATCCCTTCTTTTCTTTTCCTTTATTTTCTTTTACTGTATTTATGTGAGAGGTTTGTTTTTCTTGAACGGCTCACACTATTGGTTATGGAGATCTTCAACTGTTAGTTTGGACGAGTCTGTGCCCATGATAGCCTCAAATTCTTGTTCTTGGCTGAGAGGAGTGGAACCTGATGTGGTCTTCAGCTGTTGTAGCTCATCTACCTAAACGTTTGATGTGTTGTGCTTTCTGAGATGCTTTTCTGCTCACCACGGTTGTAAAGAGTGATTATTAGGTTACTATAGACTTCCTGTCAGCTCTCTCGACAAGGTGTTTCAGCCTGCAGGGATGTTTTTTGTTTCATGCACCATTCTGTGTAAACTCTAGAGACTCAACAGTATCTGAAATACTCAAAGCAGCCCATCTGGCACCAACAACCATGACACGGTCACAGAGATCACACTTTTTCCACATTCTGATGTTTGATGTGAACATTAACTGAAGCTCTTGTCCTGTATCCGCATGATTTCATTTGTACCACTGCCACCTGATTGAATGATTGGATAACTGCATAAAGTGAGCAGGTGCACAGGAATTCCTATTGAAGTGGACGGTGAGTGTACGTAATATACCCTCAGTTGCCAGTTTATTAGGTACAATGTACACCTTCACACAAATTGTGCATTACAACAAGTTATACAGTGCCCTTCGCTAATATTGGCACCCTTGGTAAATATGAGCAAAGAAGGCTGTGAAAAATTGTCTTTATTGTTTAACCTTTTGATCTTTTGTTCAAAGAAATTCTCAAAAATACTCTACTCTCATGGATATCAAACACAACACAGGTTTATCCAAAAAAATATATCTTTGTTAAATATATGTGTGCCACAATTATTGGCACCCTTTTAGTCAATACTTTGTGTTGCCAAGATAACAGCTCGGAGTCTGTGTTCGATAAAAGCAGTAAGTGACTTCTGAGCTGTAGTCACTTACTGCTTTTATCAAACACACCTGTACAAGCCAAACAAGGTCTTCAGGATTACTAGAGTGTAAGGGTTTCTGTGTGTGTAGATGAGTAGCTATGTGTATGAGGTATGGAGGCTGGTGGTCAGGTTGGTGTGTAGGTAGGTGGGTGGGAAGGCAGGGAATGGGTTGGGTGAGTGGCTAGGCAGAAGGTTAGGCGGGTGGGTGGTTGGGTAGGTAGCTGGGACGGAAGGTGAGTGGGTAGGTAGGTGGTTAGGCATGGGGGGTAGGTGGGCATATCAACGTTCTGGCACAAGCATATGTTGCACAGCCCACTTCATGCATAAAGCTTGTGATTTTTATGACATATGATTTTACTTACCAGGTAAATGAAATAAATCATTAAATAAGCCTGAACAGATGGAACGGTATAGAAATGGGCCTATTCGACACTTTTTAAAACTGCTGTAAGTTTGTATGCACAAACATTGTGGCTGTAGTGCGCTCTTAACCTCTCCTTTTCTACCCAATGTTTAAAAACCTTGAACTAATCTAATATCTGTCCAATGCTGACAGCTGTTTGTTGACTATTAGCAGCAAAAGAACGACTTTCGAAACATAAAGGCAGTCCAACAGATTCAATACTTTAATATTGAGGATATTATACAAAAAAAAAAATCTCAGGGTAAGTTACAGTTTAAACCAGGAGGGCCGTTTTCTGCTTCGCTCCACTATTCTCTTCTCCTTGTCTATATCACGAGGATCTTCGTTCTCATACAGAACCACAGTCTCCACAGTGGGTGCGTTGTGAGGACGGCCTTCCTTGATTTCAATCTGCTTCCGAATCATGGCAGTCTCCATTCGGACCTTCTCATAGCAGAACCCACAGAGAACATGCTTCTGTTTTAGGTTCCCACACTCTGGACACGGCTCAATGTTCGTCTAGGGGAAATAAATCAGTTTATATTAGTTTATATTTAAGAACAGTGATGCTCTGAATTAAATTTTTTTGCAGGAGTCAATGATGTGCATGGTCATTTACTCAAGGCCACACGTCATTATTGTTTTAAACATCTCAGACTTGCCTTGACTTTAATGAGTTTATTTGGGTTCCGTCTTCTGCAGCGATTCACCTCGATGGTGCGTCTCTTTTTGGGTGCTGCCATCCAGAAAATGCTGTCTAGGAAACTGGGCTCAGAGCTGTCATCATCGCTAATTTGCTGAGGTTGAGGAAGAAGGCTGGGTCCATGCACTGCCAGAGCTGGACCTAGGTAGAAAAGTTGGCATATCAAAAAATGATAGAGGAACGTTTTTTTGAGAACAGAAGATAATGTATTACACCTCTGGTACATGATTAGACACACATTTAGAGCTCGCAGATTAATAACCGACATAAACAATGACATTCTGGACTAAATTTTGGACAAATTTGACTTCTGTCAGTATCGTTATACACATGCAGGGTTGCCAGATTGGAAAGAATGTTTTTAATCCACTCAAGGTTTAAAATCATGCTAGTTAGCTACAAACCATCTCTTGCTGCTGTCGAATTCCATTTAAATGATAGAATGTTTTATGTTGTGTCTAATAGAAAATATCTCGCATAATAAACACGTGTAAAATACAATTTGTTTTCAATTAAGTCACAATCTGGCAACTCACTCGCCCTAGCATGCTGCCCTTCCTTGTTGACTTATTCAACATTTCTTAATATTACGCTCTTTACTTACTCAAATTCCTGTCCAACCCTGCAGTCTGTAGTAAACTGGATTCCAGCTGTTGTAAAGAATGTCTCAGAAACCGTAAAAATCCTGTCAGCGACATAATGTTGTATTCTCAAACCAGCGTCCACACTAAAACATCCTCACGGTCACTTGGCTAAGAAGAGCAACCGCGCATGCGCACAGTGTCGTACTAGTGCATTTTGGAGGTTGTAGTTCTAAAAACGTAAATTTTACTTCGTGAGTGGCGTGTACTGGCTATTTACGACAAAACTAAACTCTAAACAAAATATATTCATCTCTCAGTTCAATATAAAAATATAAGCGTAAAAAAAATTAAGTATGCCATTAAAAGGTCGCGCTTTTTGCCAATTTGACTACATTATCCATAACGCTCTCTGTAACATAGCGGACCAACCGTTTCTATCAAACATATGGCGTCACTTCCTGCACCGTGAAACAGCAATGGCAGAAAGGGGCTACAGTTTCTCTCTAACTACATTCAGGTAAATAAATTAACTTGGCCTTTTTATGTTCTTGTGTTTATATGGGCCTTCAGCGTGTCTCAGATGATAATTTAAAGATGCAAGATGGCTTAAATGTTGCGGAATAAAATAAAACCCAAAACAATAGTGAACTAGAAAGTGATGCAGAGTCACTGTTAATTAGCTGCGGTTGAATCCCGAACGCATTCGTCCGCTCTATAGAAGTGCACTACATAGAACATGAAATACACGCTTTTACACTGTGATGAGTGCACTCGGAGGTCAGTAAGGATGCATTTGGGATACAGCCTACTGGGTAGCCGTGTAGAGCAAGGCTATTTCACTAGTTAAGAAGCTAGTTTGGTTGCTAACACAGAGCCTGGATGTGATTGAAATAGATAGATGTTTATAGCTTACTTGAGTAGTTTTAATGCTTTAAAGCATAATGTTGTGAAATGAGAAAAGACATAATAGATTAATTTCTGTTCTGTACTTAAAGGCTTTTTGCTTTGAGGCGCTTAAACTGCTTTCGGTTTCCATTTAGCAAAACAGGTGTACAAATAAAATAGATTGCATTTGGCCTTGGATTATCTCTTTATATATATATATATATATATATATATATATATATATATATATATATATATATATATAATAGTGGATAATAATATAATATAATATATATAATAATCTATTTTCTGTTTTGCAGCCCTTCGGGGAAGCTGGTTCAGATTGAATATGCACTGGCAGCTGTTGCAGCAGGAGCTCCATCAGTTGGAATTAAGGGTACAATTATCTCATTATTTACCTTAATATCCAAGTTTAGTGTAGATTGGGATTTTTGCCAGTATTGCTACTACTGAGTGTGACTAGACATGCATTTCCCGAAGGAAGCAAGGAGCTGGGAGCACAAACAAAAGAAAGAATGAAGAAAAAAAAAGATAGAAACAAACGGAAAAGTGCGAAGGAAGCTAAAGAAAGAGAGAGCAAATTAAAGGGGTAAGAAAAAGAGAGGAATAAAGCAAAGGAAATGACACTGAGAAAAAAGAGAAAGTGAGAAAAAAACAAGAATTGAAGAAACACTAAGAGAAAAGAGAAAGGGAGTTTAAAAAAATAGCGAGAGAAGGAAAGGCAGTGAGGGGAAAACAGAATGAAAATATGTGGAAGAAAAAAGCAGAAAGAATAAAATATGAAGAAAGGAAGGAAGAAGAGACTAAAAGAAAAAATGAAGGAAGATTGTGCAAAAGAAGCTAGATAGAAAGGAAGAAGAAAGAGATAAAGAACAGGGAGAGAAAGAGTGAGAAGGAAAAAGAAAAAGAAGAAAAAATGAAGTAAGAAAAAAACAGAAGAAAAGACCAAGACAGAAATAAAGAAAGAAAGAATTAAGGAATGAAGAAGAGATTAAGAGAAACTATAAACAAGGGAAAGCATGTCAAAAGAGAGACAAATGTGTAAAAAAAAAAAAGTTAACAATTTAAAAAATGAGAAAAAGAAAAGACCAAAAGAAAGAAAAGATGCGAGAAAAGCAGGAAGAAATAATTAAGAGAGTGGAAAAAAGAGAAAGGATGGAATAAGTAAAAGGGGGAGAGGAAGTGTGAGAAAGAAAAAAACAGAAGAAAAATAGCAAAAGACAGAAAGAAAAACTTCAGAAGAAAAGATAAAAGAAAGAGATATAAAGACAAATATTAAGGAAGACAGAAGGAACGAAGAAAAAACAAAAGAGTAAAGACTAAAGATGAGTGACGGATTACTGGAAAAGGAGAGAGAAAAGGAAAATAGGTACTAAGAAACTGGAAAGAAGAAAAAGAAAGAGGGAAGATGTGAGAGAAAAAAAAGATATATCCAAAATGGGGGGAAAAAGAAACGGTGGTGTGAGTAGTGAAAATATTTCCCAGATGTTTCTCAGTGTTGTGTGTAGAGATGCATATTGAGGCACATTTATTAATCCACCTTCATCCACAGCTGCAAACGGTGTGGTGTTGGCGACGGAGAAGAAGCAGAAGTCGATACTGTACGATGAACAGAGCGTCCACAAAGTAGAGCCCATAACCAAACACATTGGCATGGTGTACAGTGGGATGGGCCCAGACTACAGGTAAGAACTCTACATCACAGAATAACAGCCTGTTCTTACACAGTGACTTCTGCATCTGTCACTATCTCTGTGTTATCATGGGCAAAATTCTAGATTTCATATAGTTTTATTTGAATTCTAATTCCATATACAGTATTATGTATTGGTTTATACCACAGTGCTGCTGAATAGACCTATAACTATAATTGCGTTATCGACTTATCGTATGATATATGGACCACGATCATTTTTGCTGACCTCGATATTGTGCATTGTGCTTACATGTGTGTTTGTTTACATAATAATGAATGTCACCAACATTTTAGCCATTCGTGCTGCTTCGATCCTCCCGTCTGCTGTAGGGCTGTCAAATTAAAATTCAAACTTCAAATATTTGTTGAATTTAGGATATAAAAAAGACATTTTCTCTTCAACTAAATTGCCATTGACTAATACAGTATTCGATGCCATTTTAGTCAGAGTAAAATGTATTAAAATGAATAAATATGACATACAAAATATTGACTAAATTTAAAAGATATTTTCATCAGAAGACTAAAACTGTTTATTTATTTATTTATTTATTTTTGCATTATTTTAAAATTAGTTCTAATTCACCATCCGACTTTTTATCAGCGCTCAGCTCAAAATCCTGCATCTCTGATGGTATGGGGGTGCATTAGTGCCTATGGAATGGGCAGCTTGCACATCTGGAAAGGCACCATCAATGCTGAAAGGTGTATACAGGTTTTAGAGCAGCATATGCTTCCATCCAGATTCCATCCCATCTTTACTTCTGAGAGACTCTGCCTCTCTAAGATACTCTTTTTATAGCCAATCATAACCCAATACTGACCTGTTGCCAAGTAACCTAATTAGTTGCATTATGTTCCTCTAGCTGTTTCTTTTTAGTAACACTTACTATTCCAGTCTTTTGTTGCCCCGTCCCAAATTTTTTGAGATGTGTTGTGGCCATCAAATTCAAAATTACCTTTTTTTTGTCTTAAAATGTTTGTTTTCTATGTTCTATTGTGAATAACATATGGGTTTATGAGATTTGCAAATCATTGCATTCTGTTTTTATTTACATTTTACACAGCGTCCCAACTTTTTTTGGAATTGGGGTTGTATATTATCATTATATCAGTGGCATAAAATGGTCTTAAAACGACAATAATATTGTTTATTGCAATTATTTCTGGGACAATATATCGTCCAATAACGTTATCATGACAGGCCTACTGTTGAATTCTCAAACCTGTTTGTTCAGAGGGTGCTCAATAATTTTATAAATCAGCAGCTCAGACCATAGTTATGGCTGTAATTCAAAGCACAGTGTATATTAATACGTTTGTTAATATGCTATTGTACATACAGGCTTGTAGGTCGGACGCTTCACATAAACAGATTTAAAAATCGCAGTCATTGATGTGATGGAGTTTTCTGTAAGGAGACATTTTTGAAAGGAGTCTCCAGTGACGGCCACTAAATTTTCGGACACAGGGAAAGTTTCTTGGAACCACGGCAATCTGCAATTATTGTCTTATTGACTTCAAGAGAAAAGGAGAGAGGCTGATGAGGGGAGTGACTTTTTTCTAATAGCTGTTTGGTCATCTTCCAATTCCCACCCACCAGCCACCTCTCTCTGATCATACGACAACCAGCAACCAGGGAGGGTGAAGCCTAACATGTTCTTTCTCTGAGACATGTAAAGCCAGCCAACTGCATCTGTTCAATCTGCTGCATCACAGAGCAGCATAACACACATGGAGGAAAACACTATCACTTACGCATACATGAGCTCATAGACAACCTCGCAGTCTCCAGACGATAGGGCCGACACTTTCCTGTTGTGCCACTTGGGGCCAGTTATCAGTTATTTTGGAGTCATGGGCTGTGTGTTCTTTTCTTAGTATAACGTTGTTATTCGTTGTTTTCAGAAATACTCGACATATGTAGTAGATAGAGTTTAGCATTGCTAAAGTATTCCTTTAAGCTTAAGTGTAAGTTTTTTGTTTTTTTTTTCCATTTAAAAATGTCTTTTACTTTGCAGGGTTTTGGTGAGGAGAGCCCGAAAGCTTGCTCAGCAGTACTTCCTGGTCTACCAAGAGCCGATTCCCACAGGCCAGCTTGTCCAGAGGGTTGCTTCGGTCATGCAGGAGTACACACAATCAGGGTGGGTTTGATTCCTCTGTCTTAATATTGGGAACTAGTTTTTGAATTGATATGATATTAACATGATTTGAAATGAAAAATAATTTCCAAGAATAACTATTTGTTTGCATTTAAGGTATTTCTTAATAGTGTCATTTTGGCACATATTTGAGAGAAAGTACTATTATTTAAAAAAAAAAAAAAAGAGAGAAAAATTATTTCTCATAATGTTTGAGTGGGAAATTTCAATTATTGTGTGTAATGATTATTTTAATTAAATCATTCTGGAGGACACCGTACAAAGATTAAACTTAAAGTTTTCAGGTTTTGTGTAAATATGTTTTGCTGAATTGTGTTAACACAAATATTTGTATGTATTTGGTACATAGTGGTGTTCGTCCATTTGGTGTATCTCTCCTAATTGCTGGCTGGGATGAAGATCGCCCGTACCTCTTCCAGTCTGATCCCTCGGTATGTAAGAATTTGCGGCATTTCTAGATGCCTGTACTGTGTGGCTCGTTGAAATACATATCACGGACTGAACTCTGCACTTGACATGTACATAGCTGTTTATGTGGAATTTTGCAAAAACATTGATGGCTTCTTTTAGAGTATTATATTCTGGCACACCTGTGGTGCATTTGGGAAATTTCTGGGTTCAAAGGAAAATCCATCTTTAGACACATTAAATATGTTTATTATATTGAAATATTTTTGATTTCTGCTTAGCAAATATGTCATGTTGCAAACAGTGTGTGTAAAAAGTGCCTTTTTTAGTAAAAATATGAATATGTTTATCATTTAAAGGGTGCATACTTTGCATGGAAAGCCACAGCAATGGGAAAGAACTATGTGAATGGAAAAACCTTCCTTGAAAAAAGGTATTAAGAACTTTACAGCACTTCTGATATTAAAACTTATGCAAAGCCTAATTTTTTTAAAATAAACTATTGTTCACGCAAACTCCACGTTGTCATTTTAGATACAATGAGGATCTGGAACTGGAAGATGCCATTCACACAGCTATTTTGACGCTCAAGGTAAAGTTGCACTTTTGATCCTCTTGCTGATTAGATGACATCTGAACAAAAGATGAACAGTTTTAGATATTTATGATTTGCATTAAAGTGTAAAGGAAAAGCTGGAATGAGCGTCTGCATAACGTAAATGTGTTACAGGAAAGCTTTGAAGGCCAGATGACGGAGGACAACATTGAGGTGGGAATCTGTAACGAGAGCGGCTTCAGACGACTGACTCCTGCAGAAGTGAAAGACTACCTAGCTGCTATTGCATAAATTCACCCAGAAACACTTTTCATTTTGCGTTCCTTTCTTCAGAAAAGGTTAAAATGTTTGAGAAATGCAGTGGAATGAAATGGTAGTTTTATTATTTGTACTTTTTTTTTTTACTTCATGGAAAAAGTAAACTACCAAAATACATGCAAACCGTTGTGTTGTCAATGATTTCTTTCAAAGAACTACAGGAACTGAATAAAATTTAAAGATGCTTTTAGAAAGAATTTATTGATCTTTAGGACATGAACTGATTCTAATACAAAATATTACTTATCCACTTCATCTTTTCATTCCGTGAAATGGCCATGGAGTGTTGTATCCCTTTCTGGTTTGTTTTGTAGTCAGTGTCTGCCAGTGGGCGGGGCCTGCATTAGCCAATCAGAATACGGAGAGCGGCTTAACTTGTGGCGCGCCAAAAATACAACCGGCAGTACTTTTGAAATAAGATCCCTACGCAAGTTGCCCCAAAACGATTTGTTGCAACCGAACACGCTTAAAAGCAGAGTAAACGAACCTCCACGTTTACTCTACGCGAGTATTATGCTGTTTTCCACGATTTAACGTTTAGAATATATGATGATGAAGTGTATGAAGAGTTCCCGGTGGATTGTTGGTCGGATCTAGTTTTCGTCTCGAGAGTACATTCCGCGTTCAGGTCGCTATCAGGCTCTCGTGACGTTTATGGCGCCAGAAATCAAGAGGAAAGCGGGTGTTATTTTATAGATATATTTCCGTCTCCAAATTGATTGGGTTTATTGATATGGTTCTAGCGATCGAATAAGGTCGGTCCGTCTGTAAATGAGCTGGTTTAGACTGTAAAAGATAAGATGGTGATGCTACACAGGAGTAGTTCGGGCGCCGAGCCGCTGAAGCGGGATTCTGACATGGACACGAGCACCGAGTTTCTGTCGCTGCGGCGAGCGCGGAGAAAGTCCGCGCGCATGCAGAAGGGCCTGGATGACAGTTACAGCAGCACCGAGATCAGCCCAACTAATGTGAGTTTCTCATTCAGCCATGAGCCTGGTTTTTGAGTTTTGTGAAACTTTATGCTTTTATTTTTCAACGTCCGTACACATTTAATCAGCAGTTAGCTAACTTAGCCAGCTACTAAGGCGCTAGCGGCTAATGAATTAGCTAATGTGGAAACGTGTTCATTTGTCCACTTCCCTTGCTAGCTGGTTTGGCGGTGCCTGTTTACGCGATTACAGCAAATTTATCGCGGTGTTTATCAGTTTTTAGTGTTTCTGGCACAAAATCAGTTGATTTTATCCTTCCAATCTCTTTAAATTGTCTGAAAACAGCATGTTGTGTGGGTAAAAGGTGTCTTCCTCACTAACGGTGATTAGTGTTTGAAATGTAAACAAACGGCTGTGGGCTCGGTATCAGTGTAGCGGTGCTGCTGTACAGGGTTGGCACGATACCAAACAGTTTGACTTCAATACCAATAACAGCTGTCGCGGTTCTTGGTACCAAACTAATACTTGGGCTAAAATGAATCAAGAAAACCAAAATGAGAGGGGTGGAAACCAAACACTTAAAGTCTGAACTTCTTGAACAGCCAAAATTCATTTGAATAAATACAAAGCTCTTCATAAGTTAAATGAAGCAAATAAGTAACTAGTTGAATATGGCTTGAAATCACATGGCACTGTATACTGTTGTCTGAATGTTATTGTCACAAATTCTCCTTCAAAACAAGCAAATATATGTATATATTACAAAACAAATATACAATTAAACTACAAACTGCACCTTTATTAAGCTATAAAAAATTGTTACACCAATTATGTGGTGAGTAGGAGTTTTATGGTTTGAAACATTTATTGTGAATTAATACAAAAGTCTCTTTGCACATACCTGTGTGTGTGTGTGTGTGTGTGTGTGTGTGTGTGTGTGTGTGTGTGTATACAGAGCCCTCCACTAATATTGGCACCTTTGGTAAATATGAGCAAAGAAGGCTCTGAAAGATACTCTGCTCTCATGGATATCAAACAATTGCAAACAAAACACAGGTTTATCAAAAAAAAACTTTGTTAAATATAGGTGTAAAACAATTATTGGCACCCTTTTAGTCAATACTTTGTGCTACCTCCCGTTGCCAAGATAACAGCTCTGAGTCTTCTCGTATAATGCCTGATGAGGTTGGAGATTACATGGCAAGGGATCTGAGACCATTCCTCCATACAGAATCTCCCCAGATCCTTCAAATTTCGAGGTCCACGCTGATGGACTCTCCTCTTCAGTTCACCCCACAGGTTTTCTATGGGTATCAAGTCAGGGGACTGGGAGGGCCAAGACAGGACCTTGATTTTGTGGTCAGTAAACCATTTTTGTGTTGATTTTGATGCATGTTTTGGATCATTGTCCTGCTGGAAGATCCAACCATGGCCCATTTTAAGCTTTCTGGCAGAGGCAGTCAGGTTTTCATTTCATATCTGTTGATATTTGATAGAGTCCATGATGCCATGTATCCTAACAAAATGTCCAGGTCCTCTGGCAGAAAAATGTAACAGAACATTAAAGAGGCTCCACCATATTTAACCGTGGGCATGAGGTACTTTTCCATATGGCAACCTCTCTGTGTGCCCCAAAACCACCTCTGGTGTTTTTTGCCAAAAAGCTCTATTCTGGCAAACTGAAGATGCTTGAGTTTGTTTTTGAATGAGAGTAGAGGCTTTTGTCTTGAAACCCTTCCAAACAACTTGTGGTGATGTAGATAACTTCGGATTGTAGTTTTGGAGACTTTCTGACCCCAAGACGCAACTAACTTCTGCAGTTCTCCAACTGTGATCCTTGGAGATTTTTTTTTGGCCACTCGAACCATCCTCTTCACAGTGCGTTGAGACAATATAAACACACGTCCAATTCCGGGTTGATTCATAACATTTCCAGTTGACTGGACCTTCTTAATTATTGCCCTGATGGTGGAAATTGGCATTTTCAATGGTTGTGCTATTTTCTTATAGCCACTTCCCATTTTGTGAAGCTCAACAACCTTTTGCCACACATCAGCTATATTCCTGGGTCTTACCCATTGTTATGAATGACTAAGGGGATTTGGCCTATATATATATATATATATATATATATATATATTTATATATATATATATATATATATATATATATATATATATATATATATATATATATATATTACAGGTGCATCTCAATAAATTAGAATGTCGTGGAAAAGTTTGTTTATTTCAGTAATTCAACTCAAATTGTGAAACTCGTGTATTAAATAAATTCAATGCCACAGACTGAAGTAGTTTAAGTCTTTGGTTCTTTTAATTGTGATGATTTTGTCTCACATTTAACAAAAACCCACCAATTCACTATCTCAACAAATTAGAATATGGTGACATGCCAATCAGCTAATCAACTCAAAACACCTGCAAAGGTTTCCTGAGCCTTCAAAATGGTCTCTCAGTTTGGTTCACTAGGTAAGCCACAAACATTCATTGCCAAAGAAGCTGGCTGTTCACAGAGTGCTGTATCCAAGCATGTTAACAGAAAGTTGAGTGGAAGGAAAAATTGTGGAAGAAAAAGATGCACAACCAACCGAGAGAACCGCAGTCTTATGAGGATTGTCAAGCAAAATCGATTCAAGAATTTGAGTGGACTTCACAAGGAATGGACTGAGGCTGGGGTCAAGGCATCAAGAGCCACCACACACAGACATGCCAAGGAATTTGGCTACAGTTGTCGTATTCCTCTTGTTAAGCCACTCCTGAACCACAGACAACGTCAGAGGCGTCTTACCTGGGCTAACGAGAAGAAGAACTGGACTGTTGCCCAGTGGTCCAATATCCTCTTTTCAGATGAGAGCAAGTTTTGTATTTCATTTGGAAACCAAGGTCCTAGAGTCTGGAGGAAGGGTGGAGAAGCTCATAGCCCAAGTTGCTTGAAGTCCAGTGTTAAGTTTCCACAGTCTGTGATGATTTGGGGTGCAATGTCATCTGCTGGTGTTGGTCCATTGTGTTTTTTGAAAACCAAAGTCACTGCACCCGTTTACCAAGAAATTTTGGAGCACTTCATGCTTCCTTCAGCTGACCAGCATTTTGAAGATGCTGATTTCATTTTCCAGCAGGATTTGGCACCTGCCCACACTGCCAAAAGCACCAAAAGTTGGTTAAATGACCATGGTGTTGGTGGGCTTGACTGGCCAGCAAACTCACCAGACCTGAACCCCATAGAGAATCTATGGGGTATTGTCAAGAGGAAAATGAGAAACAAGAGACCAAAACATGTAGATGAGCTGAAGGCCACTGTCAAAGAAACCTGGGCTCCCATACCACCTCAGCAGTGCCACAAACTGATCACCTCCATGCCACACTGAATTGAGCCAGCAATTAAAGCAAAAGGAGCCCCTACCAAGTATTGACTACATGTACAGTAAATGAACATACTTTCCAGAAGGCCAACAATTCACTAAAAATGTTTTTTTTTTATTGGTCTTATGAAGTATTCTAATTTGTTGAGATAGTGAATTGGTGGGTTTTTGTTAAATGTGAGCCAAAATCATCACAATTAAAAGAACCAAAGACTTAAACTACTTCAGTCTGTGGCATTGAATTTATTTAATACACGAGTTTCACAATTTGAGTTGAATTACTGAAATAAATGAACTTTTCCATGACATTCTAATTTATTGAGATGCACCTGTATAGTATGTATGTATGTATGTATGTGTGTGTGTGTGTGTGTGTGTGTGTGTGTGTGTGTGTGTGTGTGTGTGTGTATAAACGTGTGTATGTGTATAAACAAAAAGATTTTATATAAACATAAAAAATCTCTCTGTATTTGGCATGTCATTATAAGCTGAAAGAGAGTGGCTGAGAAGAAAACATGAATAATTTTGCCTTTCCAATAGTGAAACACTTCGATAGCAGTGGACATCACACTAATGATGCCTCTGTTAGCATGGCTAGTTGTTGCTATGGCGGAAGTAGAGTGAAGAAACACGAGGAGAGCGTTTGTGTACATTGTCAATGTACAGTGAATACAATATTCACTAATACAGCTGCAGACACTAGAGAAACTCTGAAGTAGAAGAACTAAAATGCACACTATGTTTATATAATACACTGATGAGTGTTCCTTTTTAGGGTTATTTGTCTCCTAAAGAAAAAGACAGCATGGAGAGAGGTGGCATGAAGACCAGAGCCAAAACAGACAAACATGCTGTTTCTTTCGCTGATGCGAGTAACAAACCGAACCACTCTCCTCAAAAGGAAGAGAAAAGCATGAAGCATTTAAGGTACTGTTTCTCTCCAAATCTGAGAATGGAATTTCTTAGAAATATATAGAGCATGTTATTGAAATGATACATTTATGTGTTTGTGCTTGTAATAGGAAATCTCCACGATTGCAGAAAGATGAGAAGTCCAGTGACGAGATTAACGGTGGGTCTCAGGCTCAGAGTTCTTCAATTTCATACATATTTCAAGATAATAGATTATATTTCTTAAAACAAATGCTAGGTCTTTTGCAATGCTTCATGCTAATTAATGAGTAATTTTGGTAGGGCTCAGTTCCAATGCTTGCTTGAGACATTCTTATTTTGAGATACGGTTGTTTTAAACAATGTATGAGTCGAGTGTCTGAAAATAACATGCTTATGATTTCTCAAAAGTGTGCTTTTTTCCCCTCACAGTTGAGGATGAGATTGATGGAACAGCAGCCTCAAAAAATATTCGTGCACGATTACGAGAGAGAAAGGTGGACTGCACCGTGAGACGCAGCTCCAGAATCACAAGATGCAAGTTTAACGCCAGGGATCAATCTGTCCTCTATGACCGGCTCATTACTAAGTATGCCGTTATTTACAAATAAATGTAGAAATAATGTAAAGTTCTCTAAGACATAGCTCATATTAAAACTTTTATACCACAGCGCTGTTGAATTCTCTAAACTGATTGGTCAGAACGTGTTGATTAATTTTCTATAACAGCAGCTCTGACTGTAGTCAGACTGCAAGGCAAATCACAGGTTTATATTAATGCGCTGGTTCTAAAACATTATCCTTTTTATAGTGACAACTGACATGGGGAATTGTATGGCGGATGCTCCACATAAATGTAAATGTTTATTTAACATGTATGGAAGAAGTTTCCAGTGTCAGTATAGGACATTTATCAGGACAGGAGTTTGCACTCTGCGGTTTCAGAATTTTTTTTTTTTTTTTTTTTTCCCCCCCTCTCTTTCCTTTTCCCTGAGAGAGAGAGAGAATAAGAAAGAGACTAGTAAGGAAATGACTGTTTATAGCTGTTATATGAAGTGATAACAGGAAGTAATTTTTTCATGGACATTCCACAACGTTAAATGCTAGGTGCATTTCTATCCATTTAATAAATGGCTAGAAGTTGTGATGTGACATTCTTTAGTACATAAAAATTGTTGTGGTGTAAGAGGAATAAAACACTTTAGGACATGGTGTTACAAGAAAAAAAAAATCAACTTATGGTGGTAACAGTAGCTCTGCTTCGTGTCAGGTCACATCATTGATTATTTTTCTATAACAGTATGTTATGTTACCAAGTGTTTCATTCCTTACATAGTGCACTGAGTTGATCTTAGCAAAAAAGTGCAATTTGGATTGCAGATGCATTATGGGTAGCTGAGTATTTTGTTCTTAAAGATGTCTTTCACTCCAGCACTGCAGAAGCTGTTCTCCAGAAAATGGACGACATGCAGAAAATGCGCCGAAGGCTGGGTAGCAGAGACTCTAAAAAGGAGGTGAGCTTCATTGGTTACTTACTATGATAAGTACACAATACATACACACAGCTCTTGACCACATTTTTATTTTCCATAACATGTAGGATCTTAGAATGTACTCAGGATCCAAGAGGAAGAGAACCACAAGGTCCTCTGTGAGAACAGACGAGGAGAGTGCCAACGAGCAAGATAACGGCCACGATGGTAATAATTCGTTAAAGATGAAAATGTTGGTGATTCACAGAAACGTATTGTGCCAGGAAATGTTCTGTTTCACTTTTAAACCAAACTTCTACTGAGAACCTTCTTGTAATAATATTTTCCAGAAGTTCCACAAATTACAAACCATAAATTACAAACGTTTATAGAGTACACTGATCAAGAAGATGAAAATGAAGACGGAGAAGGCACTGGAGAAGAGGAAGAAGAGGAGGACAATGACGAAGGTGACGATGATGACGACGAAGAGGAAGAAGATAATCAGAAACGCTACGAATTCAGACAGAGAAAAGCTGTTGTACCCTACCAAGCTCCTCTCGAGGGTCAGTGTTATGAGTCACCACACCAGCTCTACTTAAACATACACTCTCAGAACAGCATCAGGTCTTCATGGCATGGATTCCACAAGGTGTTGGAAACATTCCTTTGAGATTCTGGTCCATGTTGACATGATGATAGCATCACATAAGTACTGCAGATTTGTCAACTGCACATTCACATTAATGTACCACATCCCAAAGGTGTGCTTTTGGACTTAGATGTGGTTACTGGCGAGGCCACTGAATAACTCGTGTTCATGGAACCAGTTTGAGATAACTTGCAGCATTGTCATCGTTCAAGAAAGATTATAAGATCTGTAAATTGTGGCAATAAAGATATGCACATGGTCAGTAACAATACTCATAGCCTGTGACATTCAAATGATTGGTATTAATGGGCCCAGTGTGTGCCAGGAAAACATTCCCCACACCTTTATACCACCACCAGCAGCCTGAACTGTTGACATAAGGCAGGTTGTTCTTTTAAGAAAAGATTTTTAAAACGTTTGGATGCTAATTGCAGTGTTCTCTTCAGTAAGGTTTTTCATTCCACTGCTTGAATTACTTGGAAGCCATTTGGTCTTACTGGTTTATACTGTCTTGTTTATGTTTTTCTTTTTCTTGGTTTTTTTTTCGTCTACAGAGCCAAGAAAGCAGAGTATATTTTTTCGCCGGCACTCAACTCCGACCAGGCGGAGGTATTCGTTCAGTGCTACAGGGCCATGCAGTCCATACAGCAGACACAGAAGTAGCAGGTCACCACTGTTCTACATTTTCTTTCTTTCTGCATTCATGTTTTCAAGGTTAGGGATGATCTAATGATTGTATGATTTGGTGAAAAATTCTAATTGTAAATTGGCATCTTAATCCTCTGGGAATCCTACAGGTCAGGAGTGGCCACCCTGATCATGAACTTTAGATTAATATGTAGTTCCACTATTTCCCTCCTAAGCCTGTTTTTGTCTGCTCCTTTGACCGCAGTTTTGGTAGAATTGAACCTGATGGGTAAGATAAAGCTTTATATGGCACATAGTCACTGAGAAGCCCAATAATGCAGCCAGTTCTGTGCAAGCACTTTGGTTTAAGAGAGGGATTAAGCAGATTTGGGTGTGTTTATTCCCTTTTGGGGTCATATTTGGTTGTGGAAATTCACTCATCACTGATATTTATTATCTGTCACTGAACCTTGAATATTTTTGAATGTTCTTCATCTTTCAGACGGAGACATGCCATCCACAGCAGCGACTCAACATCCTCGTCTTCATCGGACGATGAGAAATTTGAGAGGCGGAGGAATAAGAGTCGGAACAGGTCAACAAACAGGTAAAAGTCTCTCACTAATGAAATCTCTATGTAGGCTGTTGTTTAGTGAAAGACAGCTTAGACTGGTTTTCTGAGAACAAATCATCCTGACAGAAACAAATGTTGATGGTTTAGTAGTTGATGTGGAGGACAACTTGGAGAACTGTAATAAATTTGCACTAAATTTAAAAATGAATGTTTGTATTGTTTTTAAACGTTTAAATAGATGATAATGTTGGGTTGGAGTAAGGAATATAATAGAACGTGGCATGCTGTTATAGGAAAAGAATCAATGAGGTGGTGGTGTGATGCAGCCCGTTGCAAAGCAGAGATAATAAGTGTTACCAACCTGAAGTTGATTATTTTTCTATAACAGCATGTAGAGCTGCAACACCTAATCGATAATAATCGATTATGAAAATCACTGTGAGCGAATCCCCTTATCGATTAGTTGGTCAGCACAGGGCACATTTACTCATTGCGTTAAACACCCATCGGAGAGTAAATACTAAAGGTGTGTCCCAAATGACGTACTATACACTTACACTGTACAGTCTAGTGTATGAATTTTAGAAGGGTAGCATAATCTCAAATGGAACACTAGCGTTGTTTTACTAACCGGAAGTATAAGCCGTTTCCCAGTCGATGGCACATGACGTCAAATGCACCTAATGCAACGCCGCTAGCTTTAGCAGAATACCAACGAAGTCAATGAAAATGCATTTCTTCAGCTTACTGTTTGTCAGCGTTACCTTTTATGGCAAACATGACCTCAGTCATCATCAGACGGAGGCATAATCGCCAAGTGACAGCGGAAAAAAGTGTGCAAACCAAGTCCGCTAAGGCAGGGGAGCCTTTTATATTAAATGCCGCGAAGACGATCAAACTTTACAAAACGGAGCTTGTGTAGCACGGACACACGACAGTGATGCACGAGCACAAACTTATGTTTATATCCAAAATGCTACATAGTCTGCAAGGGGTTGGGGAAACTGGTGCGAGTTGCTTAAAAGGTTTAGTTTAATTCAAGTTTATTGTCCTTACCGTGCCCACCACTAATATTGGCACCCTTGGTAAATATGATGCAACAATTATTGGCACCCTTTTAGTCAATACTTTGTGCTACCTCCCTTTGCCAAGATAACAGCTCTGGGTCTTCACCTATAATGCTTGATGAGGTTGAAGAATACATGGCAAAGGATCTGAGACCATTCCGCCATACAGAATCTCTCCAGATCCTTCAAATTTCGAAGTCCACGCTGGTTTACCTCACAGGTTTTCAGGGGAGTCGGGACTGGGAGGGCCATGGCAGGACCTTGATTTTATGGTCCGCAAACCATTTTTGTGTTGATTTTGATGTACGTTTTGGATCATTGTCCTGCTGGAAGATCCAACCACGGCCCATTTTAAGCTTTCTGAAAAGAGCCACCACCATATTTAACCGTGGGCATGAGGTCCATTTCCATATGGCTATCTTTCTGTGTGCCCCAAAACCACCTCTCGTGTTTATTGCCAAAAAGCTCTATTTTGGTTTCATCTGACCATAGAACCCGATCCCATTTGAAGTCCCAGTATTGTCTGGCAAACTGAAGACACTTGAGTTTGTTTTTGAATGAGAGTAGAGGCTTTTTTTTTCTTGAAACCCTTCCAAACAACTTGTGGTGATGTAGATGACTTCAGATTGTAGTTTTGGAGACTTTCTGGCCCCAAGACGTAACTAACTTCTGCAGTTCTCCAGCTGTGATCCTTGGAGATTTTTGGCCGCTCGAACCATCCTCTTCACAGTGCGTTGAGACAATATAGACACGCGTCCAATTCCAGGTTGATTCATAACATTTCCAGTTGACTGGAACTTCTTAATTATTGCCCTGATGGTGGAAATGGGCATTTTCAATGCTTGTGCTATTTCCTTATAGTCACTTCCCATTTTGTGAAGCTCAACAACCTTTTGATGCACATCACAGCTATATCCCTTGGTCTTACCCTTTGTTATGAATGACTAAGGGAATTTGGCCTATGTGTTACCTCATATTTATACTCCTGTGGTACAGGAAGTCATGGTTGAACAATTTCCTGTTCCTAATCACCCAAGTGTACTAAAAAAATGTAAAATATCAATGGGATATTTAAAATTTACAATTTTATATTTGTAACACTCAGTTTGTGGAGTTTATTTTAAATAAACGACAAAATGGCAATGAAAGGTTTCCCCCCATCCAATTAATCGAAAAAATAATTGGCTGATTAATTGATTATGAAAATAATCGTTAGTTGCAGCTCTAACAGCATGTTCCATTGTGTCTTATTCCTTTTATTCCACAACAGTTAAATTTTTGTATTAAAGAACATGTTCTACTTTTTATCTGTTCATAGTTAGATTTAATATTGTGGTATGTCCATTGAACAATTTAGTTCCTGTTTTCATTAATGTTATAACAGCTATAAACAAGTGTTCCCCTTTTTCTTTCTTTCTCATGAAGTTAATAAATGTGATGGTACATGGCTGTGATGGTAGATGTGACATAAATGATAGAACTAGTGCATTAATATAACCCTAATACATTATCCCATGTATAGTAACAACTCACACACCGGGATATTTATGGTTGATGCTTCACATTAGTCTAAAGCTGATAATAAGTGTTTAAAAGTTTTGATTTGGCCTGTAGATGCCTTCCAATGAACTTCCGGAAAGAGGATCTCTTGGGACTCCACAAGGACCGAATTAAGATTGGAGCAAGTCTTGCAGATGTTGATCCAATGCAGATTGACCAGACGGTCTGTGTATTTTTGTCTTTTTGCATATTGTTTGAAATGTACAGTACTGTGCAAAAGTTTTAGGCACATGCAAAGAAATGCTGTAGCACAAAGATGCCTTCAATATAATGAAATTAAATGTTTCTACATTTAAAAAATACCGTAAAGCGCAGTAAACAGTAGTAAATTAAACAAAGTCAATATTTGGTGTGAAAAATAAAAATAGTAGTCTCCGGTACAATGTCTGCAGTTTTATAAGGAAATGAGCTGGTAAGTTTTATTGAGCATCTTGCAGAACCAGCCACAGTTCTTCTGGAGACTTTGACTTTCGCACTCGCTTCTTATTTTTGCAGCAAAACCCAGCAGCCTTCATTGTGTTTTTTGTCTGAAAAGTGTCTCTTACATAATATACTGCTTTCTTTAATGACATGCAAACATTTTTCTGTAACATTTAATTTTGTGCTAGAAAACTAATGTATGGGAATCTAAAATGTTTTTTTTGTGCTGACTTGATAATGTAGAATCTATAACAAAGTTATAATGTAAAATCTATAACAAAGTTTGTACTTAAAAATAGGGTGCCTAAAACTTTTGCACAGTAGTGTACATTCAATCATTTAACAAGACACCAAATCTCTTTAGCTAAATGTTGATTTTTACCTGGGTCTAGGTGCGCTTTGACAGTATCGGTGGTTTGAATAGACACATCTCTGCTCTAAAGGAGATGGTGGTCTTTCCTTTGCTCTACCCTGAGGTCTTTGAGCGGTTTAAGATTCAGCCTCCAAGGTAATGAAATTTACATTACAGAAATAAATATATTGTATGTTAATCTATTATGGCAAGATGGATCCCCAAACACTCTACCAGGGGCTTTGAGTTTATTAAATTTAGATATTGGTTATCAGGGATCTAACAGTCATTAATCTGACTATTGGAGCAAACAGAGCTTGTGTATAAGTAGGTGGAATTAAAGTCCGTGGGATGATACCTTTGTCAGAGAAATTAAATTGGAAAAAAAAAGGATAGCTATTTTCTAAAACCTTCATGTATTTTAAGCACATTACTGTCCAAGTACTACACATTGCATGAAATGGACCATTGCGTACCTCACAATAAAACAAAACAAAAACTACCTCTAGGTTGTGTTTTGTTGGCAGGATAATTAACTGTTCTATTGACAGTTTGCATGACAGACGAACACAAACGGCCTGCACCTGAAAGTGCATAAAACTGTTCTAAATATACTATAGGGTTAGTAGTGCCTTACCTGGTACAGAACTGTGTAGGTTTGGATGCAGCCATGAAGGAACTGGAACAAACATTTCGTTACTCATTCACGTTCTCTTTATTTGTATGCCAGATTCTCTACCTCAGCCGTATGCCAAACCATTTAGCAGTGCTTAGCTGTTTTTTATCTCCAGGTTTTCTAGTATGCAAATTGAATATTTGCTTAAAACAGTGGAATGATAAACCATGTGTCTTAATACCAAAATGTTTAGCTTGGTAGATGTTATGTATACATTTTTTTTTTTTTAAATGTTATTTTCTGAAATGCACTTGCAGAGGCTGTCTGTTCTACGGTCCTCCAGGCACCGGGAAGACCCTGGTGGCACGAGCGCTGGCCAACGAGTGCAGTCAGGGGGAGAAGAAAGTGGCCTTCTTTATGAGGAAAGGAGCTGACTGCCTCAGCAAATGGGTGGGAGAATCTGAAAGACAGCTCCGACTCCTCTTCGACCAGGTATGTACTTTTTAATTTGTCTGCATGATACATGATTAGTTAATTATCACTATGTTGACCATGTTGGTTTTGGTTCCAGATTTTTCTTTTGTTTTTGGTCAGTTGTGGCAATATTGTGAATATTGGTCAGTTTTTATGTTTAATGCATCATGTGTTCAGGTTATTTTTAATATATTGTAAAGCATAAAATAATTGCAGTATATTATTTCTGTCCATATTGTATTCTCTGGTACCTTTTTTTGTGCTTTGTGATTTTAATACTTTTTTAGTGTAAAGGTTAAAAAAAAATTATAGGTTTCTAAGGTATCAGGTTTATCTATTGTAACACCAGTTTTTCCATCTTGGATTTTAAGGCATATCAGATGCGTCCATCTATTATATTCTTTGATGAAATTGATGGGATTGCACCTGTTCGTTCTAGTAGGCAAGACCAGATCCACAGGTATGTTCAGCATTTCAAATTATTTATTTATTATTACACTGACGTACACAAAGTGAATGTGAATGGACTGATGATGGATAAATTTTCATTTGATTTTAAAGCACTGTAGGGTTTGTTTACATTTTAATTAGTGTGACCCTTTTGGCAACAGCTCCATCGTGTCCACGCTGCTGGCTTTAATGGACGGACTGGACACTCGTGGTGAGGTGGTTGTCATTGGAGCCACTAACCGACTGGACTCCATAGATCCCGCGCTCAGACGGCCCGGGCGCTTCGACAGGGAGTTCCTGTTCAGCCTTCCTGACAGAGAGGTGTGTCAAAAAAGCGGAAACATCGTAATGATGAAACACATTTAACATTTTATCATTTTAGAACGAATTTTAATTACTTTGATAAGGAGTTGATACTATTACACACAAAAAAAGCCACATGAAATTCCCATGACCCCCATGTTCAGCTGGCATTTGCTGCCTAATAAAGAGAAAGTAATTTGTACACTATGACCTTTAGTAGCTACAGTATCTATCAGCACTAGTTATCTGCTGATGGATTAAAGCAAAAGTGTCATTTGCCTGTTTTTAGGCTCGTA
Organism: Cranoglanis bouderius; assembly: GCA_023630585.1. Classification (NCBI taxonomy): domain Eukaryota; kingdom Metazoa; phylum Chordata; class Actinopteri; order Siluriformes; family Cranoglanididae; genus Cranoglanis; species Cranoglanis bouderius. The sequence goes on from CM042539.1 coordinate 23,262,969, forward strand.
AAGATATTTTAAAAATCCACACACGACAGTGGGATCCGCAGCCATCAGATGCGTTCCTTGAGGAACTAGCTGACAAGTGTGTTGGTAAGTCTTCTATGGTCTCTCCTTACATTACAAGGCATCTGTTCAACACGTCTCCGATACCAAATGTTACATGTGCTGTTTTCAAAAAGAAACCAATGGGTCTTTGAAAACCCTGATCCTGGATCTGTTTTTAATGTATTACATATTACATATTAGTGTAAAACACAAATGATTTTCTTTCAGGTTTGACAAGCAATCAAATGACAATTAAGTAAGGAATAAAACACGTGTGCTGCTCTAGGAAAATAATCTACAATGCGGTGCGATGTGGCTTGACATGAAGCTCAACTGTTACCACCCCGAATCTGATTATTTTCCTATAACTGCACATACCTAAATGATTCTTCTTATACCATGTACACGATTTTACATTTTAGTTTCCAAGCCCATTTTTCTGTAAACAAGTCTTGTTTAGTAAACATTGTCAGAGTTGCTGCTTTATAGAAAAATAATGAACACCTTCTGAACAATCAGAATCGAAAATTCCACAAAACTACAACCATATTATTATCTAATCTACAATTATTAGTAGATGATTTGATAAATTGTGTCTCTTCCAGGTTACTGCGGCGCAGACATTAAAGCAGTGTGTGCAGAAGCAGCCCTCTGTGCCCTGCGCCGCCGCTACCCCCAGATCTACACCTCCTCGCAGAAACTCCTTTTGGATGTCACGTCTATCAGCGTGGAAGGCCGGGATTTCTTGTCCGCCATGAGGAAGATTGTCCCTGCGTCCCAGAGGGTTGTGGCATCCCCGGCCAAAGCCCTGACATCCGTCATTCAGCCCCTGCTGGCTAACACACTCAGTGATGCCATGAATGCCCTTCAGAAGGTTTTTCCTCATGTGGAGCAGGGCATCAAGAAGAAGAAGGACAACAGTATGTTAATCATTGGTGACTGTGCTCCCCTGAATGGACTTTTGGTTTATTTATATGGACATTTTACCAGGCCTTTCATTAAGAAGTACTCTACATGAATTAGTTATCTAGTCTGTAGTCCTATATAGTCCTATAACGGCACATCCCCAATCGTTTTATTTTTTACTTATTGGGCACTTAAAAACAAATAATACCATGCTGTCTGCTTATAAGTGCTTACTCATAATTATCCACATTTTGTTTTAATTTTGTGGTGTAATGCTCACACAAAGATTGTCAGTAATCCCTTGTCTGTTTTGTGCAGCAGATTGTGCGGCTGGTGTTTTAGGTGACTTGCTGCTCAGTGATGATGAGGCCACCTTTATGGGCACTAGTAATCCTGCCCAGACTACTGGCTCCTTTCTCCATTTAACCAAGTCAGTGTTCAACAACGGGTTAATATAACATAACATTTCTGTTCATTAGAAAGTTTGTCATTAATATTGTGACTAGTTAATATAATTAACTAATATTAATATTGTGACTCTACTGATTAGTATAGTTCATGCTCTTTGATTGTGTTTCTATGATGCAGGAGTGCTATCCAGGAGCCAACCACATTTAGGCCCCGGCTGCTGCTCTGTGGGAATCCGGGTTCAGGGCAGAGCACACATCTGGCCCCTGCAATGCTGCATACCCTGGAGAAGTTTACTGTCTACACACTGGACATGGCGGTGCTTTTCGGGGTCAGCACTACCAGCCCAGAGGAGGCGTGTGCACAGGTACACCATATACACAATCCACTGTCCACTAATGCTATCCTTCTGACCAATCAACTGTGTCAATAAGTTTTTTGTTTGTTTGTTTGTTTGTTTGGGTTTTTTTTGAAAATATTAAATAGAAACAAGTTATGTTAAATGCAGCACTACTGTTTTGCTGGCATTTGTGATGCATGTCATGTATGAAATATTGTGATGCTATTTTTGCCATATGATCAAGTGTTGGACATCGTGATTAACGTCTGCTCTTGTCCAAGTTTCCCAAAAGCACCATGGGGCTATACAGATGCTGCTATCAGTAAATGTGTCCAGAATGACTCAATGTACCATGCTGATTATTATGAGAAATGTAACTCATTAGTTTCTGATTGTTACAGTTGTGTTTTATCCTCATGCAGCTGTTCTGCGAGGCTAAGAGAACAGCTCCCAGCATCCTGTACATACCACACATGCAGCGCTGGTGGGACACGGTGAGCTCTGCACTCAGGGCCACCTTCCTCAGCCTCCTGCAGGACATCCCCTCCTTCTCGCCCATCCTCCTCCTCGCCACCTGCAGCCTGCCATATCACAGCCTCTACACAGAGGTACATATGACCTTCACTACCAGAGCTCACACCACTGCAGCTGCCTCACCCACTGACAAGTGCTAGGGTTTTTGTGTTAAAATGCCTGCTAGACTTTCTAGCACTGGCACCTCTGGATTGGCACGTAAAAATAAATATAATATTTCAGAAGAAGAATATTATTATAGGATGATGGACCTGGCCATTCCTTACCACTGTATTTGCTTTTTTGTTTGTTGTGTTACTGTAGGTGCAGGATCTGTTTCGTATCGAGTACGGGGAGGTGTTCAGCGTCCCGCTTCCCTCCAAAGACGAGAGGCGCAAATTCTTTGAGGATCTCATTCTGAACCAAGCTGCCAAAGCTCCTCTATCTAAAAGAGAAGCAGGTATGTGTTGTCAAGTTAGTTGATCAAAACAACATTTCTACAGTTAAAAGTTTCATTAAATAAGCTAAAGTAGTTCAAATACCCTTTTCTCACTGACTAATGGTTCATGCCCAATCTGGAACTGTTCCAGGCTTTGCTACTAAAATAAGAGCTGTCTATGACTAGATCTTTATATATAACTACGTAACTACCAGCTTAGTAAGGTGCTGGGCCACTAGGGATGGGCAATATGGACTTAAAACTGTTACGACCCGTGGGGTAAAGGAAGCAGGATGCACTTGCAGGGGAAAGTGGACAGTTTATTAGGAACAGTTCAAACATCAATAAACATAAAAGACTCCATCCAACATAAATTCATAAACAGAAATGTCACCGTAATCCCAAAAAAGAAACACAGTAATCTACAACTGGTAGAAAATCCGGAAAACACAGGGAAATATACGCTAGGCTAGGCGGTGGTCTGGAAACCACTAATTACGAGCTACAGAAGTAAACGGGCATCGCTAGGAGGTGGTCTGGAAACCACGAATTACGAGCTACGGAAGTAAACGGGCATCGCTAGGCGGTGGTCTGGAAACCACGAATTACGAGCTAAGGAATAAGAACGCGAGGCTAGAAAGGTGGTCTGGAAACCACAGGAAAAGAGCTAAGGGGAAAAACATCGAAGCTAAACTAAATTAAAGCTAAGCTAAAGCTAATACTCCGCCCCGAAGCAGAAACGGAGCGGCGTATTTAAACACATATCAATCACATGTCCAAATCAAAAACACCTGACATCAATACATATGAGAAATGAGGAGGCGGAGACATGACCCAAACGAAAACAAACGCACATGGGGAAACACAGGAGGCGGAGACATGACGTGAACGAACACAAACGCACATGGGGAAACACGGGAGGCGGAGACATGACGGGAACGAACACAAACGCACATGGGGAAACACGGGAGGCGGAGACATGACGGGAACGAACACAAACGCACATGGGGAAACACGGGAGGCGGAGACATGACGGGAACGAACACAAACGCACATGGGGAAACACAGGAGGCGGAGACATGACGTGAACGAACACAAACGCACATGGGGAAACAGGAGGCGGAGACATGACGTGAACGAACACAAACGCACATGGGGAAACACAGGAGGCGGAGACATGACGTGAACGAACACAAACGCACATGGGGAAACACAGGAGGCGGAGACATGACGTGAACGAACACAAACGCACATGGGGAAACACAGGAGGCGGAGACATGACGTGAACGAACACAAACGCACATGGGGAAACACAGGAGGCGGAGTCATGACGTGAACAAAAACATGAACACAAACGCACATGGCAGAGGTAAACAAAACGTGAGTTCATGAATAAAATGCCATCGGAGAGTTTTTGAATAGCGCTGGAATGCGCGCAATGGAATGCGGAAGTATGCCACTCGCCACTCCTTGCTGTGTAGCGAGAACTAAAGAAGAGGAAACCTAACAGAGCCCCCCCCTAAGGCGCGGCTCCCGAAGTGCCGCAAGTTCCATCCACTTTGGTGGACCTGGGCAGGATCCTAACCTCTGCCCTCCATGACCTGAGGCGGGTTATGTCCAGTGTCCTGTAACCAGAGCAGAGCGTGTCGGGTTTTCCTTTGAAACTTGGACGAGAACTTGGATGGATGCCTGGTCTGGATTTCGGAGCTGCGCGTGACCTGGCGCTGGGCCTGGATCCCGGGGCTGCGCGTGACCTGGCGCTGGGCCTGGATCCCGGGGCTGCGCGTGACCTGGCGCTGGGCCTGGATCCCGGGGCTGCGCGTGACCTGGCGCTGGGCCTGGATCCCGGGGCTGCGCGTGACCTGGCGCTGGGCCTGGATCCCGGGGCTGCGCGTGACCTGGCGCTGGGCCTGGATCCCGGGGCTGCGCGTGACCTGGCGCTGGGCCTGGATCCCGGGGCTGCGCGTGACCTGGCGCTGGGCCTGGATCCCGGGGCTGGGCCCGGAGCTTGACCCGGAGCTTGACCCGGAACCAGGATCGGAGTCAGCTCTCGCACCTGGATCGGAGTCAGCTCTCGCACCTGGATCGGAGACAGACGCGGAAACAGGACAGAGAACTAGGTTAGACCCAAAACCATACACAAAATCAAAAACTTGGTTGGAAACAGTGTTGGAAATTAAATTGGAGACAGGGGAGTGAGCTGGGTTGGAACCGGAGCTGGGAGTTAAATCAGCCTTTGAACTGAAAAGGAGAGCAAAAACATCCAGAAATTAAACGAATGTAGCTAGCAACTAAATCAGGAACTGGACTAGGAACAGGGTCGGAACCTGGACTTGGACATGGAACTGAACTAGGAACTGGGCTAGGAACAGGGTCGGAACCTGGACTTGGACATGGAGCTGAACTAGGAACTGGGCTAGGAACAGGGTCGGAACCTGGACTTGGACATGGAACTGAGCTAGGAACTGGGCTCGGAACCTGGACTTGGACATGGAACTGAGCTAGGAACTGGGCTCGGAACCTGGACTTGGACATGGAACTGGGCTAGGAACAGGGACATGGAACTGAACTAGGAACTGGGCTCAATTTTGCGCTAAAACATGGGCTAGGACTTGGAACGGAGGTCATCCCTTGGACCTCACACATGGACTGAGCTTGAGAGGAGGTCATCCCATGGACCTCAGACATGGACTGAGCTTGAGAAGAGGTCATCCCATGGACCTCAGACATGGACTGGGCTTGAGAAGAGGCCATCCCGTGGGCCTCTGACATGGACAGGGCAGGAGTGGAGGTTTCTTCTCGAACCTCTGACGAGAACACGGCTTGGGCGGAGTTCTCCTCGTGGACCTCCGGTATAAGCAGGCCAGAAGAGGTGGTTTCCTCTTGAATCTCTGGCTGCAGCTTGGGGTTGGAGGTTACCCTGTTAACCTCCAGAGGCAGCTCTGCTGTGGAGACCTTCTGCTGGGCCTCTGGCTGGAGCTCGCCACATTAACCTTCATGAGCAGCTCCGCTGTGGAGACCTTCTGCTGGGCCTCTGGCTGGAGCTCGGGGCTGGAGGTCGCCACGTTAACCTCCTTGAGCAGCTCCGTTGTGGAGACCTCCTGCTGGGCCTCTGGCTGGAGCTCGGGACTGGAGGTCGCCACGTTAACCTCCTGTGGTAGCTCCGTTGTGGAGACTTCCTGCCGGGTCTCCGGCTGGAGCTCTGAGGGTGCCCCCCTGTGGAGCCGCTTATGCACCCGCCAGCTGCTCTTGAAGCAGCTTTGGGAGCAGAAGTAGCTGCTCCTGACTCCCTGGTTCCTGCAGGTGGGACACTGCAGGATGGCTGGTCGGGTGCATCCCTCGGTGGCACACTCCTGGGTTAGTGGATGAGAGGTGTAGGCCGCCACGTTAGCCCGCTTACTCTCATAGTACTCCAGGAATGTTTGACTAGGTCAGTCGCCCAGACGATCCTTCCCCAAAAAGGTCCTGAGGTCGGGTTGGAAGTCTGGGCTTCCGAAGACCTGGACCAGTAGATCCACAAAGCCCGAAACTGTCTGGAGCTTCGTGGATCTACTGACGAGGTGAAGCTCCGCCCATTGGTGAGCTGAGCCGACCAGACGAGAGAGGAGGAACCCCAACCACTCCTCTTCGTCGGGTTTGGGGTCCTCCAAACTCAAAAATAAATCTGAGCCTGCAAAAAAAAAAGCATTGAGGCCAAATGTCAAAGCCATCAAACTCGTCTGGAGGATAGATGAAAGTCCACTGAGGAAAAAACAGAATTAATTGCAGGCATTTTAATTGTGGCGTGGCATGGCGTGGAGTGGCATGGCGTCGCTTTCCCCGCTGCATCCATTTTTTAGGCGGAGTATTCTGTTACGACCCGTGGGGTAAAGGAAGCAGGATGCACTTGCAGGGGAAAGTGGACAGTTTATTAGGAACAGTTCAAACATCAATAAACATAAAAGACTCCATCCAACATAAATTCATAAACAGAAATGTCACCGTAATCCCAAAAAAGAAACACAGTAATCCACAACTGGTAGAAAATCTGGAAAACACAGGGAAATATACGCTAGGCTAGGCGGTGGTCTGGAAACCACTAATTACGAGCTATGGAAGTAAACGCGCATCGCTAGGAGGTGGTCTGGAAACCACGAATTACGAGCTATGGAAGTAAACGCGCATCGCTAGGAGGTGGTCTGGAAACCACGAATTACGAGCTACGGAAGAAAACGGGCATCGCTAGGAGGTGGTCTGGAAACCACGAATTACGAGCTACGGAAGTAAACGCGCATCGCTAGGAGGTGGTCTGGAAACCACGAATTACGAGCTACGGAAGTAAACGCGCATCGCTAGGAGGTGGTCTGGAAACCACGAATTACGAGCTAAGGAATAAGAACGCGAGGCTAGAAAGGTGGTCTGGAAACCACGGGAAAAGAGCTAAGGGGAAAAACGCGCAAGGTTAAACACATTGAAGCTAAAGTAGACTAAAGCTAAGCTAAAGCTAATACTCCGCCCCGAAGCGGAAACGGAGCGGCGTATTTAAACACATATCAATCACATGTCCAAATCAAAAACACCTGACATCAATACATATGAGAAATGAGGAGGCGGAGACATGACATGAACGAACACAAACGCACATGGGGAAACACGGGAGGCGGAGACATGACGTGAACGAACACAAACGCACATGGGGAAACACGGGAGGCGGAGACATGACGTGAACGAACACAAACGCACATGGGGAAACACGGGAGGCGGAGACATGACGTGAACGAACACAAACGCACATGGGGAAACACGGGAGGCGGAGACATGACGTGAACGAACACAAATGCACATGGGGAAACACGGGAGGCGGAGACATGACGTGAACGAAAACATGAGAACACAAACGCACATGGCAGAGGTAAACAAAACGTGAGTTCATGAATAAAACGTCCATCAGAGAGTTTTTGAATAGCGCTGGAATGCGCGCAGTGGAATGCGGAAGTATGCCACTCGCTACTCCTTGCCGAGTAGTGAGAGCTAAAGAAGGGGAAACCTAACAAAAACTATATCACGATATTTTCTGGTATTTATAAATATAAAATATAGTATTATATAAAATATAGTATTATAGTAATATAAATTATATTATATTATAATAGAAACTTTTATAGGGTTAAATTAAATAAAACCGTAAATATAAAAAAAATTAATTAAAATCTGTCAGTGAAACAACTTATGTCATGTTGTTGCAATGAGAAACAGCCTGGGGGCGCTGTGGGATATGGTATTGTGATATTGAGGGAGAAGGATAAGTGGATAATAAAGCGAATGAAACACAGTCGCATGTTTCTCTCTCGTTAGGCACGAATCCAAAATGTTCTCAGATCGCCGATGTAACAGTTGGTTCTCCAACAAGATCCATCGCAGTGGCAGAACCCAAAGTGAACTTCTCCTGACTGGATTTTGCCACGCTCAAACAAACTTGGCCAAACTAACATATAACACCATATAAGGAATTTATGATTATGTAATTTGTGTATTAATATAAAATGTCCCGCTATATGGTACGCTATAAATGCAATTTTATATTGCAACTGTTATTATTATTATTACACTTGTATACAAAATGTTGTACTTTGTACTTGTCATAGTGCCCACTCAAGCAGAAACTTTAACATGACGCGTGATGTGACACTACCGCAGGTGACACGCCACCATGGCACGGTTGTCATGGCCACCGTCACAGCCCTAATTGTGAATGTATGTTCTCCTCAGTTCTCCGGACTCTGGAAGTTCTCCCAGTGGCCCCTCCACCTGCCCCTCGCCAGCTGTCTGAGCAAGAGCAGCAGAAATTAGAGGAACAGGAAGAGGACACACTCAGGGAGCTCCGCCTCTTCCTGCGTGATGTCACCAACAGACTCGCTCAGGACAAGCGCTTTAAGGCCTTCACAAAGCCAGTGGACACCGAGGAGGTCAGAATCTTCACATTTAATGAACCAAATCACTGTGTTTAAGTATTTTAGCTAGACGATAAGATTCAAAACCCCAAATCTTGTCCTCTTTGCTCATTGGAATCTCCAGATTCCCGATTACACTACAGTCATTAAGCAGCCCATGGACCTGTCCACAGTCCTCACCAAAATCGACCTGCACAAATACGTCACTGTGAAAGACTACCTTTATGATGTGGACCTGATCTGGAAGAATGCTTTGGAGTACAATCCAGACACCGATCCCTCAGGTGAAGTAGAAATGAAATGAAAGCAATGGCAGTAAATAAAACTTAGTTGCAAAGACCTACAGTTTCACATGAAATATATTGTTCGGTGTTACTAAGTTTTGTTTTTTCGTTTCAGATCGCCTGATCAGACATCGTGCCTGCACACTCAAGGACACTGTTCATGCCATCATCAAAGATGAACTGGACGAAAACTTTGAAAAGATCTGTGTTGAGATAAAGGAGTCCCGTCTGACACGAGGTTCTCTTATTTATAAGTCACTGATCATCTTTTTTTCTTTTTCTTTTGTCTTTGTTGTGTTGCACTAAATAGAATGCCTAAATAGTAAAGACACTATAGGTGCACCCCTAATCGTAATATATAATTCTATCTGCCACTGTTATCAAGTTTTCCTCAAGTATTACAGAAGTGTTATAAAAACTTGTGCACATCAGTGTGACTGACATGGTTACTAAGTATCAGGTGAAAGAGGTTTATTTTGACCAGGAACAATGCATTGCCACTTTAATTCAGTGTGAGCAGCTCAGCAAAAATAAACTCGGCGCCAAAACGATCACAGTACTGCTGCTTCTGCTCTGGTCCTGCTATGCTCTGCCGCGCTGACTCAGCATGCAGTGTAGCGCCGAAAAGAATATGCGCTGCTTCTGCTTCTGCTCTGCCCACGCATGCAGTGTGAAACAGGCCTAACTGTGTTTGTCTGAGATCAGAACACAGCACCAAAAGCAAACAATAGCAAGCCAGCTGTTAGTAAGCTTACGAGCCGTCCGTGTAGCTCTGTGCGTCTTTGAGTCTGGTTAACATGAGCTATCTGATTCAAAGACAGTTGATTCAGAAAGGCTTCACTTTTAGGATGCATGCGGTTCCTTGTCAAGTCGGATCAGAAAATTAGGAACAGGTCTTTGGCTGTACTACTTTCAGGTATTATGATGTAGGGCATGTCTGAGCTGGCATTATATATATATATATATATATATATATATATATATATATATATATATATATATATATATATATATATATATATATATATATATATATATATAGTATAGGATATTTTCTCCCCTAGCTCAACTTTTTTTTTTTTTTCTTTCTTTTTTTTAAATACAATTTTAAATGTAACTTTAATTAACCTAATGTTCATTTTCAGGTTGTACATCATCCAGGTTTACACCTTCATATTACCATGTTCTGCCAAAAGTCTCGGCATCATCAGAGCCAAAGACTAATGAGTGTGACCCTTCCAAAGATGTGGCCCCTGTTACAACAACAGTGACTACACCAAAACAACCAGGTACATTATATCAGTGTGCCATGTTGGCAGCTCCTGCACTTTTATCACTTCTTGAAAGTGGCTTAAGTATTGAATCTCATATTTACTATTAATCCATTCATCATTTCTGTAACAGTAGTATATCAGAATTTTGTAGTACATGCCGAAGATGAAACATTTTTGCTTCCTTGTAGTTGTACAGAAGAAAAGGAGGCGCAGGAGACTTTGGAGCAATGGGCTTATGCGCCGTAAGAAGTCCACACAGTCACACACGAAAGACTCGAACGGAGCCGAGTCAGATGAAGACGACGACAATGAGGAGGATGAAGAAGAGGGACAGACAGCAGAGAGGATGGAAGCAGAACAGATGGATGTGGAGAACAAGGAGAATGGTCTTACTTCAACAGAGGGCAGGAGCAAAATCCCGGAAGCCGTGCACAGCCACAATGGACACATCAGTAGTGCAGAAGGAGATTGCACCGATTCCTCTGTGGATGGGATTCAGAATGGAAAATCTTCTCCTGGAATTCTGGTTGGAGAGAGTGGAAACAGCAGTGAGGTCCAACCAATGGAACACACGAGTGATAAGAGGGTGGAGCCTAGTGCAGAGGAAGACGTAGGGATGGGTGAGTCGTATCATGTCTTGGAGGCGTGCTGTTATAGGAAAATAATCAACGTCAGAGTGGTGTGATGAAGTGGAGTTACTGTTACAACTCTGAAGTTGATTATTTTCCAATAACACGAGGTCCCGAAGTGTTTTATTCCTCTTGTACCACAGCCATTTTTATCCATTTATTTAATGTTGTGGAACATCCTCAAGACAAGTTAGTTCCTGTTATCACTTGTGTTGCTTTTTATAGCAGCTATAAACAGTCATTAGCTTCTCTCTTGATGTTAATAAAACAAAAATGCAGCGTGTCATGTTACTGAGAAACCAGACAGTGCAAATTCCTCTGTCCTGAAGACTTCTACAGCTTTCTCTGACTGTTACAAAGCACTGACACTGGAGACTCCTTCACAAAAGGCTAAATAAACATCTCATGCAAAACTTATTAATAATTACACACTTTTTTAAATATTATTCTATAGTAAATAACAAAGGGAAATGTTAACATATTAGAACAAGTGCAATAAATATAAACCTGTGACATAATTAATATTAATTCACATAAAGGAGAATGTATGCTTTTAACAAGGCATGTTATTTTGTACTTTTTACTAAACAAGTACAGTCACATGAATGATTATGTTGATGCTGATATTTTATTTATTTATTTATTTATTCATTCATTCATTCATTTATTCCTTTATTTGTTTATTAGAGAAAGGGATGAGACATATGACCAGAAGCTTAAAGTTGCAGGCTCAGCAGCAGAAGCTGCTCAACATGAACACTGCCATGAAGATCCTGGAGCAGAGGAGCCAGTCACTCATTGTGGATCACAACAAGCTAAAGGTGAACCCTTATTAGATTGCTTAGTTTCCAATAATTTCCACCATTATTAAGAGTGAGGTAGTTATAGGTCTTAAGGCCATTCCACACTGGCTGCATAATCAACAATTTGTACAAACATTCAAACCAAAATACATGTTTGTTTAGTGGATACACTGAGTCTGAAAATTATTTTCTGTTACAATGTTTGTGGATTTTTCAGATGTATTTAAAACTGACGGTTAAAAAAAACAGGACAACACATTCAGATGGTTGCAGTTACCTAAGTTGGTCCAGTAACAGTATTTTATGGTCCTCATCCACTTTTTTTCCCTTTCCAATAAAATAATTGCAAACTTGTTTATGTACCACTTGCTATTTTAAATGATCTGATTATGAAATTATAGGATTATTGTACTTTTGCTGGACTAGAAAGAGATAAGTGAAACAAATGCTCCTCAATAAGGTAAAACCCAGGAATTTGAAAAATGTATGATTCTCATTTATTCCAACTAATTGACCAGAAATATTTTACTGCAAGATATTCCTACATGGAGAGCACAGGGGACTGTTCTAGTCAAATGGGATATGATCGATAGCAGTATTTAATCTCTTGTTTCTCTAGTATTTTGTTAGTGAACTGTTGAAAGTGACTCATTGTGTTTTCTTTTCAGGATCTTCTGCAGAAGGTGGTAGTCAAGACTGAGGGTTATGAGGTTGACCGTCTAGAGAAGCTTTATGCTCGTTTGTGCCAGAGCATCTACAGATACAGGAAACATCACGACAAGACCGCACTTGTACAGGTATGGCATGTGATTTAAAAATTGGCCGATTCTGCCTTTTTCTTTGCTTGTATAGCCGGGGTTTTTAAAAAAAAATTATTTTACATATGCCATCACACCTTTTGCATAGGAGCTCTGCATTTTAACATTGGAAAACAATAGGATACATAAAAACATCAAAGAAGCGGTCTTCTTCACCCAAAAAAAAAAAAATGTATGTAGATGTTTTTAACTCTCTAATATTACATGACACCCCTGAAAGCCCCACCCCCTTCCCCCATCTCACATTGGTCATTTGGCTGCTGATCTCCTCTCGACTTTCACTTGAAGGATGTATTGATTGAGAATGCTTTGAGTTCATTCATGTGAAATAAAATATATTGATGTACATTCGACTTAAATACAGATAAGCTTTTATAGATGCACCAAAATTTCAGTTGCTGTAAATTTTTGATCAAAGTGGTCAAAAAAAGGTTTTTGTGTAAAAGAAAAAAAGAACTGATGGGGGGAAAAACAATTAAATAGGTCTACAACAAAGTTTCAAATCTAACATTTCACAAGTACTGGTACTGATCATTAGAAAGTGAACAAAAATGCTGTTTGGTTTCTAAATAATCAAACATTTTAAGACTTTTTAAGTCAACGGTGGTGTTGTGTTCAGTTGTGTGGAACCTTGTCATAGTTTCTCAGAAGGTCATTACACAAGCAATTTCTAAAATGGTCTATATTGAAAATGTACTTTTTTTTTTTCTTTTTTTTTTTTCTTTTTTTGCCCCAACCTCGCCCATTTTCATGGAACTACACATTATTCCTTATTCTTGGCAAAGAATTGCACAGACATGTAGACACTTGTATTAATATTTTTCGAACGTGTAGACGCTGTTTATACAACAGTTAGTTCCGGCCCATTAATTTGATTGGACAAGCAGTGTTTCAAGACTGCTGATATTTAGTATAACAGTAGTATAGCATTTCACCGTGTGTATCACTCTGCTTGTCTGTATTTGCTACATAAAATTCCAGTTCTAGCAATAGTTCTTTCACTGAAACCGGTACTACACTTACTACGAGCTGTCAGTCAGTGTGTGTGTTGGCATGGCAACACAAAGAAGCTGTGGCTTCTTTGGAAATTATTTCTGTTGACGGAGCAAAAATAAACAAAATATTTGGCCATATTGTGTCTGAAATGTCAATTACTCAATATTAATTTCTTGAACTGTTGCTCATGTGATTTTTACTTGATTGTAAAACTGAACTAATTATCACCCTGTTTTATTTCCTTTACAGGAGATGGCAAAGGAAGTGGAGGAGTTTTCATAGTTGACCTAAACAGTACAATAGTACTAAATTATATTTTACTACAGTTATTAAAAACCTGATTTATGTAATTTCTTATTCCTGATATATTAAAAAAATTTTGTCAGCATTTCTCTTGTCTTGTGCTTTTCTTCAGCAGATCAGTTATTGTACCCTTTCACACTGTGTGTGTGTGTGTGTGTGTGTGTGTGTGTGTGTGTCCTCTCTGCTGTCTGGTTTGCACTTGGTAATAATCGAGTCGTTTTATTGATGCTGTTTGGAAAAACTTTCTCTGTGGGTTATTGATGTCAGAGCTTATCGTGAATAATAAAAAATGAAAGAAACAAAACGAGCGTGTTCTGTGATGGGGAAATTCCGTGTGCTGGTTTCCAGACGCAGCGAGTCACGTGACCGCTCTGGGTCTCATTGGTCGGTTACGTGGGTAAACCTCGGAAGTTTTCAGCAGCCGATTGACTCGGTTTGGACGCGGTGCCGTGCATGACCGGACCCCAGTAGGTTACTTAACGTGTTTTTCCCTTCTGTTTATATGTTGATTTGCAAAAAACTTTGAACGTTTTATGACCTTTTTTGAAGTCGCGGCAGGGAGTCGCCTGGCGATGACGTAAACACGTAACACTGACAGCGAAGACGCCTGATCATTAAAAAAAAAAAAAAAACTGCCATTAAAATGAGGCTCAAATTATCGCTGCGTTTGATTAACAAATGGTGTGCTCTGGGTAGGGTTTGTACGCTCGGTTGCATATGAGCAGAAATGAAGGATACGTGCTAGGAATTAAATTTCGTGTCGCCCTGCATCTATCACATTGCTAACATCCAGTGTTTAGACTGCGACCGTAAAAAAGCGCTGACCCCGCCACCGAGGAACAGCTAGTTAGCTTAGCTTATCTTCATTACTGCAGTCTGAACCAGTGAAACGAAGCAAGCTAGCTTTTAGCATTCTCCAAAAAAAAAAAAAAGAAAACACCCGTGGGCTTGTGCTGAACAGCGAGAGGTCTCCCTGGTGAGTTTACAAGCAGCTTAGCATCCTCGTGTTCAGTCCTGAATGACAGCCAGAGGCTAACTGTCTCAAAACACTATATACATACAAGTTTTAGCCACTTAACTACACACATTACACATCACTTATAACATAATAATGCACTTCTGTGTGTAGGAGTGGAATAATAACGACCTGTAATATTTCCAAAACATACGTGCTGGGTTTTCAGGTTCATTTTGGCGCTGATTTCTCGCACTTTGTTTTTTCTTTTTCTTTTTCTTTTTTTTTTTCCTTAAACACAATTACTTTTCTTTTATATAACCTAAATGTGTTCTGGTACATTTAACTAGATTTGAAGTGAAGGACAAAAAGTAGTTGCTTACCTGTTTTAAAACTGTTAAAGGAAAACACCCCGGAACACATTTAATTATATTTATACTGAATTATTTGTGATTGTGTTTAGTGATACTTGTGATCATTTGTTTATCCTTGTTTATTCCTGTGAGAAGTGGGCTTGTGTCCCGTGCTGATGTCACGGGGGGGACATTGCTACGGCAGTTATGATGCACATAATGGGCAGATTTTGCTGCTCCTAAAAACATAAGAGGAAGAGCTTCTTTTCTGGCTCGCAATTCTCCAGTGATCGACATGACAGTACTGAGAAATCCGACATAGAAGTTGTGAAGATGTTAAATCAAACATCCAGAATTGCACTGCGTTGATTCGAGAATGCAGTGCAGCTATACAACACAGTTACGCTGAACTTCCTCCGAAGTTCTTGCATAAGAGGTTGGAGGTGGTGATTACGACATGAGGTGTGTTCAAGTGGTTTTGGTTGGGGGGATGGATGGCGTGAAAACACTTCTTTTGTTTGTTTATGCATTGATTTTTGTCTTGTTAATTTTGCCTTCCTGAAAGAAAATAAAGAACTGAACAGTTAACAAAATTACCACGTGAATCTTACTGTCTGCTTCAGGCGACACATTCATATTGGGGGCCATCATGACTCTTTGTTATTGACACGCCCCTTATCCGGAAAGTCAAGGTACATAGAAAAATACAAGCTACCGAGTTTAATATGAAATCAAGGTGGGGTTCATGTGCGTTCACCTCATGTTTGATATTTCCGGCAGGACTTGAAGGTAGCATAAGTTATGACAGAGCCTCGGACTTGGCTAGTTAGCGATCTACGAGATGACGAGCTCGATGGTGTTGGTGGTATTAGCGTGAAAGTCGAAGCTTTGGAAGCTGGCCTTTGTAAGCAGAGTGTACGGATGAGGATGTGAGAGAGCTGGACTAAAGCGCTGCTGCATTGCTCTCTTTGGTTAGAGATGAAGTGAGCGCTAAATCCAACTGGCGCCACTATCATCGGGTAGTCGTGGGTAATGTAGAAAACCGTAGACCATGTCGGAGAATGAGGTTTAAACTACAAAGTCGACACTACAATGTAAATCTTGGACATGATTGAAGAAAACTTGTTAATTATAAAGATAAATATGCAAGTTGTTTTCCTTTAAGTAGCTAACTAACTAAAATAAAAGTATTTTAAATGTGATGTTTATCTGATTTTTTTTTCTTCAGCAGATGTCATATTGGAGTGGAGTAAACTTTTAGCATGTGAATACGGTTTCTTGCCGCTTCAGACAGTCTTTGCCATCTCAAAGCCTATCTGGTGCTACAGACACAATGTCGAGCCGAAGGAAGTCCACCACCCCCTGCATGGTGCTTCCATCAGATGTAGTGGAGCAGGATCTGGATATGGAGACCCTTGCAGGGGAAGAAGGAGTTGAAAACGCTGCCGAAGGTCCTACAGAGGGCATAGTGGTTCCATTGGACAGTGAAGGAGGTAAGGGTTGGTATCCTGGAGTCAAGAACTTGGGTGCAAAAGGCGCAGAAATGTAATTGAGTATGCGCTCATTGGCCATTTCACCAGGTACATCTATCATATGGGGGTACTTTGTAGATAAACAACTACTGAATAGCCTATCTATGGAAAGGGACCATCACAGTCACCACTAACCAACTATTATTTGGGTGATGGCCTATTCTCAGAAAAGCTCATTCTCAGAATAGAATTTTGTCCATGAACAGTGTGTTGGTCACCCTCTACCAGCATGCTGTTGGCTGGATATTTTTGGTTGGCAGACTGTTCTTCTGGCAGTGCCAGGCATCAGGATCACTGCTGTGGAAATGGTTCACCACCAAAATAACTCTTACTCAGGTCTCTGTTTATTAAAGGGTTCCGCAATTAATGTCAACAATATGCACTACTATGATAGATGTACCTGAATAAATGGCAGCTGAATTTAGCTTCAACATGCATTTACTTAATAATACTGCCACAGAGTTTATTATTTTGTCATGCAAAGGCTGAAAATGTTTTTTCCTATTCTCAGAGCATGAAGACAGTTTAAGCCATGCTGCAGGAAAACGCTCAAGTCAAACTGCTGTAGAGCAGTCAGTCACAGATCTGACTGCTGAAGGAAATGTTGTTCAGGCTGACGCAGAGGACGGCGAAGACCCATCCATCACCGGGATTTCTCTCAGCAAAACTCCTATCATGAAAAAGAAGCCAGAACCCAAAAGAATAGCTGTGTCCCTCAAAGGGGCTGAAGATTGCGATTCATTAATTGAAAGTGAAGGGGATCCGGAGTCCATGGAAGCATCCTCCATTACAGCAGACATGACAAACCCAATTCTTGGTGATTCCACGAAACCTGGCGTGTTTGTAGGCATTCCCAATCCATCTCCTGCAGAGCAAAAGAAGCCAGTTGTGAACCCTGCTACAGTCCTTCCTGCTGGCCTTGCCCAGGTCCTGTCAGCCTTGCAGGCCCAACAGACTGCTCAAGCTCAGCTCCTGATTCCAGTGAGCAGCATTCCGACCTACAATGCAGCCATGGACACGAATGCACTGCTGGTGAACACATACAAGAAGTTCCCTTACCCATCTGTGTCTGAGATTATGGGCCTGGCAACCCAGACCAAGTTCTCAGAGGAGCAGATAAAGATCTGGTTCTCTGCTCAGCGTTTGAAGCATGGTGTGAGTTGGACGCCAGAAGAAGTTGAAGAGGCTCGAAGGAAGCAATTTAATGGCACGGTCCACACGGTGCCTCAGACCATTACAGTCATTCCAGCTCACCATCTCTCTGCCACCAATGGTCTCCAGTCGATCCTTCAGACTTGCCAAATCGTGGGGCAGCCAGGCCTGGTTCTGACGCAGGTTGGCACCGCAAACAGCTTGCCAGGCACTACCCCTATCACACTGACTGTTGCAGGAATGCCAAGTCAGAGCCAGGCATCTAAGATCACGACTAGTCAGACCAGCTCTGTTGTTAGTGAAACAAAAAGAGCCACAACGGTCCAGCCACCATCACTGACTCCTCAGGAGAGCTCTGCCCTCAATGCCGATCACTTTGGCCTGCGCCCAAAGAAGTCTAAGGAGCAGCTGGCTGAGCTGAAAGCCAGCTACATGAAAAACCACTTTGCCAGTGATGCTGAAATCGCCAGGCTGATGAAGCTGACCAACCTCACCAAAGGCGAGATCAAGAAGTGGTTCAGCGATACCCGCTATAATCAGCGCAATTCCAAAAACAACCACTTCAGCGTACCCCATGACAGCTCCCGGGCCAACAACAGTAGTGCCACCATTGTTATTGACTCTAGTGACGAGACCCCTCAATCCCCAACACCATCGCCTGTCAAAGAGAAGGAGACTCGCAAGACCTGGAACCCATTTCCAGACTTCACACTGCAGAAGTTTAAGGAAAAGACTCCAGAGCAGTTGGTGATTCTAGAGGAGAGCTATCAAAAATGTGACACCCCCACGGATGAAGAACTGAGTCGCCTGAGGGCCGAAACAAAGCTCACCAGGCGGGAGATTGATGCTTGGTTCACAGAGAAGAGGAAAACCCCTGTCACCGAGTCATCTGAACAAAAGACGGATGAGATGGATGGTAAGCCCTCCCAGAGTAAAGGTAACCAGAGTCCACCTGGAGGAAAAAAGTTGTCCAAGGAAAAGATCACGAAGAAAACTCCAGAACAGCTTCATGTCCTCAAGAGTGCCTTTGTACGCACTCAGTGGCCGTCTGCCGAGGAATACGACCAGCTAGCTGAGGAAAGTGGGCTACCCCGGTCTTACATTGTCAACTGGTTTGGGGATACCAGATATGCCTGGAAGAACGGCAATCTTAAGTGGTACTTCTATTACCAGAGTGGCAACTTAGAGGGTCTGAATGGCAACAAAGGCAGGAAACGGAGGATTCGGAACCGTGGCTGGGGGAGGTCCCGCAGCAGGAGAGCCAGAAAATCCACAGGTTCAGAGAAGTCCCCACCAATGAAGTTCAAGCCCGGGAAAGAGTTTCTTAAGGAGTACTACTTGAAGCACAAGTTTTTGAACGAGCAAGATCTGGACGAGCTGGTAGCCAAGTCGAACATGAGTTATGAGCAGGTCAGAGAGTGGTTTGCGGAGGTTGGCAGAAAGGTGGATATGGGTGCAGATCCTTTTGAAGATAACACGGGTAACGAGCAAGAAGAGGAGGAGTCAGAGGGGGAGAACGAGATGACGGTCGAAGAGCAAGGGCCCTCAGCCGCTGGTGATGATGATTGCGATGACGATGACGAGGATGATGAGGATACCGATGATAGTGATTCCTGGGAGCCCCCACAAAGCGTTAGAAAAACCTTGCCTGGGTCTGAGGAACACTGATTCATCAGCTCACTTGCCTTCGGAAATAATCAAGTTTTGTGGAAGAGAATGACTGAGGATCCAGTTACAACTTATTGACTAATCCTGCTTGCGCCGCTTTTACACTTCTCACTTTCTTATTCAAGCTTACTGTTAGTGTTTGTTTTATGAAATTTGCAGACACGAATTGAAAAGACTGGTTCTGTCGAATTTATATCTCTCAGCTCTGTTCATTTATGAACAGTATTGCACACAAAATGAAGAATCCTGACCCAGCTAGTCTGTACCTTCAAATGTGCAATTTGAATATAATTGTTTGTTTTTTTTGTTTTTTTTTTAAAAAAAAAAAAAGGAAGAAGACCTTTTATTTCAGTCTATGGGTAGAATTTTATTATTTTTTTTAAAGAAAAAAAAAATCGATCCTCCCTTTGCCACAAGGAGGATCCATGGTGCCAAAGTTACTTTTGCTGAATGTTACGGTTCCCTGTTTTGTGAAAGGAAATAGTTAATCAAGAAAATATGAGTGTATGTATCTAGAGTGAGTGAGAGACACATGCACAAAAAAAAAAATTGGGCACTTTTTGTTGGTGTTTAAAAAACCCTGCCTCTTAAGCCATCCAATGGCATCAAGTATGAAAACATGTCTTGTATGAATTCTATTGGAATTTATTCTATAATAGTAGTAGGCGAATCTTATTCAACTTCACTTATTGATCTACTGAGTGTAATCTGAAAATGAATACAGCACAACCAGTGAAGATCTGTAGCTCTGATTACCAGGAGGTGCTCTGGCATCATGTGCGTCGAATTTCACAGGATTTCGAGTTTCTTCTTGGGAGTCTGAGATGATTGAGAACGGCTGCAGAAGACTGTTAACGGACTGTTCTCAGTGCCTGTACAAAGGAGTGGGACAGTGTTTTTTCCTCTTGCACCGTTTCAAGCGGACTCTTTTAAAGCCCTTTTTTTTTATTTGTGGTTTGCCGATTCTTAACAAATGGTCATTTGTATTTCCCACGTGTACCTGAAGCTTAACCCTTATGTTCTGTTTGACCTATTTAAAATTTTAAGTTGAACTGATCTCTCTCTTGCCTCAGTTTCTCTAATGAACAGTCTTTTTAAAAAAATATTTATATTACACAGATACTGTTCAGGTCTATTTAGCCTGGGAAGAACCAGTTGGTGTTAAAGAGGACCTATTATGCCCCTTTTTACAAGATGTAATATAAGTCTCAGGTGTCCCCAGAATGTGTCTGTGAAGTTTCAGCTCAAAATATCCCACGGATCATTTATTATACCATGCTGTAAAAGCCCCTTTTTGGGTGGAAGCAAAAACACGCTGTTTTCGTGTGTGTCTCTTTAAATGCAAATGAGCTGCTGCTCCCCGCCCCCTTTCCAGAAGAGGGCTGTGCCTTTACAGCCCCTGCTTCGGATACTAAGGCAACAACAATTTAGGAGAACCAATACGACGGACACTGTAAATACCGGTGTTCAGCTCTATATGTATGTATTATACAGACAGTAAGTGTTTTCAGGTTAAAAATAAAATGACGACACGGCTCTGGTCTCTGTAAATACATTCAGAGACAATGGTAACTTGAGCCACATTAGCCGTGGAATTTTCTAACAAGCACATTCGGAAAGGCGATTTGCAAACATTCACAAAATAGTGTGATATTTCATCTTCTGGATATGAAGCTGGATCATGAACAGTTGGTATTGATCCATCCTTGAGAATCAACTTTTCAGCAAATCCTGCTTTGTATTGACCCTCGTTCACAAAGCAGTCTGATGTAAAATGATTCGCACAAACATATACGAATGTAGCAATTTCGGGGGGCACATTTCCTTCAAAAATAAAACTACTCCACTGTGTCTTCAGTGGCTCTGATGCCGGGAGTACATGAAGACTCTCATGTTCATTCTTACAGCCAACAACAGAACATTTAAAAGCTTAAGAAGAATGTCTCGGCTTCGTATCACTATAGCTGCTCCAGCATGGAGAACATGGCTGACTGTGTGCAGCTCACTCAGGGGAGGATCTATGCTCATAGGGCAGAGTCCGTCACCACTCGTGGGCGGGGCATGTTCCAATGTGATGTCACGGATAGAAAACGTGAACGACTCATTTTGAGACACTTTATGATTTATGGGGAATATATAAAAAAGGAGTTGGTGGATGTTTACCATTATAGGGTGGTTGTGTACACACACTGCCGACATACGTTCATGTTCAAATACCATGTAAAAGTGAATTTTGCATAATAGGTCCGCTTTAAAGTGTTAAAAATGTCATATTTTATAAATATCAAAAGTCAAATGTGATTTTAGTCACTGTTATGGCTGCTTCATCTCTTGCCTGGACACATGGAACGGGTTTTAAGTGTCCGTGTGCATAAATTCTGAGTATATTTCTAATAATAAGTATTTAATATGCTGCATATCCTTTGCAAAAATGGATTGTTTTGCTATATAAAATCAAAATTCCTTGCTACAGTGAACAGAACATGAGGGTTAATGGGGAAAGTGGACTTTGCTTCACATTTGAAACCTTAAGGCATCTGATATATAGATAATGGCCCCACTTTTTAATAATTTTAATAATAACTAATATTTTGGTCAGTTTGATTTTCTGTGAAAAGGACTTTAATGAATTCTATACCTTTTGGGTTTTTTTTTTTTTTTTGGTTTTTAATTGTCCCTGTGTATAATATAGCATGCTGCAGCTGTTGAGAGGATGAGGAAAAAAGATTGCTCATTTTGTACATACATTTTCTGGTTGCATTTTATAAGTCGTTTTAAGCAATTTTATAAGTTTGTATTTATGATGATGATAATTATGATGACAAATCCCTCCTTGGCCTAAGTGGAGTGCTCGTCTGGTGACCCTTTTTGTGTGCTCTGAATTGTTAGTGTGATTTTTAGAAGAGTTTTGCCTAAAGCTCCACTTGAATTGTTCTCTTGTTGGTGAACATTATTGCCTGGTGTCCTCCATGTGATTCTGCACTTGTAGTGTATTGTAGACAAGAGATACACGATTATAAGTATTGTCTGAAAAGAAAAAAAAAAAAAAATCACACACCTTCCTGCAACATATCCATAAAAACAAAACAAAAACAAAAAAAAGTAAGCAAAATCTTTCATCTAGACTTTAAACTGATGCATATGCTTTTTTCCCTGAATGTGTTCTGTGAAGTGCAGCAGTACATCTGCTGCCTCCTTACATCTGTTACTAGTCACGTTAACAGCTGTACATTTACACATGATCAACTAGAATCACTGTAAGGCTCAGTAAAGCTCATTTAGATCCATGTATATGATCGGACACCATCATGGAGGTAACTTGAAATCATACCGAGCCTTAAAATTGAATCGGTGGCAGAAGCTTTATTTTCCAGAGCCATACGCCTTGTGCAATGCTTTTAATTTAAAACTGTTTTAATAGGCTATGGCTTGATTTAGACAGAAGATATATTTTCTACTTGTTTGAGGACAACAATAAATTTAGATGAAAACCAGTGTGTGTGTTATTTTTCTAGTAGAAACTGGCATTATATTTCGGAAAAGTTTGGACTTAAAAGTAATCATTTCTGCTTCCAAGTGGTGAAACAGAAAAGCATTAACCCAATCGTTGGGAGATGGAGAGTTCAAATCGTGATAATGCCACAGACATCTGTGGCTGGGAAGGGTCAAAAATGGCAGTGCTTTCCGGGTCTATGAGCTCATGTATGTGGAAGAGGGTGGATAGCGGTTTCCTCTGAGTGTGATGCAGCATGAGCAGCGGTTTGAAAAGATGCAGTTGGCTGGCTTCACGTGCCTCAGAGGAAGGTCTTCATCCTTCATCCTCCCTGGCTGGTAACAGTTGTATCATATGGGAGAGCTGCGTGGGAATTTGTAGGTTAACAAGATTGGGGTGAAAATGGGAGATAAGAAATACTATTTCCAGACCTGGAAAAAAAAAAGTAAAA